>CM034149.1:242411805-243911805 GCA_019776745.2 Taxus chinensis | reverse complement strand
ATTATTTTCAAAATAGTATGGCTAAAAGTAGTATACCATAGTGAAAAATATTTTTATCAACCCTCCTAAATTTCTACAAATTTAGAAATCATAATAAATTAATGAATTTGGTGTCCTCTTTTTAGGTTATTTTATTTGGGGAATAATCTATAACATGTTTATCTTTCCTGGAATTAAAGAGTCCTTAGACAACGAGAAACAAAATTTTGGCTCTAGGGCTAAAGTTTCGTTAAGACTTTCATTATGACTTGTGAGGATTGTTTTGGGTACGTTAATGAAATCTCATTTTCTTTAGAAATATTTTCAAACTTGGTATGTTCATATTTGTATAATGGTCACTTGTTAAAGCTTGTCTTATTGGACATGCTAGTGCAAATTGGTTTGACCTTGTTACTCATTAGAAGTTAAATTTGCCAATGTAATAAACATGAATGTATAAGAAATATATTTAGGAGACATAATTTTTCATTACTTAATGCCTAAAAGTGAATGTGATGATATTTTTTCCTCTCTCTAACCCTATCTCTTAGAAAAAATGATAATATGAAAATATCAAAGTAAGGTCTCACACTGTCTCTTACTTCTCTCTAGAAGTAAAATTATTTATTTTGTCACTCACTTGGGTGAAATTCCATGCCAAAATTGGTGTGGGGATATGATGTCACAAATTTGTGAGATGCTTTAAATGAAGGATGAAATAACATAAAATAAAAGAATTATATCTACATTGTACTTGTAACTTGTGTCTCTTCTTATATATAAAAATTTGGTTAATTATATGTATTTGAGAACATGCAGAAATGTATATGTAAAAAACATTGGTTGTAGGTCACCATTTCTATGTTTACCCTTGAATCTAGAAAATACATGAAGTATTTATAGTATATCAATTGGAAATGTATATTTTCATTCTCTTTGACTGCATTATGAACTATTAGTTTATGTTATATACTATGTTATGGTCATGTGATTTGGTTAATGCATTTATCTTAAATTATACTTGTGTATCAAAGAAAATTAATGTGTATACTAAAAATATTTGTAAATGTGTTCTTGCGATCTCCCATTGGTTTATATATTATTAGGAGGGGCATGTATAAGGTTATGGTTCAAGTTGATATAAAGAAAATTTTGGGCTCTTCATAATGAAATGCTAAAAGTGATGATTATCCAATCTTCCCACCTATATTGGATGATGGTATCCTTGAAATTGGGGTTTCCTCTAGTGAAGAAATGAATATTTGGAGTTTTAATGCGATTTGTGTTTATTTTTGGGGTCCTCTTGACCAATGTAGGCCCATTACTTTTACAACTCAATGGAATTGTAATTCGATTTTTTGTTTAAAAGTTGAATTATACCTCTTGTCTTGAGGGAAATACCCTCTTTGAATTATTGGATAATGGTTGATCTAGGATTTGAGAATTGTATTAGGTAACACATGTTAAGGATATTGATCAAATATTGGAATCCTCCTTCCCATTTGGAGGGAATTTTTTTGTTGTCCTCTTTACCTCTTTGGAAAAAGTGAAAGGAAAATTTGTATTGTGTCGTATAAGGAATATTTTGTTGAATGCCATAGTAACTTTTCTAGTGTTGGAACCTATTTAGATACATACTTGACCTAGATCATTCAAATTTTCTTATGGTTTTAATAATAGATATATTGATAATTTTAGTCTTCTTAGTGTTCCATGTTGAGTTGTAAACCCGTTAAATGTGTCTAATTAGTGGAAGTGGCACTATTGGGTTATTGAGGTGTAGTTTTGGATTAACATAGTGAAACTTCGATAAACTATTAAATTTTTTAAAAATGTATGATTTGGTCTTTTGAACAACAATTAATGGATTTGATATATGATATTTAAGAAAATGTTTGATTTATAGAACCCCTAAGATAAAACTAGAAATTTATTTGGTTGTGTAAATGTATGGTGGTACATACATATTTTATCGTGTTCAATTGATGTGTAATATATACACCCTTATGACCATTATTATCAAATATAATCATCACCATTTTCATTTAGTTTTATGTCACGTGACCCTACATCATTGGCCCCTTTTGGGAAAGTACAAATAAAATTGTAGATTTGAGGGACATGTGAACATTTTTTCATTTTGTAAATATTCGGTACAACTAAGAAGTGGAACCGTACTTAAATTTAAAACTTACTTATTATTGTTTGGTATACGTGACACGCATGGGTGGCTTCGTGCACATCATGTGTGCATAACTCATCTAAATTTATAAAAATAGATAATTTTTGTCCCATTTACCCTCCCCTTACCAGTTTCCTTAGGTTAACCTCCATGTTGAGTATCCAATTATGTTGAACCTCGTCGAGAATTGTGGATGATGATGCTGAATAAACATTAATTATTCTTGTTTAACATTCTCATATTCTAAGGTGCACTTAGTGTTGAACTGAATTAGGGTACTTTGGGACATGTATGATGAGACAAGAACCTCATGGGAGAATGCAAGACCTTTGAGGGCTCTTTATCCCTACCTCTTCCAGTAAATTCTAAGAGGAAGTATATTCTTAAGGAGGGGGATGTAGTGCCCAAAATTTTCACTCCCTTTTTCAATCACATTGAATAATTATATTATTCATGATTTAGACATTGGAATTAATATTATCATTGATATTTGATTTGAATAATTATGGTTTTTTCGTCACATTAGATTTTAGATGCTAGCTTGTCTTAGCAGGGTGTTACAAATGACACATGATGCCGATTCACTATTATTATTGTTATTACCTTATTTCAACGTGATGTTATGGATATTGTGGATTTGAGATTTACATGGATTTTATATTGGATATGTCATGGATTTTTATTGTAACTTTTCAAATCTCATTTGATGGATGAATATTTACGTAACAAATTAGATTTGTTAGCGTATGAATGATTTGGATTATTTGACATGTGTATTATTATTTTAGTTATCATTTGGTAAGTATGATGTTTACAATTGAGTGTGTAGGTGACATGTTTACGCCACAAGAAAATGTGGGATTCATGGGATGTACCTCCAAGTAGCATAATAGGTCGTTTAGGCTAAATCTACCCCTTTTTTATTTTTTCCCTTGTTTTATTATTTTGTGGAATATGGTTGGAAATAGAAAATTTATCCATGACATCTGTTTATTAAATTATTATTTTTCACCTTTATCTCATTATGCTCCACTTAAATTAATTTAGTTTGAGCCTTCGTTAATTACTTATTTTGGTTGCCTTTTGTGAACTGATTAGTTACCACTTATTTGGGATGTCTTGATTTGTTTTATTCTTGGTTAAATGGGTTTAGGGTCACATACTCATGGATTAGGTGGACCAACCACCCCTCTAAAAGACTAATTTTTTCTCTAAAAATCTAATTTTGGGAAGAAGTAACTTTTTGGATGAGTGAAATGTACCATCCCACTAATTAATCTTTTATTTAACATTTAATTATTTAAATAATTATGAATAATGGGAAAATGAATGTTTATTAGAATAATTAAGTGTTAAATGTTGATGATGGTAATTAGTCATCTAAGTAATTAATTAAAGATTAAGTACTTAGATAACTAAATATTACCTTTATTAATATAGATGTAGTTTAATTATGAGGTTGTGCTGATGCCCATATGGACTAAGGGCGATGTTGCTCCTAAGGAAACTTGTGCTATGTGTTTTAACAAGGCTTGGAATAAGTATGACACATTGTGGTATTGGTATTATTTTTGCGTGAATTGCTTTGAGTTGGAGTTATATGGTAAAAATAATAAGGCTTAAAATCCTTGGTAAATTTACATTGTAACATTAAATTTTATGGCATTATTTTAAAACATATAATTGATGGGGCCCATATAGCCACACCCAATGAATGGTTGAGCCTAAAGTTTTATGTTGTATTAATTTAAGTTTCAAAATGGTATTGAGGATCATATTGGCTAGATAAGGTTTAATAATTCATTAAATCCACTATTGTGTACAGACCACACAAAGGGGTAATTATTTGTTTGAATATTAATTTTTTAAAGGGAGATCCCATCCCACGCAACCATGAGGCTCCATTCATTTTTCACTTTGTAGGTGGTAGGTGAAGGGAGTAAATTCATGGTAGGGTTTCTAGGAAGTCATGGTTGACTAGGCGGAAAACTGGAGTGTGGTTTTAGCTACATGGAATTTGATGGTCTCGAGCTCTAGGTTTGAGGGCAATCTATTAAATTTTTCTTTACCATTGTTGAAGTCAATTTTGACTGTGAACCCCTCTATTTATAAAGAGGAATGGAATATGGAAAAGGGGTTTGTTAGAAAGTTGGGATATTTTAACTCGAGGTAGTCGAATAGGGTTTACAAAAAATCTAGAAGTAAAATCAAAGGCACATAACCATTTTTAGGAAAGGGGTTACTCTGCTCACTTTTTTGGTTTTTGATTTATAAAGAGATTATTTTTTTCGTGTATGGTTTTATATTATGAATGGTTTATGAAAAATATGTCGTGAATCATTTTTTGAACTTTGAGTTCTCTCCAGAAAATCATATGACTGTTATGGGTTTTGCAAAATAGTTGAGAAATTTTAGGAATTCATACTAGAGCTCCTTCAATGAAAATGTATGGTTGTTTTGTTATGTATAATCTATAGTGAATGCTTTTTTTGTCTCTTTTCACCACTTGATTTAACAACCAATCCCAAATGCTTCAAAATATCATTGAGATTGGTGTGGAATCTCACCCAAGGCACGCACAGGCTCTGAGCCCCTCCTTTATGTGAGATTTGTGAGAATGATCATCCCTGGTAAGGGAGTTCTTGCGTAAACAGGGAATGAACATACCCGCTATGGGAATTGAGATAAAGAACTAGTCCTAGTCTAATGCATCATAGCATGGTATACCATGATCAACTAAATGAAAGTAGAATCAAACCATGAACAATATCAATAATTCTAGTAACATGCACATGAACATAAGGGGAATGTACATATCAAGATCCGTAACACGAGTGCTTCAGAAACTCTTCATTATATTCATTAATCAAATATAGTAGCCAAGATTACATCAAAAAGGGTTCCATCTCTGAGAACGTTCATGGTAGAAGATATTTTATACATTACACAACTAGCCATTATACATTACACAATACCTCTATATTTTTCTTTCTCTCCTCCTAGCATACATTTCCACACACACTAACTTATCTCCTCCTCTTTCCCTACTAGAAAACCATCCATATGAAGAATAAATAAGGAATATTCTCTTAACCGCTAATTACTACCTACAAAATCCTAAAAGGATCCTCTCATGATTGCTCTACAACTACCCAGGAATATGATATATGTCACCATGTATTTCCCTTAATCTAGTTCCTTTAGTATGCATGTGCCATCTAATCCTTAACAACCTCAACTTCTTATCCTTTCATGATAACCATATTAATGCCTTTGAACATCCTTTCCTTGATCCACAAGTATTCATAGCTTATCCACTTCTATATATGGTCACTTTTTTGTTCGCTCCCTATGTGCATATTTTCTTGTTGTTCAAAAATCACTAAGTCCCAAATCCATCCTTCCTGGGTGCAAGCCTTCACACCTCTCCAAGAACTAATTCTTCATGTGCCTTTGTGCTCTACTTTCGCGTGCCACAAGGCTTCATGCCTTAGGTACTTAGTTATTTTAGGGGTCCAAAATCACCCCACACTAAGCTAGTTGCCACCCCGATAATCCTTCACACTACCTAAACCAAAAAACTTATCGACCCAAATCTACTAAGGCAAGAATGTTGCTCTAAAGATTAAAGAATAATGTTTGGGAAATAATCTAAATAAAGAATTGAAGGATGGAGGAATATGTAATGAAACCAATTAGAGGAGTTTGGGGAACTCCGCATCTATATCATCCTTCAAATTTTCCCAGGCCTTTAATTTTGATAGGGCCTTTTCTGGTGCTTCTCCTATGAGGCTGGGTACTTGGTATTTTAGGATCTCTTCCACCTTCCCCTTTAGTGCCTTGATAGCCACCCCCAAATCTATGTAGAAACCTTTGAACTCATCCATCTATTTAGTGATGGAATCTCAAAGTTAGCTTATTCTAATGTTCAATGTTTCGTGCTTTGTCTTGATTTTCTCCTTCTAGGACATAGTGTTAACAAAAAAATGTGTGCGCTCTTCCTTGTTGGTGGGGATGGTCTCCTATAAAACCTTGAGTTCTGCCTCCACCACCATCACCTGTGCATCAATGATTGGATCACATATTCTACATCCTTTGAATCTCCTATCTGCTAGTATATTTGCTTCCTTGAGTTGGGAGAGCAATTCTTCCAAATCAGTGATCTAGAATTCTACGGAGACCTTGTTCTCTTATTTTTCCTTTGTGAGATTTACAACTGTGGGATCTACATTATCCTTTATGTTAATGAGTAACATCCCTATGAGGTCCTCGAGGTACTCCATTTCATCCCCATAATTAGTCTTGGCCTAACTTAACAATATTGGACATTTTCCTAGAATGCTCTTTACTTGGGAACCAACTCAGTCATACAACTCCTTGGTTTATGCTTGTTCACCCTTCAGACCTTGGCACAATCAGTTTACTTCCTTTTTCTTCTCTTTATTTTTCATGGCTAAGGTCTAAATAGTGGCTCTTGTGTCCAAGCTACATCGAATCACCTCTACAGACATTTTGTAGAATGCATTACATGCATGCTTGTGTATTAGGTGGCTAGGATTCACCACCTTATATATAGCTCCTCCTTTCTTCTTCAAATTAATGGTATTGATTGTATGATAGTTAACCTCAGACTCATGTTCTTTAGATTGGAAGTGCATGTTCTAGCTGAGAATCTTCTTGGTCCTAGGCACACCTTTGTCTTGTTCCATCAAATCCAAACCATGCAAATTTTGTGGTGGGAGAGTGTCATGAAACCTCGCATGCAACAACTTCATGGGGTTGTCCACGAAATCCATATGTGGGGACACATGGGTCCACTTATTCCTCATTTCCTAGCGCTTGGTCCTTTTCTTCTTTGATCCTAGGCTAAATACCTTATTCTCCTTTATAATGAAGGAGTCCCCATTATCTCCTCCTCTTGGGCTAGCGGTCTGTGTAGGGGAGGCATCAGGTGATGGAATTTTCTCTTATTCTATAGAGTTCTCCTTCCCTTTCTCACGTGCCTCATCCTAAATGTTGGCTCCAGCTTTGGATATCTACTCCTCAAGGTCTACCTCTAACTCCACCTTAAAGGTGGCATTGTCCTCCTCTTCTCCTTTTTCCAAACCTGTAGCGGAGCTCGATGCATCTTATGTTTTCCGCTTCATTTATTTAGGCTCCTTCCCTTCATTCCCATTCTTGTGCCTTAGAATTGAGGCCTCTATGCTACCTTACAAAGGTCTTACACCCTTCCTCCCATTTTGACAAGTGTAGTAGTTCCTCTTCCTAGAAGTATCTAACTTTCCCTTGTCATGTTCCTCTCCTTCATACATTGCTCTCATGGGTTGGATTTATATCTCTCATGGATTTAGAAAGGGAGATTTTATAACCTCCACCTCAATCCCCCCTTGTGTTTTGGGGTGTAACTACACAAACACCTAATGGACATACCCCCTAATGGTAACAGTGACTTGAGGGTGTAAGTCCAAAAAATTTGGCTCCAAAACTTCAATGTAAGCAGAGCGAGTTCCTAATTTTTATGTTTCACGTAATGTGTGGACATAAAAATCCACTTTGTCCACATAAAAAACCAACTTCTATGCATCCTTTATCCAATTGATGGTGCATTTCAAATATTTGGTAGTAAATGTGAAGGGGAGTTTGCACCATGGCTCCATCTCTCCTTTGGCTATTATAAATTTTGCTAGACAAATTTTTTTTGTAACATAAAACTTTACCTGGTCCCCAAAAAATTGTGGTAACTCTTGGGGGATGCACCACTTGTTCTCAAAATCTTCAAGAAATCACTTAAACCACATGTTCATCCAAGCCTTGTAACCACTCAAAATGGTCCCATTACAGCTAAAATTTGTGAATTAGACTGCAGAGGATGTGTACGCGGGTGGGTGAACCCAAATGTTCTCAACTCATCCATCTGGGACACCATTCTCCCAGAACACAATCAATTAAAGAATGGAACCCCATGTGATCTTTTCTCCTACCTCTTTATGTAATCACACTTCCTAAAAAATGTCATTCACAATGAAATCTACAAAGTTATAATGTGCCCGCTTGGACACTCTTTAGACTACGTATAAGAACCTCTTATTAATTTCCTTCCATCTCTCTAATGTGCCCAATTTGAAGCTAATGATCCGAGAGGTGACTCTCAACACTAGTTTTGGGAGATCTGTAATTACATGCACCCTACCTCCCTTCTCGTAGTTCAATTTCTTCGCTAGCTCCTCAATCTTAGCAGTTGCACATAAATCAAGTGTCATGTCCTTGTCGGCATTTTTCAAGCCTGTAGCTATCCTAATCAAGTAGCCTATTATCCTCATCCTTCACCCCGCAAAATAAAATAAGTCCTCATGCACCCATGACATTAACCCTGTGAATAACGTAATGGGTTTCACAAAAAAAGGCAGCTCCCACAACTTCAAGACTCCGGTCTTCTATAATTCCTGTTGTATTGAGTCATCAACCCTAGGGTTTCCAAGCTCATCTACCATCAAAGTGTCTAAAAATAATTCTACCCTCATCAGCTTCTCAATGTCACTTGTCTTGTGGTTGTACTATCTTATTTTTCATTTGTATAGCATTGAGTTCCACTTTCATTCCTTGATAACTCTAAGAGGGCACTGCATCTCTAAATAAATTTCCATGGGATCCTCCTTTTCCACCACTGGTCTATTTATACAAGCACTCTTTGGTTCCATCTTCCTCCTCCTTTACTTCACACCTTTGGTTCTCTTAACATCTCATACATCTGCCTGAACTTGATGACTTCCATGATTCTCTCTCACATAACCCCTTCCTTCCCTATTGTCTCCTTTCTCATCTTGTTTACACCATAGGATTACTCCACTGCTTCGCACAATCACACTGGTTCGTGAAAAGCTCTTTGCTCTCCTTCACAAAAATTTGTCACACTTTGAGCTCGTCAGAACACAAATAAATTATCTAAGGAAAAGTAGTTGAAATGACTACCCTTACCCTTCTATTTATACTTTTCCAACACTTTAAAGTTCTTCCGACCACATGTCTCAATGCCTCTTTTTAATAAAGTACTTTATTTTTCTTAACTTAAATATTGTGACTTCCCTTTGAGCATCATGGATATAACCTTATGGTGCTCCAATACTAATTCACTACCACATACCTCCTTCATGTGCGTCACCATGTCGAAGTACATAACCTCTATGCCAAATACTAAGTAGTTTCCTATGGTGTTTCCTACCTTATGTTATATTGCGCTATCTTTCTCCTCTTCAAGGTCTTCAAACTTCTCTCAACACACCTTTAGAACTGCCAGAATACAAACACATTAATCCACCATACCACCCATTCTTTTTTCTTTAGAATGATTTTCACAACAGTCCCTTATTGAAGGAATTTGTTTAAACATATCGAAGTATATATGCCAATCCACCCCACACAAAAATGCATGTGTGGTCCTTTAGGCATAGAACCACTTCTAATGAAATTAACTACTAGTGCACCAATGTGTGACCCAAAACCAAAAAATGACGATAAAGGAAACAACCAAAATGGGAAAGCATAAAGGGAAATCTAATTTAATTAGCAATACTACCTTATTTTATAGAAACATAAAAGCCTTATTTATAGTAGGGATTTAACCTAATCCCATTAAAATATCCTGGAAACCTTTTCCCATCCAACGTTTATATCTGACACGTGCCTAAATAGAGGATGTAAGAAACGATGTACATACCTAACCAATGGAAATTGAGCTTCCGAGGTTGGAAAAAAAACTTAGAATCATACAATAGAACCATCTTCCCAACCTCAAATTGTCTATTACTAATGTGATGATCATTCCATGCTTTTTTTTTCACTTTCTTAGTCTTCTGACTCCATCTAAAAATTGATTGCCTTTCATCCAACTACATTAACTTATCCATGCATTCTTGTAATGCTTGTTTCTCAACCAATCCTCCTATGCGTTCAATACATAGAGAAGGTAGCATTAATTCTACAAGTAAAATGGCTTATGTGCCAAACACCAATTGAAATGGTATTTATTTTTTTAATCTCTTATAGGTTGTTATATATGCCCATAGAACAACATAGACTTTTTCATCCCAAGCTTGTTACCTGACATCACAAATCTTGGTCAACGTGTGACTTAGTATCTTATTGAAATTCTCATCTATTCCATTAGTCTGAGGGCAATAAGGGGTAGTCTTGTGATGAGCCACCATGAATTCTACCAACAAGATCCTAATTGTCTCATTTAAGAAATGTGTACCTCTGCCACTAGTCAAACTTAAAGGGAACCCATACCTGCTGATTATATTTTCCCTAAGGAATATTTCCATTGTGGCCACAGTGTAATCCCTTGTAGGCAATGCCTCCACCCACCATGTTAAATAATCAGTACAGGTAATTATATAGCGTGGACCAATCCACCATTTAGAAGGTGAAATAGGGCCTACAAAGTCAATCACCCACTTCTCAAACAACTCTACGCTAGCTATTGGAGTTAATGGTATTTCACCTCTTCTCTCTAGTTTACCAAGGTGCTATCAGTGGTCACAAGCCTTGCAATACCCGATACAATCTTTGTAGACCATTTCCCACCAAAATACTACTAGAAGGACCTTGTGCATGGTTGTATTCCCTATATAGTGTCCTCCTACAGTTCCATCATGTGCTTCCTCCATGATTGAAATGTACTCATGATCTAGCATGCAAAAATACAAGATCTCATCACGGCATAGCTTATATAAGGCTCCACAAATCAACATGTAAGGTGTGATGTGTATAGATAACTATTTCTTTTCCAAAGTATTCATTCCCTCTAGTGCCACACCCATTTTGAGAAACACTGTAATATCCTCTGAGTCAGAGGTTGCGTGATGAAATTTAAACAGTTGTGCATCTGGAATTGTATCCTTAATGCTTGGTGTATCCTCCCCTGAGTCAATCCCTAATAAATGGTCAGGTCCCAAATTACTCTTACCCAGTTTCACAACAATCATAAACTCAAACTCTTTAAACAACATAACCCACCTGCATATGCGCACTTGTAAAATGGCCTTGTTTTCTAAGTAATTTAATGTCATGTGGTCTGTATAGAATATAAAAGGTTTTTCTAGTAGATACTACCTAAAATTTTGTAACACATAGACCATCGAAAATGCTTCATGCTCAATAGTATTATAGTTCTGCTTTTCTAGGGTTGACTTCCTTCTTACAAAACAAAGAGGGTGGTCAACAGTTCCCTCACCCGGATGTGCCAACATTGCTCCAATTTCCATTCATGAGGCATCATCATGCACATGAAATGGTTTATCCCAAGAAGGAAAGTGTAATATAGGTGTAGTAATAGGTATATTCTTCAATGTATCAAATGCCATCTGTTGTGCATCTCCCAAATGAAATGTAATTTTGTGCTTCAACAACTCTTCTAACAACATAGTGATCTTGGCATACCCATTAATAAATTTATAGCAATACCTTGTATATCAAAGGAGTCCACGGACCGTGCTTTGGTTGGTAGGTTCCTCTAAGCCTACAATAATCAAAACTTTGGCAGGATCCACTAGTAAGCCTTCCTTACATGTGATATATCCTAATAAGGTTCCAAAAGGAGCAATGAAAAACAAGTTTTTTAATGTTGAGGGATATCCTTAACTACCAATTTTTTTCAAACATCAGCCTTAGATTTTCACAATGGTACCTTACTAATCTATATATTATCCAATCATCCAAGTAGACTTATAGAAACTTGTGGATGAATTCTAAAAACTCCTGAACCACTATGCACAAAAACATAATAGACATGTTCTTTAGTTCAAAAGGAATGATCATGTAGGAAAACATTCCCCATTCAATGGAGAAAGTTTTATTTTCTTAGTCCTCCTTTACAATTCTAACTAGATGATATTATGAGAATCTGTTTGTGAAAGAATAGATCTCACGCTTGGCTACTCCTTCTAGGATCTTTTCAGTGAAGGGGGTTGGAAAAGGGTCAATGAAACATACCGCATTAAAATCCCTATAATCAACACAAATCCTTATCCTCCCATCCTTCTTAATGCTCATGACCATTGGAATCATCCATTATAATTCTTCAACAACCTTAATGATACTTGAAGTGATCATCTTATCAATCTCTTCCTTGACCTTGATGCACAAATTCAGATTCATTCAGTAAGGTCTATTCCAAATTGGGCATGCTCCCTCCTTTAGTTTGATGCACATCTCCCCTAAAGAGTGGTGAAATCCCTTAATCTCATGGTACCCAAGTGGAAATAAATTGAGAAACTCACGTAACATATCAATGATATTTAAAACCTCCTTAGGTTTCGTATCCAAGCCAATATTAACCTTCATAGGTCTTAGGGGTTCGTGGTACATGTGAGATTTCTCATCAACACTTTCCATTACTTCATGCTCACCAATAGTATATTTAACATTTAAGTTTTCCACCTCTTCACCATCGATCACATAAACCAAATTTCCTTTCTCTTTCTCTATGCATGCACTCCCAAGTTGTATCTCCTCTAATTCTTCCTCATCAAAGCACACTTCTAAGCCAAGTTCACCCAACAATACCTGTATGCTATCCTCCTTCATGTCACTATCTCCCATAGTTAGGTTCTTGACAACATGTAGCGCCTCATCCACTAATGGCTTTACACTTTGATATTTGAAAGCTTAAAGGAGATCAATCATCAACTCCTACCAATTTCCTATTTGATGGCACATCTCTGAGTGAATGTACCATATGCATGCACAACCCTATAAGGTGGAGTAAAGCTTATGCACCCATAAAGAAGGTGGTAAGGCTTCCATGCCTTCCATTAAGGCCTTCTCACATGCTTGGAAATTAAATGAGGTAGGTTCCTTCCCATGATAAGCTTGTATGATAGTAGGAGCATTGCTCTAGAAAAACCTAACAAAGAATGTAATTCTCACTTCACACCACTCTAGAAGGTTACCGTGATGGGTCACCCACCAATGTGTTATAGTCCCAAGCAACATATAGCTAAACATCCTTCTCATTTTGATATCACATATCCACTGGGTCTCCATTTCTCATAGCAAAAGATTAGGGTTAGTTCCCCTAGTATAACTTGGTAACTTATTTCCTCCTAGGCACATGACTAAGTGTGCCTTTGTTACTCTCATCACAGAGCCTCATAACTTCCTTTTGACTAACTCATATGTCCCTTACACCTAATTGTCACATGCTACACTAGTTGTATCACTTACAGATTGAACATCTTCTCACTGAATAAAACCTTCTGTTGGATGCACAACTTCAGGGTCTCTGATAGTGTGAACATATATTTTTTCTAGATCTCATCCTCCCAAGGGTTCAATATAGGTTGCTGAATTTACATCTGTCAAAGGGATGATAACACGTTCCTCCTTTTTCTCAAAACTTATATACCCCTTATTGAAATGTAATTCAACATTGCTCTTATAGCACCAGGGGTTCCCAAGTACCATTGTAAATTTTTGCGCCTCACCAAGTGCCAAGAATTCAAAGTCTCTAATGAATTCTACCCCTTGGATAGTGATAGAAACATCCTTTAAAACGTAGATGAGCATTTCCTTTTTCTTATTTTCCATATACAAAATTTGAAGATGCCTATAATGGGGGCCTTCCCATTCAATTCCACACATCCAAGGTGAGAATGGTAACTTGTGCACCCGTTTCAATTAGGATATTTCTTAGGAGACATCCATCAACCAAGACATTCATGGTAATTTCCTTATCATATTCGATGTTGTGAGGAGGAAGATTAGCATGTAAAACTTGCCTTTCACATTTCGTTCTAGCGCTTGGTAATTTCTCTCTTAACCAATATCCCAGTAAAGGGATGATATTTTCTTTCCTCAACATATTTCATACCTCCTTGACATCGTCCAGATCCTTCTGTGGAACCTCAATGATCTTCTTTTTCCCTAGCTTCTATGACTTCTCCTTCAGGTGTTGGATATCCCCTTGTAGGTTTCAAATCACATCCATGGTCTCCTGATAAACTTCCTTTTGATGAGAGGGGTCTAGATACTTCCCATGCACCACCTCTTCTCTTGTGACCAATGGTCTCTTCTTTGGTATTTACATGCCGCATGTAGCCTCATCTCATGTTGTCACCAGTATAGGTTATAATACTGGCTCACATGCCACCCTTGGCATCTAATGCGAGTATACTTTCTTCATGCTTACCATGTCAGGGCCTTTGTATTTTTTTTGTTTCTAGCTCTTGTGTTCAAATAATTCTGGGAACTCCTCATACTTGTGCTTCTTCCCACACCAAGAGAACTATAGCAAGTTAGGACATCCACACTTGTAATTCTCTATGTACCCATAGTTATAACAAGTTCCACGAGGTAATTAACTTATTTTGCCTCCGTGATTTCCATGGCATCTAAATCCTCCATGAAATCCTCTTCCATGAGCTCCTTCATCCGTGCGCCCTTCATAGTGACGACCATCATCCTCGTAATTTTTTGTAACGCTGGTCTGATGCACACCAATATCAATGACATCATGTATCTGGTTAATCAATATACAATCCTTTTGTATTATGAGTAGTGGAGGTGAAAATATTGCAATAGATATACAAATTCTTATGGATCATGTGCTATAGTAGCCAACACCTACTTGCCTCATGGTCTATGTGGAAAATTTCACATTCTACCTTTATAGTGCATACTGATCTTTAAGGAAAATTATTCTTCATACGACCCTCTACCTCACAATATTTACACCATAGACCACTGTGAGTATCATGTGCCAAGTTCACAGATATCTTCTCCAACTGTTTTTCCATGGCAGAAATCTGAGCTTCAAGAAAAGGACTAACACTGCTATCTACGCTTCCTATAGCCTTAGTGCGTAGGGAAACCTCTAAGGCCTTACATGGGTCTATGAAATTTTTATGCAACAACGCTCTCCTAAAGGGTGCTGTTAATCCTCAAAAAAACCATTGAGTATTTTGAGATGGATGAATATCATAAGATAATTTTGACAATAAATTCTTAAAGCATGCATCATACTCCTGCACACACTCTTCCATACCTTGTTGAATCTCCTTCAGCATGTTAATGCTCTTCTATTCAAACTCGAGAACTTGGAACTCAGCTAAGAAGACATCACATAGCATGGTATAATCCATTACTCTCTACTGAGGGTGATACTTATTATACCAACTATGCATGCACCCTTGCAACAACGTTATAAAATGAATTTCCTTTCATTTTGGGGTAGTGATCCCCTTCATGTGCCATAGAAACTCACATTTTTGTACATGCTCTGCTGCATCCTTAACACATTTGTAATCTATAAAATGTAAAGATATTTCAAATAACACTTTCTTATGTGTTTGAGGCCCTTTTCCTCCTGATCTAGAACCTGGATTCCCCCCAGCGTTTCCTCCACCACTAGATCCACTAGATCCACAATGGCCTGTTCGTCCTGACCCACCATATCCTCTAGATTTTCTAGGTCCACCAAGTCCACTAGTTACTACTCCACCTAACCCACTAGATCCTCTAGATTTTCTAAGTCCACCAGGTCCACTAGTTCCTACTCCACCTGACCCACCAGATCCACCTCCTGTAGTTGGCAAAGGTCCTAAAGTGTTCACACCTTGTGTCCCCACTTTCATGCTAAACCCAAGCCTTGTGTACTTATACTTTTTCCAAATTTTGTACCAGACAATATACATTCAAATATAGGAAATGATTGTGTAGCCATGAATGTACCAAACAAAAAATTATACCGCCTAGGTGTTGATCATTTACTTCCACCAATACCAACTGGGTTAAGAATACTTATCTCTGGATTTAGAAAACTAAGCACCAAGGGTTGGTCACCAGGTGGATTCAGATGCGTGTCGATGGCTCTCCTCTCTCCAAGTGAAAATATCTCATCAGAAGCTAAGGGGGTTTCTCTCTTGCATTTTCCAAGATGGGGTAGTACAAATTGCTTAAGTTCCACATCCTCTGTGTGAACCTCAATTCCTTCCCACAACACATGCCTTCATAGTTACATATCTCATTAAACTTTGTGAAGTCTTTCTAACTCCCTTTCATAAGCTTCATTGTACTTGAGACATCTCTCTTCCCTCTCCTTTTCAGCCACAAGGTCCACCATCTTCCTCCACTCTAGCTTCATTTCCCATCACATAGAAGAAGCTTACCCGGCCATAGGAAATGCTTCCAAAATCAGTGTAATGATTATGATATTTATAGATAAAGGGATAACATGTAAGAATGATCCTCTTGGTTCCCTTAAGAACTCAAAATCAATAACCAATTAGATAAATATGCGTAGAAATCACGTACTCCAAGGTGTAACTTGTCAACACTCTACTCCACCAGTGATAAAAACACGTGTCCAAGTCAGATAAGCATCATGACACATCTGATACTCATATTGTGTCCATATGTGAGGTCTATAGTACCAGACTGATCTAGATGCATACAAAAAAATTCATTCATACAACTCCATTGGAAAAAAACAAAATAATGTCTCATACAACTCATGATAGAAATGTTTTTCTACCCATTTACATGCATCAAACTCAGGTCCAGTATTAAATCTTTGAGAAAACTCATCCTCCATGATTTTAAGCCATACTTCGAAACTTTCTAAGGTTAAATGCTCCATCATCATGAACCATTCTCACAACAACTTTGAAAAGAGGTGCTGACAATGGAACCAAGATGTAGTCTCTTTTCATCGCTTACTTTAACAACCAACCCCAAACACATTGTCATATCATCCAGATTGGTCTGAAAGCTCACCCAAGACATGCAAAAGCATCGAGCCCCTCCTTTATGTGAGATTTTTGAGAATGGTCACCCCTGGTAAGGGTGTTATTACGTAAAAAAGGAATGAACATACCCATTCTAGGAATTAAGATAAAGAACTAGTCCTAGTCTAATGCATTAGAGCATGGTATAACATGATCAATTAAATGAAAGTAGAATAAAACTATGAAAAATATCAATAAAAATAGTAAAATGCATATGAACATAAGGGAAATGTACAGATCAAGATCCATCACATGAGTGCATCAAAAAATCTTAACTATATTCATTAATGGAATATAATAGCCAATATTACATCAAAAAGGGTTCCATCTCTGGGAATGTTCATGGTAGAAATTTTTTTATACATTACAGAGCTTGCCATTATACTTTACAAAATACCTCTATATTTTTCTTTTTCTCCTCCTAGCATACATCTCCACACCCACTAACTTATCTCCTCCTCTTTCCTTGCTAGAAAACCATCCATATGAATAATAAATAAGGCATCTTCTCTTAACCAGTCATCATTACCTGTGAAATCCTGAAGGAATCCTCTCATGATTGCTTTACCACTACCCAGGAATATGATAGATGTCATTATTTTTTTCCCTTAATCAAATTCCTTTAGTATGCATGTGCTAACTAACCCTTAACAACCTCGACTCCTTGTCCTTTCATGATAATCATATTGATTCCCTAGAATATTCTTTCCTTGACCCATAACTTATCCAAATCTATATCTAGTCACTTTTTCATTTTCTCCCTATGCGCATATTTTCATGTTTTTCAAAACTCACTAAGTCCTAAATCCATCATGCATTGGCCCGAGCCTTCGTGCCTCTCCAAGAACTGTTTCTTTGTGTGCCTTCATGCCTTGCTTCTGCATGCCACAAGGCTTTGCACCTTAGGTACTTAGTTATTTTAGGGGTCCAACAACTTTGCTGAAATGGGGGTTTAAATAAATATTTGGATAAATTTATTTTATGGGATTTCAAACTTCTAATCTTCAATAAATTCATATTTTTGTTATGGATGGTATGTGGTTTGTGTTGTGAAAATTTTATGGAGAATAACCTGTGAAATTTCATGGGTTTTGAACTTAGGTTCTTCCATGAAGTCGTATGGCTATTGTAGGTTATGGAAAATTCTCTGTGAAACTTTTGTGGGTATTCGAATTCTGATTTCTTCCTATGAAATGATATGACTATTTTTTTGGTCTTCGAGTACGATCTATAGAGAACGAATTGTCTTATAGAATGATTTATATTTGAGGAGGATTTAATTAGAGTGTTGGGTAAGTTGTTACATGGATCCTAAAATCTGATAACTGTGTGTTTAGGTGGAAATGAAAAGTAAGCTTATAGGGTTTTGTTAAAAAAAATGGGTATGTGATTTACCCACACCTGTGAATAGTGAAAAAGGTCTGTAGACCTAGGGCAGTTTGTATGTGAAATGTGCATCATTTAAAATAAGTGTGTGAGTTTTTTCTTGTTATTTCCGTATGATTTTATGGAATACTCTCTAATTTTTTAAAGTATATTGAGAATTTGGTTGTATAATGTACCCTCTTCTATTTATTTAAATCTGGTAAAATATTGATTTGGGTTTCTCCCTCTACTCTGGGTGCATGTCCTTAAGATGTAAAAATATTGCTTTTAAGTCCTTCATTTTATATACGTATGCATACAACCATATGATTTTATGTTAGTTTGGACATTTCAACATGGGACTAATTTTGTTGATTGTGAGTTGAAATGATTGAATGTTGATTTATTATTGTAGTTAGTAACAAGATTTTTGGGATACATTCCTTGGAAATAAAAATAATTAAAATGCTTGATTTCATTTTGTGTTATGAAATAAAAAGGGATACTATCTATTACCATGGAAAGAAAAAATTTAATCTACAGTTCTTGTTTACTGTATAGATGTATTAACCTTCTATAGGGACATTTGGAAAATGTTATTAAAATACAAGTAAACCTTGATGGTTCAGTTGGGTAAGTTTATTTATTGTTAGTTTTATTTTGACCCGAGATCCCAGTGACTCAGAGGGTTGGATCATTTGATCCATACCTTTTCATTTAATGAATTTACTTATGGTTTACAATTGAAAAAGTAGGAGGTTTGTATGCGAAGTGTTCCTTTGGGAATTCTTCACATATATGCCCCACACCTCTTTCATCACTAGATATGGGACTGCTAGAGGATTCTATCTCCTTATCTATGGTAGAAGCATTGCCATTTCATAATAGTTAGTTATGTGTGATGATGAATATACTTTATTTGTAAAAAATGTAGTTAAGTGAATAGAATAAATTTTTTCTAGTTCTTTAAACAGACACCCCCAAACAAAACAATGCCATAGCTTTTGTGATGATTTATGGACAATCTATCACTGGCTTATGAGGAGCGATGTTAGACTTGAATATTTTTATCACAGATCATTGATTCTATTGTACTTGTAATTTAAGGATTTAGAAACTTGTCTTAGACAAGATGTCCTTTGTACTAGTCCATTTATGTACAAGACTTGTAATTCATAAATATGTTGGTTGATTTTTATATGTTCAAATACATTGTTGTTATATGGGTATTGGTAACTATATGGTATATTTGATAAATTTAAGGTGCTCCTATTTTACAATCTTGTGGTTAGAATGGGTATGGAATGTGATAATAAGGTTATACCCCATATCTATTTAACTCTCTAAAAAAAAATATAGATTATTATCATGGGTGAAGATAAAGAATAATAAGAGAGATATAATATTGTGACTGGAAGGGTAAAATGCATGATGACAATATTAAATTAAAAAGGATTAAAATATGACCATGGTAACATATTGGATTAATCTAAAAGTGTTTATGCAATAAATAAATAATTTATATTAACTTGGTCATTGAATAATTAGACTAGCTCAACATTAGATATTATGGAATCTAAAAGAAGTATGGTATAAGCTTGTTTTGTAAATTAATATATACCTTATAATATTTAAAGGATATTTAGATGAACTCGTCAACTTTCAAAAAGAAAAAGAAATGATTCTTAAAGATGAGTTATCTCTAACTTTAAATAAATATATTAGTATAGTCATAAATAGTTATCGATATGACTTTGATTATTAGATAAAGAATCAAGATAAAATAAAGTATGACATTGTAAGGTTAATGAGACCTAGTGGAATCTTGTCTAAGGGTTTAACACACCTTTTCTATTACAAAGTTTAGTATGTATGGATAGGGAAGCAAAGAGAAAATCACTTCTTGATCTTATCCTTTTATCTAAAGTAAATAGATGCATAAAATATACCTCACTAAGTAAATGGACCAAGAGATTTTATTATAATCCAACTCGGGTGCACATGACTTCATTGATTAAGCCATGAAGGTCATGATCCCTTATAGGAACTGGATAATCAATTCAAATTGTAGGCTATCTACGAGTGGTCCATAGGTTTCTTAATATGGTAACATATTAAGTAGTGGATTGGTCTCCCATAGGTAACCAATAGCGAGCATTGGGGTTCCTTGTACTTATGAAGTTGAACCATTAGGAAATTTATAAGTCTTAATAGGTTCACCTATTTAATTTTAATGAATCTAGATAACTGTGATGAGATGTTGGTGAGGTGATGGGAATGCAAGTTTAAATGTCATGTGTACTTGTATATTCTAATCGTACATAGTACAACTAAGAAAGTTTGGCCAAAATAATGTGCTTGTTGGGTCATTTTCTAATCACCACGATTCCTCAAATCTCGAAGTGTATGATACATGATGGATTTTTATTAAATTAAAATTTAGGTAGACACTATAGGATCAATCACATGTTCTCACTACCGCAATGCAATAAAACTAAACAAGGATAAGTATAAACATTCAAAATAATATTAAGGGTGATTGTGGAGATCAGTGATAACTAACCCTTATAGCTACACAAGGTTTATAACTATGTTATATGATGGATTAATTTATTAAGACATGTTGCAAAAAATAGCCTTAGTTAGTTACCTAATTAAAATATGCAGAGGAATGTCTACTTGTTAATTTAATATGACGTACTACATTAACTAGCTTTATCTAGTTATCTAATTTATAGATGCAGAGGAATGTCTATTTTTTGTTAAAAAAATCCTACTAATTTGGATTAAATTTTTTTAGGTTGTTACATTTGGTATTAGAGTTGTAGGTTTTCATCTCTTGGATCTTACAGGTCTGCGTCGCTAATATTAATGTATCTTACCTCTATTAGGGATAGATGGATCAAAGAGGAAAATGGACTCTTACAGGGGAAGCCTCATGAAATGCTAAAGGGCGTCTACCTACTGAGAAGTTGCAAGAAATTATTGAACTCATATGAGACACATTAGACAATATGGTTGTTTTGGAACATTAGGTTTCCGGTGAGCACGAACCTCCTAAAGAGGATCTAGTAATGAAGGATGAACATCATGAGTAACGTTATGGTGAAGATGAAAAACGTGAGAATAAAAAGCCATAGTTAGTAGCAAAACATCCCGTCATATTAAGAGAATAAATCCACTAAATTTTGATGAGACAACCCTAGGAGATGGGGGTGAGTCATGACAGAGTGAGATGGAGAAGTATTTTGAGATAAGAGACTTCTCAGAGGAAACTAATAAATTTTGGAGATATTTTCATCTGTCTCGAGAAGCATCATCATGGTGGGATAACAAGAAGGTTGAACTTGGACTAGATACTGCTTCTATTCCTTGGGAACACTTCAAGATTTAATTTCGATAGCATTAGCTTCCCTAGCTTTATTTTGACAAAAATGACAAAGCTCCAAAATTTGATGCAAGGGACATTTAGCATGACAAAATATTGAGAAAGGTTTACAAGGTTGTTGAAGTACGTACCCCAATATCAGAAAGATAAGAAGTTCTGAATCTAGAAGTTCATTATGGTACTCAACCCAATCATAGGTGGTAAAGTGGATGTGCATGGTCCATCTACTATGGAGGAAATATTTGAGAAGGTTATTAGGAAAGAAAAAAAGCTGAAATCTATTTTTTCCAGTAGGGAAGAAACTAGAAAAAAATTAATTACAATCCATCATCTAGATTTATTAAAAATATATGGATGAAGAAAGAGTGCAACAACCTATATTTTTCCAGAGGAATGTAACAAACAAATGTGCTACAGTAAACATGAATTTATGACAGTATAAGGCTTCTAAAAACAATCATAAATTTGAGGGTAAAGGGCCCATAAGCAGTTATTTCAATTACGGTGCCCACATTATGAAAACTAGTGTCCACAAAATAAACATGGAGCGTATTCCACTAACAAAAGAATACTAAGTAAAAGATTCACACAATTGTAGGAAATCATGAGGCTGTAAAATAAGCCACACTAGTGGAAGTACTAGGTAAGTTATATGGTCATTCCATAAAAAATTTGATCGATACAATGATAATAGAATGCTTCATTTCTAAAGTTTTAGCATCAAAATTGCATAAAAAATCTAGCTATATGGAAAATTCATGGACAGTACAGTGTGGTAACAATGCTAGACAAAAGGTAAAGAAATTTTTGCCTATGGGAAGACTAGAAATACCCAAATTTACAATTGAAGTAAACCTTTATGTAGCTCCATTAGGGTCTTATGATGTAATAATTGGAGTTAATTGGTTGTCCAAACATTAGTTTGTTGTGCACTGTGTGGAAAAATGTGTAAAATGTCTAGATGATGAGATGAAACCAAACATAGTTTAGGGCATAAAAAGGATTTTTTCCATGAAGCATATTTCAGCCATGCAGCTGGAAAGGGAAAAAAGAAAATTGTGTACCCTCTTTACTATAAAAAATAGATGATTTAGAGGAAACTACTAAATCTCCTTTTGCTAGTTTTCCACTTTTACAGTGCTTTAGCGATATGTTTCTAGAGGAGTTACCTAGATTACCACCAAAAATGGAATTTGACTTCATAATTGACATCAAACTAGGATCAAAGCCTATGTCAATAGAACCTTATCGCATGACAATAATAAATCTAATTGAGTTAAAATCTCAAATGCATGAGCTCATCTCTAAGTGTTTAATAAGTCCCAGTATATCACCATGGAGTACACCGGTGATTTTTGTGATGATGAAGGATGAAACCCTTCGATTTTGTATAGACTATAGGATGTTGAATAGGGAAAAAATTAAGAAAATATATCCTTTTCCACGGATAGATGATCTCTTCGATTAGATGAGAGGTGCCACAATATTCTCTAAAATAGATCTAAGATTGGGATATCATCAATTAATAATCAAAGAGGAATACATTCATAAAATGGTGTTCAGAAAATGCTTCGTTCATTACGAGTTCATGGTTCTACCGTTTAGGCTCACTAATGCTCTAACAAAATTTATTAACCTACTGAACAATATCTTCCATTAGTATCTTGATAAGTTTGTACTCATGTTCCTAGATGATACACTCAACAACTCATAGAATGAACAAGAGCACAACACACATCTGGAAAGCATGTTGGAGATTTTGAGATAGAACAAGTTTTATGGAAATTTGGCTAAGTGTGCTTTTTATCAGAAGGAGATATAATATCTTGGTCACATAGTTAATGAGAATGGAATATTTATGGACCACAAAGATAAGAGCCAGTGTAGAGTGGTCAACACCAAAGTATGTACAAAAGGTGAGAATCTTCATGGGTTTGGCGGGGTATTACCGAAAATTCTTGAAGGACTTTTGAAGATTGGAAGGTCTAATAATGTCACTCCAGAAGGACACAATTTTTTTGTGGACTGATAAATGTGAGAAATAATTTAATCTATTGGAGGAGCATTTGAAAACTGCTCCTATACTAACCATTACTGATCTAAAAGGAAATTTTATAGTTGTTACTAATGCATTCGGGGAAGGATTAGGAGGATTTCTACTCTAGGATGAAAATGTTGTGGCATATGAGGGAATGAAACTAAAAGTTCATGAGTATAACTATGCCCCTCTTGATTTGGAATTGGCTGCAATAGTTCATTCTTTATAGGTTTGGAGGAACTATTTGATGGGGAAATCTTCTGAATTAAAAACCGACCACTTGGAGCTGAAGTATATCTTCACGTAGCCCAATTTGAATGCACGATAAGGAAGATGGTAAGGGAAATAGGGTAGCAGATGCCTTGAGTCATAGGAAGTACTTAGCAACTATTATAACTATATGAACAAAATTAAAGGAGGAATTCATAAAGGATTCACCTACAAATTCATACTATTTGTAAGTACAGGAAGCTCTAGAATTTGATCCTAAGGATAAGAGGTATGTTGGTTTTAGTTTTTACAATGATAAAATAATGCATTTTGAAAACATAATTTATGTTCTGGAAGGGAATGAACTCATAATTAAAATTTTGTAAGAGTTCCATGATGCACCATACTCTGGTCATCCGGGAATAACCAAAATGACAGAAGATGTAAAACAATTATATTTCTAGAAAGGAATAAAAAAGAGCATCACAACTTATGTTTCGAGTTGTTTAGAATGTCAATGGGTAAAGGTGGAGTATGTGCACCCTGCTAGACTATTATACCCACATAAAATTCCACACCAAAAATGAAAATTCATTAACATGGACTTTGTCCAAGGACTACCCTTGACTAAAAAATGACATGATATGATCTTGGTAGCATTAGACAAGCTGAAAAAGGTAGCTCACTTTATACTTGGGAACCTTACTAATGATTCCCCATTTCTTGCTAAAAGGTATGTTCATGAGATCTTTTGATTGCATGGTCTTTTAGAAATAATTGTTTCAGACAGAGATCTAAGGATGACATCTCATTTTTGGGAAACATTAAATTTTGTGTTAGGCACTAAAATGAATTTAAGTTCAGCTTATCATCTGGAAACGGATGAAAAAAACTAAGTGTGTAAACCAAGTGTTGGAAGATATACTTTACATGTACTGCATGGATCAACAGTACAAGTGGGAATAATACCTGCCACTAATAATGTTTGCATACAATAACTCATATCACTCTTCGCTCAAAATGGAACCTTTTGAAGCATTATACAGAAGGAAATTCTGAATACCTATAAGTTGGGACCAATATTCAGAGGACAACATAACTTGAGAGAATCTTAATGAATTTAAAACTATTTTTCCACATTTATTTGTTTAGAAGCTTGTGATGAAATTATATTATTTGCAAAAATTCTAGTTATTACTTTAGGACAATTGAAAAAATTCAGATTTATTAGTTGTGAGGATGGTAAAAATTTGATTCTATACAGATTAATAAGGTTATTTTAGCCATGTTGATACTTTAGAAGTTATGATTATGAAATGTTGGGAATACTAAACATAGAATTTATTTGGTAAATTTCATCAGTGCTATTATTTTTGTTTATGTGAAAACAAAAATTAATTCATCAGGGACGATGAATCATTTTAACAGGGAGGATTGTAACATCCCACTAATTAATCTTTTATTTTGACATTTACTTATTCAAATAATTATGATTAATGGGAAAATGAATGTTTATTCGAATAATTAAGTGTTAAAGGTTGATGACGGTAATTAGTCATCTAAGTACTTAATTAAGGATTAAGTACTTAGATAAATAAATATCACCTGTATTAAAATAGATGCAGTTTAATTATGAGGTTGTGTTGACGCCCATATGGAATAAGGGTGATGCTGCTCCTAAGACAACTTGTGCTATGTGTTTTAACAAGTATTGGAATAAGTATGACATGCTATGGTATTGGTATTATTGTTGCGTGAATTTTTTTGAGTTGGCATTATATGGTAAAACAGTAAGGCTTAAAAGCCTGGATAAATTTACATTGTAACATTAAAGTTTATGGAATTATTTTAAATAATATAATTGATGGGGGCCATATGGCCACACCCATAGAATGGTTATGCCTAAGGTTTTATTTTTTATTAAGTTCAATTTTAAAATGGTATTGAGGACCATATTGGCTAGATAAAGTTTAATAATTAATTAAATCCACTATTGTGGACAGACCACACAAGAGGATAATTATTTGTTTGAATATTAGTTTTTCAAAGGGAGGTCCCCTCCCATGAGACCATGAGGCTCCTTTCATCGTCCACTTGGAAGGTGGTAGATGGAGGGAGTAAATGCATGGCAGGGTTTTTGGGAAGTCTTGGTTGAATGGGGGGGAAATTGCAGTGTGATTTTAGTTACATGGCATTCAATGGTCTTGAGATCCGGATTTGGGGGCACTCTACAAAAATTTTCTCTACATTTGTTGAAGTCAATTTTGACTATGAAACCATCTATTTATAAAGAAGAATGCGATATGGAAGATGGGTTTGTTAGAAATTTGGGATCTTTGCACTCAGGGTAGTCGAATAGGGTTTGCAGAGAATCTGGAAGAAAAATCAAAGACACAATCATTTTTAGGTAAGGGGTTACGTTGCTTTCTTTCCTTGTTTTTTATTTATAAAGAGATTGTTTTCTTTGTGTGTGGTTTTGTATTATGAATGGTTTATGAAAAATATATTGTGAATCAGTTTCTGAACTTTGAGTTCTCTCCATAAAATTGTATGGTTGTTATGTGTTAAGGAAAATAGTTAAGAAATTTTGGGTATTCAAACTAGAGCTCCTTCAATGAAGACATATGGTTGTTTACTTGTGTGTAATATGTAGTGAATTATTTACTGAAATGTGGGTTTGATTAAATTTTTTTTTGTGGGATTTCAAACTTGTATTCTTAAATAAATTCTTATGGTTTCTTTGCATGGTATGTGGTTTTTGTTGTTAAAGGTTTATGGAGAATAGAATATGAAATTTTGTGGGTTTTGAAATTCAGTTCTTCCATAAAATTGTATGGCTGTTGTGGGTTATGGAAATTTATCTGTGAAATTTTTGTGGGTATTCGAATTCTGATTTCTTCCTACAAAATGATATTACAGTTTTTTAGGTCTTCGTGTATGATCTATAGAGAACAAATTGTATTTTAGAATGATTTATCTTTGAGGAGGGTTTTATTAGATTGTTGGTTAAATTTTTGTAGGGATTCTACAATCTAATAACCATGGGTTTAGATGGAAATGGAAAGTAATCTTATTGTTTAAACAAATGGGTATGTGATTTACCCACACCCGTGAATAATGAAAATGGTCTATAGACTTAGGGTAGTTTGTATGTGAAATGGGTATCATTTAAACTAAGTGTGTGAGTTCTTTCTTGCTATTTCCGTATGATTTTATAGAATTCTCTCTTATTGTTTAGATTATATTGAGAATTTTGTTACAGAATGTACCCTCTTCTATTTATTTAAATCTAGTAAAATACTTATTTGGGTATCTCTCGCTACTCCGGGTGCACCACCTTAAGATGGAAAAATATTTCTTTCAAGTCCTTCATTTTATATATAGACGCATACAACCATATTGGTTTATGTTGGTTTGGTCATTTCATCATGGGATTGATTGTGTTTAATTCTATTGATTGTGAGTGTAAATGATTGAATATTGATTTATTGTTGTAGCTAGTAACAATATTTTTGGGACACATTACTTGGAAATAAAAGTAGTTAAAATGTTTGATTTCATTTTGTGTTATGAAATAAAAAATGCACACTATCTATTGGCATGAAAATAAGAAATTGAATCTGTTGTTGTTGTTTACTTTATAGATGCATTAACATTTTGCAGGGACATTTGTAAAATGTTAATAAAATAAAGGTAAACGTTTATGGTTCATCTGGGTAAGTTTATTTCTTGTTAGTTTTATTTTGACCCAAGATCCTAGTGACTTAAAGGGTTAGATCATTTGATCCATACCCTTTCATTTAATGTATTTACTTCATTATTTGATTTAGATTAATTTAATCCACTTTTTAGAACATTTTAAAACTTTAAAAAACAAAGGGAAACTCTATCAAAATTTTGTCAGAACTCTAAACTTGGTCATTTTTATGGAATAAAAATAGTTGGATGACTTTGATGGCTTGAGAAGTATTCTGCGATAATTTTTGTTGCAAAACTGATGTATTTTTCCTTCAATGTTAGTTTACCTAAATGTGTTGATTGGTTTGATTCATGCAATGTGCAAAGACAGTTGTTCAGACAAAGCTCGGTAACTCGAAACATGTTCCAATCACATAGTTTTTGATTAAATAAGCAAGGCATTTCTATGCAAAGTGTTCCTTTAGGAATCCTTCACATATATACCCCACGACTCTTTCATCGCTAGCTATGGGGATGCTGGAGGATTGTAGATTCTTATATATGGTGGAAGTATTACCATTGTATAATAGTTAGTTATGTGTGATGACCAATCTACTTTATTTGTCAAAAATGTAGTTAACAGAATAGATTAACTTCTTTCCAGTTCTTTGAACTGACACCCCCAAACAAAACAATGTCAAAGGTTTTACGATGGTGTATGGAAAATCTATCACCGGTTTGTGAGGAACAATGCTAGAATTGAAGATTTTTATCATAGATCATTGATTCTATTGTAGTTGTAATTTAACTATTTAGAAACTTGTCTTGGAAATATGTCCTTTGTACTATTCCATTTATGGACAAGACTCGTAATTTATAAATATGTTGGCTGATTTTTTTATGTTCAAATACATAGTTATTATATCGGTATTGGTAACTATATGGTATATTTGATAAAGTTAAGGTGCTCCTATTTTACAATCTTATGGTTATAGTGGGTATGGATTGTGATAATAAGGTTATACCCCATACGTATTTAACTCTATAAAACAATATAGATATTATTATTTTGGGTGAAGATAAAGAATAATAAGAGAGATATATTTATGTAATTGGAAGGGTTAATATGGATGATGATAGTATTAAATTAAAAAGGATTAAAATATGACCATGGTAACATATTGGATTAATCTAAAAGTGTTTATGCAATAAATCAATAATTAATATTAACCTAGTCAAAGAATTATGAGACTAGCTCAATATTAGATATTATGGAATCTAAAAAGAAGTATGGTATAAACTCATCTTGTAAATTAATATATAACTTATATGATTTAAAGGCTATTTAGATGAACTCATCAACTTTTGTAAAGAAAAATAAATGATTCCTAAAGTTGAATTATCTCTATCTTTAAACAAAGTTATTGGTATAGTCCTAAATAGTTAGAGATATGAATTTGATTATTGGATAAAGGTTCAAGATAAAATAAAGTATGACATTATAAGGTTAATGAGAGCTAGTGGAATCTTGTCTAAGGGTTTAACACACATTTTATATTATAATGTTCAGTACATATGGATAGGGCAGAAAATACAAAATCACTTTGTGATCTTATCCTTTTATCCAAAGTAAATAGATGCGTAAACTATACCTCACTAAGTAAATGGACCAATAATTTTTATTATAATCCAACTCAGCTGGACATGAATTCATTGACTAAGCCATGAAGGTCATGATCCCTCGTAGGAACTACATAATTAATGCATGTTGCAAGATATCTATGAGAAATACATAGGTTACATAATATGGTAACATATTAAGTAATGTATTGGCCTCCTGTAGGTTACCAATAGTGAGCATTGGGGTTCCATGTACTTATGAAGTTGAACCGTTAGGAAATTAGTAAGTCTTAATAGGTTCACCTATATAATTTTAATGAATATAGATAACTATGATGAAATGTTGGTGAGGTGAATGGAAGACAAGTTTAGATTCTATGTGAACTCGTTTATACTAAGTGTACATATTACAACTAACAAAATTTGGCCAAAGTAATGTGCTTGTTGGATACATTTTCTAATCATCATGATTCCTCAAATCTTGAAGTGTAGGATACGTGATGGAGTTTTATTAAATGAAACTCTAGGTAGAAACTAGAGGATAAGTCACATGTTCTCACTACCGTAGTGTGGTAAAACCAAGCGAGGCTAAGTATGAACATTCAAACATATGTTAAGGGTGGTCATGGAGATCAGGGATAACTAACCCTTATAGCTACACAAGGTTTATCACTACGTTGTATGATGGATTGATTTATTAAGACATACTCCATAAACTAGATTTATCTAGTTACTTTATTTAAATATGTAAAGGAATGTATACTTGTTAATTTACTATGACTTTATGCATTAACTAGATTTAGCTAGTTATCTTATTTATATATGCAGAGGAATGTCTATTTACTGTTAGCAAAAAAATCCTACTAATTTGGGTTACAAATTTTAGGTTGTTATGTGAAAGGCAAGTAAAAGACAATGATTTCCTTGAAAAGATCCCCGAAGTACCAAACTAATGGGTGGGTGAGATATTTTAAAGGATTATAAATACTATTTTACCCCTTTAACCCCCTTTTCAACCATTTTTATTTATGATTCTTGGATTTGGGGTCGAATGTGGATTTGGAATGCATAATTGATTTGATTGAATTAGAATTATTATTTTTATTTATTGGTACAATTTGGGGGTACATGGATGACATGAAATTGTGTATGGATGTATGACACATGTCACCATCCCATTGGTCTTGTGATTTGGAGACTTTATCCTATATTATTCCCCATTTTGGAAGGTTGAGGGGTTCTTTTGTTCATTTTTGTTGGGAGATATTTTGGAGAAAGGATTTTTGGATTAGGAAAGCTTGGAGTGTGGATTGAAAAACTTGTGCTTGAAATATTTTTTTTTGAGGTAGGCCACACACCTTTGAGTTTTCTTATTGCTTTAGAAAATAAATTGATTACTTTGTTTATTATTTTTGGTGTACAAATGTCTTATTGTTATTTAATGTTAATTTTTTTCTCCATCCACCCCTTTTGGGGAGTATATTTTTAGACTTTATGAGGAAGATGGAGGAATCTATATTATTTCCCACAATGCTTGATGGGAAATCCTAATTGGGATTCTTTACAAACTCCCTTCATTTGGTTTGAAGTGAGATAATTATTTCCATATGGTTTGGAAACCATCTCTCATCCTTGTTAAGGATACCTAAAATCTTTTAAAAACCTTGGTAATGAGAAGGTAATGAGAAATAAGGCATATTAAAGGGATATAGATATTTAGAGGCTTTTGGATACTTGGGAAAATTGTGATCTCACTTGGATACTTGTCTATTTTGGAATAAAATGGGATATTTTTTACCTCTCTTACCAACTTGTTAGAAGTATAAATATTATTGTGTGTATCTGATATTTTTCAACTCTTATAGTTGCTTGAATGTAATGTTTTTTTCCTCTTTCCTTTATTCCTCATTGTGTTTACTTAGAATCATGCTTATTCTCTCTCCCTAATGGTCTTGGAGGGATGATAACATGCCCTCATTTGTTGGAAGAGACATGTAATGATGTCATTTGGTTTGGTGGTCAACCAAGTCATCTTATTGTGGTTTGGAGCTTTCTTTTGAAAATGGAGTTTAGTTTTGGAGATTGATTGGAGCTTGTTTCTTGTATGGAAGAATGATATATTCAGTGGAAATTTTAGCATGTTGTTTCCACTTGGCAAGAGTATTATTTACTTTCATTTTACGTTCCTTGTAAATCTTAAATTTTTGATATGATGATGTGGTTTGATTAGTTCCATTATTATTTGGAAATCATTTGAAATAATGTGTAAATATTGTACATTGAAAAGAGGAAATTTGCATACTTTTGCAATGTGAAAGACATCTATTCATTTTCGTTTCACAATGGAAATATTTTTTTGGTTGTGAAAGACAACATTGTTTTGGTTGAGTGTATTGAGCTTATTGTAATGCTAACTGAACTGTGTTTCACATTTCGTATTGGTTAGTAAAAATGTCATTGTTGAAACGTGTGAATCTTGCAAACATTTCCACTAGTTCATTGAGTGATAAATTTTGAAAAATGAACAAAATATAATTGTGTGTTGCATTATGAATTTTAAGAAGGATATATTTTTTAGATTATCAATATCCCAAGTTTTTTTCATTATCTTATGTATTTAAAACTAGAATAGGTCTTAACTTGTCTAATTTATTTTATTTCTTATCCCATTTGACTACTTGTTTGCAAGAAAATAGAACTCCTTATATCAATATTGGATTTGACTAATTTCTATTTTCACTTGTAGATAGAAAAATTATATATCTATAATTTTTTTAATAAATTATACATTACTATTAAAAGAAATGAGGATTCAAGAATTGGTCTTTATACCTTAATTTACACACACACACACACTTGTGTTTTATATAAATTTATATATAATTGTTTGAATATGAAATTATGTAGAGATCAAAATTCCTATATGTTGAAAGTTTATATGATTATATATATACATATTTTTGCATTAGTTTGAATTTTTTTAAAAAAAGATTGAGAGTTGTTATATATATAATGTTTTGGAGGGGGTGGAAAGCAGGATCCACCTGACCCCCACCCCTCCCACATAGTGTTTAATAAGGATCGACCCTATTTCTAAGCATAGTTCTAGGTTTTTTTTATGCATAACCCTTCCCTCTATACAACTACTATTGTGTGGATATCATGCTTTACACAGGCATTCTGGCCTTCCTCTTCACTGTCGGATTCCAAAACATATACGTACATATATACATATCATGTCTTCCTCTCCTTTTGCATTTAATAAAATAAAAATTATGTGTGTGTCTGTATATTAGTATATGTGTGTGTGTGTGTGTGCACGCGTGCACACATGCATGCATGCATATATGTATGTATGTACGTATTTATGTATGTATGTATGTATGTATGTATGCATGCATGCATGTATGTATGTATGTATGTATGCATGTATGTATATCCTCTCCTCCATTAACACTAATGAGGGTTTATGAAATAAATAAATAGATCTTTTGGACTCCATGAAAGCTTCTTCCTTAACATGCAAAACCAAATGAGAGAAAAAAAAGACAAATATGATGTAATAAAAGTTATAAGATAAATTAGGGTTTTAAATTAACCCTAAGATCCATTTTGGGGATCCCTTTAATCTAAGAGCTCTCAATCCACCTAGAAACTCCCACGTTCCCATTTAGGGTAGATTTATTGAATTGAATGGTAAAGTGGCCTTATTTTAACTATTTGGGTGAATAAGATTTATTTACAATTAACTTGAAATGATTTTTGGTGTAATGGTGTATAGGTCCATTTGGATGGGGTCAAATTAGACCCATGCCCAATTTAAAAAACCTAGTTCCCTGGTTAAATTAAACTCCTTACTTTTATAAAACTAACCTCTTGGTGGGAAAGATGATAGAAAGCTTATTAACCATAAATTGGTGCTAATAACCCTATGGTGACATTTGTACATTTTTATTAATTTTAATTTCTAGGGTTAGTAATGAGATTACACTTACGTAATGGAGGTTTATTATATTAACCTCATTTGGTGCATATAATTTATGAATTATTTCTCTTATCCCGTGATTAAGTTTTCGACTTGGAGAGCTAACAATGATCAAATATGTTACTCAAAATAATGTAACCCTTTGGAAAATATAGTGAATACATTATAAATAACAACCTTAAAAATTCTAAAACAATAATATGGTCATGGGCACACTCCATAGAAATTTTAATGATTTTAGAATGAACGTAATTGAGTTCAAATCACCTTAATCAGTGTAAATATCACTTGGTGTATTTTTAGACACCCTTATTTAGTTTAACCTTATTTTTGTAATTTAACATGACTACATTTGTATACCCTCTTAGTGGGGGAGATTACAACAAACTTAACTATCCTTACTCGCACAAATAATGGAAATGAGGCACAAGTATACCTTTAGTCATTTCAACACATCCTTAGAAATATGTTTGGTTTGGAATAATGGTGGTTCAATAATTTAATAATTAATTAATGTAACAAAAAAAATTGTCCCAAAATTTACTGATTATTTAGATGAGTGTTGGGTCATATATTTTATGGGCATAAAAGAATCATGAGTATAAAATATAATAAAATCCCCAAAGGTATGGTTTCAATTGAAAGGATTTTTAACTAGGATGTACCTATTTTAAATCATAATTCTCAAAATTACAATGGACATAAGATCAAAATGATCAATTTATGGATGCCAAAATATTCTTAAATGTGAAAATTCATTTCCATGTACCATTACTAAGGAAGAAAGGTTGAATTTTTTTAACCAAACATAAATATGTCATTACATGGTCATATGATGATCTTAAAATGTTTTATTCTCGGTTTATCACACATACCATTCTCCTCAAGGAAGATTGAAAACTATTTAAGTAGAGGTAAATACTAGTTAATTCCATCCTAGAGCCCATCATTAATAAAGAATCGAAAAATATATTAGGTCCAAAAATCATTTTTCCTATCACACATTCCATATGGGTAGCTAATCTAGTTCCATTAAGAAATAAGAAAAGTGAAATCAATCTATGTTTTGACTTTAGAAATTAAACAAATCATCAGGAAAATAAAACTATCCATTTCTATCTTTAAATGAAGTGTTAAAAACTATGAGTGGATATTAAATGATGTATTTTATAGATGAATTTTCATAATACAACTAAGTTTTAGTAAATCATAAGGACAAATTGAAAACTAACTTTGATACCAAATGGGGTACCTTTTCTTACAAAAGAATTCCTTTTGGGAAAATTAATATTGGTGCCACTTTCAAAGGGCTGTGTAGTTTTAGTTTCAACGTTTATTTAGTTAATGTGTTGTGATTTATATGAATGACTTGATTATTCTATTTAAAAATAGAGTTCAATAAAGTCAACACTCAAGCCATCTTTGAAATATGTAGAAGGTATGATATTTCACGTAATCCCAAGAAAAGTTTCCTTATAGTGACTAAAGGTAAATATTTAGGTCATTATATCACCAAGGAAGGGACTATTGTTGATCACAATAGAGTTGAATCTATTTCCAAAATTTCTATTCCAATAGAAGAAAGAATCAATTTTTTTTGGGAAAATAAATTTTGTATGCAATTTTATTTTTTAGGTTTGCTGACTTTTATGTTAAACAATATGCTAAGATATTATGGACTCTTCAAGCCAAAGTAACTTTCCAAAACATAAAATAAGTAATTATTCAAACTCAAGTACTAGAAATTTGTAATTTTGGGATGTCAATTTTTATAAGCATAAATTTAGAGTATTATTGAAACAAAGAGAGATCATGGGAAAACATACCATACATTTAATGAGAAGAAATTTGAAATATGTAGAGATGAAGTAATCTACATTGGATAAAAACCATATGAATTGGTAAAAAATGTAAAAAAAACATTATACTTTGCATATTGAGGAATAAAATACATGTTATTGTTCGTGATCCAATAGTAGAGCTTATGCTAGGAAAAAATGAGATAGGTGAAATAAGAGGAAAGTGGATGGAAAAGTTTCAAGAATTTTACCTAGAGATTATATCTGTAAAAATAGTGAGGATAGGGATTAGTTTATACCATTTCTAAATTCGATCCAAGAATTTTTAAATTTTCATGTTGATAAGAAAAAGGTGAATCAAGATGATTGGTATAGCAATATTATTCATTTTATAATGTATGATAATTTCCCTTTAGAATTCAATAAAATTAGAGAATTTTTTTGAAACTTTGAGCAACTCATTACATGCTTAAGAGATAATTCTTATACAATATGGATTATGAAGGAATTTACCTCAGATGTGTGACAAAAGAAGTAACTCAAGTAATCTATATTTTTCATGAAAAGTGATGGAGTGGACACCCTTATGGAAAGTCCACTTCCCATAAAAACTGAGATATGTATATTATTAGGCAAAAATATTCAAGAATGCTCACACCCATGTCAGAACATGCCATCAATTACAAATACTTTTAAATAGTACTAAAAAATAATTCATCAAATTTTAGGAAGAAAACATCATCACAAGATTTGGTACTATTTTATCTCTGGTTTGTGATAATGGTCCAACAATTCAATTTGTTGAATTCACATAATGTGAATAAGATAAAGAAATAATATTAAAATTTCCATCAAATTATTACCCACAAAGTAATGGTTTGATTGAATCCAATAACAAGAATTTGATTGATGCAATCAAGAAGTCAGATGAATAAAAAATAAGGAAATGAAACTCTTTGTTTGATTATGCACTATGGGCTAAAATAACAAGGGTGAAATATACTCTGAAAACTTTCTTGTTCTTGCTAGTTTATTAAAGGAAACATATATTTCATATAAATATGAGATTATTCATTTATCATTTTTTATGAGTATATGGGTGGAAAATATAAAGTTAAAACAACGATTTTGGATAGTCTATAAATGGAAGAAGCAAGAGATGAGACATTGCAAACATTCAACAAACACCAACACATTGTAAAGTATTAGTTTTTCATGAAATCTAAATCCAAATACTTTAGGATATTTTATTTGGTTTTACTATGAGAAAAATATGATGAAAATAAGGTACAAAATTCTAAATTTGATCCATTGTAGATTTTATCTTATCTTATCATAGAAATTTGGGATAAACATACATTCCAATAAATAATCTGAAAGGATAGGATATGTCACTACAAGTAAATGGTTAGTATTTGAAGAACTACTTCATAGCTGCATCGTTTTCCACACCTATATCATGATAGGTAAGTACGTGGAGTAGGATTAGGAGTATAAGTAGAATAATTTTCACTTAGTTTTGTTTGTTCTTTCATGATATTAGCTTTCCATGGTTTATAGATTTAGTCTCAATTTATTAAAACATAGATTCATAATATAGATCCAAAATACATTATTTTTAGACAAATTGATAGACACTGAATGAAGAATTCACATTTAAAACCATTGTTTAAGTAACAAACCCCCCCCAACCCAACCCCCCCCCCCCCCCCCCCAAAAAAAAAAAAAAGTGCATCTCACATAAATTGACTAGTAAAAGGGCTTACATAGTTTCTTTGTTTATTTAAAATATCAAAGGCTTGTTTTAAATTGTTATATGAAGTTTAGAAAATATAGTACATGAAAAAGAGGTATAAACACATAAAACTTAACAACTTATTTGATAAATTGAGAAAATGAAAAGTGGTGGACATAAATACTTTCTTTTAAAATTTAAACAAGGTTATCATGGTTCACCGCCCTTTATACACACAAACACATATAGAAATGAAGGACAATGATTAGTCAATGAAATCATAAGATTATCTCACAAAAGGGAAATTTAGGTAACTACATTGGATCTATAGACACCTGGATATCAATGGATAAAATGCTAAAGGGGAACCAAAGGTATATATGTCAAGGATATAAACACTTGGCTAGTAGTAGAGAAATGTCTAACCTTACGTGCTTAAATAAAAGATTTTATTTCCTATACTTCTTATTCTAATATGAATATTTTAAGTAAGGATGTATTAAACACACATCACAAAATTATAACTCTAAGAAGTGTTTTTACCATGTATGTCATGTAATGAAATCAAAAATTGTGCATAATCTTCGTTATTTATTAATACGTGGCTTATCTTTTGTTTTTTTGTCTTTGTTGGTTAGTGAAATTTATGATTCTAAATTGTAAACACTTTAGTACTACTTTCCCCATAATAATCACAATTTTTGGTGCACAACATGCCCCTACTTTATTCATGGAAAGTGGGCACCCTTTTGAGATTATGAAAATATTTATATTGTGGAGGAATGGATGCTAAAATTAATGAACCAAAGGAAACAATCATGGTTTCAAGGTTATCCTTAAATTATTTTCACATTTGTCCAATGTTTTTATTGGTCATGTTCCTAAGGGATGCCCAAGAAACTTAGATCAAAATCACTTGTGAAAATTAGGTTTTTTTTTTTTTAATTTGGTCTTAAACTTAAATTTTAGATACCATAAAACATATTAGTTCATAGCGAACTAAAACAAGTTCCTTATACAATTCATAAAATAATGAGAAAAACCAAATAGAAATATCCACCAATGTTTTTTCAAAGCCCACTTCATTACCATTTTATGTTTCCAATTAATGAAATCTTTTAGCCTTTGGATCCCATGATGGGAAACACTATACATTATTTGATCCTTGCTTTAGTTTTTCTTTCTTGGATTTAATTTTTATAAAAAGTAATTTTCAAAGTTGTGTTATTTTGTTTACATTCAGTAGGCATGCATGACGAGTTTCATAAAAATTAGGTTCTCTAAAGATTTAAAAATTTAGGTGGGGCTAAGGGATTTTAAAAAACGACAAACCATAAAGTTTGAAAAATGGACAAATCAAGGTCAAAGTTAAATCTTGTTATTGTTCCACATAGACCAATGAAGTATCTCTAGATATATGTCATAGGGTGTTCACAAGTAAATAAGGTCAAATATTTCATATTCCTAAAATCTTATATCATAAAACATATGGACTAACAATGATTAGGGACAAAGGACAAGTGGCCCAATCATGGGTGAGCTTATAAACACATTATTGGACCATATAAATCTAATGAAGAGCCTCCAAATCATGAGTTAAACTTAGTAATAAGTCACAAAGAGGAAAATTAGAATTCCACTAAACTTAGGGATTAAATCAAGTATATGGTTGAGATTAAAATGATTTTGAAGGAATATAAGGAGCCTACCTTGGAGAAAAAAAAGGAACACCATTAAAGCTCATTTTGAATAAAAACACGCTGCTTGAGAAAATATGATTTAAGTTTTAAATAACCATTGAAATTGTTTATTTTGTGAATTTTTCAATCATTCAAGTATTTTTTTATTACAATTTTTTCCATTACTAGTAGATCTTTAGTATCAAGTACAAAGGAGATAATTGAGAAAGAGAAGTCATAGGTAGAGTCAAAATTAAAAATTAAATAGAGAAAATCGTATCTAATGGGTAAGTCTGTAAAATTATCAAGGGTCCTAAGAAAAGGAAAAAATATTACTATTGATTTAGATTTTATAGATATCATTTTTTGTCATCAATTGTTAAAGCCTTTGGAAAACTACAATGCATCATATTTTGAGATAATGAATTTGAAATAAAAGTACCCTAATACATATAACCTAAATGATATAGATGACCAATACTATAATGATTTTGAGGTAATTATTTACTCAATCCATCACAAAGCTATGGGTAATCCCAATTTATTCTCTTGTAAATATTTATTTAAACATATGTTATCCAAATGCACTAGGTAGTATGGGATTTTGGATTCAAGTTTTTAAACTATTTCCTTGGTGCACAAATTCACATTTGGTGAGTTGTATCACCTTCCTAAGGACACCATAATTTACAATGATGAATTTTCTAATGATTTAATTACATAAACGAACATATATTATGATTATCTACTATATTTTATAGATGATTCTAAAGGTTTGAAGAAGAAGAACAACATAAAAGTGGTTTTCGATAATTTTAGAAAAGGTATTAGGGTTACTAACAAAACTAACTTAATATATAATTAATATACATAATAGTTATGTATTTTCTTAATATAACTTTGGGATCCATAACTAACAACACTATTGATCATCCATGAGAACCTATTTTTGTTGGAATTATAAAAAAGAGTTGGAAACCACAATAAGGATACTTAATTGCTCCTAATTTTTAATCAAAATGGAATTTATCTTTTCATGAACTAAATAATAGTTTCTATATGGCCTTCTATTTGGTGGATGTAGTGTATACCAATTTGGATATCGAGTATAAATTGTTTCCCTTATATCCCCTAAATCAACCCATTCATGTTGAATATAATTCCCTATACCATCATAAGTATGGGATATGCATTCATGATAGTTTTTATCACTTTTATCACACCATATACAAGGCTATTAATAGTATATATATGCCAAGAATATCACCTACAATGTACATAACCATTATAGAAAAGGGTACATTCTAGTATTATGATGATTTTACTATGATAAGAGTAGATTGTGTTTCAAATCCTCTAAATATGTTTCCCTATATAAATGATACAATAGTTTCAATATATATGACCAAAAAAATGGTACATGATTTTTAGGGGATTACAATATTAAAAAGGAAAGGCATGGTTTGACATCCTTTTCAAAGTGGGAGACATTGATTTTAACACTTGGCCTTCAGTGATGAGCATGGATGATTTTTACACTCATCATAAATTTATAGAAAGAGAACCTTTCGATAATTTGGACTTGAAGGGGTTGGTGAGAAGGCACTACCTGACATTTAAAGATAACTTGGGAATTGAGATATTTGTTGAGAATAAGTATATATCACAACATTGGGTTTTTCTTAATCCTTAAACTAAATAAGTAGTATATGAGAGAAATGTGAAAGAAGGGCTCATTAAGATTCAATTTTCTCAAATAATCAATCAAGTTGAATAGTAGAGAAGGAGAAAAAATGTGGACTTGGGAAGGTCCATTCTCAAAGGTATTCATTAAAATCCTTCACCTACACAAAGACTACCTCTCACTCCCCCCATGATTTTATTGAGGTGCCTCTAGTTCTTGTGTGCATCCTACATCACATAAAAAAATAGATATAAAAACCATGCTAATTTATCTCTCTCTTCATGTTCCAATATCAATTATTTTGTCCCACCAATTTCTTCTATTGGTATTCAGGTTTAGGATGTCTCTTTAGTGTCCATAACTCAAACATTATTTTCATAACTATATTTTATTTTAGTTGGTGTCTCAAGTAGTCAATTATCCAAAGTAATTGTGTCTCAAACTAATGTTTTTTATTGCCATTGCAAGTATGGTATCAAATGTGTTTGTCACATCAATTCCTTCTATTTTTAGTGAGGTTTATAATGTTCTAGTTATAGTATTTTCTTAATCAAATCCCCTAGTTTAGGTGTATCATTTTTAGGATTCTAGTGTAAAGTTATATCTCATGCTTATTAACATACCATTGAAAATATTATTTCTCAAGTACGTACTCCTATTTTTACCCCTAAATTGTATTTCCTATCTGATGGGTGTCATTATTACCTTCATTTAATCATCTTCTTGGTTGATGTCATATTCAAACTAGGGGTGTGCCTGAAGCTATATACAACAACAAGAATCCTAGTGATATAGTAATTGATTATAGGTAGGTATTTTTTTTTTCTGGGGGATTTTTGCTATGTCTTGAATATTTATTCGTCAAATCCTTATTGAAGACAAAATATAATAAACTTGATGGAAATAAACACTCTCTTTAGAAATAAAATTGTTGGAAATAAACAAAAATTGCTTGAAAGAAACACATTGTTACAGAAGTAAACACACGTTGCTTGGAAATAAACACATAGTTGCAAATGTTGTGAAAATTATTGCAAGGAAATAAGAGTCTATTCTATAACACCTGCAGTGATAAGTACATAACAGAATTCAATTGAAGAGTCAAAAGCGTTTACATAATTAATACTTAATAGGTTTACACGAATTACTTAGAAATATAAATACCAATAAGACAAGGATCCTATTTCTTGGACGAGTGGGCTCTTGCTCCACCTTGAATCAATATTTGACACAATATGATTCTCTCAAAGAGAAATGGCTATCTTATTATTGAAGTGTTATGTCTTACAAAATTTCACTGTATCTCTATATCATATATTTTCCTATATGTATATTTAATCTATCTACAAATATTTATATATATTTCATCATCCAAATATGTTATTACAATAATAGTTGTATACCAATTCAAGTGGAACTAAATAATGCCCAAAATAGATGTGGAATTTAGAAACCGTGCTGGACATACAACTATTTGATCCTACATAAGTTATCTCTTGATCTGGAGTATGAAGAATCAACAATCTCATGATCTGATCCTGATTAGAAGGCCCGTTAATTTCTCTAAGATCAGATTTTTTCAAAATAAACATATCCCTATTGATTCCGGAACTTTGGAGAAGTTTTGAAACCAAAGGGAACTATTCCATAATTAACTGTGAAAGTTTCAGAGCTAAGTGCAGGAGATCTGGAACTAAGTGCTCGAGTTCTGGAACTAAGTTTGAAGGTTCTAGAACTGAGCGATAGAGTTCCTTATTTATATGATGGAGTTCTAGAAATAAGCCTAAAGGTTCCGGAGCTACACCGTATCGAAGCCAATGTTCTAAAAAATTGAAGGTTACTTCATACTTTGATTATCTATTCGAATGTGACCTATTTTATTCACAAATACCTAAATTTCCACACACTTGTTAGGAATTACATATTTTTAGACGTTAGAACTAAATAAAGAAAAATATGGACAATTACATCCTAGCTTATCTCTAGATCAAACAAAAGTTAAACAATGCAGACAAAATTTGGCTAAAAGGATGTAAAATGAGAGCATTTATTGTTCATTGATGAAGCATATTTTAGCCTCATCATTTCTCCCACACTTACTTGTTTGTAATTCCTCTTACAAAATCTATTCTTCAAAATTAGGATAATGAATTCTACATTTTAACTGGTCACTGATATCGAATGGTTGGAACATAATATCCCATTACTTTAGCTCAGAAGTGATGTATCCTGTTCCTTCTTTTAACTTTCTCTTCCAATTCTCAAACTCAGTGGGATCTTGAGGTTGTTTGTTCTACCACAGAGACATGGGAGTGAGAAGGAGAGGATGCCTTGTTGTCATTCCCATCCACATTCCCCTATTTTTTCATTGACCCAAGGTATTAGTGTACACAAAACTATGGCTCTTTTCAGACTTCATATTAAGTTCATGGGAGATATTACTTCTATTATTCTTAATGCTACTATGAGAAACTCCCATATTTTAAAGCATCCATCATAAATATCTTCAAAAAAATTCTCCTCATAAAAGGTGAAGGCATTAATGCTCTTTTGCAGGCTGGAAATATAATTTTTCTTAAATTTGTTGTCAAAGGCATGAGTTTTGAAATGTTTGGAAAATGCATATGGCTTCCCATAATGAGTTCTCATACAAAGGCTTGATGAACTATCAAGTAAATGTTCAGTATCCATATTTTTCCAAGCTACTTGATTTTGAAGTATAGAAACAAATGAATTTAGCTGGATTTCTCCTAAATACAGATTGATCATGAAGCGTGTATTCTTTTCCAGCATAAATTTGCAAAGATATAATTCACAGAGGAGTTTTTTATTCTTTGCATTAGCTGAGGAATATTTTTTCATGAACTCTGATTCATACTTTACTTCATGTGGAATGCAACATAAAATCCTTGATATCTTCCATCAAATAAATTGTTCTTCCAAAAAGATACTGTATGCAGGAGGTCTCTTGCATGTGAGTAACCTTTCACTCATTATGCAAACCATTTGTATCTTTACCATACATTTAAATTTGTCTTCTTCCATTTTGTAAAATTTCTCTTCCCATTATTTCCTTGACTTATTCTCCTCCTCCATCTTACAAATAATTCCTCATTTGATGTTTTGAATTGATTAAGCTTCTTGTAGGCATCATCCCATAACTGCTTAAGTGGTCAGTAAGTCAGTTCAGTCTGTACAACTCAATTCTTTGAAGATATCTTTGACATAGCACTCTTTTTACTAGCCAATTGACATTCTTTTTCTTTTTCCATCATCTGCTATTTGAAAAATGTCAATTCTTCAGCCTTATCTATTAGCTGAGTTTTTAGTTGCTTAATGAGTATTTCCCTCTGTTCCAATTTGAGTTTGAGGAAATTTAATTCCTCATCTTTCTCCCTGATGATAAGTTCTGTTCTAGATAAGAAAAAATTCTATTTTAAGTGTTATTTTTCCTCCTTTTATGAGATTTCCTCAAGGAATGGACATTTTTATTCTACCAAAGGGAATTTTCCTTTTAATCTCCATAATGCCAATTCCTCTTCTTCATGTGAAAATGTTGTTAATTCACCCATCTCCTTAAAATCCTATTCTTTAAATCTTTCATCTTCTTTCTCTACCTCAAATTTATTTGGTTGAAGAGGAGACATTGCCATGATGCCAAGAATATCAGTAGATTCTTTCTCCAAACCATCTTATTCTTCAATTTCTTCTAGAGTTTCTCTTGGCCTCTTATGAACTCTTCTTCTTTGAGGAGCCTCAAAATGTTCTGAAGTGGGTTTCCTCCTAGATATTCTTCTTATTTTCACTTCATGATCCAACTTAGGTGAATTTTCACTATCAGAGACATATAATAGTACTACTGGTATTACTGCAGAGGAAGGAGTTTCTTTTGAAGGCACCGTAGCTTTTGCAGTTTTGATGATTATTTCAAATCTCCTCCTCTTTAGCACATTAGCTCCACTTACTACCTTCTTTTTCTCTGCATGAGGATTAATCTCCAAATTAATTTTAGGGGAGAAAGGGGTTGGTATTCCCCTCCTAATAATATTAGGGCTTTGTTTGAATTTGTTAAGGAATTTTTCCCATGCTTCTTCTCCATTTTTCTTTGAAAGAAAATGGTGCTAGTAGACCAGATGGACTAATCCATTATGTCTAATTGTCCCAAATCCCCAATAATACCTCTGAGCCATTGTATGGATGGAGTGAAAATGGAACCCTAGAAGGTTTACTATATATTATAGTTTTGCATCCCCATACCTAAGATATATTAGCATCTTAAGGACCTCTCTTCCCATAGTCCCAAATCGTCCATCACAAGTTAGGTACTTAACTACCAAAACTGCTACCATGTGAAAGGGTTTTGGAAAGTTGGCTCTTCTGACCCCCTTTATGATTTTCTTAGTGTTATAAATATATTAGGGTTCAAATTCCCCCTCTTGTATCAATTTTTCCACTAGTTCTTGTAGGGTCCTCTTTACAAGATTTGGAACATGTACAATCGGTGCCCCCGATACATTACTCATTGTATTGAAATTAAAAGGAATTACAATGATTTTAACTCTAGTTCTAGATTATTCTAAATTTATAACAAATTCCCTTACCAATTCATCATTATACCTTGATAACTTTTTTAGGAACTCCAGCCACCTTGTTTGTCCAAAAATGGCTACCACTTCTCCATCCGCAAGAAGTTGTGTATCATCCTCTGGCTCTGACTTCTTTTTAATCCCTACGAAAAAGAGGATGATCAAAATTCTTCCTTCTTCAAATTACTACTTTTTCAGAACTAGTTGTGGAAATATTGTATTTAGCTATGGAACTATTAGGTTTGGCTGCAAAACTGTTGGGTTTAGATATGGAATTCAAATATAATTCTATTGTTTCTTCCTTGAATTTTTCTATAACTGCTTCTCAACTTCATTTATTCTACCCAAATGATAGCTCATTATTAATACACTACCACTTTTACTTGTTCATTCGATATCACCCTCATGATTGCTTGTTTTTAATCATAATGTATAATAAATGACTCATAATACCGCTAACTCAAGTCAAGTCTAATCACACATGCCAACTTTAACTTAAATCTTTCAATAAGATTAATATATAATTATTGTCCTTGTTGATGTAATCCAACCACCTTAATGACTCATCGTTCCTAAAGAAAATGAAAAAGAGAAACTGTTAGAAAAGATAGTTGGAGTTCTAAAGAAATTCCTTTTATTTTGAATTAGCCATTTATTGAAGAGACCAACTACCATTTCTGGTTTTCAATTGGTCTCTGAGAGATTTTTTTGGAAGATAACGCCATTTACTAGTTTTCATTCCTTCCTTTTAATTTTTATTTTTTTCTTTTTTTTTCTTTTTTTGGGGAAGAGAACGCCATTTTCTGGTTTTTATTATCTTCCCTTTATTTTGGATTCCTACATATGATTATTTTATCATTTTGGAAGAACTGGGTTCTTCTATATGATCAAATTCATTGTCTGCTTCGATTTTCTTCAAGAATTCATCCCTAGCAAGAGGCTTCCTATAAATTTTTTACATGTGTCCATTGACCAAAAGTATCCTTATGTTGCCATCAATGGGAAGTAGTTGAATAGAGCCATTTTCAAATATCTACTCAATTTGATAGGGTCCTAACCATCTGGTTCTCAACTTGCCTTTGAATTGCTAGTACTTGGAATCAAATAGTAATGCCCAATCTCCTACCCTAAATTTCCTTTCCTTGATATGTGTATCATGGAACCTCTTCCTTTGATCTTGGATTATATTTTTCTGATGAATTGCTTCCAATCTCAGCTCATCCAATTTATTGAGTTATATAATTCTTTCATTTTTTCTGCATCCAATTCAATACCCAATTTAGCTATTGTTCTCAATGTTTGTAGTTCAAATTCAATAGGTAACAAGGTATTTTTCCCATAGACTCACTCATATGGTGAGAACCCTATTGTAGTCTTAACAGTTGTATTATAAGCTCAGACATCCTCGGGAAGTCTCTTCACCCAATCTCTTCTAATTGCCTCAACTATTTTGTAAGAATATTTTCCAATTCTCTGTTTGTTACTTCTTCTTAGCCATTTGATTATGGGTGATAGGGAGATGAATTCCTAGATTGATATGATAGTACATTGTGAAGGCCCAGATCATATTAGACATGAAATGTGGCCCTTGATATGAAACTATACTCCTTGGTGTACCAAACTTCATCATAATTTTGTGTGAAAGGAAATCAGCAACTACTTCTTCAGTAGCATTTTTTATAGCCTGCACCTCTACCCACTTTGTCACATAATCAATACACACAATAATGTGCTTATTTCCTTGTGAAGGAGGACTAAAGGGACAAAAAAAATCCATCCTCCACTTTTCAAATGGTTCAATCACCACTTGAGGTTGTAGAGGCATTTCACTGGTAAAGGTTGGTCATCCCATCCTTTGACAAGGATCACACCACTTGATATATCTCTTCACATATTTATACAGATATGGCCAATAATAGCCAGTGCCAAGTATATTATGAGATTTTTTTTTCACTCAAAATTTTCCTCCAATTGGATCATCATGATATTCCCTGAGTATGTCAAAGATTTCATCTTCTCTCACACATCTGTGTAAAACCAAATCAGGACCACATTTAAATAACATTACATTTAACCATTTAAATTTGCATTGGTTTTTATAAACTTCTTCATTTGTTTCTTAGTAAAAGGAGGAAACTTCCCTATTGTAAGATAATTCACCATATCAGTAAACCATGGTGTATCAACTGAAATAGAAAATAATTGTTCATTTGGAAATTTATCCTTAACTAGATCTTTCTCCCTTGTAGTGGTTAATCTTGACAAAAAATCAGCTACCACATTCAATTTTCCTAGATTATCCATAATGGTAATATCAAATTCTTGTAAAAGTAATAACCATATAATTATCCTACCTCCAACCACTGGTTTGTTCATTAAGTATCGAATTGCTAAGTGATCTATATGTAAAAATATTTTGTACCCTATAATATAATGTCTGAACTTATTAATTGCATAAATCATAACAAGGAATTATTTTTTAGTTGTGGTGTAATTTCTTTTAGTGGGAGTAATATTTTTACTAAGGTAGTAAATAATATACATTTTCCCTTGTTCATCTTTCTATCAAAAAACTGCACCAATTGAGTTATTTGAGGTATCTGTTTGGATGTGAAAAGGTTTCTCTGAATTAGGTCCTCTTAATATTGGGGCAATGATTAATTTTTATTTAATCTCTTCGAAAGAATGTTGACATTTTTCATCCCAAAAAACGTCATAGTCCTTGGTAAGAAAACTAAACATGGGGGAAACAATTTTACTAAAATCCTTGATAAAACGCCTACAGTACCCAACATGTCTTAAAAATGACTTGATATCCGTGGGGGTTTTAGGAATGGGTAGGTCTAAAATAATCCTTATTTTTTCTGGATCAACATGAATTCCTCTTTTTGAAATGTGGTGTCCTAGCACAATTCCCTCATCAACCTATTGTCGCCAAATCACTGCACCCTCTGAATGGCAAGGATGTGAATAGGATGTTCGGTGTGATTGTGACACATGGGATCACCTCTCAAGCTGTGGGACTTGGGCTCGAGGTGAACCTCCGAAGAATGCCGGCTTCCTCTTCCTAAACTAAGTGTTGTACTACTCCTAGTGTAACAAAAATGATTATCTAGTCCTATGCTAACACATTCATGGGGTGTTAGGGAAAGATATTTATAGAAATGAAACTATACTAGGGATGGTGATGCACCAAATAAAGGGTGTTTCCAGACTCAGGAAGGGTTGATTTGAAGAGGGTGTGTGCACCACAGGTCAACTTCACCTACTACAACTTAGAGAGGGTACATGATACTACAAACTAAGAGACACGCGTTCCCTTTGTTAAACTTTATCAGACTGAGAAATATACCAGTTTCCTAGTGAAGAAGGATGAACTCAAGAAGGGTGAATAGACACCACAACTCAACTGCATGCAATACTCCACCACTCGATAAGCACAGAACTCCAAGAACCTGCAATAGAACTTAAACTTGCATAGTGTACTTGCAAGTATGAGAAAGGCACAAAGAAGCACATAAGGATGAAAGGACCAAGATTAGTCACAAAATACACACTTTTATTGCTTCAATAACATGCAAAATGCATCATACATTCAGAAGAGGTAATAGTTTCCATTACAGTCTTGAAGAGGAGGCTTGAAAGTTCTCTCAACACACAAGAATAACTTGCAGAAGAGAGAGGAATCTTGAAAGGTATACACTCGCCTGAGATATCTAACTGTCCAACTTGTCTGAACTGGTGGAACCCTTTGAAATGAGCTTCCAACTTACATTTATAGAAGAATATGTGAGAAAGAAGAGGAAATGTCATAATTACATTCCTAAATTGAAGGCCCATGATGTATTTATTACAGTTAGTTGAACCACCTGAGAAGGTCCCATCATGGGTCATTAATTTCCTGATGACCTAGTCTTCTTAATTAATTAAAAGAATATTAAAATAAACTATTTAAATAATAATAATAATATATATTATTATCAAAATATTTAAATAAAAATATTAAATTAATTAGCATAATGTCGAGACCCTGTTGACCCATTTGACTTGAAGAGGAGGGGGGTCCATATGGATAGAGTCTGCACAAATCCCAACTCGGTGAGTTTCAAATCCTCTAACTCAGTGTTGCAATTGATTTTGAACCCCGCACTAACTCTTTCCTTGCCTTGGCAATCGAGCTCTTTTGCATTGAGTCCTTCGAATGGTGAGCTATCAAACTTGATTCTTATTGTTTTCCTTGGTTAACTCGAGGCCATTTATGCATTCCATGTTCAAACTTCATGAAACAACACCACGAGCTCCCTGCAAAGTCACCGAGATCTTCATCTAGCAAACGATCTTACCTGTCCTGGGCTCAAACTCACTTGAATACCAAGCTTAACCCAACATTTCTGAAAAGAATGGTTTTACCACAATGCTCAGGATTCTTCCTCATCATATAACAATTGTAGTAAAAATGTTTTGGCTTGGCCATAATAAGCAAAATTGTACCTTCCAAACGATGAGAAAATGCCATTACCAATAAAGACCTAATGCTACCATGATGATGACCTAGGTTCATGCCCATAACAAGTCAATAGACACCCTTAAGACTTATTTTTGGTCAAAGAGCCCTTCAAAAAATACATTGAACAATTAGGGCAACCAAGAGGACCTTGGAAAAATGTACAGGTAACAACCATATGAATTTTTCCTTAGTCATGGATCAAAGCTAATAGAAATAAAGCTAGATAAAATTAGCTTGAAACTACAGGATAATCGTCCATTTGTAAAAAACAAGTTTCTCTAAACCTGGTAAAGGAATAATTTTTATTGTCTGATTGGACGTACATAATGGAAGGGTATAAATATTGCCTATTACCCTCAGAGTTTCTCAAAGAGACCATTTATGAGTAACAAGGATGTAGCATGCAAAATGGCCAACCAGGTATTTTCAGAGCTGACCTTCACATTCAATTCATTTCTAGGAGAAAACATCCTGAGCAATATGAATCGTTTCATTCTACACCGTAATAAACCTTCATCTCCTAATTCAGGGAAATTTTATGACACCTTGAATAGCGTGACTCCAATCCATCGTACACAGTAGTGAATATTTGTTTCCTATAACTACTTTCTGGAAGCGCTAAAAATGGCTTCTACTATACTGCAACATGCCTGTGCATCGAATCTATAGGAGCTTTGAGCGTAGAACTCAATGTATGTCCATACCCTGTTCCAAAGCTCTTATTGTGGCATATGCTAGAAGTATGCTGGCAAAGGTGAACTGATCAGGTCAGACATCTTTTTTTTTACATTCGATGAAACAGTATCAATGCCTCGTGAGGAAATCCATGTCTTCTGTAAGCTATAATTGTGGTATCCCATGAGAAGGCGTTTCTTTCTTGTCAGCCTGAAACTGGATACTTTTTCCAACGTCAACCCATCTTCAACCATCTCACCATCATCCTCCCTTATCACTTGGAGGATTACTCTCTGCCCAATTTACAACTGCCACTTTAATTCTCCTGGTGACTTGCACAATGACTCGGATCATGTTTACACGGCTCGTGTGGAAGTATCATGTTGGATAGCCATTGTAATATTTCCACTCTTGGCAGTGTTTTTCAAATTTCCACAGCCTTGGCAAGATAGTAAAATGTTTCCATGCATGGGATTTTCATGACGGATAGCCATCATATTGTCTTCACTTGGAAATTTGACCCGATTTCTCCAATTCACAGAAATCTGATCATGGCTTACCACGGGTATATTTCCACTTGGCGGTGCTTTCCTGAATCTCCCCTACGCAGAGTGAACAGCTTGGACTGCCATCATCAAATCTCTGACCTTGGCATACCAGCTCCAAATCCCCGTGTAACAGCTTAGCCACATTAATCCACTGGCCCCAGCCTTAGCTTTGCCACGTAAACTTGGCAAGATAGTAAAATGTTTCCCATGCGCGGGATTACCTGCGTGTTAGGAAATAAGAGATAAAATATGCGGAATAATCCCTTACAGAATCGCAACAGTAGAAAATAATATGCAGAAAATATTACAGATCTCAAATAAAAGTGCAGAATAAATAACACAACATAGAGAGACAAGATTTAATGTGGTTCACCCAATTTAGGCTACATCCACCAAGTATCACTTGCTTAGATTTTATTACAAGCCTCCACTCTCTCAATACAATACCTAGATCCGTTTGGAGCTATGCTCAACAAACTCTACAGAATTCACACCTGAATTCAAAACACATCTGCAATACGTTTACCTGTGAATCTATCATATGCATAAGACCATATAAATAGACAACTACTTAAGCAGTTTGATACAAAACCATGGGTATCAAAACCAAGGGAAAAAACCATGGGTATCAAAACAATGGGCAAAAGACCGAAAAAACCATGGGCCCAAAAACAGCCCATAACGGTTACCCATTACCCATGGGTTAATAAACCACCCATGAAAATTTTCTTCAGGGGCTTCGCCCCCGAACCCCCTTCCATCGGGGGGATTTCACCCCCCTGACCCACTCACCGGTGAGCGGGACCACCGTAAAAATACCCGAGTGTAACACATAGAAGGTGTACCACATTCTAACATGCAAATAGGCTCCAAAAACATAACAATCTCCCACTTGGAGACTGATTTCCACTGAGCAAGCTTCTCAACCCTTCACTGTCATCTGCGAAGGCCAACCAAAGCTGAACATAGCTTTATTTTATCCCTTGTGACCACCTTGGTCATCATGTCTACAGGATTCTGACTGGTATGAATCTTCTCCAACTTCAATTTATCTTCCTCCAAAGCTGTCCTGATGAAGTGATATCTCAACTGTATATGCTTCGTCCTGGAGTGGAAAGCAGAGTTCTTAGCTAGGTGTATAGCACTCTGACTATCACTATATAGATTACATTCCTCCTGCTTATGCCCCAACTCCTCAAGCAATTGTTGTAGCCAAATCATCTCTTTACTTGCCTCTGTGGCAGCAACATACTCAGTCTCCGTGGTTGACAAAGCCACTAGCTTCTGTAGTCGTGAAATCTAGCTCACTGCTGTCCCACCTACAGTGTAAATATAACCTGTTGTGCTCCTCCTGCTATCTACATCTCCAGCCATGTCTGAATCTACATAACCATGTAAAGTGGTGTCTGATCCACTGTAGCACAAAACTGTCCCCATGGTCCCTCTCAAATACTGAAGGATCCACTTTACTGCTTGCCAATGCTCTTTACCTGGATCACTCATAAATCTACTCACAAGTCCCACTGCATGGGCAATATCAGGCCTAGTGCACACCATAGCATACATCAAACTACCAATTGCGGATGAGTAAGGTACCTTTGACATCTGGTTTCTTTCCTGCTCTGTCTTGGGACACTGCTCCTTTGATAACTTGAAGTGGCCTGCCAAAGGAGTCCCAACCGGTTTAGCATCCTGCATATTAAACCTCTCCAAGACCTTCTTAATGTACTCTTCTTGAGATAAAGTCAGCTTTCGTTCCTTCCTATCCCGAGATATCCTCATACCAAGGATTTGTTTGGCTGCACCCAAATCCTTCATAGCAAAGGATTCACTTAGCTGCTTCTTGAGTACTTTTATTTCTTGCATGTTTTTACCTGCAACCAACATGTCATCAACATACAAACACAGGATAATATAACTTCCATCCTCAAATTTCTTTGTATACACACAATGGTCAGAATGACATCTGATATAACCTTGCTCCTTCATGAAGCTATCAAACTTCTTATACCATTGACGTGGAGCTTGTTTCAAGGCCATACAAGATCTTCTTCAGTTTACAAACCATCTCCTCTTTACCTTTGACCTCATAGCCCTCTGGTTGCTGCATATATAGTTCCTCCTCCAAATCACCATGGAGAAATGCAGTCTTTACATCAAGCTGTTCTAAGTGCAAGTCTTCTACTGCAACTATTCCTAGAACAGTTCTAATAGAAGTCATTTTCACTACAGGAGAAAAAATCTCATCAAAATCTATACCTTGTTTCTGTGCAAACCCCTTGACCACCAACTAGGCCTTATATATTTTCTTTCCTCCTTCGTCTTCTTTGACTCTGAACACCCACTTATTCTGTAATGCTCTTTTGCCTTCGGGTAGCTTTACCAAATCCTATGTCTGGTTCTCTATGAGAGCCTGATGCTCCTCATCCATGGCTTGCTCCCACTTCTTCCTAGCATCTACCTAGCATTGCTTCATCAAAGGTCTCTGTCTCTCCACTATCAGTGAGTAATAAATAATAAAGAGAAGGAGAAAAACGTTCAGGTTTTCTTCTTACCCTAGAAGACCTCCTCAAAATAGGAGTTTGGGGTTCTTATTGAGGGGGTTCCTGAATTGATTCATGTGTCACTTTCCTATCTGGAAGATCCTCTACCGCTGCATATTCTTTCTTGGATTCTTCCCTATTTTCCTGCAACTGCTGCTTATACATGACTTTCTCATTAAAGAACACATCCCTAGATCGAATGATTTTCTTGTCCTTAATACTCCAACATTTATATCCAAAGTCATCACCACCATGTTGTCCACTCAAAAAATTCCCCCTGCTCTGAAGAAGGTGAACTTTCAAAATTTTGAGTTTAAGTGTCTTTTCTGTCAAGCTGGTAGTATGAAAAAAGTCATGAAATTGAAAAAATCTATGTTTTGGGTCATTTTGTATGTATTTCGGGCCTGTCGGACATTTTTGTCCCACGTGTCCCAAGTTCCGAAGTGCGCTCTGTTCCCCAATCGGCTGAAATCCCCGAAGTTGTTTCATTTTCGGGCCTGTCGGAACTTTTCGTCCCAACTATCCCAAGTTCAAAAGTGCACTCTTTTCCCCGATCGACTGAAATCCCTGAACCGCGTACTTCGCTCTTTCATGTTCCAAGTGTCCCAAAATTTTCGTGCGAGTTGTTCCATTTTCACCCGAACCGGCCGAGTCGCGTCCTTCCGAACTTTTTGTCCCAAATGTCCCAAAGTTAAAAAAGTGCAAGTTGTTCCAATTTCGGCCGAAACACCCGAGTCGCGTACTTCGGAACTTTTTGTCCCAAATGTCCCAAGTCAGATTGTGCAAATTGTTCCATTTTCGGCTGATTTCACCTGAACCGCGTCCTTCGCACGTTTTTGTCCCAGATGCCCCAAAATGCATTTGTGTGTCTTCTCCCTGCTTCGCCCGAATCGGCCGAGCCGTGTGTTTCGCGCATTCGCGTCTCACATGTCCCAAGCGAACCAAATGTCATTCATACTTGGTTTTTCCCGCTCTACCAGGATATGTTATTTTTCAAACTGATGGATATGAATTTAATGCGCATTGATCACCTTTCTCTCTCCTCAACGGCTATATAACGGGCAGACCCCCTTTGCATTTTCCACATTGTTTCCATGCTACCCTTGCTCGAACCCTTGCAACTTAATTCCCTACGCGTGCATCCCTTTTCTCTGTAATTCCTCCCCGAATTTAAGTTGCGGCTCTGATACTATCAATATGAAGACCGAATTCCAAGGATAGGCAGATGAGAACATTTTACTGGCAAGAAAAGTTTTCAATGATGTAAAGGACAATCTGTCGAAGTCCTGGGTCTACAGTGTGGAGTAGAAGATCAAAGTCCTGAAAAAAGTTTGGGAGAACTAAAGGATAGCTGGCAGAAGGATGAATTTTTCAAGACACTGGTCATCTCTGCTTTCAAAGACATACGCTGTCATCTTTAGGATGAGACTTCTGAGACATAGCTGAGGCGTTAAAGAATTTCAGGCAGCGGATTCTGAAGTCAGTGGGTCCCTCCCAGTGACTGGCCACCTGTCTTCTCCTCCTCATTCTTTTCTCTTCTTCCATTTCTTTTGCCGTTTTCTTTGTAACGAGTTGAGGTACTGCGATTGGCAGTTCTTAACTATTCTTTAGTTAAAAGAAACGGTTACGAAGAGTAACTGATTTGCAAGCTATATAATGGCCTTCTTTACGCCATTCAAAGGAGGAAGAACTTGGCATATTTTCTGAAAGTGTAAATAGATCATAAAGAAATCAATACAGAAGGGCTTTCCGTTCTTTGTCTATCTGATCTCTGTTATTCCTAAGCTTTCATTTATTTTCTTTGCGAAGATCATTTGTCTCAAGTTTATTAGTCTTGCCGATTGCATACTCTTTGACTTTGCAAGCACGGTGATCTTGTATAACCAAGAAGGAACTTTGTGTCCTTGATTAATGAATCTATGTTACGTTAAGAAACTTTGTGTTCTAGAAGATGTTATTTACAGAACTTTGTGTCTTTGAATTCCATCTTATTTATCCGACACGAATGATCTTGTTCTAAATTCACTATAACTTCGCATACATAAAGAATTATTCTGTTATCTATAATTCTGCATGTTTCCTTTCTACTTTTTCTCATCTTCCCATTCCTCTATCCTTTTGTACTTGAACATCCCCATTGAAAGAACTTTCGTAATATCCAAGTTCAACCAGAAAATAATGTGTTGTACATTTGTAAATAAGTTCGTTTCTGAATAAGGGAACCTCTCCCATTAAAGAGGAGGGACTTCTTGTCCCCTGACTGTTGCTCTTCTTAAAAGTCCTATTTGACGACCAACAGTTTTTGGTGACTCCGCTGGGGAAAATTGCATTCTAGTTCTGTAATTTTTGGTCATCCTTTGATCTGGTGACTCCACGTTTCACTCGAGGGAGAAGGGCCCTTGGTATTGAAGATTCTTAGTTTCAGCTTTTGGAGCAACAGGGTTTTCCTTTCCCTTCAACAAATAGAAGGACTCATTCGACAAGTACTCCACCTGTTCAAGACAGAATCCCTACAGGTGGTCTTCCTTCAGAGCCAGCTAGCCCTAATCTGTGAGCTTTGACTCTTGCTAGTGTTACAGTCCCTCTCCAAGCCATTTTTCCAACAATGGCGGCACCATTACCATGGGGTCATCGTGTCGGGCCCCTAGCCCTCATTCAGCCTTTGCATGAGTTACCCAGAGGTAACCGGAAGAACTTTCCTAAGTTTAAAGGTGATGGAAAAGTGCATCCTGATGAACACATCGTAGCCTTCATTGTTGCATGTGGAGTTCTGGGAGTCGAACATGAAGACGTCTCCGTGAGACTGTTCGTTGAGACTTTGCAAGATAATGCCGCTGATTGGTTCTACCACCTCCCGGCTAGTGCTATCACCGACTGGGACACATTGAGAACTCAGTTCAAAAACCGTTTCAAGCTGGAAAAAGATGTACATGCCTTGCTAGCCCAAATCTCTCAGATAAAGAAAGATTAACAAGAGCCCATGAGAGAATTTGTGGCCCGGTTCAACAAATTGATCAATAAAATTCCGCAGCCTACCTAACTTGTTGATCAAATTCAAAAATGTTTCTTCCTAAATGCTCAATCGCCCAAAGTTAGTTATGCACTAAAAAGGGCTAATCTCGCAACATTGGTCAAGGATCAAGCTCTCGCTGTTAGTATCGAGGATGACTTGATCATGTCAGGGAAGTTGAGAAGAGACCCTCCCAAATCTAAGTCTTCTACTTCTTCCTCTTCCACCCCTGGACCTAACACTGATCCATTAGTTCAGAAACTTGCAAATGATCTTCTTGCTATAAAGAAACAATTGGCTCAGCACGCTCCTTATGCAGACGTTCCAAGGAGAAATTTCCAGCCTAGAAATCATTTGCCTGCTTCTCAAACAAGATTAGCACTTGAGGGACCTCTTGTTAAAGTCCCTGTCAATGCGACCTGCGAGGTGGAAGAACCAGATGATGATGAAGATAACGAAGCCTGCGAAGAGTTTTCGAGAGAAGTTGATGACGAAGCAGACGAATTTTAGGGATCTAGAGTAAATTTCTTCACCACTGAGGGCATTGATGATGGAGATTACTATGATGAAGTGGTAGCAGACATGAATAGCGAATCATTCACTGTCATGACTCGAGAACAGACCAATCAGAGGGATAAAGTAACACAACCTATCAAGAAATCTAAGGAGCAGTCGATAACTATTCCCATGATTACAAAAAGAGGATCTCCTATCCCTACTTCGTCTACACCAAAGGTGAGTCCTATCAATCCTGCTACTAAAATTGCTTCTTTTTTTTCTCCTAATTGATAAGCCTAGAGCCTCAAATGATGATGGCCCGTCCACTTCTGGATCCTTTGACATTGATGATCACTTGAAAAAGACCAAGGTCCAAATCTCTGAAGCTGATTATTATCAAACCCATCCCAAAGCTTTTGCCAAAATGATCCACTTTGTCAATTCCCACTCTAAGACCACCTCTAAAGGCCTTTTTCCCACTCCTCCTTCTGCACCACAACCTAGTCTGGTAGCCGCTGTCACCTTGCATATTGACAAAATCAAGCCTTTTTATGTAACTCTTCTTATAGCTGGTCATAGGCTTAGTAATTGTGTCATAGATTCCGGAGCCTCAGATAATGTGATGCCTGCTAAAGTAGCTCATGCTTTAGGCCTGAATCTCACTCGCACTTACGGATCTTGGTACTCTATGGAGAGTAAGGAGGTGCCCCTAGTTGGGAGAATTAAAGATGCACAAGTAGCTTTTGCTGCTTTACCCGAGAAGAAAGTTTTAGCTACCATCTTAGTGGCAGATATTCCCCCTTCATACAGGATGTTGCTAAGTAGGAAATTCTGTAAGGACATGGGTGGAGAAATCCAAATGGACTGGTCACATGCACTCATACCTGTCAATGGACACATGAAGAAGTTGTTGCCTGAGAAGCAGTCTGAGTATATTGTGCAGAAAACGGATGACCCTAGAGCACAAATACTTTATGAGGATATGGGGCATGGTAACTACATGATTATGTCCCCTGATGAAATCCGACCCCCCAAAGTGTCTCCTAAAGATCCTAATGGTATTTGGATTTTAGAGTTTGATGGAAGTTGTTCCTCAGCTGGTTCTAGAGCTGGTGTCCTACTGGTGTCACCGGAAGGTGGCCTTCATCCTTTTTCATTTAAGTTGCAGTTCGAGAATACTAATAACATAGCAGAGTATGAGGCTCTCATTCTCGTATTGCAAGTGGCCAAAGAACAAGGTGTAAAGAATATTCTGGCTTGTGGTGATGCAGAGTTGTTTGTAAAGCAGGTCAAAAATCTTTTTCAAGTAAAAAATGGAAGGCTGAAACATTACCATAATCAGGTTTGGGATTCCATTGAATTCCTTGATGCTTTCTCTATCAAAGCAGTCACCCAAGGGGAAGAAACAGATCGGGAAGGGTGCATTAAACTCAAGGGTAATAATATTCCTAAAGGTTTGGTGAGTTTGGAGGAACTATTTGATAAACATGATAGGTATGTGAAATCTAGAGCTTCCACTGGGCCTCAACAATCAGCTGAGCATGACAAAATCAATATTGGGAGTCCTAATGACCCTAAGCTGGTGAACATTGGAAAATGTTGCACAGCAGATGAGAGGAGAAAAGTAATTGATCTTCTAAGGAGGTATAAGGATGTTCTTGCTTATTCTTATGAGGATCTAAAAGCCTTCAGGCCAAAAGATATGCAGCATTCTATTCCTCTTAAGCCTGGAATTAAGCCTTTCAAGCAGAAACAGAGGCAATACAATCCCAAAATAGCTGACACAATCTTTTAGGAAATTCTTAAGTTGTTGAAGGCTAAAATCATTTTTCCCATTCACCATTCAACATGGATTGCAAATATTGTGCTTGTTAGGAAGAAGAATGGTGAGATCCGCATCTGTGTTGATTTCAGGAACCTGAATCAGGCGTCTTTGAAAGATAATTATCCTTTTCCTATGATGGATCAGGGCTTGCAAGCAGTTACAGGGTCTGAAATGTTATCCATGCTCGATGGATTCTCGAGATACAATCAGGTAGAGGTTGATACTGCAGATCAACACAAGACAACTTTCACTACTCCTTGGGGCACCTTTGCTTACAAGAGGATGCCTTTTGGGCTCATTAACGCTGGTGCCACTTTTCAGAGAGCCATGGATCTGGCTTTTGGAAGCTTGAAAGGGAAGTTTATTGTCATATATCTTGATGACCTGACAATGTTTTCCAAGACAAGAGCGGATCATTTTGATCACCTAGAGACAGTTCTGCTGAGATGCAGAGAGCATGGGATCTCTCTTAACCCTAAAAAATCTGTCTTTTGTGTCACAGAGGGAAAGTTATTAGGGCACATCGTTTCCAAGGATGGTATTAAGATTGATCCTGAACGAGTTCAAGCTATCCAAAAAATTCCTCTCCCAACCAGCAAAAAGGGCATGCACTCCTTCTTTGGTAAGATAAATTTCTTGAGAAGATTCATCCCTGATTTTGCAGAGTTAACTTTGAATATTTCTTAGATGATGAAAGGGAAGCAAAAATTTGGTTGGTCTTCTGAAGGAAAGGAATCCTTTGAAGGTATCAAGAGAGCTATTGCTAGAACTCCTGTTTTAGCCTGTCCTGATTTCAGCAAAGATTTCATCATCTATTGCTATGCTACAGATAATACCTTGGCTGTTGTCTTAACTCAAGAAGACTCTAATGAGCATGAACTCCCAATTGCGTTCATGAGCTATATTCTGAAAGATCATGAGTTGAAATACACCATGATGGAGAAGCATGCTTTTGCAGTGGTTAAAGCTGTCAAGCAGTTTCGCTTTTACATCCTCAACTCTCATTCCATGGTGTTGGTTCCAGATACAACTATCAAGTCAATTCTCACACAACAAGAATTTGGATCAAAGAGAGGGAACTAGGTTGCTAAGGTCCAAGAGTATGACATTGACATCAAACCGACCAAGCTGGTTCGTGGAAAAGGCCTTTGTGAGCTCATTGCTGAAGGAGCCAAACATGAGTTGCTGGAGGAGAAATTTGACCTTCCTACTGTTCTGTTCCTTAGTTCAGTTGATGAATGGTATGCTGACATCGCCCATTTTATCACCTATGGGGAATGCCCCTCTCATTTAACTACCAAAGAAAAGAGGACTGTTAAATTGAGGTCAGTGCAATATGTATTGTGGGAAAACGCCTTGTTCAAGTGTGGGTTAGATGGGAGGTTTTTGAAGTGTGTGGACAAGGAACAACAGAGAAAGTTGCTCTCAGCTTTTCATGATCAAGCATGTGGAGGGCACTATTCATCAACGGTTACAGCTCATAAGATACTCCGTGGAGGATACTACTGGCCTTCCTTGTTCAGAGATGCATCCAAGTGGGTTGACAAATGTGAGGCTTGTCAGACTTTTGTGGGAAGACCTAAATTGGATTCTTTACCTCTCAAGCTAGTTGTGATTGAGGAACCATTTCAGTAGTGGGGTTTGGACTTCATTGGTACACTTAATCCTACTTCTAGTGCTGGTCACACTCATGTGCTAACTGCCACTGACTATTTCACCAAATGGGTGGAAGCTATTCCAGTCAAGAGTACTACTTCTAAAGTGGTGTACAGCTTCATTAAAGAGAACATCTTGGTAAGGTATGGTGTACCTAATAAGATTGTAACAGATAATGCTTCGAATTTCTCTTCAACTGAGATAATGGATTTCTGCTACGGGTATGGCATCTCCCTAGCTCATTCTTCAGATTATTACCCCCAGGGAAATGGGCAAGCATAATCCACTAACAAAAATCTGGTGACTATCATAAGGAAGTTGGTCAATGAGTCTCAACGAAACTGGAACAAGAAGCTCTATGATGCTCTTTGGGCAGACAGGATTACACCAAAGAGAGCTATTGGAATGTCTCCTTTTCAAGTGGTGTATGGAGTAGAAGCTCAATTGCCAGTGACAGTGGAACTGCCAGCCTTGCACCTAATGAAGGCCATTGAGGATACTAGTTTCAGAGATGCTTTGGACAAGAGAATTATGTACCTGCACAAACTGAATGAGGACAGATTGGTGGTTGCTGATAGGATATCTGTTCACCAGCAGAAGGTAAAGGTCTTGTTTGACAAGAAAGCTAGGTTCAGAGATTTCCAAGTTGGAGACACCGTGCTGTTATGGGACAAAAGACATGAACCTCGTGGCAGCCATGGAAAGTTTGATTCCCTGTGGCTCGAACCTTTCAAGATCAGGCACTTTGCTGGTGAGAATTCTTTCTATCTTGATTACATGGATGGTTATTCTCTCCCACTTCCTTATAGTGGGCAGTATCTCAAGTTGTTCAAGTCCTAGGTGATTAGGGAGTCCCTTGTATATTCTGTACAACATTTTTTTTCTTGTCTTTCTTTTTGTTTTGGTGTGTTGTCCTCTGTATTGATCTGCTTTTTGACTCCGTTGCCCAATGGATAAGGTATTGGTCTGCTTCCCCTGAGTTTGTCTAAGTTCTTATCTTGTCTCATTCCTTGAATTCATGTCAAGTCATCCCCAAAAGGAGCCAGCTGTTGTCCACTCAAAAAATTCCCCCTGCTCTGAAGAAGGTGAACTTTCGAAATTTTGAGTTTAAGTGTCTTTTTTGTCAAGCTGGTAGTATGAAAAAAGTCATGAAATTGAAAAAATCTATGTTTTGGGTCATTTTGTATGTATTTCGGGCTTGTCGGACATTTTTGTCCCGCATGTCCCAAGTTCCGAAGTGCGCTCTATTCCCCAATCGGCCGAAATCCCCAAAGTTGTTCCATTTTCGGGCCTGTCGGAACTTTTCGTCCCAACTGTCCCAAGTTCAAAAGTGCGCTTTGTTCCCCGATCGGCTGAAATCCCCGAACTGCGTACTTCGCTCTTTCATGTTCCAAGTGTCCCAAACTTTTCGTGCGAGTTGTTCCATTTTTTCCCGAACCGGCCGAGTCGCGTCCTTCCGAACTTTTTGTCCCAAAGTTAAAAAAGTGCAAGTTGTTCCAATTTCAGCTGAAACACCCGAGTCGCATACTTCGGAACTTTTTGTCCCAAATGTCCCAAGTCAGATTGTGCAAATTGTTCCATTTTCGGCCGATTTGCCCGAACCGCGTCCTTCGCGCGTTTTCATCCCAGAGGTCCCAAAATGCATTTGTGCGTCTTCTCCCTGCTTCGCCCGAATCGGCTGAGCCGCGTGTTTCGTGCATTCGCGTCTCACATGTCCCAAGCGAACCAAATGTCATTCATACTTAGTTTTTCCCGCTCTACCAGGATATGTTATTTTTCAAACTGATGGATATGAATTTAATGCGCATTGATCACCTTTCTCTCTCCTCAATGGCTATATAACGGGCAGACCCCCTTTGCATTTTCCACATTGTTTCCATGCTACCCTTGCTCGAACCCTTGCAACTTAATTCCCTACGCGTGCATCCCTTTTCTCTGTAATTCCTCCCCGAATTTAAGTTGCGGCTCTGATACTATCAATATGAAGACCAAATTCCAAGGACAGGCAGATGAGAACATTTTACTGGCAAGAAAAGTTTTCAATGATGCAAAGGACAATCTGTCGAAGTCCTGGGTCTACAGTGTGGAGTAGAAGATCAAAGTCCTAAAAGAAGTTTGGGAGAACTGAAGGACAGCTGGCAGAAGGATGAATTTTTCAAGACACTAGTCATCTCTGCTTTCAAAGACATACACTGTCATCTTTAGGATGAGACTTCTGAGACATAGCTGAGGCGTTAAAGAATTTCAGGCAGCGGATTCTGAAGTCAGTGGGTCCCTCCCAGTGACTGGCCACCTGTCTTCTTCTCCTCATTCTTTTCTCTTCTTCCATTTCTTTTGCCGTTTTCTTTGTAATGAGTTGAGGTACTGCGATTGGCAGTTCTTAACTATTCTTTAGTTAAAAGAAACGGTTACGAAGAGTAACTGATTTGCAAGCTATATAATGGCCTTCTTTACGCCATTCAAAGGAGGAAGAACTTGGCATATTTTCTGAAAGTGTAAATAGATCATAAAGAAATCAATACAGAAGGACTTTCCATTCTTTGTCTATCTGATCTCTGTTATTCCTAAGCTTTCATTTATTTTCTTTGCGAAGATCATTTGTCTCAAGTTTATTAGTCTTTCCGATTGCATACTCTTTGACTTTGCAAGCACGGTGATCTTGTATAACCAAGAAGGAACTTTGTGTCCTTGATTAATGAATCTGTGTTATGTTAAGAAACTTTGTGTTCTAGCAGATGTTATTTACAGAACTTTGTGTCTTTGAATTCCATCTTATTTATCCAACACGAATGATCTTGTTCTAAATTCACTGTAACTTCACATACATAAAGAATTATTCTGTTATCTATAATTCTGCATGTTGCCTTTCTACTTTTTCTCGTCTTCCCATTCCTCTGTCCTTTTGTACTTGAACATCCTCATTGAAAACACTTTCGTAATATCCAAGTTCAACCAGAAAATAATGTGTTTGTACATTTGTAAATAAGTTCATTTCTGAATAAGGGAACCTCTCCCATTAAAGAGGAGGGACTTCTTGTCCCCTGACTGTTGCTCTTCTTAAAAGTCCTATTTGACAATTGGCACTATGTATGACCAATCAACAATACATTTCGTTACAATGCGCTCTTACAACCTCTTCGATAATGGTCGTATACAAATCCTGATGGCTCTCCATATTGAACAATGACACCTAATATTGTCTGATAGGATCTCTGTAATAATTGAGAAAATATAACATTCTGTACCATAACAAGCCTCCTCAGGTATGCCTCCATCTTTATACTAATCGAGGGTACTCTAGGTGATCAAGTACACCGCTGTGCTCACCGCTTCTGCACCAAAAAGAAAGAGCCAGTCTTTCTTTGTAATCTCATGCTTACCAGCAAACGTCCTCCACAAACTCTTCTCCGTTCGAGATCCTCTCCACATACCCCATTCTACTGTGGAGTTCCTGGGAATCATCTTTTGCCTATGGATTCCATTCTTAGAACATGCCTAATCATGCAAATTCATTGCTGCAATACTCCCCTCCATTATCTGACCTAAGACATTTTATACTTAATACCTGTTTCATTCTCTACCAAGGATTTCCATTTAACAAAATAATCAAATACATCAGATTTGTTTCTAATATAATAAACCCAAAAGTTTCACTTGTTGCATCATCAATAAAAGTAACATAATAACTTGAACCCCCAAGAGATGATACCTGAGCTGACCCCCACACATCAGAATGTACCAGCTCTAACTTACTCTCTTTCTTTGTAGGTCCAACCTTGAGAAGCCTTACTCACTTATGTTTCCCATATATGCAGTTCTCACAGAAATCCAAACCTATTTCTATATATCTAGAAAAATTCTTCTTTATGATGTCCATGCCCTTATGGCTCATATGATCGAGCCTATAGTGCCATAATGTTGTATCTACATCTAAAGCCATAAGATTACAATCATTAGTACTATCAGTGGATAAATACAAGGTTCCAACCTTCTTACCTCTTGCCACCATAAGAGCACCCTTGGTAACCTTCCAAGAGTTAGTTGTAAATATCACAGTACAACCATCACTTCCCAATTACCCCACCGATATCAAATTTCTCCTTAATGTAGGCACATGTCTGACATCCTTCAATAGCCATATATTCCCATTCTACATCTTAACCTAAACAGAACCTTTTCCAACTATAATGTGAGACTCATCATCACCAAGAAAAACATGCGCAAAATCCCCTTGAACATAATCAACAAAATAATGCCTATGTGGAGTAGCATGAAAAGAAGCTCTTGAATCTAAAACCCAAGATTCAGTAATATTATGCAAAGAAAGAATTAAAGAATCTTGGCATACATTACCTGATGCCACATTTTCCTCCTTGTTTTTTTCCTGTTGTTTCTTCTTATCTTGAAGCTCCCAACAGTCCTTCTGCATGCCCAGACTTTCCATAGTTCCAACATAGCATCTTGCTCTTGGATTTTGACCTTTCCCGATCTTTCTATTTTCCACAGTTTCCTCTATTCTTCTGTCTCCCTCTAGTTTCCACTGTCAAAGTCATTCCCTGAAGTAGAGGATTCCCTAGAGCTTTTTCTTCGCATTTCCATCACTTAGAATCACCCCTACAACATCCTCAAACTTCAACTTCTAGTTAGCTGGAACCGAGTTACTTACCGCTATTACTAGGCTATTCCAACTTTCAGGTAAAGAGCACAGAATTAATAAAGCCCTAACTTCTTCATCAAATTCTATTGTAACCAAAGCTAGCATATTCACAACCATATTGAAATCATTTAAATGATCTTCTACTGAACTATTCTCAGACATCTTCATATTAAACAAATTTTTCATTAAAAATATCTTGTTAGAGGCAGAGGGTATTTCATACAACTTCCCTAATGCATCCATTAGATATTTTGTCGTCTTTTCCTTTGAAACATTAAATAATACTGAAGATGTAAGACATAGCTAGATCATTCCCAAGTTCCTTCCTATCCAACAAATCCCATTCCACATCTGTCATACTCGAGGTTTTGTTCACCTTCTCAGACATGGAGTATAAAGATCCTTTTGATAAAGGTAATCTTCCATCTGCATCTTCCAAAGACTAAAATTCTGTCCATTGAATTTATCAACCCTAGATCTTCCATCATCTGCCATAGCTCCCACTCAAGCTAAAAAATTTCCCTGTGATTCAACACTTCAACAAACCAAACCAGGCTCTGATACCAATTGTTAGGGAATAAGAGATAAAATATGCGGGATAATCCCTTACAGAATCACAACAGTAGACACTAATATGCAGAAAATATTACAGATCTCAAATAAAGTGTAGAATAAATAACACAACATAGAGAGACAATATTTAACGTGGTTCACCCAATATGGGCTACGTCCACCAAGAATCACTTGTTCGGATTTTATTACAAGCCTCCACTCTCTCAATACAATACCCATATCCATTTGGAGCTATGCTCATACAAACTATACAAAATTCACATCCGAATTCAAAGCACATCTACAATACATTTACTTATCTCTATCATATGCATAAGACCATATAAATAGACTATTGCTTAAGCAGTTTGATACAAAACCTTGGGGTATCAAAACCATGGACAAAAAATTTGTGGGTATCAAAACAATGGGTAAAAAAACCATGGGCCCAAAAACAACCCATAACGGTTACCCATTACCCATGGGACCACCGTAATAAACCACCCGAGGTGTAACATATAGCTTAAGGGGTTTCACATTCTAACATGCTTTGATCAGGCTCCACAAACCGAACACTACGGCTTGCCATGATTGTGCTCACTGGCAAGTTTTGGCAGTAGACTCAAATTCCCCAAACCTGTAACACATTTCAATGGCTTGTACATCACATCATCTAACATGAAAACAATGCTCCCTTACATCCCACGTAAAGGAGAAAAGTAATGGAGTGCTGGGGTTCGTTATCATCAGAGTGCAGATTTTGTTTTGACATAGAACTCACTGATTTCCATTTTCCACTTAGCGTGAAACATCATTTTCAGTTGAGAATCATTTCAGCTATAGGTCTTGGAAGGTGTGACAATTTCTGACAAAAGATTTATGCAATGACCTAGTGGACTCATTTGAAGATATGCCCAAATAATTAGCAAAGGAGAAGTTGGATGCTTAATGAATATTCTATATGGAACAGTTCAACCTCTATGAGATCCACTTCCATGAGGAACATCATACAAAGCTAATTATGGATCCAATAAGGATCTTTGTATAAATTTATCAGGTCTCTCTGTAATTCAACTGTCCAATGGGAGATTGTTGAAAATTTGAAGGATTAATTACTTCATTTTAGCATGCAATTGGATTGCTGAATAGATACCATAACATAGTGTGGGGTCACAACCAGCTTGTTGGAAGTGCTAGGAAAATAATCCATGCTGATCAGGGTTAACCGACGTCGGTTGCTTGTGCGACCGAAAATTCGGCTGAGGTTGCTCTTGGGAATTAAATTCATAGCTCTTTTAGCATAACATGTCAGTTTGATTGGATGTAATTACATGGCTAAGTGCAAGTTCTATAAACGACTATATAAGCTATAAAAGCTAGGGTTTAGAAGTAATTCACATTATCATAATTACAAACCCAATTATTGAATGATGTTGAATTCCCATGGTCGCCAATCTGCATCAAAAATCTTGAATGGCCAGGATGTGAATAGGACGTTTGGTGTGATTGGGACTTCATGGGATCACCTCTCAAGCTGTGGATACTAGGGGCTCAAGGTGAACCTCCGGAGAAGGTGACGGCTTCCTCTTCCTAAACTAAGTGTTGTACTACTCCTAGTGTAACAAAAATGATTATCTAGTCCTATGCTAACACCTTCATGGGGTTTTAGGGAAAGAGATTTACAGAAATGAAACTATACTAGGGATGGTGATGCACCAAATAAAGGGCGTTTCCAGACTCAGGAAGGGTTAATTTGAAGAGGGTGTGTGCACCACAGGTCAACTTCTTCCTACTACAACTTAGAGAGGGTACATGATACAACAAATGGCTAAGAGACACACGTTCCCTTTGTTAAAATTTATCAGACTTCGAGAAATATACCAGTTTCCCAGTGAAGATTTTATGAACCTCAAGAAGGGTGAATAGACACCACAACTCAACTGCATGCAATACTCCACCACTCGATAAGCAAAGAACTCCAAGAACTATGCAATAAACTTAAACTTGCACAGGTTGTACTTGCAAGTAGTCGAGAAAGGCACAAACAAGCACTTAAGGATGAAAGGACTGAGATTAGTCACAAAACACACACTTTTATTGCTTCAATAACATGCACAATGCATCATACATTCAGAAGAGGCAATAGTTTCCATTACAGTCTTGAAGAGGAGGCTTGAAAGTTCTCTCAACACACAAGAATTTGGCCCACTTTCAGAAGAGAGAGGATTCTTGAAAGGTATACACTCACCTGAGATATCTAACTGTCCAACTTGTCTGAACTAAAGGATGGAACCCTTTGAAATGAGCTTCCAACTTACATTTATAGAAGAATATGTGAGAAAGAAGAGGAAATGTCATAATTACATTCCTAAACTTGAAGGCCCATGATGTATTTTGGTGATTACAGTTAGTTGAACCACTGAGAAGGTTCCATCATGGGTCATTAATTACCTGATGACCTAGTCTTCTCAATTAATTAAAAGAATATTAAAATAAAATATTTAAATAATAATAATAAATATTATTATCAAAATATTTAAATAAAAATATTAAATTAATTAACATAATGTCGAGACCCTATATTGACCCATTTGACTTGAAGAGGAGGGGGGGTCCATGTGGATAGAGTCTGCACAGGGAATACCAACTCAGCTGAGATGGTTCGTAATCCTCTAACTCGAGTGTTGCAATCAATTTTTGATACCCCACACTAACTCTTATCCTTGCATTGGAACATCGAGCTCTTTTAAACATTGAGTCCTTCGAATGGTGAGCTATCAAACCGATTCTTATTATTTTCCTTGGTTAACTCAGGCCATTTATGCATTCCACTATTCAAACTTCATGAAACAACATCACCTCCCTGCGAGTCATTGAGCTCTTCATCCAGCAAATGAATTGCTTACCTTTCGTAGGCTCAAACTCACTTGAATACCGAGCTTAACCCAAATTTGATGAAAAGAATGGTTTTACCACAATGCTCAGGATTCTTCCTTATCATATAACACTTGTTAGTAAAAATCAATTGGCTTTAGCCATAATAAGCACAATTGTACCTTCCAAACGATGTAGAAAATTCCATTATAATAAAGACCTATATTTGATGCCAGGGAAGTTCAGAGTGACCTAAGGTGGAGGCCCATGACATTGTTGTTACACGTGAGGATGAGGGGACTGATTAAAATAAGGTCATAGATGCCCATAAAAAACAATACATTGAACAATTGGGGCAACCAAGAGGACCTTGGAAAAATGTACAGGTAACAACCATATGAATTTTTCCTTAGTCATGGATCAAAGCTAATAGAAATAAAGCTAGATAAAATTAGCTTGAAACTACAGTATAATCGTCCATTTGTAAAAAATAAGTTTCTCTAAACCTGGTAAAGGAATAGTTTCTATTGTCTGATTGGACATACATAATGAAAGGGTATAAATATTGCCTATTGTCCCACTAGAGTTTCTCAAAGAGACCATTTACGAGTAATAAGGATGTAGCATGAAAAACGGCCAACCAGGTATTTGCAGAGTTGACCTTCACATTCAATTCTTATTCATTTCTAGTAGAAAACATGCTGAGATAATATGAATCATTTCTATTACTAACTACCGTAATAAACCTTCATCTACCTGATTCAGGGAAATTTTATGACACCTTGACTAGTGTGACTCCAATCCATTGTACATGGTAGTGAATATTTGTTTCCTGCAGCTGCTTACTAGAAGCGCTAAATGTGGCTTCTATTATACTACAAAATTCCTGTGCATCGAATGTGTGGGAGCTTTGAGCGTAGAACTCAATGTATGTCCATACCCTATTCCAAAGCTCTTATCGTGGCACATGCTAGAAGTGTGCTGAAAAAGGTGAACTGATCATGTCAAACATCTTTTTTTTGCATTTAATGAAATGGTATCAATGCCTCGTGAGGAAATACGTGTCTTCTGTAAGCTACAATTGTGGTATCCCATGAGAAGGTGTTTCTTTCTTGTGAGCGTGAAACTGGATACTTTTTCCAATGTCGACCCATCTTCAACCATCTCGCCATCATCCTCCCTTATTGCTTAGAGGATTACTCAGCCACCCATTGTATTTGCAAATTTCAGACCACTTTAGTTATCCTGGTGACTCACACAACAACTTGGATCCTTATTTACACGGCCCGTGGAAGTATCGTGTTGGATCTAGCCATCGTAATATTTCCAACTTGGCAGTGTTTTCACCTAAATTTCCATGGCCTTGGAATCAAGATAGTAAAATGTTTCCATGCGCATGGATTTTCATGACAGATAGCCATCATATTGTCTTCACTTGGAAATTTGACCCGATTTCTCCAATTCACGGAAGTCTAATCATGGCTTACCACAGGTATATTTCCACTTGGCGGTGCTTGCCTAAATATCCCCTACGCGGAGTGAATAGCTTGGACTGCCATCATCAAATCTTTGACCTTGGCATACCAGCTCCAAATCCCCGCGTAACGGCTCGGCCACATTAATCCACGGGCCCTGGCCTCAGCTTCATCGTGCAACCTTGACAAGATAGTAAAATGTTTCCCATGTGCAGGATTACCTGTGGCTTGCCATGATCGTGCTCCCAATTTTTTGGCAATAGACTCAAACTTCTCCCATGCCCGGAATCTTTTCAATGGCTTGAAATCACGTCATTTCCCTTAGCAATGCTCACCTTATTTCCCATGTCTGGGATTGAAGTGTGGGGTTTCGTTATCATCTGGCCAGATTTCGTTTTGGACAGATGGCCATCGATTTCCACTTTTCCACTCATTGTGAGGAGACATCATTTTCTCGGTGCAAACATTTCAGCTGTAGCTTATAAGGTGTGATAATTTCAACAGAAACCTTTATGCCTGATGACCTAGTGGCTCGTTGAAGAAGCTCATATAATTAGCAAAGAAAATTATGCTTCATGAATATTCTGATTATGAAACAGTTCCACCTCTATGAGATCCAATTCCATTAGTTACATCGTAAAACAAGTAAGGTCTCGATAGAGAATATTTGTAATAAATTTCATCAGGTCTCCCCGTAACACTCTCATTGTCACTTAATCGATTTTCATAAAAATATCTTAAAGGAAAATCCCGAATTTAAGGATGCATCCGATGCTGAATAGATAACAACATAGTTGGACAACCTGCTTGTTGGAAGTGCTCAAAAGAACTGTTACTAAACTGCAACATGCCTGCTTCTTGTGCACCGAATACTCGACTGAGGAAGTTCTGAACACCATTATAATTCACAGCTCTTTTTAAGATGTTGGTTTGACTCAATTTTACATTGGTATTCTATGGTACTTATACTATCTTCCTGGGTTGATAGAAGTCCTTCCATTATGTAATTACAAACCCGAGATTCAATGATTTTGAACCTCCCATATCTGCATAATTTCATATCATCTCAGTCAAACAAGATAATTATCCCAAGTCATTGGTTGAGCACTGTCTTAATGGATTAAACCTGGCATCATGTTAACTTTGACTCTCCCTAACTTGGCCTTTAGATATTTTTACATCGATCTCCACCAAGATCCTTGTAGAGTTCCTTTAATTCACTGATTTTCATTGAGCTATATTTTGCATTAACAAGACCATCGTCGAGCTCTTACAACTGAGAGTCTCTACTGAGATGATTATCAATTTGACACCGGATTCTCTATCAATTTGACCCCGAATTCTTCACTGAGTTGAGATAAACTGGGTGTCTTTCGATGCTAGGTGATCTCTCATATGAAATTTAAGAATTATTTTTAATTTTTGTATCTTAATAATAACCGGAGATGGGTTCCTGGGACTACTATTTCATTTTGAACATGATAGGACCTCCTTTTCCAATCTTGCCATGTGTGCAAAATTGGATAACACAACCTTCATCAAACATTTCTCATGACTAAGAGAAAAATAGTGTTGTTCACATCTTGTTAATACTATGTCCAAATTATTCAAAGAATCATCAAATTTATCTCCATGCACAGTAAATTCATTCATGTATACCTACACAATCATTCATTAGATCTGTAAAAATTGCTAAGACAGATCTTTGCAAGATTGTTGGAGCATTACATAGTCCAAATGGCAATACCTTGTAGGCAAAGGTACCCCATGGATAAGTAAAGGTAATCTTTTCCTGATCCTTAATAGCAACTCTTATTTGATTATATCCACTAAAGCCATCCAGAAAGGAAAATTATTGTTTACCTGTAAGGTTCTCTAAAACTCGATCTATGAATGGTAAGGGAAAATAATATCTAAGTGTGTCTTTATTCAGTTCCCTATAATCAACACAAATTATCCATTTACTATTATTTTTAGGCACAATTATAAGAGGGGACACCCACTGACTATCTCAGATATGGTAGATAAAACCTACTTGTCATAGTTTTTCCATTTCTTGCTTGACTATGTCCCTTAAGTTTGGATTAATCCTTCTCTGATGTTGTCTAACTGGTTTAATTTTTTCAGTATAGATGTGATGGGTGAAAATACTTGGATGGATTCCTTTCATATCTTTATAGTCCCAATAAAACTCTCTAGTATGATATTTTAGAACATCAAACAATTTATCTTCTTCTTCATTCTTCAACCAACTATTAATGTTCAAAAAATTACCCAGTTAAATCTCAACATGTTTGGTTCCAGTGTGTGATGAACTAATTTGTTGAAATGGTTCCATTAAGGTGTTTAGTGGAAATGAATGTGGTAATAACATATGATATATAGCAATATCTCCAAAATTCCCTTGAGAAATAATAATGGAAAAGGGACAGTAGGTAGAGTTATGATACTTATCTTGTTGTCAGTCAAACTCCTCGTCACTGCTGTTTTCCAAAAATTCCTCACCATTTCATGTTATCTTTAAGACTGAAACTACTTATTCGTTACCTATTCTTGCCCCTCCCCAAGAGAAATATCATTCCTCTAGAGTGAAATTATTTACATTCATAGGGAATTATTGTTGGTGTGGTTCCAAAGATAAGTGTGAATGTCCTGGAACTAAATCTGATGGTTTCAGAACTAAGTCCATAGGCTTCAGAACTATCCTTGATTTCCCCAAGAAAAATTGGTGTTCATTCAGAACTATCCTTGATTTCCCCAAGAAAAATTGGTGTTCATTTAATGGTTGATTAATCATATCTTCCACCTCACGTACATGATCCTAAAACATTATCATAGCCAAAGAAGATAGGTTTTGCTTATTAGTATCAGGATCATCAACCCATAATTATTCTTGATACTTATCTTATTGTCATTCAAACTCCTCATCACTATTGTTTTCCAAACATTCCTCAACTTTTCTTGATATATTTGAGACTAAAACTACTAATTGCATAGCTATTCCTTCCCCTCCCCAAGAGAAATATCGTTCCTCTGGAGTGAAATTATTTTCATTGACAAGAAATCATTGTTGGTGTGGTTCCAGAGATAAGTGTGAATGTTCTAGAACTAAATCTGATGGTTTTAGAATTAAGTCTGTTGGTTTTAGAACTATCCCTGATTTCTCCAAGGACAATTGGGGTTCATTCAATGGTTGATTAATCATATCTTCCACCTCCCGTACGTGATCCTGCAACATTATCATAGCCAAAGAAGATAGGTTTTTCTTATTAGTATCAGGATCATCAACCCATAATTGTTCTTGATTATCAATAAAAGGTCATGCAGAAGGATATAAAGAAATTTTATTAGAATTCTTACCATTTGAGATAGTCATATCACCTGATCTACAATCAATTAAGGTAGCAATTGTAGCTAACCATGGTCTACCCAAAATAAATGGATAACCAAGTGTCTTACCTTTTCAGTGTAATATAAGGAAGACCACTGGATATTCCCATGACTCCACCATAACTACCACATCTTCAATAAATTCTTCTAGTTTTGCTACTAACTGATCTTCCATTTGCAATATAGTGCTAGTAGGATGTATACTTATTAATGGTATTGTTTCCAAAGTGTCCACTATCATCACATTTATAGCTGCTCCCAAATCAACCAAAACATTATGTATATATTTATTCCCTATAGAGATAAAAATAACAGGGTTTCTGGGATCTTCGTATTTGGGAAGTAAGATTTTTCTTGCTAATAAATCAACAATTTTCCCATCTACCTTAATAGTCCTAGGGTACGAATTCTTCCTTCCAGGTCTTTTTAAACATAGCATTTTGATTAACATGTTTAAAACCATAATGTCCTTGATTTCTTGCAATAATGGTATTTCAATATTTAATTAGATTCCTTGGTCCCTATAACTTCTTTAAATCTCTCTAGAAATGGAGTTTCAGTAGATTTTCTATCGAGCTCCTTATTTTTTTATTTTTCATCCTTCTTAGGAATAACCGAACTAGGATTTTTCAGTTTCTTATGTCATTTCAGTAATTATAATAGGTAGACTACTAATTATTTCTATAGATCAAGTTTATATATCTTCACAATCCATGATATTAAGATCAACAGGTTTTTCTTGTTTTTTCCCATAGATAGGGGTTGTTTGTTTGTTTCAGGGATTAGCTACTAGTTGTGTTGGTGTTTGTGTTTGAACCACATTTTCAGTATATGAATTTTTTGTTGGGGAACCCATTATGTCTTGTTGATTTTGATTGGGATATATCTTCCCTTGAGCGTAGTTATTAGGGCTCAACCTATGTTGTGACCAAGCATACGAGTTACCTTGACCAAACCATGGTTTTTGGTGTCCTTGAGCATACCAAGCTTGTCCTGCCCAATCCTATGGATTCCATGTTGGTCGAGGGGCCCAAGGTGGTTGTCCCCAATTTTTTGGTACTTTTTGAGCCACCCATGGCATCATCTAGGGATTAGGAATTGACCTTGGCATGAAGTGCCTCTGGCTAGGTTGTCTCCGGATAAAGTTTACTTCTTCTAATGTAGATGGAGTGTTGGTTTGTTTAAGCTAATTTTTTATGAATGGAAGAAGAGAACAAGCATTAATCTCATGGTCCCTAGATCCATAGATAAGTCCCACTTCTTTTTTATCCAGAGGAAAATATCTTATTGCATGATTCTTCCTACATCTAGGACAATACATAGCCAATGGTTCAGTTTTAGCATTTGATTTAGCTTGCAATCCATCCATAGTGGAGGTTAATTGAACGAAAATGTATTTTTTAAAGTTTTCTAGTTCATCCATCAATTTTTTCATATCTAGATTCAAACTTTTCATTGTTTTTCATTTCCTAAGTCCACCCCTTATTCTTGAATAACTCCTACAAATGTCTTTAATATCATTCATTCTCAATTGATCAATGTTTTCACCTCCTATTAAATTAAGGGCTTACCTACATTCATCATCAATACCTTTAAGAAAATTGGTTTTGCTTAACTCTTCTTGAAGTAAAAATCCACACCTTTTACTTATAAAGAGGAATCTATCCAAATGATCTTACATATTCACATCCTCTTCTTGCTTGATTTTGAAAAATTCTTCCTTCTTATTTCTCCCTCTACATTAGTCTTGATATTTGTCTAGGAAGGAAGTTTCTATTTGTGCCAAAGTATTAATAGAATTGGATGTTAATCCCATAAACCACCTCATTTTTGCATCCTTTAGAGTAGATGGAAACAACTTAAGCTTCTGATTATCTATTTTGTAATCATAAGTCTAACACAGTACTTTAAATTCAAACAAAAATTGGTCAAGATCTTTAGATGACATCCCTCTAAATGCGGGTAAGTGTGTAGGTGAAATATTCTTCATAGGTGTATCATCATCATCCAATTGAATTAGATAACTAAAGGTGCTGTCAGGTTGTCTTTTAGCTTCGCGTGCCATTTTTGCAATACTTTCTAGACTTCCCTCCAATTAATGCAGTATGTGATCTTCTTTAGTGAAGGTGAGAAGTCAGGAATAGGAGGTTGACTACTCAATTAAGAATTAAAACTTACTCTAAACGGGTCTTGGGAGATAATCCTTCTTCTAAAGGTTCCACTTCCTTCTAGTGACTGATCCAAGAATTCCAAAGGAGTTCTGCTTCTTGTCTAACAGGGGACAATGGTGCTTCCAATTCTTAGTCAACTTCCTTATTTGAACTAGAGGATGCTGATAATTCTTGTTGAGATATTTTTGGGAGAAATCTATCGTTTGAATCTCTTTGTCTACTCATAAATTTTATGATAACGTAGGGAGTATTTTTCAATTACTAAATGTATTATTTTTTCTCTTGTTGACACCTAATTAGACAATTCTAACTAGTGGGTCCTTGACAACAGTGCCAAAAATGATGGGTGTCATTATTCCCTTTATTTAATCAAATTATTGGTTGATGTCATATTCAAACCAGGGGTGTGTCTGAAGCTATATGCAACAAGAAAAATCCTAGTGATCTAGTAATTGACTATAGGTATTTGTTTATTTTTTGGGGGGATTTTTGTAGTATCTTGAATATTTCCTAGTCAAATCCTTATTGAAGACAAATGATAAGAAACTTGCTAGAAATAAAAAATCTCTACATAAATAAATTGTTGGAAATAAACACACATTGCAGAATGAAATAAATTTCTGGAAATAAACACATGTTGTAGAAGTAAATGCGTATTTGACAATTTTGTGAAAATGCTTGCAAGGAAATAAGAGTCGAGTCTATAACACCTGCAATGAAAAGTACATAACAAAATTCAACTGAAGAATCAAAATTATTTACAGAATTAATACTTAATATATTTCCATGAATTACTTAGAAATATAAATACCAATAAGAAAAGGATCCTATTTTTTAAAGGAGTGGGCCCTTACTCCACCTTGAATAAGGATTTGAAATAGTATGATTCTCTCTAAGTGAAATGGCTATCTTATTACTGAAGTGTTTTGTCTTACAAAATTTCAATATAACTCTATATCATATATTTCCCTATATGTTTATTTAATCTATCTACATGTCTTTATATATTTCATCATCCAAATATGTATTTACAATAATAATTGTATATTGATTCAAGTGAAACTGAATAGTGCCCAAAATAGATGTGGAGTTTAGAAACCATGTTGGACATACAACTATCTGATCCTACATAAGTTATTTTTAGATATGGAGTATGAAGAATCAACAATCTCATGATCTTCTCCTAATTGGAAGACCCATTAATTTCTCTAAGATCGAAGTTTTTCAAAATAAATAGATCCCAATTGATTCTGGAACTTTGGAGAAGTTCTAAAACTAAAGGGAACTATTCCATAACTAACTGTGAAAGTTCCAGAGATAAGCGTAGGAGTTCTGGAACTAAGTGTTGGAGTTTCGGAACTAAGTCTGAAGGTTCCAGAACTAAGTGATAGAGTTACTTAGATGTATGATGGATTTACAGAACAAAGATTGGAGGTTTCAGAGCTACATCACATTAAAACCAATGTTCTAAAAAAGTGCTGGTTACTTCATAGTTTGATTATTCATCCAAATGTGACCTATTTTATTCACAAAAACCTGAATTTCCACACACTTTTTAGGAATTACTAAGTTTTTAGATGTTAGATCTAAATCAAGCAAAATATGGATAATTACATCCTAACCTATCTCTAGATCAAACAAAAGTTAAACAATGTAGATAAAACTTGGCTAAAAGGACGTAAAACGAGAGCATTTATTGTTCATTGATGAATCATATTTTAGTCTCATCACCATCCACATCTCCTTCCCAAATTAATTAGTTTGGGACCAAAATTATTCATCCACTCTCTTCCTCTCCTTCCACAAAATTTGACATCATATCCAATTCTCCATCCTATGTCCATAACCCAAAGTGAAAGTTGTGGGAAGGAATATTAATTGACTTTGCAAAGGTATACACCACAAGAGAGACCAATAAAGAATAAAGAAGAATAATTAGGACTAGATTTATTTTAGGTTTATTTCATAAGATTCCATAGAGAATGTCATTTTTTAATTTGATAGGGCCAACTCCTCCACCAACTATGTTTATATCCAAGGAATCAATCTTTCCTCAACAAAAAATTCTTCAGTTGTTACTTCTATCACCATTACAATCCCTCCAATAATTGTTTTTCTATCTATAACTAAATCTTAATCCTCTTCTACCCAATATGAATTTGTATATGCAAACACTAAAATTTGAAAATTTACCCTTTGACACTACTAACTGCAAATGTGATTTTTGGCTAAGAAAAACAACCACATCTTATCCTCACTCATTGCATGTTGTTATATCTTTAGTAACTATATAATTTACATACACCTATGTGTCAAAAAATTCAACTTTTAATAAAAAAATATTACTATTAAAAATATACTTTCCATTATCCAATTATCATATTTAACTTGCCTCTTCCCTATCCAAAAATGTTTAGTTTGGTAATGTAGAAGAATCTAGTCATATCGAACCTGGGCATTCCTACACCAATAAAATTTAAAAAAAAAATTCTATACATTATGATTTTTTTCTATTCATCTTCATAGGTCATCCTTATCATAATAATTTACCTTAAAAACCTTATATAAACAAGTCTACATTACCTCATTTACTCACCTAAAAAGAACATAAAAAATCATTTATTACACCCACTTGCAACACTTAAAACTCTGTAAATCATACCAAATATTATGTGCATCCATTAGGGAAGACACTTATATAATTTTGAAACACTCAAATGTGTCAAGGAGTATATATTTCCTCATTACAAAGCACACAAATTTTTTCACTCTAAATTCTTAGTAAGAGAACAATCTAATGAAGCATGATCAATGAACTTCAAGTTTCCAACTATAAATGCAGCTACAAATTTACACAAAAATATCACTCTCAATATATTAATCTGTATATTATCCCGCACAGTACAAGGGCTAATATATAGCCATAAGTATAGCAAACCACCTCCTAATAAATAGGGAGGTGTTACAACAAATAACCCAAAATAATATTCATGGCTAAAACATACTCTATGAATAATATATTTTTGAAACAATATATTATAACATACATTCTAACCAAATATTTAATATATAATAATATTAAATACTAACTAACAAACTACTTATTTAACTTTTGGTAAATACCAAAGTATAATGTAAACATTATATTTCCTAACATCCCCCCCTTAATGTTGACATGGTAGTCAAAGAGTTTTCACACTTCCTTTTTAGCTTGCCGCCTCTACATGCTCATGATCTTGGCACACACTCAAAGTGAAGGTAGAAGAAGGAACACATCAACTTCTTATCGACCTTGCACTATTGGGAACACATCTGACCAACGAGGATGGTAGCACACTTAGGAATCATCTTCTTATCAACCAGTCACTCTAAGGAACACATCTGATGTAGTAGTGTGGGAACTCAAGTAGGAACACATATGAACAACCTTCAATGGTTTTCAGGAGGCTAACCACAAACCTAGGCATGAACAAGAACACATATGATTGTTCTACCTCATCAAGATTTATGATGCTACCTTACATTGTGCTATATGTTCTTTACTATGTTTTTGTACTGGAGAAATAGGAATAATCACATACACAACTAAAAAATGGGAAATGAAACACTGGTTCATGTTGATCATCTCCCCCCCTGAATGTCAAATTTCCACTTATTACAAACTATAAAAAATGAAGTACAAAAAACCACACTAAAAAGCACACCAAACTGAAATGCTAAAATCAAACACACTACATGCTATAAGAAGGAACACCGCTCACACACGTGCCACCAAAGTAGTGAGGCAGCCCCATCGTTGGTGACCAATGAGAGGTCGTTGGTTGTCCTCCAGCCTCTGGTGCCTCCTTCCTCCAATAGAAATTATCTAATAGATAAAATATTCATCAATTTGATTTTCTGTACAAGATTTATTTCTGTACTCTTCATTTTCTCCTTCATCATCAGTAGCCATGCAATTATCTTGTAGTTTTCCATCAAGTAAGCCTTGTGCTCTTTTCTTGCAATTTGAGGACAAGTGACCAGATTTTCTACAGTAATAACAGGTGAGCCGCTTCTTTGGATCTTTATAAGATGATCCAAGTATGAAATAATATTTAGATCTTATTTTATCTTGTTTCTTACGATACAGGGATTTTTCCTCTAGTTCCACAAACATGATTCTCTTTTCTTCATCTAAAAAAGAAGAAATAAGTTCTTCTAAACTTGGAGTTATTTTATTCAATGTAAAGACCATGTTAGAATAGTATGGAGACATGCTATTGAGTAACACTACTTTAGCATCGTCATTAGGGACATCTACACTTATTCCTACTAGTTGAATGCAAATAAAATGAAACTTACTAATATGTTCCACCATGTTCTCACCTTATTCCATCTTGAGGCCAAAAAATCTCTATTTTAAATATATTATTGCAATTCCAGCTTGTGATCCAAACAATTTGTTCAATGTCTCCCAAATTGTGTGAGAGGAATTTTTTAAGTCTATATGATGCAAATAAGAATTTGATAGACCCAATCCAATAATCGTTGTAACCTTTCAATCTCTGCTTTCCCATTTTGCTGCTTCATCTGCATTTGTCGGTTTCTTCTTTTTTCCATCCATAATATCCCACAAGTCTTTGTTAATTAGGAACAATTGAGTTCGTACTTGAGAGGTATGAAAATATTTACCTTCAAATTTTCTAATGTGACTCAACTTATCCATTATAACGATTCATAAATTAAAAAAATAGGTGTCGGCTAAAACCGAAAATGCACCTTTTTACAAACAAATAGACAATAATGACTATTGACGACAAATAAAATGATGTGTAAAAGGATAGATGATTAGATTTTAAAATAAGACTTTAATGACATGGATTTTCTACAAAACAAATGATTATGTGACTAAAAATAATTTTACTAAGACTTAGAACAAGAAAATGACTACACTAATGAATGACATGCACATGAGTGTAAACACATTTACGATGACTCTAAAAAAAATTGTAAATGGTAGCAACTTTAGGAAGACTAACAATGAATTAAAATGGAAAAACTAAATTTGAATTTATCTTAACAACATTCAAATATTGCATGTCAAAACTTGGCTCATGAAAGATTTGTGAGCAGTTCCTTAGAAGGCGGATATCAGTTCAAACACACTGAGCAACATGCTAAATACTTCATCAACCATTTTGGTCTAAACTTTACTCCAACAAAAAACACATAGATTTGGCCTAGAATTTGAAAATATTTGATGAATTTAATAGACCAAAAACAAAAACTCCTTAATTGCAGCAAAGACACCATGGAACCTTTGTATTTATGCGCAACTGAGAGACAAAAGTTATTTTTTTAGCATGCACAGGCTCCAGATTACTAGATGTGTCCAACATGCATAATGAAATTGAAAAATTTACCCACAAACAGTAATTGATTTCTTAGTATGCCGATCACTATTACACCTCCAATCCATTGATCTAGCTCCTTGAAGCCAATAATGAGTTGTCATTCTAAACAAATGCAATTGTAGTCGATACGATTTCTACTCAAATCATGCAACAGAGAAAATCGAACATGCCAATATGAAATACGTGTTGTTGTAGCTAGTTAAATGTGACAATTAAATCTACCAAGGATTTGATAGTACATGACTCAATACAAATTTCCTTTTCCAATACCACAATAGATGGTGTTGAAATTTTAACAATAACATTTAGAATGAAATTTTATTACATTAAGATTCAACTCCTTCAATAAGCGAATTGCAACTATCACGTCTCCTGAATAATATGTTCTTTGTGCCTTATTGAATCACACACATCTTTCAGAATAAGAAGAACTCGCCAACACAAAGACTTTGGCAGGATTTTAATATGCAAATAGTAATAAAACTACAGAATAAATTGAATTAACTTTCTCACCCAAATGTGATGAGAGTTAAAACCTGATTGGAATATCGCATTATCCAAATGTTGGATTCTCCATTCATAGAATTAAAACATTTTTAATTGATGGACTCATATCCTGGAACATTAAATATCCATGAATTTTACACATTGCACACTAACCCTGCTCTGATACCAAATATAAATGCAGCTACAAATTTACACAGCAATATCACTCTCAATATATTACTTCGTATATTATTCTACACAGTACAAGGGCTATTATATAGCCATAAGTACATCCAAACCACCTCTTAATAAATAGGGAGGTGTTACAACAAATAACCCAAAATAATATTCATGGGTAAAACATACTCTATGAATAATATATTGTTGAAACAATATATTATAACAACATACATTCTAACCAAATATTTAATATATAATAATATTAAATATTAACTAAAAAGCTTCTTATTTACCTTTTGGTAAATACCAAAGTATAATGTAAACATTATATTTCCTAACACCAACTAGTTTCACGCCCGCGCGCGCACACACACACACATGATACATACTAGGTAGAAAACTATGTGTGGTTTGAGGCCTCTTTAGAGTAGTGCCAACATAGGAAATGAAAATTATTTACTTCAACCCAAAAATTGACTTCTTTCAGGTTATTCTACCCATGGTTAGGGTTATGACATAGTTGAATTGATTACATATGGCTTATAGTCTATGTGACAACTGGTGTTTGAAAAAAAAAGCACATTTTTGGGGCATTAAAGTTCCTAGAAAGTTACAAATGTCAATTCAAAAGGTGTCCAAGACCATACAGAAGTGGAAGGACCATATTATACATCTCGAAAAAATTGTGTGGTCCTACAATAGGATGATTCCATGTCATGGTATTAGAAGTGAAGCATTTCTAGTATATGCACTACAAAAATCTCCAATCTATGTACTCGGATCTCTCGTGTGGACTCTTATATAACTACATTTATCTTATTCATTTATATTTGAGATTGGATTTAACTAGTTACAATTATGAATGCATTATTCTAAAGTTTTCTAATTAATGTTAGAGGTTAACTTGTTAGAATTACTCTATATAATGAAATTTACATTCATTTTTATTATTGTGCATTCCATAATAATCTATTAATATTAAAAAGGGTGCAAACATTTTGTGAACCAAACTTCATATTCAAATATTTGTTTCTCAAACCCTATTTACCCTAGGGTTTCAAAACTACATTGTATATTAAGATCTAATTTTTTTGCCCATCTATCACCTTCTCTGCTTTTTTTACAAAATTTTCCCTACGTTCTCATGGCTAGGCCTACCCTTTGAGTTTCTTTCTAGGGATCCTAATTTCTGAATTAAATTTTGTCACATATCTCAATCATAATGCTCCATTTTAAGATTTCTCTAATTTAATTATTTATTTTAATATACTTGATAAAAAAATAACTTTGTTTTCCCTAATTCTTAACCCAAGTTTTTGTAAATCCAAAATTATTAGTGTTAGTAATTAGGGCATAATCCAAAATATATTATTTTTTGAAAATTCCTTTGAGGTTTTTCTTCCACATTATCAGATTCAAGACCTCTTTTTCATTCAATTTATTTATTATTTTCATATATGGTGTTTTTAATAATTTGACGATGGTCACTTTTTTCTCAACACCACTTTTGGGTCTTATCCTCTATGGTATGTTGACTGTTAGCATGCATGTGCTGATTCTTATTATTTATTACATAATCAGAGTTTTCTCTATCATATTTACCACCATCGTGGCTGATGCTACAAACTCCCAACTTTCCTTATAAGATTTTCTCCAACATATCATATATTCAAACATAATCTCCTAGTAGTATTCCAACAAGAAATGTTCCATGTCGATATGACACCTTCCCTAGTGAATTCATTTTTGAAACATAATCCTAACCTTTATATTAATGGTGATGTGATGTTTTATACAGCTATCTTAGATTCTATTAAAGTGTTATAACATGATTTTCAATCCCAATTTCAAGAAATGAGTAATGAAATAAAATATCTCAAGGATGAGATAACGCATCTAAAATATTCTTCCAATACCCATGTCAATAATATATCTATGCATCACAATCCATATTGTTCTAAGGATATTGAGATGAAATCTTATACACATGTTATGCATGATACATGTTCTCATACAATTTAAGTAAAGGTCCTACATTAACAAAACAATTGGTTTATTTCACAAGATAAATCTCGCATACTAAGGAAACCAAAATAGAAGGAACCTTTTTGGTCCACAAAGAATGCAAGACAATATAATATCCTGATTACTATGAAAAAAATTATATGTCATGTGAAAATTTATTCACATTGAAGTGAAATCCCAGTAGGAGAGATGAATCTGATTTTGATGCCACTAATTATGAACAGATTAATACACCAAATGATCCTTCTCCAGATATATCTACTTATACACAACAATATAGGATAGATCCTAATGTTGAAGCTCTATAAATGGTTAATGGCGATGATTATTTCATTATCCATGGGCCATGGGGATTTTTTCATTAATCAATATAAAATTCCTCCTCATGCCAGCAAATATTTTTCCATGATCAACAAAATTTTAGGTTAAATTACGATTTTCCTTTAGTGGTTCTACAAGTATAATTCTATAACGCATGCCTTTATCTAATAGTTTCATCTTGATGCTATCTCAATATGAACTAATGTATGATACCTTGTACAATCCTCAAAACACATGTGGATATACCTTCCTTATTTTCCAAGAACACTTTTCCTTGCACTATATATGCCCATATGTAATTTGGTGAGAGTCATGTTTCCAATATGTTTACTAATACTACTAATACTCTCCATCATCATCACATGTTACATAAAATATCTTCAAACACAATGATTTTCCCACATCAATAAAAATTAATATCAATCAATTTCCATCTCTTTTAGACATGATATTTTAATCACAAATCTCAATTCAAACCCTTCTACCCATACCATCTCTAATGAGTCTATCCCTATGTAGATTTCTATCATATTATGACCCCTCTAAAATTTCTACACACACTATGAAATATTTGAGGTCTATGCCTCCTTCACCATTTGGGGTTTGTATTTCCCTTAATCAAGAGTCTTTGTGGGTATCTCTTGTGCTACCTCTCTCATTATACATAATTATATTCAATAATAAAAAACATTTATATATTTGAAAAATACAAAACCATGACCTTTGAACATAGCTTGAATTTTTTTCACTTTACATTACATATGTTTTTTTCACTATGGTTTGATTGATAACATGTCTATTCTACTCTTTACATGCATGCATTCATGAGATATATTGAGCCTTATTCATGACACAAAAATCATTACATGATGATAGGAACTACTTTGGTTCCTTATATTATATCTCATGGGGGCATCCCAACACACTATACAAGTGATATTATTTCATTATAGTTTCTTTCTACTTCCTCATTATTCTTGATTACATATATCATTATGATATTTTGTAGACTAACAAGACTAACAAATGTGTCTTATGTAGCATTGGCATATCTTATTTCATGTTATCTTTTAATACTTACTACTTTTATCATTGTTTGACATTATTGTTTATCACACCATGTTTTTAGTTTCTTGTGTTACTACTTTTCTTCCTCCTTGTATCCACCTTGAGTGCCTTGCTTATCTTGTGATACCATTGGTGTCCCATTATTTTGGATTTATTCCTTCTTATGTGACATTAATTATCTTGTATGTGGCCTATATGTATTTCTAGTCTTGTGACATTGTTAATATCCCATGTTTACATATCTTCACCTTGATGTAAGTATTCTCTGTATGTTATTTCCTTTGTTTTCTCACTTGATTGGATTTTTGTTTCTATTACATCTATGTTGTCTTTACCAACTATTGTGATTGCTTTTATCACTACTATTTCTCTTATTTCTATGGTTTTTTTCACTTTGTATACCATGGGTTCCACCTTAGACAAGTCCTTTTATAGGTATAGGTTATAAATGGCAGCCACCACTTCAACATTATACATCCTCATATAGCTTATAAGACACATAGTGCATGAGAACATATCTATTCCTTTTAGTCATACATTTAAATTATTTTTCACACACACCTCAAATGTGGGAGAATTCATTGGGATATATTTTACACTTACAAGTAGAATCACAAATTTAGACATATGCTATCATAGGGAAACATTACTTAGAAAAAACTCCAGACATCAAATTTTTATAGAAAACACACATAAGAAAAACCATATAAAAGGGTCATGACCATATAAACATTTTTGAACATACTATATGCTTTTTTCATGGAGAAAATGCCATATTTACCTTTAATTTCAGATTTCTCATCACAGATACATGTTTTTGACACAATCTCAAACTCATTTGACATGATTCATATCATTTTATAGGGGGCATGAACATTTCACTCCTTCACTTCAATAGTTAGTTATGATGCTAAAATATAGGCGTTTTGGGGGCATGGGTCTACTTCTCTATTAATATCTTAACATATTATACACTCTTACATAGGAGTATGGAATACAAGAAGAGAATGGGGGCACTCATTCTCTTATATATTTTGTATATATCCATACCTTGGTCCTAGATCCTCTTGTAATAGTGTGGTACATGGGGTTAAAGAAAGTATACAATTGGATAAGTTATTTTTAGGAAGTATCTCTACTCCTCATTTCAAATGTGAAGATATAAAATTTTATACAAGGTATTCTTCCTTCACAGGATACATTAGTACCTCTCTTTTCTTCTTTTTCTACCTTCCATTCATTATTGGGAATGCATGCACCAAATAATCTACTTTCTCCTTCATCAAAATCGATGATTTATCACCGCCAATCCTTCAAAAAAGTTAAAAAATAACAATGCAAATCCATAACCACAAGCAAGGAAAAAGAAACTCTTCCATCTACAAAAAACTATATCATTAACATGTTTTAAATATGATAATTTCAATTTATAAAATTTTAAAATATATATTTTAAATTTCTTTACAATTTAATTTCTACTATGGACATTGAATACACCATGTGTTGCAATTTTCATTATGGAGCATGTCAATACTAGCCTATCTAGAGAATACAATCTTTGAGCAAAGGAAAAGTGTGTCTACAAACTAAGGTATATTTTCCCTTAAGCATGTAATAATTATTTCATGCTTAAAAGGGGGATAATGTAGACACTCAAATTTGAAAATTTATCCATTAACATGGATAATTGTAATTGTGAGTTTTGGATAAGATACACACCCACGTCCTATCCTCACTTAGTGCATGTTGTTATCTGTTTCCCAACTTTATCATTTACATAAAATTATGTGTAGAACATTTATAAATTTTAATATAAAGAAACAGTGCTGAAACTCATCTTTTCATTGTCAACTTTCATATTTCACCTACCTCTTCCCTATTCAAAATTGTATAGTTTGGTAAGGTTGTATAATCTGGTCTTTGCCAGATTATATGGTTCTACACTAACATATGTTCCAACTATATTTTTGATGGAATATCATTTGTTAGTTATTTTCATCTTCATAGGTCATCCTTATCATAATAATTTACATCCGTAACTCTATATAAGAAATTTAATAGCACCTCATTTACTCACCTGGAAATCACATGGAAAATGACTTGGTACACTCACTTGTAATACTAACAAAAGGAACTTAAGGATACCCAAATCTTCCCAAATTTAATGCACATCCATTAGGGAAAACATTACTATAGTTATGAAGTACTTAATTAGGTCAAATGATATAGCTTCCCTCATTCCAAAGCACACCAAGTTCCCCACTCCAAATTTTTAGCAAGGACACAATCCTATCAAGCATGATCAAATAGGTTCAAGTATCTAACTAGCTACATTCATATATATATATATATATATATATATATATATATATATATATATATTACATGGTAGGTGGAGAAATGTGTGGTTTCAGGATTATCTAGAGTAGGGTTAATGTAGGTGGTGCACAAATTTTACTTAAACCAAAACAATAACCTTAATATAGGGTATTTTACCCACATTTGGGGTTTTGGTTAGATTCAGTTGATTATAAATGGTTTTAGAACTTTGGATACCTAGGTTTTGATCACAAAGTACATTTATAGCATTAAAGTGATAAGAAAGTTACAAATATTATTTCTAAAGGTTTCCAAGGCTATACATAAGGGACAAGATTGGATTATACATCACGAGGTCAAGATGTACAGTCCTACATTGGGATAATTTTAGGCCACGATATAATAAGTGAAGCATTAATAGTCTCTACACTCCTAGATTATCTAGTTTTTACGCACATATATATATTGTACACTCCTATAAAGGTGATTTTATCTTCTTATTAGGTATTTAAACTTGTATTTCACTAGTTACAAGTATTAATGCATCATTTTTTATGTTATCCAATTAATGTTGAGGGTTAATTGGTCATAATAACACCCTATAATGAACCTCACATTCATTTTTATTGTTTTTAATTTAATATTAATTTATTCATCTTGAAAAGGGTGTAAAAAATAGCTTCAATGGCTCACTAAGAATGAGTAAATAACCAAATTTCTCACAGAAAGAAGATTGTACCCATCCATATAAATATGTATTTAAAATTTGATAAAAGGGAAAGAAGCCTACATATGTTGTCTACAAATACATTGGAATTATGGGCGCAAATGAAAATTGAGCAGAATATTATGAGCCTCAATGGAAAGAAGAGATATAGGGATGAAGGTGAAATAAATATTGATTATTCCACAAGTAGAGAAGACCTTGTATCAATGGTAAAGGCCAGAAACATATTACAGGAAGATTTGGTAAGGGAAATGTAAGATTAATTGACAAAAATAAGGTGAGTGTTGGGTATTACTTTTGACACATCAGATAAGGTACAAGGAAATATGAGATCACTATTCCAACTTTTAACCCAATAAAAGAGAGAATGTCATTATGGTACAAATGTTCAAAGCAATACAAGATCTTATCTTACTCATATAAAAAATGGGGAATCATAGTTGGATAATGTTGGTGAAATAATTAACTGCAGTTCAAATTATTTGTTTTAATCAATAGTCACGGGGCTAAGCCACTCCTTATTGTGTATAGGAAGGATACCATTATTGAATGTAAACTATATAAGACTATGGGGTGGACGTTAGGCTAGGGATCACATAGAAATACTACACTTAAAATATGGAAAATTAATTATATGAAGTACAAAGGAGGAATTTTCTATGAAGGGAAGTAAAGGGGAATTGGAGAAATAAGGAGATAGGGCCAATGTTCTGAGTACGATTACAAAATTCACATAAATAAACTAGATTATCTCCACATTAAATTAAAATAACACAACGATGCAAGAAAATAACAAGACTAAAAAACTAGAGACACATAGTTTTGTAGATTCATTAATAAAGGACATACATTTCCTTCTTGGTTATGCAAGATCACTCTTGTCCAAAATTATCCCATGTAATTTTGAAAAATCCATTTGAATACATAACTATTTTTGTGTTTTGGAAAGCTGTGGGAGACTAATTCAATCTACCGTAGAATGTAGGAACTTAGAGTTCTGCGGGTTCTCCTAACTTGTGGAACAAAGAAAAGAAAAATGCATAAACTTAGGAAGAAATTGATCAAGTCTAGTATTACATGGCATCTTTTGGTATTTTGCATCACTAGAGGAGTGAGTACCTAACATGTACATTTTTACGAGGTACCACATTTTTTTTTATCTATGGATGAATGAAATAATTGATTAAGTTCAAAATTTGTGGAACATTAATTTGGTATTCCACGGGTTAACCAAATTATAAAATTTCACGATTTTTCTAAAACCTATCAAACAAAAGGAAATAACCACAGATTGAAAATTTGACCCACACAGGTGGCATGGATGAGTTTCACTCATCAAAGTAGTGGAAAAACTGAGGGTCCATGGAACATAGAGAATGTAAAAGGCCATGGTAGAAGCCATGAAATACACTGGGAGGTGAGGAAGCCACACCGAACTAAAATCAGAAATCCAACCACCCCAACCACTAGAATTCAATGGAGTATGACACTGATCTAATCAATTTGATGACACATGGTAGAATCAAGGGAGGTCGTGTTATAGTTTTTTATTACATTTGGATGTTACCATGTTTGTACTATAAAAAACATTGTAAGATCTCATGGCACTCACACTCATTTAATGTATATTTTAAAAGTAGTCATTCCTAGCTCAATGGTCATTTTACCTATCTTTCCTCTTTTTCTTCATGCTATGAAATATATAAATAGAAAACTCCCTCTTTTCTTCCTTATCTTCCTTTCGAGTTCATCCTTGTGAAACTCAAAACTTCATGTCGTCAACCTCTATAGCTTGAAAATGGTGTTTTATTTCCTTAACTATATATGTAAGCTCCCGAAGGATAATTAATGAAATAGTAGTTTATTTATTTCCCTCAAATACTTTGTATTTGGAGTCAATATTTCACCCTTTTTTATGTTTCATATTATTTTATTCCCATGCATCTAAAATGAGTGCATCCCTTTGATACAAACCTCATGTTTCTTGCATATGTATCATCTAGATTTGGGAAAATTTCCATCATTTTTTGGTGTTAGCACAACACCTTATCTTAGGATTTTCATTGAAAAGTGACATGTGAGCGTGGGAATCTACAAGTGACTCTTCCTCGCACCCGACCTCCCGAGGTCGTGACGAGACAACCGGTGGGTATGGAATATATGTGAGATGTAGAAAAACTAGTTAGGCAATCTAATGTCTTCAATACGTACTGGCGGAATTTGCGAGTCTAAGGCAAAGAAGGCCCTCCTAACTTGAACTAGTGTGATAGATCAGTCAGCAAGGATGAATGCTCGAAGGCTATAATCAATATCGAGCTCTGGCGTGATTCGATCTATAGGTTTTGGAATACGTGGAAAGTGACCCGGGATAGTTTTGTGTATTTCTCCAGACAGGGTCATATGGTGGATTGTAAATATAGTCGACTCTATGGACGATTCTCTGGCCTAGTCCAAAACTCTCTAGCTTTGTTAGCTGCTATGTCTAACAAGGATAATTGTTCAATGATGATAGGTGGAAGTGGAGTAGACTGGAATACTAATATGCGTAGGCCAGTGTCTATGTCTGATTGACTTACGGATTTGTTGGGTTGCGGGATTTGTGGATCACAACCATAAACTCTTGGTTGTTGCGGTCCTACTATGTTCATGCGTAGATTTAGTTCCTAATCCCTAACACCCAGTAATTGTATGCTTTCTCAACCTCTATATTCAAAACTAATAGTTTTGCGATCCTCTCAGAGTGCCTCACAGGTGTTCTTGCAACCTGAATTCTTAGGCTGGTATCTATGTCTGTGAGAATGTCTCCTAGGTCTGGCTGTGGGACCAAAGGATCACAACCAAAGGTTTGTTCTCTTTCAAGCCCTTCTACAGTCATATGAATGTTGCCTAGGGTAATCTATAGTTTGGTTGATTTGACCAAAATGTGTGTGCTTGGTCGTCTTCTACGTTTAACCTGCTCAACTGGGAATTGATTTGTTATAAGCTTACCATTGTTCTGAAGACTTGGATCCTAAGATTTTGGTCTATATCAGTTATCGCTGTGATGAGATTGGGCTGAGGCACGATTTTCTTGAATACGTATTCCCTGGGATCTCTAGGTCCCATGATTGTCATACAAAAGCAACAATGTAAAACGAACTACAATAAAATGAAATTTAACTATGTGAAGTGTATCTATAGCATATATGATTTCTCTATTTTTTGTGTTTTCTGATGAGCTTTATGAATTTAAGAAAGTAACTATTTAAAATATCTAGAATTGACAACTAAAATATCAACTTAAAACAAACAAAATAACCGAGCGTAGATATTTGTCTGCGTAATTTGTAGATCTATTCTAAACAATGAAATAACTTATCTAATCTATTTGCAAGACTCTCGATCCTACCTCAGAAGTGAAGAGTGAATCATAGTTTCTCAGAAACTATCAATCCCCACAGCTTCCCCGGCAATATCGAGAGTATAATTAACTGAAATAAAGTAATTAACTACTCTATTTGATATGATTCTAACTAGAACCTTGAAAGCTAGAACCTAGATTCTGCAGAACAGTGGTGAATCCGATGGTGTGTGTGATCTTGTCCCCTCAGTGTGATCTCCTCGTTCCTTCATGTTCACATGGATCAACAAAAGTGTGTAATGCTATAATCAACAGAAGTAGGTATTGGGATAAAGGCAGCTCAGAATACTGACTGAATACAATGCGAGTAGGAGAGGGATAGCGCAAGAGTACAAAGCTTGGCTTATGCAATTCCTAGTGGGATCTATTACGAGTCATGCAACTTAAAGCATCCAGAACTTGAAACTATCTTGTTTGAGGAGAAAAACCTGCAACTTTAATGGCTTCCTATTGGTAAAAAGACTATTTTATTCCAATGGATTGGATAAAATAGCCGTAGTACTTTGCACAAGATGGATATGTGGCTTACTAATAGTAAAATAGTGCTAACTAAGCATGTAATGAAAGAAACTGAGCATTCTAAGCAAAATGAAAATTAAATCTATTGCAAAGAGAAATCATAGGTAAATTTTGAGGGGCCATTTGCTTGAGCACAAGCCAATTATTTATAGCATTTGCATTTACCCAAGGTAAAAACCAAATAGAACTCTTAAACTATAAACAATGGCAAAACACTATTCTAGGGAACCAGAATCATAAATGCAAGCTTATGGCGGTGAAAGAAAGTTGGTAAAGTGTTGAATTTACGTGAGTCATGTTTAAAGAGCTTTCTATAAAATGCGTAAAGGACCGCCGCGCTGAGTAGGGCGGTGGTTACAGGACCGCCGCCCTGTTCAAGGCGGTGGTCACGAGACTGCCACCCAGGCAGGGCGGCGGTTTTGTCACCGAAGAGAAAAAGGCCAAGAAAATATGGGGAAAGGGAAAAACAAATCATGTGGGGGCTAAGCGGGGCATGCGGGATGTTAACACACACTTGGAGATCTTTTCTGGATCCTGAACACCTTGTGAGGAGACCTGTATCATCATTGGGGCACGTGTCACGTTGTTCTGGCAGTACAGTACCTTACAATTTTGGGTACGTACATATTTCCCCCTTGGATAAGAGTTTTAGCCATGAAGAGGCGTAAAATGGTGGGTCCGACTATGGTGGTCCTGAAATGGGAAGTTAGAAGTTATACCTGATACGTTCGTGTGTTGAAATGACTCCATCCAAAATTCCCGGTACCTGGAAAATGAAAAGATAACTCAAGTGCAGATAGACACAATAGTTTGGAAAATAAACGCTAAAATAGCAAGAAATGAGAACGTACCATTTGTGCGGGGATAGGAACTTACCTTTTTCGGTGCTCCAAACCTGTGAAAAAGTCATTTAAAACGAATCAGGGCGCTATATATATGAAAGTGGGCCCATTTTTTGATTCATTTGTGCGAGTTGATTTGATTGATTTTGAGCTCTGGGACCCACGGTGACGGTTTCTTGCGTGAGTAGAGTCGAAATGTCCGTGACGAGATAGCGATAATGCCTCCATGTGCGGAACATCGACCCATGAGATCACAGGTTAGTTTTCTTCAGTTTATCCTTTTTACCCCCTTAAATTTGAAAGGCTAAATATTTTGTCATGGGGGGGTAATTTTTGAAAATTTTAGTGTTAAAAGGTCCACCTAGGGGGGGCGCCTACTGGGTAGGCTTTGTTTTTAGGTAAAATGGTCATTTTTTGCATTTTTTAGGCTTTTTAAGTTTAAAAACCCGCGTGGGTTTTCGGACCACGACCACCACCCTACCCAGGGCGGCGGTTACATGACTGCCGCTCTATTCAGGACAGTGGTTACATGACCGCCGCCCTTAAGGTGGCGGTTACAAAACCACCTCTCTACTCAGGGCGGCAGTTTTGCACAGAATGCAAAAGGATCATCTTTTTGAAATTGTTTTTGCTTTTCTAGTATTTCTACGTGTTTTCGTGACTTTTCCAGTGTTACTCAGATGCTAACTTACTCTGTTTTGTGTGTTTTTGGGTGTATGCAGGTGAGAGAGGAGTATATCCGGTGGAGTAGAGAGAGGGAGTGTGATTGGCTCCCAGGGGTACTAGACGCCCTCTCACAGGATGAGGAGGACACTCTTCAGTGGGCTGGGATACTACGCATTTCACGCATGCCCCATGTTACACCATCTAGTCACATCCTTTGTGACTTGTTCTCATACTGGGACGCAGATCACAACACCTTCCGATTGCTAGGGGTCCGCGGTGAGTGGACTATTACATTGGAGAATGTCTATCACATTCTGGGGGTCCCGATTATTGGGAGACGACTCACTTTAGAGACAGCAGGCTCACGGGCACAGATTGCACAGTGGGCTACATATATGGGAGATGCAGTCATCTCCATGAGGTCAAAGAAGGGGGTTAGAGTTCGATCCATTCCTACTTTGCCCATCCCCTTACTTCGTCAGGCTATCATGGGGATCCTTGCCTCGAGATTAATCGGGGACAAGGGAGGAGACACTTTGTTATACTGCTGGTCCCCTATTATTACACAGATAGAGGGAGACGTTCAGATATATGCCTGGGGAGCAGACATTCTTGGGACTACCTACCATGACTTATACAGGGTAGTCCATTTATAGGGGCAGTCCTTGAGCCACCCAACCCTGGTTATGAGTTGGGTCTATGAGAACTTCATCCCCTACGATAAAGGTGTAAAGGTGACAGACCCCAGAGCTGTGAGGGCAGCCGGATGGATAGACATGTCAGTGCTTAGAGCACCTTATCAACCAATTGCCTCCTTGACTATTGCCGACATGGAGGCCACACCATACCAGACTATGGCAGGTATATGGGGTGAGGAGGCTCTTACCTTGATCTCCTGCTCCACCACAGGGAAACTTATTGATAGAGTGGGGCGAGTGGAGATGCACCCCTTTGGCCAAGTTCCTCAGTAGTTTGGCTTACCATACATGGGTATGCCTCCCCCAGTGGCGCCAGTATACAGATCAGTTCGAGAGGCCAGAGGGGGGCCTAGAGGCCAGGGTTGGACAGTGGTTACTCCTAGCATTCCTATTGCAGCTAGGAGGATAGTGCGTGCCAGAGGGAGAGCCGGTGCGCCTCTGGGACCTTTGCTTCAGATCGCCGCAGGTCCTGCCCATAGCAATGATGACCCCATTGAGGTAGACTCTGAGTCTGAGGAGTTTACAGGGGGAGAGACAGAGGAGGAGACCAAGGACAGTGATCCTGAGTGGCACGACACCCAGGATATCATGCAGGCAGAGAGGGCCGAGCAGAGTGCAGAGAGGGTGACTCTAGTTTCAGAGGAGCCACTCTCCTAGGGCCATGGGGAGGATGAGTCTGTTGCGGGGCACTATGTTGTTCCAGCCACAGGAGCAGCCCCTCAGTCAGCAGTGGCATCCGTGGTGGGTGCTAATCCCATAGATCCATCCTAGAGGCCTGGTGATCTGAGTAAGTTACCCTCTCTCCCTTTTAATGTTTGTTTTTAGTTAGGATCTCCTTAGTTGCTATCTTGTATTTCTAATTTCTTGTTTGGTTTCTAGTTTGTTTTCTCCTTTGTTTGCAGAGACCGCTGATGAGTGGTGAGATTTGATTCACAGGGTATGCACTGATACCCTAATGATCCCCATGGAGAGGACCCGCGCAGAGCTGTTAGTGGATGTTGGGGAGCCTTCAGCAGCCGGTAGACATACTGACGTCTTCTCCCCAGTCTGGCATGTGGCCAGGATGGTATCGAATCTCCGTACAGAGTTAGCAAGGTATAGGACAGCCGAGCACCTGATGAGGAGCCATTCTCGTGGTGAGACTGCGGCCGCCCCTCAGGATCCTAAACCTTCTGTGTACTCAGAGCGCTGGCATAGCTGGAGTCCTAGGCATGGGCGTGTAGCTTTAGAGGGGTCTTGTAGGGATTGAGAAGCCGATTGGCTCTCGTAGATTTTCGTATGATACATTCTTTTGTATATCTCGGGCTCTTTGAGTGTTTTGACCATGCTTAGTGCATGATGGCATTGTACATAAACGTTGATCATTTATATATATGTATATTTGTTCTGGATCAAACTCTTGGCTTTCATGGCTCACTTTCTATTTCCAGTTTCCTTATGTATACCATGATGTATGTTTATATGTTTTTAGAAAGTATGCAATGGTGAATAAATGATGCAAGTTTTTTACTTTCCTTTTTTTTATATTTCATGATGCTGATATATGATGATGTAGATATAATGTGATTTTGAATCTTAGTTTCTGTAAGTAATTTTGGATACTTCATATTTGTTTTGGCAAAGTGATGAAAATAAACTGGTATGATGAACAGATAAATCTACCCCTATCCCCAACTCCACCCAACTAGTAAGATGCGAGGGCTTATCACCAAGAGTTGGGAAGGGCGCAAGTTATGAGATGTGTTGAAACGATAGTGATGAAAGATAGACAAAGTTTTAGTGGAACCAAATTGGGAGGCTACAAGCTTACTCTACCCAAGTGACTTCATAGTTTAGAATGCAACGTGCTTTGTGGTTTATCCAGATTTAGATCCTTAGATGACCACATAGTAAATAAAATATGGGTTTTTAGGATTTTAACTCTCTTGGAATTTTAAACATCTGATTAATTTGTTTTTGACTCAAAGATTCAAGGTTTGAATTGTTTGTGCACGACCTTTTACATTTGTTTTTCAAGAGGACCCCCTACACTTTTTCCCATGCTACTAGTAAGAAGCGTGGGTTTATCACCACGGGCAAAGCATATGCGAGTAAGGGCACTTACATCCTTTCCCAACCCTACGTCACTAGTAAGAGATGCAAGCTCATCACCGAAGGTTGGTGGGGCAAGGAAATATGTAAAATTAATTTTTTCTGTTTTGAATAATATTTGACTTGTTTTCTTGAGTAAAATGTCATTATGTGTTTATTTCCACAGAGATATACATATGGGATAGATGTGACACCATGAAGCTTCTAGAACAGACCATAGGCAAGACACCTATCCTAAGAAGAAACCAAAAGTGAGAACAAGCCTGCAGATCTTGGTATGGTTACCGTTTAAGACTTTGTCATATCTAGCTTTATTTGATGACATGATTCTGAGATAATTTGATGATATCATGAAAATGGAGAGGTATGATTAGAGTGTTTATGCCTACAACATCATGAGTTTGTAATGAATTGCTTTGAGAACAAAATTCCTTGATCACAATTTGTGTACAAAACAAGCGGACAAAATGATCTTTATCTATATGAAGATGCAATGTAGATATATATATAAGTAGTGCTAGCTGCTCACACATAGAACCACTTGAGGTGCAGGGAATTGACTGTTTCACCAAATTCATCACCTTCTAGCATACATAAGAGGTATGCACCATTTCCATAGTCCTTCATGACTCGGTATGGGCCCAACCATTTAGGCCGGAATTTCCTTCCTTCGCCGGTCTTCTTATCGATCCGGCTGTCTAGCATTAGAACTAGATCACCTTCATATATGTCACGTTCATAGACCTTCTTGTTATACTGCCGGCACATCCGGTCAGCATAGGCTCTATGTCAATGTTCAGCATCTAACCTAGCTTCATCTAGGATTTCTAGTTGGGAAAGACGTGCTTCTCTGTAAGCGTCTTCATCCAGAATCCCTTGTAATGAAATGCGGAGACTGGGTATTTCAACCTCAAGCGGGAGAACTGCTTCTGCCCTGAATACTAGTGAGAAAGGATTTTCTCTCATTGGTGTTCTTATTGAGGTTCGGTGGGCCCATAAGGCCAGATATAACTTCAAGTGCCAATCTCGTTTGTTTTCTTTCACCATTTTAAGGAGAATGGCTTTTAGTGTTTTATTCGTCGCTTCAGCCTGTCCGTTGGCTTGAGGGTAATACAAGGAAGCCGTATGATGGCTTATCTTAAATTTATTGCATAGTTTGTGAACCTCTTCATTCTTAAAAGAAGTTCCATTATCGGAGATAATGATTTGCGGGATACTGTACCTGTAAATGATTTGGTTCAAAATGAACTTGGCGATTACAGAACCAGGTACAGTAGTAAGAGGCATAGCCTCTACCCATTTGGTAAAATATTCGGTGGCCGTGATTATAAAATTATGGCCATCTGTGGATGAGGGAGAGAATTTCCCTATTAAATCTAGGCCCCATGTAGAAAAGGGCCATGGAGTAGCGATTGGTTACAGAGCTTGTGTCGGCATGTGGATCTCATGGGAGAATTCTTGGCACTTATGACACCTGCGTACGAACTCTACTACGTCGTGTTCTAGAGTAGGCCAGAAATAGCCCATTCGATGTATTTTGCGAGTGGTGGCATGGCCACTGAAGTGGCCTCCACACATTCCACTATGAGATTCATGGAGAATCTTCTTGGATTCTTCTGTGTCGACACATCTTAGAAGCATTCCATCAAATGCTTTCTGATAGAGCACTTGCTCTATAATGACGTATTTAGCTACGATAATACGTAACCACCTTCTTTGTTGTGGTGTAGCCCCTTTTGGATACTTATGGTCCATGATATAATTAATGATACCCATGTACCAAGGACACTCAGAGATAGAAGGTCAGGTTTCGATGTAGTATACGCACTCGTCTGGGAAGTCCAGATCTACTAAATCACCTCCATCTAATGGGTTATCAGCTAACCAATCTGCGATGATTTGTCCCTTAATGGACTTCTAATTTACAAATGTTAATTCGAATTCCCCCATTAAGGTTATAAAATGTCCAGCCTTTTTAGACAAGGATCCTTGTGTGAGGAAAGTTTGTAAATGGTTTGTTTTTACCATGACCCTTGTTTCTTGATTCAACATATAGTGTCTTAAGCATTTGGTTGCAAAGACTATGGCGAGGCATTCTCGTTCTTCTTGTGTATAACGTGTTTCATAGTCAAGCAACATTTCGGCTAATGAAATAAATCACACGTTCTCTCTTGTCATCGTCTTCTTGAGCCAGCATACAAGCTAGCGAGACATTGGTAGCTCATGAGTATAAAATTAAAGGGCGATCTAGCTTAGGTGGCATTAGCGTAGCTGGTGATAACAGGAAATGCTTAACTACGTCAAAAGCTTCATTACAATCTTCAGTCTAATCAATACTATAATCTTTCTTGAGCAGATTGTTGATTGGATGGATGGCGAAACTTAAGTCTGGGATGAATCTCCGGATTGCACCAAGTTTTCCAAGAAATGACCTAATTCCAGATTCATTCGAAGGTGGGACCATTTCGAGGACAGCCCAAATTTTGGTTGGGTCAACATCTATCCCTCGTGACGATATGATGTAACCTAGGAGCTTTCCTCCTGTTACACCAAAGACGCATTTCTCTGGATTTAGTGTGACTCCGTATTCTATTAGACGTGAAAGAATGATGCGGAGCACCTCCGGGTGGTCACAACACTTCTTGGCCTTAGCCAACAAGTCATCTACGTAGGATTCCATGATTTTATGAATTAGATCGTGAAATATATATGTCATAGCTCGCTGGTATGTAGCACCATTGTTCTTGAGACCGAATGGCATAACAACATAGCAATAAGTTCCCCAGGGAGTTATAAATGTGGTTTTAGCTTGATCTTGTTTAGATATTTTAATTTGATTGTATCCCGAGAATCCATCCATGAGAGACAAAAGTTCAAACCCAGCTATTGCATCAATGGATGGCAACGGGAAGTCATCTTTAGGACACGCTTTGTTGATGTCTCAGAAATCTATGCAGATGTGTATCTTCCCATTTTTCTTGAGAATGGGAATGATATTAGATAACTATTGGGAGTAATCGACTGGCTTGATGAATCCTACTTGGAGGAGTTTTATTACCTCCTCTTTTACCATGAGAGCTACCTTAGGTTTCATGGGTCTTGATTTTTGTTTAACTGGCTTTGCATCTGATTTAGTGACGAGGTTGTGTACTACAATGTGGGGTAAACTCCTGTCATTTCCTTATAACTAAATGCGAAAGCTTTTTGATGTTCTTTGAGGATCCGAGTGTGTATTTCTACTTCTTCTAGGGTTAACGAGGATCCTAGTTTCAATATCCTTGGTTCATCTTCCGTTCCGATGTTAATATTAGTTGTTTCTTCGATCAAATAGGTGTTACCTTCTTCAAACTCAGGTGGCACTAGAGGTAAATCCAAATCATCCCCATTTTCCATTGTGTATATGCTAGGTTCCATTTCCGAGGGAAGATCCATCATGGGATTTCTGAAGTAGGAAGACGAATGTGGGATTAAGGACAAATATATCATATGATGGGAGATATGCAATGCCGCATAGGTGTTTAAATAACTCAAAGTGGCCATATCACTATCAATGTGGTCTAGGGTAGTAGATTTGTTTTCATTTCCATTTAAAAGAGAATTCATCATTGTTTTTATCAATGGTTCATCACGAAGGGATACCATGAAACGGGTATCCTCTAACTCATTGCTTGGAGTAAAACGTGATGCTGAAGTTGCTATTGAATCGGCGAGAAGATTTTTCTCTCACAGGATTGCTTCAATTGATATGAAGTCAAACTCCTTGCTTAGATCTAATACAACTTTTTTTGTAAAGTTGTAAGTGCTCAGCTTTGGTTTCATATATCTCAGAGACTTGATTTGCTACCAATTGTGAGTCTCCTAACATCCTGATGTTATTAACACCGATCTTTTTAGCTAAAGTGAGGCCAAGGAGGAGGTCTTCGTACTCAACATCATTGTTTGTACATTTGAAATTTAGTTTGAAGGTGAAAGGTAAGACTTTTCCTTCAGGGGAAGTAAAGATTACACCTGCCCCCACTCCGTAACGATATCTAGCTCCATCAAAATGGAGTGTCGAATATTTAGCTAGGAATATGAATGCTGGGATATCTATTGTGTTTGTGCATTCTACTTCCACCATACAGAGATCCTCTGCTAGAAGAGAGCCAATACCTAGGGAACATCCCATGCCTGCAGAGTCAAATGGTAAGAACATTGGTAGATCTTGTTCTAGCAATTCAACGATTTTTGCAGTAGTTCCTAATGATACCATTTCTATGGTGTTAGCCTCATCTTTGGGAGTTGGGGTTGCCTTGGCTGGGCTTATAGCTTCAAGATCTGTCGTAGGTATGAAATTTTCTTTTGGTTTTGAGTCAGTAGGTTTATTAAGTTGGTTTGTTGGGAGTTCAAACTCTGAGTGCATGCGTGGTCTTTTCTTTAATTCAGATAGGTGTACATCAAATGGTTTTGGATCACCTTTGGCTACAAATATCTTTCCTAAGTGTAAAAACCTTACTTCTTGAAATAGCGTAGAAGGGATTGCCTTCATGCGGTGTATCCATGGTCGGCCGAGGATCATATTATAGTTAGTTTCCCGATCTATAATATAAAACTCAGTCAAGATGGTTTTGGGTCCTAAGGTGACCGGTAATATTATGGTCCCAACCGAGGTGGCTTGAAGGCTATCATAGCCCCTTAGTGTGTTTCGAGTTGTGGAACAATTGGTTTCTCCATACCCTAGCTTTTGAAGGAAAGAGAAGGGGACTATGTTAACTGCTACCCCATCGTCTATCATTGCATGCTTTACATAGTTGTTACAAACCCATACTTGCAAATGTAAGGTTGGATCACCTCAGTGTGCGATCTCAGCATCTGTCAGCATTTTGTTTATCTCGAATATGAATTCGACGTCCCTATCTACCTACCGTGGAGGATGAACATCAAATTCCACATGATTTACCTGTGTTTCAGGAGGTGGAGTGATGTTAATTAAATGACCTAAACCTAATTCTTATAAAAGAGCAGCCCTGTGAGTAGGAGAGTTCTTTAGTAAGTCTAAGAATGAAATGTGCGAGAAGTTTTTTGTTAGGTCGTTAATCAAATCATAGGCACCCACAGGTTTTACTATGATTTGTTGGATGTCATCTACCTCTGGCAGGTGGCTTGGACTTGGCTGAGAGAAATACTCTCGTATCCTTGTTATAGCTTCGATGGGTAGTTTAGCATCTAACTCCACTAAATTGACTACCTTAGGTCGTGGCTGACTTCCTAGTTGTGGCGCAACTAATGGATTTAGCGAGGTCAAGGCTTCATGATCATTATTTCCTATCATTAAACCCTTGTTTAGATTTAGCCTGTTGTTATCATGATTTGGGAGTGGATCATTAAAGATCTTCAGGGGTGCGTTTTGAGGGGAAACTGCCCCTGAAAAGGTATTTGATGTTGGTGACGTAGGATCTGCCAAGAACATATCCATGAAAAGTTGTCTTTGTTCATCTAGCAAGCATTGCATGAATTTATTGTAGTCACGGCATGTTCTAGTGTCATGGCCCTGAATTTTGTGGAAACCAAAATATGAATTAGGATTGTAATTCCTAGTTTGTTGGTTTGATGTGTATTGTGGCCCAACATTTCAATCAAACCGTTGTCTATTAAAATTTTGCGTTTGTTGTTTTTGGTTTGAATTCTGGTTTTGGTACCTAGTTGAATTTTGGCTTGGATCCTGTATGGGATTTCACTGTTGTTGTTGTTTTTTTTGTTGTTGTTGTTATGGATGGTTAAAATCCACTGTATTGATTGTCAGGGTAAATTTTTTATTTCGTTGGTTGTTTATTTATGATGGAGTATTGACAACATTTACCTTTTTAGGCTGGTCAGTTACTCCATCTATTGTTACACCCCAATTTTTGTTAAGGATTTTAGGTCCTTGATTGACGTTCATGGTAGTAGGATAAGTTGTAGTGTTTTGGTTGGGGGCAATTAACCTCCCATTTTCTCTATATGTTTTGCGACCACTATCAATTGCTGCTTGATCTATTCGAAGAGCACTTTACAGTACTTCATCGTAAGTTCTTAATGGGAACTTCTAGACTTCTTCCTTCACTTCTCTACTAAGAGAATGAAGGAATAAATTGCATAGTTCCATTTGATCCATGTTTGGAGCACTTGCCGAAGAATAAAGAACTGTACGCCACCTTTGGATGAAATGGGCGATAGATTCGTTGTGTTCTTGTTTGATGTGTAAGAACTCTCTGATTCCTATTCTTAATAATTTGTTCATGTCGAAGGCCTTGATGAACTCTGACACGAGTTGTTTGAATGAATGGATGGAAGCCTCAGGTATTCTATAATACCAATCGAGAGCGATTCCTTCCAAGGTTTTTTGGGAATATTTTAGCAACAACCCCATCCCATGGGAGTAGTTCTCGAATGGCTGTAGTGTAAGATTTAATATGTGCATTTGGATCCCCTTCACCTTTGTATTTGGGAAAATCAGGAAGAGTTCTTGGAAGCATGATGCTTCGTATGGTGAAATCTAAGGGCTCTTTCAAATATTCTAAGTAAGTCTCTATCGCATATTTTTCGAGCATCGATGGTGCTTGTTGAGGGAGCAATGATGGAATGGGTTGTTGATATGACATTGCGTATGCATTGGTAGGGGCATAAGGGAACACCTGTGTTTGAAAAAACATGCCGGGAGAGGAGAACATATCCCCTTGTGGTGATTTGGAGTACATGTTTAAGTATGATGGGGTACTATCCAGGAATGGATTGTTTTGTACTAGACCGGGAGGAACAGTGTTAGAGATGGTGGGTCTATTTGGCATTTTTTCTGAATACTGAGGAGTCATGCCTAATGTGCCAACTCATGTGAGGAGATCTACTTGGATAGGATGGTGTGGAGGATTGGAACTTCCTGCTTGCATGAATTGTGAATTTTGACTTGCTTAGGAAAGTTCTAACCCTCTAACCTTTTCTATTAGAGTTGAAATGACTTCATTTGGTGAAGTCATGGTGCTTTTCCGTAGTGACATTTGTTGTATACCATGGTGTTGTATAGGCATGTGATATCCTGCTATGAACTGATCGCTATCTTGCCAAGTTTCTCCAAGGGTATTTCCTATATGCAGTGGCATAGAGGTATTTTCTTGAAAAGAGACCTCGGGTTGTGTTTGTAAACCTCCTACAGGTGGATACATACTTCGAGAACGTTGGTCATTCCTGGCATAACGTACCAAATATTCATCGTCTAAACCTCGGTATGAGTCTGATTGTTTACTAATTTGTGGTCTAAGCAGCATCTGAGGAGATGAACCAGATTCTCTGGTGAACGTCATGTTATTCAAGCCTGAAGGCTCTATTTGTTGCGTTTGAGTGAGCTGATCTAACTCCTCAGTTTGAAATGATGAGTTATATCTGATTCTCAGAGTTTGTGTTGACAACTGGTTAGTTGAGTAGTTGTCACCCCATACTGAGAGTGAGGGTGATGATTGTCTATTTTGTTGGGCGTAGTATGCCTCAAGACCCAAGAGGGGTCTACCATATGCATCGAATCCCGACATATTCGGGGGGTATATGAATACCCACAGAATAATGGGAAGGAGCGAAGGTGATTTTTAACGAATGACTAATGAGATGGAGAAGGTGAAAAAGTATACTAACTTGGAAGAACACATAATAATATGACTCCGAACTAGAAAGTAGAAAGTTTCACGTCGGGTTCACCAATTTTGTACGACGGAAAAGTGACATGTGAGCGTGGGAATCTACAAGTGACTCTTCCTTGCACCCGACCTCCCGAGGTCGTGCCGAGACAGCTGGTGGGTATGGAATATATGTGAGATGTAGACAAACTAGTTAGGAAATCTAATGTCTTCAATACGCACTAGCGGAATTTGCGAGTCTAAGGTAAAGAAGGCCCTCCTAACTTGAACTGGTGTGATAGATCGGTCAGCAAGGATGACTGCTCGAAGGCTCCAATCAATATCGAGCTCTGGTGTGATTCAATCTATAGGTTGTGGAATACGTGGAAAGTGACCCAAGATAGTTTCGTGTATTTCTCCGGATAGGGTCATATGGTGGATGGTAAATATAGTTGACTCTATGGATGATTCTCTAGCCTAGTCCAGAACTCTCTAGATTTGTTAGCTGCTGTGTCTAACAAGGATAATTGTTCGATGATGATAGGTGGAAGTGGAGTAGACCGGAATACTAGTGTGCGTAGGCCAGTGTCTATGTCTGATTGACTTATGGATTCGTTGGGTTGCGGGATTTGTGGATCACAACCGTAGACTCTTGGTTGTTGTGGTCCTGCTATGGTCATGCGTAGATTTAGTTCCTAATCCCTAACACCCAGTAATCATATGCTTTCTCAGCCTCTATATTCAAAACTAATAGTTGCGCGATCCTCTCAGAGTGCCTCATAGGCGTTCTTGCAACCTGAATTCTTAGGCTGGTATCTATGTCTGTGAGAATGTCTCCTATGTCTGGCTGTGGGACCAAAGGATCACAACCAAAGGTTTGTTCTCTTTCAAGCCCTTCTACAGTCATATGAATGTTGCCTAGGGTAATTTGTAGTTTGGTTGATTTGACCAAAACGTGTGTGCTTGGTCGTCTTCTACGTTTAACCCGCTCAACTGGGAATTGATTTGTTGCAAGCTTACCGTTGTTTGGAAGACTTGGATCCTAAGATTTTGGTCTATATCAGTTATCGCTGTGATGAGATTGGGCTGAGGCATGATTGGCTCGAATATGTATTCCCTAGGCTCTCTAGGTCCCGTGATTGTCATACAAAAGCAACAATGTAAAACGAACTACAGTAAAATGAAATTTAACTATGTGAAGTGTATCTATAGCATATATGATTTCTCTATTTTTTTGTGTTTTCTGATGAGCTTTATGAATTTAAGAAAGCATCTATTTAAAATATCTAGAATTGACAACTAAAATATCAACTTAAAACAAACAAAATAACCGAGTGTAGCTATTTGTCTGTGTAATTTGTAGATCTATTCTAAACAATGAAATAACTTATCTAATCTATTTGCAAGACTCTCGATCCTACCTCAGAAGTGAAGAGTGAATCATAGTTTCTCAGAAACTATCAATCCCCACAGCTTCCCTGGCAATATCGAGAGTAGAATTAACTGAAATAAAGCAATTAACTACTCTATTTGATATGATTCTAACTAGAACTTTGAAATCTAGAACCTGGATTCTGCAGAATAGTGGCGAATCCGATGGTGTGTGTGATCTTGTCCCCTCAATGTGATCTCCTCGTTCCTTCATGTTCACGTGGATCCAGAAAAGCGTGTAATGCTAGCATCAACAAAAGTAGATATTGGGATAAAGGCAGCTCAGAATACTGACTGAATACAATGTGAGTAGGAGAGGGATAGCGCAAGAGTACAGAGCTTGGCTTATGTAATTCCTAGCGGGATCTATTGCGAGTCATGCAACATAAAGCATCCAGAACCTAAAACTATCCTGTTTGAGGAGCAAAACCTGCAACTTTAATGGCTTCCTATTGGTAAACAGACTATTTTATTCCAATGGATTGAATAAAATAACCGCAGTACTTTGCACAAGATGGATATGTGGCTTACTAACAGTAAAACAGTGCTAACTAAGCATGCAATGAAAGAAACTAAGCATTCTAAGAAAAATGAAAATTAAATCTATTGCAAAGAGAAATCAGAGGAAAATTTTGAGGGGCCATTTTCTTGAGCACAAGCCATCTATTTATAGCATTTGCATTTACCCAAGGTAAAAACCAAATAGAACTCTTAAACTATAAACAATGGCAAAACACTATTCCAGGGAACCAGAATCATAAATGCAAGCTTATGGCGGTGAAAGAAAGATGGTAAAGCATTGAATTTACATGAGTCATGTTCAAAGAGCTTTCTGTAAAACGTGTAAAGGACCGCCGCCCTGAGCAGGTCGGCGGTTACAGACCGCCGCCCTATTCAGGGCGGTCACGAGACTGCCGCCCAGGTAGGGCGGCGGTTTCGTCACTGAAGAGCAAAAGGCCAAGAAAAGAGGGGAAAATGGAAAAACAAAGCACGTGGGGGCTAAGCGGGGCATGCGGGATGTTAACACACACTTGGAGATCTTTTCCGGATCCCGAACACCTTGCGAGGAGACCTGTATCATCATTGGGGCACATGTCACGTTGTTATGGCGGTATAGTACCTTACAATTTTGGGTACGTACAGTTTCCTCAAAATCTTGTATCCGCATGATTCATGGAAGGGTTTAGTTTTAAGCTATAACAATTTTGGCATGCCTAGTGGGACAATTTTTTTAAAAGCTTTGTTTAACCTTGTCATTTCTAATTTTTGGTGTTTGACATAGTGATTTCAACCTTTTGTGGTAAGTATTTAACACATATGGAGACTCCCAAAATCAACTCTTATTATTTAAAATATCCCAGTTCCCATTCTCATGAGAAGAATACATACTAAATCAAGTGCAATGAGTAGTGGGCCTTTTGAATATTTACAACTTTCACCAAGAAGAAGAAGAGGTAGGATCACCATCTCCTCTAAATAGAACACTTTCTACTCCTCCTTCAAGTAGGTATTTCTTACTGTTATCTAGGTTTATAAGACCCATTCCATTCATGGCACAATAAATAAATATTCTCTTTGTCAGTTTTAATGGTGGTATTCCTCTAACACTCAATGCCTTAAATGACATATCAATGTATACTCTGAAAATTATTCACTCTACCACTTGTGAAAATTATACCACCCCAGCTAATCATATTCAAGATTTTACAAATGTTTGTTCATTCAATTTAGCCATAGAATATTATGTTGCAATTAGGATTCTTGATTCTTCATTAAAAGGTAAAACACTTCAATGGTATAGAAGTTTGAGACCTTCTTCTATTCACAACTACTATGAACTTGGTATAACTCTTTACCAACAATTTTAGGAGAAATAGGATAACATATATTTATTAGAGAAATTCATAGCAATCAAGTGAGATCCTAATGAACCTATGGAAAACTTCAACTTCAGATTTCAATAAACATGGGACAAAATTCTAGAGCTGATATGACCAAACCCGCAAGGTGTTTTATTATATTTTCTTAGAGTTATAAATTCTGATATAGCAGTAATTATCCAATCTATGGGTGTTATCTAGTTACCAAATGCCTAGACAATAACCATTAGGGTTGAAAATTCTCTAATTAAAGCATAAAAGTTATCCCCATAGATTTTATATGCCCATTTTTCCTAAATTATTACATGATACCCAACCTATGGTTGTTCTTATTCCTAAAATATATATTTCATCTCCTCCTTCTACATCTGACTCCTCTATAAAACAAGAATAAATTGAAAGAATTAGTTTCCATCATAAAAATATAACAAATGAGATTATCTCTCTTAAGAGACATCAAACTAAACCTCCTAAAACTTATTCTAACCCTCATGAGGGTTACCACAATAAGTATTTTAATATCCAAATCAAATATTTCCTCAGAGTTATCCTCTAAGAAAACTGCTAAATGTTTATCCACAACCCTCACCTACAACTAACTTAAGTAAATCCATTAGTCTATAATAACATGGGATAAATATTTGACTGGTTTTATCCATGTGATCAACTCCATAATTAGTATACATGTGAGGTTGGAATGAAATCCTTGCGGGAAAATATCTCATGGTACAAATCCCATATTACCCACAAGAATAGAGCACATACATTTCAAAAGGTAATACAGATGAAGTTCAATATTTTTCTCCTAAACCCCACTTCATGCTCTTTGGAATTGAATAATTTTGTGTTATTAATTAAGTTGTGGGTAACACAAACAGGTCATAAATTCATGTGCTGGATCATACAATATTTAATAAGAGGAAGATGGATGTGAGATCTCCTCCTCTTGCTAAAACAATTACATGGGACACACAAAACAAGCCAATAAAATATCCTCAGCGGGTAGAGAAAAGAAAAAATATCATGTCATACCTTCATTAAAAAAATATGTAGGCATTCCCCTCAACATTGTGGAGAAAATGAAGAAAAAAAATGTCATTTTCATAATGTGGGATTCCGTATCTATCCCATCTCAAAGGGATTTTATACAAGAATAATTGAAGGATATTCCACCTCTGTAACCCACCATGCAAATATTATACTTTTATGTCATCATTTTTCAACCAAGAGAGGAATATGTAAGTTCAATTGTCAAGCCTCATCCTTTCTACATGTTTATCACAATTTGAAAACACCTTATTCATAATTGCATGATAGATTCAGGTTCCAATAATTCAGTCATTCCAAAGAAAATAGCAATCATCTTGAGAATTGAGTACAATCCTACTTCTAAGGGTGTTCTATATCTTGATGGATGAATAGTGCAAGTCTTATGTATAATAAAAGATCTTGAATTAACCCTACATGCTTGTCCAAGTCTTACCATAATACATAACATTTATGTGATTGAATTACCACCGTTAATTTTCCTTTCCCTCTCCATATATTTCACATATAAGGTGGATGAATATGTGTCTTCAAACTGGTCTCATATTCTTCTTAAAACAAGGTGTTAAACTCGGTTTACAATCAAGTCTGGACCTATTTTAGCTTATCATGTGGAATTTTATGATCCTAGTCTTATCAATGCTAATTTTATAATATCTGAAGAAGAAAGAAGCGATCCTAAACCAATTGAAATAGTACATTCATCAAATTCAATTCCTAACCTTATGCTAGAATAATGAGAAAAGGAGTTTTATGAATTTGATCCTTATGATACATCTATGAAAACTGGTCTAGGTAATTTTTGTATTCGTGAAGAAAAATCAACTACCCCTATGTTGCACAAAGAAAAATAAAGTGATTCTTATGGTCTATTAAGTTATAATTTTATAGTTCAAGAATCATAAATGGATATGGGATGGGTGTAGTCCCTATTTACCCAACATACTAGAAACTCTTCTTCTCTCATAGGATATAATTTTCATGCTCCAACAATGTGGCAGAGTGTGAGGCACTAGTTCATGGCTTGTTGATGGGATAAAATATTAAAAATCAAATCTCTGTAAGTATTTAGGGACACTGAACTAGTTATTCACCAATTCATAGGTAGATTTGCAACTAAAATTAATATTCTAAGAACTTATAGGCAATGAGTTTGGGATCTTAATGAAATCTTTAAATCTATTTATCTTTAAGTGGTGTCGTGAAATAAAATAAAGGAGGTGGATCAGATAGAGACTATTTGTTCTTATTTATCTCCTAAAAAAGGTCTTATCCAAGGGAAACAACATGTCAAAATGGTCATGAGACCATCCATTCCTGATAATGATTTCAACTGGAAAGTTTTAGAGAATAATGAGAAAAAAATTCAGTTTATTCAAAATGAAGCAATATTCTCTTCCAACTTGCAACTCATTTTTCAAGGTAGTTATGGTGACAAGATCATTCATATGAGGATGAAAAATCTACCTAAATGATTAATCACCCTTTAAGGTATATTAAGTTTTGATGATTAAATCAAAGGGGAAAAAATCATATCTAAGGGTCAAGAAGATTGCATATTAGTCACTATCGTAAAAGAAAAATAGATTTTTTGGGAAATGCACGTAGTACTGAAGAGGAACAAGATTTTATTTCTCTCTGTCAGAAATTTCATGAGGTATTATCATGGATTTATGAGGACCTAACATGTTTTTATCCCAATATTGCTCAACATGTTATTGATGTCAATCTTGATGCCAAGCCAATAAGATAAAATCAAAGGCTTATTAATCCCAAGATACAATCCCTAATTAGGAATGAATTATCTAAACTCATTGAGCCAAAAATAATATTTCGTATCAAATATTCCTCTTGGGTGGCCAATTTTTTTCCTGTCAGAAAGAAGAATTTAGAGATAAGACTCTATGTGGATTTTGGGTACCTTAACAAGGCTTCATTAAAAGATCATCTTCCCCTACCTTCTATGAAGCAAATCCTTCAAAAATTGGTTGGATTTGAGATATTTTCTATGCCTGATGGTTATTCAATCTTCAAAAAAATCAAGATCAAAGAAGGGAGGATCAATTAAAAATTGTGTTTACAACCAAATCAGGGACATATACATATCAAAAAAATTCTTTTGGTTTGTCAAACGTGCGTGGCACATTTCAGAAAGTAATTGATATTACTTTCCATGGACTTATCAATCAATTTACCCTGGCATAAATGGATGACATCATGATTTTCTCTTAGCCCGGAAAAAACATGGATCATTTGGATAATTTTTTCAAGAGGTGCAAAGAGTTTGGAGTATTATTGAACCCCAAGAAGTACAATTTTATAGTTTCATAGGGTAAGCTATTGGGTCACATTGTCTCAAAATATGGAATTGTAATTGACAATGAGAGAGTCTCTTATATCATTTTCATCTCATTACCAACTCATAAAAAGGATCTCCAGTATTTCCTTGGCAAGATCAATTTTGTTAGGAAGTTCATTCCTAACTTTGGAGGATTCGTAAGAGTGATCACCCTAATGCCAGGGAAAGATGTTGTTTTTAAATGGACCGTAGAGGGCATAGAAAATTTCAATTTTATAAAATAATCCATATCTCAATCACTAATACTCATTAAATCTGATGCAACCTAGAGTTTACCAATAAAAGCCCAGGTGCACTGGCACATCACTCAGCCTAAACTAATCACTCACCCGAAGCATACAAAGGTACCAGGACCCTCTTTATGATTATTGTTACAAGATGTTAGCATGATGAAGAATTAAAGAATTTAGATCTATGACTAATATATCATTCTATAGTGCATGTTCAGATCTAGATCTAGAGAATAAAAGACTTAAAAGATAACCATAATGAAATCAAGAATGCAACACTGAACTATAACCATGATAACATCTTGATTCAGTTCATAATCTCCATTATATTAAATTAAGTAATACACAGAAGCTTCCGTACAATAACAGTAATATATGCTTATGCGTGCATCAGATTTTGCATCATAACCTCACTATAACACAATTCTCACACCTCTCCTCTATGCTACATAGTTCACTACATATTTATAAGGGTGCAGAATTTCCCTTCACCACTTATCTAATCCCAAAATAGGTCACATGCTATGGTTATCCACACGCCATTACAAAAATAGCCACACATGCAAGTGCGCAACCAATAGAATTCTTTTAGTTAATTGCCAGTAGTAGATCTACTCTCAGCCTGTATCCATGCAAAGCACTTCATAGTTGATCCTCAAAAAATAGCCAATGTGTGTCATGTAAGTCTTTGACCGGTTTGTGTGCTCCACACACTATCTCCAAAAATAGATCCTCATCGTGAAAATGGCTAAACCTTGAATCTGTCTCTCTTCTTTGCGCGCTATCCCTTCTGATCCTCATGTGCTTTTGAATGCACTCTATTTCTTCACGAAATCCTTCTATATGTTTTTTTCTAAATGCCATTTTTATTCTAATCAACATTACCCCACACTAGTTTCATTACCACCCCGAAAATGGTTGTCTCCAAAAAGATTCAAATAATGTGAATAAAGAGATAGAAATAATTTTGATGAATAAAAGAATTTATTTATCCTGCAGTATCTTCTACTGCAACCTAAAGAATCAATTCTAGATATTCTTCTTTTATTTCTACCTCTAGAGTCTACCAATCATTGAGCATGACCTTTTCCTTCTCAGGAATATCCACTACAATTGACTCTAACTCATCCTTTGCAATCTCTCCTTTCTCATTTTGCAAGACCAATAGAATGCTGGACATGGTAGTCATTCAACCTTATAATAATTATATCTTTTGCATGATGAGTTTCCCAAGCTCATCTAGCCTTTCCTTGTGTGGCTCTTGTGCTGCTATAAGGGCCTCACACTTCTATTTGACAAGTGCTAATCATTCTACCTTCAGGAATTCATTGTATTCCAAAATGGTCCTAGTTCTTATAACGGCTTCTGGCGTGGTAAAAATATTCAACACTTGAGCTTCTTTCTTTAATTCCTCCTACAAGATATAAGGCAACCCCTCATATGATGCAATATTTCACATCATAGAAGAATTTTCCCACTCTGCTTCCTACACAGGATCCTTTGGTGCTGACATGCGTAGAGATTAATCTTAAAGCACTAAGTCCACCAAGGTACTTGCATAATTCATTTCCAAAGGAATTTTTTTGGGTACATTTGGCTCTAAGTGTGAGTTTGTTTTCATGATATTGTCCCCAACTTCCTCTACCATGTTGATGAAAAAAGATTTTTTCTTTTGTTCTAAGTCTTTTTCTTGCTTTAGGCGTGCTATTTCGAGATCCCTATTCTTGATCTCCTCTCATAGTGCCCTAATTGTTGCAGCCTTATCCATATTCCGCCTTGCCACCTCTATTGAGACTTTCACCAAAGAATTTCTCACTTATTCATTTGACATAATAGTAGGCTTGACTATTATGTGTCTGGACTGAGGTGTCTTCTTCAATCTCCTTGATACGCATGACTCCTCACACACATAAAAATCTAGTTCATCCATGTGCATGTGCATCAACCATGACAACTTCTTCCTTGTGTGCAAGATTTTTATCTCTTCATCCATTACCTCCCGGCCATACAACTCCTTTTATTTCATTGTGCTTTGAAAGTGGGAATAAACAATTTTTCTTGCATCCTCAACGTATCCCATGACTGGCGGAACATACTCTCCATTTGTTTTGTTTGCTCTTAGCCCCTTAGGAACTTGGGCTTCAAGATTTGGAGCTTGTTTTGTTGTGTCTTGGGTAGTCTCGGTTGCTATCTCATCTACTTCCTTTCCTCCCTCTTCTACATCCTTTATTTCTTTATCCTTTAGTTCTTCTACATTCTCTGGAGGTGTAGGGGAATTGGGTGCACTTTCTTCAAACTCTTCTTCCTCCTCATTCAGCTTTAACTTCCTTCTTCTATTCTTAGTTGTTTCCTTTTGTGGGGAGATTCAAGGTGATCTATGCACTGATTGAGGAGAAGAACCTTGGGTCCTTGTTCTCCTGAATACTCTTTTGAAACAACACTCTCCTTGGATTGCATCTAAGTCCTCATCATCTCCCTCTTGTGGCTGGAGGGATTAGTCGCACACTCAGCTTCTTTCCTATTTGAAGGTGGTCTACTACCTTTGTGCTCTAAACCACCACTATCTTCATGCCCCTCTTATTCATAATATACTTGTATTGTCTCTATGGGCTTAGGCACTGGAACATTCTCCATTGTATGCTTACCTTTTGGTGGCCCTACTAGCAAGAACTCATTCTACACATACTTATTGTTCTCCAGCTTGGGCTTGAGTTACAGGTACACAAACACTACTCTGGTGTCCTCAACTACCAATATTATAGGCTTCATGTTTATAATATCTGATATGAGCCTCTCAATGTAGGCATTCTACCCTGGATATACATACTTCTTTCTCAGAGTGTGGTAGTCGCAATCTACCTTATCTGCATTGAAGGTTAGGTAGTGCACATCTAAAAACCAGTGAACTGATGCCTAGAAATATCTTATTGTAAATGAATATGACATTTAGCACCATGGGATCCAAGCCCCATCCTTCATCATAAATCACATGATGTAAAAATGCTGGTAGACCGCAAACTGAACTTCCTTACCACCGAAGGTAACTCCTAGGGTATACACCACTCTTATTCAAACACTGCACGAAGTCTATCATACCACATCTCTACCCTCTTCTTCAATGGTCCACTCATTGATGCATCGCATAAGTACTTTCTAAATCTTTCTGCAGGTGACTTGTGTTTCATGGGGTACTCCCAAATCTTCTTCTTTGGCCCATCAGGCACCCCAATATCCATGAACACCAAAGATAGTAAAATAGTGCTAAAACTTATTCTTTCACCTATCTGCGCTTCTTCAATTATTTTCTTTGCTATGTGATCCACGATATTAAAGACCTATCCTCTAGACATCTTCTTTGCAATGTGCAACCAAATTGTGTTTACCTATGACCACCTTTCTTGGTCTTTCAAATTTGTCACCAAGTGTGCAGCTTCCTAAAATATTGGATACTTCTTCAATTTATCAATGTCCATACCTCATAGACCTTTGGTATACCCCAGATACTTCCTTCCTTATCTCCAGGATTGCAGCCTTATCAGGTAAATCACTCTCTAGATCCACTCTTGAGGCCCTTAGTCCTGTCACCATTGAAATCAAAGTAGCTGTGATTCTAACCCTCCATCCGGAGAAATAGAAAAATTCCTTATGGAATCTGCTCATTAACCATCGATACAATGGTTCATGCTTCCCAAAGTATAGCAGCTCATACAACTGGTAGATTCCAATCTACTTCAGTAACTTCTCACCAGTGTCATCGTATACTAGCATATCTTCTATCATGCGCTTGTTTGTTTTTGTTCTCAATAATGCATTGATATCCTTCTTATTATATAATGTTTGATGGTTGTAATCACTAATTTTACATTAACAGATGTGGGAATCTCATTCTTTTCCTACGATCATGACCTCTGGATATTGTATTTCTGAGAAATTACTCTCAAGATAAATTTCTTCTTCCACTTTGACATTTTTCTTCCCTTTAACTCCTATTATGGGTACTTTCTTCGGTGCCATCTATAACCTACAATCTCCCAACTCCAAAAACTTTCCTTTTATCTCCTGCAATGTGCAAACCCAAACCCTAGCTCAATTCAGCATGCCCTAGTTGAAATTATGTGCCCTATCTCTTTTGTAATGGCTTACTTTTCTCAAACCCTTCCAACTAGGGATGCAAGCTTCCTCTGTGCATATATCTTCTCATCTCATCTCGATTCACACTCTTCACACCTAATTTCTCTTCTCGCAGCTCGGTCACACTTGTCTCTTTCAAATTATCACAATTGCAATGGTAGAAATGAACTCACATCCTGACCTTATATAAATTTTTAAAAAGTTAGTGCATTTATTGCTTCTCTACCTACCAACAATCCTCTCATTAATTGACCATTTTTTCATTTTTTCCCACATGATATACCTTCATGCCTAAGCTATAACCTTCTAGTGCAACTTCTTACCTTATAGCTAAAGACTTATCTTTAGTGTGCTTCTATGAACTTGAGTACCTCGTTACTATGCTTTCCCTTAGTAGTTCCCATGGCCTCTGCTTACCTTGTGTTATACTTGTTTCTTCATTCATCTCCATCTATGATCCTCCTTTCCAGAAGCATCTTCTTCTTTTTTCAATTCTCCAACTTGAATAGCATCTATAGCAGTTTATTCCTTTTATGTGTTATTTTCATCAGTCTTATACCTGGATATCAATGACCTACCCCACACTAAGGGTATGTGTAGTCCTCTGCACCTAAAAATTCTTCAAAATATAAATTAGATTTTTGTGCATAAACATGCTTTATTACACAAAAACACCAACTAAATTGACAAAGCATAGAAACGAAGAAGGAAATACATTAAGGAAATTTAGAATTGAAAACCTAATCTAAATGGCAACATTGCCTTATTACAAACACCAAGAAGACTTATTTATAGTAGGGCTTTAGCCTACTCCCGTTAAAGTAACTAGGTAATTGTATTCCATCAAGTGCCTCTAACCGATAAGCACCTATTTCAAGTATGTGAGTGTAAACATACTGTCCCAACTAATGTACTTTTAGTTTTCCTAGATGGCACAAAATTTTAGAATCATAAAGGAGTACCATCTATCCTATCGCAAGATTTTTATCCCTAATATGCCTGTCACGCCATGCTTTCTACCTTGCCTTCTCTTCTTTCTGAATCTAACATGTTATTGTTCAGCACTCATCCAACTTGATTAACTTTTCAATCTGTTCTTTTAATTGTTGCTCATCAACAAGACCTTCCGCACGTAATATGCAAAGAAGGTAACATGAATTCCATAGGAAGAACTACTTCTATGCCAAACACTAAATTAAATGGTGTGGTTTTGTTTAACCTTTTATATGTTGTTCTATATGCCCAAAGTACTGCAGATACTTTATCATTTCAATCCTTCCTTCCAACATCACATATTTTTGTCAATGTATAGCTTAAAATTTTGTAGAAATCCTCGACAACCTCATTAGCCTAAGGATGATAAGGTGTAGTCTTATGGTCTGAAATCATGAATTCATCCAATAAAATTCTGATTGTCTCATTAAGAAAATGTGTGCCCCTATCACTAGTCAAACTTAAAGGACATCCATACCTTGTAATAATATTCTCCCATAGGAACCTGGTTGTTGTAGCCACTGTACAATCCTTTGTAGGTGTTGCTTCTACCCACCTTATCAGATAGTCTGTGCAAGTTATGATATAGTGTGATCTAGTTCTGTGCGCAGCTTGTGAAATAGGACCCACAAAATCTATAGCCAATTTATCAAACAATTCTACACTAGATATAGGGCGTAATGGCATCTCATCTCATTGGCCTGGTTTCCCAAGGTGTTGATAGTGATCACAAGCCCTAAAAAATTCCTTAGAATATTTATACATGTTCTCCCACCATAATCTAGTAAGTAAAATCTTTAATGCGGTTGTGTCACCTACAAAGTGGCCACCTGCAATACCACCATAAGCTTCCTCCATGATGTTTGTGCATTCATGTTCTAGTATGCAACGACACAATACTTCATCCTGGCATAACTTGTACAAGTCACTACTAATTAACATATAGGGTGTTGCGCGTATAGCGTTGTTTCTTTTCTAAGGATTTCATTCCTTATGGTGCCATGTCTGTTCATAGAAAGACAACAATGTCCTCTAATTCTGATGGTGCTCGTTGTAACCTATATAATTGTGCATCGAGAATGGTATCTTCAATGGCATGTACTTCTTCTCCTAACTATATTTTGGATAAATGGTCTGGTCCAGAATTACTTTTCCCTAGTTTTACCACAACTGTGAAGTAAAATTATTGAAATAAGAGTACCCATCTACATATGTGCCCTTGTAAAATGGGTTTTTTTACCAAATACATATATACCATGTGATCTGTATAGAAGACAAATGGTGTAGCTAGTAGGTGCTTTCTGAATTTATGTAGGGCATAGATCATTGACAAAGCTTTGTGCTTTTTAGTTGTGTAATTTTCTTCTACAGGAGTCAACTTTCTACTAGAAAAACAAATAGGATGATCTATAATAACTTCTCCAGGATGAGCCAAGACTGTGCCAATGGACGTGCCAGAGGCATCCACATGTACATGAAATGGTTGGTCCCATGAAGGAAAATGTAGAATAGGTGTTGTAGTAAGTTTCTCCTTTAATGTCTCAAATGTGCACTACTACAGTTCTCCCCAGTAGAACCTACCCTTCCCTTTCAGTAACTCCTCCAACAGTGCGGAAACTTTGGCATATCCTTTAATAAACTTCTTGTAATATCATGTGTGACCCAAAAATATGCACACCTTACTCTGAATGGTAGACTCCTTTAGGCCTATATTGTCTGCAACCTTAGTTACATCAACTAATAAAATTTCCTTGCAAATTATGTGTCCTAACATTATCCCAAATGGTGTAGAAAATATGCACTTCTTGATGTTTAAAGAAATACTCAACTATCTACATATTTCAAAAATTAAGCACAGATTGTCACAATGATCCTTTACTAATTCATACACCGTCTAATCATCTAAATAAACCTGTAAGAAGTTGTGAATAAACTCCTTGAATGCTTGAACAACTATGCATGAAAATATAGTAGGCACTTTTTTCAGACCAAAAGGCATCATAGTATAGGTGAAGATACCCCATTCAGTAGTAAAAGTAGTCTTTTCCTTATCCTCCTAGGTAATCATAACTCGATGATACCCAGAGAAACCCATCTGTAAATGAATAGATATTGCACCATGTAACACCTTCTAGTATTTCTTTAGTGAATGGCATAGGAAAGGGATCCTTCACACATGCAACATTCAGCTTCATATAGTCCACACATATCCTAATTCTACCATCGTTCTTGACACTGATCACCATTAGACTAACCCATTCTGACTCATCGAGGGGCTTGATGATCCCATACTTCAACATCTTGTCAATCTCTTCTTTGACCATTTTGTGAATGTTGGGTTTCATCATATAGGGTCTCTTTCTAACTAGGTGCGCACCCTCCTTAAGCTTTATCCTCATCTCTTCTAATGATTCATGCATGCCTTTGAGTTCATGATACCCTCGAGGAATAAGTCCTGCTAATCCTGTAGTAGATCTATGATTTTTGCCACTTCAGAGTCTGATTAATAGTCTCTAATTATGTCCTTTTTAGGCTAAGCATATGATCCAATAATCAATTTATTGGTCTTCATAGGTTCATGTTAGGTGAGTGTGGTCTTATCTACAATGTACAATACTTCACGCCTTCCTATTGAATGGTTTATATCCATATCTTATACTTCTTCGTCATCCACTAAGTAGACCATTTTTCCTTTTTCTTTCTCAAGGCAAGTGCATTGAAGTAGTGTGGCATCAACCTATCTCTTCAATAAGATGCACTCCTGAGTTTCCTTTATCCAATAACTCTAGAAGTATTTCTTCAGCGTTGACACTATCTCCCATAGTTAAGAACTTTATGGCATTCAATGCTTCTTCCACCAAAGGATTGGTAGAGAAGAAGTCAAACATCTGGGTCATTCCTGCAATTAAATCCTGTCAATTTCCAGTCTCTCTATGGAGTTCTGCATATACATACCAAGCACATGTGTAACCTTGTAAAGTGGAATAAAACTTGTTCACCCAAAGTGAAGGTGGTAAAGCTTCTTGTCCCTCCATCCAAAGTCTCTCACACTTCTGAATGTTGTTAAACAGGTTGATTACCATGATAAGTGCAGATTTGAGTAGCATTGCTCCTGAAGAACCTTGTAGTAAGAGTAATCCTAATTTCATTCCATCCCATGAGATTATCCTTGTGGACCACCCACCAGAGTGTTGTTATCCCACGTAATGTATATGCTAGCATACTCCTCTCCAGTGGTTCTATCCATCATTCTTCCATGCTGCGTAGGAATACCATAGGATCTCCTTCTTTGGTGTAACATGGTACCAAGTTATTACCTATTCTCCTGATATAACATGGTTTGTTGTCCTTAGAAAATAGGATCTTTACTGCACACCCTACCAACTCCTAAGTGCTATGAGCCCAATTATCACAAGCAACACTTGTAGTATCGATAATAGATTGTGCATCCTCCCACTGAAGGATTTCTTCTTTCCATGGCTCAAGCACCTCTGGATCCCAAATGGCACATACATAAATCCTATTCAGGTCTTCTTCACTCAAATGCTCAACAGAGGGCACAAATTTTCCATCTATTAAAGGGATAATGAATCTTTCCTCCTTGTTTTTAAAACATATATAACCTTGTTGAACCGAAGATTAACATTATTTGTATAGCACCAAGGATGCCCCCAATAGAGCTGGGAAGTCATCTGACTCTCCCAGCGCTAAAACCTCAAAATATCATGTGAACTTGGCTCCTTGTATGGTAATATATGCATATTTCAAAACTCTGATGGGAGTGGCCTTAGTCCAATTAGCCATGAACAATATATTAGAGGATGCTTGTAATAGGGGTATCACCATTTTGTACACATGCATCTAAAGTAAGAACATTGACTTCTGCACCTGTATCAATTAGTATTTTACTCAATAGCCACCCATCCAAAACAACATTAAGATTTATTTCCTTGTCATAATCTAGTCTATTAGGGGGAAGATTCACATGCAGGATCTGTCGTCTAGTCTCAATACTTATGCACCGACTATTTCCTTCTAACCAATTTCCCAACAATGGAATGATATTCTCCTGGCGAAAAAATTTACACACTTCTCTTAAGTCATCTATACCAGTTTGGGCCATCTCTGATGCTTTCTTTTGCTCCATATTCCATGATTGCTCCTTTAAATATTTTATTTCACCCTAAATATTCCTCAATACCTCCATAGTTTCCTGGTAAACCTCCTTCTGATGGGCAGGATTTGGGTACCGTGCATGTAGTATCTCCTCTTTAGTGATGGTAGGCTTTTGCTGTAATGCGTCTCTAGCACATGCCACCTTAATGTGGGTCATGATATTTACTTGCAATTCCTTGAACTCTTCTTCCAACTTAGGCATCCACTAATTTTCCATTTTTCCTTGTATCCTAACGATCCTTACTCCTTTATTTTCTATTTATGTTGCTTGCTAAGATGCTCATACAAGTCTAGGAATTCATCATAACTATGATTCTTTCCACAGAATGAACATGTAATATTCTTAGCACATTCATGCCTGTAGTGGTCAAGGGATCTGCATGTATAACATGTTTTGTGAGGGAACTCACTTCGTCCACCACCATGGCCTTGTCCTCCAAATCCACCATGATATCCTCATCCTCATCCATGGCTACCTTCAAAATTCGATTCATTCTGATCATAAGACACTTGATTATGATCCCAATCTTGATGCTTATTCTTTCTTTTAGAGTTATCTAAAATTCCTGTTTGTCGTACACCAATATCTGTAACATCCTAGATCTGACCAATCATCTTGCAGTCATCCATGTCATGATTCGGGGACCTATAGATTTTGTAATAGCATGAAACATTCTTCCTTATCACACATTTTAGTAGTGGGAAATAGCTAACATCATGGTTTAGATGAAATAATTCACAGTCTAACAATAGTGAGTGCAAATATATGTGGGGACAACTATCCTTTGTGTGACCTTCTACTTCGCAATCTATGCACCAAATCCATTTGTGTGTCTCATGTGGTAAATTTTCTGGTAGTTTCTCCAATTGCTCTACCATAGCTATGATCTGTGCTTCTAAAAATGGGCTCACCCCAGTTTCTATACTTATAACTACCTCAGCACATAAATCTACTTCAGGTTCTTCACGTGGATCAGTGTATGCTTTATGTGATAGTGCCCTCCTAAAAGGTGTAATCAGACCTCCAACAAACCATTGTGCATGTTGGCTTACATGAATATCATAAGACATCTTAGATAACAACATTTTGAAATGGGAATCATACTCTTTGACACTTTTTGTAGTGACTTTCTTAATATCCTTGAACTCAGGGATGTGAAAATCTTTAAGGAAAGCATCTTTTAAAGCTGTATAGTCTATGCAAGTCTAATCAGGGTAAAAAAATTGTACCAGTTATGTACGTGCCATTGTAATGTAGTAGAAAAATTGATTTCCATATGCTCAGAAGCCATGATTCCTTTCACGTGCCCCTATATTTCACACATATGAACATGTTCAGCAACATCTTCTATGCTCCTATACTCTGGAAGATGAAGAGACATATCCATGTAAATATTTTGGGGTTGGTAAAGACCTTACCCACCTGATCCAGAACCTCTTGTGTTTCCTCTACCTTGAGGACTACCAGATCCACTAGAGCTAGAGCCACTTATACCTCCTCATCCCAAACCTATAACTGGGGTCAAACTAGAAAATGTACTTCTATGTGTCCCAACCGTAGTACTGAATTGCACCCTAATAGTCTGCAAAGTGTTATTATTCCCAGAAGATAATCTAAAAATCTACACACCTAAACTTTGTGTAGATGATACACCCAAAAATTTACTCCCATATAATAATGAAGCCATTAGTGCTGTCATCGTTGTGCCTCTTATTAGAATCGATCTTGCTCTCCCACTACTTGAATTATCTTTCTGACTGTTTGTTGTACTAGATGTTGGAAAACCAAGTGCAAGGGAAAGGTTGATAGGTGGATTCAGATGCACACCCGCAGCCCAAGATGTTTCTGCTGGTGTGCTTCTACTTGAGGCTGAGGAGGGTTCCTTGTTATTCTTTCCTAAATGGGGGATCTCCTGAGGCTCGGGTTCCACATCTTCTGCATGAACTTCAACTCCTTCCCAAACTATCTTTCTCCACAATGCCATTTTCTTTGCAACCTCTCACTGCTTATCTACCACCCTCTCATACACCTCATTATACTTAAGTCACCTTTCCTCTCTTTTCCTTTCTACCACTAGGTCTTTCATCTTTCACCAAACCTATTCCCAACCCCATGCGTGGTGGGGTTTAGTTAGCCATCATTTTTCTCTCCAAATTCAAAGTTACCATCAGGATTTTGATCCTGAGTGGAATGCCTTGTAGGTAATTTTCTCTGGGATATCATAAAAAGTGGAATCTAGCTACCTTTGGTAAGGAATAAGTTAAAATTGAGTACTCCAAGATATAACTGCTCAAAACACCACAAAACCATGTATCCACTGCATGAGTCCAAATCAAATCAGCATCATAAAGGGTGTGAAATTATTCATACGTCTAGAGCAGTGTGCGATACCTCATATTCCATTTAAACACATAAGAAACCAACCACTCACATAATTCTATTGAAACAATAGCAAATAAGCTCTCATAAAAAATGTCATACAGATTTTGTTCCACCCATGCACGTGTGTTAAACTGAGATCCAGTGCCGAACCTTCATGCATATTCTTCTTTTAGATCATGTATCCACTCCTCAACACTTTCTAGGGTCAAAAGGTATGTATTGTTCATGAACTGTCCTAAAAATAATGGAAAATAAGGTCCCGGCAATGGAACCAATGATGTAACCTAGAATTCACCAGGTAAAATCCCAGGTGCACTGGCACATCACTCATCCTAGACTAAGTGTTCACCTGAAGCATGCAAAGGTACCAGGCCCCTCTTTAGGATTGATGTTACAAGATGTTAGCATGATGAAGACTTAAAGAATTCAGATTGGTGACTAATATATCATTCTAAAGTGTATGTTCAGATCTAGATCTAGAGAAACTTAAATATAACCATGATATAATCAAGAATGAAAAATTGAACTATAACCATGATAACACCTTGATTCAGTCCATAATCTCCATTATATTAAATTCAGTAATACACAGAAGCTTCCTTACAATAAAAATAATATATGCTCATGCGCGCATCAGATTTGGCAGCATAACCTCACTATAACACAATTCTCACACCTCTCCTCTATGCTACACAGTTCACTACATATTTATAAGGGTGGGGAATTTCCCTTCACCTCTTATCTAATCCCAGAATAGGTCACATGCTATTATTATCCATGCACCATTACAAAAATAGTCACTGTTGAGAAGACAATACTTAAAAAAGGCACACAAGAGGTCTGCACAGGAGAACAAGGCATGTTCAAAGACATGAATGGATAAGAGAAACACACACGCAGAGGATAAGTTCATATTTTAGGATTTATCTATTTTTACACATGAGGATCTATTTTTAGAGATGATGTGCAGAGCACATAAACGAGGAAGAGATTTGCATGCCATACATTGGCTATTTTTTGAGGATCAGCTACAAAGCACTTTGCATGGATGCAGGCTAAGAATAGTTTTATCACTGTCGGTTAACTAAAGGAATTCTATTATTATCACACTTACATGTGGGGCCATGACTATAAAAAATCACGTAGCTAACAATAGCATGTGACCTATTTCAGCATTAGATAAGTGGTGAAGGGAAAGTCCCCACCCTTATAAATATGTAGTGAACTGTGTAGTTGTGGATTACGTGGATGAGGAGAGAGATATAGATATAGGTATGTATGTGTGTGTGCAAGACTGGACTATTGTATCATATCTATGCACATATGGGTATAGAATTCCATTAATGTAAGAAGCTTCTGTGTAATTGTCATATTTAATATAATGGAGGATATTGGTTGAATCTACGTTTTAGTTCTAGGTGTATTTGGATCTAGTATGTTCTTGATTTCATCATGGTTAATACATAATTTTTTTCCCCTTTAGAAATAGATCTGGCATGCTTTGTAGAATGATGTATTAATGGTGAAACTACATGTATCAAGTATTCATCATGCTAACATCCTACAATAACAACCCTAAAGAGGGACCTGGTACCTTAGTGTGCTTCGGGTGAGCGCTTAGTCTATGCTGAGTGATGTGCCAACACACCTAGGGTCTTACTGGTGAATTCTAGGCTACATCATTGGTTCCATTTTTGGGACCTCTTTTTAATTTTTTTCTAAGATGGCTCATAATGAAGACATGTTGTATGACTCTAGCAAGTGTTGAGGAGTGGATACACAACCTACAAGAAGAATACGCATGGAGGTTTAGCACTAGATTTGAGTTTAACATGTTAGTACCCAATTTTTTTCTCCTTTTCAATCTGAGCAGCATCAGAGATATGGCATGAAACTTGAAGTCAGATAGATCATGATATGTGTCATTTTGTACTTGGGGATGTGATCTAACTGACACTCAGATTTGTGGAGAGATGGATAGCACTTTGAAAGGATTTGATCTAACCCTCACTATTTTAGGTTGTGCCTTTCAACTAAGGTAAGAGAACCTATATTGTAACCCCCAAATGGTGAAGGAGATGAATATATCCCTTAATTTATGGAAATAGTATGAAAAGGCCTTTGGGAAATATGATCAACACTCCAAATATGACTTTCACAAGTTTTCACTCCCAGATTATGGAGATATTTTCAATGTAAGGCAAGGGTTACTAGAGACATTATATGATCCTGATTTGCTTTGTACATTTTTGTAAATGGATTGTATTCTTTTGTTGACACACAATGAAGATGCAGGGGTAGTATGGGTAGGATGGGTTGTTTAGAATGATTTTTTGGTGGGGTATTAATGCAAAAAACTCAGATATATCAGATCTTTGACAACCTCTCCAATACTTGAAACAACTATCAGATAAAATCCTTCAAATAATCAGAACATTATTTCAACCAGAAGGGGCATAAATGGAATCCTAGGAAGCACTCTTCACACAATATTTGAGAACTCACCAAAAAATCTTGAAGTAGAGAACTCAATTAAACACAAAAATCCTTGATCAAACCATGCCTAAGGTGCCCCCAAAGTCTTACAAGAAATCTCTGCAGTCAAGGAAGGTAAAGTGGTTTTGAATTTGTTTATCTCCTTATCAGATGAAGGCTCTTCTAAGTATGAGATTACAAATGCCAATAAACTATCAACCAGAAATGGAGATCCTATGTGATTTCTAAAGACTTTTAATGCAAGATTGCAACAAGAATAATGAAAACTATTTGCAGGCATTTAAAAGTGATAACAGACACCATATTGCCCAGAAAAACATAGATTAACTCAAAAGCTTGTTAGATTCATCAGCAGGGGAGAGTTTCATGAACAATCTCAGAGCTGTGTGATGGATATACACTTGTAACCAACTCACATACATGAAGATCCAAAACATAAGAAATTATCCTATTTCTTTGGTGGGTTTCTCAGAAGATAAGCCTTTTCTTAGAGTTTGCTCATGATTTTCAATTTTTTTTTGACCTTTTACATTTCTCCAAAATGCATTATATATCTCTTGCCACATTTTATCCTTCTTTCCAAAGAAAAGAACATGCCAAGGGATCAATTCTGTTACAACAATTCTTCATGATTCACTGAAAATGACATTTAACAAATTTGCAACAAGAGTTGTCAGGTGTTTCTAATATGGCAAATCATTGCAAATATCTAGATCATTATCCTTCCTCGAGGAACATTTTTCATCATTGAGGCATGCAAACACCTTTTACACATCATTTTCATCTTTTTACCTTTTCAAATTACCTCTGTAACTTTTAATTTGACATTTCACGTATTTGCTTGGGCTGGGGAAAAAATTACTTCAAAAACATCTCAAATCAAAATATTGAGTCATGAAACCAATTCCAATGATCCTAGAAGGCCAAAACGACATGGAATCACTAAAAATTTGATGAAATTTGATGCAAAATTCATGATTTCCAAGCTTCCTGGAGGAAAAATGGTACCCAAAAATGAAAATGCACAGTTTCCCTTGATCTGCCACATGTCAAACTATGATTGGGAACAAATTCGGGCTTATTTTTTGACTTTTTGACATTTTTGAAAAATGGAAAAATTTGACTTTTTCGCCGCCCCTCCGCCCTTGAAATTTGGAGCTGACACGTGGTACATGGTGGGTCCCATTGGGATCGTGCTTCAATTCTACACATTTTGACCTTTTTTAGAAAATTGGAAAAATTTCACTTTTTGCCCCGCGGGCCCGCACACTCGATTTCTCCCTCACCACATGTCACTTTCTCTATCACTAAAATATGTGGGCCCAATTTTCATTTTAAATCCCTTTTTTGCTAAGGGAAAATCTTCAATTTTCCTTCCGCCGGGCCACCGATCCACTCTACCTTCACCACGTGTCTGTTGCTGATTCACCGTGGGGCCATGTTCCAAAATTTTACCCTAGGTCTTTTTGACCAAAAGGGAAAATTTTCCTTTTTCCTTCCATGACTTGCACTTCCCTCTGACTCTATTTGACACGTGTCCACCTATGATTGGCTCACGTGGGCACGCAAAAAAATTTCACTTTGAACTCTTTTGTAAAAAAGGGAAAAAATCCCCTTTTACCTCCACCGGCCCGTTGACCCGCTCTGCCCTTGCTATGCTGACATGTGTCCTCCTCTTATTGGAGCGAGGCTTTGGCCCAAAATTTTACTTTAAACCATTCGAAGTTAAAAAAATTCAAAATCATCAAAACCTCCACCCTGTCATTTTGACTTTTGTTGGACACGTGTCCTCATGTGATTTGCCACAGGGCAGCAGTCCAAAATTTTACTTTAACCCTTTGAGCCAAAAACACAATATTTCATAAGTTTTTCTCCACCACCCACATCCCCTCCAACCAAAAAATACTTCCATGCGTCCTCCTCTGGTTGGCTGCGGGGTTTCGAGAAAAATTTTGACTTTAACATTTTTGCAAAATAAGGTCTAAAAACCTTAAGGGAATCCAACCACCTGCCATCCCCCTACTAATCAGAACATGCCACGTAGGCAAATTTGGAAAAAATGGGTCCCTGGGCCAGAAAATGCCTCATTTGTCAAAAAGGTGAAAAATGAAAAGTTACAACACTTCCCCACTTTTCCCTAACCAATTAGAAGCTCCCACGTTGCCAATACTTTCTGAGGATGAATTTGACGGGAAAATGATGCCTGTATGACCGTCAAAATGCAAAAAATTCAAAAGATGCCCTAAAATTCAATTTTTTCACTAAGGATGGCAGATTTTTTGATTTTAAATCAACTAAACCATATTTTTTACAACATTCCCGATCTAGGATTTGTATTTTCAAATACAAACGAGTATGATTTGATCAATTTTGATTTTTCCATGATCTGGCAAAGGGAAAAATGACATATCCTGCAAAATTGGAAAAACTAGAGCACAGAAAAGGGCAAACTTGGATTATTCTTTCAAATTAGGGAAAAAAAAGAAGTTTGTGAGCATTTTAAAGCATTTAACTAGAGGGAAAGAATTTTAGACTATCAATTCAAAGGGTAAAACATTTTATGAGAAAATTCAGATTTGGAAAGTTAGGGCAACATGGTGCAAGCTCAAAAATGGCACCAACATAATGCACGCACTTGGGTGGATCAAAATCTATATGAAAATTTTATGAGATATTCTTTTCTATTTTCCTAGTAGAGTTGTACGAGTGGTGGGTTTCATATGCATCTAAATGGAACTAGAGATATCATACACTCATTTGGACACAAGAATAATTTTAGGCCCTTTATGATGCTGATCTGATTTGGACTTGAGCTATGGATATGTGGTTCCATGGTGTTTGAACAGTTATATTTTGGAGTATTCAATTTACACTTATTCATGTCCAGAAATAGCTGAATTTTTTTTTTACAATATCTAAGGGGAACTTACCTACAAGGCATTCCACTGGCGATTAAGATCCTGATGATAACTTTGAATCTGGAGAGTAAACTGATGACTAACTAAACCCCACAATGCATAGGGGTAGGAGTAGGTATGGTAAAAGATGGAAGACCTAGAGGCAAACAAGAAGAGAGAGGAATGGGAGGTTCTAATAAGGTGCATGAGAGGGAGATCGAGAAGGAATGGGAGGTTCTAGAAAAAATGGCATTGTGGAGAAAGATAGTTTGAGAAGGAGTTGAAATTCACACAGAAGAGGTGGAACCTAAGCCTCTGGAACTCCCCCATTTGGGAAAACATGATAGGGAACCCTCCTCATCCTCACGTAGAAGTGCACCAGTACAAACAACTTGGGTTGCGGGTGTGCATTTGAAACCACTTGGCAACCTTGCTTTTACGCTTGGTTTTCTAGCATCTGGTATAACAAGCAATCGAGAAACTAATTCAAGCAATGCAAGAGTAGGGGTGAGTATTATGAAAGGTATAATAATGTTAGCACAAACAGATTCATTGTTATATGGAAGTAATTTTTTAGGTGTATCGTCATTGCATAATACAAGCACATTGATTTTTGGACTAAATTCTAGGAGTGGTAATACTTTGCAGACTGTCAAGGTATAGTTTAGTTCTACTATTGGGAAATAGGGAAGTACATCTTTTGGTCTAACCCAAGCCAAAGGTTCAGGATCAGGAGGAATAGGTAACTAAAATTTTGGCGGATCTGGTGATTCTGGAGGCAGGGTAAACATAGGAGGTTCTAGATTAGGTGGGCAAGGTCTACAGTAACCCTAGAATATTTACATGGAGATGTCTCTTCATCTCATGGAGTATAGAGGCATAGAAGATGTTGCTGAACATGTGCACATGTGTGAAATATTATGCTGCACAAAAGGGATCACAGCTTCAGATCACAAGGCAAGACAATTTGCTACCACATTATAGGTACGTGTACACAGTTGGTATAGGAAGTTTTACCCTGATCAAACTTGCGTGGATTATGCAGCATTGAAGGATGCTTTCTTAAAAGAGTTATATATCTTAGAATTTGAGTAGAAGAGTATAAGCACACTCAAGGATATCAAACAAGGAACTACTGAGAGTGTATGTGAGTATGATGCCCAGTTTAAAATGCTTATATCGAATCTCTCTTATGATATTCACACAAGGCAACATGCACAATAGTTCGTTGGAGGATTGATTACACCATTTAGAAGTGCGTTGTCAAATTAGACATACACTAGTCGATGCAAGGCATTGGAGGAGGATCTACGTACTGAGGTAGTTGGGAGTATTGAAACTAGTGTTAGCCCATTCTAAGAGGCACAAATTGCAGCTATGACAAAGTAGTTAGAGAAACTATCGGAAAATTTGGCCCATGAAACGCATTCAGGGATTTGGTGTACAGTTTGTGAAGTGGAAGGTCACACCAAGGATATTTTTCCTCACAGATCCATACGTTCATTATTGTTAGACTACGAGATCTGTCATATGAATCAAGATGCTAGCTAATGTATTTTGTTACAATGCCCGATAAGGAAGAATGGATCCTACGATTGTAAAATTTTCTGGTCCATGACCCATGATAAGGAATATTATAGATTGATTGGTCAGATCCATAATGCTATAGACATTAGTGTATGACAGAAAAGTGTAACTGTTAATTCTATAAATAATAATGAGCACCAGGATCAGGATCACAGTCAAGCATGTTATGATAGGAATGAGTGGCATTTTGAGGGAGGTCATGGAAGAGGATGCAGTTATCGAGGTGGATATGGAGTACAAAGTCATGGTGGAGGAAGAGGTGAGTTTCCTTATGGAATGTGTTATACATGTGGGTCTCCTAACCACTATAGGTGTGAATGTCCCTAGAATATTACATGTTCTGTCTATGGAAAGAATCATAACTATGAGGAGTGCCCAGACTTTTATGAGCATCTTAGTAAGAAATAAGTAGGAGAACAAGGGCACAGGGATGGTTAGAATCTAACACATGGTGAAAAATCAATGGATGCCCAAGTTATCACTAGAACCTGAGGCTTTCACCATTAAAACTACCATATGAGCTGAAGCAACGTGTGCAAAAGAGGTATTGCATCCTAAGCCTATAATCATTAACAAGGAAGTTCTGCATGCAAGGTACCCAGATCCTTCTCATCAAAAGGAGGTTTATTAAGAGACCATGGAGGTCCTCATAAATCTTCAAGGTGAAATATAATGTCTAAAAGAGAAATCAAAGAAGATAGAATAGAATAAGGATGCATGAAGGCCCCATCTGAGATGGATGACATAAAATAAGTATGAAAAATGTTGCGCCTGGAGAATATTATTCCATTATTAGGGGATTGGTTGAAGGTAAACACTCTATGCACAAGTATTGAGAATGAATGACAGATACTGCATGAAAATATTCCCCCTGATAGCATTGTCCCAGAGCTCATTGAGCCACCAAAGGAGGGCATCCTTCAATGGAAGACTCTCAATATATTATTGATACTACGAGTATTACTTGTGACAATTGGGCTTGCCGTACTTATGAACTAGTAGGGCACAAGGTAAGAAGCGTGATTGCATGGAAAAATGGACTTTTATTGGTTTGATGTATAGGTAGCTCAATACCTTGGTATACTGGGGTGACAGATCTTCTATTATTATTGCAATCCATAGAATCATAGTGGATAGACCAAGTTTAGAGAAGGAACATGTTAGCATAGACCCTGCGCAGGATAGTATCATGCTGGTGGGTGGTTCAGAGAGGTAATCTTATAGAATGGAATGAAATCAAGATCGTGATATCTACTCAGTTCTATCGAAGCAATGCACCTACACAGATGTGTAATTACCATGGTAATCAACTAGTTCAACATCAAATCCAGTAGTGTGAGAGACTCTGGATAGTGGGATAGGAAGCAGTACCACCTTCACACTAGGTGCATAAATTATATTCCACCCTATAAGGATGCATAGGCACTTGGCATGTATATGTAGAGCTATATATAGAAACTGGAAATTGGCATAATTTGATTGTAAGAATGATCCATACCTTTGACTACTTCTCGTCCAAACCTCCAGTAGAAGAGGCATTACAATTTTTGAAGTGCTTAACTATGGGGGATAGTGCAATGGTGAAAGAGCTTATTAGGGAATTATTTGGTGTAATAGATTCAGGAGGGTGTTTTGAAGAAGAAGAAAACATGGACTCCATACTACTAGAACGCACTTGCCTTGAGAAAAAAAAATGAAAGATGGTCTACAAAGTGGATGACGAGGAAGTTGAAAATATGGATGTCGATCATTCACAAGGAATGCACGAGGTCTTGGACAATGCAGATAATGATACACGTGCATATCATGAACCAATGAAGACAAATAAAGTAAATATAGGGTCAGAAGTTAAGCCTAATGAAGCCATAATTGGAGACTATTGGTCAGACTCGGAAGTGGTTAAAATTATTGCGTTATTATGGGATTATTAGGACTTGTTCCCTCGAGGCTATCATGAACTTAAAGGCATGCATGAATCACTAGGGGAGATGAAGATAAAGTTGAAATAAGGTGTACGCCCAGTTAGAAAGAGAACTTATAGAATGAACCCTAACTTGCGTGAAAATTTAAAAGAAGATATTGATAAAATGTTGAAGTTAAGAATCATTCGACCCTTGGACGAGTCAAAATGGGTTATTCCAATGGTGATCAGTATCAAAAAGGATAGATGGATTAGAATTTGTGTGGATTACAAGGAGCTAAATGTTACATGTGTGACATACCCATTTCCTACACCATACATTGAAGAAATACTTGAAGGCATAACAAGGTGTAAAATCTATTCATTTACAGATGGGTTTCCTTGGTATCATCAGGTTAGGATTATGTACGAGGATTAGGTTTTCCTATACTGTGATTCCCTTTGGACTAAAGAACACACCTACTATAATCTCACAGATAGTGGTTCAGGCATTCAAATATTTTACTCACAACTTCTTGTTGGTTTATTTAGATGATTGGATAGTATATGGGTTTGTTAAGGATCACTGTGATAATCTGTCCTTAATGTTTGAATGATGCAGAAAGTTGAGTATCTCTTTGAACATCAAGAAGTGCATATTTGCTACACCATTTGGAATACTGTTAGGTCACATAATATGCAAGGAGGATTTTCTAGTTGATCCAACTAATGTTGGAATCATTCTAGGCCTAGAAGCACCTACCAGTAAGCGTGAGGTACATAGATTCTTGGGTCTCATAGGGTATTATAGAAAATTCATAAAAGGATATGCCAAATTTTCCACATCTTTGGAGGAGTTACTGAAAGGAAAAGGAGCATTTTATTGGAGAGAACTACAACAACGCACATTTGAGATATTGATAGAGAAACTTACTACCACGCCTATTATATGTTTTCCTTCATGGGATCAACCATTTCATGTACATGTGGATGCCTCTGGCATGGCCATCAACACTGTGTTGGCTCAACCTAGAGAAGGTATTATAGATAATAATATCTATTTTGCTAGTAGAAAGGTGATACCTACGTAACATAATTACACAATTACAGAGCACGAAGCTTTGTTGATGATCTATGCATAACACAAGTTCCAATAGTATCTGCTAGCTACACCATTTGTATTCTATACAGATAATATGACATTGAAGTATTTGGTAAAAAAGCTCATTTTATAGGGGTTCATATGCATATGGGTACTATTATTTCAAGAATTTTATTTCACAGTTGTGGTAAAACTAGGGAAAATTAATTCTAGACCAGACCATCTATCATGAATATAGTCAGGAGAAGAAGCACAGGCAATTGAGGATACCATACCAGATGAACAATTATATAGGCTACAATGCACGTCATCAGAACTAGAGGAAATCTTTATCATTCTACGGACTAGTGTGGCACCAAAACTAGAGTACACGAAGACTTCTTCTATTTTGCAGGACGCAAAGTAAGGATTTCAGCTGTGATGAACTCCACAATGACAAGGTTGAAGGCTACATATGAAGACCTCAAAGGGGAATCAAAAAACAAGGTTGCAATTATAGAGACCAGGAGGGAAATGGGGTACACCAAGGGTCTGTACTGTATGGACATACATAACCTGAAAAATTACCCAGTTGTGCAGGTAGCCACGCACCTTATAACAAAACTAAATGACTAAGAGAGGTCATCACAAGTGAACACCATGTGGTTGTGTGTTGCAAAGAAGATGTTTGAAGGGGTAGTATACAACATTTTAAAGTACATTATGAAAACTATCATCAAAGAAGCACATTCAAGAGGAAATATCAGTTTTGGGGTTGTTCTGTTGTCTCTAGTATTAATGGAGATTGGGGTGCCCGATGGACCAAAGGAGAAGATCAGGGAGTATCCCATGGAGAACAAGTCACATGTAAAATGATTTAGCAAGTACTTGTGTAAAGGATCGATGACCAAATTAGTAAATAAGAGGGCTGAGAAGTGATATGATAGGCTCCGTGTGGTGTTTAAAGAGGAATGGTGCATCCCAAAATAATTTCCTTCGATGGTGGGTATGGTAGTACAATTTTTAGTATACCAGCATTTTTGCATCGCACAATTTGTGATGAAGGAAAAGGCTTATAGCCCATGGTGCAAACTGTTGTATGAATTCACAATGAGGTATTTTTAGGCATCGATTCACAAGTTCTCAGACATGCCCTACCTAAAATTCAATGCAAACAAGGTAGACTGTAACTACCACACACTGAGGAAGAAGTATGGATATCCCAAACGTAATGCATATATTGAAAGGCTCATATTAGATGTGTTGAGCATAAAGCCAGTAATTTTTCCTATTGGATACATTGGAATAGCACTTGTGTACCTCCAACTAAATCCCAAGCTGGAAAATAACAAGTATGTGGAAGATGAGTTTGCACTCCTAGGGCCACCTAAGGGTAAGCATACCATGGAGAACATTCTAGTGCCTAAGCCCACAGAGACAATACAAGTAGAGGATGAGGAGGATGAGCATGAGGATAGTGGTGGTTTGGAGCATATGAGGATGCAATCATCAGATAAAAGGGAATCAGAGTGCGTAACTATGCCAACTCATGGGAAGGAAGAAGAAGAGGATCTAGGAGTAGTTCAAGGAGAGTGCCGCTTTAAAAGAGTATTCATGTGAACAAGGACTCAAGGTGCTACTCCAAAATCAATGCGTAGGTCACCTTGACTATCTCCACAGAAGGAGAAAAGTGAGAAAAGAAGAAGGAAGTTGAAATTGGGTGAAGAGGCAGAGAAATCTAAGGAAAGTGTGACAGGGTATCCTACACCACCCGAATATGAGGATGAACCATAGAGTAGGGAAGAGCCATAAGAGGAATCAAAGGATGAAGGAATGAAGGATGGGGAGGAAGGAGAAAAGGATACAACAAAATCCATGCATGAGACTTCTTGGGGTATGTCAGAACAAACTCCAAATCTTAGAGCCCCATTTCCTAAGGGGCCTATAATAAAGATAATGAGTGGAGAACATAGTGCACCAATCACAGGCTACGTTGAGGACACAGGTAAAATTTTCTGCACCCATTTTCAGAGCACTGTGACACAAAAGGATTTATTTGGTTGGTAGTTGATGGATGAATATATGGAGACCATGCACATAAGGAAGAAACTTTCATGGTCGATGCACACGCATATGGATGAACCAGACTTTAATGTGTGTGAGGAGTCATGCATGTTGAGGAGGTTGAAAAATACTCCCCAATCTAGACACATAACAGTAAAGCCTACTATTATGTTTGATGAGAAAGTAAGTACTGCATTGGTAAAGGTCTACATAGAGGTGGCTCGCAGGAACATGGATAAGGCCACAACCTTCAGGGTGTTGCGAGGGGAAATTAAAACAAAATATGCAGAAATAACACGCTTGATCTAGGACAAGGATTTGGAATAGATGTAGAACCATGCCTTTATTAGCATGGTAGAGACTATTGGGGACCATGTACTAAAAGCACACCCACATCTGGAGTCAAAGGTACTAGAAAAATTTCCTTCCGCAATGCACTATGTCAAGACTTTGGTGGATTTGGTACTTGAAGATGAAACCATGCAAATGCCAACACCAAAGAATCCTGAGCAAGAGGTAGAAAGGGAAAGGGCTGCAATGAAGAGAAATATTTCAGCTTATGAAGGACTATTGCAAGCACTGTGGGAAGAACTAAAGAAGGAATACCTGTACAGCTCTCGAGGTGCTCATCAAAATAAAAAACCTAGAGGAGGACAATGAGGTCCATAAAGTGATGAAGGATGACACATTGGGTCATGTAGAAAGACTAGCACTAGTTAAATAGAAGTGTAAGGCCCTTGCAACAACACAAGAACCACATAAGGGATGACTAGATGAGCTTGGGAAACTCATCGCACACAAGATGGATTTGCTAGAGGGAAGGATGATTGCAATGTCCAACATTGTGTTGGTCTTGCAGAATGAGAAAGGAGAGACTACGCAAGATGAACTGGAGTCCATTGTTGCTGACATTCTAGAAAAAGTAGAGGAAGCACTTATTGAGTGACAGACCTTGGAGGCCAAAATAAAGGAGGAATATTTTGAATTAATTTTTTTAGGTTGAAGCGGATGAAGCTACAAAGTAACATCATTCTTTTGTGCATATATTTTCATTACTATTATTTCCATTAATATTATTTAATTCATTTTTGACACAACCATTTCTGGGGTAGAAATACAATTAGTGTGGGGTAATTTTGAGTAGAGAATACTTAACAAAAGGCACACAAGAGGTCTGTATAGGAAAACAATGGATGTTCAAAGGCACAAACAGATAAGGGAAACACATGCACAGAGGACAAGTTTATATTTCAGGACTTAGCCATTTTTGCACATGAGGATCTATTTTAAGATATGGCGTGTGGAGCACATAAACGAGGTAGAGACTTGCGTTCCACCCATTGGCTGATTTTGGAGGATCAGCTACAAAGCACTTTGCATGGATGTGGGCTAAGAATAGGTTTATCACTGTAAGTTAACTAAATAAATTCTATTATTAGCACACTTGCATGCGGGGCTATGAATGTAAAAATGCATAGCTACTAATAGCATATGAGCCATTTCAGGATTGGATAACCGGTGAAGGGAAAGTCCCCAGCCTTATAAATATGTAGTGAACTACATAATAGAGGATATATGTGGATGAGTAAAGAGATATAGATATAGGTATCTATGTATGTCTGTAAGAATAGACTACTGTATTAGATATGTGCATATATGGGCATATAATGCCATTACTGTAAGAAGCATATGTCTAATTTTCATATTTAATATAATGGAGGATATTGGATGAATCTATGTGTTAGTTTTGGGTGTATTTGAATCTATTATGTTATTGATTTATCATGGTTAATACTTAATTTTTTTCCCCTTTAGAAATAGATTTTGCATGCTTTGTAGAATTATGTATTAATAAAGGAACGACATGTATTCAGTCTTCATCATGCTAACATCCTGCAAAAGCAAAACTAAAGAGGGACCTAGTAACTTTGTGCACTTCGGGTGAGCACTCAATCTATGCTGAGTGATGTGTTAGTGCACCTAGGGTCTTACTAGTGAACATCAGCCACACATACAATTGTGCTACCAATAGACTACTTTTAGTTAACTGTCATTATTAGATCTACTCTTATCATGTATTCATGCAAAGCGCTTCATATCTGATCCTCCAAAAATAGCCAATGCATGTCGCACAAGTATTTGACTAGTTTGTGTGCTCCACACGCTATCTCCAAAAATAGATTTGCATCATGAAAACAGATAATTCTTGAATCCATCTCTCTTATTCATGTGCTATCCCTTTCGATCCTCCCATGATTTTGAATGTGATCTGCTTCTTCACGTAATCATTATGTATATTTTCCACTAAGTGCCAGATTTTGTTTGATCAACAAACCCATATTTCGAAAATGATTTCATCCTTTATATTTATGATGTGGATCTTAGTGTAGCCACAATTCTCAATCAGGATAACAATGAAGAGATGGAACAACCTATGAATTTTTTTAGCCAAACATTGAAATATTTCAAACTCAAGTATAGTCATTTGGAAAAGCAAGTAGTTTCCATATTACAAGATTTTAATAAATTCAAGCCTCTCCTAGATGCCAATCACATAAAATTTTGTGTCTTGCATCCTTGTGTGATACATTTCATTATAGAGGTAGAAATTAGTGAAAAAGAGCCGAATGGGTAACCTAAATAATGGAGTTTGATGTCATCATAAAGGAAAAAATGTTGGTGATAGGAAAAACTTTGTCTGAATAAATTAATATATATGCTCAGGAAAATCACGAATAACATTATTTCTTCATGGAGGAATAACATGAACAAATAGTTTAAGATCAACAAGATAAATAAGATACTCATCAGGGGAACCCATACAATACGGGTGGCTTGTAGGACAAAAAATCTCAGCAAAGATGCAGTAGTTGGATAAACAATATGAATACATTCCTATAAAATGGTGTATGTCCTCTTAGTTTTTGAAAAGAAAGGAGAAGACACCTTAGGTTGCAATTAATTCCTTATGTTTTAATTAATCACATTCTTTTCAAAAGGAATCTGGATGGTGTCTTGTTAAGGTGTATTAAGGAAGAAAAAATATAAAAAGTGTTGGTCGAATTTCATGATGGTTCTTTTGGTGGGAATTTCTCATCCAAAGCTACAACAATGGAAATCCTTAGAGAAGGATATTTTTTTCCCATTTTATTCACAGATGCATATCAATGGGCTAGAAAATGTAATGAATGTTCCTTCTTCATATGTAAGAGAAGGATGATAGGCCTCCCCTTTGTCTTATTCAGGTGGATGAACCTTCTCCCAATGGGGGTTGGATTTTATAGGTACGATCAATCCGCTTTCTAGTCTAGGTCATATATGGGTCTTAACAACAACATATTACTTCATTGGATGGAGAAAGGTCATGTCACTTAAGAAGGAAACTGAATTGGTTATCCTTGATTTCTTAAAGGACATTTCTACAAGATTTGGGGTTCCTCAAACCATAATTTCTGATAATTCTAAGGAATTTTTGTGATCTAAATAATCTAATCAGGCTCTTTGTAATGGGTTATACTTGAAGACTTCCTCCAAATATTACCCATAAGGAAATGGTTTTGTGGATTCAACTATCAAGAACCTAATCAGAATTGTGAAGACAACCATTTAGTTTAGTAAAAGACAATGACATAGCAAAGTAAGAATTTATCTTTGGGATGATAGAATCAATCCAAACAAAGTAATTGAAAATTCACCATTTTTATTTGTATATGGAAACAAAATACAATCCCTCTATCTCTTGAATTACCTTCTTTAGAGCTAGCTCAAAAATTGGAATTTGGAGGCACGAATAAGAGAGAAATCAAAATGGAAAATTTGTTTGAATTTGAAGAACTAAGAAAATATACCATGAAAAGGTTAGAGAAAACCCAAATATCAACCAATTAGTGGTTTGACAAGAAATCTAAACCACAAATTTTCAAAATAGGATATTTATTCCTCAAGTGGGATGTGAATTGAGCTAAACTAGGGTGGAATTCCAAGTTTTATGTACTTTAGAGTGGTCCATAAACTATCACTTCTTTCAAAGTGGATAACTCTTTTGAATTTTTTAATATTGATGGAGAGGTATTGAAAATCCCAGTCAATGGGATTTATCTTAAAAAATCTCATTAAGTTGTTCCATTTCATCTTGTAAATACTTGTCTTTTGTGTTGATCACTAGTTGGGTGTATTTTTCTTATATTTGTGATCCTTTCATTTGTAATAGGTTCTTTACATTCTCTACATGTTTCACTTGAGGAATGTATGATATCCATTTTGTACATAATTTTGGGCCACTTATAGTCATACAATGATCATCTTACATCCAAGTTTTGGATCTACTCCAGTCCAATTTTAAGTTCATGCAAATTCAAGAGACATGTTTTCAAATGAGATCAATTTCTTAAAGGATAAAACTTAAATCCATGCCCAATGGATACTTCAAGGTAGTTGGTCTTCATCATCTTGTAGGTAGATGTCCCCTGAAAGTTACCAAATTGTTGTCCAAATTTACCCCATGTAATTTTGAATAATACATCTGAAGACTTAACCATTTTTCATTCTTTGGAAACTCATAGGAGACTAATTCAGTTTACTGCAGAATGTAGGAACTCATTGTTTCATGGGTTAGCCTAACCCGTGAAATAAAGAAAATATCAACATAGAGACTTAGGTGGAAATTGATCAAGTGCAGTATTATATGATATATTACAGTATTTTACATCACCAGAGGAGTGAGTCCCAAAAATGTAAAGTCATATGAGGTAGAAAAGAGTTGTTTATCTGTGGATGAGTCAAAGAATAAACTAAGTTCAAAAGCAATGGAACACTAATCTGGTGTACCATGAGTTATAAAAAATATAACATCCCATGATTTTTCTCAAATCTGTAGAACAAAAGGAAATAACCGTGGATCAAGAAGTTTACCCCCACAAGTGGCATGGAGGAATTCCACTCATAAAAGTAGTGGAAAATTTAAGGGTCTATGGAACATAGAGAATGTAAAAGGTCATGCTAGAATCTGTGAAACAAAAAAAAAACATGAGGAACCCACACCGAAATGAAACCAGAAATCCAACCACCCCAACCACAAAAATTTAATGGAGTATGAAATTGTTATGATCAATATGATGGCATGTGATAGACTTAAGGGAGCTTGTGATATATTTTTTATTTCATTTTTAGGTGATCATGTCTATAATATAAATAAATCCTATAAAATCTTATTGTGCCCACACTCATTCAATGTATATTTCCAACACATTCATTCCTCTCTTGGTGGTCTCTTTCCCTCTCTTTCCTTTCTTCTTCATGCTACAAATTATATAAATATAGAGTTGATGTACTTTTAAATGGTTCTTCTCCCTCTTTCCTTCCTTAGCATACTTTTGAGTTCTTCCTTGTGTAGACACCTATAATTTGATTAAGCAATTTTATTACTAAAATTGATGACATTTCATCAATAACACACCATTTCTCTTTTATCCTCATTAATTAATTACATTACACTAATTGATTAACCCTTTAATCACTCAAGATGTCGATTAACAACCTTTCGTTAATTAGCAACCACTTCTACCTAAGGTAATTAATTATTCTTCATTAATTATGACCACTAATTTCAATCAATAAATCATCTCTTATAGATAAATCGCTATAATTTTCCCTTAAAAATCCTCTATAGGCTTACCCCCCTATTAATTAATCACATTTGATTAATTAAACCCCATTTCTATTCCCACAAAGTGCACATACTTTATGAAAAATACATTTCATTTGTATTTTCTCTTTGAGTTTTATCCCACATTCACTAATATGATAGCCTTACCTCCTTAGGAAAGCCATTTAAGAAAACCTCCTCTTTACCATTTCTTATAACAACTTTGCTATAACATAAACTATAGGCATTTGGATCTTGATCATTCTCCATTAGAATTAAGCTAACATCTTCATCTTGTGTTTCATCCATCCAAGATTTGAGTAGTATGGGACGAACCAAATGGTCTTGTAGTCATGTTTGATGAGATTTAATTCTCAAAACCTTGAGATCAAAAAACAATCAACCTTTCATCGTTATGGATCTAACTAGGTTCATTTGTAGCTTTGCAATCTAAAGAGTAGGGATTAATATTAGTATGTTATTTTTGTTTTGTTCAAATTTATATGCATATTGAGGATGTTTAATCTCCATAAGATCTTATCTTGATGGTTCATTGTTAGGTCCACATTTCTTTGAAAGTATTAGGTGTTTATTTTCAATTCATTAACATATAAAAAATTATACATGAGAACATATCGAACGCTCGGTGGGACCTTTCTCCATGGTCCGTAGAAGTTGATTCAATATTTGATATGTTTATCTCATTATTTCCAACCCTTGATTATGCATATTATGAAATAATTCGAATCCGTCGAGATATTTTTCTCACATTTCATGTGTTGAGTTTTGATTAGGGGTTTAATTTAGATGGGTTTTTGCTGAATTTGGGCTAAGTGGTCAAATTTTTGACATTTTTGAGATTGCTAAAGTCATATTTCTATATTTTGATGTCATCTCTAGGTACACACAGGTTTTTGGAAGGGGCACATATACGTTGTAACTTAGGCGTAGGTGTTATAAAGGGAGTACATACGCCCTTAGTGTTGCATATTTTTTCTACTATCTGTGTCAGATTTAGTCAGACTTGTGCATATGCTTGAAAAGGTGAACATATACTTCTCTATATGTGCACTTGTCATACTGTGTTTTCAACCTTTATGTTGAATTTTATTAGTTTTTACATATGTTGTTAGGGGCATGTAGGTGCTTCTCTAGGCATGCATATGCTTGATATAGCTCTATTTTTCTCTCTATTTGACAAACATGCATACTTTCTACTATAACCGTGCATACGCTTGAAAGGGTGCATATATGCTTCTCTATCTGCGTGTACAATGGGTTCACTATATTTTTTGATAGACCCACACACTTAATTTTTGAGGTTCGCATACATTAATAGGGGAATGCATATTCTCTAAGGGTTGTGCAGGCATTGCAGTATAAATTTGAACCATGTTTAAAATTTTTTAAAACTTTCTTCCTTGATTTTATAACACCTTGCATGGGTTTCTTGAGGATAAATACTAATTTGCAGGGTATATTTGATCATGTTTTTTTCTAATTTAATTTGTTAAGTTAATGAATGTTGCATTTTAATTTATAAGGATAGGATTGTGTATGCTCTTCCTTGGCACATTCTAGGTAATCTTGGGAATCAGAAACAATTCTAAGCCTTTTTCATGCTTTCAAAAACATTTCATTAAAAATTTTGATAAAATAAATTACTTTTTCATTTGAGTTATATTTTTTTCCATTTTCTAACTAGTAGGATTCTTCATTACGTATACTCTTCTGTTGTGTCTTAGGACAGTCTTGAGAATCAGAAACAACATTTTATCTTCTTTTTATTTTTTGATTGTTTGGAAAACTACTAAAATTTACATGCATGACCTAAATACGCTTATTAAAGAATCAATATCTAAATAAAATACCAATGAAATTTTATGCAAGTTTCCAAATCGTATTAAACTAAACTACATTAAGTTCAAAGATAAGAAAAAAACACCACATTCAAAACATTGTATATGCAAGTTTTTGTTAAGAGATACAACCTGTCCACTTTGAACTAGGAGAAACTCCCTTTGGCATAATCCTTAAGATTATAAGAAGGATGCTCCTAGGAATCCCAAAATAGTCCACATAAGATGGAACCTTTTGGACGAAACAAGAATCACTCCACTTACATACTTGTCTAGTATACACTTGTGATATTTAGAGTCAAACTTATCTATAATGCAACCCTAGTGAATATACAACTGAATTGATTTATTATTCATTATATAAAAGGGGGTAAAGTAAATCCTAGATACTCAAAATTTTAGGCAACATGACTTCCTTGGTAATCCATGATCGTAGGGATAATTTGTGATACCTAGTTGAGAGAAACAAAGAGGAATCCATTTCATCTTGGAGCCAACTTGACCATCTCAAAACCAAACGTTTTTCATAGATATTTCACAAAATAATAAATTTTTCAGAGTCAAAACCTTGTTTTTTGAACAAGGGGAGAGTCCATCAAAGTTTGAACTAAGCTTCATTTATCACAAAATTTTTGAAGCGTTACTTTTCCTTAGTTTTTCACTTTCCCTAAGGAAAGGCGAAAATTTTTCGAAGTGAGGAAAATTATTTTTTAACCCCACTTGATCTATTTCTTTACTCTCTTGTTCATATTTTGGATCAAAAGAGGAGCAACATGTACATGTGTTATTAATCAATTATGTCCACAACTTTTGCACCCACTTACATTCATCCTTGTTTGATATTGGATGGTAACTATTTAAAGTGTGTTTGTACATCTTCATATCTTGATACCCAAGTTAATATTTTCATCGTAGTTAGGTTTGATTCTTCATTTATTATCCTTTGTAAGTGTTATGTTACATGTATCGCATCAGAAAAATATCGATACTTACATCTTGTTTCTCGTAAACGTGACATAAGTGTCTAGATTTTAATGTTATGCTATGCACATCTTAACAATTCCTTTCTATATTTTGGCCTTGTTTGTTTTCAAATGTTACCTCAACGTTGAAAAGTGTTGTCGTTACTTTATTTGTGTCGTGTAAATATTATTTCAATACTCATACCTTCTCATTTCACAAATCTTGGTTAACATGTCTTAGTGGTATTTTTACGTTGCTCACATTCATAACTTCCACTTTTTGGGATTTAGGTCTTGCTTTGATATAAAATTTGTATAGTATAATTTGATCGAAAATCACATCAACCCCTTGTTAATACATACACCTTGTTTATCTTAAAACTTGACATACGTGTTTGAAATTGTGTTGATCATTTTACGTCAAAATATCATTGAAACACATAGGGAGTAGTTTCTTATTGATTGATTGGTTTACCAAAACTTGTGTGATTGTTCCTTGTGATTACCCATCTTGAAAACTTGTTTTTTAGGACAATCCTTTGATCCATTGATTCATCATTGTTGACATTATTTTCCAACCTTGAAAATTGTCACATATGTTACTTAGGTTTGTTGTATTCTTGAACAAATTAAATGAAACCTTTGTAGCCTTTGTGTTACTAGAATTTTGATAAATCATTTTGACACTTACACATGCAACTTGTTGTCTAAACCTTGTTAGATTGTCAAAATTTTGTCATTACAATGTCTATTTTAGTTAGAACGTCTTTGGAAAATCACATGAGTGTCCCCATATCATAAAAATGGATAGTTGGATGTTATTATGCTTCCCCAGATTGACATGGAACTTCCTTCCCTTTGAAGCAGTTCAATCATGATATCTAGGTCTACGCATTTGTACCTAAAAATGCTAACAATGAATGACTATTGCAGGTTTCCTCACACTAAAGATAATAAGGAACCAAGGTTTATGCCTTCACATTAAAATATTCCCATCATGACTAAACCTCGTTTGGTTCTTTGCGATGGAAAACTTGTTTGGGTACCCCGTTCCCCACCTTCATCACATATTCAGTTGTATGGTTTAGATGATTATGATCTAAATTATTATTTGGGTTCCCTCTACTCTTATTTTTATTCTAATCCAAACTATTCTTCTAGTTATTCTCAATCTTATAATGCTTCTAATCTGAACTATTATTCAGATTCCTCTAATTCAACTCCTAAGTTACGGTTCTCCCCTTCTTCGTAGGACCCCCATTACCAGTCTCCTAAAACAATATCCCTCATCTAAGGATTTATGCTTCCACAAATTCTTCTCATCATTCCTCTAATTCAACTCCTAAGTCATGGTCCTCCATTTCTTTGTAGGATCCCCTTTATCAGTCCCTTAAACAACATCATCTTCCTTTGAATATTTGTGTGACTCCAAATTCCTCTAATCAAAAATATCATTCGACTATTTAGTCATGGTCCTCCCTTTCTCCATAGAATCCCATTTTTCAATCACCTAAATGATGTATTCTTCCTTTTAAGATTCATGTGAATCAAAGTAATTATAATAAATCTTCTAAGTTGACTCCTAAATCGTGATCTATGGAAATTTGGCTATGCAATCCTCTTATTCATCCTCCACAATGTCATCCTCTAAAAAAACCAATACCAACCAATTCTAAATACACATATTATTCCAAATCCACATATTTTTCCACTCAAGGGACATCTAAATCCAAATCTACTTCATCTCTTAAGGAATCTTCTTCTATAAATCAAAATCCAATTCCTCCTTGGCCCTTGGGTCATTTTGATCATTCTTTATTATATCTTCCTCGATCCTCTAAAAACAAATGTTTGTGTCCATGGAAAATAATTCAAAATAATTGATTTTCTACGATATATTTTTGAAACACTATCTAATTCATTGGTGGAAAAAATAAGGCCAATCCTAATTCTCATCTACATCATCAAACATTTTCTAAATCTTCCACACTTATCAGACCTCTTTTTTTAAATCAACCTAACATGGATGAACAAAAAAAACCCATACTGACTGATTTCTTTTATAATGAAGAATAAATTAGAGAATTCATGGGGTTACATGATGAGATTACTCTAGAGTATCATGAGAAATGATTATTTTTATACCTTGATGCACTCGCGTAGTGTGGGGAAGAAGTTGATTCCTTTTGTTAGAAAATGGTGAAAGATCCTAGGATCATCAAAATTTATCCTCCTCTTACACCTCAATCTTCACATTCTTCATTGCATAAATAACTACCTGAGTCTAACATAGATCTACAGCCCATCTTCCCATTTCCCAATCATTCTTTCCACATCAAAATTCATCAATCACAATCACACGTTTGGTCATCTCTTGGTAGCTCATCATCTTCTTCTATGTGTGGGTCACCTCTTTGTAGCTTGTCATATTCTTCTCTATGTGGGTCACCTCATGGTAGACATCATCTTCTTCTATGTGTATGTCATCTCTTGGTAACTAATCATCTTCTTCTATGTATGTGTCATCTCTTGGTAACTAATCATCTTCTTCTATGTGTGGGTCACCTCATGGTAGCTCATCTTCTTCTTCTATACTTGGGTCACCTCATGGAAACCCGTTATCTTTTGTTCTTGGACCACGTCCTAGTAGTCCACCATATTGTATTTATGGGACACCTTCAAGTAGTCCTTCATCTTCTATTGATGGGACACCTCTTGGTAGCCCATTATCTTCTATACTTAGGCCATGGTCTCGTATCCCCCCTTTTTCTTCTTTTTTTTCTTCACCTCTAGGTATCCCTTGTTCTTCCATCTTGAGTCCACATCCTAGTATCCTTAAATCTTCTATATGTGGCTCACATCCCAGTAGCCCATCCTCTCCAATTTGTGGACCATATCCTCCTCATTAATCATATCATCCTTGTATAAATAATATTGGTAATCCCACCATTATTTCTACCATTCCTATCATATATCATAAATTTCCACTTTCTTCTCCCACTTCTTGAGATCAAACAAGTCACACATTAGCTTATAAGAAACCCAAACACTTTCTTCATCAATCTCAGGTCACAAGCTTCAAAGCTCCTAACAACTCAAACAATCATAAAGTTTAAAATAAAATGTAATTCAATAATGCACACCAATGTAACCATCATGGCACAAAGTGTAGAAACCTATGGATAATGAACTCAAGATCCCACATACAAAATATTTAATGAAAGATAAGTCACAGTCACTTATTGAATATGATCTCATCATGATCACCGAGATTGGAGATAATATCACTCTGGATAAGGAAAAACTCCTAATCTTTCTTATCAAGGAAATCATTAACATGGTTGTTGGATCCTATCATGTAGAGAGACATTATTTGTCCTAACTTTCCAAAATCTAAATAATCTTAGACAATTCAAAAAATTCAAAAATACAAATAAAATGAGAAAACATTAAAACATTATTAAAAAAGTCAAAGGTACAAAGATCATACATTTATAATCAGGTATTACATATGTATGGATGTTCTTTCTTCCCTTTATTTCCCTTCCTTTACAAGGAATCCACCATTTTCATCCCTTCGATAATATTTTGGTTAGCTTATTTGCACACACTTTGTGATATTTACCTCTATGGTATTTTTTTAACCTTGGTCTTTCACCACCTTGGTAAATTAAAGAATGATTGTCCTCTTAGAGATCCTATCACTATCTACATATAACAAACTTGCTGTGAAGAAATTTTGGACATATTTTTTGACACTATCCAATGGCGCCATCACAATCACTTCCATATCCTTCCATCAAGCGAACAATAGTTCTTAACCTGTTGTCAAAACAATCAAGAGAGATGGAATAAGTTTTCAAAAAGTAAATGAATCAATAAAACAAAAAGAAAAAAGAAAATCAATATATAAGTCTCTCTTGGGGTATTTCCAATATCTCTACTGGGGCTATGGATGTCTGGCTGATATTAGAGAAATGTTGCGATTAGAATAAAATACACCTCCATCGGGGCTATGAACGCCTGACTGGCAGTGTAGAAATGTATGGATATCCTTCCACCTTCCATTCAAAAATCAACTTTAAAAAAAATCATAGCTACACATTGTCTAGTTTGTCCTCATTTATTTCCTATTAAATCTTCCCTCCAAGAGGTAATTCATTTCCACGTGCACAGATTGCATCTCTATAAGTAAACAAGATTAGTATGTTACAAAGTGTCTTTTTTTGGACCTTTTTCAAACTCTTACTTTATTCCTTATTGTGTCTCCTAATTTGTACCTTTGGCTAATAACCTTTTTGTTATGAATTTGCTAGCTGCATTTTACATATCCGTACATAACATTCACATTGTTCTTATTATTCATTCAAAACATCAATGTGTATAAGATTGCCTTTTTACCATGTTTATGGGAACCTTTGTCCCCTTTTCATAAAAAAATATTCTACTTATTTTTTATCATATGTTTCTTGTCCAACTTGCATTAGGGGTACACTTTATCCTTATTATAACTTCATTGGTTTGAGTTCATCATCATGTTGAACATATATATCATGGCCTTAATCCAACATATCTTCTTCTCGTATGTATGCGCAAATATTTTCCCTTATACATTCTCACCTCTCACTAGGGGCATCTTTGTATTTTCATTTTCCTATACATAGCTTTGGAAAAAATTCAAAAAAAAAAAAAAAACATTTGTATAACTTTTAAAAACCCAAAAAAACTAGTAAAAACATTAAAAAAATAAAAAAAATTCTCAAAAAACATAGAAAAAAATTGTAAAACTTTTTTTTTTCAAAAAATTGGTAAAAAGAATGCAGATAGTTGAATCTTGTGTCAAAGACATTATATTCAAACATCCAAATTTGACCTACAAAACATATTTATGTAAGAGCTTGTTTGTTTCTGTAACAATGACTCACAGATCATTTGGATATACCCCCATTAACAAAGTTGGTTTTCTTGCTCCGTCTATACTATCTTGGCACAACTAGTTTCTTAGTACTATTTCATGGCGTATGAAATATTTTTCTTTATACCACTACATCCACCATTAGTCCCCTCGCATGTATCCTTTCTTGGGGCACAAATTTTAACCTTATCATTAATCATGAACATTTTGGATCTACATCTTGCTAACAAAACATTTGTGTAACTGTTATCCAAATTTCACACCCCCAGGGTAAATTTCGATAACATGCATCAGAGTTTTGCAGTTCCAAGCATGTAGATTGATCCAGGAAAAATCACGAAAAATGGCTAAGTCCTAGTCCACGGAGCAGTCGGGACATTTGGGACGCCAAGGCGCGGATCGGCCGAAAAGCCTCCAGGCGGCCCGCTAAGCACTGGGACAGTTGGACAGAAGGACGCGCGGGACGCAAAATGCCCGAATCGGCCGAAAGAAAGAAAAATTTTCCCAAGTCTTCAACCGGGACAAATGGGACAGAGGTACGTGAAGTACGCGAACCACCCGGATCGGCTGAAATGAGAATAGACAGTCCGGAAGCAATTGGGACATTTGGGCCGTGATGACGCGAACCGGCTGGTTCGCTCCGAAAAGGAGAACTTTGATCACTAACTGCTTTGGGACATCTGGGACAAATGGACGCGACGCGAACCAGCCGAACCGGCCGAACCGGAATATTTTGTTCCAGGTAGTTCAGGACATGTGGGACAAAAGTACGCGAGGGACGTGGATCGCCGAAAAAGAAAAGAGCCAATCAGATTGCATGCCACGTGTCATCGGCCAGATGAGGGACGAGGAAGCCCATTTCGGGCGGATCGGAGGTTTCTGTCCCAAACAGCACTGGGACATCCGGGACAAAAAGACGCGAAGGGCACGAAAGAGCCGGCAGGCCCACAGACCAATCAAATCATGACACGTGTCACAAGGGAAAAGGTCAAAAAGTCAAAGGGCGAGTTTTGAAGGGTCAGCCCGAACCAATGGGATAGTGCCACGTGTCCCGGCTAGGGCCCACAAGGAAATTTCAAAAGAAAGCCCGCGAAAGGAGGAGAGATAATTTCTCATCCAGTAGCATGTGCCACGTGTCATCCAGGTGGCAGAGCGCGGGAAAAGATTTCAAAATCCGTTTTGGTCTGTTTCGTGCCCTAAATCTTCAGATCGTCATATCTTTTGATCCAGAGCTCGGATTTGCACGTTCTTTATATCAATGGAAAGCTGGTAAAATTCTCTACACGATTCTGGGGTCAATCTTGCATTTTGTTTCAGTTTGGAGAGAGAAAATCAAGAAACACCTCTGGCGTGAAATAACAGGCAGAAGTAATGCTTCAACAAACAACTTTAATGCAGCAGATAGTTCGCCGCTTCTGTTAGACAGCCCGCCGTTTTGCCAGGATCTGCCGCTTCTGCCATAATGAGATGAATTGAATGCAACCTGGAGGTGGTTGGGGTAGATTTGGCTTTCCTCTCTCTCTTCCCTCTCTCATTCTTTCTATATATTGTAAGGAGGAGCTTCTTTTAAAAGGTCGAACATTTTCTGTTTTGCTCCTCCCTTCTTCTCCTATCAGGCGAATTTGTGGAGTTCGAACCTCTCATTTGAAACTGTAATACGACTCTGCCTCTTGGCATTCTGCAGTGTATTGTATCAATCTTTGGAGCAAGTAATACATGTCTGTGGATGATTCTCAACCCTCTCTGTGTTCATCTTGCATCCTCCTGGTCTTTCACTGCAGGTTTTGTTATTTGTGCATGATCTTATATCACATTCAAATGGTCTGTGTTTACTGGAAAAATAGGTGTTCTTCATTCCTCGGTGCATCACCTCTATTAGCTTAGATTTATTTTATGCATCTTCTTACCTTGTCTCCTTGGCAGATTAGATTAGGTTTTTGAGAAAACCCTCTGCATATTTCGTGTGCATCTGAACAGAGGAATAGGAACCAGCCTTCTCTGGAGAACCCTTTCTCAATTTTTCAAGTCCCACACTTGGAGAAAGGATTCAATGTTGTGCAATCACACTGGATGCCAAAGTGATCAACCTAGAAGCCTGATCTGCATCCAGGGGTGCTGTGATTTTGCACTAACAGTTTTGGCACGCCCGGTGGGACTTAGAGGTCTCAATTTTATTGCGGAAAAGTTGATGTGCATCTGCTAAAATTTTCTTGCTTGAAAAAAAGAAGCTATTGTTTGCATATCTGGCGACTCCGAGAGGAAGAATCAACTGGTTTCAGTAGTACAGGCCTGAAAGCTTATGAGAAGAATCACAAGGTCAAGAGTTGGAGAAGAAGAAGTGTTATTTGAATACTTGCAATTATCTCCAAGAAGAAGGCCAAGAGGAAGAAGGATTCAAAGGTCTCCATCTCCACCAAACAGAACTCTCTCAACTCCTCCACCTGATCGGCCTTTCATTCAGTATTCAAGAGTTCTTCGACCAATCAGAATGGCGCAACCACTAAATCCCTTTGTCAATTTCACTGGCAGCAGCCCACTCGCCCTCAATGCACAGAATCCAGTTCCAATTGCAGCATTGAAGAACATTCCATTTTTCACTGGAGAAAATCATACCACTCCTGGTGATCATGTCAAAGACATTGCTAACGTCTGTGCAATCCATGAGATAAATGAAATGGATGTGGCTGTCAAACTGCTGGCATCATCATTCAAAGGGAAGGCATTGCAATGGTTTAGGAGCCTTGGAGCTGGCTCTATCACAAACTGGAATCAGCTGTGTATTGCACTTCATGATCAATTTGGAGAGAAGGGAGACAACTTGTCTCTTTTGGAGCAATTGACGACCATCAAGAGAGCTTCCAATGAGCAGCTGACTGATTTCAACTTCAGATTTCAAAGGTCTTGGGATAGGATTCCAGTGGCAGTCAGGCCAACAGCAGAAGGTGCTTTTCTATACTATCTTAAAGCTTTGAATTCTGATATTTCTATGTTAATTCAATCTATGGGAGGCACAACCTTACCTGCTGCTTATAGCATTGCTATTAGAGCCGAAAACTGTCTTATCCAAGCTGGCAAGCTAGCTCCTAGGCCTCCAATGCCATTATATCCAAGTTTAGAGAGCCCAAGTACTAGTCAAGCACCTGTCTTAGCTCCTATTCCCACTCCTAGAAATCAGAGTTCAAATGAAGCTTCCACTTCATCTCCAAGTGCCCCAAATGAGCTTCAAGAGGTCATGAAGCAATTGCAAAATCTAGGCAATGAGCTGGTCACTCTCAAAAGACAGCAAGCTCAAGGTTTTAGACCTTCGTATCAGCCTCAAGCTCAACCTAATAGGCAGCCATATCAGCCTCAAAGGCCACCTAATCCAGCTGCAAATATGAATCAAACAAGGCCTCCTGTCAATAGACCATTCCAGCCCTATAATCCAAATGCCATATCTGCCTCTAGGGCATTAGTACCAGCACAAAACAACATTGCCCAGGAGTATGATTGGTGTTTTCCATGTAATGAGCCTCATAATCAATCCATGTGCTTCAATGGTGCTTTGACTCAAGCTTTAATGGTAACAACTACTGGTGTGGAGGGTGAGAACAGTCAAGAAAACAGCCAACAACAAGAAACATTCAAACAACAATCAGCCCCAAATGACACCACATTGGTAAATTGGCAAGCAGAGGATTTTTGTGGCATGAACCAGGTAGTTTCTCAAGGTGTTGCAGCAAACACAAGGTCAAAAAGGAGAAATTTGGGTGAAGAACAGCCATTAGCCCCAGCCAATCCACAACCTTCCACGGCTCCACAAATGATTGGCAAGCTAAGTCCCGCTTCAAATGCACAAGGACAGCCAAGAACAGCCCCTAGGCCAACTCAAATGCCAGCTGTTGCTGCCCACATACAAGGAGTAAATGTGCAAACCAAGGGGCAGCAGAGAGATCCTTCATCACCATTCAGTATCATTGATCAGATGAAGAAAACAAACGTCAATATATCTATGTGGGAATCCCTAGCTATCCCAGGCCAAAGAGATCTGCTGCAAGCTGCCATGAAGGACTGGCCAACTTTGAATCAGCAGATACAAGACAAAGTGCTTACAAATGCTGCCCAGTCTGAGGGAAATCATGGAGGACAACAAGGTAAGATGTTGAAACCCCCTCCTTTCTATGTTTCGTTAATCATTGGAAATCAGCTAGTGCACAATTGCATGATAGACTCCGGGGCAAGTAGCTCAGTAATGCCTAAACAGATAGCTGATCAGTTAGGGCTCCAGTATGAAATAACATCTAAGGGAGTAGTGCAGCTGGATGGGACAGCAATAGCAACAGTTGGAGTGATTAGAAATTTGAGTCTTACCTTGCATGCATGTCCAAATGTTGTTGTTTTACAAGATGTGTCAGTCATAGACCTTCCACCACTCTTTGCCCTATGCTTGTCAAGGGACTTCACTGCCAAGATTGGGGGATATTTGTCCGCTGATTGGTCACACATGCTATTCAGAACGAGATATGGAACTAAGGCCACAATCAGATCTGAACCTATTGCAAACTTCCATATTGAGCCCTACACTCCAAGTCAGATTAATGTCAATTGCTCAGCATTTGATCAAGAAGATCACCCTAGCACTGATGAAGCTGACACTAAGGTTGGAAGTATCCCAGATTTAACTCTTGATGAATGGGCAAGCAAGGTACATGCTTTTGATCCTTATCAAGAAGTAGAAGAATCTGAGCTAGGAGTCTATTGTATACACGAAGAAAGTCAACCTATTCCTAGCATCACCAAGCCAGACCACAAGGATGACAATGAGGTATGGCAGCTGTTTTTTGATGGATCAAGGAGTAGACAAGGTGCAGGAGGTGGAGCCGTGCTTGTTTCACCTCAAGGAGTTAAGTACTATTCAGCTTTTAGATTTCAATTTGCATGCTCCAATAACACTGCTGAATATGAAGCCTTGGTGCAAGGGATGCATTGGGCAATCAAGAAAAAAATAAAGAACTTGCAATTCTTTGGGGACAGTGAATTGATTGTAAATCAGGTCAAGGGACAGCATGCTGCCAAGAATGATCTACTCAGGTGCTACAAGAACAGGGTGTGGGACCTCATGGAAGATTTTGAGGGTTTTGGCATCAAATCCATTCCTAGGAAAGAGAATCAAGCTGCTGACAGGCTTGCAGCAGTAGGGGCAGCCTTTGACATTGTGGAAAACATTCAACAAGACAAGGCACAGCCAAACATCCACGTGATTGTGAGGCCTTCAGTGCCGGATAACGATGTCAGTTGGCAAGTATTTGAGAATGACCAGCAAATCATCCATTTCTTGCAAGAAGAAGCTGAGTTCTCAGCTAAGAATCAAGAAAAGTTGGAATAGCAATATGGTGACCAAGTGATACAGCTGAGAACTGACAAGCTGCCCAAGGGACTTATCACTTTGGAGTCCATTTTTAACCCCAATGATCAGTTTAGAAAGGAGAAAGCAAACATTCAGGTCAAGAGAGAAGATTCGGTATCCATCTTGATAGAAGAGAACAAGCCATTGCAAATTGGAAAGATGACAACTGAGCAAGAAAGGTGTGAGTTCATACAGCTATGTCAAGAGTTCCCTGACGTGTTTGCTTGGAGCTATGAAGACTTGAAAGGTTTCAATCCCAACTTAGCTCAGCATACCATCAAATTGGATCCAAATACTAAGCCTGTCAGGCAGAAACAGAGACCATTCAATCCACACATGGAGCCTCTCATGAGGAAAGAATTGGACAAGCTGATTGAGTCAAGAATCATATTCCCAATCAAGCATTCTAGTTGGGTTGCCAACTTAGTTCCAGTCAGAAAGAAGAGTGGAGAGATCAGGCTGTGTGTTGACTTCAGAGATTTGAATAGAGCCTCTCTCAAGGATCATTATCCACTCCCTTCCATGGAGCAAATATTGCAGGTCGTAGCTGGTTCAGAAAGGTTTTCACTACTTGATGGTTACTCAGGCTTCAATCAGATTATGGTGAAGGAGGAAGACCAGTTCAAGACAGCCTTCACAACCAAATGGGGCACATATGCTTACAAGAAGATGCCATTTGGACTGTCGAACACCGGAGCAACATTCCAGCGAGCTATGGATATGGCATTCAAAGGCTTGATCAACAAGATAGTGTTGGTATACCTAGATGATATTACTGTCTTCTCAAAGAATGCAGCAGACCATCTCTTTCACCTCAGGCAAGTGTTTCAGAGGTGTAGAAGGTTTGGAGTGTCTTTGAATCCTAAGAAGTGCATCTTTCTTGCACATGAAGGGAAGCTCCTTGGCCATATTGTCTCCAAGGAAGGATTAGCAATTGATCCAGAGAGGGTTGAAGCCATAAGAGCACTACCATTGCCAAGCCACAAGAAAGCCCTTCAGAGTTTCCTGGGAAGGATAAACTTTGTTCGGAGGTTTGTCCCAGATTTTGCAGCCCTTGTCAAGCCCATCACCAAAATGTTAAAGAAAAGCATGGCTTTCAAATGGACGGCAGAAGGCAAGGAGAGTTTTGAAGCAATCAAAGAAGCCATCTCCCAAGCACCCACTCTCATCAACCCAGACTTTTCCAAGGATTTCATCCTCTATGCATTTGGAGGTGATGACACTATTTCTGCCATTCTGGTACAGCAGAACAAAGATAATGATGAACAGCCGATTGCCTTCTTCAGCCAGAGCCTAGATGACTGCGAAGTGAGGTACTCTTTTATTGAAAAACATGTGCTTGCAGTAATCAGAAGCTTGAAGAAATTCAAGCATTTAGTCTCAAACAACAAGGTCCAGTTGCTGGTCTCACATGTTGGGGTTAAGGAATTCCTCCTCAACAAGGATTTGAATGAGAAAAGGGCAGGATGGATCACCCGTGTCATGGAGTATGACATTGAGATCAAGATCACTAAGCTGGTAAGAGGCAAAGGTTTGTGTGAGCAGCTCGCTTCCAAACAACCAGACGACCCAGAAGATGAAGAAGACGTTGTCCTGCTATTACAGGATGATCAAGAATAGGAAAATGATGATGTGTCCACTCCCTGTTGGACTCAGAATATGATACATTTCCTACAAACAGGCCTATGCCCTCCAGAAATGAGCAAAGCGAAGAGGAGATACTTCAGGTTGCAGGCTGTTCCATATACCATCATTGATGGAGTTTTGTTCAAGAAGGATGTGAATGGAGTGCTGCTGAGATGCATTAGCACAGGTCAGATCCAAAGGGTATTAGAAGAGTTTCATGATGGACCAGCTGGTGGCCATTTTGCACCAAGAGTGACAGCTCTAAAAATCATGAAGGCTGGTTATTATTGGCCTAAAATCTTTAGTGATTGCTATGCATGGATCAAGAGATGTAAGAATTGTGCATTCTTCACAGGAAAAGAGAGACTCGCTGCCCTTCCATTACATCCAATCTCAGTTGACCAGCCATTCATGCAATGGGGTTTAGACTTCATTGGAGCCATCAATCCCAATTCAAGCCAAGGGCACAAATGGATTTTGACAGCCACGGACTACTTCACCAGATGGACAGAAGCAGTAGCACTCAAAGAGGCGAATGAGTCTAGCATCTTGGACTTTTACGAGGGGATAACTACCAGATTTGGTGTACCTGCTACAATAATCTCTGATAATGCATTGGTATTCATTGGATCTAAGGTGACTGAGTGGGCTATCAAGAACGGAATCTACCTAAGCACTTCATCAAACTATTACCCTCAAGGTAATGGCCAGGCCGAGTCTACAAACAAGAACTTGCTGAGGATCATTAGGAGGACTCTTGATGAGAATCAGAGGGCTTGGCATACCAAACTGAAATCAGCCTTATGGGCTGATAGGATCACTCCCAAAAGATCCACAGGTAATTCTCCATTTAAGCTTGTCTATGGAAGAGAGGCAATCTTGCCCATGTCACTTGAGTTGCCAACATTGGAACTCATGAAGCAGCTGGAGTTGCTTGAATTTGAGCCTATGGAGGTGAGATATGCAGAGCTGATGGAGCTGCAAGAGATCAGAAATCAGGCATCCCAAGCAATGGAAAAGGATCAAGCTTTGATCAAGAAGACCTTTGACAGAAAGGCCAAGGATAGATCTTTTCAGGAGTTGGGACCTAGTTCTGAAATGGGATGCAGATCGGGCAAAACCAGGAAGGCATTCCAAATTTGATGCCATTTGGAGTGGCCCATACATGGTCACGAAGCGCAAGAGCAGCAATGCTTTCCAATTGGCCTCATTGGATGGTGAAGAACTGCAGATTCCAGTCAATGGAATCTATCTCAAAAGCGTTGCCTCTAGAGGGAAGTTCACTACCTTGTAAATATTAATTAGATTTTCATTCCTCCAAGTGCTTGTGCACATTGTCCTGTTGTAGTTAGGTTTCAGTTTTCCTAAGTGCTTTGGCACAGGTTTTGCTGCTCTCAAGTTGTTTTCTACAGTTCAGAGTGTTGTTGGAGAAGAAGTTGCAGTATCAGGCTCGTTTCAGGTTATTGCTTATGACTCCATGCCCAATAGATCGCTAAAAGGCCACTGATCTTCTACCTAGCAGGCAGGTGACCCCGCTGAGTCGCCAAATTGTTATCCAAATTTCACCCCCCAGGGTAAATTTTGATAACATGCATCAAAGTTTTGCAGTTCCAAGCATGTAGATTGATCCAGGAAAAATCATGAAAAATGGCTAAGTCCTAGTCCTAGGAGCAGTCGGGACATTTGGGACATCTAGGCGTTGGATCGGCCGAAAAAGCCTCCAGGTGGCCCGCTAAGCATTTGGGACAATCGGACTAGAAGTACGCGTGGGACGCGAAATGCCCGAATCTGGCCGAAAGAGGAAGAAAAATGACCCAATTGCTGAGCCGGGACAGTCTGGGACAGAAGAGTACGCGCAAGTACGCGAACCTCCCAGATCGGTCGAAATGAGAACAAACAGTTCAGCAAGCAATTGGGACATCTGGGCCGTGAAGTACGCGAATCGGTCGGATCTCCCGAAAAGGAGAACTTTCGTACTAACTAGCTTTGGGACATCTGGGACAAATGGTACAAGAACCGACGCGAACCGGCTGGTTCAGCGAACCGGAAGATTTTGTTCCAGGCAGTTCGGGACATGTGGGACAAAAGTACGCGAGCAGACGCGGATAGCCGAAGGAGCCGAAAGCCAATCAATGCATGCCACGTGTCATCGGCCAAATGAGGGACAAGGAAGCCCATTTCGGGCGGATCGGAGGTTTCTGTCCCAAACAGCACTGGGACATCCGGGACAAAAAGACGCGAAGGGCGCGAAAGAGCCGACAGGCCCGCAGACCAATCAAATCATGACACGTGTCACAAGGGAAAAGGTCAAAAATTCAAAGGGCGAGTTTTGAAGGGTCAGCCCGAACCAATGGGATAGCGCCACGTGTCCCCGGCTAGGGCCCACAAGGAAATTTCAAAAGAGAGAGCCCGCGGAGAAGGTGGAGGAGAGAGAATTGCTCTCAGCGAATCAGAGCATGCCACATGTCATCCAAGTGGCAGAGCGCGAAAAAAGAGTTCAAAATATTTTCCCGCCGACCCGTTTTGGCCTGTTTCTGCCCCTAAATCTTCAGATCGCCATAACTTTCTATCCAGAGCTCAGATTTGCACGTTCTTTATATCAATGGAAAGCTGGTGAAATTCTCTACACGATTCCGGGGTCAATCTTGCATTTTGGTTCAGTTTGGAGAGAGAAAATCAAGAAATTCCTCTGGCATGAAATAACAAGCAGAAGTAATGCTTCAACAAACAACTTCAATGCAGCAGACAGTTCGCCGCTTCTGTTAGACAGCCCGCCGTTTTGCCAGGATCCGCCGCTTCTGCCATAATGAGATGAATTGAATGCAACCTGGAGGTGGTTGGGGTAGATTTGGCTTTCCTCTCTCTCTTCCCTCTCTCATTCTTTCTATATATTGTAAGGAGGAGCTTCTTTTAAAAGGTCGAACATTTTTTGTTTTGCTCCTCCCTTCTTCTCCTATCAGACAAATTTGTGGAGTTCAAACCTCTGATTTGAAACTGTAATACGAATCTACCTCTTGGCATTCTGCAGTGTATTATATAAATATTTGGAGCAAGTAATATATGTCTGTGGATGATTCTCAACCCTCTCTGTGTTCATCTTGCATCCTCCTAGTCTTTCACTGCAGGTTTTGTTATTTGTGCATGATCTTATATCACATTCAAATGGTCTGTGTTTACTGGCAAAATAGGTTTTCTTCATTCCTCAGTGCATCACCTCTATTAGCTTAGATTTATTTTATGCATCTTCTTACCTTGTCTCCTTGGTAGATTAGATTAGGTTTTTGAGAAAACCTTCTGCATATTCCATGTGCATCTAAACAGAGGAATTAGGAACCAACCTTTCTCTGGAGAACCCTTTCTCAATTTTTCAAGTCCCACACTTAGAGAAAGGATTCAATGTTATGCAATCACATTGGATGCCAAAGTGATCAACCTAGAAACCTGATCTGCATCCAAGGGTGCTGTGATTTTGCACTAACAGTAACCATTTTGAACGTTTTAGGTTTGAGTATGTGTGTTTGTATTTGTTTCCCTATTAGGTCATCTTGTTTACTTTCTCGTATTGTATTAAACTTTGTATGTTACATGGAGTTGGTGGTTTAGCAATAAAAAATTGTTCGTATTATCGATTTTCATGTCATTATGCACTTTTGTTATATGCTTACATATATTAATAAGGATTGATGATGTAGATCTTAAGCAATATGATGAAATAAAGTTGTTTGGAGTGAACACTGGATGAAAGCTAGTTCAATACCCCTTCCTCATTATTCTTCTTCTATATGATTTTTCTTTTATCAAGACTATTCTTCCAACTCAATGAGGATTACCTTTTCTTCCCCCTTATTCTTCTCTCCATTTCCTTCATCTTTTCGTTTGTCGATTAACCTCTTTCATCACCCCATCACCACTCGAGGGGGCATCCTTCACTCTACTAATTTTTCTTCCACTCCTTCAAAAATTTACCTGTATGTACTTTTCTACTATCTTTGAAGTGGCGTCGCTTACACTAGCCCAAAGAGGGGAAAATGTAGACACCTATAATTTTATTAGTAAAATTACACTAATTATCCCCTTTCCCATAAATTGATGACATTTTGTCAATAACGCACCATTTATATTCTATCCTTGTTAATTAATTATGTTACGCTAATCGATTAATCCTTCCATCACTCAAGATGTCGATTAACTAGCTTTCGTTAATTATCAACCACTTCTACCTAAGGTAATTCATTATTTTTAATTAACTACGACCACTAATTTTAATCAATAAATCATCATTGTAATGCATTTAAATCCTCAATTACACCTAAATCTCTCTAATTTTCCTCTAAAAATCCTCTATATGCTTATCCCCTATTAGTTAATTACCTTTGATTAATTAAACCCCCTTTCTATTCCCACAAAGTTCACATACTTTATGAAAAATACATTTCCTTTATATTTCCTCTTTGTGGTTTATCCCACATTCACTAATCTGATAGCCTTACCTCAGGCAAGCTATATAAGAAACCCTCCTCCTTACCATTTCTTAGAACACCATTTCTATAACATAAACTATACGAATTTGGATCTATAGCATTCTCCATTATAATTAAGCTAACATCTTCATCTTGCATTTCATCCATCCAAGCTTTGAGTAATAGGGGAAGAACCAAATGATCTAATAGCCATGTTTGATGAGATTCCATTGTAGACACCTAAAAAGTGTCACACTTCATCATCCCCTCTTGAGTAACCTAATATCCTAACCATAATCTCCTTCTATATGTGGGATCAATTTAATTACCCTTAATTAAATTATCCTGAACCCCTACCCTTCTATATTGATTTCACCCTCAATTACACTTAACAATTTAATTAAATTCAACTAATTAAATTAATCTAATTACCCTCACCTATCCACTTCACCTTGCCACTTACCTATCCACCTCACTTGACCACTTTCCCATCCACCTCACCCTTCCACCCACAACTCCACCTCACCATTCTACTTCCCCACCTTGCCCATACCTTGACCATACCAGGGACCCACTTCTTCTAGAAGTGCAAATAGTGGTCAACCCACCTACATTTTCCTGATCTCATTCTATTACCCATAGAAGGCGAAGTGGACATGTGGTAGAATATTCAGTTTTAAGTGGGGAAGGCATATTCCCCCACTTTTAAAAAGTCTATCCTGACCTGACTGATGTTGGTCACCTGTCAACCGATTTCGGTAAGGTAGGACTGACATCCGTCACTGTAAATACACAGTTTGAGCTATTCTCAAAGGGTTGGAGCTTTCATTTTAGTGGTCATTTTCGTTGGATTTGGGATGCTTGTTAGAGTCTTTTTTGGTTCATTTGAGATCCATTGTAATCTACAAGGACGGACACCAACCAAAATATTTCTCAACTAGAAACAAGGAGTAGATGGGAGAGCTCAAGAGAATTCCAACAACCTTCCAATCTTCACCAACACTTTCACCTCTCTCCATCACCTTCTCACCGTTTGCAAGCATTAGATTCCAAGTAAGTATAAATCTCTTCCTCTCTCATCTACTTGAGTATTGGTATTTGATTCATTTCCCCTTTGTCCTATCCATCTTTCCTTGTTCTCTAATAATTCCTTCCCAACCACCTCCCCATTTCCTCTTTAAAACTTGTTAAATCCTTCCTTATTTGTATCTAAGACCTCACTTGCCTCATATCACCCCATTAAACCACCTAAATCTTAGTGAAATCATAGAGAGAGACCAAAAATCATCCTGCAATACCTTACAGTTCTCCACAATAACCAAATTCGGTTACCCTAACCATTTTCGGTCTAACAAAATACCACCATTGGTTCCTTAACTAGTATTGATCACTATGTCTCTACCTAACTTGGCCCCATTCTCACCAAAACCTCACAAAACCTCACCCAGACCTCCTATCCAACTTAACACCTCAAAAAAGGCCTACCTAACTCTTTGTGCAAACATAGAGAGAATATAAACACCAACTTTTGACACTCTACCATTTACCATAGTGACCGACATTGGTCATCTTAAACCGCCATCGGTTATACCTATACCGATATCGGTCACCCTAACCAACATCAACATCTATCTTATTTTATAATCCTGACCAGCAATCCTTCAAACTTACCAAAACCAATCTAGAACTCACCTAACCAATCCTATACCCTCACCAAATCTCTGTTATACCTACAAATACCTAGACCCACCTACCCGACCTTCATATCTGATCATATCTTTTCCTATTAGATTATATTTTCTTATTGTATTTATATGAGATGCCTAAATCATATCAACTACAATAGGATGTTATTTGTTTACATTATTTCTTGCATTAAATTGTATTAAATAGTGGATTGAAAACCATCTAAGAAGTATCACGCTTCCCAAATCTAGCACACACTAGGAAATCTACTGACATATATTGTTTAATATTCTTCTTGTGATATTTTTTTACATCTACAGGTAGTTCCTCATAGCCAAAAGGAAGCTCTCATTGTAATCTTTGATTAGAAATAAAATATGCACACATTCAACCTTCCATGAGAATAAACCCTTGATGCATCCTTATTTACACCCTTTCCCCAATACTCAATACCCAACTTTGACCAATCTGAGCCTCGAATTCGTGTACCCATTACACCTTGTGACAAGGTACTCATGTTTTTCAGCTTAATTACCTTACCTTTCCTAAATTTTGTGTCATTTATCTAAAACAACCTAATACCTTTTTGGTGTACCAGAACATACCTACATGTTCTTGCGCCTAGCCTTTTTGTGTCTCAGGACCGTATCTTATGCCGTGGATACTTGACCACATCAACCTTATTTGGATGACCTTGTTGATTTTTGACAATTTGGAGTTTGAAAGCTCTTCACCCTAGTACCTTATCATAATCTGTATGTGTGGATGTGTTGGAATTCATTTACCTCTAGACCCCAACCATTTGACTCTATCAATTCCCTTACCTATTGACCTATACCTCACGACATTGGCCTTACCTTCATCCTTGTATTTACTATCGCCTGACCCATAAAAATTGACTTGACCCACATTCTAGTCTTTTCCATCAAACTCCATCCAACCCACCTTCGATCATTTAGAAATTTGCATTATCTTTCTCGTTATAACCTGTGATGATGATATTCATGTTTGTTAAGCCTAATAGCTTTACCTTTCCTAAATTTCGTGTTGTTTTACCCAAACTAACCTTGAACTTTTTGGTGTACCGGATCATACCTAAACATTCTTACACTTGGCCTCATTGCGTTTCTAGACCATATCCTATACCCAGGATACCTGAACCACTTCAACCTTGTTTAGATAAACCTATCGACCTTTGACAACATAAAATTTGTTAGCTTTCCAACCATGTGTCTTATTACATTTTATAACATGTGTATACATTTGAATTATCTACCCAATTATCCACACCACATTGACCATTACCCCTTATCACATATTTTACATATCTCTCTGCACCTACCCTTTTTATAAAATCACCCACCGATTATCTATTCACCATCATCAGTTCCTAGTTTGAGGGGGATCACTTATACCCTTACCTGGGGTAACCAAAATCCCTAAAATCCATACCTGGGGCAACACACTTTCATTTTTATCATTGTCACTTACCAATACAACCTACGTGAAAAAAAAGGGAAAATGTAGACACCTAAATAGTGTCACACTTCATCATTCCCTCTCGAGTAACCTAATATCCTAACCATAATATCCTTCTATATGTGGGATCAATTTAATTACCCTTAATTAAATTATCATAAACCTCTACCCTTCTGCATTCATTTCACCCTCAATTACACTTAACAATTTAATTAAATTTAACTAATTAAATTAATCTAATTACCCTCACCTATTCACTTCACTTTGTCACTTTCCTATCCACCTCACCTGACAACTTTCCCATCCACCTGACCCTTCCACCCACAACTCCACCTCACCATTCCACTTCCTCACCTTTCCCATACCTTTCCCATACCTATGACCCACTTCTTCTTGAAGGGAAAATAGTGGCCAACCCACCCACATATTCCCATTCTCATCCTATAACCCGTGGAAGGAGAAGTGGCCATGTGCTAGACCATTTAGGTTAAGTGGGGAAGGCATATTCCCTCACTTCTAAAAAAATAAGCTATCCCGACCTGACCAATGTCGGTCACCTGTTGACTTATGTCAGTGACTATAAATACACAGTCTGAGCTCTTTTCAAAAGGTTAGAGCTTTTGTTTTGGTGGGAATTTTTGTTGGAAATTGGTTTCTTGTTAAAGACTTTTCTTGGTCATTGGAGAGCCATTGGAAGCTACAAGAACGAAAAGCAACCAAAATCTTTCCCAACCAAAAACAAGGAGAAGCTAGGAGAGCTATAGAAAGGGAATTCCAACCACCTACCAGTCTTCAAAACCACTTTCACCTCTCTCCATCACCTATTCACTATTTTAAAACATTGGATTCCAAGTAAGTATAAATATCTTCCTCTCTCATCTACTTGAGCATTATTATTTCATTCATTTTCCCTTTGTCCTTGTCATATTTCTTTGTTGTCCAACCGATCCTTTCCAACCACCTCCCAATTTCCTCTTTAAAATTTTTTAAATCCTTCCTTCTTTGTCCCTAATACCTCACCTACCTCATATCACCCCATTAAAATCCCCTAACTCTCAGTGTAATCATGGAGAGAGCCCAAAACCCATCCTGTAATACATTACAATTCTCCACAATAACTGACATCATTTACCCTAACCACCATCAATCTAACACAATACTGCCATCGGTTCCTTAACTAGAAACCAGTCACTGTGTCTCTATCTAACTTACCCCCATTATCACAAAAACCTCCCAAATACCTCACAAAACTTCACCCATACCTCCTATCCACTTAACACCTCACAAAAGGCCTGCCCAATTCTCTATGCAAACACAGAGAGAATATAAACACCCACTTTTGACACTCTTCCAGTTACCACAGTGATCGACATTGGTCATTCTAAACCGTCATCGGTTATTCCTATACCGACATCGGTCACCCTGACCGACATCAATCTTTGTCTTATTTTATAATCTTGACCAGAAAGCCTTCAAACTAACCAAAATCAATCTAGAACTCATGTAGTTAGTTCTATACCCATACCAAATCTCTTTCAGACCTACAAATACCAAGAACCACCTACCCGACCTTTAGATCTGATTGTATCTTTTCCTATTAGATTATATTTGCTTATTGTATTTTTATGAGATGCCTAAATCATATCAACTATAGTAGGATTTTATTTTTTAATGTTATATCTTGCATTAAATTGTATTAAATAGTAGATTGATAGCCATCTAGGAAGTAGCAGGATTCTCAGATCTATCACACGCTAGGTAATCTACTAACATATATTTTTTAATCTTCTTATTATGGTCTTATTTTGCATCTACAAGTAGTTCCTCCTAGCCAAAAGGAATCTCTCACGGTCATCCTAGATCAGAAATCAGATACACACGCATTCAACCTTCACCCTAAACAGGTAAACCTCCTACACCCATTACCTTATATTTTTACTAGACTATAGTAGGAAAAATCCCTCAAAATCCGGAGAAACATCCATTTTCAAAACATTCAGATAAAATAAACAATCAACCTTTGATTTTTATGGATAGAACTAGGTTCATTTGTAGCTTAGAAATCTAAAGATTAGCGATTAATCATAGTATGTTAGTTTGGTTTTGTTCAAAGTTACATGCATATTAAGGATGTTTAGTCTCCATAATCACTTATATTGATGATTCATTATTAGGTTTAAATTGTATTTGAAACTCTTAGGTGTTTAATTTCAATTCATTAACATAGAAAAACTTATACATGAGCACACCTTGTAAAACTTGAAACTTCATATCGTCTACCTTTGTAACTCGTGAATGGTGTTCTCTTGCCTTGGGTCTATATGTAAGCTCCAGAAGGATAATTAATGTAAGATTGGTTTATGTATTTCCCTCAAATGCTTTGTATTTGGTGTGAACATTTTTCCCTTTTAGCATGTTTCATATTCTTCTATTCCTCGTCGTTTGAACTGAGCACATCCCTTCGAGCCCAGCCTCAGGTTTCTTGTATATATGCCATCTGGATTTGGGAAAATTTTAAAGAATGAATTCCTTTTGTGGCTTGGAAAAGGGTTCTTCAACCTAAAAATATATGAGGTTTGGGACTTAGGGATTTGACTAAAATGAACAAATCACCACTTGGAAAAATTGGTTGGAGGCTAATTAAGGAAGATAGTGTTTGGACTAAAATCCTCAAACATAAATATTGGGAAGATGCTAATGATTAAAGATGGATATTAAAACTTCCTTATTTCAATGGGTCAATAATTTGGAAGGATGTAAACTGGGATAAGGAAATTTTGGGCCAAGGATGTAGATGGAAAATTGGAAGTTGCACAAAAACCTTATTTTGGAAAGATGAGTGGGCAGGTAATTTCAAGTTGGAGGATAAATTCCTTGAAATTTCACAACTGATACAAGGAAAATATGGTTTCTTGGTAATAAGATACATGAGGAAGGAGGGAAATTTTTAGCTTTGGAAACATTTGGAAGTGAATAGGGAGGACTTAATAATGTAAGAGGAAATCCTAAATGATTTTCTTCAGAATCAGAGCAACTATAACAGAAAAGGAACAAGATATAATTGTTTGGGACAAAGAAGAAACAATAATTTTCTCTTTCAAATCTACATATGCTTAGTATTTTGAAGGAGAAGTGATTGTTGAAGATTTATTATTTGTAAAAATATGGAATAAAAATTCTATTCCTAAATTTAATATGTTCAGCTAGATTACTATGATAAAACAATATTTTGATGGTTTACAAGCTCTCTAAAAAAGGTTTCCATATGGGGAACAAGCATGTCTTATGTGAAGGAGAAATTAAAACATCCAATCATCTCTTTGTGGGTTGTGCTTTCTCTTTTTTGGGTCATATCATCTATCTTGGCATTATTCTTGGTAAAGTGGGTTATCCCGCAAGAGGTCACATCATCCTGGGTTCAATGGCATTGTCCCTTCCACAACCAAGGCCTTAAAAATATATGGATCTTGAGTATTGTCCATTTGTGGTGGGAGGTATGGAAAGAATGAAATAGAAGGATATTTAAGGGGAAGATACTTCGTAGTCATATTATTACTAAAATAGGTATACATGTTGTTAAAAACTATTTCTCTATCCTAAAAAGTAAAGAAGTGGAAATAATGGAGGGAGAAAAACATATCTTCAGAAACTAGAACCTCATAAATGCTGAAATGATAAGAAAAATAAATCCAAGGGAAGGAGTAAGATGGAGAAGGCTCATGGAAGGTTTTTTCAAGCTAAACTTTGATGGAGTTGTGAAAGGGAACCCCAGAAAAGCGGGAGGTGGAGGTATTTTCCGTGACTTCAAATGTAACCTTTTGCTTGTTTACTTTTTCAATTTGGGCACATAAACTAATCATGTGTCAAAGGATTTTGTTATGTTTTGGGGGGTGAAGCTAGCAAAGGAGAAAGGCTTCAAATCCTTGATTATTGAAGGTGATTCTTTAAATATAATCTCCAACATGTTGGGAAGGAACACTATTTCAATGACTATTGAATATTTTATAAATATTACAAATAATAGACTTCATTATTTCACATATATAACTTTCCAAAATGTATTTCATGAAGGAAATGGGTTGGCAAATAAATTCTCTAACATGTGAGTTTTAGAAAGAGAGTTTAGAGTGGTGGAGAACTTAGATAGTCTGGATGAACAAACTATTAGACTTATTGAGGGGGACTCACTACCCTAACCAATGTCTATGTGGATGGAATATGTTATGGGGAAATGATATAATGAAAAGAGAAAGAAGAAAGGTACCTTTTGTTTTAATGTATTATGATGTTGAAAATAGGGCGAGTGGTATTATAATGAAAAAAAATGTTATACTCATGCCAAATATTACCTCTTGTTACTACAAGGATTCAAAGAGAAGAGTCACACTTTAAATTATTATCTTCTTAGACATAAGGAATATCTATACAAAAAATATGGGGGGAGACTTAGCTTGAATGAAGCCTTACTCCCTTCCAGAAATTACCGAAGAAGCCTCTGAGCTGTTGGAGAAGGTAGGAATCCTGAATTTCTTTAAAAATTTTGATGGACATGATGAGAATTTGAGCATCTAGATCGCCAATTTGTGGAATGAAGGTTGGATTTTTTAAAGAATGTATCTTTCACCATAACACCTAAGATGATTTCCAAAGTGACTAGTTTATCACTGGATGACAGATGTGTTTTTAAACCTAAATCTGACTACATCCTAGAGATAGATGACTTAATGCAAGGTAAGGGTTTGCTAAAGCAAAATTTCAATGGATTTGATAGAGAGGAATTATCGTCTCCTTATGATGAAATATCCCTTTTGTTTATGTATTATATTACTCTTAAAGGACATCATAGAGTGGTGTATGGGTACCATTTCCCAATGCTCAACCACATTATAAAATTATAGACAATATAATTTTCCTAAATTTCTATATAAATTACTGCTAAAATCTAACAATATGGTTAAGAAAGGAACTTTCACTATCCCTCTCCACCAAGGCCTTCTCAAGGCATTGATCAATACATGCATCCCCATAATTGACAGAAGTGTAAACTTTTAATCATATACCATAAATCCTAGGCTAGAGGATGAAGGGAAATTGGTGTTAAAAATACGAGGTCTAGAATCGCCAAGGGTAATCCCATAAATAAAATGAGAAGGGAAGATGAACAAGGTAAACATGAGAATATAGATGTGAGATCTAGATCTAGGGAAAAGTATGTGGATTAATAGGACAAGGGTGGTAGTGACAGAGTGGTTCAAATGGAGTTTAAGGAGACTATTGGTAAAAATGATGAGAGGAAAATTAATAATCCTCCCAAATTGGATGATAATGATGAGATGTCAGAGACCCCCACCCAGAATATGAAATATTCCATAGCCATCCTACGAGTGTTTAAGGTTTCTTAGAATAAATTTTTCTCTAGCCAACAAACATGGATTAAGGCTAGTGACTTCTTGAAGGACTTTAGAAATTGTAGATTGGACACTGACTTTAATAGACACAAAATTAGTATGATGGCCATTGATCTTAGGAAACTTCAATAAAAAGTTGGAAATCTCACTTCCATTGTGGTGAATGATAACTTGAAAAATGCAAATGAAATGTGTATTTCCATGGAGAAGGACATAATTAAAAATGAAACAAGCTTTGTTGCATATGAGAGAAATTCACATGCTAAATATGAATATTTCTATCAAACAAATTAAGATGTTGGGAGAGTTGGTCTAGGCCATGCATAGAGACAAGTAGCTAGAGAAAGGAGTCATGCATAGAAGGGAGATGATTGAGCCTAACTACGAGGAATGGAAGACCATTATAGCTGGTCTGGTCAAGGAATGGAATGAATGCATTCTATCTTTGAAATATTTGATCCAAGATTGATTTTGTTATTACCGACCTTTGGTTATTTTGGGACTGTTTACTTTTTTATTATGTTGTTAGTATGGAAGTTTTTATTTCTAATGTTGTTATTATGGTTATGGCTTACTGTTAGATCATTTGTGCTTTTGTTATAGCTCACTTCAATGGGTATACCCTTGGCCATGTTTCATGTTGTTTCAGCTGGCTTACTTTATATAGGGTAGGGTCCCCTCAACCCTTATTTACCATTGAAAAAAAAAATTATCCATGGAGGTACGAAAACTACCTCCTAAAAAACATGTAACAAATGAATCATTTGTAATTATATGGGTGTAACAAATACATTTGACTAGAAAATAATGTAAGCACTAACAAATAATTTCCTACAAAACATGTCATATTATGTGACTTGTGATCTTGACCAAAATAAAGGATCTCTCCTTCCACTTTTTTAAATATGCTTACTATAAACCTTGACATGAACATGCCCCATCAACTGTCCACCTCATGTGGTTTTCTGGATCCTCCCACAAAACCTTTCAAGATCCAAGAACTGACTTACTCTAGGACTTACTCTAGTTATTTTTTTGCCACTATTCTTTTACATCAGGGAATTATATAGGAATCACACCTCAGTTATTTAAAAAATGCACAATAGAACATATGTAGGAAATATTTCACATTGCTTCCTATAAGAATCGTAATGTTCTTAATTACAGTCACTATTGTTGATCCTTGTCACTCGATCTCAAACAATAAATTGAACTTCCGCTGCCACTGGAAGATGTTTTTAAATTTAATCATTTTGTCCTCATAATGAAAATAGAACATTGGTTTAATGTTCTGCCCCATAATATTAAATTTGTACACATAAATAATGAGAAGAAAATTGTATCAAAATACATACTACTGATCGAATCTTGCTAGTTAGATCTTGCTGCACATGGTCACCATTGCAAATGAATGTATTCACAAGTGTAACATCTAATAATGAAGGGAAGTCAAAGGATCATGTTATTCAAAGGATCATCTAGTCATCTACGGTCCAACATAACTCCTTTTCCAACATACAAAACCACACAAAATAGGAACTTTGAAAATAAACACACTGCAAATACTGAAAGTAAATACTCACACCACAATAATGTCACCACAATAAAATATGACCCCATCATTGGTGACTTATGAGAGGTCTTTGATCAACCTCAAATCTTTGATGCCTCCATCATCTGGTTAGCCTACTGCTAACTTTGTTGGATTTTATCATGGAGGACAATTACAACTCGGATGTTTGATTACATCGAAAATGTGTCTGTAAGGTAATTTTTTTATTTTTACAACTTTTACATTGAAACTTGTACCAATGACTTTCAAAAATGATGCAATTTTGACAAATAAAAAAGGACTACATAAAAAACAATGAATTTATGACACTTGACACTATATACTATTACCCTTATTGACCACCAATTTGAGGAGAAAAAATATGAAACTTACATTAGAAATGGCTAAAAAAACGTTTCTATACACTTTTCACTCAACAAAAACTAGAATAAATTGATAATATATACACAATAGATTATAATTTTTACACAATGATATGAACGTATACCTAACAAACTAAAATTAGCAGAATAAAGGGAATTGCATACATGAAAATTTCACAATATGTATGTGCACAAATTTCACTAACGAGACTCACGTTAATTAACTTAACTAAAAAAATAAAAACATCTATTGTTTCCTAATAGAATAATAAAACCTCAAAAATGTATTTTCCTATATAAAAATTGTACCATGAGGAGATGGTTTAGAAGGAAGATGTCAGACTCAGGAGGGTAAGTAGGTCGAGATAAATTCAGGGTGGAACATGAAGATCAAGCCTAAGAGGAGACTAGTGGAATGTAATACCTCAAACTCACCTTATTTTCATGTTGTGTAATGTGATTTGATACTATATTTACCAATTCACAAGGAAATAAAGGCTCAGGTTGCACCTTCAACACATCCCCTATCTAATATTCCATAGACCGATAATCATGTGTTCATTGAATATAAAAATAATTCAATTCAGAATGGATTTGACATGGGTAAATAACATCAGGTTATGTAATGATGTAGATATTGGTTCTAAAATAATGGATAATACATTGGCATGTGAAAATTGCGAGATCAAGATCTAATGCTCTAAATAGAAATTGAAATTTGAGTCTACAGAACCTTATGTAGCAACTCTCACAATGTTGAATTAAATAACAATTAGAATACACTTAACCTATATGAATCTCAATAAGGAAAATATCATATACCAGGGAAAAAACATGAGCTGCCTCTTCACTAGTTTCAAAACTCTATAGCCTTCACACAACCTACTATGATACGAAATAATGGAGTGGCAACAGATTGACACAGGAAACTTGATTAGTCATTCTCTATGATTCAACGTAATACATTGGCTATTATATATTCATGGAGGTATGAAAAATACCTCTTAAAAATAGGTAACAAATGATCCATTTATAATTATATGGGTGTAACAAATACATTTGACTAACAAACAATGTAAGAACTAACAAATATTATCCAGACATTTCACACCTCATCATTTATCATCTTAGACACTAGTGCTCAGCCATGACATCAGTGCTAGATGCCCCCGTATCCTTTGGGTACCCATAACCTCTTTGTACTTTATTCACATATTTTGGGTCCTTTCTAGCCATTTGAGCATCTTATCTTTTTGGTAGTCAGCCTTTTTGGGGTTAATTAATAAATTCAAGCAAGGGAATCATATAAATATAAATTCATGTGATCATAATAAAGGACCAAGCATTAAACATTAGCTATCACCACCTAAGGTTGCATCCAAATGTTATTCAAGAGCATTCCAACATCCATTCTATCATCCATTCAAGGGTAGGAGACTTCATTATTCTGAATACACTTCATAGGATGGTAAGTTCATTCTATTCCACGCACACATCTATTTACATCTCTTACATCTAGCTATTTTCTCGCTATCAAGTGTGACACATAGAAGAGTCACCTAGGGCATAATGCCCCACACACACACACCTAGAACTAAATTGGTTTAAAATTTAATGCAACACTCAATCGTAATTTCACTTAGTTTACCGTTGAGGATAGTTAGAACCCTTATTTACATTATTTTATTTTTGTGATTTAATGCACTCTTGAGGGTTTTATAGGTCAAAATTTCATTTCAGGTTATCAGCGACCTCAATAATCATTGTGTGACATACTAGAGACCAAAGATGAAGGATATTGAACACCTTGCATCCAGTATGAGATGATTTTATGATCTTTTTGGTAAACAAAGGCACCCAAAAATAGGTCAATGGCACCTGCAGAAACCCCAGTATAGGAAGATCATCAGTTCACACATTTTTCTGAGGCTCTGTATGACACTTCTTTCTTTCTGTTCACGTGTTCATCACTTTATCATAGTCCAAAATTAATTTCAAAATAACCAAATCATCTTATCTCCTCTTTGCAACCAGGGTTTCAATACTTAATTGCTTAATTTGTTTGGGTCTATTTTTCACTTAATTTTTTATTTATTTACTGCTACATAGCAATCAAATTTAGGAATTTATTTCCATATTTTCTTAATCATTTTTCTAAAACCATCCTATTTGAACACACTTAGGATATCTCTTTCCTAGTTTCTTACATCTTTCTAATATCCTCTCATCATGGATAATTCTATTCATGATTTATTGCTCCTCCATCCTAAATTAAGAGCTAAAATCGTCACTCTCTTGAATACTACTTGTGTTCCTGCTAATATTCATATAGACATAGTTTACAACACATTTAGAGATGTAATTTATGAGGAAATTTCTTTTAGATCTAATCCTTGTGTTGATCTTGCTACTTTCGATAATGATACTCCTTTATACATAGTGATTTGCATACAAAACATTAGTGTTAAGCTTGTTATAGTCTATAATGGATCTGAGCTTAATTTATGCAATTTATCCTTCATTGAGGTTATAGGTATTTCAACTACTAATGTCAGTCCTTAAACTATTTCTCTTCATGCGTACAATGGTTCCATTCGTCCATACATAGGACATATTAATTTAACAATCATTGTTGGGCCAAATCCCTTCATACAGTCTTCTTTTTCATTGAATTCATAGTTCAATATAATTGCTTACTTGGTAGACCATGGCTTCATGCCATGTAAGAAGTACCCTCTATAGTGTACCGATGTTTCAAATTATTACATGAGGATATTGAATACACTATCGCCATTGATCATGAACCATTCAAATATTGCAACCACAATCCCACCACTACACTTCCCACTCCACGATTTGTTACTACTAACAAACCACAACCTAATGATTCCCTTCCTCATGTAGAAGGTACTATTTGCATGTTAAAAAATTTTCCATCCACATCATTGCCCCCTCCCACTACTACAAATGCTATGGTAATTTATCAGGCCTTATCCAAGCATCGGACATCGTTCCACCTACTTCACTCTCTCATATGCACCCACTATTAACATGTCCTCCTTTTACATGCACACTTTTCATGAATGAATCTTACTGAGAACACATCTCATTTGATACTACTTACCCAGATAATATATGCACACATGATGGGTTAGATCGGCTAGGATTTACAATTGAAGGAATATTTCCTCCACCTCATGATCATCATTTATACCATGGATTTGTTTGCATTATCGATGATTATGGTCTTTGAGTCTTTTATCTACAAAAATTTCTTACATGTTCCCCTCGTACTTATCCACCTACACTTAGATAGACTTGGCTTGATTACATTGGGGACACATTAGACCCTGATCATACTGAAAAATCATTCCCCGTGCCCTTTGGCTACATTTTTAATCATAATGAATCATTTATTTTCTATTCACAAACTCTTACTCGATTATATGCACATAGTTTTCTACTACTCCCATTCAATGATGAATAATATGCTATGGGCATGTATAATTTATGCGTTAATGGCTCCTTACTCAACCAACCTTACACTATCTCCTATCATGTCTCATATGATTCACCTTTGGATTTTGATCATGAAAATGATGACCTCCTAGATGATATTATTTGATTTATTTTATCATCACATACTTGGGGGTGTTAGTGATAATTTTTTTTGGGTAGACAAATCTGTGGAATTCTTGCCAATGCTTTGGGAATCTAAGTCCATATACTTAAATGGTGCAACTACCATGTTTACATGCATGTGAAAAATGATTTTTGTGGTGGTCTTTCGACTAGGGATCCAACAAGGGCACTCCATTGAACTTGTGGAAAGGCTATAAATTTCTTTCCAGAGAGTACTTTATGAGAGAAGGGAAAGGGAGTGAGAAAAATAGAGGGGATTGCTTCAGTCGGTAGAAAATCAGAGTCCCACACCCATTAATCAAAAAATTTGAACACACATTAAATTTAATAAGAAACAACCGTGCAAATGGAAACAAGACCAATTAGGAATTATGAGCACAAAGAATAAGTAATTCACTCATTCAAAAAAGGATATAAACTCCTTCTTGTATTGATGCTCAAGCAAAAATTGTACATAGCAAGAATAAATAAATGCAAAAGTGGAAAAATAGAAAAATTTCAGCTCTCTTTTCTCCTTCACAAGAATTAGTCTCTCATTAAATTACAAATTGACAAAAAACTAAGAAGAAGCTCAAATGAGGGGCTCATTAAAATATATATAAGAGAGATGCCTCTTCATATGCCTTTTCTAACTTTAGACTATTGATATTCCTAAGAAAATATTAAGTCCCTTTTATATAATCAAGGTGACTTAATTTACATTATGTTTCTAATTATTATTTTTATAATAACTTAAAGGCATATCAAAAAGTGCAAACCCTAATGAAGGATTAAAACATTTGAAGAGAGAGAAATTTGGGGGGAGGAAGAGAGGAGAGAGAGAAGGAAGAAGAAGGGGATAAGAATGATATTAATGATGAAATACCCACCTCTGATGAAGCTCCACAATTCCTTCCAGATGGCTTGATGGAATGTCCCAATGGGATGATCTCTAAATACCTGAACTATTTGTATCCCGAGAAGATCATTTGGATGGTTCAAGGAAATCTTGATTTAAGTGTTCAAGAACACTTGTTAAATGAATTCATTGATGAGCATGAAAAATGACTCATAAAATCCTTTCTGAAGAGATAGGAGCTATGAAACGATCCTGTTAATTTTAATGCACTTTTTTTGTTGATGACTGCAACATCCACCATGCACATGTTACACCTATGCCCCGAACCATGAAGTGAGTGTCAAAAGACATTGTCGAGTTCCCGTGAGATGAGATCTCAAATGACCTGTGAGAAATGCCAATGATGCTCCGAATGATGATGTTATGGCCCACTGGCAAAGATGGTATCTTTGAGGAATGATGATGTTGACCCAAATGATCATCCCTCTATGTCCCATTGTGTTGAAATTTCCCTTTGAGTGTGACTTCCCATTAATAGCAAGTTCCCGGATAGGAGACTTACTATTTTTGGTAAGAGGTGAATTTTACCTCTTTTTAAGCATCTTACTGTGATGAACTTCTTCATTCACTCCTATGGATACTACCTTTGCCTCGACCACTTCTCGGGGTGACTTATTATTTTTAGTAAGCACCCATAAAGGGAACTTACTATTTTTAGTAAGCATCCCTTTTTGCTATTTTCTCCTCTGGACAATCATTATGACTTCTGGGTTATCTTTGATGTACAAAATCTTCACCACAACCACTTTTGATGATGACTTTCCAAACATAGTAAGTCTATATAAAAAAACTTACTATTTTTATAAAGTGATTTTTCGGTGCTCCGTTTTTGATGGAACACATATTTTTGGACTCAGTTCATCATCGCGATCTTATCCTCCGAATTTAACTTCATTTTTCTCACTAGAAAGCTTGAAAAATAAAAAAATGAAAATTTCACCTGGTAGTGGATTTAGGGTTCATGGAGTTATCATAGTGACCATCAATGGAGCTCAAAATTCTTAGGTCTGGTTTTTTCCTTCAATCGTGATGAAATTAACTCTATTGTGATAGGTTTTTTCATTTGAAGTATGTGTGCAAGTTTTTATCTCAATCTAACCATCAGATTTTAAAGTGAAAAAATTGACGAATGAGAGCTAGGGCACCAAAATAAGTTTCAATTGTATAAAATAATCTAGAGAATCATTTGAACCTCCGTCTATTGCATCGTGATGTCATTTGAAAAAAAGGAGGTTTCTTTGCCAATTAATTTTATCTCAATCTGTTGCTGAATGGTTCGAAAGATATGAATGAAAAATGCTTCGTCCATGGTGACTTTGGGGGTTTCTTCGAAAAAACTTTGTTTCTTCACCATTTTTCGTTCTTTCTCATTATTCATCTTTCTGATCCTCTTATATTCTTTGATCCTCATATTTTCAATGTGAGAAGGAATTGAAGGACCTGGTTGAGTGTAGAAATGGAGTGTTTTGGATGTCTGATAATTTTTTTCCAAAGTTCTCGGCAGGGTCTGGAGATGTGGGGGGATAAATAGGCATGAAAAATGACTAAGTGCCAGTAATTTATTCATCCAAAAATGAAAGCATAGGTTTTAGGTGAATTTTTGTGTCCCCTTTTGTCCCTTTTCTAAAGGATGAAAGGGACATCAATTTCCACATCGTGCCATGTTGCAATAATTGGTGATCATTTCATACAGTGTGCATTTGAGGAAAGGCTTGAGAGACTAGCACCTGGGGGCTGAGCTGGAAATGCAGAAGGTCACATTGGTGAACTATGAGGGATAAGTGGGGTTTGGTGAATTTTCATGTCCCTTTGTCCCTTTTCTAAAGGGATGAAAGGGACATCAGTTTCCACTTCGCACCAGGTTGCGACACTTGGTGATCATCCATGCAGGGAGAGGTAAGGCTCAAACTAGCTCCTAAGGGCTTAATTGAAAATGTGGGAGGTTGTATTGGTGTTTTGGAGGCTAAAAAGGACTAGAAATGGACATGAAATATTTCCATGCTGTCCTGGCACTAATATGTGTCCACTTTGAAAAATGATTAAGTACCGAAGAGTGTGCCTTGAGAGAAAACTTACGAAGGCCATATTTGGAGCTCCCGGTGAAGTTTTTTGATGAAATTTTATATTATTATAATTGGAAATTGAATTATGAATATAATTTTTTGGGTATTAGATCTTTATTCATCCATTTGAGCCTTGAAAAATAGATTTTTTTCTATATTTGTGACTGAGCATGAGAAAAACTAGATGTATACATATTGTGCATATGTGTTGTGAAAAATATGACCCCCTAACCTTATAGAGATCTTAATTAACTTTCCATTTGATATATTTTTTAGCTCCTACCTCCTTAAAAAACTCCTAGAATTTATTCCCGAAGCTCAAGTGTTTTTTAACACTCTGTGCTACTTAGGCGTGAGAATCCGCTTCTAATGGACTTTCCCAGAAACTTCCAATTCTTCCTTGAATCTTAAAATATATTTTACTTGGTGTTATTAGCCCTTGAATACTCCTCCATAATGGATTTTTATCCTTTTATCTTCTCCAGGGGTCGTGCATAGGTCTGAGGAAGGATGATGGTAGCCATTCCCAAAACTGCTTGATTACTTGAATGTTCTAAAAGATTCTAAATCACCTAGAGGGACATATTTTACTTTTCTAAATCACATAGATGGAAAATTGACATTCACATAGGGATCATTTGATAGATAGGATAGGATTGGTTTTGAGGATTGGATGACCTAGGGGTGTCTTAGGAAGGTATGAATTTGAAAAGTTTTGACACTGTGGGTTCATTGTCATGCTTGAAAATTGGCAATTTTCCTGTTACACATTTACATGATAACAAATGGATCTAGATTAGGGACATGTTATAGATTGAGCATAGTGAAAACATAACATGAGAAATCATAGAATATTTATTCACAATATGTTAACTAGTGCCTTATCCATTAGGATTTACAAGAGTCGGATAAAAGTTAAATGAGATAGCTTGAAAGGAAAAACACACACGCACACAAAATGTAGAAAGGAAACACACAACACATGAAATGGGAAAACATGCATAATAAGAAGGGAAAAAAACACCTATGGTATAATGTGGGGGACAACCCACTTTCACCAAAGCACTTTCCTTTTCAGTAGTTACCTCCGAAGGGGTAATACAAAATGCCGATGTTCTGCGAGGCTATTGAATGGTTCCAGAAAGTATCCTCCTCTCCTCATTTTCTTATGAAATTAATGAACTTTCACACTTTCCTATATACTTTGTAGGAGCGAGCCCACATGATATTCTTGATGCTCAGGTCTTTGTTTAGAGATTCCATTTCCTTCATTTCCTTTGAAATCTATTTCTGTGCTTATCTGCACTGTTGTTTTTTCTTCTACCATATCATTACTACTCTAGGGCTGAATTTTGTTTGAATTGTTCAAATATCTTGAGCTCTCTTCAATCCCACATTCATGTTCATCCACATGTTTTCATTGGGGATACTTGAATTCATATTTCTGACTCATGTCTTTATGAGGTATTTGTAAGTTGAGTGAATAATCATACACAACTTCATTCCCATCTTGCATGGCCATAGCTTGAATTAAGAGGTCGAGACTCAGCTTAGGATCTTCATTGCTTTCTGCTACTTTCAAGATCTCTTGTATTGAATCATTATCTAGTACTTCCAAAAGTTAAACTTTACCCTTATTTGTAAATTCTTCACTTTGATACTCAAGGAACCCGTCAAGAGGCATTGCTTTGATATCTTGAGGTTCATTATATTCTATCACTTCTTCATCTGAAGGAATCTTGAATTTGAGGGCTATAAAACATCTTGCTTCAACTTATTCACAAGAAAAAGAGTTATCCTCTTCAAATGGGAAAAAATACTTCACTTTCATCATTAAATTTCTCATGAGGTACATCAGGCTATTCACCTTACTTTACTTCATCATGACTAGTCTTTGAATAAATTGAGCATCCCAAATTAAGTTCACACCTTTCTTGTAATTCCATAGCGTGCATCATGAGTTCGAGACTGAGCTTAGGGTATTTTGTTTATTTTGTAGATCTTAGAAGGTTTTACATAGATGGTTCTTTCCACCCATTCAAGGGCTCATCAAAGGCTAGTTTGGTATCTTCCTGGGTGACATGATCAAGAGAATCATCATATTTGAATGGTAATGATAATATCTCCTCATCTCGGATAAGGACATAAGATAATTTTTCCACTTGAAAATCATCGAGAACCAGTTCCTATTCTCCATACCTCACATCATCTAGAAATTCATGGATATTCTCTTGTATCTAAAATTTCCTCAATGCTTCCTCTAGATCCATATTCCTCATAGAAGGAAGGTTTAGTCCTATCAAAATTGGGATCTCATTCTCTTCTTTAGTCATCACAAAATAATTCATCCTCTTGTTATTTTGGTACAAAATGTTGGCTCTTGGACTTCCTAACTTTCATGCATTGTGTACATTGTATTCTTCTTTGGAAGAAATTTATCCATGTCTCCCTTCACTGGAATGATTGAAGAAGACCAATTCATCTGGATTTTCCCTCCCAATTGTTGGCAGAAACTTCTACTTAGCAAAATTCCAAATGAAGTTGAAATGTCTGCTACCAAAATCATCATTGAAGCTTTTTTTTTCTGGAAATTTGGCAAGAGCCACATGTGCATATTTGACCTTCCCTATAAGTGGGTTTTTTTTGGACTTCATGGAGTAACAAGAGCCACCAAGCGGAGTCATGAGGAGTTTAAGAGATTTAGAAACCTTCACAGACATCACATTATCCGAGGCACCTGAATCTACTATGTAATTTTCAATACATATTACCCAATGAGAAGAGAGATGTAGAAGGGATCAACCTTATCAGTCTTTGATGGACTTAGAGTGAGCATGTTTTGTGATGGAGGTGTAAGTGGGTTTGGTAATATTCCTTTAGAATTAGGAGTTACAACATTGGGTGTTAAACTACCATTCCTGATATATTGGATGAATCTCTCAAATTGTTCAAGGTGAGTCCACAAATATTTGATTTCAATAATCTTGCAATTTCTCTTTGTTTGCATATTCTATGAAGTTGAAAGGAGAAGATGCAAATAGGGGTGATGAAGGGTTTTCTTTTGGAGTTAGGACAAGTTTGGAAGAAGGGGTAAATTTTTTGGGAACAGAGGGAGTTTTTAAAGGTATACCAGGAGATTTCGAAGTACTAGATTTTATAGGAAAAGATTTAGATTTAGAAATGGAAGAGGCATTAGAATACTTGGAATTGTGTGAGCCTTATTACTTGATACATGATTAGGTTTCACAAATGCGGACTCCATGCAAGGTCGAAGTGGAGATCCTCAAATGATTATTTTATTTATGGAGTCACCAAAAGAGGGTCTTCAGTCTTCTTTTTCTTCATAGCTATGGAGAAAGAAGCTCCCTTTTGAGACTAGGAGTGAGTAAACATAACACATGAGAAACTAAGTGCCTCTTTACCATCACCATCTTTGCTCCCTGAGTGATATTTCATGATTCTATTTTGAGTGTCACAACCCACTTCTTCTGTCTCTAGGAAATTTATGCCTTTGCTTTCTTGTTCGAATTCCTTCCTCGTCCTCTTGGATTCTACCACTTGTATTGATGGGTAGATCCTCTCAAGGAAAGTCTTTGGGGTGCCTTGAAAACCTGATTCTTGTTATTTATTTGAGGTGATATTAATTCAAAAAAATTCCCTCTTTAGTGTAAAACTTTCATTTTCCATTTTTTGCAAGAAAGGAATAGTTCTTTAATCTCTAGGATGTTGAGCTTTACCCTTTGAGGGATTCTTGATCTTTCTATATAGGATGATATCATCATCAAGTTCAATGGAAAATATTTGTGCTTTTGAAATATCCCTTAGATTGAGCTCTTCATAGGAAAAATCACTATCTCTGGTGATTGAACACTAATAAAAAATCTCTTGACGATTGTTCTCTGATGGTGAATCCTCTTCCGGTATCATATAGAGAAACTGGTCGAAACAAGCCACAAAGTATCTCAAATTTTAATTTCCCCCTTTCTTCATTTGTGCCAATTAAACAAGGAGGTCTTGAAAGTCATTAGTAAATCTAAATATTTCCTCAAACATGCTTTTGATGTCATTCCAACAAGTGATGGATCGGGCAAGTAGGAGGTAAAACTATTCCATTACTTTTTTTTGGAGAGACTCCACAAAGAATCTTACAATGAAATCTTCATGTTGGACACCAAGAGTCCCACATGATGTGTTGAAGGCTGATATGTACTCTTTAGGGAGTTTTGTGCCATCACCTTTGAACTTAGGAAATTTCTTGTGAGAATCTGTCGGTAAACTATGAAGAGGGGGTTCAAGAGCAAGCAAGATTGTATTTCTTCCACATGGAACAATGGGTTGAGTTCTTTATTATTTTTCTACCATTGTTTCTTCCACTTCAGTTTCTACTTTGTAAAATTCTTCTTTCGGTTCTAGCACTGAAACTTTTTGTAATAGGAATATGAAAAGACACTATGGAATACAAAAGGTCACTTGTAAGAATCAACAATGTGTATTTAACCAATGGATTTTCATCAACTCTAATTTTTGTATTTTTGGATATTTGGATTTTATTTTGTCATTTTATGGATGTTCTGGTCATATTTTGGTTGTAGATGCTACTAAATCTGCCCCATAGTGGGCTCTAAAATCTGTTGGTGAAAAAAACATTTCGATGGAAAAATTTATGGGTTTCTCGCTAATGCTTTGGGAGTCAAAGTCCCTCTACTTAGATGGTGTAACTTTCATATTATTTCATGTGCTTCAAAAAGTGGATTTTTTTGATGGCCTTATGGCCAATGATCCAATAGGGGAACTCCACTAACCCTACGAGCAAAGCTAAAAATCTTCTTTCTAGAGAAGAATTTTTCTGAGAGAAGTGCAAAGTGGGAGTGAGAAAAATAGAGATAGGAGAACTAATGTTGCTGGGTAGAAAATCAGATTCCTACACACACTAGTTATAAGTTTCTAACACACATGCAATTTATGAGAAGAAACAAACCTACAAACTGGAAACATGACCACTTAGGACATATGAGGAAACCATGCATAAGTAATATGCACACATTCAGTACACCTTGGAAAAGGCTAGAAACTTCTTCCTTAATAAGGCATTTTAATTAGAAGTTGTACATAGTATGAAGAATGGAGGAATGTAATAGTGGGGGGAAAATAGAAGAAAATTGGCTAACTATCTTTTTATTCCATAAGTAGACAAATTACTCTCTCATGAGATTACACAATTGAATACAACCAAGAAGAATCCCAAATGAGGGGTTCATTACAATTTATAGAAGAGAGATGCCTCTTCATCTTCATAATGACACTTCATATGCCTTTTTCTAACTTTAGACTCTTAATATTCCTAATTAACTCCCTTTTATATAATCAAGGTGACTTAATTTCCATTATGTTTCTAAAGTTTTTTTTTTTTGAATAACTTAAAGGCATATCAAAAAGTGCAAACCCCAATGTAGGATTAGAACATTTGATGAGAGAGTAAAGTTTGGGGGAGGAAGAGAGAAGAGAGAAGAGAGAGAAGGAATAAGAAGGGGGGAATAATGCTGCTGAATGAATGAAATATCCACCTCCAATGAAGTCCATAACTCCTTCCAGATGACTCGATGGAATGTCCTCAAAGTGATGATATCTGAATCCTTGAACTATTTGCACCCCAAGAAGCTCCTTTGGATGGTTTGAGGACACCTTGAGTTAAGTGTTCAAAAACACTTGTTAAATGAATTCAATGATGACCATGAAAACTGACTCATAAAAAACCTTTCTGAAGAGATAGGGCTCAAAACCAGTCTTGTAAAGTTGAATGAAATTGTTTTACTGATGACTGCAACTTTCACCCTACACATCCTATACATGTGCCTCAAACTATGAAGTGAGTATCAAAAGACATTATTGAGTTCCCTGATATGGATCTCGAATGTCCCGTGAGAAATGCCTATGATGATCTAGAATGATGATATTGACCTGAATGATCATCCCTCTATGTCCCATTGTGCCAAAACTACCCTTTGAGTGTGACTTACCATTAATAGCAAGTTCCTAGATGGGAGACTTATTAATTTTGGTAAGAGGTGACTTTTGCCTCTTCTTGACCATCCTGATATGATCAAATTCTTCATTCACTCCTGTGCACAGTGCCTTTGCCTCGACCACTTCTTAGGGTGACTTATTATTTTTAGTAAGCAGTCATATAGGGGAACTTACTATTTTTAGTAAGCATCCATTTTTTCTATTTTTTGCTCAAGACAATCATTCTGACTTTTGGGTTATCTTGGATGCACACTATCTTTTGCCACAACCAATTTTGATGATGAATTTTCAAACATAGCTAGTCTGTATAGGAAAACTTGCTATTTTTTGAAAGTGGATTACTGGTTCTCAATTTGTGACAAAAAACATATTTTTAGACTTGGCTCTTTTTCATGATCATATCCTTTGAATTTCAATTTATTTTTCCCACTAGAAAGCTTGAAAATAAAATAAAAAAATTTACACCTGGTAGTCGCTTTGGGCATGGCGCTGTCATAACGATCATTAATGGAGCTTGAAATTTATAGGTCTAGTTTTTTCCTCTAATTTTTATGAAATTAAGTCTATTGCGATATGTTTTTCATTTGGATTTTGTTTCCAAGTTTTTATCTTGATCCGAACGTCAGATTGGTAAAAAATTCGGCAAATGAGAGCTATGGCATAAAAATAAGTTTTCATTGTAGAAAATAATTAGGAGCATCATTTTACCCTCCATGTGTTTCATCGTGAAAAAATTAGAAAGAGAAGAGGTTTGTAAAAAAATCATCTCAATTTGTTGAATGGTTCGAAAGATATGATTTAATCTTCGTCAGGTGACTTCAGGGGTTTCCTCGAAAAAACTTCGTTTCTTCACCATTTTTATTCTTTCTCTCTCTTCATCTTTATGGTCCTCCTATATTCTAATATCCCTATGTTTTCAGTGTGAGGATGGTTTTTTAGAGCTGATTGAGTGTAAAAATGGAGGTTGGGATGTTTGAAGAATTTTTTCCAGAGTTATGGCATGGTATGGAGGTGTGGGGGATGAAATGGAGTGAAAAATGACTAATTCTGGTATATATTCATTCCAAATGAAAAATCATGAGGGATAGGTGCATTTTTATGTCCCTTATGTCCATTTTATAAAGGGAATAAAGGGACACAAAATTCCCCATCGTTCCTGGTTACGACACTTGGCAAAATTTTACTGGGTGTACATTTTAGCGAGTGAGCTTGGGAGAAGCACCTGGGAGCTGAGTTTAAGGCATATGGAGAACCAAAAGGGAAAGGTAGGGCTGGTAGAATTTTTTTGTACCTTATTTTTATTTTCTAAAGGGATGAAAGGGACATAAATTTTCACTTCGCACATGGTTACGACACTTTGCAATCATCTGTACAAGGAGAGGTAAGGCTCAAACTAGCTCCTGGGGGCTTAACTGAGAATGTGGGACATCATATTGGTGTTCTGGGGAATAAAAAATGGTTTGGTAAATTTTTTTTCATTATGTCCCTTTTCTAAAGGGAAAAAAGGTACATGAAATCTTGTCATTCTCCTAGTGTTGACATGTGTCCTCCTGAATAAATGACTAACTGCGAGAACTCTTAACTTGAGAGTGAACTTGTGAAGGTCGTATCTAGAATTCCTGGTGGATTTTTTCTACAACATTTTAGATGATTTTGAATTAGAATTTCCTTATAAATCCAATGGTGGTGATCTTATCTCTTTATTCATTCATTTGTGCCCTAAACATTTGGATTTTGTTTCTGGCACTATGACTGACCATGAGAAAACCTGGATGTAAACATATTTCTCCTAGGTGTTGCGACAAATATGATTCCACCATATTAAAGTGCTCTTAATTACCTTTCCATTTATTTCTTTTTTATCTCCTAACTGCTTATAGGACTCCCAAAATTAGTTCCCGAAGCTCTTTTTTAACACTGTGTGATGCCTAGGCCTGAGAACCTGACTTTAGAGGACCTGCCCCAAAACTTCTAAATATTCCATGAATATTCAAAAATATTTTCCTTGATGATCTTAGCACTTTAATGCATTTTTATGTTGATTTTTTCTCTTTTTTTCCACTCCAGGGGTGTTCATTAGTACCCCAAAGGCTAGTGGTATCCCTTCCCAAAACTGCTCAAAAATTTGCATTCTCCAAAATCTCCTAAAATCACCTAGGGGGATTAGATGGACATAAAATTTAGGACCATTACATAGACTGAGTAAGTCTTGGTGTTAAGAATGTGTAGCCCTGGGGTGTATTGGAAAGGAAAGACTTTAAAGTTTTTACACAGGGGTATCAGTGTCCTAGTTTCTATTGAATTTTTGTCACTGTAAAAACCCAGGAAAACAACTGGATGTAACTTGGGGAAATGGTATGGAATGAGCACAAAAAATACATGACATGAGGAATCTCATAATCTCAATATATAACACATTGACTAGTTCCTTATCCATCGAGCCCTCCATAGTTTCCTACAACTGCAAGAGATAGCCAAGAATAACACACTCACACACACAACATAGGAAAAGGTAAAACACTTACTTGTATACTTTGTAAGAGTGGGCCTACATGAGCTTCTCAATGCTCGGGTATTCACTCAGAGATTCTATTTCCTTCATTTCCTTTGAAATATATTTCTATGCTTATCCGCACTGTTGATGTTTCTTCTACCATATCATTACTACTTCAGGGATGACTTTTATTTGAATTGTTCAAATATCCTAAGCTCTCTTCAATCCTGTAGTCATGTTCACCTGCATCTTTCTTGGAGGGATCCTTGAATTCATCTTTCTGAATCATCTATTTATGAGGTATTTATAAGTTGAGTGAAGAATCGAACACAACTTCATGCCCATCTTTCATGGTCATACCTTGAATCAAGAGGTCAAGACTCATCTCAGGATCTTCAGTGCTTTCTGGTGCTTTCAATATATCTTGAATTGAATCCTTATATGGTACTTTAAAAAGTTCATCTTTACCCTTATTTACAAATTATTCCCTTTGAGATCCAAGGAACCCGTAAAAAGGCATTATTTCAATATCTTGAGGTTCATTATATTTTATCACTTCTTCCTCTGGAGGAATCTAAATTTGGATGGCTTCAAAACTTCTTGCTTCGACTTTTTCACAAGAGAAAGAGTTATCTTCTTTGAATGGTAAAGAAAAGACTTCACTTTCATCATTAATTTTCTAAGGAGGGACATCAGGATCTTCACCTTCCTTTGCTTCACCATGACTAGTCTTTGAATCAGTTGACCATCCTAGATTAAATTCTCACCTATCTTATAACTCCATATCTTGGATGATGAGTTTGAGACTGAGCTTAGGGTCTGAGACTATGTACCTTATCTTCCTCTTTGGAAGAAATTTCTCCATGTCTCCCTTCATTGGAATTGTTAAAGAAGACCAATTCATATGGATTTTCCCTCCCAAATGTTGGCCAAAACTTCTACTTAGTAGCATCCCAAAGGAAGCCATAAATTCTGCTACCAAAATATTCATTGAAACTATTTTGTTTTGAAATTGGGTGAGTGCCATCTATGCATCTTTCACCTTCCCTATAATTGGGACTTATTTGGACTCCATGGAGTAACAAGAGCTACCAAAAAGAGTCATGGGGAGTTTAAGAACTTTGGTAACCTTCACAGGAATCACATTATCTGAGGCACCTGAATCTATTATGTAATTTTTTAATACATATTCCCCAACGAGAAGAGAGATGTATAAGGGATAAAACTTGTTGGTATTTGATGTACTCAAAGTGAGCATGTTATGTGATGGAGGTGTAGGTGGGTTTAGTAGTATTCCTTTAGAACTAAGAGTTACAACTTTGGGTGTTAAACTACCATTCTTGATATATCAGACAAATATATCAAATTGTTAAGGGTGAGTCCGTAAATATTTAGTTTCAATAATCTGCACTTTGTCTTTTCTCGCATATTATATGAAGTCAAAATGAGAAGATACAGATGAGGGTTATGAAGGGATTAATTTTGGAGTTAGGATAGGTTTGGAAGCAGGGGTAGATATTTGGGGAACAGAGGGAATTTTGAAAGGTACACTAGGAGATTTCAAAGTACTCGAGCTTACAAAACTAGATTTAGATTATGAATTAGAAGAGGCATTGGAAGAATTATATGGAATTGTAGGATCCTTATTACTTGCAACAGTATCAGGTTTCTCAAATGCAAACTCCATACAAGGTGGATGCAGAGATCCTCAACTGGTGTTTTTTTACAGAATCACCACGGGAAGATGTTCAGTCTTATTTTTCTTCACAGTTGTGGAGGAAGAATCTTCCTTTTGAGGGTGGGAACAAGTAAAAAAACACATTAGAATCTCGGTACCTCTTTACCATCATCATATTTTATCCCTAAGTGATATTCAATGAGTCCATTTTGAGTGTCACCACTCACTTCTTTTGTCTCTAGGAAATTTCTACCTTCACTTTCTTGTTTGATTCCTTCCTCGTCCTCTTGGATTCTACTACTCATATGGACGGGCGAAGCCTCCAAGGAAAGTATTTGGGGTACCCCAAAATTATAATTCCTATTATGTATTTGAGGTGATATTCATTATAAAAATTCTCTCTTTAGTGAAGACATTTCATTTTCCATTCTTTACAATAAAGGAATGATTCTTTCATCTCCAGGACGTCAATATTTACCCTTTGAGGGATTTTTTATCTTTCTAGATAGGATGAGATCGTCATCAAGTTTAATGTCTAATATTTGGCCTTCTGCAATATCCCTCGTATAAATTCTTCGTAGGAAAATCCTACCTCTGGTTATTGAGAACTAATAAATAATCTCTTGACGTTTTTATCGGATGGTGAATCCTATTCCATTATCCTACATAGCAACCAGTCCAAATGAGCCATGAAGCCTTTCATAGTTTTATTTTCTCCTTTCTTCATTTATGCCATTTGAATAAGGATGTCTTAAAAATCCTCAGTAAATATGAATCTTTCCTAAAAAATCCTTTTGATGTCATTTTAACAAGTGATGCACCGAGAAGGCAGAAGGTAGAACCATTCCACTTATTTTTCTTGGAGAGACTCGACGAACAATCTTACAGTGATATCTTCATGTTGGACACCAAGAATACCACATTATGTGGTGAAGGTTGATATGTTCTCTTGATGGAGTTGTGTTTCATTACCTTTGAGCTTGGGAAAGTTCTTGCAGGAATCTGTTAGTAAACTATGAAGAGGGTGTTCAAGAGCAAGCGGGCCTGTATTTATTTCCCATGGAACAATGGGTTGAGTTCTTTCTTCTTTGTCTTCTTTTTTTAATCTTGCTTCATCTTCTACTTTGTAAAATTATTCTTTCGCTTCTAGCACTAAAATATTTTGCAATAGGAATATGAAAAGACATTATGGAATAAAAAAGGTCACTTGCAAGAATCAACAATGTGTCTTTTTACAATGGATTTCCATCAACTCAATTTTTTTTTTTAAATTTTTGGATATGTTATTTTTATTTTTAGTTTTTGGACCTTGCTGTCATATTTTGGGTGCATACACTGCTAAATTTACCCCACGATGGGCGTTAAATTTTGGCGAGAAAAAAATTAGATGAAAAAATATAAATATTTCTTTGCAACACTCTTGGAATTGAAGTCCTTCTACTTAAACGATGTATATTTCTTTGGTGTTCTTTCGACTGGGGAAATGTGATTTATGTGGTGTTCTTTCGACTGGGGATGCAATAGGGGTACTCTATTGACACTACAGAAAAGATAATAATTTCTTACTAGAGAGTAATTTGAAAGAGAAGGGAAAGGGAGTGACAAAATGAGAGGAGGAGATTAATTACATGCATAGAAAATCAGAGTCCCACACCCATTAATAAAAAATTTCCAACATGTATTAAATTTAAGAACAAACAACCCTATAAATGGAAACAAGACTAATTAGGATTTATGAGCACAAAGAATTAGTAAAGCCCTCATTCAAAAAAGGATATAAAATACTTCTTCTTGTATTGATGCTCGAGCAGAAATTATACATAGCAAGAATAGAGGAATACAAGAGTGGGAAAATAGAAGAATTTCAACTATCTCTTTTATCCTTCACAATAATTACTCCCTCATGAGATTACAAATTGACAACCAACTAAGAAGAAGCCCAAATGAGGGGATAATTACAATTTATAGAAGAGATATGCCTCTTCATCTTCCTAATGACACTTTATATGCTTTTTTCTAACTTTAGACTCTTGATATTCCTAAGAAAATATTAATTCCATTTAATATAATCAAGGTGACTTAATTTACATTATGTTTCTAAAGTTTTTTTTCTAATAACTTAAAGGCATATCAAAAAGTGCAAACCCTAACAAAGGATTAGAACATTTGAAGAGAGATAAAGTTGGGGGAGGAAGAGAGGGGAGAGAGAAGCATGAAGAATGGGAGAAGAATGATGTTGATGCTGAAATACCTGCCTCCAATGAAGTTCACAGTTACTTCCAAATGGCTCGAAGTAATGTCCAAATGTGATGATCTCTGAATCCCCAAACTATTTTCAGCCCAAGAAGATCCTTTGGATGGTTCAAGGATACCTTGATTTAAGTGTTCAAGAACGCTTATTAAATGACTTCACTAATGACCATGACCACTAACTCATAAAAATACTTTCCGAAAAGATAGGATTTCAGAACCAATCCTGTCAAGTTGAATGAACTTGTTTCATCAATGACTGTAACTTCTACCCTACACATGCTATACATGTGCCCCAAACCATGAAGTGAGTGTCGAAATAAACTATCGAGTTCCCTGAGATGGATATCTCAAATTCCTTATGTGAAATTCCTATGATGATCCTGAATGATTATGTTGACCTGAATGATCATCCCTCTCTGTCCCATTGTGCCAAAACTTCCCTTTGAGCGTGACTTACCATTAATAGCAAGTGCCCATATGGGAGACTTACTATTTTTGGTAAGAGGTGATTTTTTCCACTTCTTGACCATCTTGATGTGATGAACTTCTTCATTCATTGTTGTACACACTGCCATCACCTCGACCACTTCTTAGGGTGACTTACTATATTTAGAAAGCACCCATATATGAAACTTAATATTTTTAGTAAGTGTCCTTTTTTCCTATTTTCTACTTTGGACAATCATTCTGACTTCCATCTTATCTTGGATACACAGTCTTTACCATAGCCACTTTTGATGATGACTTTCCAAATATAACAAGTTTGTATAGAAAAAATTACTATTTTTTGAAAGTGGATTTTTGGTGCTCAGTTTGCAACAGAACACATATTTTCAGACTCGGCTCATCATCGTGATCTTATCCTCTACATTTCACTTGATTTTTCCAACCTTAATGCTTGAAAATAAAAAACATTTACACTTGGTAGTGGCTTTAGGCACGGAACTGTCATAGCATCCATTAATGGAGCTTGAAATTTGGAGGTCTAGTTTTTGGCTCCGATCATGATGAAATTAACTCTATTGTAAGAGATTTGTCATTTGGATTATTTGTGCAATTTTTTAGCTCTATCTGACTGGTAGATTAGTGAAATATACGACGAATGAGTGTTATGACGTCAAAATAAGTTTTCATTGTATAAAATAATTAGGAGCATAATTTGACCCTCCATCTTTTTCATCGTGACAACCTTCTAAAATGAGGTCTAAATTTTTTTATCTCAATCCATTTAACGGTTTGAAAGATATGATTGAATCTTCATCTGGTGACTTCAAGGGTTTCTTCAAAAAAACTTCATTTCTTCACCATTTTTGTTCTTTCTCATTCTTCATCTTTTTGGTCCTCTTCTCTTATAAGATCCATGTGTTTTAGTTCGATGATGGTTTTACAAAGTTGATTGAGTGCAAAAATGGAGGTTGGGATGTTTGAAGAAAAATTTCCAGACTTCTGGAAGGTTATAGAGGTGCATGTTTGAGCGAGTGAGATTTGGAGAAGCACTTGAGAGCTAAGTTTTAGGTGTATGGAGAATCAAAAGGAATAGGTGGGACTAGGCGAATTGTTTTGTCCATTATTTCCATCTTCTAAAGGGATGAAAGGGACATTAATTTCCACTTTGTGTCTTATTGTGACATGTTAGGCCCCTAAAGAAGCTTTGCACCTATGGCATGGAAGTTGTTGTCATGCGTCAGCCAAGCACAAAGGCTCCCACATAAGTAGCTTTAGGAAAGGTGTAGAATTTCACACCCAAGTGGAACAAGGTCAGGACTTAACCACATTTTGGACCAAAATTAAAACCATGATAGGAGAGAACTTGGAAATGCAAGCATGATTAATTATAGATAATATTAAGACATGGAGACTTACAGCTCAAGGAAAGAATATTCTAGAGTATAATTATAGTTATCATAATAGATTCAGGAGCTGAAAAGTAGAGTTTGTTATGGGTTAGCTGGCAAGTGCATGCCGAAGATACTTGAGTATGGAAATACATGATGACATTTGGCAGGTGGTTCACTCTAAGTGATGATTAGGTGGTAACGGAAGATTCCTTCCAGTCCCTTGATATGCATTGATTAGAATGAAAGTAAAGAGTGGAGTGAGTTGGTATAGTTGATATGGTTATGTGGTTGTGTTATAGATATTTGGTTAGAATAAAGAGAGATGAAGGTAGTGAATGATCAATGGGAATGTATGAGAGATCACTGAGAGAAATAGAAAAGTATATGTGGTATCACTGATAGACCCTCTATAATGAAGCCATTGTAGGAAGTACTGGAATTCTATGTATGTACCTGGTCTATGTATGGATATCTGGACGTATCTTGACTATTATAAACATTTATGAAGCAATAGATAATGGACTATTCTGAGCAACTATGTTTAAGGGCCTAAAACCTTGTATGCTTTACAGTGTTAATGGTTTAGATCCATTTCTCTTGTATTATTATGATGTTTACTTTCTTGTTACGGTGCATCTGTGTATGGGTCTATCTCTATTGTATTTTTCTTGTAATGGATTCATATATTGTTGTTTCTGCAACATTCCTCTACTAATTATGAACATTTCTTAAAAATATCACATAAAAGAGGGATTCAACACCTTTTCATGCCTTGGGTGAGTGTTTAGTCTAGGCTAGGTGATATGCCTACATTCTTGGGGTTTGAAGAGGAGTTTGATCACTGGTGGAGAGTTGTGTTGACTAGCTACACCTTGGAATATGTAGTTTATACATATTATTTCCTGAAGATTGTTTATTTTGAGTTTTTTTGGGAGATAAGAGGATCATTCTTATGTGTTATGTCATTAACCATTAAGATCTTAATCATCACTCTGAGTATGGAGGCATTTCTTATCATTGGATAAATTCCCATTAGGTGTGGGGTGCAGAGGATGGTGTGGTGAGAGATGGCTGATCCTAAAGTGGAAGCGGAGAGAGAAGAGAGGTGGCTCAAGTATAACAAAGCATGAGAGGGAGATTTGTCTAGATAACGTGAAGTTGCTAAAGTGATGTATTTATGGAGGTAGATGTTTCAAGAAGGATTTGAGGTTTACGCAGAGGGTGTGTGACCTAAGTAGTCTATGTTACCCCATCTTGGCAAAAGCAGGAAAGAACCCCCATCAGATTTTAGTCAGAGCACGTTGTATGAAGAAAGGAGGAGAGTTGTAGGCATGCATCTTAACCCACCTGGTGACCAAACCCTAGAAATTAGTTTTCTAGTATCCGAGACAAGTATTTCTAGTCTAGTTGGTATTAGTGAGAAAATATCATCAGGTAGATATAATTTTACAATACACCCATCTATGGCTACGTAGAAATTTTTGGTGTTTGGAGGTATTTTGTCTGGCACATTTTTTGGGTAAGGTGGGGTACATAAAGTTTGGGTATCACATATGGGAGTGGTTCAATATTGCAGAATGTTAGCATGTAGTTTAGCATGATGGTGGGTAAGCAGAGTGAATCTACATCAGGCCCCTTACCTAGGTTAGGAGGATCTGGTGGATCTAGATGAATAGTAGCTAGTGGATCTTGTGGGTCTACTGATGGAGGTAACACATGAGGGAATAAATTTTTTTGATCTAGTAGACAAGGACCACAACACCATCAGGAAGTGTTTTACGAAATGTATCTACATTTTCCTTATTACAAGGGCATTAAATATGTTATGGAGCATATACAAAAAAGTGAATTTCTATTACGCGCTAAGGGTATCACTGCCCTGGAGTGGAAAGAAAGTTATTTTACAACTATGTTACAAGAGTGTTTGCATAGCTAGTACTAGAAGTATTACCCCCATCAGAAAGTGATGGATTATACTATGTTACATGATGAATTCTTGACAGAATTCCACATTCCTGAGTTTTATAGAAAGAGCATCAATGCATTGAAAGATATTTAATAAGGTATGGAAGAGAGTGTGTGGAAGTATGATGCGTGTTTTAAAAATATTCTTTAAAAGTTTTCTTATGATATTCATCCCTCACAACATGCTCAAGATTTCATTGGGGGATTGATAACACCTTTCAAATTGAGCACTTTCTCACAAGACTTTCACAAATGCACACGAGGCCTTGGAGGATATTTTCCATGTTGAGGCTGTCGGAATATTTGACACTAGAGTAAGCCCATTTTTAGAAGCATTAATCACTACCATGGTGAAGCAGCTTGAGAAATTTTCTACAAACTCATCTCATGATACTCACAGTGGACTATGGTGCACAAGAATGTGAGATAGAAGAACACACAAAAGACAGTTTCCCATGAAAGACGATGCACTCCATTTTATTGGATTTTGAAATCTGTCACGGAGATCATGATCCAAGTAGATACACGTTGATGCAGCGTGTGCTCTGTAAGAATGTGTCTTCTTATTGTAATATTTGTGCATCTACGATGCACGATACAAAGGACTTCCAATTGATAGACTAAATACATGATGCCATTAATATTATTGTGCACCAAACAAACATTGGAAACAATTCTAAGAATGAAGGTTTTCATTTTAAAGTGCGTGGAGATGGAGGTGGTAGAGGAAGAAGTTTTCACATAGTATTTAGAGGTCATGGTGGTCAAGGTGGTAGGATTGAATCTCCCTGAGGACCTTGTTATAATTGTGGATCTACTGAACACTACAAGCGTGAGTGTCTTGATTTGTTACAGTGCTCATGGTACAAAAATAAACATATGTATGAGGAGTTCCCTGAGTTGTATGATCACATGAGCCAGAACTAGAGGAAGGACAAGGGAATGGGGATGGTGAGTGTGAAGCAAGATGATCTGCAATGGATCCCTAGGGTAGTACATGAATTTACGTTCAAACATGTCTTAGTAACCACACGTACCAAGGAGATACAAAAGAAAAGACCTCTCATTACAGGAGAAGAGGTATTACATAGGAAATATCATGATCTAAATCATCAGAAGGAGGTTTACCAAGAGACCATGGAGGTGATTAGAAACTTGCAAGGGGAGATTCAGTGTTTGAAGGAACAATCATGGAAGTTGGAACAAGAAAATAATGTTGAGGTCCCTTAGAAGGACATGAATGAGGTCAGAGAAGTGTATAAGATGTTGTGTTAGGAGAACATTATCCCTCTATTAGGAGAGTTGCTAAGAGAAAAATTACCACGCATTAGAGGCAAGCACGAAAGGTAGGTATTGCATTTTAAACTTCCCCCTCACAGTATTGATTATGACAAATAAATCAGATTGAATGTAGTTATGGATGGATGTCTCTTGAGAAAATTTTTGATTGACACGGGTGATGAGGTTAATATTCTCACTTTACATACATGGAATCAGATGGGGAGACCCCCATTACAGCCATCTTCAAATGTGTTGTACATGTAAAATAGGACAAAGGTTATGCCGATCAGGGTATTGAAGGATGCATCCATAACCATCCAAGGGGAAAACTTTACTGTAGACTTTTAAGTCTTAGCACTTTTCAAGGTAGATAAATTTCCATCCTTACTTAGACGCCCCTAATACTACAAGAATAATGTTCACTTGCACTTTAAAAAAGGGTACATAAGCTTCAATAACAAAGAGGGGTGTGTCGTTATTCCACTGACGGATGGGACGTTTGTGTCCTATATAGAGCCTTTGGGAGAATAGGACCAGGATAGAATCTATGTGTACACCATTAGAGACCCCAAGGTTGTTCATACATCGGGAGAAGGAGTCATCCAATGCGAAGATTCTCAATCCATGACTGACATAACTAGCATTGCATGTGAAAATTGGGTGCATGGGACCTATGAGTTGATTGGAAGATAGCTGAAGGGATATGTCACTCAAGTTAATAGAGCACGTACAGTTAGGAACCTGAGAGGAAGGAAATTACCAAATTTTACTGGTGAAGGTAACCCAAATGTATTTCTACACGCAATGGAGGCTCATTGGACATGTTAAGTAGAAAGGAGGAATATGCTTACTTATACATTGCACGGGAAAACATCCCAATGGATGGTGACACATCGAGACAATATTTTAGAATGGCGCAAATTGAGAATCACAGTCTCTATAAGGTTTTTTCAAAGCAATACACCTACTATTATATACGAATATCATACGAAGGATCCCACCTCATTCAACATCTAGGAATGTGAGAGAGCCTACATGGTAGGCCCATAAGTCTTCCCCCCTTCATTATGGGTGCATATGTTCTATTCCACATTCCAAGGTTGTGCGCACATATGATATATCCATTTAGAATTACATCATTAGATGATTAATTGACAAGATTTAGCAATGGATATTATCCATACTTTTGAGTATCACTCTCAGAAGCCATCAGTGAATGAGGTGTTACAAGTAGTCAATTGCCTTACCTTGGGAGATATTTTTATTGCTGAGGAAAGAATCTTGGAGTTTTTAAGAGAACCTGAGTTAGGGATGTACCTCATAAAAGAAGAACCAAAAGTAGAGATGGAGGAGATACATCTTGAGCTTCTTGGAGAGAGAAAAGGGTAAGTTGGTATACTTGATAAATGGCAAGGAAGTAGAAAACTTGGATGTTAACCATACAGAAGGTACTCATAAAGTGTTAGAAAAAGTAGATAATAAAGAGTGTGCCTCTCATGAACCCTTGAAATCAAATAAAGTTAACATTGCTACAGAGACAAATATGAAGGAATATGTCATTAGATATTGCTGGATAGAGCAATAAGTGTCGAAGATCATTTATCTATTGCTCAAATTCCAAGATTTATTCCCACGCAGGTACCATGAGCTTAAGGGAGTTCCCTAATCACTAAGGGAAATGAGGATTAAGTTAAAAGAGGGTGCGCACCCAGTTCAAAGATACCTTATAGGATGAATTTTAATCTACATGTCAAGGTTAATGACGAGATTGATAAGTTGATGGAATTTGCTATCATTGAGGCAGTTGAAGAATTTGAGTGGGTAATCTTGATGGTAATTAGTATTAAAAAGGATGGAAGGATAAGGATTTTCATTGGCTATAGGGACTTGAATGTTGTGTGTGTCATTGATCCTTTTCCAACCCCATTTACTAAGGTGATCTTGGAAGGAGTATCAAGGTGGGAGATCTATTCTTTTACATATGGATTTTCAGGTTATCACCAAGTGAGAATTATGATGGAAGATGAAGAGAAGACTAATTTCACCAATGAACGGGGAAGTTTTTCTTTTATCGTCATGCCTTTTGGGTTGAAGAATGTGCATGTTGTGTTTTAACACATTGTAGTATAGGCTTTTCAAGACTTCATCCATAAGTTTATGCAATTTTACCTAGATGATTGGGCGGTGTATGGGTTAGTAAGAGATCATTGTGATAATTTGAGATTGATGTTTGAAAGATGCAAAAAGTTGAGTATCTCTCTTAACATTAAGAAATGTGTCTTTGTCCCATTTGGCACTTTACTAGGTCACATCATATGTGAGGAAGGATTATTGTTAGACCCTACAAAAGTGGTTGTTATCTTGGGATTGGAAGAGCCTGCTAGTCAAAGCGTACTGCATGGATTCTTAAGGCATGTGGGATATTACAAGAAATTTATCAAAGGTTATGCCAAGATTTCCATGCCATTGTAGGAGTTGCTAAAACATAAGGGTAAATTCCATTGGGGTGAGGCGCAGTAGGTGGATTTTGACCCTTTGAAGGAAAAACTTACTACTACACCCATTTTTTGCTTTCCCTCTTGGGATAAGCCATTTCACGTACATGTTGATGCTTCAAGTATGACAAAAGGATTAGTGTTAGCATATCCTAGAGAGGGGATTGTTGATCACCCCTTATGTTTCGTGATCAAAAAATTAACTCCAAAAAATGTAATTATACTACCATGGTGCACGAGGCATTATCGATGATCTATGTGTTGCAAAAATTTAGGCATTATTCGGTAGAAATGCCTTTAATTTTCTACACAGACCACATGACATTAAATTAATTGGTGAAAAAAAAATTATCTTACAAGGGAACATATGTTGATGGGTCTTATTGGTTCAGGAGTTTGAGTTTACAATTGTGGTAAAACTAGGGAGGAGAAAATTGGGACTTGACCATCTATAACAGATTAAGTTAGAAGAGGACATGCAGAGCATTGAGGAAACCATGCCAGATGCATAGTTGTTTAGATTGCAGCATGCTCCCTCTAACTTAGAGGACATTGTTATTTTCTTGGGTACGGGTGTAGTGCGAGAATGAATGAAGGCTGTGGAGAAGAAGAAATTGGCTATATCTGTCACGCTGTATATGTTGATTGGTGGAGACCTGTACTAGCTAGGACAAGATGAGGTTTTGCGTCAGTGTGTGTTGGAACATGAGTGTATTGCAATTATGGAGGAACCTCATGGTGGAATTTCAAGAGGTCATTATATGACGAATGCAACCGCACGCAAGATTCTATTGGTAGGCCTATAGTGGGAGATGGTCTATAAGGATTGTATTGAATATTGTCATGCCTATGATCATTACTAATGCCTTGGTAAGGTAGGATGAAGAGATGAAATACCACTAAGACCTATTGCTAGTGCAAATCCATTTCAAAAATAGTCAATTGACTTTTTGGGACCTAACTCCCTAGCTGCGTGTAGGATAGGTTCGCACTACATTATAACTTGCACATATTTTGCTACAAGATGGGAAAAAGCAGCACCTATGAAGGATTGTACATTGGTTACAGTAGCTAGGTTCTTATGGGAGAGTATAATAAATAGGTATGGAGTGTACTTTGGTATAGTAAGGCATGTGAAGGAGGTCTATGCCAGGGAAGTAATAATAACATGCTAGAAGGTTACAACTACAACATACAAGGGGATGTCACAGAAGTTAACTTAAGTGAACCAAGTGCTTTATTAAAAAATTAAGTTAAGACATGTGGTCTAACGAATATTACGGTGTTGAAAAAGTACAAATAGGGGGTGAGGGTATTAATTCTAACTACCTTTCCCTCAAAAATTTTAATCTTTGTCCTCCTGAGTGATTGAAGAATGAAGAGGGTTTTGATTAAGAAGTGAAGTACTATTTACAAACCATTAATATTATGCAAAATTTGATGAGATCTTGCAATGTAGCAATGGGGAAGGAAGATAATAAGGCAATATGGGATTGCGTGGAAGTGAAGCTTTGGAAATAAAAAAGATCAGGAAGGCAAGGAGAATGCGAAAACACCTAAGGCATAGAGTAAGGAAATAGAAATGTCACCCAAGAAATATTGGATAAAGAGGCCAGTGGTGGAGAAGGAGGAACCCGTTGAGGTATACTTAGAAATGTAATACCTCCCAGGTATGGTTAAGACAAGAAAGTAGAGTTCAAAGATTTACAAGTTTAAGATAAACGAATATAACCATAGAACAAGTGATAATGAGAAACTAATGTGAGAGGATCCTGTTTTAGATTTCATAGGAGTAGATGAGCTCAGAAATCCTAGGGTTGACAACTCATTACAAAAGGATTTACAAAAAATTGGATTTTTACAGATGTGGGAGCTGTCATTATTTGAAAAACCCACCCCGATGTTCAGGTGGTGGATGTCTTGGGTACACAAGGACTTCTTCTACTTTACATAAAGAAGAATGAGAATTACAAGCCACCTAATTAGAATAGTAATGGACCTGTGAAACACTGGTGAGGATATGGAACTTGATTTGTGTGCCACTACAAAATTTGAGGAATTAACGAAGAAATTGAATTATGAGAAGGGAGGATGGGCCCAAGTTATTTCCAATCTTACAGAACTGGTGTTGAGGTTCGTGGCCTAAATCATTAGCTGAAATTTAGGTGCATTAGAATGATGGACACATATAAATAATAGATTCATGTACATCACATACATGGTGTCCAAGTGAGCACACTTCAATTTCACTCAGTTTATTGCAAGCAGTATCATTGAGAAGGTGTGAGTACATAATGAGGTTGAAGCAAATATAATGTGGGGATCCATACTCTTGTTGATTGTATTTTGGGAAATTGGTGTCCCAAATGGGCGAGACAGAAATATATGGGTTTACCCACCCATACACTCATCCCTTATAGTACAATATGCATAATTTACTTGTGATGGCTCCATCTCAAACACTTACAAATCACGGATGAAAAATTGGTATGAGTGATTATGCGAGGCCTACGAGAATGAATGCCACATTCTCCATGAGTTTCTACAAGTTATTGGAGACTAGGTAAAGTTTGCGGTTACACAACACTTTTTCTTTGCAAATTTTATGATGGCCAAAGGGGAGATGGGGTTATGTTGCAAGCTCCCCTTCATGTTTAGTGCTAGGTACCTGAAGTGCATCATTAACCGGTTTAGGGACTCACAAAATATGGCCTTCAATGATGATACAATAGACGTTAATGTCCACACCTGACCTTTATATGTTAAGATTTTTGATCCACATTTTCTAGATTTACATCCATAAGTCAATATCACAATCAAGAGCTTCGTCCACTGAGTATTTTTGTAGCTGCGCCCCAAGACACAAGGGGGGATTGAAGTGGAGATTACAGAATCCCCCTTTCCAAATCCATAGGAGGTGCCAATCCTACCAATGAAATTAGTCCAGGAGGTGGAAGGAGAGGAAGAGGAAGGAGATAATAAAGGAGGAATAGACACTTACCGGAAAAGGAATTATTACACATGCTGTAATGGTAGTAAGGGCACGGGTACATCCCAGAAAGGTAGCATCATGGCTTCATAGCCAGAGTGTAAGGAAGTGAAGAAGCAAGAGGAGGAAGATCTAGAATATAAGGAGAAGAAAGTACACAATGTATCAAGTTCCGTGACATAATTGGGAGAAGAGGAGGACTACACTATCTTCAGAGAGGATCTTGAGGAAGAGCTCAAAGAGCAAGATAAAAAGGGATGATGAAGAGGAAAAGGTAGCGGATGGGGTGCATAAGAAGAAAAAAGAGTAGTTTTTAAAAGGGAAAAAATATAGTCTAGTGCGTGGAACTTCACCCATCCAATCCACCAAACTAGAAAATTATACTCCTTTGTGATCAAGGAGGATAAAGGGTTTGGTCCAGGGACAAAGAAACAATGTACAAAGAGAAAGGTGGTAAGGAAGAATTGAAAGCCTATGTCCCCACACATGGAATTCGTGGATGATCCCATGAAGGTGCTACATGCTAGATTTCATAGTACCCTCCCCTTAGAGAAACTTCATGTGTGGGGATATTTTTGATCAAGAAGGGGGTGCGACAAGGACAAGAAATATGATTAGCTAGAATTTGTATTGTCATGCAGAGGATCCTAAATTTGAGGTCAACGATCACTCGATTGAGACCATTCATCTGAGGAAAAATAAGGGAGAGACATATAAGGTTGTAGATCCAAGCCACCTCACTAACGAGTAGGCATGTAATGAACTGCAGAAAATGTTAGCAAAAGTGACAAGGTGAGGTCTGGACGTGTGGGCCACCATTCTAACTTTGGTTGTGGAAAATAAAGAAGTAGAAAAAGAGATAGAAAAGCTACACTATAGACTAAATGGCGAATAGGCGTGGACCAAGGAGGCATATGATTAAGCTGACGCCTTGGTCAAGAAGATCTTGGGACAATTTCTAGTGCTGGTGAGCCAATCTGGGACATACTGCAATGATGAGATGTAGTACATAGAGGATCTAGTGGGGTTTTTTTGACCAAAATCAAATATGGCGTGGGGCCGACTACTACAGATCTTGCCAAGGAAAAGGAAGAGAAAAAGATCGATGTGGAAGCCCAGATATCTGAGTTAGAGGATTTACTTACTCAACTCAAGGAAGTGAATATATTTGTGGATAGGGGCTTCAAGAGTTACAGGACATGTGAGCTTATTATTAACATATGTATAACAAAGGAAGAGGTTTCTCTCAACGCCTTGCAGGAGAAGGTACCAAAGAACAAACTTGAGTACACCAAATTGATTATCGATGCCACAACTCAAAAATATAAGATAAAAATAAAGCGCGAGAAATTGGATTTCAGGATCAAAAAACTCCGGGATTCCATCATTGAACAGATGGACAAGTTTGAGGGTGTTTGCGCAGATTTGGTGGTAGCCATAAATGTGTTCAAGGGGAAGGTCAAAGAATTCGCCCCAGACCAAGTACCCAACATTGTAGGAGAGGTGGCAGGGAAAACCTTAGCAGAATTGAAGGCATGGGGGAATCTAAAGGATGAGATAGATTTGGAGTTACTTGAACTCCTTTAACTAGCCACTTTGGGGTTAAAACCATGCAACATTTTTGTCTTACCAAGTTTTGGGTCATTAGATTTTTCATTCAGAGAGTGCAAAGGATTTTCGTGGGAACTAATTGAGCTATTTTGGGGTAATGTTGGGCCTCTAACAAATATTTACACCTATGGTGTGGAATTTTTTGTCACGCTCCAACAATGTGAAAAGGCTCACATGGAAGTAGCTTCAGAAAAGGTGCACAATTTCACACTCAGGCAGAACAAATTTAGGACTTAACCTCATTTTGGACCATGGCTAAAGCCACAATAGATGAGAACTTGGAAATGATACCAAGATTAGCTATGGATAATACTAGGACATGGAGACTTGCAGCTCAAAGAAAGAATATTCTAGGGTATAATTACAGTTATCATAATAGAATCATGAGTTGTGAAGTAGAGTTTGTTATGGGTTAGTTGGAGAGTGCATGTTGAAGATACTCAAGTATGGAAAGACATGATGACATTTGGTAGGTGGTTCACTCTGAGTGATGATTAGGTGGTAAGTGAATATTTCTTCCAGTCCATTGATATGCATTGATTGGCACAAAAGGAAAGAGGGGAGAGAGATGTTATAGTTGATATCATTATGTGGTTGTGTTGTAGACATTTGGCTGGAATGGAGAGAGATGAAGGTACTGAATGATCAATGTGCATGTATGAGAGATTAATGAGAGAATTATAAAAGTATATTTGGTATCACTGTTAGACCCTCTCTAATGAAACCATTATAGGAAGTACTAGAATTCTATATATGTACCTGGTCCATGTATGGATCTCTAAATGTATCTTGGCTACTATAAACATTTATGAAGTAATAGATAATGGAGTATTTTGAGCATTTGTGTTTAAGGGACCAAACCCTTGTATGATTTACACTATCAAGTGTTTAGATCTAATTCTATAGTATTATTATGATGTTTAATTTCATTTTATGGTGCATCTTTGTATGGGTATAGCTTAGTGATGTTTGTTCTTGTAATGGATGGATATGTTACTATTTTTGTAACATTCATCTATTAATGATGAAGCATTCTTAAAAATATCACATAAAAGAGGGGATCGACAACTTTGCATTCCTCAAGTGAAATATTAGTATAGGATGGGTGATATTTTAATGTGCTTGGGTTTTTAAGATGAGTAAGAGGTAAACTATGACTACATGACACTTGGCAATCATCGATGCAGGGAGAGGTAATGCTCTAACTAGCTCTTGGGGGCTTACTTGGTAATGCAAGAGGTCATATTGGTGTTCTGGGGGATAAAAAGGGTTGGGTGAATTTTTTTTTCCCTTTTATAAAGAGATGAAAGGGACATGAAATCCCTCTATGCTCCTAGTGTTGACACGTTTCCTCCTTAAGAAATGACTAACTGCAAGAACTCTTACCTTGAGAGTGAACTTGTGAAGGCCATATCTGGAGTTTTCGATGGAGTTTTTTTAAAACAATTTATATGTTTTTGACTCTAAATATCCTTATAAATTCAATGGTGGGGGTATCATATCTTGATTCATCCATTTGAGCCCTAAAAAATTGGGTTTTGTTTTTGGCTCTATGATTGAGCATGAGAAAAATTGGATGTAAACATATTGCGCCTAGGTGTTGTGAAAATTTTGATTCCACCATCTTGTAGTTATCTTAATTACCTTTACATTTATATCTTATTTAGATCCTAAATTATTACAAAACTCCTTAAATTGCCTCTCAAAGCTCAGGTGCCTTTTTAACACTATGCACTGCTTATGCCTGAGAACCCACTTCTAGAGGACCTACCCTAAAACTTCCAAATCTTTCCTAAATCTTCTAAAATATTTTTCTTGATGTTATTAGCACTTGAATGCATCTCCATGTTGAATTTTTATTCTTTTTTATTCTCCAAGGGGGTGCATTAGTCCTAGGAAGGTCAATGGTATCCTTTCCCAAAACATCCCAAAAATTGGCATTCTCCAAAAGCTTCTAAAATCAACTAAGGGACTCAATTTGTTTTCCTAAATCACATAGGGGGATTGGATGGACATAAAATGAAGGACCATTACATGGAGTGAATAATTTCTTATGTTAAGAATGGGTATACGTGGGGTGTCTTGGAAAAGAAATACTTGAAAGTTTTGACACATGGGTATCATTTTCTTGGTTTCTATTGATTTTTTGTCCCAGCAGAAACCGAGGACAACATAGGGCATCACACTATTTCTCCCCCCTCTATCATTAATTCACATCTTATCTCCTCATCATTTTGACTCCAATTTATCACATACAACATAAACTTCTTGATATATTTGTATTTTCATTTCCCAATGACACACTCTCGTGCTTTGGTTCACACTTGACTGTTGAGGGAATATTATAAACATGAACCTCACATAGTACACACACATCACACTACATTAAACATCATCATATTTCTCAAACATAAAATCAATACACTCACGACACATTCTTCCTACTACACGCATTCAACATAACATACTACATACTTCACACACTCGACATACTTACCACCTAATACACAATCAACGCTTTAACAACACACCCCTCTTACATCACATGAAACATATTTCTTACATTCAATCAAAACACACATCTTACATACTCTACATATCCATAGCACATGGCCTACTCAATACTTTAACATCTAATACAACCTACTGCAGGTCTGAAACTTTCAAAACTCATATCTCTCAATACACAACATTCCATACTCAAGGTGCCATAAATTAGTCTCTTTTGACAACATTCAACATAGCTTCATGAAATCTTATACAAAGTGACACCTTTCTCTTCTTCACAAAGAATCCAACATATTATATATTCAACATATCTATTGTATGATCAACACAACACACTTCCCTATGACACACTCTAATTCCACAGTCCATACTTGACTACCGAGGGTTTACATCTCAAATGGACCTTACCACACTCATGTATTCACTCACTCATGTACTTTCTATGCTATACGATTTATCGATCATATCTTACAACGCACAAAATTCAGACCATTTCTGGATGATACACTCTTATTATATGGTTCAATATTGAGTGCTAATGGGACATTTATAAATGAATCTCGTCTCATGTATAAAAATCCAATCAGGGGGCACATTGATCCTATCATTCACTCTTAATTCCATTACATCTCATGCATAACATACTATATATCTTGGTCACATTTACGCTCACTTTCTTATGCTCTTTATATGTACACTTTATTACACATGATAGTTAGATAGTTTATACGTCATTTTCTTTCCATATACACATGCATGTTCACTTTATTTTTAGTTGTGATCATAGATTCTACAGATTGATACACATAACACAATTGTTTGGCACAATACCTATTACAAGTCCCACATTGGCTCCTGGGTGCATCCACTTTTGTACACTACAAGTGTTATTTTTTCATTTTCATAGCACATTAATTTATTGGATTATACACACCTTGACATGTTTTTTATCTTTCTAACATGCTAACAGGTGATTTATGTGTAACATTTATATTGCACATCTATTTTCTTCCATGGTTGTCTATTACATTTATTGTCATTGTTTACTATTATTTTTGGAATTTTCCATTTGACTTGTTTGCACACTTTTCTGCTTTTGGCCTAGTCATCCTTGTATGTCTTGTGACATCGTGAGTGATGTCCCATGTTTACAACCAATTTTTTCATGGTTTACATAGCCTTCTTATGTGTTAGCTTACACATTATATTCTTATCTTTTTAGCTTGCATGTTGTCTTCTACATGCCTGTTTTTATTTCATTGCACTAACACCTTATCTCCTAGCCACTTTGTTTATGTGTTCCTTAATTTCTACCAAGAAAACCCCCTCCCCTTGTAGGGCATCAGTTTCAATTCAATGGTTGGTCCTCTTTTTGGTTGTGCATACTCCTTAGTGATGTCGCATGCACCCCAAATGAGGGGGCATCATTTGGGTAAATCAATCACCCCATAAATCATTCTAAATTCATCACAACATAGTAGCGATACAACATAATTATCAATATCATACAGGGTTCAGAATCAGACTTGGGTCCTTAACACAATACAGACATCAGCGCCCAAACTCGAATAGTAGCAGATGGGTTCCCCTAACACTTTATAGAATCTTGTGACTAGGGGGAAGTTACAAAACATATTTCAGTGAAGCATAGTCTATAACATTTTAGGAAATGGATTTTATAGGGCACACAGTCCTTAGCACCCAGCATACATACTATACAACATTTTCTTCTTTTGCATTGGATCGGAATTGGTCGAACTAGATCAGGTTTTTACACACCATCTGCATTTTTGTTCCATATTTTAGGAAGTAGTAAAAGGTTTGAGGATGACACCATAATTTTCTCCCTACACTTATTACAGTTCTTAGCATGAGATCAATCTAAAAACTCACAGTCAGCACAACTGGTGTGAGATCACCCAATAAACTTGGTCTTCTACATCATCTACAGAATCCTTTCTATCCCTTTCACTCATCACGAATCAAGTGCACATGTTCCTTTTTCACATTTTACATACGTTTTACACATTTTACTCATATACATGTGTATTTGACTATTTGTTCATTCTTCTCTTTTACATGTTTGTCCTTATGGGAAGCAGTAGTCAACATCATTCAACATCGTCCTACATCAACAACATCAACAATGCCAATCACACAAAAATTGACATCAACAAAAGGTACAATCATGACATCTATACATGTGTTTCTACCCTAGGCTCATCATCATCATCACTTTTTACACTTTCTCCTCTCTAGTTTCCACACTTTACATTTTTATCATTCCACACTTTTCTTTTTATCTCAACACACTTTCACCATCGATCTACATGGTTATTAGGTACACATATCTTATATACTTTATGTTATCAAACATTCACTAAGCAATATAAAGTTGGGGAAAATATAGACACTAAATCACGAACTTTGGGTAATTATCTAGTCCTAATTGCATACTATTGTACATCTAATTCTTAAGTGAGAAAAGTACTAAGTAACCCATGTCTTTGGCCATCTTTAATTTCTTTCAATTTCTACTCTTTTTCTACACTCTTTCTAGCTAATTTTGTCTTTTCACACCTCAGCATTTGTTCCTGGACATCGGCGCCCAGCCAACGCTAGGTGCCCCTGTGCCCTCTGGGCACCTCTGACCTCTTTGGACTTTGTTCACATATTTTTTTTCATTTCTATTTGTTTGAGCATCTTATCTTTTTGGTAATCAACCTTTTTGGGGTTAATTATGAAATTTAAGCAATGAAATCATATAAATATAAATTTATGTGATCATAATAAAGGACCAAGCACTAACCATTAGATATCACCACCTAAGGTTGCATCCAGAGGATATTCAAGAGAATTCAAGTATCCATTCAAGGGAAAGGGACTTCATTATTCTACATAAACTTCATAGGAGGGGAAGTTCATTCTATTCCATTCACACATCTATTTACATCTCTTACATCTAGATATTTTCTTATTATCAAGCGCAACACACACAAGATCCACCTAGGGCACAATTCCACACACACACCTAAAACTACCTTGGGTATCAAATGTAGTGTAGCACTCAGTCGTAATTTCACTTGGTTTACATCTGAGAACAGTCTGAGCCCTCATTTGTATTCTTTTATTTGTGGAATTTTATTCACTCTTGAGGGTTTCCCACGTCAATCTTTCATTGCAATTTATCAATGACCTCAGAGATCATTGTGTGATGTACAAGTGAAAAAAGGAAAAGGAAAGAAAACAACTTATGGCCAGTCAGAGATGGATTTCTAAGATGTTTGGTAAACACAGGAACCAAGAATTAGGTCAAGGGTGCTCGCTAGTGCCCTTGACCCTCTCCAAGCACCCCCATCCAAGAAGATCATCAGTTCACACATTCTTATGAGGCTATGTCTAGTACTTATCCCTCTGTGTTCACCTGGTCATCACTTTAGGACAATCCATAATTAATTGTGAAACAACTAATTCATCTTCTCTCCTTTTTGCAACTAGGGTTTCAATTAATTGCTTGATTTTCTTAGGTCTATTTTACACTTAATTGTTTATTTATTTAGTGTTACATAGAAATCATATTTAGGAATTTGTTTCCATATTTTCTTAAGAACCTTCTACCACAAGTGGAATGAGTTAGATCCTCCACCCTATTGCATCATATTATGCCTTCTAGAAATTATCTGTAGAGCTATGATTTAAAAGCCTATATAAGGGGGGTTTATTTCTTGTTATGGCCACAAACCATTTCTCGACCTCGTGATGATAAAAAAAAAATTTGAGACATGCAAAGTTAGAGTTACCACATCTTTCTGAGCTCAATTCAATTATTTATTATTTTTAGCAGATCTTATCTAAGACTACTATTTTTAACAAATTTTCACTATTTTCACTCCCCAATATTTCATGTCAGTTTGAGATATTATGGATGCTGAGAATTCACCTTTTTTTACCACTTAAAATATTTAGACATTCCCAGTCATGAATACCTACTAATTTTAGAAATGATACCTATAAGTGTTGGAATGAAATGAAATTGGTCTAAAAATTTTCATGATTTTTCAAGGATATTTTTCTATTTTTTTCAAATTATTTAATTTGCTAGATTAGTGGGAAAATTATTATTTCATCGAAGGGTGAAAAATAATGAGAAAAAAATAGTCCTAAAAACCTCCAAAAATCAGCCACCTCATCATGCGATGAATGGCTCAGATGAAAGTTAATTTTACGAGGCACGTTTCTCCATGTTTTAGATGATTTCACCAGTCAGATCTTTAGGAAAATGAATTTTTTTTTGAATATGGAATACTTATGAGAGAAAAATAATTCCTCCATATCACTAACAATAAACCACCTCATCATGTAATAAATGTATATGATGAAAGTAGATTTTTTAAGGAACATTCATTCCAAGTTGTAGATGATTTCACTCACCGGATCTTCGTAGAATAAAAACATGTTGTGATTTTGATGCTTTATAATTTCAGCCATTAATGGAGATCATAGGAAAAAAATAACATTTTTTCAGGTTAAAGTGATTGAGTTTTAGATAGATATATTTAATCTGGTTTCCATGTGTTTTTATGTAATTTATGACCATATTTTTATCTTGACACCTATATAAAATACTTGGGTCAAAAAAAAATTCCACCTTATCCCTTGAGAGGATAAAGGGGATAGAGAGGACACTAAGGTTTCCAAATTTTTACTTGGGAGTTTGAAGGGACTAACAATGAGATCTGGGGGCTGGGAAACGACACCAAAGGAGATAAGTCTAGTCACGTGGGGGTCCAGGGGCTACTAGAGTGAGTGGGTAAAATTTTATTATCCCCAAAGAAGGGATAAAGGGAAAACCAATTTGTGACTTGGGGGAAGGAGGGAGGTCACATTTTTGGTGTCCCTTTTTCCCCCTTGCACCATGAGGGGAAGAGTGGACACCTAGGAAACCAAAGGAACAAAAGTGTGACTTAGAGAGGAGGTTGAGATCACAATTTGGTATCCCCTTGTCCCTATTTTAACCTTAGGTATCATAAAGGACACAAGAGTGTCCAAAGTATGACTATTCCTGATTTGGAAATCTATTTTTACCTTAGATATCCATTTTTAGACACCAAAATTCATTTTTTCAAAAAGAGAGCTTATGAAACTTATTTGGGGTAAAATATTATAAGATTTTGACTCCAAATCGCATTTAAATATAAAATGAATCATTATAAAATTCCAATTATTCTTGAAACTCAGAATTTAGTCCCATTTTTTTAGAACTAAGAGGGACAACTGAAGTTTTTTGAAATGTTTTAGGAAACCTTTAAGTCTTAGAGAAAAATTGATGATTCCTCATTATTGTTAACTCTTAAATATTTTTGATGTATAATTTTTTTTTCTTATTAAATCCTTACAGAGCTCATGAAATCATCTAGAGAAGTTAGGTTTCACTATTAGGATGATCATTCCTTGTACCTAGAAAACCCGGTGTTGAACAAATTGTCCCTGAATGAGAAATTATTTACTGAATCTTCCTAAATTACTTTCAAAACCTTAAAGATTCCATGAAATCACCTTCAAAAATTTTATATCTTCTTTTAACATTCTTGGAGGGTGTTTACTGGCTTCAGAATGGTCAGAAATGGAAATTTCAGGCCTCTAAAGGAAGTTGTTTTTCATCTAAACTTACCGAGTTCATCAAACATCTTGAGTAATTATCTGTGCATAGTGAAACAAACTTGAAAAATGTGTTATAAAATTCCTCTGAGATAGGGTGAATATTGAACTAAGGGCATGTTAGTCAGAGGAAGGATGCTAAGTGACTAAGAAGTTTAATTTTTAATTAGGGACTTAGTTATCATGCTTAAAATTTGTAATTTTCATGCTAGCTAATATGCATGAAAAAAATGGCTCTATCTTGGGTACATTGGACTATAAAGGGAAATATATAACCTCATGCATCTAATGGGGTATCATATTAGTTCTTAGTTCATTTGGTTATAGATTCATTACAACGATCAATAAGAAAATCTATAAACATAGCCAAGAAATGAGCACTACCAACACACGAAAGGGAATGGAAAAAAAAAATAAGGGAACCATAAAGATAAAAAGGTAAAAAATAAATAAAAAATCTTAAATAACCAATTTTACATATGGGGTAGAACTTTATTTCGATGTAGCACCAATCTGACTAAATTTTTACCCGTACACCGGTATCACCGAATGCCTTTATTTTACAAATCCATTGACAGGATCACTAAAATATGACCCATTTATTAATTTATTGATAAATATCACATGATTTTTCTCATAATTGATGATCCACTTAGTTAGGTCATTGTTTTTTTCTTTGACACTCTACTTCTTTCTACTCATTTATTCCCAAGTTCAATATAATTGCTGATTTTTCTTCACTGCTATGAGAATGAGTCATGATCATACTACTCTTGTTACTTCCAAAATGAGGCTCATGATATCTGATGGGCATTATAATTATACTTGTAATCTGATTCATTACAACTATTTCTATGAGTTGACTCTTGACTTATGTTTTAAGAATTTTAACAGTATTACAAGCTTCAAAGTGTTCCATGTTTCTCAATTGCTTCAAACAACTAAATTTCATAAAAATTTGATCATTTTTTTTCAATCCTCTATATGGTGTGGTATGCACATTTTTTTATCATATTGAAAATGAAAGGAGAACAATTTCAAATATGAATAATTAAGAACATCACATTCCCTGTCTTGGTCATTTTGAGCTTCAAAATTTAGCTTCATCATGAATAAACCTTTTCTTGAGTGGATTTGACCTTGATAGATTTGATATTGTTCTTGTTCATATATCCCTTACTGAGAAGGTTTTCATATTGAATGAAATCAGCCTTGGGGTAATAAAGCACCATCTCATCCATTTGTATTTTTTTGAGAAAGTATACATCTTAATAAAAGGGGAATGAGTGTAAGGTTGGGGCTGAAATATTTAGATTGTAATTTTCCCAATCTTGACCACCAAGAACTAAGGAGTCCATTTCCATGATGAATTGATCTTCTCCTTGATTAGAGTCAAATTTAATAAATTGAAGCATTTTTTCATTCATGCATCCCTCATTACAAGATTCATTCTCTCTTATTGGGAAGGATAAATATTTGTATTCACATCCATACTTATTGAAAAAATATTCATGATGAGTTTTAAGAACTTGATTAGAAACATAGGTCTTACCTGCCAAGAAATTGTTTGGTATCATTTTGCATTCATGACCCACATAGTTCACCACTTCAAGATTGATTTGCTATAAGTCAATGTTTCCATGACCATCATCACCACCAAGTAGATAAATTGTGTTCATGTTCACATCTAGTGAGAAGTATATACTTTCAAGTTCTGATTCTATAAAATCACCATGATTCTTTCCAACTTGATCTATGTTACCTAGATAATCCTACATAAACATGGGAAGATCAACATATTCATCTAAAGATAAAAATAATTTTTATTTCCTTGAATGTTAAAATAAAATATCCACCCTTCGATCATTTGGTATTTGAATTTTGTATTTCATTTTATAGATAGGAAGGATATTTTTCATCTTACCACTAACCAAAATGGTGCCATGTACCCAATCATGTATATCCCCACCAATGTCCCTACAAAATATTTGAATCAACAACATCTCATATGAGGGTTGACATGTACGCTACAAGAATTTTCATCACGATCTTCTTGTCAAGAAAATATGTAAATTCTACTTAAGCATCCTTGACCTAGATAATAAGAGGTAATTATTTATTTTCCATGGATAAAATGGAGAGTAGCGGGAATGAGAGAGAGAGAGAGAGATATTGAGAGATTTAGTAAATTTTGCAGGCATGACGTTGTCAGAGGCACCATAGTCAATAATACAATTATTCAATTTGTATCTGTTGACCAACAAGGCTAGATAAAAAGATTCTACTTTCCTAGAGGTAGAGGGTGTGAAAGTGAGACAGTTCTGATAAGGAGTGGTATGAGGAGTGGGAGGCAGTTCTTTAGTAACATCATTTTTGGAACATGAACTTGAACTGATTTATCTGATAAACTAGAAAATCCTATAAAATTTCTTGGCATGAATTCTCAAGTACTCATACTCATAAATATGATTTTGGCTTTCTTGCAATGGTCAATGATGTCAAAAGGCGTAGAAGTTGTAAGCACATTAGGAACTATGAAAAATTTTAAATGAGAAAGATTTATATTGTTAGGATTAATTGAGGTAGCAGTTGATTTGTCAAGATGATATGAAAGAGACTTACTTGAAGAGGTTCTTGATTCTTGATCAAGGTAGTTTCAGGTTTCTTCTTGGATGATCCCATGGAAGTAGACATCGATGATTCTCCTCTTTTTTTTATTTATCATAGAGTCACTACTTAAGGATCCAAATTCTTAGCTTGGGTAGTGTAAGAAGAGGCTTCTTTCTCCATTTATGATCAAGTGAATAATTCATAGGTGTATCTATGCATGGATTCTTCAAGATCTTCACCTGGTGAGTATTCAAAATACCCAATTCTAGCACATCCATCTTCTTCTTCTTCTTCAATTTCAGATTCAATAATTTCTTCTCCTTCATCTTCATTGGTCCTGCATATTACATTAATGGGTGGAGCTTACAAGGAAATCCTTAAGGTGCTCCTTTAATCTGATTCATGTTCCTATTTTGATGGGAGGAATGTTGAGCAATTTCTTTATTCAATAAAGTCAATTCATTGACCAAATTTTGTAGTAATGGATCAATTTTTCATCTTTAAAAATATGGTCCTTATCCTTCAATGAATGGTTCTTGATATTTCCTGACACAACGAGGTCATCATCTACATCAATGGAAATTTATAAAGAATTTTCCAAATTGTTCGGTTTCTCTCTTTGTACTATGAAACTAACTTCAGGAAATTGTGCATTCACAAATAACCTTTCTTGATTATCCACAACATGATGAACATCGGTGGGAATATTGTTGATCAGATTATTGAATTTTTATAGAAAACATCGCTTTTGTGGTTCTGAATTCATCTGTGTAAGTTGAGCAAGGAGAGCATGAGAATTTTCTATAGTCTTGAGCCTTTCTTATCATATCATGCCAATCAATAATTGAGCGTGATGGAAAGTAGTCAAACTAATCCATAGTGGAATCATGTTATAAATCTATGAATAATCGCAAAAAAATATATTCATATTTTACTCCAATAATTCTACAAGTTGTGATGAAATATATAATATTATCATCTAGTCATTGCTTACCATCTCCATAGAATTTGGGAAAGTTAGTTCTTTGTCCTTTTGGAAATTCATGAAGTGGTGGAGTTAAGGCCAATGGACTCGTATTTTTTCCCCATGACAGAGGTACAAACATCCTTTCTCCTTATTACTTTGTCTCTTCTTCTCTTTCTACTTTTAGAGGTGTGAGGACTAGTAGTTCTACATCTAGATCTTTAATATGAACTTTAAGAGGAAAATTAGGATCAAATTCAGAAAAGTACTCTTGACCCGTTTTCCTTACCATTTGAAAAATTGGATGTATGAAATCAGATTGCTCTTTCTCTTCAAATTCCCAATCAACAACACCACTTTGACAATCAGCTCCAGTGTATCTCTTTTCTACTATTTTTCTCAAGTTCTAGACAACAATACAACTTGGAAAAAAACATATTTTTCAATAGGATCAAAACAAGGCCTTTGAACCTTCAAATGATATTCTGTGGTGATTTTTTAGTTTTTTCAAAATTTTATGGATTTTCAAATATATTATTTTTTTATTTTCAAATATCTTTTACAAGTGCACAAAGGGCAGGTCTTCCCTAGTGGAGTTGTTAAAAATTGTTGGTGAAAACAATTGTCGCAGTGTAAATTATTGGTTTTCATCAATGGTCAAGAGTCTAAGCCCTTCATTTTTTTGTATGGAGAGGATCCCATTATTGAATGTAAACTACCTAAAACTATGGGGTGACTGGTAGGCCAGGGATCACAAAGGAATACTCCACTAAACCTATGCAAGATTGATTGTACGGAGTACAAGGGAGGAATTGTTTGTGAAGGGAGGTAAACAGGAGTTGGAGAAATAAGGATAGAGGGTAAACATTGTGATTAGGCTTATATAATTAACATGCATCAACTAGATTAGGTTCACATTCAATTAGAAGAAAACAATGACATAAGGAACAAGCAATAATAAAAAAATAGAGATAAAAAATTCTAGAAATTCATTAATCAAGGCACACACTTCGTTCTTGGTTATGCAAGATCAACATGCATAAAAATTTGAGAAGTAAATAGAGAGAGAGAGAGAGAGAGAGAGAGAGAAAGACTAGAGAAACATAAAAAAGAAATAGATGAAATGCATATTTATTGCTAGATGTAGTAGTGGTAAATCTCAACAACATATAAATAATCAACAATTCCCAACCCTTTGGAATGGAGAATCCATTACAATTTATAGCATTAAAAATTGTCCTTTCATCTCCCCCACATGAATTTTCACCTCTCCTCATCACTCATGACTTTTCACATTCCTAGGAGGTGGTTATTTTTCTTATTGATGAAAAAGGACTCTTAAAATCTTATATTAAGGGTCACTTAAGTGAATATGAAAAATAGGGAAAGAGTACATTCTTGGTGAAGAATTAGAATATGGAGAGAGAGAATGATTGACCAATCTAATGATGGTGAAGCTTTTTTTGACGAAGATCTTATTGACTTGAAGCACTAAGATCACAATCTCCTTCTTTTGTGAGATACATGAACATTTTGAAGCATAAAATAAGTATTCAAAAACACTTTCATGAGACACACATTGAAATAGGAACATGATGATCTCTTCTAATTATAAATCAGGAGTGAGAATCACTTTCATTTTTTTAGACCTTCACAATTCACCCTAGTGATAAAAAATTTACTCCATGATGCTTAAACCCATTTTATGCTTGTCTTTCACTCACTTAAATGGATCCCCACTTTGTAGATATAGGATTTCTCATTGAATGAGATTCATATCCTATGGCAATCCATTGAAATAAAATGAGGTGATTTCTCATGCTTCTTCCTTTAGGGTGTGATCACACTACCAAGTGGTAAAATAGTGTTTGGGAATAATATTAACTAAATTAAAACATGTGAAACTGATATGGTTTCTTATTCTTGTAAACATGGTACTCCAAATGAATATTATCCTCTTACCCTTTTTGGTTCCAAAATACTCACGTTCTTTCTCATATGCCTCTTAAGGGAATTGATGACTCTTTCATTATTAACATATGATGGTCCTGCATATCTCAGCGGCTTGATTAGCTCATTTTGACTCATTCCTTGGAGATATTTGGACATAATGAAAAAGTTAGGATATGATGATCCTTAACTTATCACATGATCTTACCATTTAAGCTTTAAACATTATGATCTATTTTCAATTCACCTTCCTGACCAAGATGTCATATGAGTGGAAACCTACTTACAATTTATGAACACCTTTTTTGTAATCACTACTCATGGTAATGGATTTACTTCAATAGATAGGAAGATTGATTCTTGAATGGAACTTGAAGATATGTTTAAGAGTGAGTTCTATTTTCTTGACCTTTGCACTGTGATGAAATACTTGTGAATGTTACCCCTTGACTGGTGAGATGTGAGGAAATTATCAAGCATAGATCAAGTGATTATAAACACTTCACGAGATATGCATTTCCTTATATGAATACCATCATCACTCACAGTGATATTTTCTCATCATGCTCCTTATGATCATATCCTCAATGAATTTTAATTTCAATAAAACTCTTGATGTTTCCAATCCCTCATAGAACACAAGATGTTCATGATTTCACTCATTTTCCTAGTGACTATATTTGATTTGTTCCCTTACAAAATGTGATCGCTATGATGTCCTCTTCATGAATGAATTCGACTAGGATGGCTCCCTTTCTCCACAATTGGAATGAATTAGATCCTCCATCCTCTTGCATCAAACTATACCTTACATAAATTACATCTGGAATGAGGCTTTGAGATCCTGCAAGGGGTTTGCTTTCCTATTTTGGCCATGAAACTAATTCTTGGCCTCATAATTAAATAAAAAATCAATGAGATAAGCAAAATGGGATTTTTCATATCTTTATGATCTCAATTCCAAGACTTTCTATTTTTAGCAGGTCTTATCGAGGACTGTTATTTTTAGAAAATTTTCATTGTTTTCACTCCAGGATGTTTCTTATTAGTTAGGGATGTTTTGGATTCTGATAATTAACCTCTTTTGAAAACTAACTATATTTATGCATACCCAGTCATCAATACCTATTAATTTCAGAAAGGAGACCTACATGTGTTGGATTGAGATAGAACTGCTTTCAATTTTTTGTGATTTTTCGAGGATGCTCTGCTCTATTATTCAGATGATTTTATTGTCTAGATTAGTGAGAAAATTATAATTTCATCTAAGGGGGAATAATAATGAGGAAAACATAGTCCTCCACATCTCCAAAAATTAGCCACCTCTTCATGTGAGGAATTCCTCAGATGAAATCTGATTTTACGAGGCGCATTTGATCCAAGTTTCAGATGATTTCACAAGCCAAATCTCCAAGAAAATGAAAAATTATTTGAAGAGGGAAGAATTATGAGAACTCAATCCTCCATATACTTAAATATTATCTACCTCATCATGCAAGAAATGTCTTTGATGAAAGTAGATTTTTCAAGGAATGTTCGCTCCAAGTTTCAGATGATTTCACTTGTCAGGTCCCCATAGAAATTGTCCTCTTGTTAATGTGGAATTTCATCTATTAATGGAGGTCATAGAAAAAAACAAAAAAAAAATAGGTTAAAGTGATTGGATTTTTTAGAGATATATTTAATCAAATTTCTATGTGTTTTTATGGTATTTCTAACCATATTTTGATCTTGGTAATTGTATGACAGAATTGGGTCACACATTTGTTTCCCCTTGTACCTTGTGGGGATAGAGGGGACAAAAACGTTTCCAAAGTGTGACCTGGGAATTACGAGGGGCTAAAAATGAGATACGGGGGCTAGGAAATGACACTGGATGATTTGTGTGTGGTCACATGGGGGTTCAAGGGATGCTAAACTGAGTGGGTCACATTTTATTGTCCTACCAGGGGTAGAGGGAACAAAGTGGATACTGGGGGCATTAAAGTTAGCCACTATGGGTGAAGGAGGTGAGGTCACACTTTGGAATCCTTCTTGTCCTCCTTTGCATCTATGAGGAAATAGAGCGGAAACATGGGGACACCTTGGGTGTCCAAAGTATCACTTGGAGAGGAGTTTGAGGTTGAAATTTAGTTCCCCTATCCCTCTTGTCCCCTTTGTGGTTATAAGGTACACAAGAGTGTCCAAAGTGTGATTGTTCCTAATTTGGAAGTCTATTTTTGCCTTGGATATCCATATTTAGACATCAAACTTGTTTTTTTCATCCATGAGAGCATAAGAAAAGTGATTCGGGGTCAAATATTATATATTTTTGACTCAAAATAACATTTCAAGATAATTTGAAGCATTCCAAAAATCCAATTCTACTTGAAAAACTCAAAAATGTGAAGGCCTGTTGCTTCTTTAAGTAAAACTGATAGGGCCAATTGTCAGTAAGTTTGAAGTATCTTTCAGGAAACCCTTAAGCCTTATAGATCAAACTTGATGATTTCCTTCTTATAGATAATTCTCCATGTATTTTTCATGATTTCTATTTTATTTTCCTCCTAACTCATTACTAGAAGCTCTTAGAAATAATCTAGATAAGACATCCTTTTATCATTAGGAACATTCGTTCCCTACCCCTAGAAACCTAGTTGTTGCTCACATTACTCCCTGAATGAGTAATTATCTTCTAAATCTTCCTAAATTTCTTGTAAGACACATTCAATGCTCTCTAAAATAACATTCCTGATGCTTTAGAATCTTATCTTGACCATTCCGAGAAGGTGTTTAACAGGCTGTGATAATGGCCAAAGATGGCCTTTTTAGGCCTCTAGAGGAAGTTATCTTTCAGTCAAATACTTACTGAATTCATTGTCAACCACCTTAGGTAATCATCCTTGCACACTAAAAATAACTTGAAAACATAGTTATGAATTTCTTATGATCCAGGGTGAAGATTGAATTGAGGGAAGGCTGGAAAAAGGAAGGATACACAGTGATCTGGGAAGCCTAATTTTCAATTAGGAGTTAGTTGTCATGCTTAAAATTTTCAATTTTCATGCTATCTATTTTACATGCAAGAATATATATTAATGACTAAAGAAAGAATAAACCTCCTTAATATTGATTTCATTATATATGAGGATGGAAATGAATTGCTAAGTCTACTACTGAGGAGGAAAAAAAATATTGAAAATCTAAATTTAGTATTGGAAAATTATTTCAAAAGTTTAATTATGTTTTAAATAAGCAGTTTATCACTATATACTAGTGTAAGCATTCTTTAAATTTGATTTGATAAAAAAAATATGAGATAAGAAATATTTCACATAATCTTTACGATAAACAATAATAGAGAAATAACATAAATAAAATAACATAACATACAAGATTTATCAAGGGAAACCCTTTTGGGAAATAACCTAGCATAATAACTTGTGTGCTTATTGTATTATCTCAGTCGTTTTACAATAAAATAATGTACTTATTAGTTGCAATATATCCTACTACATGTCCAGCTATATGTAATAACATCAATAGGTAACTATCATAGTAGTATTACAAAATAATGGGTACCAAAACCATGGGTCAAAAATACAATCTATAATGGCTCTACATAAACATGAGTGATCTAACCACACATACGCCACAACACAATGTAAAAATAGCGTCACTATTTGGGTCAAATTTGCGTCAAAATTGACATTTTAAAGGATTTTTATAAATATTTCTCTTGATAATTTGTGTAAACAATTATGGCACAAATGCGACGCAATTTTGACGTGATTAGACATTTTTTAAATTATCAATTTTACGTCATTTTTGTACCTCTTTAGTGTCTTAATTGTGCAAAATTTTTATTTCTTGTTATATGGCACAAATATGACGCAAACATCAACTGAATTTTTTTTAAAAATTAATTATTCTACAAATTATTATATTTTATTGTTTTTTATAGGTTTTTTATTTGTTTTATTATGAATTTATTATTTGAAATTGACTTTAAGATTTCTAATATTGTATATTATATTGAAGATTCCTAATACTATATTTTGTATTGAATATTCCTAATATAAAATAAAATGAGTTTATTAAAAACTTAACAAAATATCATAATTTTGTTTTCATATAACTACACATAATCATAAAACAAAATATTTATATTGCGATTTTTTTTGTACAATAATGTATAGTATATTACATTTGAGAATTACAAAAAAGACCCATTCTCTTTTTTACTTACAAAACAAATCAACATGTTGTTAGGTGCTAGCCCACCTCCTATTCACCCTCGTATTTTTCATCGTTGTCTTCCTCCTTTGTGAAATCCTCTTCTAATTGAATTTGCACCCCTTCTTCCTCTTTCAACTTCGTTTGTTTATTAACGTGAATATATATAATGATACAAAGTTACAACTATTTGATTTAAATTTTATATAAATCACAACTAATTAAACACGTCTTACCAACACATAAACATTCTCACTATCCCAATTTATGAATTTAGTTGACTTCCAACCCATTGTTTTTAATGTTGTTTGCATCAATTTTGTTTCAACTCTATTATAATGGGTTTCCTGCAAAATCAATGAAATGAAATTTTTCTGAGTAACCTAATAACTTATTCAAGAGGCTCTTTATTCATGCAAAAAAAACTGTACCAATACAATGTATTGAAATAATCAAAAACTAAATTCCACCTATCTCCTCTAAAACTATCCTGTTCCAAAGCTTCTCAATGGGTAACATGTCTTCCTAGTTGAGCTTGTGCTTTGTACACACTTAAAAACTTGTTACTCCTTCCTCACTTACATTAATCTATCATATATTTACATTAATCAAACCCATCACATATTTCATATATCCTATAAATCCTGAGTCTAACTAGCCTTCATCCATCATTATTATACCTAGCGTCAAATCATTATCTTCACAACTGTAAAATCTACCCTTATGGGTCTATATGGGGTGGTCAAAGAAGTCTCCTCTCTACATCAATGTTTCCTTCATATTTTAGCTACATAATATAGATATAAAATAGTTAGTAAAAGAGTATGATTTATTTTTATAATCATGTTAACCTCTTACACCAAGAATAATTACCATGACATGCCTCTTCAATGTTTACCCAAAATCCCATGAAACTAAACAACTTCGTTTAGAATTGGTTATTAACCCTACTTTATTACTAAAAAGTCAAGAAAAACATGCTGAGTTAAGTCAATCGACGATTCATTGTGATTTTCTTCCAGTGACTTCATAAATAGCAATTCTCTATGACAATCTGTTTAAAATAGGATCCCACTTATTTTTTGAAATACTCTGAGCCCCAAATTTTAAAAAGGTCTCGAGGACTAGTCCTATTTCATTCCAATCAGTAAACAAACAAGACATCAAGGATATCACCACACATTATCATAATCTATTATCAAGTATTGGATAGTCCTTTGACAGACCAACTTTCATCAAAATAGGTTGTAGGCAACCTCAAAACATTCTATGTCAAACTCTAGTATCTTCTTCAAACAAATGTTTGGGGTATATTTTAGATTCATATCAATCCAAGGTACCTTTAAAATATGTATCAATACCTATCTTGTTTCCAAGTGAGAGGGTCTATTTAACACTTTAAATTATTCTGGTTAGCACTATTTTGTATCATCAAACATTAACCCCTTAGTTAAGTTGTTATGATTCTAAGAAATCACCAACGATTCTCCTAATCATAAGTGATTGGCCTAATCACCAGTGATTCCTGTCTTCATCTTCATTTTCTTGTTTTAGCTTGATTTTTTTGAGAGGGTCCTACACCCAAAGTGGATATGAAATAAAATTATAATTTGCCATTATTGAACTAAATAAAATCAGCTTGATAGCAAAACAAAATAATTATATCTTCGAGGTGGTGACTCCCGTGTTATCATTGAAGGGCATATACTCATATCACCCTCATCCTCCTCCAAGTCTATAAGTGAAGTAGGGGTGCAATAATGAAGTGATATTATTTTGAATGACAATAAATAGTATAAAATACCATAAATTTAATCAATCAAATGAAATAAAATTATATTTAAAAAACTATAAAATCATAACTTCAAGGTTGGTCCCTAGATATGAAGGGACGACCTATAATACAATGACATTCTCGAATACTAGTAGACATGACATTATAAATTTGTGTGATTAACATGTGTAAATATGAAAAAATAATCCTTAATTAGAAAATAAAATGTAAACCAATACCTTTGTGGTGGGTGTGTGGAGGTCATTGGAAGGTTATCATGCTGGGTCATCCAACTCCTCCACATCATTTCATGTAGAAGTAGAAATGCTATATCTTCTAAACATAAATATGTTAATCAAATGAACCATAACCCCACAGCATCCCTAATATCAAAAAAAAATGTAAAAAAACAAAATAAAAAATAAACAATGAGTTTAAAAATTTACAACACTTATAAAATGATTATAAGGATTTAGAACATTAAAAATTATAAATTTGCATAATTATAATATTTACATAATTCAAAAAGTGAATATTTTATTACATCATGTAGACACCAAAACTCCGCTTCGACAATTTTAATGCTAAAATGGTACCAATTATCCTCTATCTCATCATTTCCATTATAATTAATGATTTCCACTAATTAACTAGTGTTTCCCTCCATTTTTGTCAATTAATGACACTTCGTTAATTAACTAGCTTATATCACATTTCAGATGTCAATTAACAACACTTTGTTAGTTATAATCCTATTAAAATCAATTAATTAACTATTATTAGTTAATTAAGCTTTTTTAACATGCATTTAATCAATAAACCCTCATATTGGCTAAATCCCACTTTCAAATGCTTCCAATCATTTGTCCCACATTCATTGTGATTCAAGCTTTCCCCAAATAGAAAACTATAAAAAAGGACCAAGCTCCTACCTTCACACCTTACACCATACTTTGAATAGTAGATCATATAAACCATATGATCAAGAGATTTCTCCATGAATTTGGCATATCCTCTTTGCATCAATCCTACCATTGTCGAGTAGTAGAAGAAGATCCAATCTTGGCCTTGTAGCCACTCTTTGGTGATATCTTCTCCCTCTCTTTAGAGAACAACATAATTTGATTTCTCATAGATATAATTAGGTTCATTTTAATTAAAAATCATTTAACTTAGTAAGAATGTTTATAGATTAGATTATTAATTTCATGTAGTTTTCATTATGCATTCTCATAAGAAATGATCTTTATGGTTCATTGATAAATTTAAGCTTAGCTCTAGATTATTAGGTGTTAGTCTTTTAGTTAGATATTGCAAAAGTTTAACATGATCAAATTTGGCATGCCCGATGGGACTTATTTCATTGTCTTTTGCATTCATTTTCAATATTTTTATATTAGTTTCAAATTTTTGATTTACTAACCCTCTTTTACATTTTTAGATAAATATGAGATTTCCTAACTAGTCTAGTTAGGATTGCTTTGTTTTTTTCTCTTTGTAGAATCAAAGGAGGTGAGGTGTTATCAAAATTGGTCCAAATTGACAATTTTTTTATATTTTTGATAATTTTTGTCAAAAAATTCCATGTTTTGATCACCTACACGAAGCTTTCATGTAACGCTCATTAAAACAACCCACTTGAGACACAAGAACAACCTAGGATTAGTTAGAAAAATTATGGAATAATTTTTTTTGTTTAAAAGAGTCTGCTACCAGGTTATAAGGCAACAAGTGTCACTAACAAGTTCTAGAACAATTCTAATCCACTAGAATATAATTTTATTTTATTGACAATTATTAGGGTCACAAGGTCCAAAATTTAGGGTTAGAAGGTTCATCTAGGTTCAGAGGGTAATTCCTCACCATACCCACTCTCTAACAGGCTTAAATATTCAACTTGATTTTTCTCACACTTAATTCATTCAAAAAATTTCTAAAATAATCCCATTGGATAGGAAATTTCCTCACCTTTCCATTGATATAAATAAGTCCTCCTAACTCCTCATAAAACTCAAGTTATGGGCCGGCAGACCTTGAGAGGAAACTTTTCCCAAGGGCGAGCCTGCGGGCCTAGGGGAGAAAACTTTCCCTTGTGTGGGTTGGCGGAGTGGGGAAGAGTTTTTTCCCTTTTTGGGGGAAAAGTGTGATTTTCCTCTACGCACCCATAGGCCTGAAGAGGACACGTGTTGGCTTGAGAAAGCTCTGGCAGGAAGTCGGGCCGACGGAGAGATTTAAGGAATTAAGCCTTTTGGGTGTGGAAACACAAGGGGCAAAACTTCCCGCGCACCTCTTCCTATCCCAAATGACACCATGTGTCATCATCCTATTGGTTGCGGGCCAGCGGGGAGGTGGAGGAAACTAAGAAAATGTTCCCAAGAAAAATTTTAAAATCACTAAGGTTGAAAAAGGTGACGCGCCTCCAGCGTTGCCTTGTGAGGCCACGTGGTAGCTTTTAATTGGCTGTAGGACGACGGAGTGGTGGGGAAAAGTTGGAAAATGTTGCCAAATTTTTTTGAAAGTACTAAGTTAAAAAGGGGATCTGCCCATCTGCTGACACCTCATGGTGCCATGTGGTAGCCTCTGATTGGCTGTGGGGCAACGGGGTGGCAGAGAAACTTTTCAAAATTTTCCCAAAATTTTTTCTGAGTCCCAAGGGAAAAATTCAGGTCACGGGCCCGCCAAGGAAATTTTTCCCAAAATTTTCCACCAAGTGAAGAAAAATTAAGAAGGCCATAACTTTTGATAGAGAGCTTGGTTTTGGGCAAATGAGGACTTTTTGGAAATCCCTCAAACCCCTTTTTGCACTTGAATCATTAATTTTAGATTTTGATAAAGTTTAAAGTGTCACTTTTAAGAAAACGACCTGCATGATTTTTAAAAGCAAATTGCTAAATTTTAATTTATAAATTTTGTTCAATTTTGTCATTATTTCTCCTTTAACATGGAGGATGGTTCTAAGAAGAATTTTAGGATGTATTGGAAGGTAATTTTTCTTGATTGATTTCCAATTCGAATTTTTACAACTTTAGACAACATAATAGATATCAAAGGTTTGGGCCCAATTTTGCAATGTTTGAAGGATTTTTCCTTAAGTGTTTTAGTCCAATTGAGTTCATTTATATCATGACATGTTAGATTTCAATGTTTCAATGTTATTTAATGTTTACAAATTCGAACTGTGCATTTTAGAGAAAGTATTTGCCAATTTAACATTCAAAACAGAGGTCAATTTCTAAATGATTTGTTTAGCATTTTTCATCTTCCAAATATGGAAATTCATTTCTATTTTAGTCTAATAAATTTAGTTGATTTAAACAAACCATTTACCAGCTAAAATGCAAAGTTTGATTTCAAATTTTAACATATTTCAAAAGAACAGAGTTACATATATTTCCTTCATACGTATTCCTCATTTCAATTTTCCAAACAAAGATTTCAAATCACAATTTGATGATCAATTTCAATACAAAAATGTAAACTGATAAAGGTAGTGTAATCTTTTATTGATTTCAAATATACAACTTTACACTCTTTAATTTCCTGAATGCAAATAACAGATTTCAATTTCTTGCTTTCAAATGAACATAACAAAGTATATATATCTTTCAAATTTTGAATTTACAATCATAACTCAATAAAAAGTATCCTTCCATTACAAATAAAATATAGATCATCCACTTCAAAGTGGGAAGGGTTAGAATGAGATTTCATTTTACAAGGAACTATCAAACTGTCTTTCTTCTGTGCTCCAGAACAACAACATAATTTTTCTCCTTTTGGATCACAACAAAGGTAGGGGAAAGGTAACGCTCTCCACCCAACCAAGACATCCAATGAAAAGGAGAATCCATCCTTCTTCATTGGCCCCTGAGCCCCAACCATAATGCAATACAAGGTGTTATTAAACTCATGGAAACAACAGGCTTCCACAAACACACATGTAGATTTCACAATAAAAAATACAGTTCAAAACAGAATGTAGTTTACAACTACATTTAAAACATACAAACAAGACTAAGGCTTCATCAAGCAAGCCAAAGGAGTAAGGAACTATGGGGAAAGTTGTTTATGCCTCCCAATGGGAAATGGGTATCCACCTCTAACAAACTGCCAATTTAAATCATCACACATATCCTTATGCCCGCCACAATCCCTCCTTATGCCCCCCAAAAAGTAATAAATGCAATGCCATTTTTTTCCAAGATGGAAACCCAATCCCAACTCCCTTCACAAGAATTTTGATGCCAATAGCATTCCCTTATGCCCACCCCACATGAATTTCCCATAGCCTTCTCCTACACCATTCTTAGGCAGTCTACCTAAACAACCCACAAACATGCTAAAACATTCACACAATAACATGTACATTTAAAAAGAAAGAGGGTATTTCAAGAGCCAAGCTCTTACCTCTCCATGAAGGAGTTGTCTAAATTCTAAAACAACAAGCTTTCCAATGCCAAAATATAGTCCAAAATCAACAACCAACAAGCATGCAAGGGTTTCCAAACTCCTTCTAAAACAAAGAGCTCCACACAACAAAATTTCACCCAAAAGGAAGTATGCAAAAATGTTCAACAACCCAAAACAAAGCAAGGAGTTCTAATTTTATAGAAGAGGGAAGAGAAGAAGATGAGGTGGATCCATGTAGGATGCCACATCACACATCCTCAACTCCAACACAAAAATCAAATTCATTCTCCAATGCACAATAAGGAGGTGGGTGAATAATATGACAATAAACTTACACACACAATAATCACACACCCCAAAGGACTGAATTTAATAAAATGTAAGAAGAATGCAATTAAAAATTAAAATTAGTCATATAAAAATGCATAGGTATGGTTGGTAAATAAAATTAAGAGATATGGGACAAGTTTTACTTGTCACACAAGCCTCCAAAATCAGCCTCCAAGGACAAATTTGAATTTCCAAGAAGGTGGAGTTTTTTATACTCCAAAATCTGACTTACACAACTCTTACACATCACTTACCACATTTTATACAAGAGCCAACACTTATATAATTACTTTTTATATCCCAAATTTGATTAATTTATTTATTTTAACAATATGATTACTCACTTTAATTCTCCACAATTAAAAGAATAATGAAAGGGGTAAAATCATTGCAAAATAAACACATGAAAAAATTAATAAGTGAAACCACATTAATAAATACATAAATTCCCTTAGTCACATTCAAAGGTAATCCCCCCCACGGGAGTCCCTAACAAAATACAACACACACAACAAATACAGTTGCCATGGTGACCTTGTTGAATTCATCTAGAATTCCAATGTGGTTGGTCTCCAATCCCATGGTGTTTGTTGTGATAGTTTAACCTACAAAACACAAATACCTCCTTTGGCGTCGTGGCCATATCAGAACATCCAACATGATATAATTATAATCACAAAATCATCTATACATATGAATCATAACAACATCAAGGCAATCAACAATATCACTTACACTTTATATAAACAACTATATCATAATCATATAATGTCCATTTTCTAGGTCTACTCACAATATCTAAAAAAAAATATGTCTGAGTAACATTCATAATATATCCATGTCAAATAGTATATCATCATCCACATATGAAGTGTCTCTAATAATCATCATGCATCATAACTAAATCAAGATCAATAATAATCCATGGTCTAACATATAACATCATACTAAATCAAAACCATAATAATGTCCATAATGTAATCGAAAGTATCAAGATCAGTATCAAAAGGTGTCAAAGGGAAGTGGGCACTACATTGTGCTACTTCTAGACCCCCACGCACTACTGCTATACTCCCACACGAGCTACTATTTCTATTTCCATGTTAGTGATATCATTTAAGTGTTTTTTGACATAGAGACATGCTACTGCTTGACCCCCATGTGCTATTGTGTCTCTAGTCACGTTAGTGAAAGAATTTCTATGTTTTTGACACAGAGACACACTACTTCTTAACCCCTATGCGCTACTACTATTGTGGGTGTGCTAGTGTCAATATGTGTTCATAACCTATCTTCTTGAGGCCATAATGTTTTATCCCAAACTCGAAAGGACTCTATTTTTTTGCATTGGAAAGGTATTCAAGTGAAATGTGTAATGGAAACCTAAATTCAGGATTTTTACTTACAAAAAAATTGTTATTTCCTTATTATATAACTAGTCATTTCTAACATGTCTAATGCTTTGATGAATTTTGTATCTACATACTTTTCTTGATTTAGACTAAAGTTGTTTTATGCTCTAATCTTACACCTTTTTGTGATCTTGAGAATCAAAAAAAACTTTTATTTCTTTCTTTTTAACATTTGGATTTACTTGGAAATTTTAATATTTATTTTTCTTAAGAGAATGAACCTTTTACAAATCATTTTTATAGTCCTTTGATTTAAATTTTTCCATGCTTTATGCAAGTTATGCTAAAAATTTATGTATTCTCTTCTCTTACACCTTAGGGGGACCTTGAGGATCAAAAGAAGATTTTATTTTTCATTTTCTAACTTTTTGGTTAAATTGGAAACTTCATATTTCATTTTTGGCTTAAGGGAATGAAAAAATCATCAATCTTTGTTTAAATTTCATTTGATTTAAATTTTTCCCTTACATTTATCTAGTTGAATCAAATAATTGTGTATGCTCTCCTCTTGCACCTTACTGTGATCTTGAGAATCAAAAGTAACTTTGATTTAGTTTCTATTGGAAATTACTAAAATCATTTGTGCGTAGGACCTAAACACTTTTCAAAGACTTGGGATCTAAAAAAATTATAACTACACATGTGTTGTACGTTTCCAATGGTGTTCTAAACCTCATTTCTTAACCCAAAAGATAAAAAAACACACCACATTATTCAACACACTGTATTTATAGGTTTCGGTTAAGAGCTAAGAATCGTCTGCTTTGAACTAGGGGAAGTGCCTTGGCATAAGCCTTAAACCCCATAAGGATGCCCCCAGGAACCCCAAAGTAGTTCACACCTTGAGATAAATGGTGAACGAAACAGGAAGTGCTCCGCTACCCAGCTGACTAGTGCACCTTTGTGAGATTAACATCAAAATTATCTTCACGCGACCTTAGTAAGATAAAAATGAATGCAATTTATTTCTCCTTGTATTAAAGGGGGTAAAGTAAAGTCAGGATACTCCTTGATTTAGTTAGTGGAACTTTCTTGACAAGATGCACTCACAAAGATAGTTTGTGACACCTAGACAGTGAAATAATAGGAAGCTTATGACTTTGAGCCAACTAGAATTTATCCATTGCATTCTATAGAGATGTCACGAAGTAACAAATTTTTTTGAGTCATAACCTTGTTATTTGAACAAGGGGATATTCCATTGAAGTTGTGGCCTAGAGTGATTCATCATGAGACTTATGACGTGTTATTTTGTTGCAGTTTTTCACTTGCCTTAAGACAAGGTGAAACTCCGCTAAAGTTACGCCAAGTATTTTTCATCACCGCTTAGTCTACCCCTTTTTTGTCTTATTTCCCATTTTAGGAAAAAAGAGAAAATACATACGTAGTGCTATCAATTGATTGTGTCCACCACTTTTACACCCATTTACATTTGTCCTTGCTTGAGACTGGATGGTAAACATTAAAATTATGTTGGTAAGTCTTTTTTATCTTGGTATCCATCATCTCGATACCCATATCAAGAATTCATTGTAGTTAGGTTGTCTCATCATTGAATTCCTATAAGTTATTACGATGGTCACATTATATTGATATAAGTTTTTATACTTACGTCTAGTTTCCATTGTGAAACTTTATGTAAGTCTCCAAGTTGTATTGTTATGTTTCTTGCATAACTAAACAACTTCTTGATATACCTAGAATTAGTTTGGATCCCAACATTGTCTTGAGTTTTGGAAAGTTTCATTATTACGTTGCTCAAATTTTGGTGAAATCATTTTTATACTAAAATATTACTTTTCCACAAAGCTTGATTAACATTTCTAAATAGTGTTGTTGTGTTTCTCACATTTGTAGCCTCCATTTCCAAAGACTTAGACTTTGTTTGTATCTAAAAATTTTGTAGTATACTTTGTTGGGATATCACGTTAATACCTTCTTAGTATTTAGGTCTTTTTTATTTTAAACTTGACCTAAATGGTGATATTATGTTGTCACTATCTGTACTAAACTTATACTTGAAAAATGTAGGGAGTAACATTTCTTGTGGTTAGATCATAGTATTGATTGTTGAGTCCTAGATACGTTTTGCTACATGTACCTTTTGATAGTGTGTCATTCTTTATTCATTGGTGTCCTTAGTTAATATTTCCTTTGGACTTGTTACCATTCAATGATTAACATTATTTGTGATGATTTGATGTCGCTACACTACTTGGTTTATCCTAGGGTCCATTTTGAATCAACCTTAGAAAAAATCCTTTCATATTATGCTTCCTATCACAAGGATGGGGCATTGGAAATTATGGTCCAGTCCATTTTTTTTTTCCTAGGCTCATTGTAGTACATCTACACATTTTTCAAACCTTAGCAAAAAAATTCCTATAAAAAAACTCTTAAATCGAATTAAACATTGGAAAATTTTCCTTTGTATCATTTGTGTTGCAAAATTTTTACTTAGAACCTCTTTGGAAAATCATATAAGTATCCCCATATTTATAAAATATCTAGTTAGTTATCACTATGTTGCCCAAATAAACATGAAACTTCCTCCATTGTGAATGAGTTCAATCACACTATCTATGTCTCGGTATGTATACCAAACAATGCCAACAATGACTAATTATTGAAGGGTTCCTTATACGTATGAAAATAGGGAACCTAATTTTTGACATTCCTATCAAAGGATGCCCATCATCGCTAAGCCTCATTTGGTTATTCATGCTAGAGAATCCATTCGGTTACCCCCTTCACCTCATAATAGGGGGTATGATTCATATGATTTTGATACAAACTATTATTCAGATTCCCCTCTGTCTCATGAGCCACATCCAATTAACTTTCTTCTAAGGAATAATCATTCACCCGAATGGCATCTTCCTCCTTTAAAGATCCATGTGATGCCAAGTTCCTCAAATAAAACATCTAATTTGGTTATTGCATTGTGGTCCTCCCTTTCTTAGCAGGACCCTCCTTATCCCCCTCATCAAAGACCTCTTCCTCTATTGAAGATATGGGTGACTCTAAGCTAATCTAAGTTTAATCCTACGTCACAATCATGTTAGTCAACTCCTACATCGCAATCTACTAAATTTTTACGTGATCCTCTTTGTTTCCTGACAATATGTCATCTTCTAGGAAAGCCACTATCAACCAATTTTCAACCTACATCTTCTTCCACTCACGAGACATCTGAGTCCAAATATAATTTGTCTCTTGAGTCATCATCTTCTAAGTATTCCACACTAGTTGGAACCCTTTCTTATAATCAACCTATTATGGTCAAAGACAAACAATCCATATTGATCAATTTCTTTTAAAATGAAGAAGCAATCAAATAATCCATGGGTCCACATGACGACATTCCCCTATGGGGTTACAAGAAAAGTTTCTCTTTATAATTTGATACGTTCACACATTGTGGGGAAGAGGTTAATTACTTTTGTAAAGAAATAGAAGAAGATCATATGATCATCAAACTTGATACTCCTCTTGTTCTTCCATCTTCTCATTCTTCATTTCATGATGAGCTACATGGGTCTAGCATTGATCCATGTCCTATCTTCTCATCACTCAATAAGTTTTTATCTATCACGATTCCTCAATTACAATCTCACTTTGGGTCACCACCTAGTAGCCCATCTTTATCTTCTATTCTGGGCTCACGTCTTAGTAGCCCTCCATCTTCTCTTGCCGGGTCTTCTCTGGGTATACCTCTATCTTCTATTCTTGGGCCACATCCTAGTAGCCCATCATCATTTATATATGGGACACCTCCAAGTAGTCCTTCATCTTATATTTTAGGGCCACATCCTGGTAGCTCTTTATCTTCGGTCTATGAGACACCTCATGGTAGCCCATCCTCTTCAATTCTTGGACTATATCCTTTTCGTCCATCACATTATCCTTATATCAATGATTATGGAAAGACCTACATCATTTCTTACATCAATTCTCTTTTTCCACTTTCTTCTCCCACTTCTTGGGATTAGACAAGTCACGTAATAGCTTCTAGGAAATCCAAACAGTTCCTTCATAAAGCTCGGATCTAAAATTCCAAGAGCTCCAAAGATTTCAAAAATTAAACAATCATAGAGTTCATAATAAAATGTGATTCAAGAATGCACACCAATGCAACCATCAAGTATGAATTAAAGTGCATAATCCTCTGGATAGGAAACTCAAGCTCCCACATATGAAATCCATGTTTCAAGATAAATCATAGTCATTTGTTGAGTATGATCTCACCACGATCACCAAGATCGGGGATAATTTGACTCTTGATAAGAAAACATGCCTAATATTCCTTATCAAATAAATTAAAAACATTTTTTTTGGATCTTATCACACCGAGTGACATTATTGGTATCAATTTCAAAAATACAAACAAATGAGAAAACATAAAAAATAAAAGGTGCACAGATCAAACATTAAAATAAGGTATTACATACACATGGATATTGTTTATCCCCTTTCTTGCCATTCCTCTGTAAGGAATCCACCATATTCATCCCTACAATGATTCTTTTGTTAGTCTATTCACATGCATTTTCTGACATTTATCCCTATGGTATCTGTTTGACCTTGGTCTTTCATCACCTTGGTAACTTAAAGAACGACTGACCACTTCGAGATCTTATCACTATCTACATATAATAAAAATGTTACAAAGAAATTTTGGACGTATTTGTTGACACTATTTAATGTCATCGTCACAATCACTTCCACATCCTTCCATCAAGCCATAAGTGATTCTTGACCCCTTATCAAAATAAGCGAGAGAGCTGAAATAATTTTTCAGAAATCAAAAATCAAAAAGAAAAAAGAAAATCAATATATAACTCTCTCTTGGGTTAGTTCCAATATCTTTACCAGGGCTATGGATGTGTAGCTAGTAGTAGAGACATGTTGCGATTAGAATAAAATACATATCTATCAGGGCTATGGACTTTTGGCTGGCATAAGAGAAATTTACTATCCATCCACCATCCATTCAAAAATGCACTTTGAAAATAAATCATTCCTAGACATTAGCTAGGGTGTTTCACTTGTTTTCTATCAAATCTTCCCTCCAAGAGGTAATAAATCTCCATGTGCACACACTGGATCTTGATGCGCTAACAGGATTAGTATGTTACTAAGTTTCTTTTTTTGAACCTTGTTCAAACTCTTTCTTTAGTCCATATCTTGTCTCATGATTTGTGTCTTTGGCTAATCACTTTTTCATCACTAATATTTTAGCAAAAAAATTTATATCCTTTCATAACATTCATTTTTCTTATACTTTGTTTAGAAAATCCATGTGTATAAGATTTCCTTTTTTCTATGTTTGAGGGAAACTTTGTCCCTTCTTTCACTAAAATAATCTTCTACTTCTTTCTATCATGTGTTTCTTGGCCATCTTACACTAGGGGCATGTTTTCTCCTTCCTAGCACATCATTGGTTTAGATTCATCATCATGTTGAACCTATTCATATTGGCCCTGATCCAACTTCTGTGTGTGAAGAGTTTTGCTTTTTATATTCCCATCTAACATTTGGGGAAACTTTACATCTTCACCTTCTTGCACATGCGCGTGGTGTTCTACCCTTGTACATTGTCATATATCGCTAGGGGCATCCATGTTTCTTTTTTTTCCTATATCTAGCTTTGAATTTTTTTTTAAAAATCCAAAAAATTGGTAAAATTTTAAAAACCCAAAAAAAGTGGTAAAAATCATCAAAAATCAAAAAAATTGTAGAATTCAAAAAAATCAAAAATTGGTAAAGAACATGTATGTAGCTGAATCCTGTATCAAATGTATTTTCCTCAAACATAGAAATGTGTCCTATAAAACATCTTTCTTATGTTCTCATTTGTTCTTGCACAACGACTCACAATTCATTTTGACCTACCTTCATTAACAAAGTTGGTCTACTTGTTATGTCTGTACTCCCTAGAAACAACGAGTTTCTTGGTACTATTTCATAGTGCATGAATGCTTTTTCATGGGACCCAAGTGTCCTCTGTTATTCCCCTTGCATGTATCCTTGCTTGGGGCACCATTTTTAACCCTTTTTGTTCACCACCAACATTCTGAAACTGAAGTTTGCTAAATAAACATTGGTATAACTTCCTTAACCATTTTTTTTTGAGTATGTGTGTTTGTACTTGTTTCCCTGTCAGGTTAGCTTGTTTACATTCTCTTATTGCATTGATTTTTGTATGTTGCATGGAGTTAAGAATTTTTAGCAATGAACAAATGTTAGTATTATAGTGTTTCATGTTATTTTACACTTATTTTGTATGCGTACATTTTAATAAGATTCAAAGATGTAGATCATATGAGAAAAGTGATGAAACAAAGTTGTTTATTGAATGAGCTAGATGCAAAGGCTATTTCCATTTTCATCTATCATTCTCATTACTATTAAAATTTTCTTCCATCTGGATTCTTCTATATGTTTCCTTCCTATTTTCGATCGTCGGTTGACATCTTCTATTACCCCATTGACACTCAAGGGGGCATCCTCCATTCTACTAATTTTTATTCAAAAAAAATCTTGTTTATGATTTTCTACTTTCTTTGCAGTGGCATCACTTATGCCACCCAAAACAGGGGAAAATATAGACACCTAAAATCTGCTTCCACAATTTTAATGTTACAGTGGTACTAATTATTCTTTATCTCATCATTTCCAGTATAATTAGTGATTTCTGCTAATTAACTAATGTTTCCCTCCATTTTGGTCAATTAACAACACTTCGTTAATTAACTAGCTTCTATCACATTATGGATGCCAATTAACGACACTTTGTTAGTTATAATCCTCTTCAAATCAATTAGTTAACTATTATTAGTTAATTAAGCCCTTTCAACATGCATTTAATTAATAAACCCTCTTATTAGCTAAATCTCACTTCTAAATGCTTCCAATATTATCAAATTCCTCTCACATCACCTCCAAATAGCTTAAAAATCTTATTCTAGCTTATTAATTAATCTCAATTGGTTAATTAAAGCACCCCAACTCCCATGAGTTAATAACTCGTTAGTTAAATATTCTAATCATGGTTAATTAGCCTAGAGTTACTTTTATCGTTTGTCACACGTTCATTTTGATTCAATCTTTCCCCAAATAGAAAGATATAAAAAGGACCAAGCTCTTATCTTCACACCTTACACCATACTTTGAATAATATCTCATATAAAACATATCATCAAGTGCTTTCTCCATTAATTTGGCATAGTTGCTTTTCATCAATCCTACCATTATTGAGTACAAGAAGAAGATCCAAGCTTGGCCTTGTAGCCATTATTTGGTGAGATATTATCCCTCATTTTGGAGAACAACATAATTTGATTGCTCATATATCTAATTAGGTTCATTTAAATTATTAATAATTTAATTTAGTAAGAATTCTTATAGATTAGATGATTAATTTCATGTAGTTTTTATCACGTGTTCTCATAAGCTCTGATCTTGATGGTTCATTGATAAATTTAAGATTAGTTCTAGACTACTAGGTATTAGTATTTTTAGTTAGATATTGCAACAGTTTTTCATGATCACACATCATATTAATTGAATGATTTTTCTTTATTCATTCATTCATGCTTGATGAGAGGATGTTCATTTGTTTATGCTTATTGTCTTCCAAAAGTGATTTGGTTTGAAATGGTGGGGTCTTTCAAGTTAGTTTGATCTTTGGCCTCGAGCCATAATTAAGGATTTTAAAACCCTTGTCCAATCCATATACATCGAGTAATAGACATGAAATCTATTACATATTCATCTCACCATTATTTGAGGTTTTTTCGGAACATGTGAGTGTCTCACCTTATTACAAAGTCTAATTTATTGGGTATGGTTGAGTGTGATTTTGTTTATTCTTTGATGGTATTGATATTGTAGTTAGGATGGGGGAAGCCTTGTTTTCAACATGGTGCCAATTGGTTGATTTGTATTCTCAAATTATGTCATTCATATTCTCTTTAGTGCTCTATATTCCTTGTTTTTGACATGGTGCCAATTTCATGAGTTAAACTCACTTGTCTAACACCTCATGTTGTGACTTTAAGTGATGAAATTTCTCCTCTCCATGTGGTGGCACACTTTTTTGTCACCCATGTCCCTTTAGAAAGGATAAAAAGGGACATAAAACTTATCCAAATATTTCATTGGTGTGTTCATCGTGAGGAAGGGGCCAAATTTGAGAGTGAGGTGAAAACATACTCTTAAGCACCTGGTTTGTGTTTTAAGTGATGAAACTTGAGATCCTCATGTGATGGCACATTATAGTATCCCCCATGTGTTAAGGGTATGTTCATCATGATAAGGGGGTAGGTGGGGTTAGGTGCGTGTATGACATTTTCTAACCACCAAGTTGTCTTTTAAGTGAAACAAACTCATCTTATCATGTGGGGGAACACTTTTATTTCCCTCATATTCATTTTGGTTTTTTTTCAAAGGGAAAAAGAGACATCATGGGTCTCCAAGTGTGAACTAGACAAAAATAGATGTTTGCCTTCACCGAACACTGCCGGAAATAGGCACCTGAACACGTTTTCTTGCCTTCGAAGATAGGAGTGGAATTATAAGGGAAAAATCATATAATTTTGACTCCAAAATGGCCGATAAAAACAGTACCACCATTTTAATAGATAATTATGCCCGCAATTTGAAATTTAACCCCATTTTCAATTCTACATAAGTCTATGGGCCGATGATAGAAATTGCCATCAAAGTTTGTGATGATAAAAAGGAGAACCAACAAATTAGGTGTAAAGAGGGCATCACATATGTCACATTTTCATTTGAATAAACTTCTAACTCTCCTTGAAACTCCCAGAATATTTAGTTTAATCTTCAAATAGCATCAAGGATATTTACCTATATTGTCAAGCCAATATCTATAAATTTGCTCCTCCAAATTTCTTGAATTTTTTGGCACTGTGAAGCAAGAATTATTATATTTCTGATGAGTATATGATTTCTTTCCAACACTACCCAACACTCCTGAAACATTAAGAACAAGCTAACTAGTTTTTTCACTGCTTTCAATTCCTTATACCATGTTATAAATAGCCCGGTATTAAATAATGTGTTCCTAAACCTGTTTTTTCTTCAAGAAATTTCTTAAACTACCTCCTATGATTGCATAGGTCTACTACACACTTCTCAAGTCCTCTAACTTTTCCTTGTACGTTCCCGGGGGTGCTCACTATGTGTACAAAGGTCAAAAATAGTCCTTTTAGGGCTTCTAGGAGCAATTCCTTCTGAATGGTTCTGAATGAATCCATGAACCACTTCCTTGCACATGAAACACATTTAAAAATTACATTATCACTTTCCTGCTGACCATTATGAGGGTAACAAAGTAATTGATTTGGTCGAAGGACAGGTTTACATTGACCGGGAGACGGATTTTCAAAGGAGGTCTAGGTTGTCATGAAATTTTTTTTGAATTTTTCATGCTAGACATTTTGCATGACAACAATATTATAATATTTTTTAAAGTAAAAAAAAATATGGCATATTTCTAAGCTCATATGATTTTTTCGGTATTGTTACTCATCCTTTAGCTCCAGGTCATGTAGGTGTGTAATTTTTTCTAGGAAAAAGGTTTGGGTATTTTTAATAATGTCACTATTGTATCCAATACACGCAAGTATAATTATAGGAAAGAAGAATTTGATTCTCTATTCTTAATTTTTTTGGGTGGAAATGTCAATTATTTTTAGTGGAGGAATTGATAGACCTGGTCCAAATACCACTCTATATAAAACTGTGGGAGCTACATAAGACTTTTTAAAAAAAATTCAAAATAATTGTTCTCTATTCAGGTTTGAGTCCCATCACCCACTTGATATTGGTAATTTGGATGTGTAAGAAGGCTTGTATTAAAAATTGTATTTGTTGCATTTTGAGCGCCTCCTACGATTAATTATCTTTATCTATGGAATATTTCTCTTCCTTTTGTGATAACTTTGCAAGAAATGAATATTCTATTTATATAACAATTTCTCTAAATTTATGATTAATTATGACAATGATGTGGATTTATAAATATGAGAATGCAAGAAGTTTTTTATTTATTTACTTGACGGGGAAGAATTCTTAACTAAAATTTTCAAAGGGGTGTTCACTGCAATTATTGTCTAGGGCACTCCTAACCTTTAATCCAATTATGTAGAAGATTGTCTATATTCCTTTACAACACTTGTTTTCAATCAAATAAACTAAAATGAAACTTTACGTTTTAGTAAACACACTGAGAAGAAAACTAGACTTAACTATAAAACATTCATCTTGTTAGAAACAATGTGATTATGCCTTAAATTCGAATAAAGAATGTTATGTAATAGGAATAGACCCATAAAGGGCATGAATATATATATTAAAAGAATATGTCTTCATATGAGTACTAAAGGAAATAAGATAAATGGGAAATTATGAAGATTGTACTTTGTTGTAGAATCTTTACATCATACCATAGATATGCATTTTTTTGTGAAACTTTTTCAATAACACGTTAAAATATAACCATGTTTTAAGTTAGTTTGAGTCCCTCTTAATATAAAAATATAAGGCCAACATTTATTTTGGAAGGAGACTAGAGCTCATTATTTTATTGATAACCACCCAAACTTGGTAAATCTTAAATCGTATCGTTAAGTTAGACTCCATATGTATTTAATTAATTGAAATTATACTATGCTTAGGAGACTATCCTACAATGATAACTATTTTAGTAAATTAAAATTTGGGAATCTTGAAAGCCTAATATGTTACTTTGTCAGTATAAAGTTGAAAATCAAACTCTTAATGAAATATGTTGCTTGTTAAATATATTTAAATTTATAAATCATTTTCTTCCACTACATCTCGATGTTCTTAAGTAATTGTTTTTTTGAACAAAACTTATTTTTTTTATCAAAATGTGGGTTTGCCACACACTAACAATATATCTTTATAGATTTAATCCTGAAACATTTCAATTGATTTGCAACAAATCTTACATTCCTTAAAACATCATTCGTGCATAAAACCTTTGAAATACACAATCTTTACACAAGTGCATGAGAGTGTAAATATTTTTGAACACTAGGGCACCTAAGGAGTGACATAAACAACCTCTCTACACATAAAAAATCTTTGATAGCACTCTTCAACATTACACACATGTAAAGATAGATACTATTCAATGACCTCATTATCACATGTTTTTGGTTTTTACGAGGCATCTTAACCATAAGCTCTCGATTTAGAGAAGACGCATATATTGCATCACATTCATAACGTGTTTACACTGTACGCTGTGCAGACGAGGAGTCATCTCAACGTCTCTTCACCAGTGATTGAAAGCCGCATGCATTTTAGATTTATGTGCAGAGAAGTTAATCACATGGACTCGTCTTGTTTTTTTTTGTATCAGAGAGTGCAGCTCGTCGCATTGATGAGCATCATACGAAGGCCACCCTCGACAGCTACGTCGCTGTCTCACTTTTTCTGTGTTTTTGAAAGACATCACATTGTGCAATGAGAAATGCTAATTTAAATAACGTTCTTGTATGTCAACTTTTTTCCGAATTGGAAGGTAGTTTAATGTCAATAACTGAGGATTTTTTAAGTGTGATTTTTATATTTATATAATTAGTAGAAATATCTTAAATATATTTGAACAATATTAAAATATATTAATTTCAAGGTTTGTATTTAGGATTTTTGTTTGCATATTACAATCATTAATAATTTTGTTAATTTCTTTGTAATTTTCTATTGGCTGGTGATAAATCGTTGTAATTTAGCTATGTTAATGTGTTAGTGTCTAAAAAATATTTCCAATATGATAAAAATATCACAATTTTTCTATTAATTTCTCCAAAATAAATAAATAAATAAATAATGGTCAAATGGATGTCAAATTTAAGATCGAAATTAATTATTAACAAATTATTACAACCCACTATTACTCCCCTAACTTCCATTGTAAAATACCGATCAACATGATAAAAAATTGGCAACGATTGTTTTAACTCTAATTTGGACACCCATTTCCCAATTTAACATTGTGAAACAAATAAATGTCGACTGATTTTAGCAAAGTCAAATTGTATATTGGCTATTAAAAAAAGTAGATATCGGTATGTAGTTTTAATTTTAATTTAATTTAAGATATTAAAATTCACTAAGGGCTAAGAATGGCTGACCAGACTCTAAATGAAAATACATGTTTCAAGTGCGTATAATGAATTTCAATTACATCTCCAAAATGACATAAATAATAAAGAAAGAAAAGAATTTGGTTCGAGAAATATTCAATGGTGAGTGATTGTTCTCTAGTATTAATGGGTAATTGATCTTGGAACTAATAAAATGTGTGTTATTTTATAAATACAAACCATGTTTTCTGGATATGTACTTTTGAAATCTCGTTGTTTGGAAGTACATAAATTGATAGCCCTTAAATAATTGGCATACATGTAATGGTTAATATGAATGTTCTTCAATATTGAATATGATGTGCCTCACAAATATACAAAGCTAAGCATATTTTGTTGTCCTAAATGAAGGCTTTAAGGATCTATAGAAATATCTAAAAAGTCAATGTTATCTTCCGTGAATCTCATTGTAAATAGGGAAAGTGAATTTGAAACATTATTCTCTTTCAAGATCTATTAAACAAAAATTTTCATGTATGCTCATCATGTAGGAGGTCATGGTATAATTCCATCTAAAACAGATGAAAATAAACCCAAATATAAGCTAAAGGTGCTGGAAGAAAAATGGACTAAGGTAGGGGTGAGGGGGAGGGGGGTGAATCGGTACTTTTAAAAATTTTACTTAGCTGTCTTTAAGTTGCTTACACGAATCAAAACAACAAATCATCGTACATTAACCAATGGAACCACATTAATCTTGAACAACCATACACATGAATGAGAGAGTAAAAAAGACACCAGATATAAAGCGGGAAACCCTCGAGGGGAAGAAAACCCACTAAAACTTTTGAATATATTACTCAATCCAAAAGATTTGCATGAATATTACACATCACACAAAATTTGTTTAGCACAGCACCCACTTCACAAGGTGCACCCACCACTATTTAGTATAGGACCCACTTTACAAGGATGCTACCACCCCCTAATATGATCAAGCACCCAATGAACCATATGATGATAAAGATCACTAATGTATGTTGCTCCTGTAACAGATTGTGATCACAAATTCAGCTCCTCTGACTCAAAACCCTTCTCAAACACACCTTCTCCTTCTTCGCTCAATCTACACCTTCACTTGTTGATTAGGTCTAATGACCTTAAATACTTGGTCCTATACTCTTCTCAATCCTTCATACCATTTATTATATCTGTCTTGAAGGCCTTATACCTCTTTCAAACTCTCGTTTTCCTCGCACATTCCTCTCTTACTCAACTAGTCACAATGAGCAAATATAACACACTTATATACATGAACCAAATCATAAACACCTATATGTTAGCCATGGCCAGTAAGGTCAGTCTTCTCAACATAAAAATACACCTACACACTCATATAAAATCATATGACAGGAGCATATAGGTCGGCATTAGACCAAGACACACAACAAGCACAACTAGGCTTTAAGGGCTAGTTCCATCTCCATTGAATGCAATATGGACTCCAAGGGAACACTACAGTATCATCAAGAATTAAACCACTACATACATGCGACGGAAACCATATCGAAACCTTCTAGAATCTCATGAACCTTTTCTCCATCCATTCTCCTCATTACACCATCAAGTAGGGCAGTTTCCTACTCATTATGAGCACTTTCAGCAGACCAGTATTCAAAAATGAAGACCTAACTTCAACATATCATGTCAACCATGGCATGGAACCACTCATTTCAAATACATTGACCTAAGGAACATCAAAAATCACTTTATACCTCATGAATCAACCCATAGAGCCATCAAAATAGATTTGTCCTCTAAGATACTTGAACTGCTCAAAGACTAGTATTGGAAACAAGACCTTCTCACACATACGTTGTCACTTTTAAGACTTATAAATACATGGAATAATATCAAATTTAACACCTTATCACATGCTAATAGCTAGGAATCATGAGTCAAACAAATATATTGGTCTTTCAGACCAATTTCATCAGAGTACCTTCACTGTTCTTAACCCTGTCAAGTAGGTCAACTTGTGACCTCATTCTTGCCAACAAAATTGACATGTAGGATGAAAAAAAGCACGTAAAAATTAATTTTGGATGTTCTAAACACCTAATAGGTATTAGACACTTCTTTTATGGCATAAATTAGCACCCTAGGATTTACACATTAAAAATCTTACTTTTGACTAGCATGGGATTGTCTCAAGGTGTGGGACCCTCACAATTGAAACACGCCTCTAGAGAAGGATGGCTCATCTACCTATTCTAATGATAAAAATAATCCTTAAAATGGAGAATGCAACTATTCTAACACCAACCTATGATTCCAAGGGACTAGGAAAGAGAAAGATGCATAAAATGAAAGTCCTAAACTAAAGGAGACGATATCAGCAAGATCAAGGGGTGGAGAGATTCTAAGTGAGTTAAAATGAGAATAAAAAAAAGTTCAAGAGGACAAAAAAAAGTGCCATAGTTTGAAACAACATTTACATATCCATCCTCGTGGAGCAGAACAAATTCAAATCCTAGAAAAGAGAACAATATGCATAATATATATGCAAATGTAATGAAAGGAAAGGAGAGAAATAAAACAAAGCTAGGGTAGAATAGAGCCGTAAAAAAATTATTGCTTAAGGGGACACACAACCCTATTATAAAGTAGAAAAATGGCAAGATTATTTTACAAAAATCTCAAATTCGATGCCTATAGCTCACAAAAGTGTTGGAACAATTTTGATAGAGTTCCTATACGTTCCAGAATGTCTCCTTTCAAAATAAGGGGTATTTTAAATTATATAGAGAAAAAAACTTGAATTTGAGCTTTACCAACTAGTAACCTGCATTGACTTCTCTAAAAATAGGTATGGGCTTCCATAAAAATACGTTTCCCGATGGTAATTTTTTGGTAGTAGAATACATAGGCACCATACTTCATTAAAACCAGTTGTTAAGCCATCTTTTCACCCACCTACCTCACCTAATTCAAGATCCATCTTTGAGATTCCTATAGTCAGCTGGTAACACCATTTATATTGTCAGTCAGTAACATTTTTATGTTTTCAGTTGAGAACAAGTTTTCCCAAATGTTTTCATCGAGCCACTTTCTTTTATAGGATGGTAATACCATTCTTGTTACCAACCGGTAATAGTCATACATGCATTGTGGGTTGTTGGGAGGCTACAGTCCTACTACTACCGATTAGCAATCATCATTGTGTTACCCACTGGTAATGATCTTATGAGTTTTCGGATGGTAAGAGTCATAAACACATCGTGTTTTTGGGGCTTCTTTGTTGTTTTCAGTCGGCATCAACTCTTTGTTACCAACTAGTAATACCATTATGTTACTGGTCGGTAACATCTGTACGTTGTCGGCCAGTAATACCATCCATGTTACCATCGGGTAACGTCTGTATACTATCGTTCGGTAATGTTTTCCTATTTTCTATAACCAATGGCTCAGACCGTCACCACTACCCTATTTGCAAACCATTTTCCATTAACTTCCAATTCCCAGACCTACAAATTAGTCAATTTTATAGGGGTGAAAAAAATGGATAACAATTGGAGACTTCCAGGGTGATCTCCCTGTTAGATTATAAAGACTAGTGACCTTGTAGGTTTCATTGGGTATTAAGTCATTCTAATTGCACAAACTATCATGACACTTTGATACTTCATCTCTGAAACCTTTGGAACACTATTGGGGCCATTTTTTGACTATTACCTTGAGTTGGAAGCTAATTATTCCATCACAAGACCCTTCTTGAGACTGGAAAGTGCAAGAGAAACACTTGATGTAAAACTATATACAAACAAAAAATTCATACACATCCTGAGTGGAATATGCAGAGAGTGCACAAAAACTTATATAAAAGAAACCCTACACTACAACAGAGCAATGTGCTATAAGAAGTTGGAGGAATTAAAAAAGTCTAGCCTAATATGTACAAGGAAGATACTTCACTTTAGTAATAATGCTTGAAATAGATTCCATTGATTGGAATATGCAATTATTCTCCATACAAATTTGACAATTGAAAAAAATTATTTTCTTTGCATCTTGAAATCATTTAAGGGCCACTCCATATTACACCAAACTTGGAATGTCTTCCCGGTTTGGCTTTGTCTACATCCCACTTCATGACCAAGTCCTCTTCCTAGAAGGTTATGTTTTTGGCCTTTTTATCAAAGATCCTCTTGATTTAAGCTTTTTATTTCTCCATTGTTTTCATGGCCTTGTTCCTCAGCTCCTCTAGCTCCATAAGCTCTATGTACCTCACTCAAAATTGAATAACCCTTTTCTCATTAAGGTCTTTACTTAAAATGAAATATTTCACACCAGCATTTGAAACTAGTAAATGCATCTTATTATTTGACACTAGATGCTTGAAATTATTTAAAATTCTAATCATAGCAAGGAAATGTTTTTAAATGAATGAATACCTCACCTCATAATCCTGAAGGACCTGGCTGAAGAATGCAATAGGATGCTCAAGTCCTTCTCGATTTAGCTGCACTAGAATTGCAGATATTACATCCATGCCACTAAAATCATATAGAGTGAAGTCCCTTGATAAATCCGGGTTGATGAGAGTTGGGGCTTAGGATATTGCATGTTTGATAGAATTAAAAATATCCTTGCCTTCTACTATCCACTTGAATTCCATACTCTTCTTTAACATCATAGTCAATGGATTTACGAGAGTGGGAAAATCTGGTACAAATATGTGGAAAAAGTTGATTTTCTCTATAAAGCTTTGAAGATACCTCTTGTGGCTAGGAAACGGTAGAGCATGAATAGCTTTAAATCTCTCTAGATCAATTTCTAGCCTGTCTTTAGACACAATGTGGCCTAAGAGCTTTCCTAGGGCAAGAATATACATTTTTTGGGTTTCAAGGATACTCTAAATCTTCTGCATCTCTGGAACACTTTCCTAAGGTGAGAAAGGTGATCTTCTACATTCTTGTAAAACACCATTATATCATCAAGGTAAATGAGTACTATCTTGTTTATCAACCCCTTAAATGCCATGTACATAGGTCTTTGGAAGGTTTCTCTGACATTTGATAATCCAAATGGCATTTTCCTATAGGTATAAGTGCCCCACTTTGTGGTGAAGGTGTTTTTGAATTAGTCTTCCTCTTTCACTATGATTTTAATGTATCTAAAGTATCCATATAGGAGAGATAACATTTCTAATTCAGCTACTACCTGTAAGATTTTCTCCATTGAAGGGAGTGGATAGTGGTCCTTGAGTAAAGCCCTGTTTAAGTCTTGAAAATCCACACACAACCTGATTTCTCCATTTATTTTCTGCTCTAGCACAAGATTTGCAGCCCAACTTGAGTGTTTGATAGGAAAAATAATGATTTCCTCAATGAGCTTGTTCAATTCCTTTTTCATGAGAGGCTCAATATAAGGTTTGACTAGTCTTTTCTTTTGTCTAATATGCTTAGATTTTAGATCTAGCTCAATAGTTTTTTTGCTAACTTTGGATTAAATCCCTTCAAGTCCTCATATCTCCAAGAAATACATCTGGGAATTCTTGGAAAATTTGTATGAAGTCATATTTCTCTTAATTATAACTCAATTTGTCAATTTGGATTACTTTTCCCTCTCCAATTGAAATGGGCTCTGAATCTTCTTCTTTGACCGTGATGTTTACTTTCTCCTTCTAAAACTGGTCATTAGGATTGAAGATAGAATATAGAGACACTCAGCCTTTTGGGAAGCTTTTTGATTCTCATCTGAACCACTTGGTCTCCAAACTATTGCTCCAATCTATCCTGATTCTTGTTAGATAATTCAGCCTCTTCCTGTAGGAAATTGATGATATGTTGGTCACTCTCGAACACTTTTCATCTTGTGTTGTTGTTTGGAACTGTTGGTCTCATGAACACCTCAATATGGGGTTATGTTTTATCTCTCTTGATACTATCAACCACATCAAATGTTTCCCCAACTGCTACAAGTCTATCCACAACCTCATTTTTCTTCCTTGGAATGGACTCAATATTAAATGCCTCAAAGTCTTTGATGAGGTCCCATACCCAATTTTTATAGCTCTTGAGGAGATTATTTTTAGTAGCATCAATCCCTCTAATATGATTTACAACTAATTCACTATCCTCAAAATCTTGCATATTTTTTATATTCCTTCTTCTTTCCCATTGTAACCCATGGACTAATGCTTCATACTCAGTTATGTTATTTGAGAAACTGAATTGAAATCTTAAAGAAAAATAATATTTCATACCTTTTGGGGATAGAAGCATTTCTCCACCTCTAACACCTCACCTACTCCTTGGGCAATCAAATAATATCTGTCAAACTTCATTATCAGTATTTCCAATTGGTTTGGTGATGCTAGGGAGAGTTGGATTTCCTTTATACAAGGAATAGATTCCTAACTCAACCTCTTCCATCTCCTTGTATGGATAAAAAGCATGCCTTTTGTGAGCCCACTCATCAAGTGTTAATTTTGGAATGTTTATGACCTTGGTATCTACTTCATGAGTGTTTGGAAAATATTCTTGATCAAAGGTTGAATAGTTAGTAATGATTGGACTTGACATGTAAGGATAGATGTGGTAATTGGCAATTGGCTCAGATTGTATTGTGGCTTTAGCTCCATACCTTATCCAGAAAATCATGTGGGACCAATCAGCTGATAGGTACCCACCAATTTTAGCTTTGAAGTCCCTTGACAAGCACATGGAAAATAGGGGAGGCAAGTCAATAACTAATATTTCCTATTGAACTATGATATTAGGACACACATACAATGTGAGGTTCAAAACCTGTATGATTCCCACTGTTTCCAATATTTTTCCATCCAAATGTACCACCCCCATAGAAATGGATTTATACTTGAGGCCTAGTTAATCTACAATCTACTTTAGCATCACTAAGTTTCTTGCCCCTGAGTCAATCATGTAATTGTGAACAAGATTGTTTCCAATGATTAGAGATATATAAAATGGTGGAGGCTTCATATTTATGCTTGGTTGACCCTCCTTTGGCTACATTGTATTGGTGAGGAATTTTTCTTGGTCCTTAAGTGACTCATCTTTGATAGGCAAGTTAGTGATGGCTACTTTTAAAACGTCTCTTTGTCCTAGAATTTTCAAAGATTCCCATATACAAATTCTTACATTTGTTTTCTTCATGTGGTTAATGATATTGAATGGAGATGGGTTGTCTTTCTACTATCCTTTGCTTGACACTACCTTATCTGGCACATGAGATGATATAATAGGTGCTCTAGGATGATTTTGTGAGCTTGGGACTGGATTTGAGATTCCAACTACTTGGGGTGTGATATAAGGTTTAGCATAACTTGCATTTGATGATTGTACTCCCTCTATATTTATTTTCTTAGACCTTGTGTTGGTTGTTATCCCTTGAGAAGGAACTGATTTATACCATAGAAAGCCTCATCTTGCATGTTCACAAGTGTAGTCTCACTTGAAGGTGCCTATTGAGTAACTAACTGCTTATTGTTGATTCTCTTCTTGGCTTGTATCTTGAGGTACACTAATAGTTTGTACCAACAAGGCCTAGTTTAACATAACATTAAAACATGCTTCCTGATTATGGGGTTGACCAAAAGGAAAACACCATTCATATTCATGTGCAAAGTTATTCTAGATTTGAACCAAAGCCTAGGATGTTGAAGGTGTATTGGTATTGTATGGCTGAAATGGTCTAGTAGTTGGGGGTTGTCATTTATTTTTATTTGTGGTTCGAATAGGAGGTCTATTAGAGTGATATGGAGGCCTATTTGGTTGTGCTTGTGGCTGATAAGGTCTAAAATTTTGGGTCTGCTACCTCTTGAGGGTTACCAATTCATTCCCTAAGTTTTGCAGTTATTTCATAACTTCTTGGGTTTTAGTTGAGGTACTAGAGGAAGAGGTGGAATATTCATTGTAACTATTATTTCTAGGGGTAGGAATAGGGGATAATGTAGGATTTTGAATAGAACTATGATTCCCCATTTATGGGTAAATAAGCATAGGTGACCTAGGTGCAAGATTTCCAGCTTGAATTAGGTAGTTCTCAGCTCTAATAGCTATGACATAAGCCCTTAGTAAGGTTAGTCCTCATATAGATTGTATCATAGCAGATATATCAAAATTTAGAGCTTTAAGGAAATAGATAAATGCACCTTCAGCAGCTGGTCTTATGGTAATTGGAATCCTGTCCCACATCCTTTGAAATCTAAAATTGAAGTACGCCACCTGTTCATTTTTTCCCCTCTTTATAGTTGTTAGTTGTTCTAGAAAAGAGAGATTATATGCCTTCTCTCCAAATTGATTATAGAGAGTTTTGCACAATGCATTCTAATTTGCAATTGACCTTGCTTCCAGACTTTTAAACCATTGCAAAGATCTTCCTTTAAATGAAGAAGGTAAGAACCTAATAGCCACATCTTGTTCAACGATCTGAAGGATAGAATAGATATGTGTAGTATCTTAAATATGTTCAGCTGGGGTAGTCTGATTCTCCCCGGTGAAGAAAGGGATGATATTAAGAGCAGATTTTAGTATGGGATTGTTGACATTAAGAGCAAGAGGACTATTTCTGATAAAATTGAAAAATCCTGGATTCTCTTGTGTTTTCATTAGAATAGGCCTAAGAACTCTAGTAGACAACAAGAAAGTCCTACCAGAAGGTGGAGTGGAAAGAGTCTTGTTTGGTGGTGAAGGTGACCTTGGAACTGATCTTCCTCTTCTGCCCCTTCCAGGTGATGATTGTAGGTACTCAAAAGCTCCCTCCTCTGTTGTTCTAGACCTTATCTGAATTCTTTTCCTGAAATTGAGCACTTTCACTGTTGAAACTAGTTGATTTTATGATTGGAGTCACTAGATGTGTTGTTGAAAATCCTCCAAATGATAGAATATCATCAAGACACAAATCTAAACTTGATGAAACTATAAATATTGACTTTTTTCGCACCGGGTGTGCCAAAACTGTTATGTTGGAAAAGTAATACCCTAGGATTTACACATTACAAAACCCTACTTTTTACTAACATGGGATTGTCTCAAGGTGTGGGACCCTCACAATTGAGACAAACCTCTAGAGAAGACTAGTTCCTCTACCTATTCTAATGCTAGAGGGATAATGAAACCTCTAGAGAAGACTACTCCTAGAAAGGGATAATGAAACTATCCTAACACTAACCTATGATTCCAAGGGACCAAGGAAAAGAAAGATGCATAAAATGAAAGTCCTAAACTAAAGGAGTCAATAAAACCAAGAACAGGGGGTGGAAATATTCTAAGTGAGTGAAAATTACAAGCAAACAAAGTTAGAGAGGACAAACAAAAGTGCCACAATTTGAAACAACATTTACATCTCCATCCTCGTGGAGCACAACGAATTCAAATCCTGCAAAAGAGAACATTATGCATAATATACCTGCAAATGTAATGAAAGGAAAGGAGTGAAAAAAAAATCTAGGGTAGAAAATATCCACAAAACATAAATTTTATTGCTCAAGGGGATGCATAACCCATTACAAAGTAGGAAAAAGACAAGATTCTTTTACAAAAAGCTCAAATTTGAGGCCTGCAGCTCAAAAAAGTGTTAGAATGATTTTGATAGAGTTCTTCTATAATAAAAAATGTTTCCTTTCAAAATTAAGGGTATTTTACATTATATAGAGAAATAAACTTGAATTTGAGCTTTACCAACCGACAACCTGCATTAACCTATCTGAAAAGAGGTATGGGCAGCCATAAAAATCTATTTTACAAGGGTGATTTTCTAACAGAAGAAGACATAGGCACCATACTTCATTAAAACTATTTGTTGAGCCATATTTTCACACACCTACCTCACCTAATGTGAGGTTCATAAATGAGATTCCTGTAGTCATCCGGTAACACCATTTCTGTGGTTGGCTAGTAACATTTTTTATGTTGTTGATCGGGAACAAGTTAGCCTAGATGTTTTCGTTGAGCTGCTTTATTTTACTGGCCAAAAATACCATTCTTGTTACCGGCTAGTAACGGACACACATGCATTGTGGGATGTCGAGTGGCTATGGTCCTGCTATTTTCGGTTGTTAATCATCATTGTGTTATCGGATGGTAACGATCGTACGAGTTGTCGGCTAGTAACATTCATACACACGTCGTGCTATTCAGGATTCTTTGTTTTTGTCAATCGGCATCAAATCTTTATTACCAACTAGTAATAACATTTTGTTACTAGCTAGTAACATCCATACATTTTCAACATGGGATTGTTAATAACATTTTGTTACTAGCTAGTAACATCCATACATTTTCAACTGATAAAACCATCCCTGTTACCAACCAGTAATGTATGTACACTGTCAGCTGGTAACATTTTCCTATTTGTTATAGCAAATGGATGGGACCTTCACCGTGGCTTTCCAGCTTGCTGTGAGCTACCTTGTTTGCAAACCATTTTTTATTAATTTCCAAATCCCTTTACTTTAGGTTATTTTGCAAGGTTTCAAAAAATGAATAACAACTTCTATTTAGGCCACACATGCCCAAGAACCTCCTTTCAACATGAATTCTAAAAACTACCCATTAGGCCTAAAAACCAGTCTTCACTTTTGGACTTATGCAAACCTCTGAATGAAATCACCAAGGTTTTAAATCACCTCAAACATATAAAATATCTTCCCATCTAATCAGAACATCAATTTAGACTATGGGTCAAATGGGAAACCTGAGAAAAAATTAAACTTTACTGAAAACATGCAAATCTGATTAGGCCCCACCTACTATCAAGACTCCAAATCAAAACCATATAAAATAAAGGAGAGTCATTTTCAACCTCCAATCATCACATTTGATGATCTAATGCATTATGATCTCACACCATCATGTTTTCTTCCTTTTCTCATAAACTAGGGTTTATCTAGGGTTTTAGACCTGTTTACTTTCTTAGCAGTGGTTCATAATACACGTGGCCTCATTTGATCTCATTATAACTCTAAAACCTTCTTATCTCCATGCTTTAACATGCCTAAATGGCTCAGGTATCCATACAAAATTTTCATGTTTTAACCAACACTAAATATCTAATATCGAGCTAGGAAACTCACCTTCTTGAGCTCGGTAGAGCTAAAATCATCATAACTTGAAAAATATTCATCATAAAAACATAAAAAAATTCTTAGAGCTTCATGAAAACCTCTTTAAACTTACCAAATTGTCATATAATCATACTTGTATCTACATCATATAAACCACTACGACTTACCTAGCTAGGTCATAGAGTTAAGTATAGTTTAGAACCAAACTAAGTAAGTGGTCATCATACATGTGCTTCAAAAGGCCTTAACATTCTTGAGACAAAATTTCTCACTCATCTTAATGCCCTCATGAACCCACACACCTCTGAAATGGATCTTTATGATCCGTTAAGCCATCAAGCATATAAACTAAGTCTAGTTTGAGACCTACAAACTATAATCAACCATGCAACCATCTTCTAATAGCTATATGAGTGTATCAACACATCACCAACATGATCTCTATGCCTCTACCATGATTCAAAAGTCCACATGCATATTTATCCTTCATGTGCCATCACCCATCCTGACTAGACCTCTTGATTAGGCCTTTTAGGGCAAATAACTCTCACTATTTGCACTCCTACAATCATGTCACTCCCTATCTACCCATTTCATCACAACTACAAACTTCCTCTCACACTCCTCGTCACCAAAACTTTCTCATTAATCTACTTGTACCTTTTACATCAATGACAACACAAGCACACACATGCCAATAATCTCCCCTTTGTCATTGATGGAAAACAACTTGATAATTATCCCCTTTTTACATTAATGTTGAAGGAACATACCTATAGCATTTAGTATCCATCTTCAACAATATATTAGGAATATATGTTGGTTAGAAACATCAACCAAAGAGATCAAATAAGCACAAGGACCTATTACTCTTATCTTAACTCTATTTTGGCTTCATCATATCATGAGAGCATTATAACTCCCCATGTGTAGTAGCATATCATAGTACACATAGCTACATACCTGATCTTGAGGAATAAATCATGTTTAACTCCTCCTTAGCTATATCTCAGTTGAAGACAACCACAAACATACTTGAACCTGCTATATGTAGACTAGTTACATATTTTAGGATGAAGATCCTTAAAAATCCTTTCCAAACCAATCTTTTCAAATTTCTCCTTTCTATAAGAGCCTATTAATCTCATGAAACATGTCCTTATTTCTTCCCCTGACAACATGCCATCTTCTTTAAATGTCTATGAACATATAAGATTACATACCTTGAGAAAATTCCATGGAGATAAGTCCAAACCAACATTAAAGTCCTCAAGTAAATTTTTAGTGTTGTTTGTCTTCTTTTCATGATATTAAAGATTACTTGACCATATTAATAGCTCCCCCTCAACCCTGTAACCCTTTAAACAACTGAAAAATATACCAAACTAGCCCTTCTTGACACCTAAGACACCCTTTGAAGATCAACTCTCCTTATCTCATGAAGTTTTGTTACTCACTCACATAGCTCTCCATACACATGTTACTCATCATTACAGCACATCATAACATATTTTACCCTATTATAATGCATACTTATTACATACTTAACATTCAAAACATATAGCTTCATATTTCCTGGATAATGAAAATTTAAGCTCCCCCTTGGCTCATGAAATCATACAGAACACCATGAATTTTCATGCACATCCAGTGACAAGACATGCTTCACCTTAGTACTCAAATACCATTTCAAGGATAAACTGAGAAACATACCTTAGATTATGATGCATCTACAAAAACTTTGTAGTCATTCATTAGGATGTAAATCTTTACGTTAGACTTGTATAGCCTTACAAACCATCTTATCATCCTGTACTCATGTTTAAGACAACACTACATACCCCAAGCATCCATATCTACTTTTGAAGCAATAATAATCAACTAAATAACTCATATTTTAACTTCATAGACTTGATATTACTTAATTTTCTCCATACTACCTCCATGATGCATGAACACACTTGATCCACCTCAAAACATGAATCAAATATTGAGACAAAATTATTGGCCATTGTGTGTTAGTGTTTTCATTAATGTCAAATAAATTAATGGAAAAGGGTGTTATGCTGTTGTATGAGTCTCCATGAGGTGTCATTCAGTGTCAAACATGAAGGTTTATTGGTACTGATTAAGTTTGGTGAAGTCCTAGGAGGTCTTGGAGAATGGTTGAGCTTGCATTTTCATAGTATGAGTTCTCTTAAGTGGGTTGAATGGTGTCATGAGGTCATAAATGGTCCTATAGATGTGTCACATGTTTCTAAGATTCTGCATGAGGTTAGAAAGGTCAAATCAAGTGAATTCATGGTTGAATTAGGTTATTACATGCATATTCATAGCTTTAGAGCACACAAAATGGTATGGAGGTACAATTTTTGGAGCTGATAATTCCTAACCAAGAAAGGTATCAGTATCGTGGTAGTTTATATGAGGTGTATGATGTATTTTAGGTCAGTAATTAGAGGTACAATGCATGTTTGAGGTCCTTGTGAATTAAGAATGTGAAGAACAAGCAAGATAACATCGGTAAGTGATATTGGATGGATATTTTCATAGCTATTTGAGATATTTAGTATGGATAGAGGATGTATTATGATATTTCATGACAAGTTTTAGGTCAAAATGAAGAATGTTTTGCAAGATACATTAGTTTTGGAAAAATCGAGTGTTCTAAAATGAATATTTGAACTAAAACTTGACCTTCTTATTCTCCCTATGAATTGTGTAATTTTCATGGGACCTAGATACTTTGGTATATGTTTTTACATGGAACTGATAATTTTTATAAAAAATAATGAGGTGGTTTGATTGTCACATTTTTAGGAACGATCGTTAAGAAGATAGGTTGTTTTGAAACCCTAGCTAAACCCTAGCTATAAGTGACTTGGAGAAAAAGGATTATACTGAACCATTCTTGATTAATTTTTCAAATTTAATTAGTGGAGATTATAAATGAATCCTCTAAATTTCCATAAATTTATATTAGAGCATGTGACTATTTGTGGGCCTCACCTAAAAATGCTTTTTTTAAGGTCTTCAGTTTGTTGAAAAGTTCTCTAAAGAAGGTGATAAATAAATTGACATTGTTTTTATCCTAGTATTTTTTCTACATGTATGTGATAGTTTAAGATCATTTTTGAGGTGAAAATTACAAAGTTTTCCCTATTTACAAATACTGGTCTTTGAGGCAGTTTGGAGTAGCTTGTGGTAAAAGTGGAATTGCAGGATCTAAAGGTGGAGTTAGGACCTGATTAAAGTTGTTTTGTGATAATGTTTCAAATATATTTCCAATGAAATATAAAAATTGTGTTTTTGATAAGGTATGTACAATTTATGACCTCATCTTTGAGGGTCAAATCTAGGAGATGCCCAGTTCAGTAGGATCTTGAGAAGATTCATGAGGTAAGTTAATGAGTATAAGTTGTTAATTCTTTTTTAAGGTTGGTTAATGATTATAAAACATGTATAATTGTGTTACATACTTTGGTTAAGTTTGGAAATGAGTTTTGAGGTGATGGAGCATGTTGAGCTCAAGGCTAGTTCTCGAGTCCTAGAAGGCTAAATGAGCAGTTGTAGAGATGGACTTGGTTGGAGGCCTTCCACTTAAGGTTGGAAGGAATTGTAATATGTTATATAAATTATATTTATATTTATTTCCAATGTTATAATTTTAGTCTCATGATGATTTTTTTTTCAGTCATCCATCTTTAGTTTGTAAGAGAAGAATATTTTTGGTTCTCCAAGACAGGATTGCTCAGGCTAAAAGAATGAGGTAAATGAGGCATGTTTTGAATTAGTTTGATGATTTCTAACAATTTTATAGTTGTAGAGAGAATAGGGATGAGTTGTTGTTCCTATAGAAGGAATTTTTAGGTATTGAAAGTGACATGGAAAGGTGCACAACCTAGTTGAGTTTGTAAAACTGTCTTTCTGGGAAGCTCAATTTTGATGAAGAGGAAAGTTTGTTGTAGCTTGCACATACAGATTTTTCATGATATCCAGAAAGAATTTATGTGATATAAATTTCTAAGGGGATTATAATGAGTTTTTAAATTTCATAGTTTGATATGTTCTTTGTGTGGTACTTGAGCCCCAAACGTGAAGACAAGGTCCTGGAAGCACCCTGTTTTGATGAAGGAATATGAGATTTCTTGAGTGTAATTATACAATAATATGATCAGTGAAAGCTTATGTAATGAACCATTTATGATTTATTATATGTCATATTAAAAATGTAATGAGGAATCTTAAATCTTGAAAAATAATGGTTATTGTGGCTTTCGTAGTTTTTTCTCATCCAGGTGATGGGGTTTTGAGTCTTATTTTGTGTTTTTTTGGTGCATTTGCGAATGACCAACCCACATGGGTCCACTCGATGAAATGTTTAAGTAGTGTATTGGTGATTATATTATTGTGTTTTATTGGTTGAGAAATTATAGGATGTATGAATGAAATCCTTTGATTTTTTTAGTTGAAGAGAAGCGTATAAAAGTGAAGTTTCAATTCAAATTTGAATCTAGTTGAAAAAGAATGGAAAATGTAACGTACATGAGAGAGTAAAAAATGATCAAGGGCATGAAATCAGAGATGATGAGGATGTTGGAAAAAATATGAAGAGTCATAAGGAGTTTGTATGTACAGGGTTTTTAGGCCAAGTATTTTCCATGAGAGAAGAAGTAAAGAGAGAGCTAGGTGAATGAGGGTTTTAAGAAGGTTTGTGAGATAAATTTGTGATCTCCATCAGTTGTGGCTGAAAAAATATTCATATATATTCATCTTCAGAGTGGTTGAGGTTGGTTAGTTGATCATCTGAGAAGTATTATAGCGTCCTTATGGAGTTGGCTGCTTCACTAAATTATGGGTTGGTGCTTCTTGTAGGGTTGGTTCTCCACTAAACTAGGGGTTAGTACTCCTTGTGAAGCTGGTGATTCACTAAATCTCTTTTATTTGATGTAGTATAAGTATAATTTTCAGTGGATTTTCTTCTCCTTGAGGGTTTCCTATTTATATTTGGTGTTATTGTGTACTCTCTCTTCCTGTTGTATTATTGTGAATGGTTGTATGCATGGCATCTAATAATACACATGTATCGATTCATGAATGATTCTATAGATGTACTAAAATGATGAATATATGGTGAATGTGATTGAAGTAAAAATTATTAATAGGAATGGATTTAACCCCCTCTAAATCCCTTTTTCTTCCAATAATTGGTATCAGAGCAGGTCCTTTAAGAAGAAATTTCTAATCAGCTTGAAGGAGATACTCTTGAAGAATAAAGCAATGCGTAAGTCTTTGGATGGTTAAATAAGCATTGAGGAAGAAGTATGATGATTGCATAAGTCCCTAATTTATAGTTTGCAAGATACAAATTAATAGTATGGAAGAATGAGCATAAGGTTACAATCCATTCAAAAGGTTTTGAATATCACAGTTGAGATATAGGTGTCCAAATCCCTAATGGATCCAATGAAGAATACTTTTTCCATACTATGTAGATGAGTTGCAAAAATCTTTGGAATTCACATTTAGAATATGTTTCATAATAGGCTAAAGATGTATGAGAGGACTGGATAAAATAGTTTTGATGTCCCTATGATGGGATATGTTGGGTAGGTGCAAAAGAGCAACAAGTGACAAAACAAGCCTAGGATTACATTGGAGAGCATGTGAATAAAGATGAAGTTCACAAAGCTGAGTCCAAGAATCTTTCAAAAAAACTATGAAGTATGATCAAAGATCTCGAGTATGTTAATCCATAGATAGGTAATGCACTCTGAATTAGACAACCTAATTTCTATGAGGTATGGTTCTTACCCTTGCAATGGCTTTTGTTCACATAGCTAGAGATATCAAAAAGAATATCTTAAGGAATGCAGTTCTCATGGAGAACATTTTTGGAAGTAATCATTCATATGCATTCAGGATTTATTATATGCTATAATTTCCATAAGAACATGGTCATAAATGCATCTAAATTTGGTTGGGATCTTGAGTTCATACTCAGTAAAACTTGGAGGAATGAAGGACATCAGCATGTGGTTGCAACTGTCACAAAAGGGGTCACATTAGACTAGACATTTTGCTATCAATATTCTTTTAGACCAAGAAAATAAGGTCTAGTATGAGGTGGTATGCTATAAATTCAATAAGTTTGGAAAGAGTTGCTATATCTTGTTTCATCAATTTAAGAGGATTGGCCAAAAAGCTCAACATACATGTTCCAGAGTTCCAAGATAGGAAAACATGGAGGTGTGTTCAAAAGAAAATACAATGCCTATGAATGATTCCATAGTTTGACATGAAAATTTAGGAAGACCTTATGTATTCTAACTCTCAAGCAGGAAAGTAATGGTCTCATAAGTTCCATCTATCCAGTCAAGTTAAAGTGCTATGTCTAAGGATGAAAAGGACAAAATTTTTTTGTAGAGGATACCTGAAGGAGAAAGAGACAATTTACATCTAAGGAAGAGTCTAGCAAAGAACAAGTTACCAGAAGCTAATGTTAACATGAGTCAAGAAATTTGAAAAAGGATCTAGTTTTTCATATCCTATGTTCAAGCCATGAAGGATTATTATCCCTAATTGAGAAAGATAAAGTAGAATGAAGGGGTTCCTCCAGTGAGAAACTCATCAGAGTCATCCTCTAATCAAAATGGATCAAGGATTAAGGTAGATGAAATTACATATTTTTTTTAGGATCATCTAAGATCTTAAAGGGAGAAAGGGAATTGACGAAATATTTGAGATCACTTGAAAAGTGCTTATATATTTTTTTAAAGTGATTCAATGAACCTCGAGTGTCTTCCCTAAGCTTCTAGGAGGAATTATTCATCTAAAGGAAGTATGAGTAAGTCTTAAAGTTACATCATCATCTACTCTTGAAGAAATTATTGATTGATTATCACTATGTTTTTGGTATGTTAGGTAGTCAAAGTGTGCTATCAAGGTTGAAAGGGTGTGAAGGTATACCTCAAGGTCATGAGTCCTCTTTAAATTATGTTGCATCATGTCTAAGGGGTCTGTAACTTAGAGAGAGTTAATTGAAGATGATATTTAATCTTGAACAAGTATGATTGTGACTAAGAATCAAGAAGTAGTTAATCAAATCTCATAATGTCTTTATCAAATAAAGTCTAAGTTCCATAATTTGTATTTAAGGATGCGTCAAGTTGTGTTCTAGCTTAAAGGATATTTTATAGTTTTGTTTGTTTTTGTAGCCCTCATCCCAGGGGAAGATAAGACGTCTAAGTGACTTAAGGAAAAGAATGAGTGAATACATGTGAATTATTATCTTGAAAAAGTGTATGTTTTGAAGTATTAAGTATAGTCATTTTGTAGAGTATGCTAGTCTAATGAAAGATTCCATAAATGAAGTTATTTTAGGTCTGATCTCCGAAGATGTGAAATTAAGTTCTAATTCCATAAAGGATGGATAAAGACAGGTCACTATATTATCAATAATATGAAGTGAAAAAATTGAGTCTTCCTATTGATAAATATTGTGTCATGAGATCTTCTAGGTCTAAGTGATATAATAAAATCGTGATAAGTATCCTCTAGTATTTGTGATTAACTATAACAATTCCATTTGATTTGAGCCTATAGAACTATAGAAGTCTGAAATTACATGCTATTGGGAGAGAAAATCTGTGAGGGTAGAGAAACTGGTGAACATCGTTTTGAACTAGTCCTAAGAGGCCTTGAAGGCTATATCAAAGAGTGGTTGAGTCTTAAGTTCCTCATAAATATCTATCAATTTTATCTCTAAAGATTTCATGAAGATCTTGTTTTACAAGGTCATTGGTTTTTGAGTTCATGAAAATGATGCATAAGTTTGAAGGGAGATAGAATGCTTCGAGTTGAAGAAGATAAGAAAGTTAGAAAAGGTAAGTTTGGTACTGCCATGATCATAGCATCAGATTAGTGGATATTCTCGCAAGCATGGATTGGTGTTTGAAAGTCTAATACAGGGTTGTAACTACTAGAAAATGGCCTAGCTATGGTAAAGGTGTCTTTCTACTATCTAAAACGTCTCTGAAGAAATGTATAGTCTTAAGTCTTGATAAAAATTATTGGTTGTTAAAGCTCATTAATTCTTATCTCTTCAAAGTGGGTAAATGATGTCATAAATGTATCAAGTATTATGTAGGCACTGTCATAGTACAAGGAAGTTTGTTCACAAAGGTAAAACATTTGAGAATGAGTATTTTACTGTGGATGATTGTATTGGTTCAGAAATAATGTCTTAGTTTGGTGAAATGGTGAGACTATAGTTCTAAAGGTCTATGAAGAGCCACTACAGATAGGGGTATAGTCTGGTATAATGATTCACATGCTACAAATGACTAGAAAGTGAGGTATATCCTATTCTTGATCCTTGAATCTTTGTGGTGATATTCGAACAGTATTTATGCTTATTGAATAGGTATGAAAATATGTCAAGTATATGCAAATCAATATCAATGTCCTCAACTAAAAATCCTACTCATCTACTAATGTATGGTTAGTGATGGTATCTCATAGTGGTGTACAGGTTAGTGTGAGGGTACATAGTACTAAAAAGACTCAAAAAGATAAGGTACAAAGTATTTAAAAGACATCAAATCTCTTGAAGATTCAATGTGGGACTTAGGGATAACTAAATATCCATATGCAAAGTATATGATACTTAGTGAGATGTGTCTTAGATGAACATTGGAGTATCAACAAGGTATGAAGAAATTAAAAAACTGTGATCATTCTTGGAAAAATAGAGTATTTATAGGTCTGTAAAGTCACAGTGAGGGTCACAATGGTTAGTAAGTATTGCAAGTTGTATGTGTATAACAGAGGTTTGTGTAGTGCAATAAATGAGTGTTTCAATTGCTAAAAGTACTTATCAAGATAGAGAAATTTTGATTTGTGCTTAAGCCAGGGGTTCTAGGTTTCTAGAAGATCTAGTGAGTAAAAGTCGACAGTGACATGTATAAGGAAATTGATAAATTTTATGAAAAACAAGGTAAATGTGTCATCTCAAGACCATGTGACTGAGGAAAGAGAAAATAAGAGACCTATAGGTCTGATAGTGCTCTTAAAGGATGAAAATTTCCTATCTCAGTATGACAAGTATTTTGAAGATCTTAAAGTGAGTATATCAGTCTAGGAGGAGATGTTTAAACATATTAATCATGAATCATGCATGAATAATTGTCAATGTTGTGAAAGAAATTTGTATGGTAGTGAATGCTGAGAAAATGATAAGGTACAGGTCTGCAATGAATCTCCAAGGTAGGGGAGAAAGTTTGACTCTAAATGATGACAGTGAGATGTCGAGAGGCTAAAAAGGTATAATTGGAGGTTTTTTGACATGTAAGGTAATCTATATGCTCAAGGAAGTTAAAATTTTATTAAAATAAGGTGAAGATGACTAAGAAAGTGTTTTAGGAAAGGGATGATATGATTGAGTCATCTAAATGGTATAAAAGTAAGATATGTTTTCTAATTTTTGTGTATTCTATTAAATAAGGTTGGTATAAGTCCAAGGTTATTCATAAGAAGTTGATTCATGGTATTCATGAGCTTTAATTTCTTGGAATAGTTTGGACAATATGTATTAAAGATGTTGTTTAGGGAAAATGGTATAAAAAGAGGATATGATAGTATTGGAGGAAAAACTTGAGCTTTGACAAAACAAGTCTAAGAGGTGATCTTGAAGTATGAAAGAAGGCCAAAATGGAGAGTATACATTTATGGGGAGCTAGTTTGAGGATCTTTACAGGTCCATTGATCAGTCTTTGTAGCTGTTGAAGTCAATGAAGAGAGAGTACAATCCAAGGGGGAGTCAAGTCAAGTAAGGTAATTTTGAATTGTTTCCATTGTGTCTAGTCTTGTGTGTTGTCATTTTCATGTTTAGTTTTCATTATATCATTTTTCATAGATGTCAAAGGGGATAGAAGCATAATAAACATGAAAATGAGGTCATGTATAAGTGTTTTTATCGTGAGGTTACCATCAATGTTTTAGGTGGTTACCAACAATGATAAGGGGGGAGATTGTTGGAAATTGTGTGTTAGTGTTCTCATTGATGTCAAATAAATTGATGGAAAAGAGTGTCATGGTGTTTTATGAGTCTCTATGAGGTGTCATTTAGTGTCAAACATGAAGGTTGATTGGTAGTGACCAAATTTGGTGAAGTCCTAGGTGGTCCTGGAGCATGGTTGAGCTTGCATGGTCATAACATGAGTTATCTTGAGTTGGTTGAATGGTGTCATGAGGTCATACATGGTCCTAGATGTGTGTTATAGGTGTCTAAGAGTCTACATAATTTCAACACGATCAGTTTAATTGAATTCGTGGTTAAGTCAGGTCATTCCAAGCTTGTCCTATTCCTAGCACTGGAGCATACATAATGGTATGGAAGTATGAGTTTTGAAGCTGATAAGTCCTAAACAAGCATGATATAAACATGATGATAGTGTATATGAGGTGTATTATCATGTTTTGGTTAGTACTCTGAGGATAAGTGCATGTTTGAGGTCCTTGGAAAGTAAGAACGTGGATAATATGCAAGATAACATGTGTAAGTGAGATTGGTTGACGAATTTCATACCTATTTTGGATATGTGGTGAGTATTGATGGTTTTATGATGTTGTCATGATGCTTCATGACAAGTTTCAGGTTAATGTGAAGAATCATTTGCAAGATACATTAGTTATGGAAAAACCAGGTGTTCTAGAATGAAGATTAGAACTAAAAGTTGATCTTATGACACTCATTGGGAATTTTATGATTTTGATGGTACAAAAATACTTTGGAGGATGTTTTTAAATGTTACTAAAAAGGTTTATCAAAAATAATGAGGTGGTTTGATCCTCACATTTTTATGAAGGACCGTTAAGAAGATAAATTGCTATTAAACCCTAGCTAAAAGCAACTTTAAAAAAATGGAGTGTATTGAAATAGTTTTTATTTATTTAACAAAAGTGATGATTGGAGTTTGTATAGGAATCCTCCATATTTATATAAAGGTGTACTAGAGCATTGTGACTCTATGTGGGCCCCACCTAAAAATGCAAGTTTCTATGAAGTTCAATTTAGTTTGTGTAAAGTTTATCTAAAGAATGTAACAAATAAATTGACATTTGTTTTATCCATGAGAGTTGTTATATATGACCATTATAGTTTCAGATCATGGTCGAGCTTATAAATGTCAAAAGTGTTCCTTATTTATGAAGACTAGTTTTTGGGGTAGTTTGGAGCAGCTTGTGGTAAAAGTGAAATTGTAGGAGCTACATGTGGATTTAGGACCTGATTCAAGTTTTGTTGTGATCCCAATTTTGTTTCAGATATTTCCATAATGAAATATAAAACTTGAGTTTTTATGGTACAGGTATGAAGAAGTTATGACCTAATTCTTTGAGGGTTAAATCTAGGAGGATGTCCTGGTTTGGCATGCGTGTTGAGTAAGCATCATGAGTTAAGGTGATTGTTTTGGAGTTATTCATGTCAGTTATTGAAGTTTATGAGTTCTTAAAAAACATTTTTAATGGTTTCCTATTCATTTTTTAAGTGTGGAAGTAATTTTTGAGGTGATGGAGCAAGTTGAGCTCAATGCCTAATTCTTGAGCCCTAGAAGGATAAAGGAGAAGTTTCAAAGATGGACCCGGTTGAAATCCTTCCACTTGGATTTGGAAAGAAAACTAAGATGTCATGGAAAGTATGATTCAAATATATTCCAAATGTTATGTATTTTTTACTAATCATGATGATAGATTATTTTATGAGTCCATCTCAGTTTGATTTCTAGAGAAGAAGATTTCTTGGTTCTCTAGAACATGATTGCTTAGGGGAGAAAGAATGAGGTAAATGAGGCATGTTTTGAATTAGTTCTATGATTTATATTAGTTTGAGAGTGAATAGGAATTATATATTTTTCCTATTTAATTCCTTTTTAGGTCTTTTAAGTGACAGTAAAGGTGAAAAATAGTTGAGTTTGTAAAACCAGTTGAGTTGGTAAAACTACCTTTCTGGGTAGCTCAATTTGGTGAAGAGGAAATTTGGTGTATGGTTTGACATATATGAATGTTTCATGAGATCCATGGAAATCATGTATGCGATCTAAAGTTCCAAGGGGATTCCAATTATTTTTTACATTCCATATTTGAGATGTTATTGGGTGTGTACTTAAGATCCCAAAGGTGAAGACAGGGTCCTGGAAACAATTGTTTTGTAAAAGGATATAAGCCTTCTTGAGTGTAGTTATGAAGTAATTTGATTGGTGAAATATTATGTATGATACCATGGATGATGTTGATTATGTCATATTATACATGGATGATGTAATTTTAGAATATTTAATAATAATCATGGTTATAGTGTTTGTGGATTTTATCTCAACCATGTGATGGGGGTTTTGAGCTTGATTTTGTGCTTGTTTGGTGCACTTGGGCATGAATGACCTACATAGGCTCCACTTGATGAATGTTTTAATGACTGTAGTGTTATAGTTTTGTAAGTTGTATTGGTAGAGGAAATTATAATTTAGGTTCAACCTACCTTTATGAATTTTTTGATTTATGAGAAGCATATAAAAGTGAAGTTTGAATTCAAATTTGCACTAGTTGGACCAAGAGGGGAAAATGCGACCTACATGAGAGAGTATAGGCTGATAAAGGTCATTAAATAAAAGCTGAGGATGAGTTGGTAAAAATATTAAGAGTGATGAGGAGTGTTTATGCAAGTGTTTGAGGCCAATTTTTTCCATGAGAGAAGAGGAAATAGTGAGATAGGTTAATGATTGTTTTAAACAATGTTTATGAGCTGAATTAGTGATCTCCATCAGTTGTGGAAAAAAAAATATTTAGATATCTTCATATTCATATGGTTGAGTTGGTTCTTGATCATCTTATTTTTTTTTATCCTCTTTTTCAAGTGGGTGCTTAAATAAATTAGGGGTTGGTGTTCATTGTATGGTTGGTGCTCTACTAAACTAGGGGTTGGTGCTCCTTATGTAGTTAGTGCTTCACTAAATATATTTGATTTGTGTAGTGCCCGCTTCCCTTTGACCCCTTTGGATACTTGTTTTGATATTGTTGTTTACGTTATGGACATTATTATGCTTTGATTTAGTATGATGTTAGACATTTGATCATGGATTATTGTTGATCTTGATTTGGTTATGATGCACGATGATTATTAGAGACACTCCTATGTGGATGATGATATAATATTTGACATGGATGTTTTATGGATGTTGTTCAGACATGTGATTTTGAATATTATGAGTAGATCTAGAAAATGGATATTATATGATGATGATATAGTTGTTGATATAAATTGTATGTGATAATGTTAAATTGCCTTGATGTTGTTGTGATTCACATATTTAGATGATTTTTTGATTATATTTATATTCATTTTGGATGTTCTGATATGGCCGTGAGGCCGAAGGAAGTATTTGTGTTTTACAGGTTAATATCAAAACAAACATCAGGGGATTAGAGACCATCCACAATGGAATTTTAGGTGAATTCGACAAGGTCACCATGGAAACTTGTTTTATTGTGTTGTGTTTGTTGTTTTTAGGGATTCCCATGGGGGGAATCACCTTTATATGTGACCATGGGTTTTGTGTAATTATTAATGTGGTTAATTTTTATTATTGTTGTATGTATTTTATTAGTAATGTGTCCCTTTCTTTTATTTAATTAAAATTGTGGTAGATTAATGTGAGAAATCATATGGTTAAAATTTAAATAAATAAAATTGGGATATGTGAAAGTAATAATGGGAGTTGTTGGATTTTGTATTAATTATGTAAGGGGTGTGTAAGTTTGTGTAAGAGTTGTGTAAGTTAGATTTTGGAGTATGAAATACTCCACCTCCTTAGAAATTCGAATTTGTCCTTGGGGGCTGTTTTTGGAGGTTTGTGGGACAAGTAAAACTTGTCCCATATCTCTCAATTTAATTTACCAACCATACCTATGGTTAGAAGACTGATTTTAGACATTTTTAATGCATTTTATTAATCATGTTGCAAGTTTTGATTGCACTGTCTTACATCTTATTTAATTTACAATCCTTTGGGGTGTGGGATTTTGGAGTGTGTAAGTTAAATTGTCATATTTTCACCCACCTCTTTATTGTGCTTTGGAGAATGAAATTTGTAATTTTTTGTTGGAGTTGAGGATGTGTGATGTGGCATCCCACATGGATCCACATCATCCTCTTCTCTTCCCTCTTCTATAAAGTTCAAACTCATTGCCTTGTTTGGGGTTGTTGAACTTTTGCATACTTCCTTTTGGGGCACATTTTCTTGTTGTTTGGGAGCTCTTGCTTTGAGAATATTTGGAGAACTTTGCATGCTTGTTGGTTGCTGATTTTGGTACTGTGTTTTTGGCATTGAAAGCTTGCTATTTGGAAACAAAATCTACTATGGAGAGGTAGGAGCTTAGCTCTTCTCTTATGCTGCTATTTCTTGTTGTGTTTGTGTAAATGGTGTATGTTTTGTTTATTTGTTGGTTGTTTGGGTAGAATGCCTTAGGAATGTTGTAGGAGAAGGCTATGGGGAATTCATGTGGGGGGGCATAAGGGAATGCCAGTGGAATCATAATTCTTGTGGAGGGAGTTTAGGTTTGGGATCCACCATGGAAAAGAAATAGATTACATTTCTTACTTTGTGGGGGGGAATAAGTAAATATGTGGGGGGCATAAGGAGGGATTGTGGGGGGCATAAGGATATGTGTGGTGAATTTTAACTGGCGGTTTGTTACTAGTTGATGCCCAATTCCCATTAGGAGGCATAAGTAGCTTCCCCCATAGTCCTTTCTCTTTTGGCTTGCATGATCAAGCCAGAATTCAATTTGAACGTTTACAAATGCAGTTGTAAACTATTGTTTTTGTTTGGAGTGTGTTTTATATTGAATTATGCATGTTGAAATAATGTTGTACATTTGTGGAAGCCAGTTGATTCCATGGGTTGAATCACACCTCTTATTGTATTATGGTTGGGTCTCGGGGGCCAATGATGAAGGATGGATTATCCTTTCATTGGATGTCTTGGTTGGGTGGAGAGTGTTGCCTTTCCCCCACTTTTGTTGTGATCAAATTGGAAGAAAAAGAAAACTTGCATGTTGTTGTTCTGGAGCAGAAGAAGATAGTTTTGCCAGCCCCTTATGAAATATATTTCATTGTAACCTTTCCCACTTTGATGTGGATGAAATTGTAATGTATTTAGTGAAGAAAAGATATATGTGATTGGTTATGAAAGTTGCATAATTGAACTGTGAAAGATATTTATACTCTGTTTTGGTTATTGGAAAGAAAGGAATAGAAATATATTATTTGCATTTAAACATTGGAAGAATGTAAAGATGTATTAATTTTTAGATTTAATAAATAATTGCAAGACTTTCCCTCATTTGCATTGTTGTGTTGAATTGGAATATCAAATTGTGAAATATGAAAAAAAGGAAGAAACACATGAGATGTAATTGTATTATTTTACCTTGTTTCAAATATATGATTTTGGGGAAAGATAGAAACTAGATTCTTGTTTTAATGATTGCTTGAAGAAGGAAAACACTTAAGTCTACCATGGATTGAATTAAATGTTTCATTGTATGGAAAAAGAGATAGTTAGATCTCTGTTTGAAAAAAAATGCACGTGGAAATAATACAGTATTTTGTATCTTTGGAAATGTGTAAAATGGAATTCAGTATTGCATTTTTTATTTAGAATGGTTTGTTTAAAACAACTGAATGCATTAGGTTAGATTAGAAATGAAATTGCCACACTGGCAAATAAATTTAAAATTAAAATACACAGTTCGGGCCTACACACAATAATCAACTTGGAAACATTAAAATTTAACATGGTACATTATAAAAGAACTCATTTTGGCAAAAACACTTAAGAAATAATTTAAAACATTGCAAATTTAAGCCCAAAACTTTTCACAGTCATTTTTCTGTCAATTGTTAAAAAAATACAAATTGGAATCAATCAAGAAAATTTACCTTCCTAAAACACTCTGAATCCTTCCTATAAAAATCCTCCATGTCTTTTTGGCATGTTGAGTGAAGGAGGAGACCAAATTGAATAAATTTTATAAGTTAAAATTTACCAGTTTTCTTTTTAAAAGCTTAGAGAACATTTTCATAAAATAGATCCCTCAAACTTTATCAAAATCTAAAATTTATGATTTCTGTGAAAAGAGGGTATTGAGAGCTTTCCAGAAATTCCTCATTTTCCCAGAACTGAGCTTTCTAGCAAAATTTATGGCCCTCTGAAGTTTTCCTTCCTTGGTGGGAAAATTTGGGATAATTTTCCTTGGCGGACCCATGGCTTGAAAAAAATTCCCGTTAAAAAGATCCTTAGAAAACTTTTGAAAATTTTTTGGGGAAATTTTTTAACATTTCCTCCACCATCCCGCAGCTAATTAGAGGCTACCACGTGTCCTCATGAGGCAATGACGGAGGCACGACATCATTTTTTATCCTTGTGCTTTTTAAATTTTTTTGGAAATTTTATTTTTTTTTCCCTGCCGGCTCGCAGCCAATCATAGGCTGCCATGTGGCAGCATGGGGTGACAATAGGGTAGGGAAACCCTCGCGACCCTTTTCCTTTTGAATTTCTTTTTTGGAAATTTTTTTAAGGGATTCCTATAGCCCCGAACTCCCGCCCTCACCTCTGTGTTATCCACTCCGCAAACGTGCGGACCCACGCTTGCCTTTTCCCCTTGTCTCCCCCTTGGCGAAATCTCCTGAACTCCTCTGCCACCCTACCCTTCCCTCTTTCCTTCCCCACATTGTTTGGTTGAGCACCACATGTCCCTAGCGGACCCACGAGTGCGTGGGCACCAATTGGATTTTCTCCCACCCTTTGGTGAAATTTTCCAACCTTCCCTGCGTGAGCTCGGAGCCCGACACATGTCCCTGGTAGCATAGCGGAAACATACCATTTTATTCTTACGTTTTGGACCTTTTGCTCTCCAAATTTGACCAGATGACTCATAAAGACAATACTTAACAGTGTGTCCTTTTTCATTAAATTTATAACAAAAAAAATTCCTTCACTGATCATCTCTATTATCCCTCCATGGGTTATCATATTTGACTATCCTTTTACACTCCTTTTCTCTATGTCCAAAACCATTATAAGTATAACAATATCCATTGAATAATCTCTCATACCTTAATGCATTAGGATGCCTCACAGAATTTTTCTTCACATTATCTTTGGAATTTCTCTCTTTATGACCTTCTTTGATGCTTGGACCTTCAATATTCTTTCTTGGAATAATGTCATCTTACATCACTTATTTTCCTTTGAGGTCATCCTTGAACTCAAAACCGGTCATGTCTCTAGAAGATATTTTACTGTCTAAGAGATCATCAAAATATTTGGATCTCTATTCAAACTTCTGAAAGTATCGTCTTTGTTAACTACCTTAGACAACTCTCCCCTTAGAAATTTCATCTCTTCTTCAAGATTAATGCATTCTTATTCTTTTTATTGTAGGTTTATAGTCATAGAACTAATTTTCATTTCTAACCTTTTTACTATTTCATCAATCTTACCTATCTCAGAAAAATATTTCTCCTCAAGGTCATGAATCATTCCTTCATATTATTTGACTTGAGTTTTCAACTTCTTGACATTATTTTTAGCACATTTTAGCTCTTTCTAAACACATATTAGCCCAGTTTATAAGCCATATCCTTCTTCTTCCTTAGAGTGCATACAAGGCTCTTCAAATAGCATGGATTCTTCACATTTAGGGATCTTAACACCTTTGACCATAAAAAATACTTTATCACCTACATCTTCCTGCTGAGACTCAGAATTAGAGTCAGAAACTCAATCATTTCTACTTTCATCAGATGAGAAACACTCTTCTTTGGTGTATAAAATTTTCTTAGACTTTGTCTTATTTTCAAACCTCTTGAACTTCTTCTTGCCTTTGTCATACCTATGATTCTTCTTATCAGGATATTTATAATTCTCATCATCAACTTCATCCTTGTGCTTATGAGGGAATTTGTTAGCAAAATGATGTATTTCACCACAATTAAAGCATTTAAAAATAAACTTATATTTTTACTTACCTGAACATGGTTTCAACCTTCTAGTAAACATCACAATTAGTTCTTCATCATCAATACTAGCCTCATCAAAATTATTGCTATTCTTTTATTTTGGATTCTTCTTAACCTTGAAAGATACTTCCTTTGTGATAGGCTTCAAATCAGAGATCCTCATCTCAAATGCTATCAAAATCCCATGGAGTTCATCCATTAACATGACTATCATATCCTTAGATTCCTCAATGGAAGATACTTTAGGATCAAACTTGGGAGTTAGAGATAAAAGGAACGATAACTAGATTGTACCAAGCAAAGAACACATATGCTAATCAAACACCACGATCTATAAGATGAAAGCAATTCACCAGAGTAACTTTACATAAAACCTTTGCAAACAAATGAGAAGCAACATCATTTATTATTATGGAACTCAATTGAAATACAATGATAATGGGCCTTGCTTATATAGGAAAGGAATACTAATCTAAGAACCAGTCAAGGTCATAGATCAAGCCATAAATCATGGAAAGAACTAGTCATCAAATAATTATTCAAGTCCATAGATTTAGCAGAGAAATAGACATCAAGGATGTAGTTAATACCATAGATATAGGAAAGAACTATACCTAACAACTATATAATATGCCCCTAATATCTAAATAAATAAAAAGAAATATCCACACACATAAGTGGGTGAGGATAAATGCAATAAAGGTAAATAAAGTACCTAAGTGAACATAAGATAAGGTAAATACCTGTTATCCCAAATTCACCCCTTGAGGTAATTTGGATAACTTGCATAATTTTCCCATGCTGGAGAAATCAGAAAAGATGGAAAGGAGAAAATTCAGGTTTTGAAGGTCCTTTTAGCTCTTTTCTAACCCCCCCTTCCAAGGAAAAAATTCAAGGAGTTAGGAAAAATGGAAATAATTTGAAAAATTTCTCTAGACAGTGTATTGCAGGTAAATCAGGTTTTTGGGGCCCAGGCCACACGAGTATGCATGGGACAGTTGGGACTCGAAAACCTGAAATGGATGTATTCCTTTGTTATGTGGATAAATTTGACATTTTTGTCCTGCGTAGTCCGTGGGACATTGGCACACATGGGACCCTCACAGCCGAAATGGCCGATTTACATGCAAATTGGAAAAGTTGTTATTTTTGCCCAGACTGCACAGGTACGTGGTGGATGCCTAGGACCCGAAAAGCCAAAAAGGTCGCAGTCTAAGAGAAAATCAACAAAGTCAGAAGTTTTTAACCCATGTGGTCTGCTGGACAGCTGGAACATAGGTATGCGTAGGCTCTAAAAATCTGAAATAGCCGACTACAAAGGAGATGTGGGCAGAGCGGGAGTCAACGACCCTCAGAGCCCAGTCAATAGTGGTACGCACGGGACATGAGTTCTCTGAAAAGCCTAATCACCAGATTTACAAAGTGGGTCAAGTGTGGTGCAGGTGAAGTGGAGATTTTAGGCCCAAGTCACACAAGGGACATCTGAGACACCAAGACTTGAAATACCTGATATAGCCAAATGCAAGGTCAAACAATGCAAATTAGACCCTGAACTTCAAATGGCCATAACTTTTGACCCCGTGCTCTGATTTTCACAAAAATTGACTTTCTGGATTTCTTAATTTTGATGAGGGTAGATTTATGAAAATAAAGGAAACATCTTTAGCCCCAATCATTTAGATACTCATTCCCATTAAATGACATAAATGTCTGGCAAACCCAAAATAGCTGACAACACTCAGAAGGCCATAAATTTTACATTTTTCAACAAAAACACACAAAATTGGTACCATTGAAACCATGGTTCTAAGCCCAATGCACATAAGTAAATAAATACAGAATTTGGCAACTAATCAATGATGATTTTGTAGAAAACGTACCTAGTTCAAAACAATGATTTTATTTGGTAGCTGAGATGCATTAATGAAGTATGCACTGACATTTCTCACTACTGCAAGCTATGGGATAGTATGGGGGCCTTTTGTAAGCAAAAAAACATCATTTCACTTCATTTACTACATCTTGCAAGTGGTTGAAGGACATTTTTTGGGATTTTCATTTCCCCCCCTATCGCTCTCTTCTCAAATTTCTATAAATTAGAGTGTTGGGCTCATTGTAAAAAAAGTAGTTTTGTGTAGCAAAACTTTGTCAAATTTGTTTTTTGAAGCCAATGTGTTGTAGGCCCTTGTAGTGGACACCTTGCATGGTGATCCATGCCCTTATTTTTTAGTAGATCAAACTGTGCATATCAATGAAGCAATAGATACAAGTTTGTGGATTTCTCTTACCATGTTGTATTTGTTTGCATTCCTCTTGCCCTTTCAAACTCATTGCAAATATATTGTTTCTACCTTATACTATGTAGGGATTCATTCTCATTATTCATGTATGAAGTATTATTGTGAATGCATTTGTTGGAATGTGGAGAACTATTATAACCCCTTCTAGTTTGCATTTTGCTTCTACTTTTCACACATTGGAAGACTATTCTCATTCCCTCCTTGTCTGGTGTATCACCACTTTAGTGTAGGATTTGTTTTCATACACTCTCTCTCCCTAGTCCCTTGGAAAGCTAGATTAGGATAGATAGATTTTACTTAATTACAGTAGATTGTGGAAGGTAGTTTAGGATTAAGAACCAAATTTCTCTGGAGGTCTATCTCAAGTATAAAGTCCCACAACTTAGAGATAGTACCCATGTTATCCAATCACACTGTGAGCTCAAGCACACACAATTTTGCAAACCATAGGGTGCTATGATTTGGTGATAAAAATACCTACTCTAAGAAGAGACCTCAACACCTTTTACAACACTACTTCTTCTTTCACTTCTTCTACTAAGCATCTAATGATGTTGACCACTTGATCAATTGTAAGTAGATAAGTAGCAATGGATTATTCTTCCTTCATTATTAGGATTTGAAACTATCCCTTATATGACTGAAGATTTTTTATTTTTACTTTGGAATATCCTTCATAGATGACCTGAGGTTTCTCCCACATTGCCTTGTCTGATGTATAATGCATGACCTTGAAAATTTCTAATTCTTCTAGTCCACACAAGATAACATTTATTGCTTTAGATTTTTCATTGGTAGCCTTTTTATTTGTAGTGCTGGCTAGAGGAGTTTGTGGAATAGTGTACCCTTCTAACACATATTTCCAAATGTCACATCCCAAGGACATGATGTGAGTTTTCATCCTGATGCTCTAGAAAGCACATGTTGACCCTTCAAACAAAGGATCTTTGCTGGTGGAAGTACCACTCTTCCGAATCACCATTTTAGTGCTTCAGAGGATATCCTTAAAGTGGTAAAACTTACTCACAAGGATACTAATTTGTTTAATTAAAAGAGATTGAGAGAGGGCAAATCAGTCCTTTAAACACTTTTACTTTTTTGTCTTTAAGTTGTATACACCAATCAAAGTATCAAATCATCATAAATTAACTAATGAAACCATATATAGCTTGAAAAACCATACACATGAATGAGATAGGACACAAGAAACCAGATATAAAGTGGGAAAACATCAAGGGAAAGAAAAACCACTAGAAATTTTGAATATGTTACTCAATCTAAAATACTTGGATGAATATTACACATCACACAAGATTTGTTTAGTGAAGCACCCACTTCACAAGGAACACCCACCCATATTTAGTATAAAACCTACTATACAAGGAGGATACTGCCCCCTAAGATGATCAAGCACCCACTCAACCACCTGATGACAAAGATCACTAATGTATGTTTCTCATACTATAGATTGTGATCACAAATTCAGCTCCTCACACTCGAAACCCATCTCAAACACGCCTTCTCCTTCTTCATTAAAATATGCACCTTCTCTTATTGATTATGTCTAATGACCTTAAATACATGAAATTATACTCTTCTCAATCCTTCATACCATATATTGGATCTTTCGTGAAGCCCTTATACCTCTTTCAAACTCTTCCTTTCTTGTCACATTCCTCTCTTGCTCAACTAGTCATAATGAGAAAGTATAACACACTTATATACATGAATCAACTCATAAACACATCGAGGTCTTCCATGACCATTAAGGTCATTATTATCAACATAGAAAACACTTACACACTCATATAAGATCATATGAAAGGACCATATAAGTCAACATTAGATCAAGACACACAACAAACATAACTAGGACTTAAGGGCTAGTTCCATCTCCACTGATTACAATATGACTCTGAGGGAACACTACATTATCATAAAGACTCCAACTACTACATAGATATCAGGGAAACCCTATAAAAAATTATACAAGCTAAATAACCTCTTCTCCATCCATTCTCCTCATCACACCATCAAGTAGGACTATTTCCTACTCATTTTGGGTACCTCCAATAAACTAGTCTTCAAAGATAAAGACCTAGATTAAAAATATCACCTCAACCATGTCAAGAAACCAATAATTAGAAATAAAATGCCCCAAGTAACATCACAAACCACTTTTTACCTCATTAATCACCCCATTGAGCCATCAACACAAGTTTTTCCTCCATAATACTTGAACTACCCAGAAATTAGTCTTTGAAATAGGACCTTCTCACACTTGTGATGTCACTTTTAAGACTTCTCAATGCATAGAATAGGATAAAATTGAACCCCTCATCAATATACAATATCTATACATCATGATCCAAAGTAATATATTGTTTTTTCAAACCAATTTCATCAAAGTACCTTCACTGTTATTAAACCCTATCAAGTAGGTCAACTTGTGACCTCATTCTTGCCAACAAAACTAACATTTAGGAATCAAGAAAAAATGTAACAAGTCATTTTTATGTTAAAAAAACCTTCATATTCATTGGACACTTATACTTAGGCCACACATACCTAAGAATATACATTCACCATGATTGTTAAAAATTGCCCATTAGGCCTAAAACCACTCTTCTTTTTTGGACCTACGAAGACCTCCAAATGGCTTCACCAAGGTCTGAAATCACCTAAAAAATATAGCACATACTCCCATCTACCCAAGACATCAATTTATACTATGGTTTAAATGAAAAACCTAAGAAAAAATCCAAATTTCTTGAAAACATGCAAATCTGAGCGGGCCCCACCTAATTTTAAACTCCAAATCACCATCATATGAAAGAAGGGAGAGTCATTTTCATCCTCTATTAATAAAATTTTATTATTTAATAAATTTTTATCTCACACACTCAATTTTTATTCCATCTCATGAAATGGGGTTTAACTAGGGTTTTATACATGTTTACAAGGCCTCATTTGATCTCTTTCTAACTCTAAAACCTTCTTAGCTACATGCCTCAATGTACTTGAATGGATCAGATCCCCATGTAAACTTTAAACATGGAAACCAACACAAAATATCTCATATCGAACTAGGAAACACACCTTCTTGAGCTCGGTAGAGCTAAAAACATCATAACTTGTAAAATATTCATCGTAAAAACCTAAAAAAAATTCCACGTCTTCAAGAAAACATATATCAACTTCAGAAATTGTCAATTTATCATACTTGTCTCTTCATAATCTCAACCACCGCAACTTACCTAGCTAGGTCATAGAGTTAAGTTTAGTTTAGACCCAAACAAAGTAAGTGAACATAATACATGTGCTTCAAAGATCTTCAAAAGGCCCTAACATGCTGGAGAAAACATCTCACTCATCTCCATACCCTCATGGGCCTACACACCTCTACAAATGATCTTCATTCTCCATTAGGCCATCAAACATCCATACTAGGTCTATTTTAATACCTACAAACCCTGCTCAACCCTGCAACCATCTTTTAAGACCTATATGATTGTCTCAACACATCACCAACATGTTCGCCATGCCTATACCATGCTTCAAAATTCTCCATGCATCTCTATCCTTCATTTTCCATTGTCCATGCTAACTAGACCTCTTGATTAGGCCTTATAGGCTAAGAAACTCTCACTATTTTCATTCATGCAATCATGTCACTCCCTATCTACCCATGTCATCATCACTACAAGCTTCCTCTTGCACTCCCATCATGAACCCTATGTCATTAATGTACTTGCACATTTTACATCAATGATAAAAAAGAACACACATGCCAACAAAACATACAATCAACATCTTCTTCATGTACTCGAGAAATTTAGTTTGACCATCTTAAATATATAAATAAAGTTAGAAATGCTAAATAATGAAAAGAAATTTCCTAGATAAATGAGCATAAATCATGAAAATTGATGCACTATGTACATATAATGAGTAGGATAATATCAACAACTCACAATATTGAGAGAAAATAGAACAAATATATACAATATGATTGGGAAATGTTGGAGAATGAAATGAAAATACTTAAATAGATAAATAAAAAATCACATAAATATATTACAATATATTCATATCATGAGTAAGATAATAATACCAACTAACCATATTAAGAGAAAAATAGAGAATGTATACACAATATTATTAAGAGCATAGAAGACTACTGAAAAAATATGATTGACCTCATTTGAGGTGGAAAATTTACGTATAAAAATTGACATGGGTGTTCTTGTGCACTAGACTTCTCGAGGTCAGAACGAGATTGATGAAAGTGTGTGGAAGATGAGATGAGTATGAATAGGTGAAAAATAATAAATATGGAATAGGTGAAGATGGATAAATATTGAGATTCAAAGGCCGAGCAACTCATAATTGATCAAAATACAAGTATGAAACATTCTCATCAAGGATAATGAAGACTTTTCTTATCTCTTCATGTGGAATACTACTATTAAGGATAATCGTTGCACATAATTCCCGATCTATGTAAAATAGTGTCACTAAAATAAGCACCCTACTTATTTTTAGGCCACTAGTTAGAAAAATTTAATACTTGAGGGTCCAAGTGTTATTTATTCACTTTTACACCTTGGTTCCTCCAAGCTCGGTTAGATTACTTATGTGGATAAAATCTAGGTTTCCACTTTTCAAAGTGGTCAGAGACTTAAGCATTTTATTCATTGCTTTGTCCTTGGGATAACAATCCACACACACCATATGTCATGGATCAAAGGAGTGGTATACTATAGAAAATTGGGTTTGCACAATGAAGGATTTGAATGTACCTATTTAAAGGAATTGAAAATATGCACTACAAGGGATTTTATCAAATTTGATTAAAATCTTCAAAATGCCATAATGTTTTATGGCCCCCACGAAATTGAGAAAAATTACTACCGCTGGAAAGGTATTGAAATGAAATACAAATTAGAGGTCATTTTGGATCATGATAAATCCTTTTTATGATAAAATAATTGAATCATGGGCCCACATACATTTTTGGATATGATTTTATGACTCAAACACAAGACTATTCTTTTTCTCATATATTTTTATCCAAAACTCTATTTGATATGAGACTGATATCACTAGAAGAGTTTTTCAAAGGAATTAACTAGAAGATAATTTCTAAGAGGAATAGTGGATTTACTTGGGAGATTTTCCTAATAGATTTTATGTCATTTTAAGATGTTTTTGTAATCAATTGATGCCCAAATAAGTTACAGATTTTTTTTTTTATCCTTTTTATATCATGATGCTTATTGGATGGTATCTTATCCTCATGCACCCACAAAAATGAATAAAATTGGTTGAATGGTTTATTTAATAAGAAATTAGTTTTTATTAGTATTTGAAAGCATGACTATGAAAAAAATTAGACATTTGGCATATCACTCTCTATATATCTCCCCTGATTTCATGCGCATTCATTGATATAAATTAGAGATCATCCACATAGTGAATATATAATGGTTTTCTTACAATCCAAGTCACCCCATGGGTGTAAATCATCATGAGACTGGGGGATGACCTTCTGAGATAGTTATTTGGTAGTTTAGAAGGCTCAAGTAGGTTAAAAATCTCCCATGGAATCTTTAAATCCCTTCTCCTTTTTTCTCCTTTTATAAATGTAATGAGTTTCATAAGTGAAATTATCCTCTCTTAAATTCAAAGAAACTTTTCCCAGATGGTTTCTGAGCATTCCTAGTCCATACAGACCCTTGTGTTGAACTATATAATGCATTCACCACCTTCTCAATGATTGTGACATATTACGTATTTCTTAATCAATAAAATATATTTGATTCTTATTAATATTTATCCTTGTGCTTTTACTATTTCATATTACATTTTTGTACTATTATTGAATGATGCATATGAATTATATCTACATAATTTTAGTTCATTGTGTCAATTATATAGTGGATTAAATTTTGTTAGAATGTAGTTTGGATTGTGGCTCATATTTTCCCCTTTATCATTGTGTTCTCCCATTTTCCCTTGATCTCAAAAATAATGATCCCTTCATTCTTTGGTGTATAACCATTCTTATCATATTTTATCCCTTAACTTTGCATTACTTTTAGCTAGATTAGGGTAGTGGTTAGTTAATATCTTTTAAGGAAAGGATTCATCTTTAAACTAGAGGTTTATCTCAAGGGTTAATGTTCGACACCTTAGATACTCTCCCATTTTTGTTGTAAATAACTTTAGACACTTGAATAAATTCCTATTTTAAAAGGGTGCACAAAATTCTATACTAATTGTTTTTGGAAAGGCTAGTAGGACCTTTTATTTCTATTTTTTTTACATATTATTAGTTTTATCAGTAACCATGGATGTTATTTTAAAATTTAGCTATTTTTTGTGTTGTCTTAGCTCTTATTTAGTTTCTAAACCTTTTTTGTTAAACACCTGAAAACTTTAATGTATTTATTTTTAAGCTCCAGTACCTCAAATATTATTAGAAGGATCAACATAAGAATTAGTGCTACTGAATAATTTTTTTAGATCTTGCAATTGTCTTCCAAAAATGTAAGAAGGATTTGACAAATATTGGAAAATAAAAGTTAAATTATAATTAAGTTACATTGCAGTAGATATGCAATGAAATAAAAATTTGACACAATAAAGTAAGCTAGACAAATATGAAACCCTAGTTACAAGAGATTAAGTAAGATACTTAGCTTATTTACAATGATTCTAAAGCTATACCAGGATGGAAACTTGATGAAACAGGAAAATAAAATGTTGCAACCAGGCCCAAAAAAATATAGAGCTATCAAGAATGCTAGGACTAGGGCACCTGGACAAGGTCAATGGTGCTTAGGGCACTACAGACCTCATTTGGGTGCATGTGATAGCTCAAAACCTCAAAAACTAAATTTCGCAGGGTCGTGAGATGTTTTTTGGATGTTTTCTTTAGTATCCTTTACTTTGCTGATTGATCACCAAATTCTATTAAAACATACAAAGAGAAAGAGAACCTACAAAACCAGAAAACACATCAAATTATAAAATAAAAATATACAAATGGGGATTCAGAGTGACCTTGGTGGTCACCCAACTGAATGAACTTATGATCTAGGAACTACACTACATTTTAGACTCCACACAGTTTTCTGCACATATGTGTGTAGAATCATTCCCTAGGTGGCTCTTGTGCTAGACACACTTTAATAACAAGCAATAGATAGATCTAGAAAATGTAGACATAAGTATGCATATAAAAATGAACTTCCCCTCTTATGACGTGTATGTAGAAGAATGCAGTCCCTTGTCCCTTGAATGGATGTTTCAATGCTCTTGCAATGATGTAACCTTAAGTGATGATAGCAGATGCTTATTTCTTGGTCCTTTATTATGGTCACAAATCTTTGTATTTATATGATTCCCTTGGTTGAATTTGGTAATTAACCACTAAAAGTATGACTAGTAAGAAATTAAAAATTCCCAACAACTAGAAAAGACATAAAATATGCTAGTAAGATACAAAGAGGTTGGAGACGCCCAAAGTGGATGAGGATGCCTAGGCCTTGGTATCTTGGTTGGGGGCTGGTGCTTAGACTTATAAAAACTAAAGGGCTGAAAGTATTACTGAGAAAAAAGATGTCAGATACTAAAAAGGAAACCAGAAAGTAATAAAAGAGGTTAAAAATAGTGGTCAAGTAGTACTTTTCTCACTTAGGAATCATATGAATAGTGGTATGTGATCAGGACCTAGAAATATACTAAAAGTGTGTGATTTAGTGTCTACATTTTCCCCCACTTTATTTTTTTGAGTGAATTATCAATAACATAAAGTAGATAATATATGTGTACCTGATAACCATGTAGATCGATGTCAAAAAGTGTGCTGAGGAGACAAGAAAAAGTTTGGAGTGATAAAATGTGAAGCATGGAAGATAAAGAAGAGGAAGTGAATATGACCCTAATGGATGAAAGCGTATGTGTAATGTTACGTTATATATGTTGTTGATGTCTCTTCATGCTTGATGATGTGACTGCTACTTCCCATAAGGATTGACTTGCAAAAGAGAAGAGAAAACAAGTAGTTAAATATGTGTATATGAAAAATTCTATTCAAATGAGTAAAAAAGTATGAAAAAAATGTGAAAAGGAACATGTGCACCCGATTTGTGATGAGTTAAAAGAGTAGAAAGGATCCTGAAAATGTTGAAGAAGAACGTGTTTTTTGGGTGATCTCATACCAAGATTGATTTTTTTGGGAAATCTCACACCAGTTGCGCCAAGTGTGAGTTTTTTAGGCAATCTCACGCTATGTACAAAAGAAGTGTAGGGAGAAAGGTCTAGTGTTATTCTCCAACCTTTGAATACTTCTCAAAATATAAACATCACTTCAGATGGTGTGTTCAAATCCAATCTATTTTGGTTCAGTTCAATCTAATGCAAAAATATGAAAAAGCATGCATGTTGAGTGCTGAAGGACTGTGCATGTCCTGTAAATTTTGTTATGTAAATGGTGCTAATATGAGAAAAAATATTTAACTATCCCATATTCATAGGTTTCCAGGAAGGGTCTAGGGCACTCAGGAGCTACTTTCTAGAATTGGGTGTTGGTGTCTATGTTGTGCTAAAGTCCCAAGTTAGATTCTGGGTCATTTCTATGATTGAATTTTGTGTTGTACTGGTATTGAACTATGGCTGTAAACTATTGTATGGGGTGATTGATTCATCGGATGATGCCCCCCTCATTTGGGGTGCATTTTGTATGGAGTATGCAGCCGAAAGAGAGGACCAGATGTTGAACTAAAATTGATGCCCCATAGGGGGAAGGGAGTGTGCTTGGTAGGTAACAAGGCACATGTACAAAAAGTGGATAAGAAACAATTATTAGTGAAAACAAGACAAATGCACATATAGAAGTCAATATGTAAGCTAAGAAGAAAGAATATAATGTGCAAGAAGACAATATAGACCACAAAAAGTAGGTTGTAAACATGGGACATAAGATAATCAAGGCTGAAGCATACAAAAGAATGCAATGTGCACACAAGATAAAGGGAAAATCCCACAAACAATGGCAAACAATGACAAGTAGTAATAAGAAAAGTAACATACAACCATGGTGGCAAAGGGTTCTTGTAAATAAAACGTTGCACATGAATCACCCATTAGCATGTTAGAAAGATAAAATGTATGTTAGAGAATGTATAATCCAATATAGTAGTATGCTAGTATGAATAAGAAAATAGTATAAATCAAAACAATAACACCTATGATGTGTATAGTGCTAGATGCCTCTAGGATTCGCTGTGGGACTAGTAAGATTACATTTCCAAACATATGTGTTGCGTGTAACAATATTTGTGAAGGTTACATATACAACTAGAAGGAAAGTGAATGTGTATGTGTATATGATAAATATAATGACATACGAAGTATATGTCTAACATAGTAGGCAAAATTTACATGCGAGAATAAGTAAGCAAGACCAATGTGCAACAAAGATATGCAATATGTTGTGAATGTGAAATGGAATGGAATTTAGTGTGAGTGTGATAGGAGAAGCATGCCCTTGAGTGAATGTGAATGAGTATGTGTGAGATGAGGTTCATTTATAAATGTACCCTTAACAATCAATAATGAACAATAGAACAAGAGTGCGCCATTGAGAAATGGTTTAAATTGTGTGCTAGAAAGATATGATTGATAAAGAATAGATCATAGAGATTGAGTTATTGTGGTGAGGTTAATTTTAGACTTAGACCCTCAATAGTCAAGCATGAACCATGGAACTAGAGTGTGTCATAGGGTAGTGTGTTATGTTGCATGTGTGCAAGAGATATGTGTTGTGAATTTACTGAGTGTGTAGTGTGTAATGTGATGATGTGAGGTTCATGAATACAGTGAGCCCTCAACTATCAAGTGTGAACTATAACACAAGAGTTCATCATCAGGTAATGATAATATAGATGTATCAATGCATTCAAGATGCATGTGGAAGACTATGTGCAAAGTAAGAAGTGAAATGGTAGAATTTTGATACACCTGACAGTGCTAGAGGGGGAGGAGGTAAAAATAATCATGATTCTCCCCAACTGTATGAAGAGAAGAATGATCAAGTAACATATTCTAAGAAATCATCATTTTCATGGTCAAAACTGAATGGAGATGCATTAGAGACTTGGTAGGAAATTATATGACATTGATCAAGAAAGGAGCCATTTTGGCATAGATTGTACATGCCTATTGTGTATTCTTCATCGGTGATAGGTTTTGATGGAAAACTATGTTCATACCAGTGAGTAATATTTTGTGAATAGCTGAGAAATGAATCATTGCAAATGAAAATGCAGCTGAAGGGCATGGGGAATGAAATTTTGATATGATTAGGATCTAATGTGCCACCAATGTAGTTGATCCATGATTGTCGAAGAGTAATTGGAAAAATGTGTGGATTGCATGCAACAAAAATTGATAGATGATATACTCAAAGGCCATAAAGAGAAGTAATGCAAACATAGCCATGATATAAATGAGGATCATATGCTATAGGGATGAGATCATCCAACATGAATCCTAGATGAGAAAATCCATCATGTCTCAACCTAAAGGATTTGAATAAACTAGTAAAGAAAACTATGTTTGTAAATTGAAAAAATCCTTGTATGGTTTAAAGCAAGCTCCTAGAGCTTGGTATGCAAAAATTATTTATTTCTTTAAATAGTTAGGATTTATTAATTGTTCTTCTGGCAATGATCTATTCATCAAGCAATAAGGATCACATATTATCATTGTTTGTATATATGTTGATGATTTTCTTATGACTAGTGATAATCCTGCTTTAAGTTGTAGAATTAAAAAAATTGAAACAATACTTTGAAATGACTGATTTAGGTCTCTTACATCATTTTCTTGGTATGGTTGTATTTCAAGATAAACATTGTATTGTTGTTTCTCAAGCACAATATGCTACTAATGTAACTAAAAAAGTTTGACATGACTGGTTGTAAACCAATTTCTACTCTTATGGAAGTTGGATTGAAAATTTATCCTAAACCTACATGTGAAAAATTTGATCCTACTTTATATAGATAGTTAGTTGGTAGTTTGATTTATCTAACTATCACGAGACCAAATATTTCCTATGTAGTATTTATTACTTCCAGTTTTATGAAAGAACCTTATAGAGATCATTGGAATCTTGCAAAAATGATTCTTAGATATATTAAAGAAACAATCAATTATGGGTTGCATTATACTAAGAATGAAAATGCTAACTTATATGGATTTTGTGATTCTGATCATGCTAGCAATGTATTGGATAGAAAATCTAATTTTGGTTGTGTTTAAATTTGGTGTAGGTTCCATTACTTGGTGTAGAAAAAAGAAGCCAACTGTTTCTATCTCTTTGAGAGAAGCTTAGTATAGAGGTGCAATGGAAGCTGCAAAAGATGATCTATGGATAAATAGGTTGTTCAATGAGATAAATATGAAGGATCTAGGACGTGTTACTTTGTTTTGTGATAACCAAAGCACAATATCTCTTTTACATAATTCAATACAACATCAGAGGACAAAGCACATTGACATATATATATACTTCCTATGTGAGAAGGTGATAAGTGGTGAGATAGATCTCAAGTACATGCCAACTGAAGAGTAGGTTGCTGATATCTTTACAAAGCCCCTGAGTGCTGCAAAGTTTTTTCATTTTTGTGAAAAGCTTGGATTTTTCAGAGTTTCCATTAAGGGGGGTCATGTATGATAATGTCACCTCCTAATGGAACTTGTTTTTTATTAAAAAAAAGAGACCTTCAGGAATTTGTAAAAGACCTTTCGGAAAGTGTAAAAAGACCTTCAGGTAAGTGTAGAAAATACCTTCGGGCAAGTGTAAAAATACCTTATGGCATGTATACCTCCTCGGTTTCTATTTTAGAAAGAAGTGCAGAAATATCTTAAAACAAGTCTTCAGTAAACTCTTTAGTGCTATTGAGTTTATTGGTAAACATCTAGCACAAGTATATTATTAAGGAGGTCCTTGGTTATAAAAGGATACTATATGCTTGGGTTCAATAACCTTTTATGAGAACCTGTGAGAATATGTAAAACTCACAAATCATACTTAGCCATGGATCATGGGATGATCTTTGGGATTCTAAATCCTTTTATACCAAAAGGTAACTTGAGTATGATGAAGGTGTTATAATTCCTTCACTCAATATGTTAGCCTAAAACCTTATGGTTTAAGGATTGTAAATCCTATAGTGTACCATGGGAAGATAATGTATTGAAATATCTTATCCCATTTAACATTAAGGGGGAGTGTTGTAACGTAATGATTAAGTGGTATGAATAACCCTTAATGTATATGGGTCCATCACTAATATATATAGGTTAATATTTAATAATATGAAATATTTCTATTTCTATTATTAAATATCTTAACCTAGGTATGTACTTTTGGTTAAATATTTAATATTATGAAATGATTATATTTTTAGTATTAAATATTCTAAATCTAGGTATATGTGTTGACCGATAAGGTTGAAAAGGTGGGTTGGGAGACATACCCTATCACCTAATAAAAAAAATGACTATATGTCCTCATTTGATATGTTTGAATGAAATATCAAAGGTGAATATTATTTTACCCTTGTGATTAGGGTTGAAACTAGGAGGTGAAAATTACTGGATGTAAGTTTGGTTGTCAGAAGGTAAAAGGTTATTTCACAATGGTTTTTACCCTAGTTGGGGTTTTCCACTATAAATATTGTGTCACTGTGTTATTACTTTTGGTATGTATTACTTAATTAATATGTTATGTAATTTTATTTATTACATTGCATAATGTTTAGCATTTAATGGTTTATGGTTTATGTTAATATTTAAATGCATTGGCTGATTAAATTTGTAATAATTAGAATCCTCTAAATTTTAACAAGGAATAATAGTAGTATCCAAAAAGGCAATGATTTTAGAAACACTCAGGATTGTCTAGTAATAAATCATGAATAGAAGTATCCATGATGAGAGGAGCCTAAGAAAACTACAAGAAGTGATTAAATGAGGATCCAAACATGTTCAAATCAGGTCAGGTTCACCAAATGATTTAAAAAATATTGGAAAATAAATGTTAAATTATAATTAAGTTACAACGCAGTAGATATGATATGAAATACATATTTGACACAAGAAAGTAAGCTATTAAAATATGAAACTCTAGTTGCAAGAGAGAGAATAAGATAATTAGTTGATTCACAATGATCCCGAAGTTGTACCAAGCCGGAAAACCAATGAGATGGGAAAGAAGAATTTCGCAATCGGACCTAGAAAAATGTAGAGTTGTCGAGCATGTTAGGACTAGGGTGCCTAAGGTGCCACTGACCTCCTTTGGTTGCCTTTGACTTCTCAAAACGTCAAAAACTCAATTTTTTAGGGTCGCGAGATATTCGATGGATGTCACCTTTATTTTCATGTACTTCATTTTTTGATCACTAAATTCACTTGAAACCTACAAAGATAAAGAACACCTGGAAAACCTAAAAACACATCAAATAATAAAAAGAAAAAGATGCAAATGGGGAGTCAGAATGACCCTGACAGTCACCCAACTGAGTGAACTTACTATTCGGGTACTACACTACATTTCAGACTCCATGTAGTTTTTTGTGTGTATAATAATGCCCTAGGTAGCTCTTGTGACAGACACACTTGAATAGTGAGAAATAACTAGATGTAGAAAATGTAGATAAATGTATGCATGGAAAAATGAACTTCCTCTCTTATGAAGTATATGTAAAATAATGCAGTCCCTTCTCTCCCTTTAATGAATTCTAGATGGATGCTATGATGCTCTTGTAATGCCTTTGGATGAAACCGTAGGTGATGATAGTAGATGCTTAGTGCTTGATCCTTTATTATGGTCACATATATTTGTATTTATATGATACCACTACTTGAATTTTGTAATTAACCACTAAAATGTGGAACATTAAGAAATAAATATTCCCAATAGCTAGAAAATACCCAAAATATGTGAGCAAGATACAAAGAGGTCAAGGACACCCATAGGGGATGGGGGTGCCTAGGCACTGGTATCCTGGCTAGGTGCTAGTGTCTAGACTAAAAAAAAAATTGAAGTGTCAAAAGTTAGACTTGGCAATAATGTGTGTATGTCCAAGAAGGCAATAATAAAGAAATCAAAGAGGCCAAAGATAGTGGTTAATTAGTATGTTTCTCTCTTAGGAATCATATGAATAGTGGTATGTGATCAGGACCTAGAAATATACCTAAAGTTTGTGATTTAGTGTCTACAAAGAGTAGTTCTCTACAAATATCATAGAGAACCCCTAACTCTAAGAGATTCCTCTCCACTCCCCCACCTATTTTTCATTTAAAAATCCTACAAAACAACCTTCAGTCCCTAAATACCATGGCTCATCCAAGGAATCATGATTTTTAGCCTTTAATGTTAGTAACCCACTATATTAAATGTGTTGAATGTCCTCTCAGGTGTTTCTCTAAAAAATATTCCCTATTTCCCAGCTAAGAAACATGTTAATACTATTTATCATATTAATGAAATCATCTATTTATTCTCAACTCACCACATAACCCGAATAGATGTTGTAATGAAACTCTTGGAATATTTATTGAAACAAAAATCCATAGTATGATATATGAGCCTTCCTCCCAATTATATTCTCACATGGGATGTGTTTTCCAAAATCAGCCCTCATGCTAATTTGGGTGTTTTTACAAGTCATGGGAAAAACCTTAATCTTCCAACACTCTTTATGAACCTCTAGTAAAGAATATTTGGTCAAATTTTGGTCAAAATGAGATAGAGGGAAAATATTTTTCAATGTTGAGATGGAGGAAGAAAAATACTTAGCCATTTTTGTAAAAAACAAGGTTAAATTAGGAAAAATTAGTAAAATCGGAAAAATCAGGTATTTGAGGCACAAATAGAATTGTTCCAAAGTTAGTTTAGTTCTTCACATGCCCACCATATCTTCATTGGATGAATACACTATGAAATTATATGAATCAATCCTTTCTTTCACTTTAGGAACAATTCCATAGGTCTCAAGGTTCTCCAATCGGTCAGAATATATAACGAGTAGATAAGGGAAAAAAGATAGCTAATTAGATAATTTTGAGGTAAAGCTCATGAAGGGAACAATTTTTTTATTCCTCCTACTATTAGATTAACCACATGCCTTGGAAAAATAGTATAAAGTATTGAATTTGGGCAGGGATGACAGTGACTGAAAAATTCCCAGGTTTTGAGATTTCTCCATTTAACCGATACAGTTGACAAGGGTAAGACAGGGAAGAAAAGGGTAAAAATTGTCAAAAAAGTTAGGAACTGGGGAATAGTGGGAACTTTTCCCATGTTCTAATAGATTTTTTCCTTCCCACCATTCTTGCAAAGCACTTGGAAATTGGGAAAATCAAGCCCACAAGTCACAAATTGAATGTTCCATCGTTCCTTCACTTCCTCGCAAACCTGCAATCCCCACAAAAAAAAGAAAAAAAGGATTAAAGCATTTTTTTAGGCCCATATGGAATGCTTTTTTTTCCTCTAGTCCCCCACAACACCACCTAGGCTGACTGGGATTTAGGTTTTTGGCCATAACTTTTGACTTAGCACTCCAAATTGCACAAACTCGGTGGCATTGGAACCTTCTCATCAAGGGATGCACTTTTGTATAAAGAATATGAAAAATGATGTTATTTTGAGGTTAAAAAGCATAAAAATGTGATCTATAGGTGAATGGTGCGGTTTAAATAGTTCCATTAGTTCAACCACCCAAATTTATTACTTTATGGTGCTCATACTTTTTCCTGAACATCGAATGACGTTGGGAAAATGTCTTTGTTAGGTTCTTGTGTCCATTTGCAGGAATTTATCATGTTTTGTGGGTGGGTGATATCAAATTTGGCATTCCCTCTCTCTTTCCCTCCTCTTCTCTCCCCCTTTCTCTATATATTTGCAAAATCACTCATTTATAAGGGTTAAACACCTCAAAATACAAAGACACCATGCCAAAATGGTTTCCCAAGTGTTTATGAGTTGGATAGCTGAAATTTGGACTCTTACATGTGTTTAGAACCTTCTTCCTTTGATCTAAGGTTTTGTGCATTATTGAATCAATAAAATCATGTTCTTGTGGTTCTATTTGTACCCTATACTTGTATTTCATTTACATTCTTTCCCCCCATTCCTTCTTTGGTATGTTATGTGTGTTATATTTACATATTTCTCCAATTGTGTTATGTTTTATGTGAGAAATGTGGGGTTAAATGTGGCTTTGGTTTATGGTATGTGTCTTACCTCTCCTTCTAATTTTTACCTTATAGAGAGTATATTTCCCCATTTTTTTGTGAGATCACCTTCATTTTAGCTTAGTTTTTTATGTTTTCCTCTCTCTCTCTCTCTCTCTCTCTCTCTCCCTCTCCCTCTCCCTGGTTACTTTGATGTCTTATAATAGGATTATATAAGAGGTATTTTTAGTGTTAGAATTAGGAAATAAGTAGAATAAATAGCCTTCTCTAAAGGTTTGTCTCAATATGCAAGGTCCCACAGTTGGAGACAATCCCATGTTAGCCAAAAGTATTTATCTTCCATGATCAAATCCTAGGGTGCTACTTTTGCGCAATAAAATTTCTGGCATGCCTAGTGGGAAAATTTTGATAAGCTTTAAAACTTTGTATCACCAAGATTGATGTGTTTGTAATGTGTCTCATCCTTTAGAGGTATTTATTAACACATCTGGTGACTCTACTATTCCAGTACACCCATTTTCTTAATAAAAAGCCACCTTTCATAATTTTAGACCTTTTTTCCATGAAGTTATGAAATCATGATTTCATTTCCTTATTGGAATCCTAAATTTCAATAGAAATACCATTCAAATCTACCTCCATGTTTCCAAAATCAATCTTAAATATATCACAACAAACCTACAAATCAGTTTTATGAGAAAAATAAAAATGAATGTGCATATTCTTATGAGCCAAGTTCAACTATAGATCAATATGGTTATTCAACTAACCATTTTGATGTTCAAGAAGAAAAATAATATGTAGATTTTGGAAGTCATTTTAAACTTGAAAATGATCTTGAATAGAGATTTCAACACATGGAGGAGAGCACATGAGTTTTGAAGGATATTATCTAAATCATGTTATCTAAACAAATTGATTTTAGGAATCCCTATCTATGGGGAGGTCCTATTCCTAGTTATTTTAGTCGTCAACAAAGGCTAGAGGAGATGAGTTAATATTTTAATCAAATGGTTTACTTTATTACAAATTTATAAGCATTGGAGGTTGTCAAAACAAATTATGAATAATATTTCCAATGGGTTATGCCTTCACTATCACAATGTGGGTAAATAATGCCTTTTTATCATCCTGAATCATCTCATCCCAAGATTAAATTTCCAAGCTTTCTCAAAATCTTCTCATTGCATCCCTTCTCCTCCATAAGAAAACATTACACCTCCCCCATCACCACAACCATTGATAAATAGTCTATAAAGCTAATCCTACCTTCTTTCACATTCCCAAACCCATATTGGGAATTATAAAATCAATTTGGGAGGGAATCCAAGCAAGGAAGTTCTCATGAAATTTTTGAAAAAAAAGAGCTCAAAGTTTGAGGTCAAAAAAATCCCACAGTTGGTTAAAAATTCAATGGAGGATGATACTGAAGAGAAAAAGATAGAGGCTGAAATTGTAGAGTAGTAGTAGGAATATGGTAAACAAAATATTTTTAATGTAGTGTGCATATTGGCACCATGCTCAAGGAGGTTGATGATTTTTTTCATTAAAACTAGAATTGGAGAAGAAAAATAATAGAGCAACATGGAAAAAAATCATCTTTTTTTGAGGATTCCAAAGAAGATGTGATCAAAATGCATTTGAGCAGCCAAGAGGTAGAAGTTTGATTCGATTTATAAGATTGCATTGATGATAAACAACCCATTAAGCTCATATGTTTTCCACTTCCATCATCTATCTTTCACCACAGGGCTCCTCTTAGTATTTAAGTTGTTAGTGTGAGTGGTATTTTCCATCTTTATTTATTTATTAAGTGTATTACCACCTCACTAAGTGAGTCATCTCACTTAGGTGAGATCATGGGTCATAGGTGTAATAGGAGTTATGATAGATTTTGTCATGGAATTTTTCATATGTTTAAGCGTGTGTCATACATGATTTACATTCCATTTCCAGAAACTAACTAATCTTCTCTATCATAGAGGTATGATGATTCATGCATGGGAGTTACACATCACTCTTATATATGTACCCCTTGTTTTTGATCTATGCGTCTAGAGGCCTATTTTTCTTAATGTATGCACAATTTTCTTATGGTTGAGGTCTTTCGTTGATCTTGGAGCTACTAAATTTCTTTATTTGAGTGTAACTTCTTGATTACATGGATTCCTTCTAGATCGTTGAGCTTCCTCACTCCATCATGGTATCAGAGCCTATGGTTTAGAATTGTGTCTCTTGCTATGGTTTTTGCTTACTACTCTTCATTTTGTATTTTCATGTGCAATTTCCTAGAATCCTTATTTTGTGCTTCACTTGCATTTTTTTAGGGTATTGGATAGTGTGTTGGGTCGTGTCTCTTGTATATATGTTCAAAAAACATTAAGAGTTGAAATTTTAGGGTTTTAGTTTTTAAAGAATTGAAAAAAGGTTTCCTTTTAAGGGCCCAACTCAGATTCAGCTCACCAAGCTAGGAATTGAGCTATTAGAGCTCATCTGTGAAATGATTTGCATTGGTAGTTCACATAGTAACTTTGTGCATTCAAATCATTTCCTAAATCAGTTTACATTGGTGTGTCAACTCACCTAATTATTACGCCAACTCACCACGTGCATTTTTCCCTACCTTGGACTAATATCTGTATGCATTGATAGAATCCAGCTTGTGAATTGGTTTTCCTTATCATGCTTCGGTTTCTGTTCTCATGCTTTCACTAGAATATGAATGACCCTGGTTTGTTCTTTGGAACCTTGCCCTATTGTTTAGTTCTACTCACTTGGATTCATGTATTCACCTTGCACTTCTCACTCATGTCTTATAGTGTCTGTATTATGCTTTGTATTGGCTTTATCCTTTAACTTTTCCCTGGGATCCTCTCTTTAGCTTGCTCTTCATTGGCTTCATTTTTTAGAATGTTTATCAGTTCATTTTGTCATTCTAGCTCTACTCACCTTGCCACACTTATTACCTTGGATCTTTGTAATCTCATTTGCAATTGTGTTGCTTAGTTGGAATCTCCATGAGATTTCTATTCGATGTTTCTTACCATATCACAAGTTGCATTTAGCACGTGGACCAACTCATGGCTGCTTGAAATTTCAACCACCACTCAACATGTAGGCTCAAACTCCCTTCGTTTCATCTCACCCCCCTCAATGACACATGGAGCAACCCAAATCTACTGACTAACCCCTCATCTCACCAAACACGTGGCTACCTCTCCACACAACTCAACACCCCAGTTCTCCAACCTAGCTCGCCTTGTCACTTTTGTAACTCACCAGCTTGTGCACAACTCACACTTGTAGCTAGCTTGACTCTGCAGACAACTAGCTTGTCGAGATGAGATGGCTCTTTAGCTTAAAAAAGGAAAATTTTCCTTTTTCATCCTTGTTGGGTTTTTAACTATAGATTAATTATCACTAATTAATCTCATTCAAAATGAAGAGAATAATAAAATGTTAAGGAAAAAATTATTTTTTAGCTTTAATATAGCCTTATTGGGCCTTCTTTTTTTTTTCCCTTACACCTCATTGTACATGTTATTCTTCACTTGCAAGTTAGTGACCACGTACGCCACAACCTTGCAACAAGAGGCCCCATTCTACAATCAGTGGGTGCTTATTCTATGTGGTTATTTTCTTTCCACCAGATTCTTTTCTCAAGTTTATCTACAATATACCTCAACATGATCCCCTTTCTTACCCTATTTAACTATCAACAATGGAAATATGTTCCCTCTCTTTCCTTAAGGAAAAACAAAATATACTGGATAATAATGGGATTACAAGTTGGACCTATAGATGTTGTTGAAAAAGAAAAATGGTTTGAAAAATGTGATGAAGCCTTTGGTCTTTCCTATCTTTCTGTATCACTAGAACTACACTTCCATATCAACACTTATAAATTGCCCAAGGAATTATGGGATGCCTTAGAACAACTTATTAAGAAGCAAGATAAAATGAAATGGCATGAACTAGAAAATGAGTTGATTATTCTTAGCCCAAGAAGTTTTGACAAAGTCCAAGACTTCTTTACCAAACTCAAATCTCTCATATTCTAATTGAAATATTTTGGAATTGAAAAATACATGATTTCCGTCCATTCCAAGCTTGGCCCTTACTATTCTATTTTTTTCTCTACCTTCCATGCAACAAAAAGGGAACTTAGTACAAGTTGGGTTATGCCCTTCTTTGATGACTTCATTGTTGATTTAATTGGGGAAAATAATAAGATGATTCAGATGGGAACTCTAAAATATAAAAATTACCATGCCCTCATTGTTAGTTGATGCAGCCTAGAATCTACTATATAAAACACATAAAAAACTAGGTGCACTGGCACATCACCCAGCCTGATCTGAGTGCTCACCTGAAGCACACAAAGCTACCAGGCCCCTCTTTAGAGTTTCTTGTCTAGGATGTTAGTTTACTCAAGATACAACATATTAAGAACTGTAAATAAGTAGAAACATTCCACAGAGTGTATCACAGATCTAAATCTTAGAGAATCATGAATTAAACGATAATTATAATAAGATTAACCATGCAAGAACTAGTTACATTCATGTTTAAAACTATTTTCCATCCAATCTACTCCATTATATTAAACACTGAATTACATAGAATCTTCTTACATTACAAATCATCACCATAAGTTATGCACATATTAGATCTAACATCATAACTCTACAATAATTCACTATTTAGCCTCTCTCATGAAATACATAGTTCATTACATATTTATAGGGGTGGGGACTTTCCCTTCACCGCATGCTGATAATAGCCATGCACCTTTACAATAACATACACACATGTAAGTGTGCTAATAATAGACATCCTATAGTTAATTGGAATAAGTAACCCTTTTATTTTCTTGAACTCATGCATGGCTCTTATCAAATTATCATTCCCAAAATAGAATTTACGTGTCACACAAATATCCATTCCAATGTGTGATCCACACGTTAACTTCCAAAAATAGCCCACATTCATGAAAATGGATAAGTCTCAAATCAGCTTGTCCTGACGCTTGTTTCCTTCCCTATCCTTCTGTTCCTTCAAGTATACCTTTTTCCTACACGTGCATCTTATGTGTGTCTTCTCCTTAGAATAATATTATCCAATCAACATTACCCCACACTAAAGTACATTGTTTTCCCGATAATGGAGATTCTTCAAAGATTAAAGAATAAGAATGGAAAGAATATAATTAATCACTATACAAAAGAATAGACATCTACTCTACAACACCTTCTTCTTCAATCGAGAGGATCAATTCTGGATATATTTTTTTAATCTTAGCCTCCAATGTCTATCATTCATCCAGCGCAGTCCTCATCTTCTCTAGAATGTCTCTATAAATGGCTTCCAATTCATCACGAGTAATCTTTTCCTTCTCATTCTATATTACTTGGACAACATTGGCCATAACAACCATCATTTCCTCTATAAGATCTATCTTTTGTGTTATGTGCTTCCCAATCTCATTTATTCTCTCCTTATGTGGGTCTTGAGATGCTACAAGGGCTTCACACTTCTATTTCATAAGTTCCAATCTTTCTGCATGTCTCAGTGTCTCATCTTTCATGGCCTTCAGAATATCATTATCTTCAACTAGATTTATAATCCTTATCACTACTTCTGGTGCCACATAAATATTTAGAGCTTGGTCATATTTATTTAGTTCATCATTTATATTTTGGAGTAACACCTCTTAATTTGAAATTTTCCTAACCACAGAAGACCTTTCTCTTTCTTCTTCTTGTTTAGGATCCTTTAAGGTTGGAATTCGTATTGGTCCATCTTCTTGCACCCGATCAAATAATGTGCACACATAATACATAGTTGAAAAATTCTTAGGTACCTTAGACTCAAGATGAGGTCTTGCTTTCAGAATGTAGTCACCAATTTCTTCTGCCATGCTAATGAAGGAATCATTCTTCTTCTATTCTAGGTATTTTTCTCCTTTTAAACGCATTATTTATGTAGTTTTTTCCTTGTTATCTTCAAGTAGTGGTCTAATGGTGGAATCCTTATCAATGTTCCTCCATGCCACCTCTATAGATACCTTAACCAAATCATTGCTCACCTACTCATTAGACATTAGAGTAAGCTTGACTATCATGTGTCTAGTTTGGGGTGCCTTCTTCACTCTCATTGATATATAATATTCCTCGCAGATGTCAAAATTTGGCTCATCTATATGGGACTGCATGGACTAGGATAATTGTTTCCTTGTGCATGTGGTGGCCATGTCTGTATCCATTAGCTCCCATACATACAATTTTTTAAGGCCTATTTTGCTCTGAAACTAGGAGCAGATGATTTTTTGTGTGTCCTCATTATATCCCATACTTGACACAACATATTCTTCACTTGTTTTCTTCATTCTTTGCCCCTTAGGAACCTGCGTGCCAAGATTTGGAGCTAGAACTTCTTCCTGAGTAGATGAGTGTTGGGTTGCTCTTGCACCATATCTTCTGCTTCCTTCATCCCTTCCTCTTCATCTTTCATTTCTTCATCTCTAGGTTCCTCCATATCTTCTGGTTGCACTGGGGTTTCAGGTGTTCTCTCTTAATACTCCTTCACCACCTCATCCAACTTCAAATTTATTCTTATCTTCTTATCAATTGCATCTTTCTAAGGGGAGAGTCTAGGTGATCTTCTTATAGGCTATGGTGTTCCCATGCCTTGGGTCTTAGTTCTTTTGAATACCTTCTTAAACTGATGTTCTTTAGGGACTGCATCCATGTCCAAGTCCTCTTCTTCTTCTTGCACATATGGTGGAGTATCTACGTGCTTACTCTCCATTTTTTCTGTGGACTAACTCTAGCCTCTATGATCCAAGCCTCCACTATCTTGTTGTTCCTCTTCCTCCTTGTCTATCTGTATGGTCATAGTAGGATTTGGAGTTGGCACATTCTCCATTGTGTGCTTGCCTTTAGGTGGCCCTGGGAGCATGAACTCATTCTCCACATAATTATTATTCTCTAGCCTAGGCTTGAGCTGAAGATATATGATCATGGCTCCACTGTCCCCAATAGAAAAAATTAATGGCTTCATACTTATGATGTCTGAAATGAGCCTCTCAATTTAGGTAGACTGACTTGGATATACATATGTTTTCCTAAGAGTATGGTAGTCACAATCTACCTTGTTTGCATTGAATTTTATCCTACATGCATCAAAAAATATGTGAACGGAGGCCTAGAAGTAGGGTGTTGTGAAGGCATAGGGAAGTTTTCACCATGGACTCCATGTCCCATCTTTCATGGAAAACTGTATGATGTATAAGTTTTGATACACCGCGAATTGTATTGCCTTGCCTACTACCAAAGGTATTTCATTTGGAATGTGCCATTCCTTGTCAAATGACGTGTGAATTCATTCATACCACATTTCTTCCCTTTGTTTGAATGAGCCACTCATTGATCCTTCACATAAATATTTCTCAAACCTTTACGTGAGGGACTTCTTCTCAGTGGGGTATTCCCAAATTTAATTCTTTGGCCCATCGGGCACTCTAATTTCTACAAAAACAAGAGATGATAGGATTACACCAAAAATTATCTTTTCACCTACGCGTGCTTCCTCAACAATGGTTTATGCAATATAGCCTGATAAGTTTTAGATTTCTCTCTCTGTAATCTTCTTTGTAATATTTAGCCACGTTTTATTTACCTGTGACCATCTCCCCTGATCATTCAGCTTAGTGAGCTAATGCACGGCTTCCTACACCACAAGGTACTTCCTAAATATGTAGATATCCATTCCACACGGACCTGTGGTATACCCCAACTCCTTGCTTGTGGTTATATCCACTGCTTTATTAGTTAGATCACTAAAAATATTTTTCCATGTGCCCTTCAATCCTATTAATGTTGGAATCAGGGATGCTATGAGCCTAACCCTTTGTTCGATGAAATAGAATAAGTACTCATGGACTCTACTCATAATCCATTAGCATAAAGGTTCATATTTTCTAAAATATGGGAGTTCATACAGTTGATAAACTCCTATCTGCTTAAGTAAATTTTCCCCCGCGTCATCATACACTAGCATATCTTCCATCATGCACTTGTTGGTCTTCTTATTCATAAAAATATCCAAATATCCCTTGTTATTAGTGGTGTGGTGGTTGTAGTCATTTACTTTGCAACTGTGGATGTGGGAATCCCAATCTTGACTAAATATTACTCTTTCCAGGTACTATATCTTTAAAAAATTGCTTTTAGGAGAAATTTCAACCTCAACATCCACCTTTTTCTTTCCTTTTGTGCCTTTTACAGGTGCTTTCTTCGGTACCATCATAAAAAATCCCACCTTTTTTCTTTTGTGTCAAGTAAACTCAAACCTTAGCTCAAAATTGTGTTCCCTAGCTTGAAATAGCGTGTCCTAGCTCAAAACTATGTGCCTTAGCTCCTTAATGCTTCTGCTTCATTCAAACCCTTCACCAATGGGTACACAAGCCTTTTCCATGGACAAATCTTCTCTCCACATCTGGTTTTGTAACTCTTCATACCTAAATATGATTTTCTTAGCTTGGTTGCACTTAGCTCACTCAAATACTTGTGATTTCAAAGGTAAAAATAAACCCACATCACGTCCTTATATAAATATTAAAAAATTAGTGCATTTATTGCTCCTTTACCTACCAAAAATCCTCTCATTAATTGACCATTTTAAAAATTACCAAATAATTTCCATGTGGTACAATTTCACACCCAAGATATAACCTTCTATTGCACCTTCCTACCCTCTGGATACAGACTTCTCTTCTGCGCACTTCCATGCGCCAGGTACCTCACCACTGTGCCCTCTCATAGTAGTTTCCACAACCACTACTTACCTCATATTATATTGTCCCTTCATTAATTTCCATCTATGGTATTCTTTGGAAGTAATATCCTTTCTAACGGCTCCTTGCCATACTTGAATAACACCTGTAATAGCTTATTCTCATGTGTATTCATTTGTGAATAACAAATAATAACCACCCCACACCAATGGTATGTGCAGTCCTTTACACATATAAATACTTTAGATTGTAATTAACTGCCATAAAAAATTTTTGCTTATTACACAAAGCAGCAAATGAAATTGATAATGCATAGCGACGAATAAGGAAATACATTAAAGGAAATATAGAAAAGGAAACATATACTAAAGGGAAACACTTCCTTATTACAAACACTAAGAAGAATTATTTATAGTAGGGCTTCAACCTACTCCCGTTAAAGTTACTGGGTAACCACATTCCATCAAGTGCCTCTAACTGGAAAGTTCTTGAGTCAAGTATATGAGTGATAACATATTGTCCCAACCAACAGAGCTTGAGATTTCATGGATGGCCCAGAAACTTAGAATCATAAATTAGTACTATTTGTCTAACCTCAAACTTCTTGTTCCTAATGTGTTGGGCATGCCATGCCTTCTGCCTAGGATTTTCCTAATTCTGATTCCAACGTGCTATGGATCTCCTCTCATCCAACTGTATTAACCTGTCAATTATTTCTTCTAATGCTTTCTCATTATCTATACCTCTAGCGCATGCAATACGTAAAGAAGGTAACATGAATTTCATAAGAAGAATTTATTATATGCCAAACACCAACTTAAAGGGTGTGGCCTTATTCAACCTCTTCTAGGTTGTTATATACACCCAAATTACAATAAAAACTTTATCATCCCAATCTTTCCTTCCATCATCACAAATTTTTGTCAAGGTCTGGCTCAATATCTTATTAAAGGCCTCAAATGTACCATTTTCCTGATGATGATGTGTGTAGTCTTATGGTGTGCAACCATAAGTTCATCCATTAATATCCATATTTTCTCATTCAAAAAGTGTGTACCCCTATCACTTGTCAAGGTCAGTGGGCATCCATACCTAGTAAGAACATTTTCCCATAAGAACTTGGTTGTTTTAGTTGTTGTACAATCCTTTGTAGGTGTTTCTTTTTCCCACCTTGTAAGATAATCTGTGCAAGTGATCATATAACATGATCCAGTTCTACGCGTGGCTTGTGAAATAGGACCTACAAAGTCTATAGCTCATTTATCAAATGGATCTACATTAGCAATAGGCCTAAAAGGAATTTCATCTCTTTGCCTAGGTTTTGCAAGCCACTGATAGTGATCAAAAGCCTTACAATACTCTTTACAATCCTTGTATAGGGTCTCCCACCATAATCCAGTGAGTAGAATTTTGCTCACGGTGGAATCACTTGCATAGTTCCCACCAGAAATACCATCATGAGCCTCTTCCATGATATTTGTGCACTCATGTTCCAGTACACACCAGTGTAAGACTTCATCTTGGCATAGTTTGTATAAGTCTCCACTGATTAACATAAACAGTTCTGGGTGAATTGTAAGTTACTTCTTCTCAAATTATTTCAATCCTTCTAAAGCCATACCCGTGCATAAAAGGTAGAAATATACTCCAATTCTAAAGGTGCACGATGTAACCTATCCAACTATGCATCTGGAATTATATCTTCAATTGTCTATGCGTTCTCCCCTGACTGAATCCTTAATAAGTGGTCTGAGCCATAATTACTTTTACATGGATTTATCAAAAATGTGAAATCAAATTCATGAAATAAGAGCACCCATTGATAAATGTGCCCCTATAAAATAGTCTTATTTACCAAGTATTTTAATACCATGTGATTGGTATAGAATACAAAAGGTGTTGCTAGCAAATACTTTCTGAATTTATGCAATGCGTAGATCATCGACAAGGCCTCATGCTCTATTGTTTTATAATTAAACTTTGTAGGAGTGAAATTTATACTAGAAAAATAGATAGGATGGTCTATAATACCCTCTCTAGGTAGAGCTAACACCACGCCAATCGTTTTTCAAGAGGCGTCCACATGTACATGAAATGATTGGTTCCATGAAGGAAAACACGGAATAGGTGTTGTTGTAATTCTCTCCTTCAATGCCTCAAATGTGTGTTACTGCGTTTCTCCCCAATAAAATGTCCCTTTTCCTATTAGTAACTCTTCTAGGGGTGCAAAATTCCTTGCATATCCAATGATAAAATTTCTATAATACCCTTTGTGGCCCAAGAATCTGTGCACCTCACACTGATCGGTAGGCTCTTCTATGCCTACAATAACTGCAACCTTAGTTGTATCTAATAAAAAACCTTCCTTACAGATGATGTGCCCTAACAAAGTTCCAAAAGGTGTAGCAAACACACACTTCTTGATGTTTAAATAGATGTTTAATTGTGTTCATCTTTCAAACATTAAGCGCAAGTTGTCACAATGATCCTTACCAAGTCCATACACCATCCAATCATTCAAGTAAACCTATAGGAAATTGTGAATAAAATCTTGGAATACTTGAACAACTATGCAAGAAAATAGAGTAGGTGCATTTTTCAAACCAAAGGGCATCACAGTATATGAAAAACTTACCCATTTAGTGGTGAAAGTCATTTTCTTTTGATCCTCCTGTGTAATTCTAACCTGATGATACCCAAGGAATCCATCTTTAAAGTAATAAACTTTGCACCCTACAACACCTTCTAATATTTCCTCTATGAAAGGTATAGGAAAAGGATCAATCACACATACAACATTTAATTCCCTGACATCCACAAAAATCATAATCCGACCATCTTTCTTTATACTGATCACTATGGGACTAACCCACTCTAGTTTCTCTAAGGGCTTTATGATGGCAAATTTCAATATTTTGTCAATTTCTTCCTTAACTTTGACATGTAGGTTAGGGTCCATCATGTAAGGTCCCTTCTTGAATGGGTGTGCACCTTCCTTTAGTTTAATCTTCATCTCTCCTACGGACTCATGCACTGATTTTAACTCATGGTAGCCCCTAGGAAATAATTCCTTAAAATCCCGTAGTAACTCAATTATTTTTTCCACTTCAGAATCAGACCAATAATCCCCAATTTTTTCCTCCTTAGGTTCGGCATCCATACCAATGTTCACTTTATTGGTCTTCATAGGTTCATGATAAGCACACACAATCTTATCTACACTGTCTAACACTTTGCGCATACCTGTTGAATGATCTATATCTAGATTTTCTATGTCTTCATCATCCACTATGTAGACCATCTTTCCTTTTTCTTTCTCATAAAAAGCATGCTTAAGTAGTGTAGCATATGTCTCTTCTACTTCATCAAAATGTGCTCCTGAGTATACCTCACCAAATAACTCCTAAATGAGTTATTCAACATTTGAACTATCTCTCATAGTTAAACACTTTACAACCCTTAATGCCTCTTCCACCAAAGGTTAAGTAGAGAAGTAGTCAAAATTCTAGGTCATTCCTGTAATCAAGTCCTGCCAATTTCTAGTCTCCCTATGCAGCTCTACATGAACATACCAGGCTCTTGTGCAGCCTTGAAAATTGGAATAAAGTTTGTGCACCAAAGTGAAGGTGGTAAAGCTTCTTGCCCATATTTCTAGAGTCTCTCACACTGCTAAACATTGTGTTGAATAGGTTGATTACCATGATACATGTAGATTGTAGTAGGCGCACTGCTCCTGAAAAAATGAGTGGTTAGAGAAATTTTGACATCATTCCATTCCATAAGATTATCCCTATGAACCATCCACCAGTGCATTGCTATCCCACACAAGGTATATACTAACATATTCCTTTTTTCCACTTGATTTCTCCATTTCTCCTCCATGGTACACAGGAATATCAAAGGATTTCCTTCTCTAGTGTATTGGGGTACAGGGTTGTTACCTATTCTCTAAATACATCGAGGTTTTCTTATCCACACAACTACACTTCTTACTTCATGCCCAATCATCTCATAGGTGTCATGTTCCCAATTGTCACAAGAAATACTTGTAGTATCACTGATATAATGTGCATATTCCCACTAGAGGATTCCTTCCTTTGATGGCTCAAGTAATTCTTGGTCTTGAATGGTGCGTACATAAATTTTGTTCAGGTTCCTCACTCAAAACTTCAACATAAGGAAAAAATTTCCCATCTGTCAAAGGGATAATCACTCTTTCTTCCTTGTTCTCAAAACTTATATACCCCTTGTTGAACTGTAGATCAACATTATTTTCATAACACCAAGGGTGCCCAAGTAAATCTGGGAAGATATCTGATTCTATAAGTGCTAAGAGCTCAAATTCCCCAGTGAACTTGACCCCTTGTATAGTAATGGATGTACCCTTTAAGACTCCTATAGAGGTGGCCTTAGATCAATTGGCCATGAACAATATATTAGAGAGTGGCTGTAATGGAGGTGTACCCATTTGTACCCATGCATCTAAAGTAAGCACATTAAAGTTCGTGCCTATATCAATCAATATATTACTCAAGATTCACCCATCCATAATAATATTTAGAGTGATCTCCTTGTCATAATCCAAGCTATGAGGGGGAAGATTAGCATGCAGGATCTACCATCCATTCTCAACACTCACATGTGGAGTGTTTCCCTTTATCTAGTTCCCTAGTAATGGGATGATATTCTCTTGGCATAGAATTTTTCATACCCCTTTCAATTCATCAATATTTGATTGAACTATCTCTGATGCCTTTTTTTGTTCTAACTTCCATGACTGTTCATTTAAACATTGTATTTTGTCCTAAATATTTTTGAGTACCTTCATGGTTTCCTGATAAACCTCCTTCTAATGTGTAAGATCTGGGTACCTTTCATGTAAAAATTCCTCCTTGGTGATGGTGGGCTTATGTTGTAATGCCTCTCTGATGCACATAGCTTTAGCACGTGTAGTAATATTCACAAGTGATATCTCAAGTTCCGGTGCAAACTTTGGCATACACTAATTTTCCATAGCACACTATATTCTAACCATCCCTGTGCCTTTTTTCTCTTGTTTATGATGCTTGATAAGATGCTCATATAACTCCAGGAATTCTTCATAGTTGTGATTCTTCCCATAAAAGAACAAGTAATATTCTAAGTACATTCACACCTGTAGTGGTCAGGAGATCCACATGTAAAACATGTTCCATGAGGGAAAAAACCTCATCCACCACCATGGCCTTGGCCCCTGAATCCACTATAGTATCATTGAACTCTTCCACAACCTCCTTCAAATTACTCTTTATTCTTATTAGAGCACGCTTGAGTGTGATCATGATCATGGTGCTCACTTTTTCCTTTAGAGTTATCTGATACTTCAATCTATCGCACACCAATATCTATGGCATCAAGGATCTGACCAATCAACCTGCAGTATTATGTATCATGATTTTTGGATCAGAAAATTTTACAATAACAAGATACATTCTTCCTTATCACATGTAGTAATAATGGGTAGTAGCTTGCATCATGGTCCAAATGACATATCTCATAGTCCCTAACCAATGAATGCAATGATCTGTGAGGACAACTTTGTTTAGTGTGCCCTTTCACTTCACAATATATACACCAAATCCCAATGTGTGTCTCATGTGCTAAATTTTCTGATAGTTTCTTCAATTACTTTGCCATAGCTACAATTTGTTATTCCAGGAATGGACTCACTCTATTTTCTATACTCCTGAGTGCCTCAACACGTAAAGATGCTTCAAGTTCTTCATGTGGGTTTGTATGAGTCTTATGTGACAGTTCCCTCCTAAAAGGTGTGATCAAGCCCCCAACAAACAATTGTTGGCTTGCATGAATATTATAAGAAATTTTAGACAATAGTGTCTTGAAATGGACATCATATTCTTGAATGCTCTCAGTAGTGCCCTACCTAATATCATTGAGTGCACTTATACTCTTCTGCTAAAACTCAAGGATATGAAACTCCTTAAGGAAAAGATCCTTTAATGCTACATAATCTACACAAGTCTGATTAGGGTCAAAATTCATGTACCAACTGTGTGTGTGTCCCTGCAATGTAGTTACAAACTAAACTTTCCTTGCACTCAAAATTCGTAACTCCTTTTGTGTGCCATAGTATCTCACACATGTGCATGTGTTCAACAGTATCTTCTATGCCCCTATACTCTAGAACATGAAAGGAAATATCCATGTAAATATTATGGGGTTGGTACGGACCCTGCCCACATGATCCAGAACCTCCTGTATTACCTCTACCTCTAGAATCAAAAAATCCACCAGAACTAGAGCCACCTATGCCCCCTGATCCTCCACCTGTAACTAGAAGTATACTAGTGGATGTAATACCTTGTGTCCCAAAAATGGTACTAAACTAAACTCCTACAGTCTGCGAAGTGGTACTACTCCTAGAAGTGAGTCCAAAATCTAGCATGCTTGTGTTCTATGTTGACGATGCACCTAAAAAGATACCTCCAAATAGAAAAGAGGAAATTTTCCTTGTCATAGATGTACTTTCTATCTGACTTACTCCTACTCTTCTACTTCCAAAACTAGCTTGTTGACTACTAGTTATACTAGATACTCGAAGTACAAGTGCAAGGGCTAGGTTACCAGGTAGATTTAGATGCACACCTATGGCCCAGGTTTTCTATGTTGGTGCACTCCCATGTGATGCTGAGGAGGGTTCCCTATTCTTCTTTCCCAAATGGGGGAGTTCTAGATGCTCTAACTCCATACCTCCTGCATGAGCTTCAAATCCTTTGTGTCATCTCTCTCCTTAATTCCATCCAATCTACAACATCACGTTGTTTCTCTATCTCCCTCTCACGCACTTGATTATACTCAACCCATCTTTCTTCTCTCTGCATCTCTACCTCTAGGTCCACCATCTTTCACCAAACCTGTTCCTTCCCCCGCACTTAGTGGAGTTTAGCTATCCATCAGTTTTTCTTCCAAGTTCAAGGTTATTATAAATATTTTGATTGCTTATGGAATTCCTTACAAATAAGTTCCCCTTGGACACGTAAAAAATGGAACCCAGCTACCTTCGGGAAAGAATAGGTGGAAATTGAGTACTCCAAAATATATCTATTCAAAACACCATGGAACCAAGTATCTACAACACATGCCCAAATTAGATCAACATCATAAAAGGCCTGAAATTATTCCTACATGTAGACAAGCGTGCAATACTTCCAATTCCTTTTAGACACATAAGTAACCATCCACTCATACAGCTCTACCATAAAGATAGCAAAGAATCTCTCATATATCTAGTCATACAAATTCTGCTCCACCCATGCACATGCATCAAAATCAGATCTAGTGTTGAACCTTTAAGTGTACTCTTCTTCCAGATCCTTTATACACTCCTTAACACTTGTTAAGTTCAACTGGTACGTCTTCATCCTGAAACATCTTTAAAAACAACTTAAAAAGAGGTCCCGACAATAGAACCAATGATGAAGCCTAGAATCTACTATATAAGACCCATAAAAACCCAGGCGTGCTGGCACATCACCCATCTTGAGTTGAGTGCTCACCCAAAGTGCATAAAGGTACCAGGACCCTCTTTAGAGTTGATTGTGTAGGATTTTTATGAAATGAAGATACAACATACTCAGAACCATAAATAAGCATAAACATTCCACATAGTATATTCTAGATCTAGATCTTAGAGAATCATGAATTAAATGATAACTATGATAAGACTAAGCATGCAAGAACCAGTTACCGTCATGTTTAAAACCATTATCCATCCAATATACTTCATTATATTAAAACATTGAATTACATAGAATCTTCTTACATTACAAAGCATCATCATAAGTTATGCACGTATTAGATCCAATAGCATAACTCTACAATAATTCACTATTCATCCTCTCTCTAACTACACAGTTTACTACATTTTTATAAGGGTAGGGAATTTCTCTTCACTGTCTACGCACTTCCCAAAATAGGTCAGATGTTGATAATAGCCATGTGCCTTTACAATAACATGCACACATGAAAGTGTGCTAATAATAGACATCCTATAGTTAACTGGAAGAAGTAATCATATTATTATCTTGAACTCATGCATGGTGCTTATCAGACGCTCATTCCCAAAATAACATTTTTGTGTCATGAAAGTCTCCATCCCAATGTGTGATTTGTGTGTTACCTTCCAAAAATATCCCACATTCATGAAAATGGAGAAGTCCCAAATTAACTTGTCCTAGAGCGTGTTTCCTTCCCTACCCTTTTGTGCCTTCAAGTATGCCTTGTTCCTTCATGTGCATCCTATGTGTGCCTTCTCCTTAGGAAAATATTTTCTACTCAACACTGGTCATGAAAAACCAAAGGCTTCAAAAGATAAGAAATAGAAAAAAAAGGATCATGAGAACAAAAAGAACCAACCACTACTAAATCCAACTCTTCCACTTCCTAATTTATTTCTAAACCTCCTAAAGAACAAATAAAATGTGTGTATTGTAGTGGTAGGCATGATGAAAAAATGTCTAAAAAATAAAGTTAACCTCCTCACAATTCTTCTTGATAATAACAACATACGATTTCATGGATACCTCAAGCCATCTTCTTCATCAAATCACAAATGTTTTAAGGAAAAATACAAGAGAAAGGGGCAAGTGAAAGAGAAAGAAAAATAAAAATAATCAACCAAGGAGAAACCAAAGGGAATATATTTAGTTGCAATTTTGTCACTTACTCCTACATGGGTTATTGATTCGGGTGCATCTCATCATATGGACTCATCAAACATTGAGTTTTCTTCATTAGATCCATGTGACATGTCCTCTATACATCTAGGTGAAAACACTTTTATAAAGGTTTCCAAGAGAGGGTATGTTGAAGTATGTGGTGGTACTTTCAACAATGTGTTTGGTATCCCTTTACTTATAACTAGACTCCTTTTAGTTTATCAGATCACTCACCTTGGACAAGGAATGTGGGTTGCGTTCACTCTAGATTCTGTTTATGGAAGATATATACATAGTGATACTATTATTCCAATTGCTATATCTGATCATCACACTCAGCTTTACTCCTCTCACATTGATCCTCCTTTATATTCTTCATCCAACTCACCTGGACTTCATGAAATTTCTGAGCCCACTTCTAATGATGATGAATTCTCTTCTAGTATAGTTGATTTCCACAGTGATGGGGATCCACATACACCACCCACTTATCATCTGCCACATCTTGAAGAGTTATCTCTTGATCCACCTACTTCTGGTCTATTACATACTCTTGAGGGAGAAGACACTATGATTAGGGATTCATCGAACGTTGGGCACTCTTCTACATAGTTTTAAGACATTCCTCCTTCCTTCTTCGTTGCTTATTTGGATTCATCATTCCTTCATGGAGTAGCCATAACTTATACCTCATATATGGTGCATTATTCCTTGGATGGTAACAACACCTTGTCACTTCAAGGATCTTCTTCTTCATTTGGTACAGGGTGGCTTATGACAGGTTCATCTTCTTAGGAGGATGTATAACACTTCTTCTCTCCTTCTTCTTAGTAATTTAGAGGAGTTTTCAATATATTGTAAGTGGATGTTTTCACACTGGGTTTTTCATCACTACTTGATATATTTATTAAACATGTGTATCTCATTAGATGTAGCATCCAAGAGCCATTTTATGTGTGTTTTTTATGAATTTACTTTCCTCGTCCTAAGTTATATGAAGGAGGTGTTAGTGTGACTGGTATTTTCCATCTTTATTTACTTATTAGGTGTATTACCACCTCACTAGGTGAGTCATCTCACTTATGTGAGATCATAGGTCATAGGTTTCATAGGAGTTATGCCATATTCTATCATGAAATCTATCATATGTGTAATTATGTGTCATATCGGAGTTACATTCCATTTCCAGAAAGTAACTGCTCTTCTCCATCATCGAGGTATGATGAATCATGCATGGGAGTTACACCGAACTCCTTTATGTACACCTTTTTTTATCTATGAGTATGGAGACCTATTTTCTTAATGCATGCACAATATTCTTATTTTTGAGTTCTTGATTTGATCTTGGAGATACCACATTTCTTGGTTTGAGTGCAACTTCTTGATGTGCACATATTCCTTCTAGATCCTTGTGCTTCCTCAATATTTCAAAAGTCTCTCTTAAACCTGTAAAAGATCAAGAAATGATTAAAAATACATATAAATTCTTTCCTCTTTTACACAATCAAATTTAGTAGATAATCATGAAGAAAATCATGCCAAAGGAAAAATTAGACCTGCTGTCCAAATCAGTTTACATGAGGGGATTAAGGGTGGGTTTTATCTATCTAACCTTGTGTTTTAATATGAAGATGAAAATGATGAACTAATTTAAAAAAAAATTGACATGGAAGAGGTAGATTTGTTTGAATAATCAATACAAAAACTATATTAAATTTCAAATATACCTCATGTGGAAGAGAATGGCGAGTTTGAACTTTCACACTCCTTTTTTAAAAATGAAAACCAACATGTTGGTGTGGAGGAAAATAGTTTTGTACAAGAGAAAGAACAACAATACCCATTTCAGCTTGCAAGAATCCATGTCAAAGAATAATTTTTCTCTACAAGATCCATTATTAGAACTAAGGGTGAAGAATATGGGTAAATAATATAAATCATCACACCAGTTGAAAATAATTCTTTCCCAATATTATATCTTTCTATTCGAGATCCAAAATTAGGGTTTCCATTCCTCATGGTTACCTTAAAGCATGAGTAAGATCATTAAGACATGGAATTTCAACATTAACAACTCCAAAAACCAAATACAAAGAAACTTGAGAAGGTATTCATTATCTTTTTGGCTAATAATTTGAACAATGAGAAGAAAAATTAAGGCCAAGACAATGATCCACTTTCATTAAAGAGCATGTTTGCTGCAAAACTGATCACGTGGCTAGATTTTGTAAGGAAGGGAAACTATTTCTCCCAACAAATTGATGGTTTTATTTATCTTCCTTTTCCTTTGGTTATAGTAGAAGTATATTAGGTTTGATTATTGCAAAAAAAAGTTCTTGTACACACTTTGCATGCTTCCACTTGGAGCATGTATGTTTTTCCATGTGTTTACATATTTTTTTCCCTACATTGTTGTTGCATAGTCCAACACATAACAGGTTTCACGTTAGAAACAAGGTATTTTGGGGTGGCTTCAAGGTGTATTCATTTAAACCCAATATCAGCTACAAATAAGAGTTATCCATGCTCCTTAGAAAAAAATTAGAGTTTTTGGGATAGTTTGCAAGTTTCATTCAAAACTACCAAGAAATTAGATTCCAATAGCACTCCAAGAAGTTACAGGCTAGTTATAGTTCCATGCAAGTTTAAGGGTAATATTATCAATTATTCACATTAGTTTTCAAGTTTTTAGGCTTGACTCCATGTCCTATGAATGCTTTAGGGCCATTGATCTTCTATCTAGTAGGCAGATAGCCCTGTTGAGTCACCAATGTTTTATCCGAAATCAGCCCCAAGGTTATTTTAGGTGTTTTTACAAGTCATAATAAAAACCTTATTTTGGAACTCTTTATGAGCCTCTTATAAAGAAGATTTGGTCAAGTTTAGGTCAAAATAGGATAAAGGGAAAAGTGTTTTTATTGTTGAGCTGGAGGAAGAAAAAATTAGCCATTTTTTCAAGAAACATGGTTATATTGTTAAAAATCAGGTTTTTAGGGAACAAATGGAACTTCTCTAAATTTACTTTAGTTCTCCATAGGTCTACATCTTTATCTTGGGCACATACACTATGTAATCAGATGAATTAGTCCTTTCTTATAATTTAGGAACAATTCTTGAGTTATAAATGTTATTTGATATTTCACAATATCTTATGAGTAGATAGGGTAAACATGACACATCTAATCATATAAGTCATAGGTAGAGGGCATAGAAGGAATATTTCATGTGTTCCCTTATCCATCAATTAACCACCTATCCTAACAAAATAGTATAAAGTAGAAAAATTATGCATGGATGACACTGTTTGAATATTTCCCAAATTATGAGAGTTCATTGATCGACTGACATAGGAAATAATGATATGACATGGGAAGAAAAGTGAAAAACAATGTTAGAAAACTTAAGAATCATGGGAACATTGGGAATTTCTCCCACATTCCAATAGTCCTCTACCCACCCACCAATCTTGCAAAACACTTAGAAATCAAATAAATTAGGCTCGTAAGTCACAAATGAAACATTTCATCATTCATTCACTTCCCCGTAAACCCTCATTCCCTACATAAAGAATAAAAAATGATTAAAGCATATAGTAGAGCCTACATGGAGCGTTACCTTGCTCCTTTGCTTCCCCACAACACCACCTATACTAGCTACGATTTTTTTTTTCCATAACTTTTGACTCAAAGCTCTAAATTACATAAAATCAATGGCACTGGATCTGTCTCATTGAGGGATTAATTTTCGCATCAAAAAATCCAAAAATGATGTTGTTTGGAGGGCCAAAAGTACTAACATATGATTTAGAGGTGAAGGGTGTAGTTTAAAAAGTTCTAGGTAGTTCAACCTACCAAATTTATTGTACCTTGGTACCCATACTCTATCTTGGAGATCAAATGACATGGGGAAAATGGCTTTTTCAGGTGACCATGTCCATTTGCATGAATTTATCATGTTTGGTGGGTGGTTGAATTTGAATTTGGAATGTTCTCTCTCTTTCCCTCCTCTTTCTCTCCCACTTTCTCTATATATTTACAAAATATCTCATTTGTAAGGGTAGGACACCTCAGAATGCAAAGGCACTATGGAAAAATGGTTTCCCAAGTGTTTTTGAGTTGCAGACCTTAGATTTTGACTCTTGAATTGTTTTTATCACCTTCTTCCTTTGATGTAATGGTCTGTGTATAATTTAAGAAATAAAATATTTTTCTTGTGGCTTTCTTTCTTCCCTATACTTGTATTTCATTTACATTATTTCCCCCATTCCTTCTTAAGTATTTTTTATGTGTTGTATTTGCATGTTTATCCATTTTTTTTGTTTTTTTGTGTGAAAAATGGAGGTTTAAATGCATCTTTTTTCTGTGGCACATGTTTCTTCCCTCTCCTTCTCCATATCCTTCTCATTTTTCCCTCATGGAGAGTGTTTATCCCCCATTTTTGGTGTTATAACCTCTATTTTATCTTATTTTTTATGTTTCTCTCTCTCTCTCTCTCTCTCTCTCTCCATGGTTAAATATATTTGTTAGAATAGGCTTAACTTAGATGTAGCTTCAGTGCTAGCATTAAGAAATAGGTAGACAAATTAACCTTTTCTAGAGGTTTGTCTCAAGATGCAAGGTTCCACAATTGGAGACAACCCCATGTTATCCAAAAGTATTGATATTCTATGATAAAATCCTAGGGTGCTACTTTTGTGTGATAATACAATGAATTCAGAGAAAGCATAGTGAGACAATTTTCAGCCAAGAGTGATCAAATGTCACTTATGGAGAAATTGAAAAAAAAGGTGGCATCTATTGAAGATATGCCATATTTTAAATAGAGATTCCATAATTCTTGGGATATAATATCACTTTTTGTAATACCTTCTTCACATTCATATTTATTGTACTATATAAGGGATCTTACTTCTAATATTTCTATTATAATCAAATCTATAAGAGGTATAAACCTTCCTACTATATTTGATATTGTAATATTAACTGAGAATAGATTGATCCAAACAAGTGATCTAGCTCTAAGGACCCCAATGCCATTATTCCAAGAGTTAACCCCAATTCTACAGTTCATCCCTAACCTGTTATTGTACATCCATTCGAAAACATCCCAGTACCTCAAATAATGAGTTAGATAATTTTAAGGTCATGTTAAGAAATGTTGAAAATGAAGTGACCAGTTTGAAAAGGAAACAAACAACAAACATACAAATACCTTAGCATCCTTATAACCATTCTTACAAATCCCCTGAAAGAACATGCTTAAAATATATCAACCCTGCAAGTCCTATAAATCATACATACCCAGCTCCTATCAATCCCAATAGAGAAATTGTCCCTATGAAAAAAAATGCTTGAAGATATGAGATGGTTATATCCTTACTCCTGACACCATGATTGTAATATTTTCCGTCATGGAGTAGTGACATAAGAATTGGTGGTTCAGAATTATTTTATACAACCCAATCAAATGAATGATCTGTCACTACCATCTACTTTAGAAACTTGGGAGAGTTTTGTGTACTAGAAGGAGGAATATTCTAGTACCACTAATCAAGTTGACATAACTCAAAAACCACGAGTTCGTTATTATTATAATATAAGATCAAATAAAAAACTTTTAGATATATAAGTTCATGCATCTAAATATCACAAGACAACTAATTGAAGAGGAGAAATATCAAAACTAGCAGAATTTTCACCTCTCCTTCCTGAGAAAAACAAGGTATTTCTAGTTCCACACCCTCTTATCATAGATATTCCAAAGAAATTTATGGATACTAACAATTCACAAATATCTGAAATAACAAACCTTGATCTTATTCAAAAAATGAAGGGAACAAATATTCATGTCTCCCTATGGGATGTTTTTGTAAATCCAAGCCATATGGATCTATTGTAAGAAGTATTAAGGAAATTAAATATTCTTACCCAAACTCAAAATGATGTAAGCCTAATCCCAATTAATTTTTATCATTTGAATGTCAGTGATGTAATTTATTCTCCTAAACCCCATCCATTTTATATATAATTAATCATTGGGAAATATTTGGTCCATAATTGCATGATTGATTCTAGGGATACTAACATGGTCATTCTTGATAAAACAATTTATACATTAGGCTTGAATTATGCACATATTAATAAAAAAAAATTCTATCTAGATAATACTATTTTTAAAAATATGGGTGTCATAAAAAAACATTAATATAAACCTACATGTTTTCCATATTATCACTATCCCTCGAGATATTTTAGTTATAATACTTCCCTTGTCTTTTCTTTGTGTGTTTCCAAATATTTAATTGCTAAAGTAGATGGGTATGTATCATTTGATTGGCCTCAAATGTTCCTTAATACCATGTATAACACTAAAATCATTGTAAAGGATGAGATGATTGTGTAATTCCATGTGGAAACATATGATCCAAATCCCACTAATCTGAATTATTCCATAACCTCTAAAATTGAGGGAGTAGAATCTGAACCTAAAACTTTTGAAGAAATATCTAAAGTTCCTTATGAAGATATGGATGAATGGACCAAATAAATGTGGATTTATGATACTTTTAGGGAAATTGAGGAGACCAGACTTGGCACATACTGTCTACATGATGAAGACAATTTCATTCCCAACTTGCGGAAATTAGAAAATAACTTGGATGGATTGTATAAGATTTTTTTTTATGTTTCAAAGTGAAAATATGGAGCTAGTGCATGTTTTATCTTCTATTCCCCAAAGTAAGATAAGTTATTATTTTCCCATAAGTTGTGTGTCAGTTGTACTAATAATGTTTTTGAATATATGATGCTCTTATTCATGAGCTAAAAATTATTAAAAGTAAAGGGATTAGGAAGATTATGATATTTTGAGATGTAGACTTAGTTATTCAATAAGTCAGGTCACAAGGCTTAGAAAATAAACCTCTTCTGAAAGACTACAAACATAGATTTTGGAACCTCCTATAATAATTTGATGCCATTAGTTTTCAAGTTTTCCTAAGAGAAAAAACTCTAGATGTTGATATGATGGATTTTATTAGAGATCAATTTGATCCTTTCAAAGATATTATTAACATTGTAGACTAGCATGTCAAGCTTGTTTTTAGACCAATAGTGTCTAATAATGACTACCATTGGCATATTTTTGATAGTGATGAATATATTTCCCTCTTCCTCTTCATACAACATAAAGATGATTTTTCTCGGGTTTTTTAGCTAAGGTTACAAGAATAGTGTGGTTAACAAATAATTTAGTTGAAGAATAAAAATCTACCCAAAGGTTTAATATCTTTACAAATCATGTTCACCCCAGATGATCAATATAAAGGAGAGAAAAGGAATATGAAAATCAAAGAAGAGGACCATCATGATGTTTCTATTTCTAGTGAAAATAAATTGAAGCTTAGAAAGGTGTGTACATTTGAGAAAAAGTAATATTTCATCAATTATGCCAAGAATATGATGACATTTTTACATGTTCTTATGATGACCTTAATTTTTTTTTATATCAATATCATTTAGCACACCATTGAGTTGTCCCATGAGACTAAACTAGTGAGACAAAATAAAAGACAAGTTAATCTTAAGATTGAACCTTAAATGAGAAAGTAGGTAACCAAATTGAATAAAGCTAAAATGATCTTTCCCATCAAATGCTGCTCTTGGGTTGCAAACCTTGTCCATATTAGGAATAAGAATGGGGAGATAAGGTTGTGTGTATATTTTAGAGACCTCAATAAATATTCCCTCAAATATCATTACGCTTTATCATCCATACACCAAATCTTACAATTAGTATTAGGGGTTAAGATTTTTTCACTTTTAGATGGGTTCTTAGGTTATAATCAAATTCTTGTTAAATATTTTGACCAATATAAAACAACTTTCACCATTAAGTGGGGGAGTTCTTCCTATCCTAAGATGTAATTTGGGTTGTCCAATGTTGGTACTACCTTTCAAAGGGAATGTACTTAAATTTTAAGGGACTTATACATGATATTATTTTGATCTATTTGGATGATATTATTATTTTTCTAAAAGATAATAAGATCATGTAATGCATCTTAAGCATATTTTTAGTATATGCGTAAATTTTGGCATATCATTAAAAATATATATATATCTTTTTGTCCTTTAGGCAAAATTTTTGGGACATGCTGTGTCTAAAGGTGTTTTTTTATTGATCTAAATATAATTATAGCTATCATGTCTCTATCTCTTCCGAAACAAAAAAACATTGCAGTAATTCTTGAAGAAGATCAATTTTGTAAGGACCATAACATTGATGCTTAAGAAAGGATGTAATTTCCAATGGACACAAGAGGCAAAGATAAGTTTTGAAAATATCAAGCAAGTTATATCCCAGGATCTGAAAGAGGGTTTAAAAATCTCAAGCGAGTATCACGAGGGATAATGTGCACATCAAAGGATGTGCAAACAGTAGTGTGAAGAGATATCGGGAGGAGCGAGCATCAACCGAATGTGCATGAAAAGATTTGAAACATAGGCAGAACCTGGTTAAGCCATAAAACATTCCTCTATCTCATAGATCAAATGGGCTATACATATAGGAGGTGTTGAGTAACCCCTAGTGCTATAATCATGAAAAATCAAATAGAGAGGGGGAGTTACATTCCCAGAATAGAAGTGTAACTCTCAATGACGCACTGATGCACTGTTGTCCACTCAAAATTCCCTGCTCTGATGAAAGTAAAAAAATTTCAAAATTTTGAGTTTAAGTGTTTTCTCTAATGTACCAAAGGTCGTGAGATTGAGAAAATCCATAGTTTTGGGTCATTTTCGGGCCTGTCGGACATTTTTGTCCCGCGTGTCCCAAGTTCCGAAGTGTGCTCTATTCCCTGATCAGCCGAAATCCCTGAAGTTGTTCCATTTTCGGGCCTGTCGGAGCTTTTCGTCCCAAGTGTCCCAAACTTAACGTGCGAGCTGTTCAACTTTCGGCCGAAACACCCGAACCACGTACTTCGCGCGTCTTCGTCCTGAATGTCCCAAACTTCTCCGGACCTATTGTAACATTTTCACCCGAACCGCCCGAGTCGCGTACTTCGGATCTTTTCATCCCAAGTGTCCCAAATGGAATTATGCAAGTTGTTCCATTTTCGGCCGTTTCACCTGAACCGCATACTTCACACTTTCATGTTCCAAATGTCCCAAAGTTAATTCTACAAGTTGTTCCATTTTCGGCCGAAACACCCAAACCACGTACTTCGCTCTTTCATGTCCCAAATGTCCCAAGTCAGATTGTGCAAGTTGTTCCATTTTCAGCCAATTCACCCGAACCACATCCTTCACGCGTTTTCATCCGAGATGTCCCAAAATGCATTTGTGCATCTTCTCCTTGTTTCACCTGAATCGGTCGAGCCGCGTGTTTCGCACATTCGCATCTCACATGTCCCAAGCGAACCAAATGCCATTCATACTTAGTTTTTCCCGCTCTACCCGAATATGCTATTTTTTCAAACTGATAGATATGGATTTAATGCGCATTGATCACCTTTCTCTCTCCTCAACAGCTATATAACGGGCAGCCCCCCTTTTTGCATTTCTCACATTGCTTCCTTGCTATCTTTTGCTCGAGCATCTTGCTGGCGAATAAGGTTTTTGATGACGTCAAGGATAATCTATCAAAATCCTGGGTTTACAGCGTAGAGTGGAAGATCAGAGTCTTGGAGGAGGCTTGGGAGAACTGAAGAATAGCTGGTAGAAGGACGAAGTATTCGAGACACTGGTCATCTCTGCTTTCAAAGACATACACTGTCATCTTCAGGATGAGACTTTTGAGACATAGCTGAGGGCATTAAAGAAATTCAGGCAGTGGATTCTGAAGTCAGTGGGTCCCTCTCAGTGACTGGCCACCTATCTTCTTCCCCTTGATTCTTTTCTCTTCTTCCCTTTCTTTTTCCATTTTCTTTGTAAGAAGTTAAGGTATTGCGATTGGCGGTCCTTAACTGTTCTTGGTTAAAGAAGCGGTTACAGAAGACTAACTGAATAGAAAGCTATATAATTACACCACTAGGACGCCATTCAATAGGAGTTTTAGAACATTGGCATTAGTTTAATCTGAAAGTGTAAATGGATTACTGAGCCTAAGTGCAATACAAAATTGATGATTTCAGCAAGCTTTGTCTAAACTACCTCTTTACACATTATCTCTGCAAAGATACTTCATTTAAATAGCTTGTGAAGCTCATGTGTTAACTCACCACGATACTGTTAGATATAACTGGCTCCATTAGTTTTTTACATGCGGCGGGTCACAGGATTCGACCTCCCCTTGTACCACCACCCATCGAACTTTTTGTATTTCTATTTGTGGGGAAATCCCACATGTGTGTGGCGTTGTGGTTGGACAAGCCTTTAACTAGGCTATGTCTTTCCCAAGTATTCATCTTATGTCTTAGGCCATGTCCATTGAACTTTTTTCCCTATTGCACCATGTGGTGGAGGTGGTCGCAGGTACATGACCTGCCACATTAGTCTAATGTCTGGATCTGTTCTGGATGCCACCTTGACAGCTGGTAAAGGTGTTGGTCGGTTAAGCTGCCACGTATATCTACTTGAACATCCTCATTGATAAAGCCATTTCGTAATGTCCAAGTGATGACAAGATTAAATAATTTTTTGTAGATTTGTAACTCCCGCTAGTTTCTGAATAAGTGAGCAACCTGTCCCATTTGAAGGGTGTCACATGGACTGTCTTGGCCCCTGACTGTTTCTCTTCATATGAATGTGGGTAGTGGATGAGGAATAGTAGCTCGTGACTCTAATGGGGAATATGACACTCCAGCCCTGTAATGTTTTGATAATCGAACTTGATGAGTCTGTATAAACTCACCCCTATAAATTGAGTGAGCTTTGAGTGCCCTTGGTGTTGAAGCTCACTGCACTATGTCAGCTTTTGCCCCAACTGAGTTGTCTCTATCCCAAGTAATCATTACAAATACAATGTAATCGTGAAATCCCAGCATTGACCATGCCATGATAATACAAGGCATAAATAATGAAACTTTTGGCAATAAAAGTGTGAGGTAACGATGGCAAAGACACCTAATCTATCAAAAGAGTGTGTGGATCCTTGACAGAGGGTACCTAGTCCAACAAATAGCGAGGCCCACATTTTTCCATCAATGGAAGCGTCGAAGACCAATGGCGTAAACCAAAACTTTTACCATTTTACTCCACTGGCCCTTTTTCCATGCGTTTGCAATCTGATTGGTTAGTTGACCCTGTCGAGTCCGAACCGGAGGAACTTCCCCAAACTTTAAAGGCAATGGAATAGTGCATCCTAATGAACATATTGCATCCTCCATTGTTGCATGTGCAGTTCCATGTAATGACAAAAAGTATGTTGAATGTTCTCCCATACTATCGCCATGTTAGTTGAGACATTAGGGAATATCTGAATGTTGCAAAATGGTTCCTTCGGACCTTAGAGGCGAGGCGGTATTACTAACTGTTATGCATTGAGAACTCAGTCTTGAAGCAACCGATTCAAGCCATGTAGTTTTTGTTCCTGCATTTATGACTTAAATCTCTCAGATAAAGAAAGATTCACATAGTGGATGGTCCATGCACATCCACTTCATGGCCCTATGTTAGGATAAATTAGATGCAAAATAAACTTACAGATCCAGAACTTACTCGATCTTTTTTGTATTAGGGAACATATTTAAGAAATGTTTCTTCCTGAAATGCTCAATCGCCCAATACTTAGTTATGCACTAATAAGTTTCTCCTGAGCTAAACTCTGCAACATTGGTCGAGGATCAAACCCTCGCTGTTGGTATCAAGGATGACTAGCTCAGGTCAGGCCAACGTTAATGAAAATACCCTTTGAAATCTAAGTTCTAGTGCTTATAACTGATGTCTCAACCCTGGACCTAATTTCATTGATACATTTGTCCCACCAACTTGCAGAATGATCTCATTGCTATAGAGAAACAATTAGCTCAGCATGCCCACATATGCACTTAGTTTCCTCAGCAGAAATATTTCCATTTCAGAAATATTTTTCCTTCTTCTCAAACTAAGACCAGCATTTTCAAGGACCATCCCGTTAACGTAGTTCATGTCAATGCAATATGGTGAGGCTGATTATTTTTATATCCCTAGACCATGCTCAACAATCATGTGAGCTTGTGAGTAGTTATCGTGGACTCATTCTCATTGTCATCATGCCTAATATTTTCTTGAGGGATGTTCCTCCTCAATGTTCTTCATTTCCATCCAAGGGCTATTGTTCTAAGGAGATGACAGTATGGTTATGAAGTAGTCTTGGAGAACATGAGGAGTGATCTCATCCAATGTCATGACTCGATTAGCTAGACCCCTCAGGATTTGCTGAGCTGGTTGACACAGCCCATCAAGAAATCTAAGTCATCTTATTCGACCATTATATCCCGTGATTACAAATAGAGAATAAACTTAGTATTAACACAATGAACCTCATCTACATTCAAAGACCTAGAAACCTATTCTTCTCTGACTACCAAAATGTAACACCTCATATCTTTCTCTAAAAAGGTTGATAAGCCTAGATTTTCAAGTGATGATGGACCGTCCACTATTCAATCACAGAGTATTTTGAAATAGAGTTGATCACCTGAAGTAAAGATTAAGTTAACAATATCTAAGATAGTTAAGTTATCTAGTTAAGTTTGATCCATACGATAAGCTCTTGCCAAAATGATATAAACATGTTAATATCCCAGTTCCAAGAAGGGTGCACCTCTATAGGTCTTTTACATTCAATCCTTCTCTATGCGAGAACATCATACAATCTGGTAACTGCTGTTCAGGTTTCGCCTTTTTCGAGGTTGAGATCAAACTATGTTTCCATCCTTAAATTTATTATAGCTTCGGTCACAGGCTCAGTAATTGTGTCATATGACTAAGGAGCCTAAGGATAATGGTGATGCATACTAATGTAGCTCATGCTATTAGGCATTACTTTGTCACACGCAGTTATACATCTTGTTACTCTATGGAGAGTACAGGAATTATCCCTGGTCGGACCGCATAAAGGATGCACTTAGTGGATATTACTGCTATTGCCATCAACAAACAAAGTATATTAACTACCATCTTAGTATGCAAAGATTTTTGTTTAAGAAGGTGAACATGTTAAGCTAAGTAGGAAGTGTGCTCTTTACAGGACGTATCTGGAGTAAATGAAAAGAACCACAACCCACTCAGGGTCTTTATCGAATAGGGAGAGACCACATAATGGGTTACCACCATTTTGTATTATTTCCCTTTTCTGTAATTTCCCTTAGTTACCACTATGTCTATATGTTTGTGTGATGTCGTGAGATTATATACAATCTATGTCTCCTGATGAAATCCAACTTCCCAGAGTATCTCCCAAAGATCCTAACGGGGTTTGGATTTTAGAGTTTGATGGAAGTTGTTCCTTAGCTGGTTCTGGAGCCAGTGTCCTGCTAGTGTCACCTGAAGGAAGTCTACACCCCTTTTCATTTAAGTTGCAGTTTGAAAATACTAATAACACAGCAGAGTACGAGGCTCTCATTCTCAGACTGCAAGTGGCCAAAGAACAAGGTGTAAAGAATCTTCTGGCTCGTGGTGATGCAGAGTTGATTGTAAAGCAGGTCAGAAACCTTTTTCAAGTAAAAATGGAAGGCTGAAACATTACCGGAACCAGGTTTGGGATTCCATTGAATTCCTTGATGCTTTCTCTATCGAAGCAGTACCTAGGGAGAAGAACAGCAGGGCTGATTCGTTGGCAGTCTCAGGGTCACTACTGATTCCTCATCCTGACTTCTCTCAGGATAAGTTCACTATTGAAATGGTCCATCGGCCTTGTGTACCTGATAATACCAATAATTGGCAGGTTTTCAATGATGATCAACATTTTCTTTCCTTCCTGGAACTCAAGGGTAATTTCAAACAACTGTATTTTGAGGGAAGTGACAACCTGCCTTGTGAGAATGTGCCCTTCGAAAAAGCAGTTGCCCAAGGGGAAGAAACAGATCAGGATGGATGCATCAATCTCAAAGGAAACAAGATTCCTAAAGGATTGGTGAGTTTGGAGGAACTATTTGATAAACATGACAGGTATGTGAAGTCTAGAGCTTCTGCTGGACCTCAGCAATCAGCTGAGCATGACAAAATCAATATTGGGAGTTCTACTGTTCCTAGGCTAGTGAATATTGGAAAATGTTGCATAACAGATGAAAGAAGAAAAGTAATTGATCTTCTAAAGAGGTATAAGGATGTTCTTGCTTATTCTTATGAGGATCTAAAAGCCTTCAAGCCAAAAGATATGCAGCATCCTATTCCTTTCAAACCAGGAATTAAACCTTTTAAGTAGAAACAGAGGCAGTATAATCCCAAAATAGCTGACAGGATGAGGGCAGATTGGAGGTTGTTGATTGGATATCTGTTCACCAGCAGAAGGTTAAGGTCGTGTTTGACAAGAAATCCAGGTTCAGAGATTTCCAAGTTAGAGACACTGTGGCGCTATGGGATAAAAGGCATGAACCTCGTGGCAGCCATGGAAAGTTTGATTCCCTTTGGCTCGGACCTTTCAAGATCAGACACTTTGCTGGTAAGAATTATTTCTACCTTGATTACATGGGTGGTTCTCCTCTCCCACTTCCTTATAGTGGGCAGTACCTCAAGTTTTTCAAGTCCTAGGTGATTAGGGGGTCCCTTGTATATTCTATACAGCGTTTTTGCTTTTCTTTCCTTTTTGTTTTGGTGTGTTGCCCTCTGTATTGGTCTGTTTTTGACTCCGTTGCCCAATGGATAAGGTACTGGTCTGCTTCCCCTGAGTTTTTCTAAGTTCTTGCCTTGTCTCATTCCTTGAATTCATGCCAAGTCATCCCCAGAAGGAGCCAACTGTTGTCCACTCAAAATTCCCTACTCTGATGAAAGTAAAAAAATTTCAAAATTTTGAGTTTAAGTGTTTTCTCTAATGTACCAAAGGTCGTGAGATTGAGAAAATCCATAGTTTTGGGTCATTTTCGGGCCTGTCGAACATTTTTGTCCCGCGTGTCCCAAGTTCTGAAGTGTGCTCTATTCCCCGATCGGCCGAAATCCCTGAAGTTGTTCCATTTTCGGGCCTGTCGGAGCTTTTTGTCCCAAGTGTCCCAAACTTAACGTGCGAGCTGTTCAACTTTTGGCCGAAACACCCGAACAACGTACTTCACACGTCTTCATCCCGAATGTCCCAAACTTCTCCACACCTATTGTAACATTTTCACCTGAACCGCCCGAGTCGCGTACTTCGGATCTTTTCATCCCAAGTGTCCCAAATGGAATTGTGCAAGTTGTTCCATTTTCGGCCGTTTCACCCGAACTGCATACTTCACACTTTCATGTTCCAAATGTCCCAAAGTAAATTATGCAAGTTGTTCCATTTTCAGCCGAAACACCCAAACCGCGTACTTCACTCTTTCATGTCCCAAAATGTCCCAAGTCAGATTGTGCAAGTTGTTCCATTTTCGGCCGATTTGCCTGAACCGCATCCTTCGCGTGTTTTCGTCCCAGATGTCCCAAAATGCATTTGTGCGTCTTCTCCTTGTTTTGCCCGAATCGGCCGAGCCGCGTGTTTCACACATTCGCGTCTCACATGTCCCAAGCGAACCAAATGCCATTCATACTTAGTTTTTCCCGCTCTACCCGAATATGCTGTTTTTTCAAACTGATAGATATGGATTTAATGCACATTGATCGCCTTTCTCTCTCCTCAACAGCTATATAATGGGCAGCCCCCCTTTTTGCATTTCTCACACTGCTTCCTTGCTATCTTTTACTCGAGCATCTTGCTGGCGAATAAGGTTTTCGATGACGTCAAGGATAATCTATCAAAATCCTGGGTTTACAGCGTAGAGTGGAAGATCAGAGTCTTGGAGGAGGCTTGGGAGAACTGAAGAACAACTGGCAGAAGGACGAAGTATTCGAGACACTGGTCATCTCTGCTTTCAAAGACATACACTGTCATCTTCAGGATGAGACTTCTGAGACATAGCTGAGGCGTTAAAGAAATTTAGGTAGCGGATTCTGAAGTCAGTGGGTCCCTCTCAGTGACTGGCCACCTGTCTTCTTCCCCTTGATTCTTTTCTCTTCTTCCCTTTCTTTTTCTGTTTTCTTTGTAAGAAGTTAAGGTATTGTGATTAGCGGTCCTTAACTGTTCTTGGTTAAAGAAGCGGTTACGAAGAGTAACTGAATTGTAAGCTATATAATGGCCTTCTTTACACCATTCAAAGGAGGAAGAACTTGGCATATTTTTTGAAAGTGTAAATAGATTAGAAAGAAATCAATACAAAAGGGCTTTCCATTCTTTGTCTATCTAATCTCCGTTATCTCTGAGCTTTCATTTAATGTTTGTGAAGATCATTTTTTAATGATTTGTTAGTCTCACTGGTTGCATACTTTTCCAAATTTTGCAAGCACAGCGATCTTGTATAACCAAGAAGGAACTTTGTGTCCTTGATTAATGAATCCGAAGGGTGTTTTTTATAGAACTTTGTGTCTTTAAGTTTCATCTTATTCATACGATGTAAATGATCTTGTTTTGATTCACTGTAACTTCGCATACATAATGAATTACTCTGATTCTCTATAATTCTGCATGTTGCCTTTCTGCTCGTTCTTGTCTTCTCATTCCTCTGTCCTTTTGTACTTGAACATCCTCATTGAAAACACTTTCGTAATATCCAAGTTTAACTAGAAAATAATGTTTTGTACATTTGTAAATAAGTTCGTTTCTAAATAAGGAAACCTCTCCCATTAAAGAGGAGGGACTTCTTGTCCCCTGACTGTTGCTCTTCTTAAAAGTCCTATTTGACAACCAACACGCACTGACATGTAAGAGAATCTCATAATGACCCCTAAATGACACATGAACCTATGATCTCACCTAAGTGAGATGACTCACCTAATGATGTGGAAAATAATACACACCAAAACCCCCCCTTCATCATAACTTAGGATGAGGTAACAAGTCAGAAATGAGAAATGAGTCCTGGAACAAGGCCTGATGAGGTAGCCATGTATAAGAAAAAAGATCCCAAGCAGTGAAGGAACACTCAATGGGAAAAACAGCCACCACAAGAGAACAAAACACTCTCTAATATAAGAAAGTTGCCAAATATGGGTCCCAGCTCTAGACGAGCCTAAAAAGGTACCCATGTGCAAAGAGGAAATCTCTCAGAAAGAAGAAGAAGAGATAAGAAGAGGGAGACGAGAGGAATGTAGAAGATGCCATGGATGGATCTGAACTCTGCAGCTCTAGGAGGTCTCCTAAAAGAATGTCGATGACAAGATCCTTTTCCTCTAGACTGAAGAAGAGCCACCTGAAATGAAATATGTGCCTGCCCTTAGGAAGGACAGAAATGACGTGCTGGAAGTCCACCCACTCCAAAAAGGAAACTGAAGGCAACAACACAAAGAACTCTAAGTTTGGTGCATAGAAGTGTGACATAGGTCTAGCGAGTGAGTGCCAAGGAACCGAAGGTAATGCCACGTGCATAGAACTATCATAGTGAATAAGAGGAACACACATAGAAAGGATGAATAAGTGATGTGAAGGGAACAAAAAATCCTCCACAACAGAAAAGGGATCCATAGCTGAGGGTGGATCAATGAAGGTCTCTAGAAATGTGGAAGTGACATGATTCCTGGAAGGGGCACTCCTAACAACAGAGATGATGAACTCCTCTGAAATACCTGTAGATGGACGAGGAACCTGTAGAGCATCACAAGTGGACTCTACAAAAAGATGACTAAGGTCAGGTAGATACTCATCCTAATGAGGCGTCTCAACAAACAGATGAGCGATGTCAGATAGGTATGAGTCATCCAATGAAGGTAGAGGAGTGAAAGGGGCCTCGCACATAGGAAGTGGAAAAGAGGTGGGTGTGATGACTGTATGAGGTTGAGTAGGAGACTACTCAATATCGGATGAGATGTGGGATGTGTTAACACTCTCTGGAATAGTGATAGAAAGAGGAGAAGAGTCCTCTGTAGTACTCTTGACATCAGAACTGGGTGCACAATCCTCATCATCAGAAGTAGAACCAAGTGAGTCTATATCAGTGGAACTGTCATCACACGAAGAAGAGGAGACAACTGAATCAACAGTAGAAACAATGGTGATAGTATCTGAAGGGTCTCCATAGAGGGACTAAAGAATGCTCCAGACACAGTGAGGTGGATCTGAGTTTTCCTTATGAAACTAGAGAGATCTAGAGACATGCATCATCATGTGACCAAAGACATGGTCGCAAGTGTCAAGAAATTCCTCTAGATGATGATGATCAGAAAGTGCAGGAACTGGTCCAAACAAGAATGGTAAAAGACCCTCGTGGGTGAACTAATGTTCCATGGAAGCACACCAAGCTGAATTGTTCCCTCTCCCGGTGAGAAGTGGCGAAGGTTGTAAAGTGATCCTACGACACTCATGTCTGGAAAGAGCACTCTCCATGATGAAAAATGCAAGATGCACAAAAGAAAGATGTTAGAATTGGCTAATAATGCGTCTGCATGTGAAAGCCCAAGAGTATAGTCAACCCCCCAGAAAGAGATACTTTATAAAGTAGTGTATTTAAAAAAATGACAATGCCATCATGTAAAGTGCAAAAAATCAAGTAACTTTGACTAAAGAAGTGCGAAAAAATGAGCTGCGAGTCAAAAGTTATGGCATTAAAACGATTCCCGCAACTGATGGAAAATGCCACTAAACGCTACAAACACATTAAAAAAGTGTGAGTCAAAAGTTATGGCATTAAAATGATTCCCGCAACTGATGGAAAATGCCACTAAATGCTGCAAACACATTAAAAAAGTGCTCAAAATGAGTGCAAAGGGTATCGTGTGACTACTCGTTATAAATGATATCAAATTTTAGGAAGGGTTTATTTTTCTTGCGAGGGGGGATTAGCCTCCTGCAAACCTTGGACCTCACCCTCTGTCTTCAACATGCATAGGAATAGAATGAACAAGAAAAAATACAACCTTAAAACTTATTACAATGCCATGTTTAATGTTTTTAATCTTAAAACATTTAAAAATAGATTGTTTTAACCTGCCAAAAAAGTCTAAAAGGGAGTGGGGCCCATGCTAGTGCAAGGTGGAGGTGCAAGTCCACGTGGCAATGAGTTGTTGTGTTGTAGGTCGTTGAGCTGTTGGGAGGTGTTGTAGGTCTGCACAAGGCCACGTGGTGGAAGTCGGCTACTGAGAGGAGGAAGGTGTAATGCTTAGAGATGTAGAGCTGGCAGAGCCATGTGCCAAGGGTGAAGGTCCACATTGGAGTGCCAAAAACACAGGCTAGAAACACAGGCTGAAACTGAAGGCTGGAAATGCAGGTTCAGTGTTGAACGTGGTCAGACAGAGCTGGTGGAGGGGTCTAATGCAACGTGCTTGAGCTGCAGAGTGTAAAGGTTTGAACAAGATTCCAAACATAGGAAAAAACATTGAGCAGAGGAAGCATAATCCGAACCACATGAAACAACACCAGCATGGAGGAAACCATGATTGAAGCCAAGTGCACGAGCTGTGCAAGCAGACTGTGAGTAGGTGCATGGAAACTATGAGTTACATGAGGCAGACCAAGGAGAAACTGATGCAAACTCAATACACAATCACGTAGGATTGTAACCACCATGCACAAATATCAAGGTAGAAAATGCTGGTGGCAAGCTCTCCATGGAACATGTAACATGACGAAAGAGTGGAAACTGACTGGTCAAAAATCCAAATGTTTGTTTAAGAGGGAAAAGATGAGTTGATGGAAGTTGCACAGAGCATGCAACACAATAGAATAGAGCCCGAATGATCAAACAAGCCTGGACCAATATATAAATCCCACAAAATTGATACACAAGCACTATACAAGCCTAGAGTACCGAGTTGAATGAACCAGAGAAGGGAGAAACCCATGCAAAAAAATAGAAAAACCGGTGCACAACGTAGGTCCACGAACAACACCCAATACTATAAATCACCTCTGAAGACCGCATGTAAAATATGGAAAGCCACAAACACCCCAAAATCAACCATGATCACATGAACAACTCTATAAGAGGTATGAAACCCGAATCAGTGCAAGTAGAGCACGATCGGAACAACCATTACAACACATGCAACGAGATTTGGATATCTTACCAGATGCTAGAAAACACACTTAGAAACACCGATGAGTGCACGGATCCACAAGATCCACTATGATACCATGAAAGAGGGTTTAAAACCCGCAAGAGAGGATCATGAGGGATGACGTGCACATCAATGGACATGTAAACGACAGTGTGAAGAGATCTCAGGAGGAGCAAGCATCAACTGAATGTGCATGCAAAGATTTTAAACACAGGCAGAACTTGGTTAAGCCATAAAACTCTCCTCTCTCTCATAGATCAAATGGGGTGTACATATAGGAGTTTCTGAGTAGCCCTTAGTGCTGCAATCATGATAACTTGAGTAGAGAGGAGGATTTACATTCTCAGAATAGAAGTGTAACTCCCAATGACGCACTAACGCACTGATGTGTAAGAGAATCTCATAATGACCCCTAAATGCCACATGAACCTACGATATCACCTAAGTGAGATGACTCACCTAATGATGTGGAAAATAATACACACCAACACCACCCCTTCATCATAACTTAGGATGAGGTAACAAGTCAAAAATGAGAAATGGGTCCTGACATAAGGCTTGCTGAGGTACCCATGTACAAGAAAAAAGATCCCAAGCAGCGAAGGAAAACTCAGTGGGAAAAACATCCACCACAAGAGAACAGAACACTCTCTAATCTAAGAAAGATGCCAAATATGGGTCCCAGCTCTAGATGAGCCTGAAAAGGTACCCGTGTACAAATAGGCAATCTCTCAGAAAGAAGAAGAAGAGAGAAGAAGAGGGAGACAAGAGGAATGCAGAATATTCCATGGATGGATCTGAACTCTGTAGCTCTGGGAGATCTCCCAAAAGAATGTTGATGACAAGATGCTCTGCCTCTGGACTGAAGAAGAGCCACCTGGAATGAACTATGTGCCTGCCCTTAGGAAGGACATAAATTATGTGCTAGAATTCCACCCACTCCACAAAGGAAACTAAAGGTAGCAACATGAAGAACTCTGAGTCTTGTGCACGGAAGTGTGACATAGGTCTAGCGAGTGAGTGCTAAGGAACTGAAGGTAATGCCACGTGCGTATAACTGTCATAGTGAAAAAGAGAAACACCCATATAAAGGATGTCCAAGTGATGTGAAGGGAAAAAAACATCCTCTACAACAGAAAAGGGATCCACAGCTGAGGGTGGATCAATGATGGTCTCTGGAAATGTGGAAGTGACATGATTCCTAGAAGGGGAACTCCCACCAATGAAGATGATGAACTCTTTTGAAATACATGTAGATGGATGAGGAACGTGTAGAGCATCATAAGTGGACTCTACGAAAGAATTACTAAGGTCAGGTAGATACTCATCCCAATTAGGGGGCTCAACAAACAGAAGAGTGATGTCAGATAGGTATGAGTCATCCAATGAAGTTAGAGGAGTGAAAGGGGCCTCACACACAAGAAGTGGAAACAAGGTGGGTGTGATGACTATATGAGGCTAAGTAGGAGACTTCTCGATATCAAATGAGATGTGGAATGTGTCAACACTCTCTGGAATAGTGAGAGAAAGAGGAGAAGAGTCCTATGTAGTACTCTCGACATTAGAACTGGGTGCACAATCCTCGTCATCATAAGTAGAACCAAGCGAGTCTATGTCAGTGGAACTGTCATCACATGAAGAAGAGGAGACAAATGAATCAAATGTAGCAACAATGGCGACAGTATGTGAAGGGTCCCCATAGAGGGACTGAAGAATGCTCCAGACATGGTGGGGTGGATTTGAGTCTGCCACGTGAAAATAGAGAGATCTAGGGACATGCATCATCATGTGACCAAAGACATGGTCGCAAGTGTAAAGAAATTCCTCTAGATGATGATGATCAACGGGTGCAGGAATTGGCCCAAGCAAGAAGAATAAAAGACCCTTGTGGGTGAAGTAATGTTCCATGGAAGCATGCCAAGATGAATAGTTCCCTCTCCTGGTGAGAAGTGGTGGAAGCTGTAAAGTGATCCTACGATGCTCAAATCTAGAAAGAGCACTCTCCATGATGAAAAATGCAAGATGCAAAAAATCAAGATGTCAGACTTGGCTGATAATGCGTCTACGTGTGAAAGCCCAAGAGTATAGTCAACCCCCTAGTATGTGGCACTTAATAAAGTAGTACATTTACAAAAATGACAATGTCATCATGTAAAGTGTGAAAAATCACACAACTTTGACTAAAGAAGCACTCAAAAATTATCTGCGAGTCAAAAGTTACGGCATTAATACGATTCCCGCAACTGATGGAAAATGCCAATAAATGCTACAAACGCATTAAAAAAATGCCTGAAATGGGTGTAAAGGGTGTCATGTGGGTATTGGTTAGAAATGACATCAAATTTTAAGATAGGGTTTGTGTTTTCTTGCGAGAGGGGAGATTAGCCTCCCTGCCAACCCCCAGACCTCACCCCTCCGTCTTTGACATGCACGTAGGAAGGGCATGATACAAGTAAAAAATATAGAACCTTAGAAAACTTATTACAATGCCCATAAAGCTTAATGTTTTTAATCTCAAAAACATCAAAAAACTAGGGATTGTTTTAACCTACCAAATAATTCTAAAAAGGGAGTGATGGGGCCCCACGTTATGGAGCCATGTGGAGAGTAGTTGTGGAGGGTTGACCAAGTGGCTGGCTGTGCAGTGTAACCATTCTACATGTTTAGGAGACTGCGCTATTGGGACTTGTTTGAGACAATAGGTTGGCATAAGTGCAGATGTGTCTCGAGAAGTCAAGTGCAAAGGAAGTTGAGGCCATATGTAATAGGTTTGAGATGCAGATTCCTTATAGGGTTCCAAGTAACCGCCGAGCAGAGAAGATTCAAAACGTTGGTAGGGTCAGCAATGCAGGATGGACAACAAAGGTTGTAATGGTCATGGGAGACTGTAATGGGTCAACACAGATGCACAGTAAGGAAGTGATAGCTGCATGGAACGTGACAATGAGCTGCAAAAGTGAAATCGGCTGTGGAGCCAAGGAGGTTCCAAATTCAGTGAATCGATGTAAACATTGGAGGCTAGAGAAGAGCACAAGCTGAAACCACAAGAAACCAGTGCCAGCATGGGAGTCCAAAACCATGATTGATAACACAAGTGCGCAAGCTGTGTAAGCAGGTGCGTGGAAACTGTGAGTTGCACGAGGCAGACCAAGTAGAAACTGATGTAAAGTCAATACAAATTCACGTAGCATTGTAGTACCACCATGCACAGAAGTTGAGGGTAGAAAATGTAGGTGGTGAGCTCTCCATGCAACATGCAACATGACAGAAGAGTGGAAACTGACTGGTTAATAATCCCAACACTGGTTTAAGAGGGAAAAGATGAGTTGATGCAAGCTGCACAGAGCATGCAACACAACAGAATAGAGCCTGGATGATCAAACAAGCTTGGACCAATATCTAAATCCCACAAAAGTGATACAAAAGAACTATACAATCCTGGAGTACCGAGTTGAATGAACCATATAAGGGAGAAACCCATGCAAAAATACAGAAAAATAGGTGCACAACGTAGGTCCACGAACAACACCCAAAACTGTAAATCACCTCTGAAGACCGTTGTTTCACACAGAATGTTTCTGTTACTAGAATAGAGTTGCTTCTATCCTTTCATTCTCTTGAGAAACAGATAAGGGTTACGGCTAGGAGGAATACCTGTTGAATGTTGAGAGGGTGTGCGCGTACCGTAGAGAGAGGTCAGGTCGATTGCGAAGAACCCCTTTTTTGTCTAGGAAGGACTACCTACAAGTAAGATAACAAGACCACTAGATTTTAGTTAGACAATAAATGAGGGAACTGCCTTGGGCCCAGGAAATATTAGAATTCCTTTCGAAGGTGGTCAGTTCCCCTTTTAAATATAAATTAACACAAATGATAGCAAAGGGGCTATTGCAAAATTACACTTTAATTACCTTGTTAAAAAGCAATAAAAGAAAGGATGGTTTTGGTTTGAGTCATAGTGACCGATGCCGGTCACTGTATTACCAGTACTGGTTGCTGATAGCCGATATCGGTAGGGGCAGTGATTTAGGGGCTTTTAATAAAGGTTGGCTATAAGGCGGCTATGGTGTTTATAAGGCTGGCAACTGATTATGGATAGGTAATGGGGTGATGGATAAGACTCAGAGAGTGTGGGGACTGTTCTTGGGGCAATGTAAGGGTAGAGGAATGACAGTTAGATGCAGGGGCTACCGGGTAGTAGATCTATGAGTGAACTTGTAATTACTGTGATTCAGAAGTTCAAGAAATGTTATTTAAAAATGTACAAGACACTACTTACTAGTTCCTGATGAAGATACAGGTCCAAGGACTGCGATGACGAAGGCAGGGGCTCAGGTGGGATGATCTGACAATCAAAAGTGAGCTATCTTCTCTCCCAATGCTTGGATGAGTGTCACTGGGCTCTGGGTTACTCAGTTAGAGTCTTGGGGCTCGATCTCCTTCTCTGCAAACTCTTCTCTTTTCTTCACTTGTCTCTGCTCTGCCAAGTGAATTTCGGATCCTTCAAATGAATTTCCGATCCTTTGTTTTTGGTTGGGGGAGGTCATTTATAGGGAACCGATGGCGGTTACGTAACCGACAGTGGTTGAGTAGGAACTGATGTCGGTTAAGTCAAAGTGGGCTATTTTGAGTAAAATAGCCAACTTTCCCTCCTTTTCTCTTGAGGGATTAGTTGTGGGCTTGGTCAAGTCATTATTAGGTTGGTTTTGGTGCAGGTGAGGAGTAATTAGTCATGGGTGTGGATGTAGACCAAGTTATAGGGTCTTAATTAGGTTAGTTTAGGGTTAGGAGCTAGGTCATTGGTGAGGTGGCGAAATGAGGTGGCAGGTTTGGAGATGTGGATTTATTAATTATAAGGTAATTAATAAATAATTTGTGCAAGGTTTAGGTGGTGAGGTTAGGTTGCGAAATGAGATACGGGGCACAGGGTGTCGTAAGACACAAATTTGGTGCCTACATTAGCCCCTTGTTGTTGTGTAGCTTGTCTTTGTAAAGCTGCACTGATAATTAATAAAAAATGGTTGCCCCAGTTAAGGGTATAGGTAATCCCCCTCAAATCTATCACAGATTGAGGTGACGTGAAATCAGGGATAGGGTTGATAAAGAGTCAATGATGATGAGATGATGATAATATGGTGGGGTAAGTTCAAGGAGGTAGACGCACGTTAAAATGCTGTAGTGCGACCAGGATACACGATTTGAAGAGCAAACAAGCAATACATAGGCAAAGGTTGATAGTTTATCCAAAAAAGGTTGATATAATCCTGGTATCCAAGGCATAGAAAGTAGCTCTAGGGGATATAGCAAGTAAGGTACAGGAACATTTAGGCATGTTCGGCAAAACCAAATGGTTGGTTTGGTTGAGATAAACGTCACGGTCTCGGTCTAGGCAAAGTTGGTCGACTGATCAAGTCAAGTATCCTAATCATGCTAAAACATGAACAAGTGAGCCAGATTGAACAAAAAGTTACATGATGGGAGGATAAAATTGTAATTTGTGGGTTTTGGGCGAGGTACTTAATTAGTGCGGCCTTGGGTCGGGCCGACTTATTGGTGAGGGCTTTGGGTCGGGCCTGATTGGTTGGTTGTGACCTTGGGTCGGGCCGATTGATTAGTTGTGGCCATGGGTCTGGCCTGATTGGTTGGGTGCGGCCTTGGGTCGGGCCTGGTTGGGTGGTTGCGGCTGTGGGTCAGGCCTGATTGGGTGGTTGCGGCCTTGGGTCATGCCTAATGGTTGGTTGCGGCCTTGGGTCGGGCCAAATGGTTGGTTGCAGCCGTGGGTCGGGACAAATGGTTGGTTATGGCCGTGGGTCGGGCCTGAGTGGTTGGTTGCAGCCTTGGGTCGGGCCAAATGGTTGGTTACGGCTGTGGGTCGGGCCTGAGTGGTTGGTTGCGGCCTTGGGTCGGGCCAAATGGTTAGTTGCGGCCGTGGGTCAGGCCGATTGAAGTCAAAATAAGACTAGTCAGCAAAGCCAGGGGTAGGTGATGCGGGAAAAAGTGGAGATTGGTTTATAAGGGCGGAAGTTAGGGGAAGGAAGTTGGTAACCAATATCGGTTATGTGTGACCAATATCGGTTAGAAGACCGATACCGATATATATAGGCGCGCAAAAATAACCGGTAATTCGGTTATAGGTCAAAAACCTATAAAATGAAAAATACGATATGTCATTGTCACTTTGTGAATTTGAGCACCCAATTTTAGTTGTCTGAGGTGTTAAGTGAGTTTGTTGAGTTTGTGGGCTGAGTTGGCACCAGTTAAGTGGAGGAGTGAGTGATTAGTAGACCCCCAGCGAGCAGGAGGCAGAGTTTGATTGGTTGAGGACCCAGCTGAGGAGATTTGGAGCCATGGCACAGCCAGGAGTTGAGTAGGAGGTGTTGGACCAGCTGGACCACCCGCCACCTATCCAACCATGACGACGTGTAGTCGTACCGGTAGGCTCTGAACTCCTACCTATGTGAATTTAATGAGTTTAATTTAGATGTGGGTTTTAAAGGGTAGGAATCTTAATTTTAATAAAATAATGAATGAATGGAAGTAATTTGTAAAATGGAGTGGGTAGGTAGGCTAGTTAGGTCAAAATGGCAGGGTGGGTAGGTTTTTAGGGTTTTCTTGTGGGTAAATAGGTAGAAATAGGTCAAAATGTGTTTTGCGGGCCGTTTTGGGTTCGGCCCCGCAATTGGACAGTGACTGATGTCGGTCACTAGGCGATCGACGTCGGCCATAGAAAATAGTTTGTATACATTGTTTGGGTACAGACCGGCGTCGGTCATAGGCGGACCGGTGTCAGCACATATAAGTTACTTGGGGGGACCGACGGTGGTTGAGGGTGACCGGTACCGGTCAGCATGAGTAGGAGTTGTGGTTTTTGTTTGTTGTTAGAATTTTGTTGTGTTGTTTTGTTTGTTTGTTTGGGGGTGAAGGGGGAGGGGGGTAGAGTTGATAGGAAACGTGATTCGGGTGGGTGGAAATGGGGTTGTTGGGGGGGCTGGTTTGGGTAGGATAGATTAGGTGTTGGGTATGAAGTAGAAGGTGCTAAATTGGCGGGGGTATAATTAGATGGCTAGAGTAGATCGGGGTGGTTGGTAGGGTGTGAGATAAGTAAAGGGGATATTGTAGATGTATAGGGTTAGATAGGTGGGTGTAAATGTGTGTTGTAGAGTCAGGTTGTGGTTGGGTGGGTAAGTGGGTATAGAGAGTTAAGGTAGTTGTTATTGTAAAGGGTAGGCCTGATGAAGTGGGTTGTTTTTGCAGGCACACCAGTAGCTCATGATGCAGGATCAGATGCCCCCCCTATTGAGGCGGATGCGGCCACATGTGTCCGCAACGCAGTGGGCCATCATGCGAGAGGTTGGACTCGGTGGAGTCTAGCGGTATAGGGCTGTGGATAGGGACCACAGCCTGATGGTTGCCCTCATCGAGAGATGGGATCCAGTAACCAATGTCTTCCATCTCCCTACTAGAGAGATGAAGATTACATTAGAGGATGTGTATCGCATCCTGTGACTACCGATCGTAGGTGAGGCAGTGTTCCAGGTGGATGTGGAGATAGCGATGGACAACATCCTACATGTATTCAGGGATGCAGCCCCATTTTTGACCTATCACAGCGCGAGAATTGCATATGGTGATATGTATCACGCACACCGACAGGAGACACGACTTACCATGTTGATGATGATAGGTATCACCTGCTTCACCCTCCCGGACTCAGAGGGAGGCCACTTCCCATGGGCTCTGATGGGAGTATTGCATGAGATGGTGGAGGAGCACACTTTCTATGCATAGGCACTGGTGTATTTGGTGCAGCTATACGGAGAGCTGTGGGGTTATCGCTGTATGAGGTGATTTGGTATTTGATCCACATTTTTGTTACACTACTGGCCGTACGAGCACATCATCTGTATACGACCAGTAGGGCTGCCCCAGCAGCTAGGGCCACATATAGTATATAGATATGGATTTCAGAGGTGGTTGGGGGTCGTGGGCCAGCCACGAGCGGTGCTCGCATGATGAGATGTGGCCTACTACCGTCATATGTTAGAGGGCTTGACCGCACTGGACATTATATGGAGGCCCTACAGAGGCCATCAGCCCCGAGGAGGAGCCCGAGCACAGATGCACTGGATCCAGTATAGTTTCTGGATAGCTGGACGGAGGCCCGGGGAGTATGAGCGGATACCCCTAGAGAGGGTACGACGACAGTTGGGCTTGCGACAGGATGAGCCACCTCCCTTCCCACAGTACCAGAGGGATGATATAGAGGCCCCACTGCCTGAACCGCAGCAAGTTGACCCCGACTGGGTAGCAAAGAGACCCAGCTGATGATACAGTGGATGATGCCGGAGTGACAAGTGCCTTTTTGGTTTGGTGGGAAGGGGAGAGAGCAGCCAGGAGAGCACAACCCACACAGCCAGATTTGGTGGCTATTATAGCGGAGAGGGACCGGCTCTTAGGACAGGTGTAGTTATTATAGGGGCAGCTTACTACTGCATAGGCACAGATTGGGGTGCTACAGGGGCAGTTAGCCCAGGCACAGGCTCAGGCACAGCCGCAGGCACCGGTACAGCCACAGGCACTGCCACAGGCACAGGCACCGCCTTAGGCACAGGTGCAAGGTATACCACAGGCACAGGGTGTACCGGCAGGGCAGGGGCCACTGCTATTAGGAGTCGGGGGACTAGCCCCAGCAGCCATGGTGGCACAGGCCCGTTATATGGAGGCGAGATCAGAGGCCCGGTATTATCAGGATGTGCTCGATGGTACTAGGGCTGACTATCAGCCATATGTGGCACACAGAGCTGAGACATCCTAAAGCCAGAGATCCCAGGGGGCCGCAGCCACAGCCGGTGGGTCGGTGACAGGGAGGAGGTGAGAGCCAGCGTAGAGACCAACAGGGGGAGGGGCCGAGGGTGGTGGAGAGAGCTGAGACATCCTGGGAGCTGGAGATGGGTTTTTGTTTATTGGATATAGACACCAGTCTACTGACCGAGTATGTATATAGAGTCCTGTGTGCCCACATATGATTTATTTATTCATTTTTGTTGTATATACCGGCCTGCAAGCCAAGTACATTTTGTATAGTTGATACCTTCCGGCCTGCGAGCCGAGTATATTTTTGATATGAGAGACTTGGCCTGCGAGCCGAGTCGAGATTTTGATAGAGACAGCGGCCTACGTGTGCTAGTTTTGTATTTTTTTTAGATCATAGAGGCCCCATGCAGGGCAAGTTGTATATTTTGACATTGATATATATATAGATGATGATTTTGATCCACATGGTGTATATAATGATTGGGTTGATGTATATATTAAAATGTCTCATGTGTTTTGTCAATTTAATTTAATATATAGATGATGTTGTTGAAATTTTGATGATATGTATATGCGTTGATGGGATTATAATGACAAATATTGATGACGATGTCGTTATGTAGGGAAAAGAGGTGGGCACCACCAAAAATTTGCAAAAAATAAAGAAAATCCTAGGTTTAAGCAAAAGGAGACATATGACCGATATCGGTTAGCTAACCGACGTCGGTAGCCATATGACTGATATCGGTTAGCTAACCGATGTCGGTAGCAATATGACCGATACTGGTTAGGTAACCGATATCGGTTATGCTAAAATGAGCTTTTCTAAAAATAGAAAAGCTTGGGCGGTAACTTAAGTTCTTATATTTAGAGGCATGCAACAAGTTAAATACGAGAATCCGACACTGTTTGACGATTGATATAGGCAATTGCATGGGAGAATTGAGTGATAAGGAGGAAAGAGACAGGTAAAGTGATTGTGGGCTGAGATTAAGAAGGCAGAAAGGTAAGTTATATTGAAGAGGGTGGTGAACATGGCTGAACAAGGAGAAGCATCCAACAGGCAGAGACGAGAGGGAAGACAGGTTCCACCGCAAGCTGCTACCTCCCAAGAGGTAAAATTTTTGGTTGTAATTCAATTCTTGCATGTTTTATGAATAGGATGAGAGAAGGTAAGTGGGTAGAGATGAAAAAGAAAAGGTGATAGGCAATGATTTGGGATGGGGTGATTGTTATGGGGTAGGTAAGCAGGGGTTTCGGGTATGTTTGTAGGTACAGAGAGGGGTAAACGAGCAAATAATTACCATTGGTTGTGTTTGCAAGCAGGCTGTATGGGATTGACAGTGACCGATATCGTTTAGATATAACCGGTATCGGTTATCTACAACTGATATCGGTTACTGTATGAAATTCTATAATGTGAGAAAAAACACCTGGGGATTTGATTTATTGAATGGTTTGTTTGTTGATTTGATGTATGCAAGCAGAGGCAGGGTTAAGGATGAATGATAGTGTGCCAGCTTTGTTGTCACGGGTCCGAGCGAATGTAACACCAGTTGAGTGGGCATTGATAAACCATGTGTGGTTAAGTGGAATCCACTATTATTCATGAATTGCACGCAATCATGTTATGTTGCAGGCGTTGATTGAGAGATGGAATCTAGAAAAGAATACCTTCTATTTGCCAATAGGTGAGATGACAGTGACGTTAGAAGATGTGTTTAGAATTTTGAGGCTCCCAATTACAGGAAGACCAGTGTATCAGGCAGGGCCTAGCGTGGCATGGGGAGCGATAACAACAGTATTTGGTTCAACTGCACGAGATTTGACACAGGTATAATGTATGCAACACACCCTGAGGCAACAAGGTTAGCAGTGGTATTAATGATAGTGGTGGGGTATTATGCATTACTGAGGGTAGATGGGGGAAGATTTCCAAAAGCATTGATTTGTATTATTTGGGAAATAATAGAAAGGAGTGTGACTTTCACATGGGAACCCACATATCTGGCGGAGCTATACAGGGGTTTATGGGCCTGCAGGTGAAATCACAAGATGACACTGGATTGTGCATACTTATTACATTGTTGGGCCTATGAGAAAATTGTGTGTGTGCAACCAATAGGCCGACCAATCTAGGAAAGAGAGACAGGAGTGCAGAGGTTGGGATTCAGACGATGGGTCCAAACAGAACAAGAGGTGAGATCTCAGGCTGTGACAGATGACATCGAGTATTATAGGCAGATGTGGGAGATGGTGACGATTGTGGATATTTGTTGGAGGCCTTACGGGAACTACATGGTGACAGAGAACATAGCTGAGGATTTGAGGGGTGTAGAGTGATTGAGGTGGATCGCGGGGCACAGGCCAGGTGAGTACGAGAGGATTCCCCTAGATCACGTGCGGCGACAATTTGGATTTGTTCAGGAGATACCCATGGCTTATAGACCATACATGAGGATCGATGCCGAGGCATCATTCTCACCTCCCCGGCCGACACCTCCAGAAGGACCAGAAGAGATAGCAGTCGATCGCAGGGTAATGGATGCAGGAGCGACAGAGGCTTATAGATTATGGTGGGTAGCAGAGCTATGAGGTTCACGTGAGAGGGCCGATCAGCCTAACATAGCTGTGATTACAGTGGAGAGAGATCGCCTACAGGGTTTAGTGCACCAACATCAAACATGGGTGAATGAGACAACGGGATTGTTAGCGGTTACGCAGTCACGAGTGGAGAGACTAGAGGTGAGATTCCGCCATGCGAGAAGGCGTATTCATATTTTACGGGAGAGATTGGCAGATCGGTGGGAGGAACCAATAGCAGTGGCACCTTTGAGGATGGAGAGGCTAGGCGAGCGGCGTCGATGATCTAGTTTGGGATGAGGCGCAAGGGTCTAAGTGAATTTCATAGGGGTATAAGAATAAATAAGGATGTTGACCTACACGTCGATGATAGAGAAGATGTATTTGTTTAATCATCTAAATAAAACTGAATATCTATGTTGATTTGAGTTATGATAATAATAAGAATGATTGTGTTTTGAATGTTTTGTTTTGAAAAAGGATAAAGATGAATGTGATCAAAAATAAATACACAAAAAATATTTAAATTTACAACACATGATAGGGTATGGTAGGGGATGGTCGAGCTAACATTGGGAGACCCCATGTCTCCTAAGTGCTGCCTACATAGCCCATTGCACAAAGCAAGGAGGGGCCTCAGACTGATGTAGTTCTCCCTTAGGACCAGGGAGAGCTGAATTCAGGAAATGTGGTTGTGGTTAGGAAATTTGTCAGTTGGTAAAAATATTGATATTGGTAGGGTAATGTTATTGGTGTTGGTAAGGGATTGACATTGTTGATGCAGGTCTAGGTGAAGTGAAAGTTTGCTTACCTAAGTAGTAGGGAACCGTGTCCTGATTAAGGTCAACAAATAATCCTAGATTCGAGTAAAAAGAGGAAAAAGTGTCCCGTAGTTGAGAAGAGCTAAACAAACCACATATTAACGTAGGATGAGCTTGAATCCCTAGGTACCTTACATATGCGAGAATTCGATAGGTGAAAAGAGTTATATAATCACAATATATCGGATATACGTCACGTCCCTTGAGTTTTGTTGCTTTGACGAATGGTGAGGTGAGGTGGCTGGTAGAGCTAGGGCGCAGAGAATTTGTTATAAGGTGATTATGCTGACAAAAGAAAACCAAACCTAAATAGACAAGTCCATGACTCAAAAGTGCTTTTGAATACTGCTTTTATTTTTCTTGATATAGATTGATTGATGCGGGAAGTCTACAGAGATATGTATTTTGTTGTTCTTGAGGTCTTCACGAAGCTGATCAATGTGAGAAGCTTCTGATAAAGGTTGACTTTGTATACCTGTCCTTCAAGGGAGCAGTCTATTTATAGTAGCAGATGCGGCTTTTGTGTATAGCTGTCCTTCGGGGGAGCAGTTTATTTATAACTTAGAGGTCTTAGATCTCTGTTTGGCATGAAGCATCTAGTTTTGTAGGAAGTTTGACTCAAGAATATCCCATAAGTGTATAATTGAGAACATGTTATTTTGATACTTTTAAGTCATGGACCAGACTAAAAGGGGAAGGCATCTTTAAGAGGAGGTGATGACCAAACCACGTGAGCTTGATTCGATTTTGAGATGCATGAAACAAAGTGTATGAGGTGGTAAATGAGCTCAAGGGATGAGCGCAAGGTAGATAAGAAGTGATATAACACTAAATTCAATAGTAGAATGGTCGAAGATGCAAGGCATTAAGGGGTTCAGGCTCAGGTTTACCATTAAGCGAAGCTAAACGGTAAGTGCCTGATCCGTAAGTGGGAGTGAAAATGTAAGGCCCAATCCAATTAGGAGAAAATTTTCTACATTTGCTCTTTTCTAGTTTGGTTACATGTTGATTCTCTTTGAGGACAAGATCACCAACCTTAAAGGTACGCTCATGAAGTCACTTATCATAAGCACACTTGATGCGCTTTTGATAGATTTGAAGGTGGTCAAGAGCTGTAAGATGACACTCGTCAAGAAGCTCTAATTGGGCTAATCGCTCTTGGCGGAAATCATCGTTTGTGAGAATATCCTGAAGAGATATTCTTAGGGAGGTTATTTGTATTTCGAGAGGCAAGACAGCCTCGGTACCATATACCAAAGAAAATGGGGTGGCATTAGTGGTGGTACGAATGTTGGTACGATAAGCCCAAAGGGAAAAGGGGATGTGATCATGCCAATTATTAACATATTCGTAGCAGTCGTGATTAAGAGTAGGCCAATAATAGCCTAGGTGAAGGATCCGTTTGGCCACGGAAAGGCCACTAAAATGTCCACCACAAATACCATCATGGACTTGTTGGATGGTATAGGTAACGTCCGCGCCAGCTAGACATCGAAGGAGGATGCCATCAAAGCCACGTTTATAGAGGAGTCCCCCCATGATGACGTAACAAGAAACACTTTTAAGAAAAGCACGTTTTTCGTTACTCGTAAGGTTAGATGGGAGAACAGAGGTTGTAAGGTAATTGTGAAATTGGTGATACCAAGTATCCTGCGAATCAGCGGAGACATTATTTATCATACAAACATCCGGGGCTAAGTAAGATGGGGCAAAGAGTTATTGGACCAAGAAAAATATGTCAGAGTTGGTTGGTGAGGCAGGAATTTGTGAGGCTAAGCAAGCCATAGTATCCGTAAATTTACTAGTAGAGCGGGGAATGGTTTGGATAGAATAATGAGTAAATAAGGTCAAAAGTGAATCCATGTAATGTTTGTACTTTTGAAGTTCCTCATTTTTACATTGGTAGATGCCCGTAACTTGATTGACAACCAGTTGAGAGTCGCTAAAAATGTTAATATATTTTACACCTAAGTGTAACGCAACCTAGAGACCCAAAACAAGGGCCTCGTATTCCGGTGTATTATTAGTACAGGGGAAATCAAGCCGGAATGAGAGAGGCATAGGTTCAGCGTCCACAGGAATGAGAAAAACACTGGCCCCTCCACCACGCTGGCATTTGGATCCATCAAAGAAGAGGGTCATTGGATACAACTCATCATTGAGTGAAAGAGTGGTAATGAGTTCGTCAAGGAAAGTAATATTGGTAAATTGTTCCCCACGTAAAGGGACTTCTGCGAGTTGGTTTGCGATAGTTTGTCCTTTGATTGATTTCTGGTGTACAAACTCAAGGTCGAGATCAGCGAGGAGCATAAGCCATCGGGAAATGCATTGGTTTAGATGAGGTTTGGTGTACATATAATGGATGGGGTCCGCGTTGGTGATGACAAAAGTTTTGTGATTCAGGAGGTCGTGTCAGAGTTTGGTGGCCACGAATGATAGGGCTAGGCACAACTTTTCTACATGTGTATACCGAGTCTTGTAATCCACCAGAGTACAACTTATGTAATAAATGGCTTGTTCTCAATGCTCGGAGTTACGATGTGTGAGCATGGATCCTACAGCATGGTCGGTGGCGGAAAGGTAAAGGTAAAAAGGGCGATCGTCCTGAGGTTGGATAAGCACGGGTGGCTGCAAGAGATAGGTTTTAAGAGCCTCAAATACATGGTGGCATTCTTCGCTCCATTGAAAGATAATGTCCTTTTTAAGGAGATGATGGAAAGGTTGACATCGGTCTAAGAGTTGTGAGATGAAACGCCCGATAGATTGGAGTTTTCCCTGCAAACTACGCAATTGTTTGAGGTTAGTGTGTGGGGGCATTTCTAGGATAGCTTTGACTTTAGCTGGATCAACCTCAATGCCATGCAAAGAGACAATAAAACTAAGGAGTTTTCCCGAAAGGACACCAAAGACATATTTCTTTGGTTGAAGACGAACACAGTATTGTAACAGGTGATCGAAAATAATGGTTAAAACATCAAGATGTTCATTACGATGTTTAGATTTGCCAAGAAGATCATCGACATAATCCTCAAGGATAGTGTGCATAATGTCATGAAAAATGTAAGTCATAGCCCGGTGATAGGTTGCACCATCATTCTTAAGGCCGAACGGCATGAAATGATAGCAGAAGGTTCCCCAAGGAGTTATGAAGGTGGTTTTATGTTGATCGGTCGGGGCTACCAAAATTTGATTGTATCCCGAGAAGCCATCCATGAGAGAAAGCATCTCATGGCCCGCAATGAGATCAACAAGTTGATCAATACTTGGTAGGGGGAAGTCATCCTTTGGGAAAGCAAGGTTAAGGTCCCAGAAATCCGTACATATTTGAAGTTCCCCCGTTGCTTTAGTAATAGGTACGATGTTAGAAATCCATTGAGGATAGTCAATAGGTAAGATGAAGGAAATAGAAAGGAGTCGTTGAAGCTCTTCTTTGACCAAGAGGGCAATGTGTGGATGCATTTTTCTCAATTTCTATTTAACTGGTTTAGAATCGGGTTTCAGGGTAATGTTATGGACAGCAATGTCAGGATCAATTCCTGGCATGTTAGCGTAGGACCAAGCGAAAACTTGGTTGTGGGCACGGAGAAAGGTAGTAAAGGCAGTTTGTTCTGATGCGTTAAGAGATTGTCTGATCTTCACAATGTGAGGATCGTCCTCTATGTAGATGTTGATTTCTATAGTCGACTTATTCAACATGGTTTGAGTTTCAGATGGTAAGGCGCGTTGAATATAAGAGTCATCCGCACCAAGGTAAGTGAGGATAGAGTCATCATCCTGGCACTCAACAACATTAATTGAAGGTGAGTCCTCTTCGATCATGTCTGGATACAGAAGGGGAAGAGAAGATGGGTCTTTATTATCGTGTTGATAAGTGAGAGGACCCAGGAAGATAGTGTTTATGAAAAAAAAAGTTAGGAGGGATGGATTCAGGGTCTATCGACTCTGTGGGTGATGATGGTTCGGAAGGAGTAACTTTGTCATCTTCCTGGATACAACGGATATGCAGTGTCTTTGGTGTAGGTGGTTCAGAGAATCCAAGACCACAACGATCTTTGTGTTTGCGTGTAGTTACAGGAATGATCGTATGTCGGCCTTGTTCATAAAGACCGAAACCGAATTCCCTTCCAAGCATAGCGCGTCAAGAAGGTGAGGGCGAAGCGACGATTAGTTAGATATTGAAAATTAGATTGGAAGGGAACCACACCAAGGGGAGGTTCAGGGGTGACAGAGGATGTATCGACACCCCCATATGTTAGGTTGGTGCGGCAATTAGGTGGTCCGTAGGAGATTACTTCCCCCACACGACGGTCATAGGTAGGATGCGCATGTAACTGTCCGTACTCCTGTGGGGTATGTAAATAGCTAACGTTATATAGGTGATACTCCCCCAGTGTAAGGCATTGAAAAACATCTACTAAGGGATCTGAGGTCGGGATGTTGTCCACGAGGAAAGGAAGTGGTATTTGCGGTGGCAGTTTCATTGGTTGAAGGTGTAGGTGCGGTTGAGGTGGATGGTTGAGGTGTGGTCAAAATAGATGGTTGGGTTGGATGAATGGGTGTCTTGACTGGTACAAGCACATCATTAGGGTGATATAACATATTGTAGGTTTTGAAGGGGGGAGGGTCAGCTTTTACGGTGTAGGACTTCTCCTCATACTTGAATTTTATGCATCTATGTAAGGTGGAGGGAATGCATCCCATAGCCTGGATCCAGGGGCAGCCTAACAACATGTTGTATTGGAATTCTCCCTCAAGGACATAGAAGATTTCAGGTAAATTACGTGGCCCTACACGAATGTTAAGGATCACATTGCCTAAGGTAGAAGTAATAGCATCATTGAATGAACGCAACATGGTGGGGTTGGCACACATGCAACTAGAAGGGATATTCATTTGTTGGAAGGCTTTGGAAGAGATGATGTTTAAGCTAGCACCCCCGTCGATCATAACATGACGTACTCAGATGTCCCAGACGTAAGCCAAGATGAAAAGAGTGGGGTCAAGATCTTCTGCACCAAAGTTGAAAATTTCGTCTTCAGAGAAACTGACAGCAACGACTTGCTATACAGGGATGGAAGTGGTTGTTCATTTGGTGAGAGAAGCAACGTGGTTGGGTGTTAAAATGGAGGCAATGAGAAAGTTTTCGTTAGGTAGGACCTCTATCCCTTGAAGGATTTCAATGAGAGCTTGTCGATGAGATTCAGAGGTTTGAATGAGATCATACAATGTCATTTTTATAGGTGATTGGTGAAGTTGTTTGATCATGGTACGGTGGGCCACTCCATCAGAGATGGGGTAGGCAGGTCCACAAATAACCACTTTAGGTGGTGGTGCGATTGGGATGGCGGACGGAGAAAGAGAGGCCACAGGTGTGCTTTCTTTAGCTTTCCCATTGGTTTTATGCCCTCGAGTAGCAATGCTAATCATGTTGATCTCGTGAACACGAGAGGAGGAAAATGGTAGGGACCAGTCATTGTCTTCGAGAGGTGGGGTTGCAATAATGATATTTCTTGGTGAGGTGGGGATAGGTGGTATAAGAGAGGGTATTGAAGCTAAAGGTTTCTCCCTTCGTAAGTTGTCTTTCTTAACCTGTCTATCCGAGAGAGGTGACTAACGAAGGATGGCTTTCAAAGTTTTGCATCCCTCTACATCATGTCCTGGTGTGTGGTGGTAAGCGCAGATTTTAGACTCATCATAACCTATAGGTCGAGGCTTAGATGGATCATAGGGTCTAAGTGGGGGTAGGGAAATGGTCGCATTCTCCACCAACATATCAAGGATTTTGGCATAAGATCCTTTGAGCGGGTCAAAGTCAGAGGAAGATGAGGCTATTGACTGGGTGGGTTTTGGTAATGATTGGGTATGGTTGATTCGTATGGGTGGTGGTTTAGACAAGGGGTTTTTATAATTGGATTTAACTACACTTGGCTTTTTCGACGCAGAAGTTATGTTTAGCTGGTAAGATGACGTGGGTAGCAGAAAACAATCCACGGAGAAAGAGGAGTGACAACAAACAAATCCTTTGATGATGGAGTTTGTTTAGGGTTGATAGGTGGATAGGATACTTGGGGTGACGGTGTTGATACACCCATGGATCTCTGTATGGGTGTAGAAGGCGCAAGTTGTTTTAAAGAAAATGCAGGAGGTATGATGTATTGAGGCAAGGTGGAGGGGTGAGGTCCCAATATAGAAGGTAGGTGTGACGGCGAGGGTTTTAGTTGTGACAGAGGCATAGATTGGACTTGAGGAGATTGGGTCTGTCTCCTAGGTGGATTGACAAATTTATTTTTGGATAAATCTAACCGTTTAGGTGGGTGTGTTAGGCTGGGTATTGGTGATGTCCCAAGCGTAGGGGAAGGTTTGGTTAGGTTAATATAGGTGGATGAGGTATTTGGTAGAGATGAGGGGGGTGAAGATGAGGACATAGGCATTTTGAGCTTTTGTAAACACCTCAGGTATATGGTAGAGATGTCTGGATCAGTCATCTGCATTTGAGTAGAGCATGGTGTACTCAAATGCTCCCATAGGACTCGTCTATCTTCTGAGGGGTGACAATCCTCACGTGTGAATAGGAAATTTTGTATGGAAGAGAGGTGGGTTGTGATTCTGGTCCACTGTGGGTGTGATACAGGGGGTAAATGAGGCACTGTATCAATGGGCGTTAAGAGGTCAACCGGTCGCTGAAAAGATTTAGGTGATGAAGAACTAATAGGTAGGAGGGCATGTTTGAGAGGATACGTCATGATTAAAGAATTTGGTGATGTTGGTTCGAGGGGTTTCTCGTCTAAGGATGACAGAAATAGTGGCGAGCCTTCTTCTTTTATAGCAAGAGTGATGGAAGGAGATGTTTGGGAAATAGATAAGTTAGATAACATCCGCTCACAGTCTTGCAGGGATGTGGTGTAAGAAGGCTCATCTGTGAGAAGAGAACTCTGGGTGGTTAATTCCTTTATGGGTAAAGGAATGGTAAGGTTATCATTTTGTCTTGATGGGGGTGAAGAGGGTTCGGATCCCTGTGTTAGTAAAGAGGTTTGATTCAGAATTTCCTCGATAGAAGCTTTTGGTTGGGAGTCGAAGACCGCATGGATTTCATGAACACTCTCCTCGGCTAAGATATCTTGGTTTATGTTACTATTAGATGAGTGGTTTGGGAATGGTTTGTTGAAGATTTTCAAATTTCGGTTAGCAGGGGCATTAGGATTATCGAGGGTTATATCCCCTGAATCAACCATTTCCTGCACTATGTTTTTCAACATCTTGCAGTTTTCGTGACTGTGTCCCTTCACGCGGTAGAAGTTACAGAAGTCATTTTCTTTGTACCAAGAAGGTATAGCGCGGGTGGAATCAAACCCGGAGTGAGGTTTAACAGGAGGTAAGGTGATAGCTCCTGCTTTGAGAAATTTTTCAAAAATGACACCATAAGTTTCTCCCAAGGGAGTGTAATTGATGGGCTCGGCTTTATACTTATCAGTGGTTTTTGGCGGGGTATTAGATGGTGCTTGGGTTTTGACCATCACCTAGTCGATGTGTGAGAATTGGTGGTGTTGGGTTTGTTGGTGGAGTCTTGGGTTCGGAAATTAGGGTTTTTGTTGCGCAACCGCAATTTCTCTTCCTCTAAGGCTCGAATCTCTAGTTTTCGAGCCATAGTAAAGGCCTCATCAAAGGTGCAGAAATTTTGAATTTGGAGGGTAGGAGAAATGTGCTTAACACAGGCCTGCATAAAGAGTTTGATAAGTTCAGCCTGAGGCAAGGCATAAGTAAGTTGGTTGATAAGGCCCCGCCATCGTCCAATGAAATTTGTGATAGATTCGTATTTAAATTGTCGGATGGCATAGAGGTCGGTGATAGATACTTTCTTGGCAATGTTAATGGAGAAATGATCCAAGAAATATTGGGCTAATTGGTTAAAAGATAAGATTGAGTGCTGGGTTAAAGCACTGTACCACTCCAAGGTGGGTCCTGATAAGGACATGGGAAAGGTACGGAGTAGTAAGGCATCGTCATGAGCAATCAGATAGCAAGCATGTCTAAATGATCGCAAGTGTTGTTGAGGATCCTCCTTACTATTAAAACAAGTAAATTTTGGTAATTCTAATTGAGGAGGATATGAATAAAGGGGGACAGAAGGATGAATAGGCTCCCGACAAACTTTCTCGTATGTCAGGGTGCTACAGCTTCCTGAAACAGAAGCCTCCAGATTTTGCATCTTGTCCAACATTTGTTTGATTAAATTAGTGGTTGGGTAAGATGATGGTGCAGTTATTGTAAACGGAGGCGGATTGGGCCAAGAGCCACTACTAGACAATGGTGGGGTTAAATGTTGATAAGGTATTGACGATGAATATGTTGAGGCGGCCGAATAGGGATGTCCTATATAAGATGTTGAAGCCATCAGATACGTGTGTGGAAATGAAAAGGTGGGCGGAGCTTGAGAAGGAAAGCTTGTGTGGATAGGTGGTAGAGAGAAAGTTATGAAAGGAGTAGTTTGCAAGAGAGACGAGGTAGGAGCAGTCGGCTGGTAATGATATATGGGGCCCCAGGTTAACCAAAGGAAAGCCAATCTATGCCGTATGAACCCCTGAAGACATTGAGTTGGGAGACGGGGCTAGGGATGAAGAAGGCAAGGTGGAGTTATCAGGTGGGGAAGGAGCTAAGTGAGCAGCTATACTAATAGGCATACCAACAAGGAGTTGACCATCGGGTGTACGGTCAGGGGTATGAGACAAATAGTACTGTATAGTGCTAGGATTAGCATCCAAAATTTTTGCAAATTCCTTATCTTCTATAGGGATTTTGGGAACCTCACTGGTGTCCGTAGGATTCCCCATAGGATATGAAGGTGGTGATTCAGGAAAAGGCACGGAACAAGCATGTGAAACCATGGCTGTAGCTTGTTTCTAAATGATAACAACCATGGACAAGAGAACACAATAGGGATTCAATCTATCAGGGACAGAAACAACCACAAAATGTTGGAATTGGTAGGTTGCTGGTTTGTCGGGAACTGTGAAAGACAGTAACTGATATCGGTCAGGTAACCGATGTCGGTCAGATAGTAGCCGGTGTCGGTCAGTTAACCGATGTCGGTAGAATATGACCGGTGTAAGAAGTCGTAAGAAGTTGCTGATTTGGGGTTAACGATGCTTAGTATACCTGCCAAATTGTTATGAAGTGATCACTGAAATAATGTATGACAGAGAAACAGAACTAAAAACAAGCAAGATGCACAGGTAAATCAAGAGACTAACCCTAGGATTAGTTTTAATTATTGTGGGCTTATGCCTTAGACGCAAGATGATGTCATTCCTAAATAAAATACCTAAGGGAGATGTCAAGTTTGTTTTGGCTTATAAGGTTACCTCAATCGGGCGGAGGAATAGCGCAGAAAAAGGGGGAATGTTTGAGCTGTTGTGTTGATTATGATGTGATTTGGTATGTGTTGTGCAGTGAAAGTAAGATTAATTTCTTGTCAATACCGTGGATATCACCCCCATGTGTACGACATGTTACTTAATCTACGTTCACTAGAATTGAAAACAACAAACAAGAATGTGATGCACGTGTTTTAAACCCAAATCGAAAATGATATTCGATGAAGCAAAGAAGATGACTTTCACTAATGCAATGATGTGATAGCAAGACAAATTCTTTTACCAAAATAACAAAATATCTTGTGAATATTTTAGAAGAAACAAACAGAAAGTATGCTCCCTATATGAAAGCAAGCAAGAAAGAAAGAAACCCAAAAAAAGGTCCCACCGGGCGTGCCAAAATGTTTCACACAGAATGTTTCCATTCCTAGAATAGAGTTGCTTCTATCCTTTCATTCTCTTGAGAAACAGATAAGGGTTAGGGCTAGGAGGAATACCTGTTGAATGTTGAGAGGGTGTGTGCGTACCATAGAGAGAGATCAGATCAATTGCGAAGCACTCCTTTTTGTCTAGGAAGGACTACCTGCAAGTAAGAATACAAGACCACCAGATTTTAGTTAGACAATAAATGAGGGAACTGCCTTGGGCCCAGGAAATATTAGACTTCCTTTCGAAGGTGGTCAGTTCCCCTTTTAATATGAATTAACACAAATGATAATAAAGAAGCTATTGCGAAATCATGATTTAGGTACCTTGTTACAAAGCAATAGAGACTAAACTACCAATAATAAAACGTCACGTTGTTTGTTTGGTCACTGGTCGTTGATATGTTCAGCTCGAGTTACAGGGATAAACCAGATTGGATCTGAGGTTGTTAGGAGACAAATAGGTGAGAGGAAGGTTTTGGGTATAAGTCACAGTGACCGATTCCGGTCACTGTATAACTAGTACCGGTTGCTGATAACCAATATCAGTAGGGGCAGTGATTTAGGGGCTTTTAATAAAGGTTGGCTATAAGGCGGCTATGGTGTTTATAAGGCTGGAAAATGATTATGGATAGGAAATGGGGTGATGGATAAGACTCAGAGAGTGTGGGGGACTGTTCTTGGGGCAATGTAAGGGTAGAGGAATGACAGTTAGATGCAGAGGCTACCGGGTAGTAGATCTATGAGTGAACTTGTAATTACTGTGATTCAGAAGTTCAAGAAATGTTATTTAAAAGCGTACAAGACACTACTTACTAGTTCCTGATGAAGATACAGGTCCAAAGACTGTGATGACGAAGGTAGGGTTTAGGTGGGATGATCCGACAATCAAAAGTGAGCTATCTTCTCTCCCAATGCTTGAATGAGTGTCACTGGGCTTTGGTTACTCAGTTGCAGTCTTGGGCTCAATGTCCTTCTCTGCAAACTCTTCTCTTTTCTTCACTTGTCTCTACTCTGCCAAGTGAATCTCAGGATCCTTTCAAATGAATTCCCCGATCCTTTGTTTTTGGTTGGGGGCCTCATTTATAGGGAACCGATGGCGGTTACGTGACCGACGGCGGTCCAGTAGGAATCGATGTCGGTTAAGTCAAAGTGGGCTATTTTTAGTAAAATAGCCAACTTTTCCTCCTTTTTTCCTGAGGGATTAGTTGTGGGCTTGGTCAAGTCATTATTAGGTTGGTTTTGGTGCGGGTGAGGAGTAATTAGTCATGGGTGTGGATGTAGACCAAGTTATAGGTCTTAATTAGGTTAGTTTAGGGTTAGGGCTAGGTCATGATGAGGTTGCGAAATGAGGTGGCATGTTTGGAGATGTGGATTTATTAATTATAAGGTAATTAATAAATAATTGTGCAAGGTTTAGGTGGTGAGGTTAGGTTGCGAAATGAGATGCGGGGCACAGGGTGTCATAAGACACAAATTTGGTGTCTACAACCGCATGTAAAATATGGAAATCCGAACACCCCAAAATCAAACACGATCACACAAACAACTCTACAAGAGGTATGAAACCTGAATCAGTGCAAGTAGAGCATGATCGGAATAACCATTACGAAACATGCAACGAGATCTAGATATAACACTGAAATCTAGAAAACATGCACATAAACTTCAATGAGTGCTCGAATCAACAAGATCCACTCTGATGCCATGAAAGAGGGTTTAAAACCCGCAAGCGAGGATCACGAGGGATGATGTGCACATCAAAGGACGTGTGAACGATAGCATGAAGAGATCTCGGGAGGAGCGAGCATCAACCAAATGTGCATGCAAAGATTTGAAACACGGGCATAACCTAGTTAAGCCATAAAACTCTCCTCTATCTCATAGATCAAATGGGGTGTACATATAGGAGGTGCTGAATAACCCCCAGTGCTGGAATCGTGACAACTCGAGTAGAGAGGGGGAGTTACATTCCTATAATAGAAGTGTAACTCCTAATGACGCACTAACACACTGATGCGTAAGATAATCTCATAATGACCCCTAAATGACACATGGACCTACAATCTCACCTAAGTGAGATGACTCACCTAATGATGTGGAAAATAATACACACCAATAGGATCCCACTCTCACCAACCCTAATTTTGAAAAATAATTTATCCTATATTCCTTTGGAGGGGAAAATAGTACTACTACCATCTTAATCCATAAAATAAACAAGGATTGGAATATCCAATAGATTTTACAATTCTAACACTTTAATATTATGAAATATAAATTTGTTGATAATTAAACTTTTTTATGTTTTGAAATCTCTAAAAATGTTTTAACACTTGTTATCCAACATTAATATCAGAGTCTTTTTTACTCATCCCAAAATTAAGGAGTACATTGCATGCACTAAAATAAGTAATAAAAGAACATATTGGATTACTAAAATCATGGAGTTTCATATTGAAATAAAGTACACTAAACTGATCATAGGTAGAACATTGTATCAAAACCTTTTTAATGATAAAAGGATCACACATTAATCATTTTATGTCTAATTAGTAAAAATTCTAGCAAAGGGAAGTGTTGAAAATGAATGGTTTTAGAATACAATTGAATACCTTAACACTGAAAATCTACACAACACTTTCAATAGAGTGCAAAGAAGACACTCTAGATTTTAGGCCCTTAACTATGATTTATTTGACGGTGTCCTATTTACGAGAAAAATTGATGGTGTAATGTTAAGATTTGTTTAAAGTGACAAGGTCAAGAATATAATTAGAGAGTTCAATATAAGATTCATTAGTGGGAACTTTACTCAAAATACTACAACCAAGATCTTGAGGCTTGGATATTTTTTTCCCACTTTTTTTTTTTTTTTCAGATTGTTATAAATGAATAAAAATTTACAAATAATGTTGGTATTTCAATGGAATAAAAATGAAATGCAGCCCTTCCACTTCAACCCATTTTTGTTGATCAACCACTCTCTCAATGGGGTTTAAACTTCATTGGTACGGTGAACCCCCCAATTGTTGTGCATCATTGTATTTTGACTACTATAGATTATTTTATGACATGGGTGCAAGCTATGCCACTAAAGGGAGTAACTAAGAATGTCATTGTGGAATCCTTAGAGGATGTTATGATCAAATTTTGGGTTCCCCACAAAGTAATATTTGATAATGCCAAGGATTTAATTGGAGCCAAAGTGACTGATTTTTCCTTGAGGTATAGTATTTACTTGAATTTTTTTAAAAATATTATCCTCAAGGAAATGGATTTACTGAATATTCTAATGAAAATTTGATCATAATCATGAAGAGAAAAATGGAATATAATCAGAGGCAGTGGCATACTAAGGTAAGAACAATACTTTGGGATGATAGAATCACGTCCAAGAATTGTATTGAAAACTCTCCATTAATGATTTTATGTGGGAGGGAATAAAGGTTACCCGTATCACTTTAACTTCTAGCTTTAGAGTTCGCTAACCAATTGGAGTTAGAGAATCATAATGAAAGAACCATAAGGACTTTATATTTGATTAAGTTAGAATAAGCTAGGAAATAATCTAGAGAGAAACTATAATACCACCAAGCTATGTAAAAGTGGTTTAATACGAAGTTCCATGTAAAATCTTAGAAAAACAATTACTTTGATTTCATTTCCTCTTGACATTGCAAATTTTGACATGTGATTTGTCTTAAGAAGGTGTATTGTTTGGACTATTGGAAATCATGTTTGCAATGGATAAATTATTATTGTATAGAGATTCATTTTTTTGTGATTTTGTTTACTTGAAAATGAAGTCATTATTCTCTTTGTTATGAAAGGTTGTGAACCTATATTTTTGTTTTCATACTTAGCATATATTAACAACAAAACCTTGGATCAATTCCATTGATCCAAGGTATGCTTCAATTCTTCTTACCTGATCATCTTGATAACCTGACATTTTGAAATAGAAGGTAATGTAGACTGAGTCTTTTTTTTTTATGATTATGAGGACCCTTCTATTGATTTCCTTGCTTTGCACAAAGAGGTATGTATTAAACTATGGTCTTCTTGATAAATATTTTTTAAGACTCTGAATAGTGTAAGAGGATTAAGGACCTATTACTAGACTATTAAGGTAAATACCTTAACCTTGTTCAGAATGTTTAATGCTATTCAAATTTTAACATAAGGTAATTTAGAATGTGGATTCTAATCTAAGGTAATTTAGACCTACCTTAGACCTATTTACTAAACTACTAAGGTTTATGACCTAACCTAAGATGGTATGCTTTATGGTTGTGCAGTTTTGAACTAATCTAAGGAAAATAATAATTACTTAAGAACTAAGGTTGATTGTTACCTAATATTAATCTAACCTAATCTAATACTAAGCTAAGGGTACCTATGGACTACTTAGAAAGTTGAAAGGGGTGGTGGTGTCGGATTCTAAGGAATTTATGAGATTTGATTTGGTATAAAAAAACCTATGAAATGTCCATTTTGGTGGAGGCATGGGGAGTTAGGGGGATTCTTAGTTTGCATCATCTCTAAATTTATAATGCATGTAAAGTTTGATTTGGAGTTCACCAAATTCGGATGGTGGTGTCTTGGAGAATTAGGCAAGAGAGTTGGTTGTACTTGCATTAATGAGCCTAAGTCATGGTGAAGAAACCACCTAGGAAAGATGTGAAGTGGATTTTGGGAGAGGTTGTTTGATTATTTTCTCTTTACAATTGTTTCTTTGCATGGAGGTTTTGGTTCTTTAAACCAACAATTCTATTTCTGATCATATGTTATTTTTGGAATCTCTGAGCTATTTCTAGATATGGAGGAAGAATAAGAAGGGTAGAAATTTTGGGTTTTTGACATCACTTGGGAAAAAAAAATATTGTGGAGGCTTGGCTGGAAATTTTTTATAAATCGATAGAAGCTCCATCAGTCATGATAGGCTCTACCCATTAAGTTATTCTACTTTTTACTGAACATCTTCATTAAAAGAACTCTGCTCTTGGGGAAACATATAGTTTTATTAGTTTATCTTGCATTGACGCCTATATATTTTTGTTGTATTTTCCTTCTTGAATTTGTTGTTTGAGGAAGATTTGATATGGGTTGTAAATTTTTTGGAAAACTGAACAAATTTGGCTCAAACCATTATATGAACTGAATGTTGTCAATTTTTGTGCACTGATGTAGTCGGTGTAAAATGGATTAGGGAAAAAAAATTGTTTGATATGGGTTTATTTTCCTTTGTTGGAATAAGGTAAGAAAATTATTATTATTAGTTGAAACTTGAGTTGCTTCGAATCTTGTTACTTCTGTTGAGCTAAGCTGAAATGGCTGTTCAGATTCAATATTTTTGTGGATTCAAACTTGTTTGAAAATAACAGTAAACAAGGTTACTTCTTTTGATAGTTATACATTTTGAGTTTGTGAACCTCGGTTAAACTATTCTGAAGTTGGATAATAGAATTCCCTGTTATAAAGGAAGATATTTCAAGTTTTGGTTCTTTCTGGTTTGGAATTCTTATTAAACATGTTTAGCTCCTGCTTAAACTTATAAGACTTTATTTTATTTTGTTTCTCTCACCTGTATTGTATGAAATTATTATAAATTACTTACATGGTTTGGGATCTAAACGAATCACCTTGATACATCTGCTTGATGACAAAGTTTAAAGTTATTCTAATGTCATGTTTTTTTAGGTTTCTCAATTTTTGTTTATATCCCTTTTCTGAAGGGATATTTTGAGCTTCTGGAGTTATCTCTCGATTCATCTTTTTGGATTACTAGTTCTTCTCATTCAATTTTTATGTACAGGGATGTTGTAGGCATTAAGTAGCTATGTTTAACTTTGGGTGGCGTAGTCTTGTCTGTCCCAAGTAAATGGATGGAATGGTTTCGATTGTTATTCCTTATTGAGCTCGCCTTTGAGCACATGATTTTGGGTTAAGTCACTTTTGTTGTTCTTCTCTGTGTTCGCATCTAGGTTGGGATCTTACCTTCTTGAATCTGTACCCCGTTCCATTATATCTTGTAAAATAGGGAATCTGGGGTGACTTGAAGATAAGTTGAGACAATCAAACTAGTATTCATGTATCTTCATTTATGTGTATTATCTTTTCAAAATAAATCAGGATTGTTGAATGAAGATTCACTTCATCACTACTATGTCTCTCTCTTGAATGGAAAAAATTGAGAAATATATTTATAGAATGTAGTCATTAATTTGGGATGAATTAGAATGTTCAATTTTTTTTGTGCTTATGTGATGTTACTAAATGAATTCATTCTTATAACTCCTGTTAGCTGTAGTTTACACACTACTATGACAATTATTGTTTGATTATTGAGAAAGCTTTATCTTTGGTCTCTGACTTGCATGTTATAGTCATATACCTTGGTTCATTACAAGTTTTTGATGGTGATGGAAGACCTCTGATCGGATATGCCTTAGTCTCTAATTTTGATATGTATTTATTTTCTTAGAAAAGAGCTATGAGATCCTATCTCATCCTTGTTGTTTACACCCTATATCTCTTTTCTAAGAAAGGTATTCAATACCATTTTGTAGAACTTGGATGGGAAAAATTCTCTTTCAGTTACTAAATTTTATATATCAATTTAATATTGAATAAGTTATTTGTGTTGCAATGATTTTTGAATTCAAATGTTTCTCAAAAGGATGTGTCTCAGTTCTTTGAATCCCGACTATATTTCTCTCTTTTAGGATGGAAAAATGACATCTTATCTCATAATTGTTTGTTTACATCCTTTTCTCTATTTTGGGTTAAGGTAATCAATTTTATTCTCCTTGAACTTTGAGGGAATTTCTGATTTGTTTTCTCTTTCCCTATGTTTGTCTTTTTCTCACTTATATTACTCTTATTTACGAAACTGACCTGTTTCATTGTATTACATGATGGAATTGTAGAGTGAGTAGTTTGAGGATAATCCTTACTCCTCCTTAACTTAATAATTGGAATATTATTTTGGTCATGTGTGACTACTGCTTGGTGCATGTAAATGAATTTATATTTATCCTTTATCAAACCTGTTAAGGCTCAATCATAAACTTAGGCTACATTTGGCTTGAATTTGGATGTTATATCTTAAAGGGGAAAATCTTATTTTAGGATGTTGATGGTTCATCCTAAATGTTGTCAAAGAGATCGAATGAGCATTATCCTTAGATATTATATGGTGGAATATGTTAATGTTGAGTATTGTAGATCATTGTTCTTCAAAATAACTCTATTTTTGTAAATTATTAGAGTTAGTATCTTTCTTTGATGTAGATTCAATGAACCATGAAATGAAATATAAATATCTATAGTAGGAATGTGATAAGTAATTTGGATGGATAATTACTTATCTAATTTAATTCCTTATGAAATCATTGACTTAAGATTATTTTGATTATATAATTATCTTTACTTAAGTTAATGTGATTTATCACTTTTGTCTTCCTTCATGACTATTATTTCTTTATGAAGTATTTTTTTGTGATGCTTTAACTGTTTCATAAAAGTAGAGTTCTTTTTATTAAACGGTTAGTTGAAAGCACATTGTTTTAATGCTTAGTGCTTATCATGCTCAATTCAATGAACTGACCCATGCTAGCAATTTTTGCAGATGGACTTCGTAAGTGATAAAAGAAGACAAGTTATTTTATGAAGTTACTTTTTTTTACCTAAAGATTGGATCTTTTATGAGGAAATATGATTCATTATTGAAATGTATTGTAAAATGACAATTTGTATTTCTCATTGAGTTATTAATGTTGTTTGATATGAAAGATGTCTGAAATGATTAGACTTGTAAAGTGTGTATTTCACTTTGATGAATGGAAAAGATTGAGAGTTTACTTATGCTTGTTGTGTCACTTCCTTTGTGTATTCTGTAAAGGGAATTATAAGCTTATCTTATTCTTTCTTAATCATATATGTTTTGAACCTTTTAATTTAGACTTAAAATGAAATAGGTGGAAAGGGAATTTGATGGACTATTCCTTTAATAAATGCAACTTATCAAGTTGGCATTTGTATCTGTTCATTTAATTAATTCACTATGGTTTATTAAATAATGTTAATGGAAGTGCAAATTCATTATGATATCTTATTAAAAGAAAAAGGTTACAATGAACTCTAATTCTTAACAAGAAAGAGGAAAATAAACTACCTCTTGATCAATACCTTCATTAATATAAGATAAGTGAAAGGTATACATGAACATTTAATAAGTATACTTCATTTCAATGAAGTATAACATAAAGGAATCTGATTTGGAACTTGATCAACTAGGAATGGTTGAGTAAAATGAGTAAACTTTATTGTTTGTTTGTTGTTTCTATTTTAATCAATTGAACCCTAACTAAGAAGTTAATGGTTAGAAATCAATCCTGTTGTTTCTGCAAAACATTAACAACTCATTTATTGTTGGAAACCTTAGAGGTCAATTAAACTAGAATTTTGGTAGGGTTGTTGTAATTAGACCTTAATTATGGAAAATAACTAAATAATTAACTTCTTACTTGGGTGTGTACATCTAGATGGGGTGATTCAGTTAGATATTGGCACACACCAACTTCAGGGCTGTACCTTCATGAAGAATTGGTTCTTCATGAAGATACAGTGTTACAGTTGACATGTTGCAGCACCCCTCAGAATTGGAACTTCTTGATCTATATAAACTTGGACTTGATCTTAGTTAAACTCTAGGTCAAGTTAGAAGTATGAATTAATATAGGGGTAACTCATGAAGACTTAGTATTACTAGACACATGGAATCCACTTAGGTTGATTGAGTATGTCTATGTACCCTTAGTCACCGCGAGTGGTTCTCTATACCAAACTATGTTGCTAACCTGGGTTAGGGTTAAACCTTAAACAAGTGGACTAACAAGAGTTAGTGAAGAAAATTGTAGATAATAGATGAGTGGGGTGAAGGATGTATTCTGTTTGACAAGTATACTATCTAGGAATAGTAATTTGAACAGTATGTTGGAAATATTTGGCTATAGTATCGCAACCTATTGATTGTGTTTTCCTATGTCACCTAGTTTAAGAGCGAGATATCAGATAAATATTGGTAACAAATATTCAGATAGGCCTCTTAAATAGAACACTTCAATACAAAAAATAGGGTAAGAGAACCAAGTATACCTAGTATACAGTTAAATGAGGTAACATGAGAGATCGGTACGATACCGAGTCATGAAATGAGATATCGGTGTTTCACTGAGTCATTACAGCTGCATATGGTTATCTATTATGAAATTAAATGGCATGGAATGTGTGTTGTAAATTATGATTATTTACAATAGAGAACATTATATTTATATTAAAAAAATCCCTTATTTATAAAGTCTTAAAATGGGAATGTTACATCTTGGTATCAGAGATGAATGTTACAGCTCTTGGACCTATTATGTCCATAATCTGATAAAACTTAAATTTTATTATTAGCAAAAAATGGTTAAAACATGAAGAAACATTGCAAACAACCCACCACCTGGTGGAGAAGTAGCTATTGCCCAAAAAATTGATGAGATCCTTGCTACCATGTTAGACATAAGAGATTGTTTGGTTGTACTTGAACAAAAAGTAATGGGAAATGAGGAGGAGGAAGAAGATGTTGGTAATAACAATCAACCACCTCCTGTGGACAACGATAATGTTTGAAATTTAGGAGTTAATAATGTAGACACCTAAATTTGGTCACATTCCCCTTAGTCTCTGATCGGATAACCAACTTAAACATGGGAACCTAACCATGGCCCCTTTCACCCCACATTAATATTAATTTAATTATTTTAATTAAATTAATCCTCATCCTCACAACTGTCACCATTTAATTGTCTTAATTGACCTAGTTCCCACCCCACCTAGACACCTCACCCAACCATCTCACCCTAGACCCATTCTTGGCATGTTCCCATAACTAACTACAACTAAGTCTTACTTGCCTTAATGAGCTAAGATTTGGTCTAACCTTAAAAGCACATGCCTAATATTTCTCTAACCACATTCCCAATCATTAGAAGGGAAGCTTTCGTTCTGATCCGTGACAACAAACCAACTTGGCCCAATAAATTAGAAAGATCTGCCCATTTTAGTAAACTTAGGAAATCTCGGCTTAACCAACGCCGGTTAAGATGGAACCATCGTCGGTTACCATTTATTGACCTTAGCAGTATTGTTTGAGAGGTTGTCACATTCTATACCAGAGGAGAGAGATTAGAGTTGTATGCAAGAACAACCATCATCATTTCACGCATCCAGACATTCATATCCAAAACTGGGACAAATCCAGAAGCCTTGCACTCATGGAAGCATTATGAGATTCACTGCTATGGTCCTAAATACCATCCTTCTAATCAACTACCATTACCATTTAGCCATCCAGTCTACATGACAATAAGTTTATCCCTAACCAAAATTGTTATTTCAGTTAGTAGATTTTATTACCACTGTTATTAATTCACACTTTGAATACTCATTCTCCTATCCCTTACCAACATGTAACCTAACCATTTTGTTATCCACACCACCAAATCACCCATACTCACTTGTTGTTAATCCCTGACTACACATGAGAATTCTATAAACCTCCTTATCCACCCTACCATATCTATCAAATACCAGATCAAACCTTGCAATCAAATCTCTTTGAGTTTCATACAACCCAACCTTACCGATGTCAGCTACCCATAACCATTGTCAGTCCTACATAAACTATCACCGGTCATACCAGACCGACGTCAGACTCTATGTTTTATACCCTACCCAAGAACAGAGCGAAACAACCTCCTACCAATTGACCTAAACAACCCAAAATCAAACCGTGACCAGTCCCAGTACCTTGACAGTCACCTCATCCTTTAAATCCAACTATAGCCTAGCTTGTTGTTATTGGATTTTATTATTGTACTTGAATGAGATACCTAAATCATATCGACTATAGTAGGAATCTAATTATTTCTCACATTAATTTTTTTGAAACAATGGATTGACAACCATCTAGGAAGTATCACACTTCCTGGAACTAGCATATGCTAGGGAATCCATTGTCATGTATCATTTAACTTATCTTTTGTGGTCTTGTTTTCTATTATAGGTAGTTCCTCCTATCTAAAAGGAATCTCTCATAATTGGAATTGGATTGAGAAGTTAGAACGCGTGTAACAACCATCCAACCAACCCATTTAACAGGTATTCCTCCTAGCCCATAACCCTATTTGTTTCATCATTCAAAAACTTAAAGAAAACGGTGAAAAAAATTCACACGCCCGGTGGGGCCCATCAGGGGTTTTATTGCATTTTCTTCATTTCTAGGAAACATTTGTGTGTTTTTTTTCCTTTAAAAATATTACACAGTAATTTCCTTCCCTAGTAATCCTCTCTTCTTTCAAATTTCTCTAAAAGAAACATTTCTCTTTGTGCATTTACAAGGAATCATTCTTCTAAAATATTTTCTCATAGTTTCTTTATGAAATTTAGAACAATAATGCAAAATTAACACCGAATATAATAATATTCAAATTTTATTCATCTGGGATATATTATCCATGTATGAGATTACAATATATAGAGTTTTGTCTCCTTGATTATAGGAGACAATAGTCATCCCTCATATCTCTCAACCCCGTCCTAGAATCTCTCAAATCTATCCCAACAATATCTCTCAAACTTATCTAAGTGAGTTGGCTTACCAACCAAATAACTCACTTACATTATTTGATCACAATAATATTAAAGCTAAATATTATGAGTTGTCATAAAAGCTAAATATTAGGAGTTGTCATAATAACTCATAAACTATTACAAATATCTTTTACCCAAATACATAAATGTGAGCACTAACATAATAAAATATCTATAACATCCCCCTCCCCTTAGTGCAAACATGGTGGAAAAACATTCACACACTTATCTGCAGTATGCTCATCCATGTGGCATGCACAACTTGGCTCATGGCCTTGATCAAAAGAAAGGCTCTCTCCTTCCATGGTTTTAAACAGGTTTACTACAAACATTGACATGAACATACCCCATCAACTGTCCACCTCATGTGGTTTTTGGATCTCCCACAAACCTTTTCAAGATCCATGAACTGACTTACATTGGTGCTTCTGATCTTCTGCAATGTTTTGACATCAACGGAAAATGCAAGAAATATCACTCATGCAGGAGCTCACGTATTACAATAGTTGAACAAGTATGATCCATCTATTCTTATTTCCAAAAATTAAACACACAACTAAAATAAAATGCCACAACACCATTGTGAGGCCCCGTCGCTTGCGGCTGGTGAGAGGTCATTGATTGACCTCCTTCCTCCGTTGCCTTTGTCCTCCATTCTATCCGCTGCTTATTTACTTAGTAATTTTGAAACTGAAGCTCAAGTTTTACTCCCCCAAAAATTAGATAAACGATAATGTATCCAGGAAAAATGCAAGAATTTTTTTTCTATATTTTATTTTACTATTTTTGGACTTATATAATGACACTTGACTCACAAAATGACATTTAATGACACTTATTTAACAAAAAAAAATGACACTAATAAAACTAACAAATGAATTTGAATTTACATTAATGAATGAATAAATATTAAAAAAAAAATACTTATTTCATTTTATAAAATTAACAACATCATATTAACCAAACATCTAGATACCACTTAGTTTTTTTTTTTTAACTTATGACTAAAACTATTATAAACATTTATGACTTATTTGAAATTTAGATAACAAATACCTTATTAGAATTTTTTTTTTAAAAATAACACTTTCCTTCAATTCATGTGTGGACAACTTTATTACTCAAATACTCACAAATTTGGAATGTGGAGTGAGGATAACGATAAAAGAAGCATGTGTGAGAGGAAGTTTTTGAATGTTACTAAGTGATGTGGACGTTAATGCAGGCATGTGGGATAAAAAAAGGAAGAGAGACTACACATGACACTTGAAATAACATATCCGATAATACATATATGGATATTTTATACCTTAATGAATCATAAACTTGGTCGACTGTCCACGATTTGAGAATGTAATAATAGAACCATGCATTTACCGATGCAAACTGTTTGCATGAATGACACACAAAGATCAAGCATTCATATTTTTATAGGAACACATGGTAGATCTTCAGATGGTAATCTCTAATGAAATATTAGCATGTGGTTGTCAAACTACAACTTGTTGGAAGCGGTGAGCATAGGGCTTGCTCAATGAATAACCATGTAATATTCAACTGCAACTAGAATATCCAAAGAATAGACCAAGCATGAGTATGCCGACGGATAAGTTGTGAACTAGAATTACATAAATATTAGAAATAAATATTTCTCGTAGTAGTCCCAATAACTATGAATGATTCATACAAATGCCCAGGCTTGGTGTATCACGATCCACAAGGAAAATGAGAAGTGGAAATATCAAACAGATCCTAGTATCATTTTCACGATTTCTCTTAAACCGCGATGTGGGTTTGCCTAAAATTTGTCAAGTATTTTCCTCGTGCATCCATCTTCAAAATCAAATCACAAGAACCTAGATCATATAAAATAACTTATGACCTATTCTTTTCACAAGAATAATTGAATTTAAAGCCACAACAACTCTATTTTCTCAAAGACCGAAATACATACTAAACTAACTCCACTCTCAGATGCACATTAATAGGATTATAACGCTGCTCTAATACCAAATGAAATATTTTCTTAGAGTTTCTTTATGAAATTTATAATAATAATGCAGAATTAACACCGAATATAATAATATTCAAATTGTATTCATCCGGGATATATTATCCATGTATGAGATTGCAATATATAGAGTTTGATCTCCTTGATTCTAGGAGTCAATAGTCATCCCTCATATCTCTCAACCCATTCCTAAAATATCTCAAATCTATCCCAACAATATCTCACAAACTTATCTACGTGAGTTGGCTTACCAACCAAATAACTCACTTACATTATTTGATCACAATAATATAAAAGCTAAATATTATGAGTTGTCATAACAACTCATAAAATATTACAAATATATTTTACCCAAATACATAAATGTGAGCACTAACATAATAGAATATCTATAACATATTATTTCTTGATTTCTGCATTTAGTGAAAGACAATACCTTCTCATATTCATCATTTTCTTTATCAAACGTAATCTTTTCAATTTGGGCTTAAAATCGGACACAATACATTTTGATTGGCTACATTTAGCTCACATTAAAATAAGGGAAAAATATATGTTGGTAGTCATTCCCAGCTAATGGTTGACACAAAGAATCATAGAAACCACATTCTCTCTCTCTCTCTCTCTCTGTGTGTCTTACCAAACTACACAAAATTGAAATATACACATATTTCTTAAACAAAATCTTACCTGGGAACACTTTTCAATGATCACACGATCTGATAGGAAGGTAATCCCCATCTCGTTTCTTCTGTTGAGTCATTACCTCAGAAGACGACCCACCCCCACCATAACATACATGAAACCTCTCCTTTTAGATATCCTTCTTCGTAGGTTTCCTTCCTCACCAAAACTCTATTCTAAAATTCATGAGTCAGTCTTCTAAATAGCACAAGCTAAACACATTAAAAATAACTTGTTAGGTACATGTTTTTAATGTTTGATTGACGTGAGTTTTGAGATGTGAGGACACTCTTCTCCATTTTTCCATTATGTTTCCTTACACACTCCACAATCACATTTAGAGTATTCTTAATTCTTCTGAGTGTGTCAGGACTTCATTGCATCATCTCTAGACCTCTGGGTTGATTATTTATCTCACTAAAATTCACAACAATCCATTTTTCTACATATTTCCAATTTTCATAGTAACCGGCATCGGTCACCCCTGACTGGCATATATTTTTCTTAACCAGAATCACTTTTTTGTTCTTTTGGGTTAAATTTCCTAAAGAACTGTTATCTCATTTTCTTTGCTATCAGATTTCCTGTGAGTCTTTGTACTCTCTCTACTTTGATAAACAATCATCATACAACTTGGTCATTTGACTGTCGCCAGTCTTTCCCTCATTTGATAAAAATGTTCCTGTCTTATAGTAAGCGACCTCGGTTACCCCTGAACCTACATCAGTCATCCTTAACCAACATCAATTACCCTGTATTTAACATCAACTGATATATTACCTAAATACACATATAAAGACTCGTTTTCTTCATTCCTACTACTTTCTGTGTCACCTACAGGATACAACATCAACTAATATACATTCATTCACATGTTGTTGACTCGTAGTCAAGCCAATGTTCTTATATTTCATGTGAGTTGTCAACCACTCCCACCTAGTCCTTCACCACCCTCTGTCTTGTCACCCATGGATCTGACCCTACTTACCACCATTTCCACAGGTGACAAAGAATTTGCATGAATCCTTGATCAGAATCCCGCAGCCTTGCAGTTCTAATTTTCCCACTCTTCCACTCGGGACTCCTCAAGTGATTTAATATATTGCATGCATGTATCCATATCTCCTACCCTTATTCCTGATTCTGTATCATCCCCTAATAATGTGAAGTTACCTTCACCTACTTCACCCCTAGTGGTCTCATAGCTAGGACCTATACACGCCATGATTGTTGCATCTGCAGTATCAGTCGCACCTATAGTATCTATTGTCCCCTCACTGACCACCTAGACCATAACCCCATCCTCACCCATTGTCTCAAAAATATCCATTGCAACACAACCACCTATGGTGTCAGTAACCTATACTCCATTCCAAAAAAAATTCCTCTCCATCCCACAAACACTACCCCCAATCACTACTAGAGTCACTACGACTGTCCCACCTACATACACATACTATCAACAACCCCCTATCTCATCTGTCAGCCATTCTGGATACATACCCTCTATGTCAGTCCCCTATTATCAACCTCTCTATTCGGCATCAGAATAAAATGGAATGTCACCCATATCACAGGTTCAATACCAGCCCCCTTATACCATAGGAGGAGCCCTTCCACCATAACCTACCAATGACCTCATCAAATTAATGATGAAAAGGATGTAGACACTAGAAGCGTCGGTTTCTAGATCATGTAATTCTCTCACCTACGATGAAATTTGTAATGATCCTATTCATCCGTCCATACCTATTCTCCCATACTTTGTATATTGGGAAATGCCAAAATTCAACCGTTTCAATAGTAAAGAAGACTCGCAGCAGCATTTGCGGTCTTTCAAACATGGGTGTTACCTGATAACCCATGATGATACTTTACTCCTACAAACCTTCCCAATGTCCATGACAAGACCTGCATTAGACTATTTCAGTTGGTTACCAAGACAGTCCATCTACTCATTTAATCAAGTAGCCCAAGCCTTCTTAGATCGCTTCTCCATCAACATTGTCAAGAAGGTTACCATGAATGATCTTTCTTCCACACAACAACATGATGATGAGTCTATCGCTGAATTTTTCAGTCATTGGCATAGCCTAATTAACCAACTCACATTTCAATTACCTCAAACTGAACTCATAGATTTGTTTACTTAGGCTTGTGTAAGATACATCTCACCAACCCTACAAGTGTAGACGTTTCACACTTTTGACGAGGTATTCACCATGGCACGGAAATTGGAAATTTGTGCTATTGAAGAGAAGAAAATTAAACTTCATAACAAGAACATCACGTTTAGATCAAATGATGCTTATTCATCTTCAAAACCACAAAAAAACTATTCAAAACTCAAAGGATCTACCAACACCGTAGTTCTCAAGGCTGGTCCCCCTCATAAATCAAATCTAGCCAAACCTCCTTCTAATCTGTCTCCTGTCCAATCTTTCTGGTTTAGATGAGAATGGTGAAAGTACACTTCAATAGGAGAATCGTATTCCTATATTCTGGAAAATCTTGTTAAGGCTAGTGCCATCACCCTTCCACCTATAAAACCACATACATGTTTTGACCCTGAGCGCCCCATGCTCGCATGGTATAAGGAACAAAACTTTACAACTATCATCCTGTCAAAGGTCAAAGCGACAATAACTACATCACCTTTAAGAATATCATCCAAGAAATGTTAGACAACAAATATCTAGTATTTGATAGCCTGAATGCACCCACTAACCAAAACCTACATATCTTCAAGAATCCATTTCCTAATCATTCCCCTTCTTCCAACCAGGCCAGTGATACTTCAAATAATGATAGCAATGTCTGTGAGGTCCACACTATTTTTGATGACATACCAGTTGCTTCCCAATTACCTCATGTTACTTCCATAGATGAAATCTTAACATGATATCTCATACCTACACACGAACCTATTTCTTCTACTACGTCACCCAAAAAGGAACCCCCTTAATTTTCTCCTTCACCCTTGGAAGAGCCTATAATTAGCACGCCACCTTTGACCCCTCAAATTTCTGAGTAGTCATCAATGACACCTCTCTTACTCCTAGAAGATACATATCCACAACCTACACCATCACAAGGAGATTCAACCTGATCTAGCCCATCCTCTCCTCTACCCATGGAGGATCCTATAGAAATAACATTTTGTATATATGACCATTCACCATCGAACCTTCAAGAGCCCACTAATCTTCTTTCAGCTCTCTTACCCATAGAGTCTGGGGCTAGCTATTTCCCTGTGTCTCAAACACATTTTACAGGAATTGCTACTTGATCCACGTCAGTCCCTCTTACATCAATACCATTTTCACACTTGGATGATTGCCTAGACTTTGTTGATAGAGACTTACTTTGGGAATGCCTTCTACTTCATGTATCAACATAAATGTAGTTTTCAGTCACCAAAACCTCGATTATCTACCCAAAAGTGTTTCAAGCAACCAAAACAAACATTACCATGACTATTGCAACACCTTCCATGTCACCACCCATGGCCCAACTCACACCTCTTCCCATAACCCAATATACATCTACACCCAAACACCTACCCACACCTATATCATCTCCCTTACCTAAACCTATTACTACCTTAGGGGTTATACTGACAGCTAGCCTTACTAACCCACCCATCAAATTAGATTTACCCACATCTTCCAAAAATAACACTAAACTTACCCCAACCCCTAAAGAAGAAGACCCAACCTCCTAGGAATCATATACCAACCTTGCCTACCATGTCATTATCACCTTCACCCCTTCTGTCCATCCTAGGACATCACCCCTTGACCCTGGTCAAACAACCCCTGCCCACTGGTAAACCAAGAATGCAGCATCCCATTTCCTCATCATAGACCTTTAATATACCCAAACGACCCACAAAACTTCCTCCCTCACCCGTAACCTTCTTACCACCCATATCTCCACTATCGTCCATAACTTCTTCACTACCAATCGCACTTTCTTCTCTTTCACTCACACCTTCTACCTAACCTACACCACCCACCTCCATAGCACCTCGGTTACCCTGATGGGTAACCCGTCCTCTTCCACCATCTTCTTTTCCCTCCACATCTCATACACCTGTGTCATTGTTGGCCAAAAATGTGCAACCTAAAGCTAAAAATACGCTACCCTCTAATAAGGTAGTTAAACCAACCAAAAAATTTGTCGCTAGCTCTTCTACCATGCCCATACCTGAGCAGATGCAACCAATACCTAAGACCACTCCATACACCAAACTAGTAAACCAAACCATTCCCCCTCTTGTAAATCCTCTTCCTCCACAATCATCCATACTTGTACCCAAACCCACATTCACCTCACATTGTGACCCACTGGCAGGATCCTACGCCAAAATCTTGACCAATATCCTCGAAAATTCTATCATCACATTACCACAACTTTGACTTTACGACCCACTCAAACCCAAACCAAAAGGGTTTGACAAAACTAAAATTTGTGCCTATCATCATGTGCCAAGACACGATGTAGAGAACTGTAAGGCTTTAAAAACCACTCTTGTCTAATTGTGTCCTCCCAAAGAAAATTTTGACGATGATGATCTTCTTGATGAGGACCCCATTTCACCTCCACCAATTTCCCCAGATCTCCTTCCATTACCTACTAAGCAACCAAAATCTCCACCCCCACAGCCTTTTGATCCACTCCTGAGAGTCAAGATTAACATGGTATTTATAAAAGAGTTAGAAAAACCACCACCCAAATGTCAATGCACCTTACTCATTTCACAAGGATCATATACCCCATTAGGTTTTTGTCCCTCATGTGACTATACCTTCCATGACACACCACCTTCTTCCACTTCCCCTCAAATTAACATGATCAAAGTTGCCACCCGTGCTCAGAAAGACAAGGGCAAGGAAAAAGCAACTATCCCATCAACCAACCCTATACCCAACATACCATCCACACCCATACCCAAGTCACCATTCGATGTCCTGCATATCATATATCCAATGGGGTCATACATCACACAATGTTAAAACAACTACATCGATCCCCCTTCAAAATGTCCTTATATAATCTTTTCTAAACACCTTAGTCACATCGTCAATCCCTCATGGAGGTCCTTTAATCTATTGAGGTTTTACCAAATGACCCCATGTATGTAGCCTCCATCATTACCCATCACCAAGTTGCCTCTCTCACTAGGTCATCACCTTCCTCTATGCCTCCACATACTCACCAAGTAAGCACCCTCAACTTTTCAGATAAAGAGATCTCTCCCTTCCAGTCTGACGACCCCAACCCTGCTCTTTTCATCTTCATCTTTATCAATAATATACACATACGACATGTTATGATTGATGGTGGTGCTAACATTAACATCATCTCCTCTCATGCATATGACCAAATGTGAATACCTTCTAATTGCATGTATGGTAACCCAGTTATACTGCACTCCTTCAATGACGCCATGACCTCTACCCTAGGTACCATCGTTATCCATGTCCACGTAGGTCCCCGCACTATCGTGGAACTTTTCTATGTCATAGAGGGGGAGTTTCAGTATAATTTGTTTCTTGGCCAACCTTGGATCCATGTCATGGGTTGTGTCCCTTCAACTTTACACCGTTACCTAAAATTGAACATGAGGGACATAATTACACCATCCCTGCCGACCTGTCACCTTTCAAGACCTATAACATGCTATACCATCCTAATGATGTACTTGTATTAGTCAAGGCATCTTCCACTATCCCTACTTGATCTTTTCCTACAAGTCAATCCACAAAAACTGGCACTACCTCTGCTGCATCTAACCTTGCTATCCCCACTACAGCTATAGCCTCTACTGCTGACGCACCTGTTTCCTCATCATCTAGTGAGACGTCCATCCCCGCTACCCACATACCGAATATCAATCCCTTAGAAGGTGTTTTTCAATGCCTCACTCTAGGGGAATACGGTATATACAATATCTACACCTTACCCCGGAAGAGTATGGGAACCTGTGCCAACACCCCAGTTATAACATCCACATCAGAAAATTTTTTCCATATGGCCCTCCACACCTTTACACTAATCTGATGTATGGGGAACTAGATATTTCCACCTATAAACTTGAACCTCCATCCCAAACCCAACCATTTTCATCTGACCTATGCTCCCTCACTAACCGCTACTTCGCTCAAACTTTCCTCCACCAGTTCGCATGGAAAGGATTTGAGTTCAGATTTTATGAACAGAGCCACCATACTGTCATTTCTTTTACCTCTCATAAACACAATGACCGTAGTGGTATTGGTTTTAACGCTCCACCTTCTAAGAAGGTTTGTGTCAACCTCATTTAGGACAAGAAATATTCCCCATCTCATTCACCCACATTACCATCTTCACCCACGGAGTCCATAGATCTCAAATCTATTCCTCCTGAATTTTTTTTATAAACACCATTTCCTTGGGACCGCTGACCTATCAACATGATGGAGAAGCTCCCTCTTCTCTCCCATTCCTGTATCTTGACATGATCCATGACGAAACACCTTCTGTTAATATTGTTCAATGTCAGGATGATGATTCTATCCTCACCTACCTTAGTGCTGAAGACTCTTATATTCATCGATCATTACCCTCTGAGATGCAAACCATGTTGAACGAATCAACCATCGAAATCAATATTAACACTTAGCACGACCATTACATTCTGAAGATCAGTCAATCCTTAGACGCTACTAAATAGGAATCCTTCACCTCTTTCCTTTGGGACCATAGCAACACATTTTCATGGTCCTATGCCGATATGTCTGGTATTGACCTAAAAATCATGATCCACAATATCGTAACCATTCTTGATGCCAAACCCATCAAACAAAAGTTGTGGAAAATGCATCCTCACATTTCTCTTCTAGTGAAATAAGAGCTTCAACATCTTCTCTCAGTTTCCTTCATTCTACCCATTGACTATTCCCAATGGATTTCCAACATTGTTCCTATCATAAAGGCGAAAGGGGAATCTGCATTTGCATGGACTTCCATGACCTCAACCTTGCTTGTCCCAAAGACAATTTCCACCCACCAGGAATTGACCAACTAGTTGATCTCACTGCTATCCATGAAATGCTATCACTCATGGACAGTTTCTCGAGATATAATCAAATATTACTAGCTCCACAAGATCAACACAAAAATACCTTCATCACCCCTTAGGGGAGTTTCTGCTATCGGGTCATGTTTTTTGGCCTAAAAAACACTAGTGCTACATATCAGTGAGCCATGAATTACATCTTCCATGACATCATGCATCACATATTGGAAGATTACGTAGATGGTCTGCTTGCCAAATGTAAACATCGAACCGAAAACCTGCCGGTCCTTAAAGTCATCTTTGACCGTCTCATCAAGTATTGTGTGTGTCTTCAACCAAAGAAGTGCGTCTTTGCGGTACTTTCCGGAAATATCCTAGGTTTCATCGTTTCTTTACGTGACATAGTAGTCGATGCTGCTAAATTCAAGGCTATTCTAGAAATTCCTCCACCCACTAATATTTGTCAACTTCAAAGCCTACAAGTAAAGTTATAATCTATTCGTTATTTTATCTTGCAGCTTTCTGACCACTGTCAACCATTTCATCATCTTCTCAAGAAAGATGTTTCATTAAAATGGGATGATGAATGCCATAAAGCCTTTGAGGCATTAAAAAAAAACCTCCTTCAACCACCAGTGCTCATTCCTCCTAAGGTTGACCAGCCCTTCTACCTATATATTTCCATCACTGACTATTCTTTAGGTGTCATGCTCGCTTATCATGACAACCAGCACAGAGAGAAAGTGGTTTATTACATAAGTTGTACCCTTCTTGACTATGAAACTAGATATACCCACGCCGAAAAATTCTTCTTAGCCTTAGTTTTCATCACCACCAAACTCTGCCATTACCTACTCAATCACAAAACCTTCATCATTACTAATACTGACCCATTACACTATATGTATGCCAAACCCTATCAACATCAACATGTCACACATTTGCTTATGCTTCTTTCTGACCTTGACCTCAAATTCATTCATAAAAATTCTTTTAAAGGCCAAGCTATCGCTGACCAACTGGCTGACACACCTATTTCTAAGAATCAACCATCTAACTTCGAATTCCCAAACAAGTCTATAGCTACCCTTTCCCTGAATGAACCAATTACCAAATGACACTCTTCTTCGATGGCTCCAAGTGTCAGCACGGGGGTGGGGCTGGTGTTATCCTCATTCCTCTTGATGGTGAACCTATGCCTTTGTCTTTCAAACTCGATTTTTATTATACAAACAATATTTCTGAATACAAAGCACTCGTATTGGTTCTCCATGCTAGATATGCCTTAGATGTTAAGACAACCAATATCTTTGGTGATTCTTAGTTGGTCATAAATAAATTCAATGGTATATACTAGTGTCGTAATGAGATCCTTCAAAAGTATAAGCATCACGTAGACATACTTTTGACCACCTTTGACCATTATACATTTCAAACCACCCCACATTATACCAATAAATTTGTGGATACCATGGCCTACTTGGCTTCTTAAATACCTATTTCACCCACCGAATCTAAAATATTTTTCACCATACAAAAGCTACAACCACCCTCTTATTTACCTCATGAAGTTTACTCCGTCAGAACCATTTCTTCTAACCCACATGAACTTTGGTATAAGAAATATGCAAAATATCTTTCCCTTTCCATTTTACCCGTTGATCTCACTTGTAATGGACAACGTGCCTTTCTTAAAAGTGTCTCCGATTATGTCATCATGGGTGGTCTTCTTTACAAGTGTGGCTTCGACGGAATTCTCTTACGATGCCTTACAAGTTTTAAAATTCCCTAGACCATTAAGAAAGTACACGATGGAATTTGTGGAGGTCACTTTAGTGGTTTAGCTATCGCAAAACACATTCTTCACCTAGGTTATTATTGGCCAACCCTAAACCATGGCTGTTGTGATTATGTCAAATGTTGCATGAAATGCCAATAACATGCTAATCTCCACCACAAACCTAGTCATGCCTTACAAGTCGCACAAGAAATTTGGCCTTTCTTTGAATGGGGTTTGGATCTTGTCGATGAAATCAACCCCCATTCTTCAAAACGCCACCAATGGATCATAACCGTTATTAAATATTACACTAAAGGGTAGAGGCCATTCCCCTTATTTCTAAAAAAGCTGGAAAAATATGTGAATTCATCAATCATCACATCATTTTTCATTTTTGTGTTCCTCATCGCCTCATTACTGATAATAGAAATCAATTCAAGAACAAAACCATACGCAAACTATGTGATGATTTTGGCATCTAATTTAGTTTCTCATCACCTTATTACCCAAAAACTAATGGTCAAGCTGAATTAACCAGTAAAACCTTGAACAAATTTCTTATGAAGGTAGTTAATGATACCAGGAAAGATTGGCATACACACATTCTTTTCACCTTATGGGCTTATCGCACTAGTATTCACACTTCGACTGCTGCCACACCCTTTTCTATGGTCTATGGTACTGAGGTTGTCTTACCTCTCAAAGTCCAAATTCCATCTCTCCACATCTCACTACATGACATGCTCAACAATGATGAATTTCACCAATATCGTTTGGCGTAACTTGAGTTATTAGATGAATGTCATCTCAATGCTCTTGACCATCTCCAAATATACCAAAAACATATCAAACATGCCTATGAAAAACATGTTCATGAACAAACCTTTCAGTTCGATGACCTCATCCTTAAGGAAAATCAACATGTAAAAAAAGAGGAGAGAATTAAATGGGGAAAAATTTATTCTAATTAGCTCAGACCCTATATTGTTACCCATGCCTATGGATCAGGTGCTTATCGTTTGTCTTCTCTTAAAGGTAAAACCGAACCTGAGCCCCTTAACGCCTCACATATTTGACCATTTTATTGTTGACGTCAAGTTCTATACCACTTTTTGTTATTTGATCGCTCATTATTTGAGCATTGTTCACCTTCCATATTACCCTTTTTGAGGATCCACGACTCAAAACGAATCATGTGATACCCGTCACCATTTTAGCCTTGTCTTCAATATGAGTACTATGGCTCTAATCATAGCATGATTCTCATGGATACTTTTCATCTTCTTCAAGATGGAATCCCATGGTCGTTCATCACTTGAAACCAACCCTTTCATAATCAACTCTTGTGTACTATGGTTTTGTCACCTGAAAAAAAGCCTACACTTCCTCTATAGTCTTGTCCATGACTTAAACATCAAAAAACAAAAAGGGATGCAACTCTTTGAGTCAAACTTCCAGAAAAAAGATGACTCCCTCAAGAGGGACATCTCTTCACCCTAATTCCACTACTCTAAATAGACTACTCCCTTGAAGGACAGTTATATCATAGTTATTCACAAATTAAATAAAAATATCAAGAAGCTTCCCGCATCGATCAGCTTCATGAAGAGCTCAAGGAGATAATATACTCATCCCATATAGACTTCCTGCATCGATTAGTCTATTACAAAGAAACAAATGAAGAAAATGATGACATTTTCATCATGGAATTTCCTATTCTTGATCCTTGGTTTCTTGTTCCGAAAGACAGACTATCGTACACTAAGTTATGCTAAACCACCTATTCTCACCTCCTTGACTTTTTAGCCTAATTCCCTAGTTACACGAGGGACTTGTCACAAATACAACATTTGGTAATTATGTAATTTTATCCACCCTTCGAATGGTCCATTATGCAACACCTTTAGGTCTTACGTTCATAATCCCCTCCTAGGTATGGTCAACTCATTTGGGTTCTTATTAATTAAACGACTCTTTTACCACCTCTTACCATTTTCCTTCCTCATTACTTACTGATTATCCTATATAGGACCATATCATTGACACTTATATTTAAAACCCACTCAACCATGCCTACAACCTCAAATCAATCATGCCTATGACCTACATTTAACCATGCCTAACACCTCTCAACCCATTTTTCTACTTCATCCTAATCTTCCCTAGCTTATGGGATAACTACATTGGCCTGAGGTCCTTTTTCATCGGGACTATGTACATAGAATTTCGAAGGCATGGGGCCCTTGGAGGTTATCTAAACCACTCTTTACCCTAACCAATTTCCCCCCATTTTTCCTATTTCCCATTCTACTTTGGTTTCTCATTTATACCACCAACTAGAAATAAAACAAATCACATATACATTCATTCACAAGCATAACTACTACACATTTTTGCACACATCATCATAACATTCACCACTTTACTATTTCACATTTCCATAAATAACAAATGTTTGGAAATTTCAACCATCACATACATTTACATCACCATTTGTTTCCTTTTTCCTAATACCTTGGAACTTAAATAAAAAACTAAAACTTGACTCAACCATGCCTAAATCAACTTGACTCAACCATTCCTAACGAACCTAACTCCACTATGCCTAAACTAACCTGACTCAATCCTTTCCTATGTCCTAAATCAATCCATGCCTATGACTTGACTCAATCCATGCCTATGACTTGAATCAATCCATGCCTAAACCAACTTAACGCGATCCATGGCTACACCGAGATGACTCTATCATGCCTAACTTACCTAGTTTCCATCAAATGTACAAAATCATCATCAAAGTTACATATACTCATACACATCATACCATGAAACATCATCATGTCTATATATATCATCCAAATCAAAGTGTCCATACATATATAATCGACTCCAAAATCTATACAAATATCTCTCATCTACCATATAACAAATAAAAAGGTCTGAAAATCTTTGGCACGTAGGCTGGTATCATGTATACAAAACATCAAAAAATATCTCATAAATAACCTCACTATCATCGACGCGTAGGCTGGTATGTATGAAAAATAATCACAATACTATCTAAAATGAGGAAATCCCTTGTCTTCCCCTCGAATATTAGAGTCGGTCTCTCCTGACTCTTCTGCTGTTCCTGTGTGGTGCCCACCAACCACCTCCCCTCCTACTGTGGGCCTCTATCTAACTGTCGATGACCCCTCACCTAGAGCTTGTCTCTATATATGGGTAGCCTCACCCTCCTCCTATCTATGGGTTCACCAGCCCCCTGTGCTCTCCACATTATGAGTGTGAGATCAGGTCCTCTCACTCGAGCCTGCTATGCTTGGTACTTTACATATGAAGGGATATTTATCCCTGCCATTACCAAATGATCCTTATAATACCTCGCCTCACCTAAGGAATCCCTGAATATCACCATAGGCACTGTCTAAGGATATTTCATGGGTCTCACCATGACCTGTGTGCTTGACCATGATAACAGTGGCCTCTGTGCCTATACATCTACCATGGGATCCTGTGCCTAAGCCTGTATCGGTGCCTACACCAGTACCTGTGCTACAATCTGATCTTGTAAGGCCACAATCTATACCTGAGCAGTAGCCAACTAGCCCTGTAACCCAGTGACCTACCCCTGTAGGGTGGTTACCTACCCCCATCTCTGACTCTACCCTGTGCGGGTGCCTACCCCTTTAAACCTATGATCTAGGCCTGAAGGGTTACCACCTATACTTGTAACATGGCCACCTCTGCCTCTGAACCTGTCAACTATCCCTATACACCTATAACTTGGGCCTGTAATGCGGCCACATGTCCCTATATAGTGTCCTTATGGACTATGAGGGTCGCCACATCTAGCTGCCCTAGCCTAGGTGTTGCTTCTTGCAGTTGTGCTTCCCACCACTATCTAAACAACTGACATCATCAATCTTTCGGTCCACTAGTGGCTTCTCTTGCCCGATCGGAATGGTATGGCATAGTGGATACATAGGTCTCTGCACATCATCCCTCCTATACTGTAGGAAAGGAGGTGGTATATCCTTTAGTAGCCCAAAATGCCATCTGAGCCTGTCTATGGGTATCATCTCATGCTCTCCCATGTGATGCCCCTCTATCCATCGAACTAGATGTAGCTCATCTAACTTTGCGTCCCTGTGCTTGTATGAGGGGAAGCCCACATATGGCCTCTAAATAATGTCTACTCTAGATAAGCCCTCCAATATGTGTTTATAATCAGCTATTTCATGTGTAGCCCCAACATCTCTGTGCACTCCAGCAATTGGCACCCAGCACCTGTAACCCACTCGAACCAAGCCGACATCAAATGCATCACAACGGGGCATACCTACTGGCCTCACACATATAATGTGCTCATATGCCCAGTAGTGGAGAATAAAGGTGCAACATAGGTTAAACCGCCACAATCTCCTATATACGCACAACTCCTAGTACAAATACACCAATTATACTGGTGCCCAAGAAAAGTAGGTGCTATCCTCCATCATGTCATGGAGGACCCCCATCATCGCCCATGGGAATCTCCCACCCTCTGCATCTAGCAGTGCAAAACAACACACTTCCTCCATAATAAGAACAACTAGCCTCATTTCCTCAGGATGGCCTGCATACATCTCCCTATAGCTCAAACTCGTGCTACGGAACCTCATCTCTACCATTCCCTCACCAAACATAGTCAGCATAAACTCCTCAAATTCCTTTAAGGAGATCAAATACACCTACGTCCCCACTATCAGTCACCACAGGATCTTGTACACATCCTCCAGGGTGACATCTCACTCGTCGGTAAATGGAAGGTATTGGTTGCTAAGTCCCATCTGTTGATCAGGGTGATCATGAAACTCAGCTCCCAAACTATGTGCCTATAATGTCTCACTCCTATCAAGCTGACATCTATCATGTGACTCCACTCATCGACAGTAACGATTGATTATATCGACAACAACAAGGATAGTACTCTGTCTCTCATTCATAGCTGCTCCCTGCCTTGCATTCAACCAATCACACACATTATTAAAAACTTATTTTACTCAACATTGACCTTCAACCCCTCTCTTCTTCCTAGCCACTCACCCACTATCTATTTTACCCACTTTACCTAACATTTCCCCTTACACTTCCTATACCTCTATCCCTTTCACCCTAACCGGCACCGGTTACTCCACACCGTCACCGGTCCATTTTAATCGACATCAGTTCCCTCATACTTAACCGATGTTGGTGTACAAAGACTAATGTCAGCCGTACCTTGACCGGTGTCGGTCATTGTTACCACACCCAAACCCAAAAGCCCAATTTCCTGTACCTAATTTCTTTCCCATTTTCCCTATGAACCTACCCACACCTCACCTAAGTCCCTTCCTAACCCTCTTCCCCTACCTCTGACCTTTCCCACCCCCACTTTCCTTTATTTAACCATAAATTTCAATTATTTTAACCTCCCTACCTCTACCCCTCTACATTTCCTTCTTCCTATATCAAATAATAATGAAAGGATTAGATCTTACCTCATCTCAATGTCACCTCTATGGTAGCATGTCTGGCTGTTGTGTTGGTGGTCCAACTGTACCCTCTTCTACCTCTGCCATGTCCAAATAAACCTCCAACCTCTCTACCAATCACCTCCCTCCACCTAATCTCGTGGAGCCATCTACCTGGCTCTCCTCTCTAACTAGATCTCTCCACCTCAGCTCGGTATAGTCCCACGTACTTTCCTCTCGCCAAGGCACAAAAGTCTCATGCTCTCGTCATTTTCACAAAATCCAAAACGTATAAATGAATCCATATTATATGGATTTTTCCTTTTTATAGACCCACATCAACCTGATTGATGTCAGTCATGGTGTGCCCTATTCAATTGATTCCATTCATGTTATAGACACCAAATTTGGGTCTTACGACACCCTGTACTCCGTATCTCATCCCGCAACCTAACCCTACCTCATCACCTAAACCTTACACACCTAATAATTTATTAATTACCTTATAATTAATAAATCCACATCTCCAACCCCGCCACCTCATCTCGCCACCTCACCGTGACCTAACCCTAACCCTAAACCAACCTAATTAAGACCTATGACTTGGTCTAGACCCACACCCATGACTCATTACCCCTCACCCACACCAAAACGAGCATAATAATGACTTGACCAAGCCCACAACTGATCCCTCGGGAGAAAAGGAGGGAAAGATGGCTATTTTACTAAAAATAGCCACTTTGACCTAACCGAAATCGGTTCCTACTCGACCGCCATTGGTTACGTAACCGCCATTGGTTCCCTATTAATGACCTCCCAAACCAAAAAAGAAAGGATCTGGAATTCATTTGGCAAAAAAAAGAGAAGTGAAACAAGCAGAAGAGGTTGCAGAGAAGAGGATCGATCCGAAGACTGTAACTGAGCAACTGGATCGCTGTCATACTCATCCCAACATTGGAAAGGACTGAGGATAGCCTCATCAGCTCGTTTTCCAATACCGGATCAGCCCAACTAAGCCTTATTATCGCCACCATATTCCTTGGACCTGTATCTTCATCAGGAACTAGTAGTCCTTCCTAGACAAAAAGGAGTTCTTCACAATCGATCTGATCTCTCTACGGTACACGCACACCTTCCCAACACTCAACAGGTATTCCTCCTAGCCCTAACCCTTATCTGTTTCTCAAGATAATGAAAGGATAGAAGCAACTCTATTTTAGAACAAAATTTTGTGCGAAACATTTTGGCATGCCCGGTGGGACCCTTTTCAGGTTTCTTTCTTTCTTGCTTGCTTTCATAAAGGGAGCACACTTGTTGTTTCTTTCTTCTAAATATTCACAAAATTTTTGTCATTTTGGTAAAAGAATTTTTTTTTCTTTCACGTCTTTGCATTAGTGAAAGTCATCTTCTTTGCTTCATCGAATATCACTTTCGATTTGGGTTTAAAACACGTGCATCACATTCTTGCTTGTTGTTTTTAATTCTAGTGAACGTAGATTAAATAACAGGTCGTACACGTAGGGGTGATATCCACGGTATTGACAAGAAATTAATCTTATTCTCACTGCACAACACATACCAAATCACATCATAATCAACACAACAGCTCAAACATCCCCCCTTCCAATGGTATTCCTCTGCTCGATTGAGGTAGCCTTATGAGCCAAAATAAACTTGACATCTCCCTTAGATCTCTTGTTTAGGATTGACATCATCTGGCGTCTAAGGCATAAGCCCAAAGTGATTAAAACTAATCCTAGGGTTAGTCTCTTGATTTGTTTGTGCATCTTGTTTGTTTTTTAGTTCTGTTTCTCTGTCATACACTATTTCTGTGATCACTTCAAGACAGTTTGGTAGGTATATTAAGCATTGTTATCCCCAAACCAGCAGCTTCTTACATCCTCTCTTTTCTTTCACAGTGACCGACACCGGTCCCATACTACCAACATCGGTTAACTGACCGACGCCAGCTACATTCTGACCGACATTGGTTATCTGACCGATATCGGTTACTGTGTTTAACAGTTTTTGACAAACCAAAAACCTATCAATTCTAACATTTTGTTGCTGTTTCTATTCTAGATTGATTAAATCCTTGTTGTGTCCTCTTGTCCATGGTTGTTATCACCCAGAAATAAGTTGTAGTAATGATTTCACATGATTATTCCATGCCTTTGCCTGAGTCACCCCCTTCACATCCTATGGGGAATCCTACAGATACCAGTAATTTTCCCACGATCCCTGTAGGAGATAAGGAATTTTCCAAATTTTTGGATGCTAATCCTAGCACCGTACAATATTATTTTTCTCATACCCCTAACTGTGCACCCGATGGTCAGCTCCTCGTTGGTATGCCTATTAGTATCACCGCTCACTTAGCCCCTTCCCCACCTAATAACTCCGCCTCACTGTCTTCATCCTTAGCCCCGTCTCCCAGCTCAGTAGCTTCGGTGGTTCATACTACACCAATTGGCTTTCCTTTCGTTAATATGGGGCCCCACGTGTCAATACTGTCCATTGACCCTACCTCATCTCTCTCATAGACTGTCTCTTTTATAGCTTGCTCTCTGCCACCTATACACACGAGCTTTCCCTCAATAGCTCCGCCCACCTTTTCATTTCCACAAATTCATCCAGTGGCCTCAACCTCTTATATAGGACACCCTTATTTGGCTGCCCCAACACATTCATCACCATTATCTTATCAAAATTCACTCCCACCACTGTCTAGTAGCGGCTCTTGGACCAATCCTCCTTTTTTACAACGACAGCACCATCATCTAACCCAACCAATGATTTAATCAAACAGATGATGGAAAAGATGCAAAATCTTGAGGCTTCTGTTTCAGGAATTCGTAGCACCCTGACATACGAGCAATTTTTTCGGGAGCCTATTCATCCTTCTGTCCCCCTTCATACATATCCTCCTCAATGGGAATTACCAAAATTTACTCACTTTAATAGTAAGGAGTACCCTCAACAACACTTGCGATCGTTCAGACATGCCTGCCATCTGATTGCTCATGACGATGCCTTACTACTCTGTACCTTTCCCATGTCCTTATCAGGACCTGCCTTGGAGTGGTACAATGCTTTAGCCCAGCACTCAATCTTCTCATTTAACTAGTTAGCCCAATATTTCTTGGATCACTTCTCCATCAATATTGCCAAGAAAGTATCCATTACCAACCTCTATGCCATCCGAAAATTTGAAGATGAGTCTATCACAGATTTTTTTGGACGATGGCAGGGCCTCATCAACCAACTTACTTACGCCTTACCTTAGGCCGAGCTCATCGAAATCTTTGTGTGGGCCTGTGCTAAACACATTTCTCCCACCCTCCAAATTCAAACTTTCCACACCTTTGATGAGGCCTTTACTATGGCTCGGAAACTAGAGATTCGAGCCTCAGAGGAGGAGAAATTGAGGTTACGAAACAAAAGCTCAAATTTCTGGACCCAAGACTCTACCGCCAAACCCAACACCACCAACTCTCACGCATCAGATGCTTCAAAATCAAAGGGTGCAATACACGCAGTGAAAGTCAAATCTCAAGCACTGTTTAATACCCAATCGAAAGCCACCTATAAGTATAAAGCCGAGCCCATCAACTACACTCCCTTGGGAGAAACTTATTGTGTGATCTTAGACAAATTGCTTAAAGTAGGAGCTATCGCCTTGGCTCCTGTTAAACCTCACTTCGGGTTTGATTCCACCCGCGCTATTCCTTCTTGGTATAAATAAAATGACTTCTGTAACTTCCATCGCGTGAAGGTACATAGTCACGAAAACTACAAGATGTTGAAAAACATAGTGCAGGAAATGTTTGATACAGGGGATATAACTCTTTATAATCCTAATGCCCCCACTAATCGAAATTTAAAAATCTTCAACAAACCATTTCCAAACCATGCATCTAACAGTAACACAAACCAAGACACCTCAGCCAAGGAGAAGAGTGTGCATGAGATCCATGCGATTTTCAACTCCCAACCCAGGGCTTCCATTGAGGAAATTCTGAATCAAGATTCTTCACCAACACAGGGATTCTTGCCCCCTTCTCCTTCATCAGGACAAGAGTACAATACCGCTATTCCTTTACCCATAAAAGAATTAACCTCCCAGTGTTCTCTTCTCACAAATGAACCTTCTTACACCACATCCCTGCAAGATTGTGATCGGATGTTATCTAACTTATCTATTTCCCAAACATCTCCTTCCACCACTCTTGCTGCAACAGAAGAAGGCTTGTCACTTTTTCTGTCACCCTTAGAGGAGAAACCCCTTGAGCCTACATCACCAAACTCCTTAATCATGATAGATCCCCTCGAGCATGCCCTCCTACCTATTAGTTCTTCATCACCTAAATCTTTTCAGCGACCAGTTGACTTCTTAACACCTCATTTACCCCCTGTATCACACCCATAGTGGACCGGAATCACAACCCATCTCTCTTCCATACCAAGTTCCTATTCACACATGATGATTGTCATCCCTCAGAAGATAGACAAGTCTTATGGGAGCATTTGAGTACACCATACTCTACTCAAATGTAGATGAATAATCCAGACACCTCTACCATATACCCAAGGTGTTTACAAAAGCTCAAAATGCCTATGTCCTCACCTTCACCCCCCTCATCTCTATCGACTCCCTCAGCCACCTCTATCAACCTAACCAAACCTTCCCTTACGCTTGGAACTTCATAAATTCCTAGCCTGACACACCCACCTAAACATTTAGATTTATCCAAAAATACTGCCATCAATCCACCTAGGAGATAGACCCAATCTCCTCGAGTCCAATCTATGCCTCTTCCACAACTAAAACCCTCACCCTCGATCACACTGATATAGCAAGCTCGGATTCAGCCTTCACCATCACAATTACCTTCTATATTAGGGCCTCACCCTTCCACCTTGCCTCAACACACCTTGCCTCCCTTATCTTCTTTAACACGACCTATACCTTTTGCACCCCTACAGACACTCACGGGCATCTCAACACCATTGCCACAAGTATCTCACCTACCTGCCAACCTTAAGCAAACTCGATCATCGAAGGAATTTTTTGTTGTCGCTCCTCCCTCCCCATGGTTATTTCTTGCCACCACATTAGTTGAGGCCTCATCATCTAACTAGCTAAACATAACTTCTACGTAGAAGAAACCACACCTCGTTAAAACCAATCATCAAAGTCCCTTGCCTAAATCACCACCCATATGAACCACTCATACCCAACCATTACCAAAACAATCAAAAATCTCACCTACTCAATCAACAACCTCCTCTTCATCTGAATTTGACCCGCTCAAAGGATCTTAATCCAAGATCCTTGGTATGTTGGTAGGGGATGCGACCATTTCCCTACCCACACTCAGATTCTATGATCCATTTAAACCTCGACCTATAGGTTATGATGAATCTAAAATTTGTGCTTACCATCGCACACCAGGACACAATGTAGAAGGATGCAAAGATTTGAAAGCCATCCTTCGCCAGTCACCTATCTCAGATAGACAACCTAAGAAAGATAATTTACGGAGAGAGAAGCCCTTAGCTTCGATCCCTTCTCCTATACCACCTGTTCCCGCCTCACCAAAATCTATCATCATTGCAACCCCGCCTCTCGAGAGTAATGACTTATCCCCACCATCGTCCTCCTCTCATATTCACAAGATCAACATGATTAACATTGCTACCCGAGGTAAGAAAAACAATAGAAAAGCTAAAGAAAGCACACATGCAGCCTCTCTTTCTCCTTTTACCATCCCGATCACAACACCACCTAAAGTGGTCATTCGTGCACCTGCCTATCCCATCTCATCAAAACATTCAAACATCTGAATTACATTGACAAGCTTTAATTGAGGTCCTACCTAACGAAAACTTTCTCTTCGCCTCCATTTTAACACTCAACCACGTCACTTCTCTCACCAAACAACCTACCTCCATAACCACTTCTATCCCTGTACAGCAAGCCGCTGCTGTCGATTTTTCCGAAGAAGAAATTGTCGTCTTTGGTGCAGAAGATCCTGATCCATCTCTTTTTATCTCGGCTTACATCTGGGACATCCGGGTACGTCATGTTATGATTGACGGGGGTGCCATCCTAAACATCATCTCTTCCAAAGCCTTCCAACAGATGAATATCCCTCCTAGATGCATGTGTGCCAACCCCACCATGTTGCGTTCATTCAACGATGCTATTACTTCTACCAAAGGCACCGTGATCCTAAACATTCATGTAGGGCCACGTACCTTACCCGAACTCTTCTATGTCCTTGAGGGAGAATTCCAATACAACATATTGTTAGGCCACCCCTGGATCCGGGCTATGGGATGTGTTCCCTCCAAATTACATAGATGCATCAAATTCGAGTATGAATGGAAGTCTTACACCGTCAAAGCTGACGCTTCCCCTTTCAAAACCTGCAATATGTTATATTACCCTAATGATGTGCTTGTATGAGTCAAGGCACCCATTGATCCAGCCCAACCACCTACTTCAACCATGCCTCAACCATCCACCTTAACCACACTCGCACCTTTGACTAATGAATCCACTGCCGCGAATACCACTTCCTTCCCCGCAGACAACATCCCAACTTCAGATCCCTTGGTAGATGTTTTTCAACGCCTTACACTAGGAGAATACCGCCTATACAATGTTAGCAGCTTCCATACCCCACAGGAATATGGACAGTTACATGCACATCCTACCTACGACCGTCGTGTGGGGGAGGTGATCTCCTACGGACCACCTAATTGCCACACCAACTTAACGTACGGGGGTGTCAACACATCCTCTGTCACTCCTGAACCTCCCCTTGGTGTGGTTCCCTTCCAATATGATTTTTGATAGCTAACCAACCGTCGTTTTTCCCTCACCTTCCTGACGCACTGTGCTTGGAAGGGTTTTGGTTTCAGTCTTTATGAACAAGGCCGACATATGATCATTCCCGTAACTACCCACAAACACAAAGATTGTCGTGGTCTTGGATTTTTTGAACCACCTACACTGAAGAAACCTCATGTCAATTGTATCCAGGAAAACAACGAAGTCACCCCTTCCAAACCATCATCGCCCATTTTTCCATCTTCACCCACATAATCAATAGACCTGGAATCTATCCCTCCTAACTTTTTTTTTGTGAATGCTATCTTCCTGTGTCCTCTCACTTATCAACGCGATAGTGAGGACCCATCTTCTCTCCCCCTTTTGTATCCAGATATGATTGAAGAATATTCACCTTCAATTAATGTTGTGGAGTGCCAGGATGATGACTCCATCCTCACCGACCTGGGTACGGATGACTCTTATATTCAACGTGCCTTACCATCTGAGACCCAAACTATGTTGAATGACTCCATCCTCACCGACCTTGGTACGGATGACTCTTATATTCAATGTGCCTTACCATTTGAGACCCAAACTATGTTGAATGAATCGACTATAGAAATCAACATCCACACAGAAGACGATCCTCATGTTTTAAAGATCGGGCAATCTCTCGATGCATTAGAACAAGCCACCTTCACTACCTTCATCCGTGCCCGCAATCAAGCTTTTTCTTGGTCCTATGCCGACATGCCAAGAATCGATCCTGACATTGCTGTCCATAACATCACTCTGAAACTAGACGCTAAACCAGTTAAATATAAACTAAGAAAAATGCATCCACACATTGCTCTCTTGGTGAAAGAAGAACTTCAACGCCTCCTTTCTATTTCTTTCATCTTACCTATTGACTATCCGCAATGGATTTCTAATGTCGTACCTGTCACTAAAGCGACAGGGGGACTTCAGATATGCATGGATTTTTGGGACCTTAACCTCGCTTTCCCAAAGAATGACTTCCCCTTACCTAGCATTGATCAACTTGTTGATCTCACTGCGGGCCATGAGATGATTTCTCTCGTGGATGGCTTCTCGGGATACAATCAAATTTTGGTAGCCCCGGCCGATCAACATAAAACTACCTTCATTACCCCCTGGGGAACCTTCTGCTATCGTGTCATGCCATTCGGCCTTAAGAATGCTAGTGCGACCTATCATCGAGCTATGACTTATATTTTCCATGACATTATGCACACTATCCTCGAGGATTATGTCGATGATCTTCTTGGAAAATCCAAACATCACAGTGAACATCTCGATGTTTTAACCATTATTTTCGATCGTCTGTTACAATATTGTGTTCATCTTCAACCAAAGAAATTTTCCTTTGGCATCCTTTTAGGAAAACTCCTTGGCTTTATCATCTCTTTGCGTGGCATTGAGGTTGACCCAGCTAAAGTCAAAGCAATCCTAGAAATGCCCCCACCCACTAACCTCAAACAATTGCGTAGTTTGCAAGGAAAACTCCAATCTATCTGGCATTTCATTTCACAACTCTCATATCAATTTCAACCTTTCCATCATCTCCTTAAAAAGGACATTGTCTTTCAATGGAGCGAGGAGTGTCACCAAGCCTTTGAGGCTCTTAAGGCTTATCTCTTGCAGCCACCCATGCTTGTCCCACCTCAAGATGATCACCCTTTCTACCTTTAACTTTCTGCCACCGACCATGCTGTAGGAGCCATGCTTGCACATCGTGACTTTGAGCATCAAGAAAAGGTAGTTTATTACATAAGCCATACTCTTGTGGATTACGAGACTAGGTATACACACATAGAAAAGTTGTGCCTAGCCCTATCATTTATGGCCACCAAACTCTGACATTACCTCCTGAATCACAAAACTTATTTCATCACCAACGTTGACCCCATACATTATATGTACGCCAAACCTCATCTAAACCAACGCATTGCCTGATGGCTTATGCTACTCGCCGACCTCGACCTTGATTTTGTACACCAAAAATCAGTCAAAGGACAAACTATCACAGACCAACTCGTGGAAGCCCCTTTACCTGGGGAACAATTTACCAATTTTACTTTCCCTGATGAGCTCATCGCAACTCTTTCACTCAGTGATGTGTCATATCCAATGACCCTCTTCTTCGATGGATCTAAATTCCAGCGCAGTGGAGGGGTAGGTGTTGTTCTCATTCCTCTTGAAGGTGAACCTATGCCTCTTTCATTCAGGCTCGATTTCCCCTGCACTAACAACACAGTGGAATACAAGGCCCTTGTTTTGGGTCTCCATGTTGCGTTACACTTAGGTGTGAAGTCTATTAATATTTTCGGTGACTCTCAATTGGTAGTAAATCAAGTTACTGGCATCTACAAATGTAAAAATGAGGAACTTCAAAAGTATAAACATTACGTGGATTCAATTTTGACCTTATTTTATCATTATTCTATCCAAACCATTCCCCGCTCAACCAATAAATTTGTAGATACTATGGCTTGCTTGGCCTCAAAAATTCCGGCCTCACCAACTGACTTGGACATATTTGTCTTGGTCCAACAACTCTTTTCCCCATCTTACTTAGTTCCAAATGTTTGTATGGTAAATAATGTATCTGCTGATTCGCAGGATACCTGGTATCACCAGTTTCACGACTACCTTACAACCTTTTTCTACCACCTGACCTTACTAGTAATGGCAAACGTGTTTTTCTTAAAAGTGTTTCTCATTATGTCGTCATGGGGGGACTCCTCTATAAACATGGCTTCGATGGTATCCTCCTTCGCTATCTAACCGGCGCTGAAGTCGCTCATACCACCCAACAAATCCATGATGGACTTTGTGGCAGGCACTTTAGTGGCCTCGCCATGGCCAAGTGGATCCTTCGCCTAGGATATTATTGGCCTACTATCAATAAATACTACTGCGAATATGTTAAACATTGTGTTATGTGTCGACAACATGCCAACCTTCAACATACTCCTAGCCACCCGTTACAGGTCACATAAGATCTTTGGCCTTTCTCACAATGGGGTTTAGACCTTATTAGTGAGATTCACCTGCCTTCTTCACATCATCACCATTGGATTATCACAACAACTGAATATTACACTAAATGGGTGGAGGCCGTTCCACTCATTTCAACCAAAAAAGAAAAAATTGTTGAGTTCATCAATCATCACATTATCTGTCGTTTTGGTGTTCTTATTTCAAAAATAAGTTGTTACAAGAACTTTGTGACAACTTTGGTATCAAACTTAGCTTCTCGTCACCCTACTATCCACAAGAAAATGGAAAAACTGAATCTTCTAACAAAACCTTAATCAAAATTCTCATGAAAGTCGTTAACAATTCTAGGAAAAACTAGCATGATCACATCCCCTTTTCCCTTTGGGCTTATCATACCAGCATTCATACTTCCACTAATGCCACACCATTCTCTCTAGTGTATGGTACCGAGGCTGTCTTGCCTCTCTAAATACAAATCCCTTCTCTCATAATATCTCTTCAGGATATTCTCACCAATGATGACTTCTGCCAAGAGCGGTTAGCCCAATTAGAGCTTCTTGACGATCATCGTCTTACAGCTCTTGACCACATGCAAATTTATCAAAAGCGCATTAAGCATGCTTATGATAAGCGAATTCATGAGTGTACCTTTAAGATTGGTGATATTTTCCTCAAAGAGAATCAACATGTAACCAAACTAGAAAGGAGAAAACGTCAAAATTTTTCTCCTAATTGGATTGGGCCTTACATTATCACTCACACCTATGGATCAGGTACTTATCATTTAGCTTCGCTTAATGGTAAACCCAAGCCTGAACCCCTTAATGCCTTGCATCTCCAACCATTCTACTATTGAATTTAGTGTTACATCACTTCTTAGCTACCTTGCACTTGTCCCTTGAGCTCATTTACCACCTCATAAACCTTGTTTTGTGCATCTCAAAATGGAATCAAGCTCACATGGTTTGATCCTCACCTCCTCTTAAAGATGCCTTCCCCTTTTTAGTCTGGTCTATGACTTAAAAGTATTAAAATAACAAGTTCTCAATTATATTATTCTCAGATATTCTTGAGTCAAACTTCCTGCAAAATTAGATGCTTCATGCCAAATGGACATCTAGACCGCTACGCTCTAAACTAGACTCCTCCCTCGAAGGACAGCTAAGTGCAAAGTTGCATCTGTTATTATACACTAGACTGATCCCTCGAAGGACAACTATGTGCAAAGCCGCACCATGCTACTATAAGTAGAATGCTCCCTTGAAGGAAAACTATACAAATTCAGCCTCTATCAAAAGCTTCTCGCATTGATCAACTTTGTGAAGACCTCAAGCAACAACAAAATGCATATCCCATATAGACTTCCCGCATCGATCAGTCTATATCCAAAAAAATAAAAGTAGTATTCAAAAGCACTTTTGAGTCATGGACTCGTCTATTTAGGTTTGGATCTATTTCGTCAGAATAATCACCTTATAACAAGTCCTCTATGTCCCAGCTATATCATCCACCTCACCTCACCATTTTTCACAACAAAAAAACTCAAGGGATGTGATGCATATGTGATATATTGTGGTGATACAACTCTTTTCACCTATCGACTTCTCGCCTATGCAAGGTACCTAGGGATTCAAGCTCATCCTATGATAATACGTGGTTTGTTTAGCTCTTTCCAACTATGGGACATTTTTACCTCTTTTACCCGAATCTAGGATTATATGTTGACCTTAATCAGGACATAGTTCCCTAATGCTTGGGTAAGCTAACCCTTGCTTCACCTTTACCCACACCAACACCGACAACATTACCCTACCAATATCAAACTTTTACCAACCAAAAAATTGCCTAACCACAACCAAATTGCCTAAATTCACCTCTTCCTAGTCCTAATGGAGAACTACATCAGTCTGAGGCCCCTTCTTGCTTTGTGCAATGCGCTATGTAGGCAGCACTTAGGAGACATGGGGTCTCCCAAGGTTAGCTCGACCATCCCCTACCATAACCTATCATGTGTGGTGTTTTTCTTAAAAATATAAATGTTTTCACATATTTATATTGATAAAAATCACCTTTGTCCTTTACCAATCCAAACATTCAAACCACAAACATTTCTTATTATTGTCATAACCTCAAAATCAACATACATATTCAGTTTTATTTAGATGTTAAACAAATACATCTTCTCTATCATCGACGCACATGTCGAAATCCTTATTTATTCTTCTACCCCTATAAAATTCACGTAGGCCCCCACGCCTCATCCCGAACCAGGTAGTGATGGTGATCGCCGACGCCGCTCACCTAGCCTCTCCATCCTCAAAGGGGCCACTGCTATTGGTTCCTCCCACTGATCTGCCAATCTCTCTTGTAACATACAAATATGCCCTCTCGCGTGGAGGAATCTTGCCTCTAGTCTCTCCACTCATGACTGTGAAACCTCTAACAATCCCGTTGTCTCATTCACCTGTGTTTGAAGCTCATGAACTAAACCCTGTAGGTGGTCTCTCTCCATTGTAATCACAACTATGTCAAGATGATCGGCCCTCTCATGTGCACCTCGTAGCTTTGCTACCCACCATAATCTATAAGACTCTATCACTCCTACATCCATTACCCTGGGATCGACTGCTGTCTCCTCTGGTCTTGGAAGTGTCAGTCGTGGCGGTGAGAGGGGTGCCTCGGCATCGATCTACCTATATGGTCTATGAGCCATGGGTATATCCTGAACAAATCCAAATTTTCACCGCACGTGATCTAGAGGAATCCTCTCGTACTGACCTGGCCTGTGTCCCACGATCCACCTTAATCGCTCTACACCCCTCAAATCCTCGGCTATGTTCATTGTCACCATGTAGTTCCCGTACGGCCTCCAATGGATATCCGCAATCATCACCATCTGCCACATCTGCCTATAATACTCAGCATCATCTATCATGGTTTCGGCTCTGGCCTCTTTCTTTGTCTGGACCCATCGTCTGAATCCCAACCTCTGCACTCCTGTCTCTCCTCCCTGGATTAGTCAGCCTATTGGTCGCACACACACAATGTGCTCATAAGCCCAACAATGTAATAAGTATGCACAATCCAGTGTAGTCCTGTGATTTCACCTGCATGCACATAAACCCCTGTATAGCTCCACAAGATATGCAGGTACCCATGCAAAAGTAACGCTACCTTCTATCATCTCATGAATAATACACATCAATGATTTTGGAAATATTCCCCCGTCCACTCTAGTAATGCATAATACCCCACCGCTATCATTAATACCACTGCCAACCTTGTTACCTCAGGGTGTGCCACAAACATTATACCATAAGTGAATGTCAAACCTCGTTGTGTCAAATCTCGTGCGGCTGGACCAAATACTACTGTTATCGCTTCCCACGCTGCATTAGGCCCTGCCTGATACACTGGTCTTCCTGTAATTGGGAGTCTCAAAATTTAGAACACATCTTCTAACGTCACTGTCATCTCCCCTGTTGGCATATAAAAGGTATTTTTTTTAGGATTCCATCTCTCAATCAGTGCCTGCAACATAGCATGATTACGTGCGATCCGTGAATAATAGCGGATTCTGCTTAACCCCACCCAGTTTATTAATGCCCACTCTGCTGGTGTTACATCTGCTCGAACCCGTGACAACAAAGCTGGCACCCTATCATTCATCCTCAACCCTGCCTCTGCTTGCACACATTAAACCAACAAACAACAAATCAACAAATAGCTCCCGACATATTTTTTATCGCAATCCGCAACTTTACATAGTAACCGATATCGGTTATAGACAACCGATACTGGTTACCTAACTGATACTAGTTATTCCTAAACGATATCAGTCACTGTCAATTCCAATCACCCCGCTCAAAAAACACCACCTATGATAATTTATGCGCTTATTTTCCCCTCTCTGTACCTACGCACATATCTCCAACACCTGATTACCTACCTTACAACACTCACCCCATCCCAAACCTTTTTCCTATCACCTTTATTTTTCATCTATGCCCACTTACCTTCCCACATCCTATTCATATGCATGCAAAAAAATTTTTTAACTCCAACCAAAAATCATATATACCTCATGGGATGCAGCAGCTTGAGGTGGAACTTGTTTTCCCTCTCCTCTCTGCCCGCTGGATGCTTCTCCTTGTTCAGCCATGTTCACCACCCTCTTCACTATTACTTGCCTTTACACCTTCTTACTCCAAGCTCACGATCACTTTACCTATGTCTTTCCTCCTTATCACTCAATTCTCCCATGCAACTACCCTGTATGAATGACAACAACCTCGCATCCTCATATTTAACATGTTGCATGGCTCTAAAAATAAGAATCTAAAATTGCCTCCCCAGCTTTTCTATTTTTAGAAAAGCTTGTTTTAACATAATTGATGTCGGTTACGTAACCGGTATCGGTCAATAGTGACTGACATCAGTTATCTAACTGATATCGGTCACCCTATACCTATTTTGATTATATCCAGGCCTTCTCTTTGTTTTTTTGCAAAATTTTGGCGGCGCCCGCCTCTTTTCCCTGCATAATAACATCACTATCAACATCCATCATCATACTAAACATCAATATTTCAAAACATATGCATATCATTAAAACATCATCCACATCATTTATATATATATATCACAAACATTCCAATACCATCAATAAAAAAACATAAAGCATTATAATATATGCACCAAATCCATAATTACACACACTATATGGATCAACCTCATCATCTATATATATCATCAAAACAATGTTACAATATACAAATTGCCCTGCATGGGGCCTCTATCATACAAACAAAAAATACAAAGTCGACACGCAGGCCACTGTCTCTATAAAATTCTCGACTCGGCTCATAGGCCGGCCTCTCATGTCAAAAATATACTTGGATCACAGGCCGGTATCAACTATACAACATGTACTCGGCTCGCAGGCTGGTATATATAACAAACATGAATACATCAATCCTATGAAGGCACGCAGGCCTCTATATACACACTCAGTTCACAGACCGGTGTCTCTATCAAAATAACCCATCTCTTCTCCTAGGGTGACTCAACTCTCTCCCCCTCCCTCAGCTCGTCTCTCATTTGGCCCCTGTGTTGGATCTCGCCTCCTACCCATCACTGACCCACCGGTTGTGGCTGCGGCCCCCTGTGACCTATGACTCCAAGACGTCTCGGCTCTGTGAGCTGCATATGGTTGATAGTTGGCCCCAGTACCATCTAGTAGGTCCTAGTAATAGCGGGCCTCTGCTCTCACCTCCATGTATCGGGCCCGTGCCACCATGGCTGGTGGGGCTGGTCCCCCGGCTCCTAATATAACTGGGCCCTACCCTACCTGTACACCCTGACCCTGCGCATGTACCTATCGTGGCGGTGGAGCTACCGTTGGAGCCTGAACATGGACCTGTTCCTGTGCCTGAATAAGGATCTGGCCCTGCGACTGTGCCTATGCATGTACATGTGCCTGTCCCTGTACCTATCCCTGTGCCTGGGCCAACTGCCCCTGTAGCACTCTGATCTGTGCTTGTGCAGCAGCAAGCTGCCCCTGTAATAACTGTACCTGGCCCAAGAGATGGTCCCTCTCCACTATAACAGCCACCAAATCTGACTGTGTGGGTTGTGCTCTCATGGATGCCCTCTGCCCTGTCCACCAAACCAAAAATGCACCTGTAACACCGGCGTCATCCACCGTATCATCTGCCGGTCTCTCCGCGACCCAGACTTGGTCTAATGGTTGCGGAAGAGGTAGTGGTGCCTCTACATCCTCCCTCTGATACTATGGGAAGGGAGGTGGCTCGTCCTGTCATAGACCCAACTGTTGGCGTACCCTCTCTAGGGGAATCCGCTCATGCTCCCCAGGTCTCCGTCCAACTATCCAGAAGATGTATTGGATCCATCGTAGCTGTGCTCGGGCTCCTCCATGGGGCTGATGGCCTCTGTATGGCCTCCATATAATATCTAGTGTGGTCAGGCCCTCTAACATATGCATGTAGTACGTGACATATCACCCTGCAATAACCACTCGTGGCTGGCCCACGACCCCCAACCACTTTTGAAACCCATACCTATACACTGCCTGTAGCCCTGGCTACTGGGGAGCCCTATAAGTCGTAAACACACAACGTGCTCGTAGGCCCAACATTGTAGCAAGAATGTCGAGCATATCCCGAATCGCCTCATACGGCGATAGCCCCAGAGCTCTCTGTATAGCTGTACCAAATACACCAGTGCCCATGCATAGAAAGTGTGCTCCTCCACCATCTCATGCAATACTCCCATCAGATCCCGTGGGAAGCGACCTCCCTCTGAGTTCGGGAGGGCGAAGCAAGTGATACCAATCATCATCAGCACGGTAAGCTGTGTCTCCTGTCGATGCGTGCGATACATATCACCATAACAGATGCTCACGCTATGATATGTAATTAATGGGGATGCATCCCTGAATACCTGCAGGATGTTATCCATCACTGTCTTGGCATCCACCTAGAACACCACCTCACCTATGATCGGCAGTCTCAGGATGCGATACACATCCTCTAGTGTGACCGTCATCTCTCCAGTCGGGAGATGGAAGACATTGGTCACCAGATCCCATCTCTCGATGAGGGCAACCATCAGGCTGTGGTCCCTTTCCATAGCCCTATATCTTTGGACTCCGCCGAGTCCAACCTCCCACATGACTACCCACTACGTTGCATTCACATGTGGCCACATCCGCCCCAGTAGAGGTGACATCTGATCCCGCATTGTCAGCTGCTGGGTGCTTGCAAAAACAACCCACTCCATCAGGCCTACCCTTTCCAAAACAACTACCCAATAACCCCAAAATCACTAACCCCACCCAACAAAACACCTATAATATCCCCTTTACCTATCCCACAACCTACCACCTACCCCACTCATACACCACCCGATTACCCCCACCCCAATAACCTTTCCTACCAACTCTACCTTTTCCCCTTTCACCCCAAAAATCTATCCTACTCACCTATAAAAAACCAACACAACGAATTTCACACCCTTTCCTCCTACCCATGGTGACTGGTACAGGACACCCTTGACCGTCATTGGTCCCCCACCCATTATCTATATCCTACTTTTATGCACCGACATCGGTCGACACCTGACCGACGCCGGTCTCTGAACCCACAAAATCTCAACAGCTTGCGTAGTGACTGATGTTGGTCGCTTAGTGACCGACATCGGTCACTGTGGGATTTCGGGGCCAGATCGAAAATGGCCCCCCAAATCACCTTTCTTCCTACTTCTACCCATCTACCCATCCCAATTGCCTAAAAAATCACCCACCCTGCCGTTTTGACTCACCTAACATATCTACCCACTCCATTTTACGATTTACCTTCATTTATTCATTATTTTCTCAAATTTTAGATTCCTACGCCAAAACCCACATCCTAGCTAAAGCCATCAACTTCACACAAAGAGAGATTTAGAGCCTACCGGTATGACTACACGTCGTGGTGGTGGGATAGGTGGTGGTGGTCCAGCTCCTGCAGCACCTCCTGCTCCTCTAGGCTATGCCATGGCTCCAAATCTCCTCAGCAAGGTCCTTAACCAATCAAACTCTGCCTCCTGATCTCTGGGGCCTACCAATAACTCACTCCCCCACTCAACTAGTGCTAACTCAGCTCAAATATCCAACTCAATCAATTCAAAACTCAAAAAAGAAACAGGTTGGCACTCAAATTCACAATGTGAAAATGACACGCCATATTTTTTCTTTTTATAGGTTTTGACCTCTAACCGATATTGGTTATGGCGTACCCTAGGAAACTGGTATCAGTCTTCCAATTGATACCGGTCAATACTAACTGATATCGGTTACCTACCTAGTTTACCCTAACCCTTGCTCTTCTCCACCGAACTCTATTTTTCACCACATCGCCTACCCTCGGCCTTTGCTCAATAGCATTATTTTGAATTCATCGGCCCGACCCAAGGCCACAACTAACCACTCGGCCTAACCCAAGGCCACAACAAACCAATTGGCCCGACCCAAGGCTGTAACCAACCACTCGGCCCAACCCAAGGCCGTAACCAACCACTCGGCCCAACCCAAGGCTACAACAAACCAATTAACCCGACCCAAGGCCGCAACCAACCACTCGGCCCAACCCAAGGCCACAACAACCCAATTGGCCCAACCGAAGGCCGTAACCAACCAATCGGCCCGACCCATGGCCACACCATTTAAGTACCTCGAACGAATCCCACAAATTACGATTCTATCCACCCATAATGTAGCTATTTGTTTAATTGAGCTCACCTGTTTGTGTTTTATCCTGACTAGGATACTTGAATTGATCCGCCACCCAGCTTTGCTTAAACCAAGACTGTGATGTTTATCTCTACCAAACCAACCATTTGGTACTGCCGAACATGCCTAAATGTTCTAATACCTTCCCCGTTATATTCCCTGGAGCTACTTCCTATGCCTTGGATACCAGGATTATATCAGCCTTGTTTGGATAAACTATCAACCTTTGCCTATGAATTTCTTGTTGGCTCTTCAAACCATGTACCCTAGTTGCACTACTACATTTTAATGTACGTCAGCTTCCTTGTACTTACCCCACCATCTTATGAGCATCTCACCATTATTTACCCTTTATCAACCCTATCCTTGATTTCATGTCGCCTCCATCTGTGATAGACTTGAGGGGGATTACCTATACCCTTAACTGGGGAAACCACTTTTTATTATTGTCAGTGTAGCTGTAAAATACAAGCCAAAAGACAACAAGGGGAAAATGTAGACACCAAATTTAGGTCTTACGACACCCTGTACCCCGTATCTCATCCCGCAACCTAACCCTACCTCACCACCTAAGCCTTACACACCTAATAATTTATTAATTACCTTATAATTAATAAATCCACATCTCCAACCCTGCCACCTCATCTCGCCACCTCACCATGACCTATCCCTAACCCTAAACCAACCTAATTAATACCTATGACTTGGTACAGACCCACACCCATGACTCATTACCCCTCACCCGCACCAAAACGAGCATAATAATGACTTGACCAAGCCCACAACTGATCCCTTGGGAGAAAAGGAGGGAAAGATGGCTATTTTACTAAAAATAGCCACTTTGACCTAACCGACATTGGTTCCTACTCAACCGCTGTCGGTTACGTAACCGCCATCGGTTCCCTATTAATGACCTCCCAAACCAAAAAAGAAAGGATCCGGAATTCATTTGGCAAAAAAGAAAGAGAAGTGAAACAAGCAGAAGAGGTTGCAGAGAAGAGGATCGAGCCGAAGACTGTAACTGAGAAACTGGATCACTATCACACTCGTCCCAGCATTGGAAAGGACTGAGGATAGCCTTATCAGCTCATTTTCCAATACCGGATCAGCCCAACTAAGCCTTATTGTCGCCACCATATTCCTTGGACCTGTATCTTCATCAGGAACTAGTAGTCCTTCCTAGACAAAAAGGAGTTTTTCACAATTGATCTGAACTCTCTACGGTATGCGCACACCTTCCCAACACTCAACAGGTATTCCTCCTAGCCCTAACCCTTATCTATTTCTCAAGAGAATGAAAGGATAGAAGCAACTCTATTCCAGAACCAAATTCTATGTGAAACACATGTCTTAATTGACATTGGTTTCCCTCCATCCTCCTTTCAATACCTTTTACCTATTTTAACCCAAAATTATCTTTCCCACCCCCTTATTGACCTTACCCATCCTTATAGCCACATACCTACTAGCCCACATTACATAACCTATCCTTACTTACATTTAGGGACCTATTATTTTAACCATACCTCAGCCTTCCCTATGGCGTGACCTATATGCCTGGACCCAAAGCATTGTTTGTGACCTTTGAACCCATGTGCTCGTTATACCTTGTGATGTTGTTCCCTGTTCTTTTTCCTAATGAATTTACTTTACCTATTGCCATGATGTTTATCCCAACCCTACCTTTGGTGTATCGAAACATACCTAAATGTTCCTATAACTGATGTACATCATGTTTCCACACCATATCCTATGCCTTCGATACCAAAATCACTTCAACCTTGTTAGGATAAACCTATCGACCTTGGACGATGTGGAGTTTACAAGCTCTTCAACCTAGAACCATGTCATATTTTATAATGTGTGCATGCATTTGACTACCACTACCTTTGACCCCTACCCATTTATCTATTTTCTTGTTTTTTACCTCTACCCTTTCCCACATTCGCCCAAATCTACTCTCCTTTTCATCACATCCACCTTTTATCAAACCATTCACCACTTTCTTCTTCCACCTCACCGGTTCCTAGTTTGAGGGGGAACTAGGGGGATCACCTTCACCCACACATAGGGCACCCACTTCTTATTTTTTTCAGCATCACTTACCAATACAATCTAAGTGATAAAAAGGGGCAAATGTAGACACCTAAATTTGGTCACATTCCTATTAGTCCCTAATCAGATAACAAACTTAAACATAGGCACCTAACCATGGCCCCTTTCACCCCACATTAATATTAATTTAATTATTTTAATTAAATTAATCCTCATCCTCACAGCTTTCATTATTTAATTTTCTTAATTGACCTAGTTCCCACCTCACCTAGACACCTCACCCAGCTATCTCACCCTAGAACTATTCTTGGCATGTTCCGATAACTAACAACAACTAAGTATTACTTGCCTTAATGAGATACGATTTGTTCTAACCCTAAAATCACATGCCTAATATTTATCTAACCACATTCTCGCTCATTAGAACAGAAGCTTTCAGTTTGAACCATGACAACAAACCAACTTGGCCCAAGAAATTATAAAAATCTACCCATTTTAGTAAACCTAGGAAATCCCTCCTTAACTGACGTCAGTGAGACCTAAACCAACACCGATCGAGATGGAACCATTGTCTGTTACCATTTATTGACCTTATCAACCTTGTTTGATAGGTTGGCACATTTTGGACTAGAAGAGAGAGATCATAGTTGCATGTAAGCAAAACAAATATCCTTTCATGCATCTAGACATTCACATCTAGCACCAGGACAAATCTAGAAGTCTTACACTCATGGAAGAATTTCAAGATTCACTGTTATGGTCCCAAATACCATCCTTCTGATCAACTACCATTACCATTCAGCCATCCATAATGCATCACAGTAAGTGTATCCCTAACCAACATTGTTATTTCAGTTATTAGATTTTATTACTCTTGTTATTAATTCACTCTTTGCATGCTCATTCTCCTATCCCTTACCAACTTGTAACCCAACCATTTTCTTATCCACACCACCAAACCACCCATCCTTGCATACTGTTAAATCCTGAATACACCTAAGACTTCTATAAACCTCCTTATCCACCCTACCATCTCTATCAAATACTTGATCAAACCTTGCAATCAAATCTCTTTGAGTTTCGTATACCCTAACCTTACCAACGTCGGTTACCCATAATCATCAGCAGTTCTACATAAATCGTAGCCAGTCATACTAGACCAACATTGGTCTCTGTGTTTTATATCCTTCCCAAGAACAAAGCCAAACAACCTCCTACCAATTGACCTAAACAATCCAGAATCAAACCCTAACTAGTCTTAGTACCTTGACAGTCACCTCATCCTTTAGATCTAACTACAACCTAGCCTATTGTGATTGGATTTGCTTATTGTACTTGAATGAGATACCTAAATCATATAAACTACAGTAGGACTCTACTTATTTATCACATTAATTTGTTTAAAACAGTGGATTGATAGCCATCTAGAAAGTATCACACTTCCTAGAACAAGCATACACTAGGAAGTCCACTGTCAGATATCATTTAACTTCTCTTTTGTGGTCTTGTTTTCTATTATAGGTAGTTCCTCCTAGCCAAAAGGAAGCTTTCATAATCAGAATTAGATTGAGAAGTAAGAACATGTGCAACAACCATCCAACCAACCCATTTAACATGTATTCCTCCTAGCCCATAACCCTATCTGTTTCGTCATTCAAAAATGTAAAGAAACTGGTGAAATAGATAACAATAATACAACTCATGCACCTGATTAGCCTGAAAATAAAAATTCAAGGTTGGCAGTTGAACTCACTAATGATATAAAAATGATAATTCCACCTAAGTTTGATGAAACCACATTAGGAGATGGAGATGAGAATTGGCTCAGTGAAATGGATAAGTACTTTGCAATAATGAACTTCTAAGAGGAAACTAAGGCAATATGGGGATCATATCAGCTTGTCCATGAAACATCTTCATGGTGGGACATCCGCAAGGCTGAGTTAAAATTTTATGAAACTAATATTACTTGGGATCAATTTAAAAGTTATTTTAGGCAATTATAGCTTCCATAACTTTATTATGATAAACAAATGACTGAATTTCAGAACTTATCTCAAGGAAAATTAATTGTAACAGAGTACTAGGAGAGGTTTACTACTAAATTCCTTAAGTATGTACCTTAGTATCATACTGATGAGAAGTTTAGGATACGAAAATTTATCATGGAATTAAATCCCATTATAGGTGGTGAAGTGGATGTTTATAGCCCAACCACTATGGAAGGGGTAGTTGAAAAATCCATAAGGCAAGAACATAATTTGAAACAAAATCTTTTCTCATAAAGAGGAAATTAGAAATAAAATTCCAAAATCTTCATCGTCTCTTGAACCTAAAAAGGGACCATGGAAGAAGTTTGGTATGAAAAATAAATTTGTAACTAAAAAAACAAGAAAATAGTAGTCAATAAACCTATTGCTAATGTACGAAATAACTCTTTCAAGAACAATAATAACGGACATAAGTCATACGGAGGTCAGAATGATAAATTTAAGGCTGGAAATAAATTTGAGCCTAAAAAGTGACCCGTATGAGGCTATTACAATTGTGGAAATGATCATTATGCAAATCAATTTCCTTTCAAGAAGGATGGCCATAATCAGTAGCACAAGATACATGTTGTAGTAGCTGACACACAAGCTTAAAAGTAAGTCACACCCATAGAAGTTCCAGGTAAGTTATTTGGTATACCTGTAACTATAATTTTTGATACTGGAGCTATTAAATGTTTTATTTTCACTAAGTTAGCTTCTAAATTAAAAATAAAAGATGGAAAAATAGATAAATCATGGGCTTTACATTATGGAAATAATGTTGTTCATACAGTTAGTATGTGTATTTTTGGAGCATTCCTTGACTTACCTAGTTTTTCCACATAGGTTTACCTTTATGTTGCTCCTTTATGGTCTTATGATGTAATAATAGGTGTTAATTGGTTAGCTGAGCATAAGGCAAAGGTTGAATGTTTTGAAAAACATATTAGTTTTTTTAATGATCTGTAAAAAACAACAGTCATTCAGGGTGTACAACGTAAGATTTTAGTTAGGAAATTTTTAGTTATGCAACTTAGAAAGGCCAAAAACAAAGGTTGCACCTTGTATGTAGTAAAAATTTCTAAAAATACTGAACAAAGTAGTGACTTTTTGGAAAGATATCCGCTGTTACAAAATTTCAGTGATGTGTTTCCAAATGAGTTACCAGGTCTTCCACCCAAACAGGAGTTTGACTTCACAGTTGAGATCAAACCTGGAACCGAGCCTATTTCCAAGGCACCTTATAGGATGACTACCATTGAATTAGTAGAGTCTAAGGAAAAGTTACAATAAATTTTGTCTAATGGTTTAATAAGACCGAGTGTCTCACCTTAGGGAGCATCGGTAATCTTTGTGAAAAATAAATATGGAACACTTAGATTATGTATCGATTATAGGATGTTAAACAAAGAAACAATTAAGAACAGATATCCACTTCTTAGAATTGATAATCTATTTGATCAGATGCGTGGTGCATCAGTGTATTCTAAAATATACCTTCGATCTGGATATCATCAGTTACCAATAAAGGATGAGGACATTCATAAAACAACTTTTAGAACAAGGTATGGACATTATGAATTCACAATTTTACCATTTGGATTAAAAAATGCACCTACAACTTTTATGAATTTAATGAATAATATTTTTCAAGAATACTTGGACAAATTTGTGCTTGTATTCTTAGATGATATTCTCATATACTCTAAAAGCATCGAAGAACATCATGAGCATTTAAAAGTAGTTCTGGAAATCTTGAGAAAGAGAAGGTTGTTTGGTAAGTTGTACAAATGTTATTTATATGATATAGAAGTACACTATTTGGGTCATGTCATAAGAAAATATGGAATAACAATAGATCCCTCTAAAATTGTTGCAATAATCGAGTGGCCTGCACCAAATAATGTACATGAAGTTAGAATCATCATGGGTTTTTCTTGTTACTATAGAAAGTTTTTTATATACTTCTCTAAAGTTGTTGCACCAATAACTTCATTACAGAAAAAGGATAAGAAATTTGTATGGAATGAAAAATGTGAATCTACATTTAAGACTCTAAAAAATTAGTTAACTTCGGCACCTATTTTGGTTGTACCTGATCCTAATGGACACTTCACTGTTGTAATAGATGTTTATGGGGAGGGTCTTAGATGTATTATGTTGTAAAAGGATCATGTTATATCTTATGAAAGTAGAAAAATCAAGTTACATGAGCTGAATTATGCTCCACATGACCTAGAGTTTATTTCCGTTGTTCATGCACTTTAGGTATGTAGGCATTATCTTCTTGGTAGAACTTTTGAACTAAAAATTGATCATCTTGGGATGAAGTATATTTTTTACTCAACCAAATCTAAATGCAAGACAATGAAGATGGTTAGAATTTCTGTCTCAATATGATTTTGAAATAAGTTATATTAAAGGAAAAAAATAGAGTTGTAGATGCTCTAAGTCGTAGGAAGCGCATTTTTGCTCTTATAATGTTGAGAACTCAGTTTAAATATGAGGTAAATAGTATTATGGAATCTAATTCTTATTTTCAACAAGTAAAGACAGTACTTGTTGTAGATCCAAATGATGTGAGATATAAAGGTTTTCAATTTGGCAATGAAGGAATCTTGCGGTTTGAAAACAAGGTATACATACCTTTGTTAAATCATTTAAGAAAGAAATTGTTGGCTGAATTTCATAATTCACCTTTTTCTAGACACCCTAGCATTGCAAAAATGCTTGCTGGTATAAAACAAAAATATTTCTCAAAAGGGATAAAAAAGGATGTGATAGAATCTGTGACACAGTGCTTAGAATGTCAATGTGTTAAAGCTAAGCATATGCACCCAATTTTTTTATTGTATCCTCACAACATACTGTAGTATAAATGGCAAGTGATAAGCATGGATTTTGTTCAAGGGTTTCCTATGTCAAGAAATAAACATGATGTTATTCTTGTGGTTGTTTATAAAGTAACAAAGGTAGCTCATCTTATTGTTGGTAATCTAAGGGATGATTCACATGTTTTAGCAAAAAATATTTATGCATGAAATTTTCAGATTACATGGAGTACCTGACTTGATTATATTGGATGGAGACACAAGGATGAAATCTAGATTTTGGGAAACACTTAATGCAACCCTAGGGACTAAGTTGAATTTCAGTTCTACATATTGTCTGGAAATGGATGGACAGACTGAAAGAGTTAATCAAGTTTTAGAGGATATGTTACGAATGTATTGCATGGATCTGAAGTATAAATGGGAAGAGTAAATCCCATTAGTTGAGTTTTATTATAATAACACATATCATGCCTCTCTTAAAATGGAACCTTTCGAAGCATTATATGGAAGGAAATGCAGAACCCCTATTAGCTAGGACAACATGAGGATAGAGAGGTAATTGGACATGAAATTATTATGGAAATGGAACAACAAGTTAAAATGATTCGTGAACGCTTGAAAGAAGCTGTAGAAAGGAAAAAGAGTTATGTTGACTTAAATCAGTTGATAAAAAATTTGAACTTGGTGAGAATTTATTTTTGCGGGTTAAACCGAAAAAGAGTTCTATAACTTTTTGCAAGGTTGCCAAGTTATCACCTCGTTATGTGGGACCCTTTGAGATTGTTGAAGTAATCAACCCAATAGCTTATCGTTTAGATTTACCTCCTACTTTATCATGAATGCATGATGTTTTCCATATTTCTCTGCTTAAGAAATACGTTTCAGATTTATCACATGTGTTAAATTGGAATTCCTTATAGGTCCAAGACCTAGGAATAATCATGGTTAAACCCATTCGAGTGCTAGAAACTCACCAATTACACTTAAGAAATCATGAAATGAGCCAATTTAAGGTCCAGTGGGATTAGTTTAATGAAGAGAGTGCAACCTGGGAAAATCTCGAGGATATTAAAATTTCTTTTCCATACTTGTTTGAATAGAATTGATTCTTTTGAATGATAAAATTTTAATCATGATATGTCAATAAATCTGCCAATGTTGGGTAGATATTACATTATTTAAAGATGGACAGCTACTTTTATGCTGATTGTGGAATTCAAAAAATTCAGTTTTGTTTTTGAACATATGAATAGAAGTATAATAATTTTATTTTTCCTTGATGCAAATTGTTTGACTAAGTTAATCATCGGGACGATGATTCTTTTTAAGAGGGAAGTATGTAACATCTTAGACAAACTATTCATTAGATTTCATTTGCTCTTGACATTAAAAACGTTCAAATGTGATTTGTCTTAGGAAGGTGTATTATTTTGATTGTTGGAAATCATGTTTGCAATGGATAAATTATTACTGTATAGAGATTCATTTTGCTGTGATTCTGTTTACTTGAAAATTAATTCATTCTTCTCTGTGTTCTAAAAGGTTGTGAACCTGTATTTTTGTTTTCATACTTAGCATATGTTAACAAAAAAACCTTGGATCAATTCCATTGATCCAAGGTATGCTTCAATTCTTCTTACCTGATCATCTTGATAACCTAGCATTCTGAAATAGAAGGTAATGTGGACTGAGTCTTGTTTTGGTTATGATTATGAGGACCCTTCTATTGATTTCTTTTCTTTACATTAAGTGGTAAGTATTAAACCATGGTCTTCTTGATAAATATTTTTTAAGACACTAAATAGCGTAAGAGGATTAAGGACCTATTAGTGAACTATTAAGGTAAATACCTTAACCTTGTCTATAATTTTTAATGTTAGTCAAATTTTAACCCAAGGTAATTTAGACCTACCTTAGACCTATTTACTAAACTACTGAGGTTTATAACCTAACCTAATATGGTATGCTTTATGGTTGTGGAGTTTTGAACTAACCTAAGGAAAATACTAATTACCTAAGGACTAAGGTTGATTGCTAGCTAATGTTAATCTAACCTAATCTAATACTAAGCTAAGGGTACCTATGGACTACTTGCAAAGTTGAAAGGGGTGGTGGCTTTGGTTTCTAAGGAATTTATGAGATTTAATTTGGTATTAAAAAACCTCTGAACTACCAGTTTTTTCGGAGGCATGGGAAGTTAGGGAGATGTTTATTTGGCATCATCTCTAAATTTATAATGCATGCAAAGTTTGATTTGGAGTTCACCAAATTTGGATGGCGATGGCGTGGATAATTAGGTAGGAGAGTTGGTTGTCCTTGCATTAATGAGCCTTGGCCATGGCGAAGAAACCACCTAGGAAAGATGTGAAGTGGATTTTGGGAGAGGTTGTTTAATCATTTTCTCTTTGCAATTTTTTCTCTGCATGGAGGTATTGGTTCTCCGTACCAGCACTTCTATTTTTGATCATATGTTATTTTTTGCATCTCTGAGCTATTTCTGGATCTGGAGGAAGAATAAGAAGGGTAGAAATTTGGGGGTTTATACATCGCTTGGAAAAAGAAAAGATTGTGGAGGCTCATTTAGAAATCTCTGTAAATTGAGAGAAACTTTATCAGACATGATAGGCTCTACCCATTAAGTTGTTCTGCTTTTAACTAAATGTCTTCATTATAAGATATCTTCTCTTGGGGCAATAAATAGTTTTATAAGTTTATCTTGCATTCATGCCTATATATTTTTGTTGTATTTTCCTGCTTGAATTTGGTGTTTGAGGAAGATTTGATAAGGGTTGTACCTTTGTTGGAAAACTGAACAAATCTGGCTTAAACCATTATATGAACTGAATGTTGTCGATTTTTGTGCATTGTTATAGTCGGTGTAAAATGTATTTGGGAAAAACATTGTTTGATAAAAGGTTTGATCTGGGTTTGTTTTCATCTGTTTCAAGAAGGTAAGAAAAGTATTAATTTCAGTTGAAACTTGAGTTTCTTCGAATCTTGTTACTTCTGTTCAGCTACATTAAAATGGTTGTTCAAATTCAATGTTTTTTGTGGATTCAATCTTGTTTGAAAATAACAGTAAAAAATTTTACTTCTTCTGAGATTTATACGTTTTGATTTTGTGAACCTCGATTAGACTGTTATGAAGTTGGACAATAGAAGTCCCTACTACAAAGGAAGATATTTTGAGTTTTTGTTCTCTGGTTTGGAAATATTATTAAACATGTTTAGCTCCTGCTTGAACTTATAAGACTTTCTTTTCTTTTGTTTATCTCACCTGTATGTTATGAGATGATTATGAATGACTTACATGGTTTGGGATCTGAACAAATCCCCTTGATACATTTGCTTGATGACAGAGTTGAAAGCTATTCTAATGTCATGTTTTTTTAGGTTTCTTGAATTTTTTTCTATCCCTTTTTTGAAGGGAGATTTCAAGATTTTGGAGTTATCTTTTGAACCATCTTTTAGTATTACTAGTTCTTATCATTCTAGTTTTATGTACATGGATGTTGTAGGAATGAAGTAGCTATGTTTAACTTTTGGTGGCTCAGTCTTGTCTGTCCTAAGTAAATGGCTAGAATGGTTTTGATTGTTATTCATTATTGAGCTCGACTTTGAGCACATGACTTGGGGTTAAGTTGTTTTTTTTTTTATTCTCTATGTCTGCATCTGGCTTGGGACTTGACCTTCTTTAATATGTATCCCGTTCCATTGGATCTTGTAAAATAGGGAATCTGGGGTGACTTGAAGATAAGTTTAGACAGTCAAACTGGTATTCATGTATCTTATTTTATGTGTATTATCTTTTGAAAAGAAATCAGGATTGCTCAAGGAAGATTCACTTCATCGTTACTCTATCTCTCTCTTGAATGGAAAAATTTGAGAAATATATTTCTAGAATGAATTCATTAATGTGGGATGAATTAGATTGTTTAGTTGTTTTTGTGCTTATGTGTTGTTACTAACTGAATTCATTCGTATAACTCCTGTTGGTCACAGTTTTTCACACTACTATGACAATTCTTGTTCGATTATTGAGAAATCTTTATCTTCACTCTCTGGCTTGCATGTTAGAGTCATATACCTCGATTCATTACCAGTGTTTGATGGTGATGTAATACCTCTGATCAGATATGCCTCACTCTTTAATTCTGATATGTATTTCTTTTCTTAGAAAAGAGTAATGAGATCCTATCTCATCCTTGTTATTGACACCTTTTCTCTCTTTTCTAAGTAAGGTATTCAATACCATTTCATAGCACTTGGATAGGAAAATTTCTCTTTCGGTTACTAAATTTTTTATATCGATTTAATATCGACTAAGTTATTTGTGTTGCAATGATTGTTAAAGTCAAAATTTTCTCAGAAGGATGTGTCTCAATTATTTGTGTTGCAATGATTGTTGAAGTCAAATGTTTCTCAAAAGGATGTCTCTCAGTTATTTAAACCCCGACTATATTTATCACTTTTAGGATGAAAAACTGATATCTTTTCTCATCCTTGTTTGTTGACATCCTTTTCTCTATTTTGGGTTAAGGTAATCAATTTTTTTCCTCTTTAACTCTAAGGGAATTTCTGAGTTGATTTCTCTTTCCCTCTATTTGTATTTTTCTCACTTGTATTACTCTTGTTTAAGAAATTGACATGTTCAGTTGTATTACTTGATGGAATTGCAGAGTGAGTAGTTGGAGGATAATCCTTACTCCTCCTTAAATTATTGATTGGAATATTATTTTGGTGATGTGTGACTACTTCTTGGTACATGTAAATGAATTTAAATTTAACCTTTATCAAACATGTTAAGGCTCAATCTTAAACTTAGGATAGAGTTGGCTTGAATTTGGATTTTATATCTTAAAGGGGAAACTCTTATTTTAGGATGTTGATGGTTGATCCTAAATGTTTTCAAATAGATTGAATGAGAATTGTCCTTAGATATTATGGTGTAATATGTTAATGTTGAGTATTATAGATCATTGTTCCTCAAAATAACTCTATTTGTGTAAACTATTTTTGTAAATTTTTGTTAATGTTAATGTAGATTGAATGAACCATGAAATGAACTATAAATATATATAGTATGAATGTGATAAGTAATCTGGATGGATTATTACTTATCTGATTTATTTCCTTATGAAATCATTGACTGGAGATTTTTCTGATTATATAATGATCTTTACTTAAATTAATGTGATTTATCACTTCTTTCTTCCTTCATGACTTTCATTTCTTTATGACGTATTTTTTCTGTGATGCTTTAACTATCTCATAAAAGTAGATTTCTTTTTATGAAACGGTTAGTTGAAACCACATCGTTTGAATGCTAACTATTTATCATTCTTAGTTCAATCAACTGAATCATGCTAGCAATTTTTGCAAATGGATTTTGTAAGTGATAAAAGAATACAAGTTCTTTTATGAATTTTACTTTTTTTTACCTACATATTGGATCTTTTATGAGGAAATATGATTCATTATTGAAATGTATTGTAAAAGGAAAATTTTTATTTCTCATTGATTTATTAATGTTGTTTGACATGAAATAGGTCTGAAATGATTGGACTTGTAAAGTGTGTATTTCACTTTGATGAATGGAAAATATTGAGAGTTTACTTATGCTTGTTGTGTCACTTCTTTTGTGTATTATGTAAAGGGAATTGTAAGCTTATCTTATTCTTTCTTAATCATATTTGTTTTGAACCTTTTCAGTTAGACTTAAAATGAAATAGGTGGAAAGGGAATTTGATACACTATTCCTTTAATAAATGCAACTTATCAAGTTGGCATTCATAGTTGTTCATTCTATTAAGTCACTATGGTTTATTAAATAATGTTAATGGAAGTGAAAATTCATTATGATATCTTGTTAAAAGTAAAAGGTTACAACGAACCCTAATTCTTAACAAGAAAGAGGAAGATGAAATACCTCTTGATGAATACCTTCATTAATATAAGATAAGTGAAAGGTAAACATGAACATTTAATAAGTAGAATTCATTTTAATGAAGTCTAACATAAAGGAATTTGATTTAGAACTTGATCAACTAGGAATGGTTGAGTAAAATGAGTAAACCTTATTGTTTGTTTTTTGTTTCTATTTTAATGAACTGAACCCTAAGTAAGAAGTCAATGATTAGAAGGTAGTCTTGTTATTTCTTAATAACATTAACAACTCATTTATGGTTGGCAACCTTTGAGGTTAATTAAACTGGAATTCAGTAGGGATGCTGTAATTAGACTTTAATTAAAGAAAATAACTAAATAATTAACTTCTTTCTTGGGTGTGTACATCCAAATGGGGTGATTCATTCAGATGTTGGTACATGCCAACTACAAGACTGCACCTTCCTGAAGACTTGGGCCTTCATGAAGATACAATGTTGTAGTTTATATGTTGCAACACCCCTCAAAATTGGAACATCTAGATCTACGTAAACTTGGACTTGATCTTAATTAAACTCTAGGTCATGTTAGAAGTATGATTTAGTATAGGGGTAACTGAGGATGAATTAGGATAACTAGACACGTGTAATTGACTTAGGCCGACCGAGTATGTCTATGTACCCTTAATCACCGTGAGTGGTTCTCTATACCAAAATATTTTGCTAACTTGGGTTAGCGTTAAACCTTGAACAAGTGGACTTACAAGAGTTAGTGAAGACCATTCTAGATAAAAAATGCGTGGGGTGAAGGACGTATTCCATCTAGTGAGTATGTCATCTAGGAATAGTAATATGAACAGTATGTTGGAAATATTTGGTCAAATTATCGCAAGTTGTTGGTTGCGTTGTCCTATGTCACCTAGTTTAAGAAGTGAGATATTGGATGAATAATGGTAACAAATATTCAGATAGGCCTCTTGAACATAACACTTCAATACCCATAATAGGGTAAGAGAACCAAGTATACCTAGTAAACAATTAAATGAGTTAACATTTGAGATTGGTATGATACCAAGTCATGAAATGAGAGATTGGTGTTTCACCGAGTCATTATAACTACATATGGTTATCTGTTATGAGATTGATTGGCATGGAATGTGTGTTCTAAATTATGGTTATTTAGAACAGAGGACATTATATTTATATAAAAAAATCCCTTGTTTCTAAAGTCTTAAAATGGGAATGTTACATTCCACCTTAAAAAATTCAAAGAAGGATATTTGCTCCTAAAATGAGATGAAGACCTCTCTATGACAGGAATACATAAGAAGTGTTATGCTATTTAGAGTAGTCTTGATAAGATTGTAGAGATCAAGGAAAGTAATGCTTTTAAATTGGCAAAGCTTGATGGTGAAATCTCATTTATCCCAATCAATGGGAACTTCCTCAAGACTTATTTATGAATATTTATGTCTCCTTGTAGATAGTTATAATATTTTCCACTTCCCTCTTTTTTGTTGTGTGTATGTCTTCTTGGAATTATTTTTTAGACTATGGGTGTTTGTTTCTCCTGATTTATGTTTTTAGTCAAATTTCCTATTGTATCGAGTCTAAAATGCTAGGAATTTTTTGTTGGTAAACATTGTGTGATCACCTTAGAGTCATCGTGGTCTCATCTCTCAATTTTCTATGACTGCAATATTAATCTTTCAGTTCACCTATGTTTGAACATGTAATTTTAGTCTTGTAATCTCCATATACATCCACTAAGAAAACTAGTTTCTCCATACACCTTCTACTTCTCTTTTAAAAAACTTCTATATTATTTTAATAATGGTTTATATTTGTAGGTATAGATGTGAGTATTTACAAATCATTTGAAATATTTTAGGGAAAAGAACCTAGGATCAAAGAAAGTGATAATTGTCTTGGGGCATAAAGTAATAATTGGGCCATTAGAGTTAGTTTGTAGAGAATGTTAGAGTTTTAGAAAGTATGGGAGAATTTTTCAGAGTTCTATATTGACTTCATGCATAATGGATTCATAAGGAAAATGCTTCTCACACCTAACAGGTAAATGGACCCTTTGAGTCTTCAGGAAATATTGCTAAAATAAGCACTATGATTATTTTTGGGCCACTAATTACCAAATAATGAAAACTTGTGGGTCTCGGTGTTATTTATTTACTTTTACACCTTGGTGCCTCTATTATTGTTTAGATTAGTTATGCGGATAAAATATAGGTTTCAAAATTTTAATGCTATCAAAGGTTTAACCATTTTCTCCCTTGCTTTGGCCTTAGGATAAAAATTTGCACACACATTATGGCATGGATTAAAGGAGTAGTATATCATAGAAAAGTGAATCAACACAATGAAGGATTTCAACATTCACACTTCAAGATTGTAAATTATGTAAGCACACAACTAGATTATACAATGAATACACAGTTATAGAACTTCAATATATTATTTCACAGAATAATATTCTTCACTATATTTCATCATCCGGGATATTACAAATATATAGGCAATGTTGTTCCTATAAATAAGGAGGTGGCTACAACCACTCCTCCATAAATAACTGTAAACTCACGTACACAACAAACTCCTAATATACATTATTGTTACATAACAATAATGTCACCAAATTACATTATAATAATACACAAACTATATTATAATGTGAAGCACTAAACAAGATATTCCTAACATTCCCCCCCTTAGTGAGAACAATGGTAGAAAAACATCCACACACTCCTCTGCAGTATGCTCACCCCTGTGGCACGTCCAACTCTGTGACTCACGACCTTGATCCAAAAGAAAGGCTCTCTCCTTCCATGGTTTTAAACAAGCTTACCACAAACCTTGAAGTGAGAGGAACCTCATCAACTATCCACCTCGTGTGGTTTTCTGGATCCTCCCACAAACCCTTTCAAGATCCATGAACTGACTTACTCTGGTGCTACTGTTCACCACTATGCTTATACATCAGGGAATTATGTAGGAAACACAACTTGCATATTACAAAACTACACAATAGAAGATATACTGAAACAATTTCACATTACTTCCTATAAGAATCGTAATGTTCTTAATTGTAGTCTCTGTCATTAATCACTGCCACTCGATCTCGAACAACATAGAAAACTACCAATGCCACTGGAAGCTTTCCTTGACTAAGTCGTTTTGGGTGCAGAATGGGAATGGAACATTGGTATGTATTCCCCCCCATAATGTGAAATTCCACTCATATAGATACTGAGAAGCAAAATGCATCGAAGAACATGCTCCTGAATTGATCTTGCTAGTTAGGTCTTGCTGCACATGGTCACTATTGTTAGTGAACGTATTTTTCTAGCTGACCATCTTCCAACGAAGTACGACAGTCAGAGGATCAATGACAGTCATCTGTGCTCCAACACAAATTTCTTTCCAACATCCATCAAATACCAAACAAAACAGGAACTCTAAAAAATAATCACACCAAGCTGAAATTCACACCACACAACTGAATCTGGAACACTGCAAAACTCAAAAACAAGTACTCACACTGCACACCTGTGCAACCAAATCATTTTGTGCAGCCCTGTCATTGGTGACTGACGAGAGGTCGCTGTCTGACCTCCAGCCTCTGATGCCTCCATCCTCCATTTTCATGATGCTACTAACTCAGTGGAATATGGACATGAAGTTCAATAATCACCCCCCAAAATTAGATGTCGCGTACAAGTGAAAATGCGTCCAAAATTGAAATGCGGGCAATTTTTTTTTATTTTTCAAACTTTCTCTGCAATGAACTTTTGACGACTAAACAGAAATTGACTCTTGATTTTTTTGAAAATAGACACAAAATGACTATTTTATCATATATACATATCATGACACTTTACGAAAAACACACTAATGGTGCTATATAAGACATTTATACTGTTAACGACATGACTTTTTACACTGACATCTAACTTTCAAAACAATACTTATCAATTTGAATGACTCAACTTTAATTTTGTACTGGAATTTAAGAGGACATTACCAAAATAACATACATATGACATGGAAAAGATGGCAGTGGCCAAGGATTTTGACAATATAGTGAGTAATACAAGGCGGTTGAAAAAAACTATACGTATTAACTGAACATAGACCAAAACAAAACTAAATGAATGGATATGAATACCTAGACAATGAATCTAGCACATATGTTAAAGACCGAACGAAGGTAAAGAGAAGGCACGTGGATCCATACCATGAGTGCATGTCATTCAAATTGATCTAGAATCGGTAGGTGGAGAAAACCACTAACATGCTTTTGCTGCATCATCTAACAACTGACAAGCCAATATCATGGGCATAAAGGATGCGGAATTCCATATCATCTCAGCACATTCAACCGCTGTTAAAGGAGGTTGATATGCAGAATACCACCAAACATTCTATGCAATCCACTTAACTCTTCCAGGTAACTAACGTTACAATATACAGATCACGTCCAATCTGATTCTGACACCTATCGATGTAGTCGAGTGAAATGAATTGTATAAATTTTCACGTCCACACAAACGGAAGAGCACAGGAGGAGAGGAGATGTCAATACAGGCTGTCAAGGGGATTTGGATGGAAATGGCTTGTATTTCATAGAAGGCATCAAGGTGTATATCATTCAATTCAGTGCAGATGAGATTTAGGTGAAAGCAACGATCTGTTTAACAACTGTTCTGAGCTACATTCCAATGAATACAGGATAAATCTCATCATGTGGGGCAATGAAGAATAATATGTGCCCTTGCAAACAATTTACTTTCCCATCACAAGAAATGGAACAATACGGCTCTGATACCAGATGTAAGCACACAACCAGATTATACAATGAATACACAGTTATAGAACTTCAATATATTATTTCATAGAATAATATTCTTCACTATATTTCATCATCCAGGTTATTACAAATATATAGGCAATGTTGTTCCTATAAACAAGGAGGTGGCTACAACCACTCCTCCATAAATAACTATAAACTCGTGTACACAACAAACTCCTAATATGCATTATTGTTACATAACAATAATGTCACCAAATTACATTATAATAATACACAAACTATATTATAATGTGAAGCACTAAACAAGATATTCCTAACAAATTATACACTTCAAAGAATTAAAATTCCACACTATGAAGGATTTAAAATTCCCCACAATAAAGGATTTAAAAATACACACTCTAAGGGAATTGAAAATATGCGCTATAAAGGATTTCCCCAATTTTGATCTGAATCTTCAAAATGCCATAAATTTTTATGTATACTAAGAAATTGAGAAAAAATGGTACTTTTAAGAAGGTATTGAAATGAATTACACATTAGGGGTGGTTTAGGGTCATTATGAAGAAATGGATAGAATCATAAAGGGAAAAATACACAATAATCTAGAAGACATACAAAGGGGAAGAATAATGGAGGAATTGAATATTCACACTATAAAGAATAGTGGGTCTAAACAATGAAGGATTTAAACATCCACACTTGAAAGAATTGGAAATCATCACTACAAAGGATTTTATCAAATTTGACGGGAATCTTAAAAATTCCATAACCTTTGATAGGGACCAAGAAATTTAGAAGAATTGGTACATTTGGAAGGGTATTGAAAATTAACTACACATTGGAGGTGGTTTTTGATCATGATAAATCCTTTTGTCATCAACTAATTGAATTAGGGCCCATAGCCATTTTTGGATCTAAGTTTATGACTCCAACATGGGACTAGCTTTTTGCTCATTATTTTTTATATAGAGCTTCATTTGACATGAGACTAGTCTCATTGGAAGCATTTTTAAGAGGGTCTCACTAGAAAATAATTTTAAAGGATATGTTGGAGTTACTTGAGATATTTTAATGACATAGTTTTTGGTTGTTTTAATATGTTGCTTTAATTAATTGATTCCCAAAGTGGTTACATATTCTTTTGTTTTATTGTTTTCTCCTCATGATACTTATTAGGAATTATATTCTCCTCATTACCCCATGAGAATGATGAAAATACGTTGAATGGTCTATTTAACAAGAAATGAGTTATTATGAGTGATCCAAAGCATTTCTATGACAAAAAGAATACATTTGACAGCTCATTATTTATCTATCTCCCTTGATTTCATGTGAATTAATTGAAATAAGTTAGAGATCATCCACATAGAAAATATCTGAAGGATTTCTTACAAGAAAGAAACCTCATGGGTGTGGATCATCATGAGACTAGGGGATTACCTTTTGACTCAGTTCTGAGGAATTTTTAATAGTTCAAGTAGGTTAAGCATCTCCCATGGCATATTCATATCCTTTTTCCTTTCTTCTCCTTTTATAAATGTCATGTGAAACTATCCTCTCTTTAATATAAAGAAACTCTACCCAATTGGTTTATGAGTGTTTCAATCTATGTAGACCCTTGTATTGAAATGTGCAATGCATTCATTTCCTCCTCAATGACTATGAGAGATTGTGTATTTATTAATTAATAATATGTAGTTTATTGTGATTCATATCTATCCTTTGGCTTGTTTTATTGGATATTACATTTATCTATTGTTATTGTATGATATGTATGAAATATATTGCATAATGTCAGTCCATTATGTCATTTATAGAGAGGATTAAAGGATGTTAAAATGTAGTGTTGATTGTGGATCGTATATGCCCCTTTATTAATGTTGTTTTCATTTTCCCCTTGGTCTTAGAGAGAGTCATCCTTTCATACTCTAGTTTATTACCATTCTTATCAAATTTTAGTAATATTTCTCCCTTAAATTTGAACAATTTTTAGTTAGATTAGAGTAATGATTAATCTTGATCTTGTAAGGAAAGGATTCAACCTTAAACTGGAGCTTTATCTTAAGGGTTAAGGTCCCACACCTTAGAGATAATCCCATTGTTGTTGCATAGACCTTTAGAAACTTAAATAGTTGCATAAATCATAATGGTGAAAAAAATTCTATACCTAAAGTTAAACCAAAGATACTTTAACCTAGCTGGTGAACTCTTGAAAAGTGTTAATTTGATTCTAAATATTATTCTCCAAAAAGGGTCAAACAAGAATATAAATGACAAAAAAAATTAAAAGAAACTATGGAATTGGGTTTCTAACCTATTATTCTTGATTAGCTCAAAATTATTAAGTTATGTATAATATATCATTTGGAGCATCAAGTTGGTTGATTATGTGTTGGGGAAATTGAATAAAGAGCACATAATCCTAAGTATATTTCTCCCTAGTATTGGTCGATACCCAATATATTAACACTTGGTTAAAATATTGTTGGGTCACATAATATTGGCAAAGTACAAGAATTCATGTGGGCGTGCAAGACCTAGTTGAAGAAAGGTGTGTGGGTAGAAGGTGCACAAGGAATGGTTATAATAGAGTTTTACAAAATACACAGTGTGCACGCACAAGGCAAGATAGGTTTGGACTTAGCCATATTCATTGTCCTAGGAATCACACAAGAAAAGTGTAACCCTTTTAGCATACAGAGTGGATAAGGTGCCAACCTGAAGTTGGTAGGATCAAAAAAGGAATATTCCATGCATGTGATGGAAGGTTCCAGAAGAGCATCATTGCAGAGAGTGGAGAGATCAGATCAAAGGAGGCATTCTCTATTGGAGGATCACTCGGACACTTAGAAGACAATATGTTACCTTAGAAGGCATGGTGGTGAAGGAAGGAAAGATATATATTGAGGTGCATGGGTAGCAAAAGGGATATATACATGGAGTCATCCCAAGAGAGTGGAGGTAATGAAAAGGGGGAAAATATCTGCAAAGATCTTATGGAGGATTCTATGGGTTGGGATTAGGAAAATATTGGAGTGATGTCATATTTAGAGGGATGGGTCTGGATTCATAGTTGTAATTTGATGAACATAGTGTAGCTCTGATGCATGACTTGGCTCTTCATTGTTATATGAGGGTTTTTTATGACCTCAAGGGATGTAATGTGGTTATTAAACATGTTGATATGAGTATAAGGATCTATTATGAATCATATATATATATATATATATATATATATATATTCACGAGTATAATCTTGATGCATTTCATTTATGTATGAACCAATTTTATATGATGTTGGTCATTTCTTTTTTCTAGATGCATTAAAGTGACAATTTGTCCTAGGTTCTTAGAATGATGCATGGTTATTTTCTATTCATTTGCACTTGAATACCTATCATAAGATGATGCATTATAATAATACTCACATAAAGGAGAGGCTTGGCTCCAATGCATACCTTGGGTTAGCACCCAATGCCCACTGCATGATAGGCCAATGGGATTAAACTATTGGTCTAAGGGTATAAAAATGACTACATATTGGTTCCATTACTGAGACCTCTTTTTGAAGTTGTTGTAAGAAATGGCATGCATATTTATCCTTGTGATGCATGATGATAGAAAGTCTAACCTTGGAAAGTGTTGAAACATGGTTCAAGAGCATGGAGGATGAGTTTTCTCAAAGATTCGACATTGGACCTAACTTCAATGCGTGTAGATGGGTACAAGAGAACCTATACCATGATTTTCATGAGACATTCTTATGATGTTTCCTAGTAGAACTATATGAATTTATTTTAGCATATGCATCTAGATCAAGATGGTACTATAGATCACACGTATGGACCCAAGATGATTATTAAAGGTTGCAGGATGCAGATCTAAGTTAGATGTGTACTATTGATCACTGGTGGAAAGGATTGTTGACCAGTTATATTCTAGAATATGCCATTTCTATGTATTCTTGCATATGAGTTGTTGAGTTTGAGTTTCTGAGGGAGCCCAGAGGATCATTTTTGCATGTTAATCATTTGGCTATGAAGATATTGGTCATTACCTTAAGTTTAGAGGCATTTCCCATGGTTGGCTAAGCTTCTCTAAACGCTGAGTGAGGAAGCTAGGGTAGAGGAAGATGGCAGACATTACTTCTAAAAAGGAAAGAGAGGAGAGATGACTCAAGTATAATAAATCTCACGAAAGGGATATGTCTAGACAACGTGAGGTTGTAAGTGTGATGGATATATGGAGGTAAATGTTGTAGGAAGGAGTTGAAGTTCACGTAGAGGACGTGGAACCTTAGTAGTCTATGCTACCCCATCTTGGAAAGTGTGGGAGAGAAGCCTCTTCAACTTTTGATGAGATTTCATTGAATGGAGAAAGGAGAGTCATCGGTGCCCTACTAAACCCACCTGGTGATAAACCCTTAGTGCTTGGTTTTCTATATCAAGGAAGAAGTATTGCCAACCCAAATGGCATAGATTGGAGTAATCGATCTACACCCAGGAGATATAATTTTGCATTTGGAACATCCATGGCTATGCAATCCATTCTAGTATTTGGAGGAATTTTTGGACAAGGTGCAAGTACATAAGGTATGTGTATCATGTCTATAAGTGATGTGGGGAACACAACTAGTAGTGGGACAATATCACAAACCATTGATGCCCAGTTTAGTGGGACACTGGAAACACTTGGCACGACCACTTCAAGGAATTTTCTAACTATAAGAGGTGGATTTGGTGGATCATGAGGAGTGGGACCTGGTGGATCCAGTGGATCTGGTAGAGGAGGAAACACAAAAGCAAACCAATGATTTGGATCAGTAGGAAAAGGGCCTTAACCACCTCTATAAGTATTCTTTGAGATGTCTTTACACTTACTATACTATAAGGGTATTGAAGATGCTAAAGAGAATGTGCACAAGTGTGAATTACTATGGCACACAAAAGTGATCACTACCTCAAATCGGAAGGCAAGTCATTTTACAACAACATTGTAAGGATGCACACATAGTTGGTATAAGAAGTATGACCCCCATCAAAAATTGTTATACTACAAGGTATTGAAGAACACCTTCCTAGTAGATTTACATATCCCAGAGTTTGATCAGAAGAGCATCAGCGCTATGAAGGAGATCCAATAGGGAATGGTAAAGAGTGTGTAGGAGTATGATGCATGTTTCAAGACTCTCTTGTCAAAAATATCCTATGACATTCATCCTTCTCAACATGCTCAATGGTTTATGTGAGGATTGATAGCACTGTTTAGAAGGGATTTGTTGCACAAGACTTTCACAGACCTGCGTGATGGATTGGAAGCTTCCTTGCACACTGAGGCTAGTGGGAGTGTGGATGATAATGTTAGTCCTTTTCTGGAGGCTCAAATTGTTGTAATGGCCAAGCAGTTAGAAAATTTGTCTGCAAACTTAGTGCATGAGGTTCATAGTGGGATTTTGTGTACAGACTATGAAGTAGAAGGGCATGCAAAGGATAATTTCCCTCAAGATTCAGTACGTGTCATAGTGGTAGACTGTGAGATCTACCATGGGGATCATGATGCAAATAGGTTCCCTCTACTACACTGTTCAATCCATAAGAATGTTTCTTATTATTGCAAGATTTTTACCTCTATGACCCATAATACCAAGGATTGCAGACTGATTAATCAGATCCATGATGTCATTGATCTTGGTGTACGCTAGACTAGCCTTGTAAATAGTTCCAAGGATTATGATCATTGTTACAAAGGGTGCACAAATAGAGGAGTGGATGGAAGAGGTTTTCACAGATTATTTTGTGGTCGTAGTAACCGTGGTGGAGGAATAAGTGAGTTCCTGTGAGGAACCTGATAAAACTGTGGATCTACAAAGCATTACAAATGTGATCACCCTGATCTCTTACAATGCTCATGGTGTGGGAAGAAACATAAGTACGAAGAGTGTAAGGAGCTTTATGAGAATATGAACTAGCAGCACTGGAAAGAAAAAGGCCCTGGGATGGTGAGCATCAAGAAGTCTAATTCATAGTGGATGCCAAGAGTGGCATGTGAGTCAGGGATAGAACCTGTATTGGTGACAATGCGAGCAGAGGATGCATGCACCAGGTAGATTCCAAGACAAAGGAAACTAGTTTTAAGAGAGGAAGTGGTACATTGAAATTATTTGGACCCTTCTCATTAGAAGGAAGTGTATCAAGAAACTATGCATGTGATTCAGAGTTTTCAAGGGGAGATCCAATGTGTAAAGGAGAAATCAAACCAGTTGGAGTAAAGGAAGAATGCTAAGGCTCCAAAGGATGACCTGGATGAGGTCAAGGAAGTATGTAGGATGTCAAGGAAAGATAATATTATTCCATTGCTAGGAGAATGGTTGAGGGAGAAGGTATTGTTATCCAAAATGAGCCCCTGCTCATTTTGTGGCTAACTCCTCTCATTCTCCCCTCTCTTATGCCTCAAACATAATTTTTTGCTTTTCAGGCACTCAAATTTTTTTGGAAATAGCACCATTGGATAGAGCTCTTTCTCATCTTTCTAGAAAGGTAAAGTCTTCCTCCTAACTCCATGTATTTTTGAAGTTATGGCTCGGGGGAGTTTTTGTGGGAAATTTTCCCCTGAAAGGCCCGTAGCCAATGAAATGGCACCATGTGTCCAAAGAAGTGGCGGGGATCGGAGGAAAATTTGGGTTTTTTACCAAGTGCTTGGAAATTTTTTTGGGAGGAAATATTTTTCCTGTGGGTTCGCCGGTGAATTAGAACGTGCCATGTGTCCAGGGGAGAAATTTGATAAATTTGACTAAGTGTTGGCACATGGAAAATTTTGATAGAAAGGCACGCGCCAATCATATTGTGCCACGTGTCCTATGGTGTCAGAATTTTAAAGGGTGGGGGAGAAGTTAGGATTTTGGCAAAGTGTTTTTCCAAAATTCAAAAGGTGAAATTTGGCCCGCTGCCCCTGCCGACCAATCATGTCAGGCCACATGTCACCAGAGCCCAAAAAGGCGAAGCGCGGGGGAGGATTGGGATTTTTTCCCAATAGCTAAAATGAAAAGAAAAAATTTTCCCCAAGGGCCCGCAGCTAGTAATATTGTGCCACGTGTCTCAGACTGGCGGAAGGTGGGGAGAATTAGGGAAATTTTCCCAAGGGAGAAAAAAAGGAAATTTCAAAAGGAAAAGCCCACCCCCAAAATGCGAGCCAATGGAATCACGCCACGTGTCTAGGTGGCAGCAAAAAACTAAAGATAGGCCCGCATGGAAATTTCAAAGGGGAAAACCCACATCTAATGGGATTTTTCCATGTGTCTAATAGGGAAAATGGTCAAACATCGCATGGAAAATTGGGAGAGGAAAAGCCCACGGCCAATCAGCGAATGCCACGTGTCCTCAACTCATCGGCCCGACGGGGATTTTTTGGAAAATTTTCCAAAGGGAAAACTGATGGAAAATGAAGCGCAAAAGGCCCACACCCAATCAAAGCATGCTACGTGGCACCTAGAAAGGTGGAGTGTGGGGATTTTTTTGGGAAATTTTCCCAAATGCAAAAAAGGTGAAAAAATTCAAATTTTCGCCCGCCAATCCGATTTGGCCCTGTTTTGCCCTAAAACTTCAAACGTCCATATCTTTCGATCCAGAGCTCAATTTTTCACGTTATTTATATCAATGGAAATATGGTGAAATTATCTATAAGATTTTGGGGTAATTTTTGTATTTTGATGGAGTTTGGAGAGAGAAAATCTAAAAACGCGTCTAGTATGTGGTCATGGACATAAATGATGTTTCAACCACCATTTTTAATGAAGAATGGCTCACATTCTCTCCCAGTATGGCTAAAAATGTCAAGGGATGGGCTTGTAAGGATGTCCATGTTGTTTTACTACATTTTTGGTCGATGGTTGAGGATCTCCCATGTTTTCCCACGTTTCTCTCTCCTAGACTTATCCCTTGCACTGTAAAATCTAGATTTGGCTCATTTTTCAAAGGTTGAACATATTTTTATATTGCAGGATTCCTCTATCACTTGGAAAGTGATTTTGTGGAATATCAAACCTTTTCCAAGACTGAAACCTATTTTTTCCTCTCAGGTGTTGTAATGCATGTGTTTTGGGTAATGGAAATGACAATGCAGGCTTTGTGAATGAGTTTTAATCCTCTGTTTTTGTTCTTTGATCCATCTCTGACCTTCCATTACAGTTTATCAGTTTGTACATGAGGTTTTGTTGCATTTCCATGATTTGTGTCAATCTGTAGAAGTGAAAAATGTTCACCACTCCTTTGGTGCATCACCTTAATAGCACTAGTTTTAGTTTTTTTGTTTTGCATTTTTTATCTTTGTCCCTTTTAGAATTTAGAGTAGGATTTTAAGTTTTGAACCTCTTCAACCTGTAAGTGATATACATGATCAGAGGAGTTGAGGAACCAGCCTCTAAAATGGATATTCTTTTCCCATTTAATAAGTCCCACAGTTGGGGAAAGGATTCAATGTTGTGCAATCACACTGGATGTCTAAAGTATCAAACTAGAAGCCTGATCAACATCCAGGGGTGTTGCTGATTTGCAACAACAGTTTTGGAACTCCCGGTGGGACCTTAGAGGTCTTCATTTTCATTGCAACAAAATTTATGTGCATTTGTTGCAAAATTCTTGCTTAAAAGAGCCCTAAATTACACATCTGGCGACTCCAAGGAAGAAGAATCAGCTGGTTTTAGTAGTGCAGACCTAAAAAATCATGAGAAGAATCACCACAAGGTCAAGATCTAGAGAAGAAGAGGTGTTGTTTGAGTATCTATAGTTATCTCCAAGGAGAAGGCAAAGAGGGAGGAAGATTAAAAGATCTCCATCTCCACCAAATATAACTCTCTCAACTCCTCCACCTAGTAGGCCTTTCATTTAATCAACAAGGGTTCTAAGGCCAATCAGAATGGCACAAAACAACCCCTATGTCAATTTCACTAGCAGCAGCCCACTTGCTCTCAATGCAAAAAATCCAATCCCAATTGTAGCATTGAAGAACATTTCATACTTCACTGGAGAAAATCAGACCACTCCTGGTGATCATGTTAAATATATTACTAACATTTGTGCAATCCATGAGATTAATGAGATGCAAGTTTCTATCAAATTGTTGGCATCTTCATTCAAAGGGAAATCTTTGCAATGGTTTAGGAGTCTGGCCTCAGGTTCTATCCAAAATTAGAACCAGCTATGTATAGCCCTCCATGAGCAGTTTGGAGAAAAGGGAGACAACTAGTCCCTTTTGGAACAGCTGACAACCATCAAGAGAGCTCCCAATGAACAGCTGACTGGCTTCAACTTCAGATTTCAAAGGACTTGGGAGATAATTCCAGTGGTAGTTAGGCCAACAGCAGAAGGTGCTTTTCTTTATTACCTCAAAGCTTTAAATTCTGATATTTCTATGTTAATTAAGCCCATGGGAGGCACAACTATCCCCATTACTTATAGCATTGCCATTAGAGCTGAAAATTGTTTGATTCAAGCTGGCAAGCTAGCTCCTAGGCCTCCAATGCTATTATTTCCAAGTTTAGAGAGCCCAAGTACTAGCCAAATGCCTAATTTAGCTCCTATTCCCACTCCTAGAAACCAGAATTTAAGTGAAGCTTCTACTTCATCTTCTAGTGCCTCAAATGAACTTCAAGAAGTCATGAAGAAATTACAAAATCTAGGCAATGAGCTAGTTACACTCAAGAGGTAGCAAGCCCATGGTTTTAGACCTTCCTTCCAGCCTCAAGCTCAGCCTAATAGGCATCCATACCAACCTCAAAGACCACCCAATCTAGCTGCAAATCTAAATCAAGCAAGGCCTCTTACCAACAGACCATTTCAGCCCTATAATCCCAATGCTACATTTTCCTCTAAAGCATTAGAGCCAATACAAAACAATATAGCTCAAGAGTATGATTGGTGTTTCCCATGTAATGAACATCACAACCAGTCCATGTGCTTCAACGGTGCCTTGAATCAAGCATTAATGGTGACAACTACTGGTGTGGAAGGTGAAGGTAGCTAAGGAAACAATCAACAACAAGAAACATTCCAACAACAATTAGCTCCAAATGATACCACACTTGTAAACTTGCAGGAAGAAGATTTTTGTGGCATGAATCAAAAAATTTCCCAAAGTGTTGCAGCCAACACAAGATCAAAAAGAAGAAATTTGGGTCAAGAACAGCCATTAGCTCTAAGCAATCCACAACCTTCTATCGCTCCACAAATTATTGGAAAACAAAATTCAGCTCCAAGCACACAGGGGCTGCCTAAAAAAGCTCCTAATCCAACTCAAATACCAGTTTCTGCTGCCCATGTGCAAGGAATGAACGTGCAGGCCAGTGGACAGCAAAGAGATGCTTCATCTCCATTTAGTATCATTGATCAGATGAAGAAGAAAAATGTAAACATATCAATGTGGGAATCACTATCTATCCCAGGCCAAAGAGATTTGCTACAAGCTACCATGAAGGATTGGTCAGCTTCAAATCAGCAAGTCCAAATGCAAGAGAAAGTGCTCACAAATGCTGCCCAGCCTGAAGGGAATCATGGAGGACAACAAGGTAAAATGTTGAAACCCCCTCCATTCTATGTTTCATTGATCACTGGAAACCAATTAGTGCACAATTGCATGATTGATTCTGGGGCAAGTAGTTCAGTAATGCCCAAGAAAATAGTTGATCAGTTGGGAATCCAGTATGAATTCATATCCAAAGGGGTAGTGCAATGGGATGGGACTGCAGTAACAATAGTTGGATTGATTAAAAACTTGAGTCTTACTTTGCATGCATGCCCCAATGTTGTTGTTTTACAAGATGTCTCAGTAATAGACCTTCCACCACTCTTTGCCCTATGTTTGTTAAGGGATTTCACAGCCAAGATTAGAGGCTACTTATCTACTGATTGGTCACACATGTTGTTCAGAACAAGATATGGAACCAAGGCCACAATCAGATTTGAACCTATTGCAAACTTTCACATTGAACTTTACACTCAAAGTCAGATCAATACCAATTGTTCAGCATTTGATCAAGAGGATTATCCAAGCACTGATGAAACTAACACCAAGGTAGGAAGCATCCCAGATCCAACTCTTAATGAATGGGAAAACAAGGTGCATGCTTTTGATCCTTATGAAGAGGTAGAGGAATCTCAACTAGGAGTCTATTGCATGCATGAAGGAAATCAGACTATTCCTAACATCACCAAGCCAAATCACAAGGATGAAAATGAGGTATGGCAATTGTTTTTTGATGGATCAAGGAATAGACAAGGTACATGAGGGGGAGCTATGCTAGCTTGACCTCAAGGAATTAAGTATTATTCAACTTTTAGATTTCAGTTTGCATGGTCTAATAACACTGCTGAATATGAAGCTTTGATACAAGGATTGCATTGGTCAATCAAGAGGGGAATAAATAACTTGCAAGTCCTTGGTGACAGTGAGTTGATTGTCAACCAAGTTAAGGGGCAGCATGTTGTCAAGAATGATCTACTCAAGTGCTACAAGAACAGGGTGTGGGACCTCATTGAAGATTTTGAGGGCTTTGGCATAAAATTCATTCCTAGAAAAGAGAACCAAGCTGCTGACAGGCTTGCAGAAGTTGGGGCATCCTTTGAAGTTGTTGAAAGCATTCAAAAGGATAAGCTATAGCCAAACATCCATGTGATTGTAAGGCCTTCAGTGCCAGACAACAATGTAAGTTGGAAATTGTTTGAAAATGATCAGCAAATCATCCATTTCTTGCAAGAAGAGGCTGGGTTCTTAGCTAAAAAGCAGGAAATGTTGGAGCAGCAGTATGGTGACCAAGTGGTACAGCTGAGAACCAACAAACTACCCAAGGGACTTATTACTTTGGAATCCATTTTCAATCCTAATGATCAATTTAGGAAGGAGAAAGCAAACATCCAAGTCAAGGGAGAAGATTCAGTGTCCATCTTAGTGGAAGAAGGCAAATCATTGCAAATTGGTAAGATGACAACTGAACAAGAGAGGTACCAGTTCATGATGCTTTTTCAAGAATTCCCTGTTGTGTTTGCTTAGAGCTATGAAGATTTTAAAGGTTTCAATCATGAGTTAGCTCAACACACCATTGAATTGGACCCAAGTACTAAGCCCATCAGGTAAAAACAAAGGCCGGTCAATCCACACATGGAGCCTCTCATGAGGAAAGAATTGAATAAGTTGATAGAATCAAGAATCATTTTTCCTATCAAGCATTCTAGTTGGGTGGCCAACTTGGTACCAGTTAGAAAGAAGAGTGCGGAAATCAGATTGTGTGTTGATTTCAGAGATTTTAATAGAGCATCTCTCAAGGATCATTACCCACTTCCTTCTATGGAACATATTTTACAATTTATTGCTGGCTCTGAGAGGTTTTCATTACTTGATGGCTATTCAGGGTACAATCAGATTATGGTGAAAGAAGAGGATTAGTTCAAGACATCCTTTACAACTAAATGGGGAACTTATGAATATAGGAAAATGACATTTGGGTTGTCCAACGCTGGAGCTACTTTCCAAAGAGCAATGGACATGGTGTTCAAGGGTTTGATTAATAACATGGTGCTGATATATCTTGATGATATCACTGTTTTTTCAAAAAATGCAGCAGACCACCTCTTTCATTTGAGACAAGTGTTCCAAAGGTGTAGAAGATTTGGAGTATCCTTGAATCCTAAAAAGTGTATTTTTTTAGCACATGAAGGAAAGCTCCTTGGCCATGTTGTCTCCAGAGAAGGATTAGTAATTGATCCAGAAAGAGTTGAAGCTATAAGAGCACTACCATTGCCAAGCCACAAGAAGGCCCTTCAAAGTTTCTTGGGGAGAATAAATTTTGTTCAAAGGTTTGTCCCAAATTTTGCAGCCCTAGTCAAGCCTATCACCAAGATGTTAAAGAAAAGAATGGATTTCAAATGGACAGCAGAAGGAAAGGAAAGTTTTGAAGCAATCAAAGAATCCATCTGTCAAGCACCAACTCTCATTAACCCGGATTTCTCCAAGGATTTCATCCTCTATGAATTTGGGGGTGATGATACTATTTCTGCAATTTTGGTATAGCAGAACAAAAAAAATGATGAGTAGCCAATTGCTTTCTTTAGCCAAAGCCTGGAGGACTATGAGGTGAGATATTCTTTCATTGAGAAGCATGTTCTTGCAGTAATCAGAAGCTTAAAGAAATTCAAGCATCTAGTTTCAAACAATAAGGTTTAATTGCTGGTTTCTCATGTGGGAGTTAAAGACTTCCTCCTCAACAAAGACTTGAATGAAAAGAGAGTAGGTTGGATTACTCGTGTCATGTAGTATGACATTGAGATCAAAGTCACCAAGTTGGTAAGAGGAAAAGGATTGTGTGAGCAGCTGATTTTGAGCAATCAAAAGAGAGTGTGCAATGAGAAGGAGGCTGTTTTGGCGTTGCAAGACAGCCATGAGCAAGGAAGCACTCAAAAGGAAAATGATGGTGCCCTCACTCCTTGCTAGAACCAAGACATAATGCACTTCCTAAGCATAGTTCTATTCCCTCCAGAAATGAACAAGACCAAAATAAGACACTTTAGATTGTAGGTTGTTCCATATGCCCTTGTTGATGGTGTTTTGTTCAAAAGGGATGTGAATGGAGTGCTGCTGAGATGCATTGGTACAAACTAGATTCATAGGATGTTGGAAGAGTTCCATGGTGGGCCAGATGGTGGTCATTTTGCACCAAGAGTGACATCTCTAAAGATCATGAGGGCTGGCTATTATTGGCCCAAAATTTTCAGTGATTGTTATGCATGGATCAAGATGTGCAAGAATTGTGCATTCTTCACAGGTAAAGAGAGACTAGCTGCCCTTCCATTGCATCCAATTTTAGTTGACCAACTATTCATGAAAAGGGGTTTAGACTTCATTGGAGCCATTAATCCCAATTCAAGCCAAGGACACAAATGGATTTTAGCAGCCACAGATTACTTCACCAAGTGGACTGAAGTAGTAGCACTCAAGGAAGCAAATGAATCTAGCATCCTAGACTTCTATGAGGGAATAGCAACCAGATTTGGCATACCTACTAAAATAATATCAGATAATGCATTGGTGTTCCCAATAGCTAAAATGAAAAGAAAAAATTTTAATGGCCAGGCGGAATCTACTTACAAGAACTTGTTGAGGATCATTAGGAGGACTCTTGATGAAAATTAGAGGTCTTGGCATACCAAATTGAAATCAATTTTATGGGCTGATAGGATAACTCCCAAGAGATCTACAGGTAACTCTCCATTCAAGCTTGTTTATGGAAGAGAGGCAATTTTTTCCCCATGTCACTTGAGTTGCCAACATTGGAACTCATGAAATAGTTGGAGTTGTTGGAGTTTGAAACCCATGGAATTTAGATATGCAGAATTGATGGAGATCCAAGAAATCAGAAATCAAGCATCCCAAGCAATGGAGAAGGATCAAGCTTTGATAAAGAAGACCTTTGATAGAAAGGCCAAGAATAGATCTTTCCAAGTTGGAGATCTAGTGTTAAAATGGGATGCAGATAAGGAAAAACATGGAAGGCATTCAAAATTTGATGCCATTTGGAGTGGCCCATACATGGTCACAAAGTGTAAGGACAATAATGCTTTCCAATTGTCTTCATTGGATGGCGAAGAATTTTAGATTCTAGTCAATGGAATCCATCTAAAACATTGCTACTAAAGGAAATTCTCCACCTTGTACATATTAGCTTAGGTTTTTCATTCCTCCAAGTGCTTGTGCACATTTTTTTACTTTAGGTTAGCTTTGCTTTCCCTAAGTGCTTTGGCATAGGCTTCTTGTTCCTAGAAATGTGTTTACATGCCTTCCTCCATCAGGTGATGTTCCACCCTCCATCTTCCTCCTTGCGGTGTTCTAGTTGGTTGGGGTACCAAATAGAGAATTGGATGACTCCATGCCAAATGGATTGCTTTAGGAAAATGGTAACTTCATCCAGCAGGAAGATGACCCCTCTGAGTCGCTAGAATTGTTATCCAAAATGAGCCCCTGCTCATTTTGTGGCTAACTCCTCTCATTCTCCCCTCTCTTGTGCCTCAGACATAATTTTCTACTTTTCAGGCACTCAAAACTTTCTAGAAATGGCACCATTTGATAGAGCTCTTTCTCAGCTTTCCAGAAAGGTAAAGTTTTCCTCCTAACTCCATGTATTTTTGAAGTTATGGCTCGGGGGATTTTTTGTGGGAAATTTTCCCCTGAAAGGCCCGTAGCCAATGAAATGGCGCCACATGTCCAAAGAAGTGGCGTGGGTCGGAGGAAAATTTGGGTTTTTGACCAAGTGTTTGGAAATTTTTTTGGGAGGAAATATTTTTCCCATGGGCCCATCGGTGAATCAGAACGTGCCATGTGTCCAGGGGAGAAATTTGATAAATTTCACTAAGTGTTGGCGCATACAAAATTTTGATAGAAAGGCCCGCGCCAATCATATTGTACCACGTGTCCTATGGCATCAGAATTTTGGAGGGCAGGGGAGAAGTTAGAATTTTGGTGAAGTGTTTTGCCAAAATTCAAAAGGTGATTTTTGACCCGCTGCCCCCACTGACCAATCATGTCAGGCCATGTGTCACCAGAGCCCGGAAAGGCGGAGCACGAGGGTGGATTGGGATTTTTTCCCAATAGCTAAAATGAAAAGAAAAAATTTCCCCCAAGGGCGAACAGCCAGTAATATTGTGCCACGTGTCTCAAACCGGTGGAAGGTGGGGAGAATTAAGGAAATTTTCCCAAGGGAAAAACAAACGAAATTTCAAAAGGAAAAGCTCGCCCCCAAAATGCAAGCCAATGGAATCATGCCACGTGTCCTGGTGGCGGAAAAAAACTAAAGATAGGCTCACATGGAAAATTCAAAGGGGCAAACCCACATCTAATGGGATTTTTCCATGTGTCCAATAGGGAAAATGGTCAAACATCGCATGGAAAATTGGAGAGGAAAAGCCTGTGACCAATTAGCGAATGCCACATGTCCTCAACTCATCGGCTCGACGAGGATTTTTTGGAAAATTTTCCAAAGGGCAAAGTGATGGAAAATGAAGCACAGAAGGCCCGCACCCAATCAAAGCATGCCACGTGGCACCCAAAAAGGTGGAGCATGGGAATTATTTTGGGAAATTTTCCCAAATGCAAAAAAGGTGAAAAAATTCAAATTTTCACCCGCCAATCCGATTTGGCCCTGTTTTTCCCTAAAAATTCGAACGGCCATATCTTTTGATCCAGAGCTCGGTTTTTCACGTTATTTATATCAATGGAAATATGGTAAAATTCTCTACAAGATTACGAGGTCAATATTACATTTTGATGGAGTTTGGAGAGAGAAAATCAAAAAACACCTCTGGTACATGGTCATGGATAGAAATGACGTTTCAACCACCGTTTTTAATGAAGAATGGCTTTCATTCTATCCCAGCATGGCTAAAAATGTTAGGGGATGGGGCCTGTAAGGATGACCATGCTGTTTTACTACATTTTTGGTTGGTGGTTGAGGCTCTCCCACATTTTCCCATGTTTCTCTCTCCTTATACTCGTCCCTTGCACTATAAAAAGCCAGATTTGGCTCATTTTTCAAAGGTTGAACATTTATTTTGTATTGCAGACTCCCTCTATCACTTGGAAAGTGATTTTCTATGGAATATCAGACCTTTTCCAAGACTATAACCTATTTTTTCCTTTCAAGTGTTGTAATGCATGTGTTTTCGGTAATGGAAATGACAATGCAGGCTTTGTGAATGATTTTTAATCCTCTGTTTGTGTTGTTTGATCCATCTCTAACCTTCCATTAGAGTTTATCAGTTTGTGCATGAGGTTTTGTTGTATTTCCATGATTTTTGTCAATCTGTAGAAGTGAAAAATGCTCACCACTCCTTTGGTGCATCACCTTAATAGCACTAGTTTCAGTTTTTTTTTTTTTTGCATTTTCTATCTCTGTCCCTTTTGGAATTTAGAGTAGGATTTTAAGTTTTGAACCTCTGCAACCTGTAAGTGATATACCTGATCAGAGGAGTTGAGGAACGAATATCTAAACTGGATATTCTTTTCCCATTTAACAAGTCCCACACTTGGGGAAAATATTCAATGTTGTGCAATCACACTGGATGTCTAAAGTATCAAACTAGAAGCCTGATCAACATCCAGGGGTGTTGCTGATTTGCAACAACAGGTACCACACACCAGAGTAGATCATGAAAGTTAGGTTTTGCATGTAAAAATTACTCCTCAAATCCTTTACTCTGATAAGGAGGTTACTTTGAATGCAGTTATTGATGGATGGCTTCTGGGTTCAATGTTCTTACCTTAGACACCTGACATCAAATGGGAAGGTCCACATTACAACCATCTTTGAATTTTTTGTATATGGTTAACAATACTAAGGCAATTCCCATTGGATTCTTAAAGGATACATTTATCACCATCCAAGAGGACAAGTTCACTAGAGACTTCGAATTCTTTGTGCTTACTGAGGAAGAAAACTTTCTAGCATTGCTTGGATGTTGATTATGTTACAAGAACAATATTGACCTGCGATTTAACAAAGGGTATATTATCTTTGAGAACAAGGAAGAAATGGTGATTATCCCTTTAATAGATGGAAATTCAATGCCCTATACTGATCCCTTAGGAGAAGAAGTTCTTGATAGAATCTATTTGCATTCCATCAGAGATCTTGAGATAATTCATCTCACAGAGGGAGTCATCCAGTTTGAATATGCTCAGTCCTTGAGTGATACCACTAGCATGGCATGTGAAAATTGGGTGCATGGAACTTATGAGTTGATTGGGTGATAGTTGAGAGGATATGTAACTAGGGTAACAAATATGCTCTCATTCAAGTGCCTAGGAGGAAAGAAGCTACCAAGTTATTTTGGAGGAGCATACCCTGAAATTTTCTTGCAAGAAATGAAGATTTAGTGGAAGAATGAGGATGAGAGAATGGGAATGCTCAATTATAACCTTCTCAAAACTACAACACATTGGTGGGATACACATCAAGAGAGCCTCATTGATTGGAACAAAGTAATAATCACATTCTCTGTAAGATTCTCTAGAAGAAACATGTCCACAGTCATACAATACTACCATGGTAAAGAGACCACCTCATTTCATATCTGAGCATGTGAGAAGGCCTGTATGGGAAGTGTAGAAGTGTTACCACCTTTGTTATGGGTGTATAACTTGTATTCCACCTTACAAAGTTGTGCACGTGCATGGTATATTCATTTATAGATGCACTGACAAATAGGTAATTTTCAGGAGTTGGCGTCTGATCTCATTCAAGCCTTCGAGTATAGAAGAAACAAGCCATCAGTAGATAAGGAATTGCAAGTAATCAAGCACCTTACGATGGGAGATAGTGCCATGGCAGAGGATAGGCTACTAGATTTTTTGGGTGAGCCTTATTTAGAGATGCACCTCAATGAAGAAGAATCAAAGAAAGTACAACTTGAGTGCACATGCATGGGAAAAGAAAAAGGAAAAATGGTCTATGTAGTAGATGGTGAAGAGATGGAAACTTTGGATGTTAACTATTCTAAAGGTACGTGTGAAGTCATAGATATCGCTGATGAGTGAGCACGTGCCTACCATGAGCCCTTGAAAACAAAGAAAGTTAACATTGGGACAAAGACAGAACCAAAGGAAGCTATCATTGGGGAATATTTGTCAGAAAATAAGTTTCAAAGGTCATTGATCTATTGCACGAGTTCCAGGATTTTTTCCCTCATGGGACCCATGAACTCAAACACGTTCCCCATTCCTTAGTGGAGATGAAGATCAAGTTGAAAGAAGGTAACCACCTGATTTGGAAGAGGTGTTATCAGATGAATTCAAATTTGTGTGTACGGGTCAAGGAATAAATAGACAAGATGATAGCATCTGGTATCATTGAGTCAATGGAAAAATCAGAAAAGATAAGCTCAATGGTCATCAATATCAAGGAGGATAGGAGGATAAGAGTTTATGTTGACTACATGGATCTAAATGTAGTATGTGTCATTGATCCTTTCCCAACCCTCTTTACTGAAGAAATTTTGGAGGGAGTAGCTTGGCGTAAAGTCTACTCTTTCACGGATGGGTTATCAGGGTATCACCAAATCATGATTACAAAGGAAGACCAGAGAAAGATAACTTTTGCCAATGAATGGGGAAGTTTTTCCTATACGGTTATGCCTTTTGGATTGAAGAATGTGCCTATTGTGTTATCATGAATCGTGTTACAAGCATTTCAGGACTTTATCCATAAGTTTCTTCAAATTTACCTGGATGACTGGACTGTGTATAGGTTGTTGAAAGACCATTGTGAAAATTTAAGGCTGATTTTTGAGAGATGTCAAAAATTAAGGATATCCCTCAACATTAAGAAGTGTGTCTTTATTACTCCATTTGGAACCATGTTAGGACATATTATATCCAAATAAGTCTTACTAGTAGATCCCTCTAAAGTTGTTGTTATTTTGGGATTAGGGGAGCCTACTAGTCAAAGTGTAATGTGTGGATTCCTTGGGCATATAGGGTACTACAGGAAATTCATCAAGGGGTATGCCAAGATCACCACGCCTTTGGAGGAATTTCTTAAAAAAAAGAGTGGATTTCAATGGGGAGAGGTGTAACAGAAGGCGTTTGATACTTTTAAGTATAGGCTTTTCTTGGCACCCATATTACATTTTCCTTCTTGGATAAGCCTTTCAATGTACATGTTGATGCCTCAGGGACAACTATGGGAGTAGTACTAGTACAACCTAGTGAGGGAATGGTTGATCATCACTTTTGCTTTGCAAGTAGAAAGTTGACACTAGCAGAACAAAATTACACAACTACTGAGCGTGAAGTTATGTCTATGATCTACGCATTGCATAAGTTTAGGAAGTATCTATTGGAAACTCCGTTTATTTTCTACACGGACCACATGGCATTAAAATACTTAGTCAACAAGCCCATTCTGGAAGGGTGCATATGTCGTTAGGTCCTATTATTCTAAGAAATTGAGTTCACGGTGGTTGTAAAGCAAGGAAAAAGCAATTCAGGACCTGACCACTTATCAAGAATCAACTCAGGTGTAACATTCCCATTTTAAGACTTTAGAAACAAGGGAATTTTTTTTTTGAAACAAAATGTTCTCTGTTCTAAATAAAACATCATTTAGAACACACTTTCCATGCCAATCAATATCTTAACAAATAACCATATGCAGCTGTAATGACTCGGCATGTTACCGATCTCTCATTCCATGACTTGGTTACCAACTGATCTCTCATGTTTGTCTAAAAGTATAGAATACTTTATGTATACTTTGTTTTCCTACCCTATTCCAGGTACTGAGTGATCTGTTTAAAGAACCTATTCTGAATTTCTTTCCTTTGTCAATATTCATCTGACATCATATTGCTTTAAACTAGGTGACTTAGGACAACGCAACCAACATTTTGCGATACTTTGGCCAAAGATTTTCAACATACTATTCATGTTACTATTCCTAGATGGCATACTCGTCATTTCAGCTTACATCCTTCACCTCACTCTTCTGTTATCTAGAATGGTCTTTACTAACTACCGTCAGTCCACTTGCCCAAGGTCTGACCCTAGCCCAAGTTAGTAACATAATTTATTATAGGAAGATTCTCATGATCACTTAGGGTATATGGGCATACTCGTTTGACCTAAGTCAACCAAATGTGCCAAGGTACCCTTAGTACAAGAAATCTATTCCCTATCCTAAACATGCAACTAACTCGACCTAGAGAGAAACTAAGTTTAATTCTAGATGTGTGTAGATCTAGATCAAAAAACATGGAAGGGTGTTTCCACATGTCAACTGCAACATTGTATCCTTGAGAAGCCCTTGGTCTTCTCGAAGGTACAACCCTGTAGTTGGCATGTTCCAACATTTTTTAGGACTGATTCATCATGATGTACATACCCCTTAATGGTCATTAGATTTAATTTACAAGGATTAAGATTAAAATTGTAGCAACCCTTCCTAACCCTAATTCCAACATTCATTAATTTCTTTATAATTAATCTGATTTTATATTCAGAACTTCATTAACTCATGCTTGCATTGATGTTCATTAACGTGGCATAACAAGTAGTTATCCCCGAAAATAGAGCAGCAAACATCAAACGGTTAAATTTTAATGTAACCTAGCTGTCCAAGAAGTTGTATCATTCACCTAGATTCAACTAGTGTTGTATTTTTATAAACATAGCACAAGGATTAAATATCGTAACTACCATTCCATTTATTTCTTTCATTCTTTTGAGAGAGGAAGATTCTTCCTCTACATGGTTAGATGTCAGGGTTAACATAACCTTTTTATCATTCTTTACTCATATATTTTAATTGTATGACCAATGCATATTTCATTATTAAACTCTAGTTGTGTAGTTAGAGAACGATATCTTTTGCAATTTAACAAGTTTCATTATAATAAGGGAGACTGTACTATCCCCTTAATCCAACTTATTAATTGATAACATCAATAGTATATAAATAGATATAAATAATATCAATAAGATATTACTACTATTACCATCATATAAAGTACAAGAGAATTTACACAATAAATTGGAGTCAGTCTCCAAAACTTTCAATTCATCATGATAAAACATACATTTACAAGACAATGCATTTAGGACATATTTCATGTCATTCATCATTAAGATCATAAAATAATATCACTTCTCTTTACCAATAAAACTCAAGAATGAATCAAAATTCTTTACATAAGATCCAAAATAAAATAAGCCAATGCATCATAAAATTTTTTACCTTCTTTTATCACTTACGATGTCCATCTGCATAAATTTTTAGCATGGGTCAGTTCAATAAACTGAGCATGATAAGCACTAAGCATTAAAATGAATTGCATTCCACTAATTGTTCCATTAAAACAACTCTTCTTTAATGAAACAATTAATATGTCATATAAATAAGCATAAGTAATAACAACTAGAAAAGAAGTACAAAAAAAGAGTTTGAATTCACTTTTAAGAAAACAACATAATAATGATACGCCACATCTGCATTATAACGTAAATTTTAATTGATCCTATTAAATAATTTTAAACAAACAACAAATCTTGTCATCTAATTGTTTCATAATTCTATCATAATAGAAATGCAACATTTATATTTACTATGTAGCAAAAGAATTTATTTACAGCATAGCTCATATTAGGATGACTCATCCTACAACTTAAGTAAGAAGAAGAATCAATACATACTGATCCCCATACACTAATCAACTGAAAGACAAAAATAGGTTCAGAACACACATAACTGCTTCAATTCAAGTATAATAATATAAGGGTTCAACATTAAAGAGACAACATCTAACAAGAATCCCAAATCAATCTAAGAAGGGGTAGAGAGTCAAAACAGTCTACCTACAAGTCTTAAATAAATTCTACATGTTAGAAGATATAATTCAAGATATGAAACAAGACATTCCACAACTCAAAGCTAGACTCACACAAGTTTAATTTGTTCTTGTGTCCAACAAAGAGAGGATTCATAATAATATAGAGTGCAAAAAGAGAAAACCTTCCACCAAATGAAGTAGGGCTTATTCAAACATAGTAGTCAGTATAAACATGTTTACATTTTCTCTTCTACTGATCTGACTCAGTTGTTATCTTTCTTCATCATTAAAACCAATGACTAGTACAAAGTAGACTAAACAAACCACAAGGAAATTTCTTTCTTAGAAGAGTGGTTTCTCACTATTTCCTATAAGACAGAAAGACAGAAATCAAAACTCAAGAATTTGAGTAGACCTAAGAGAACAGTCACTCTACAGCCAAGAAGAGAATCGTTGCTACATAGAAGTTCAAACAAATGAACTTATCCATTCATAAGTTAAGGATCTCAAATAGAAAAGTTCCAATCAATATTTTGTTTCAATTGAACTATCACATGAATTCCCATTTCTATTTCCAAACTCAAGAGTTCTTTACTAGATCCCAAAATATAATACAAAACCAAACAAACAGTCAAAAGAAAGCACACTTCTAGTTTCCCTTTCAAATCATTACAACCTAGTTTATCTATTCCAATTCATTAGACACAAGTTTGAGTTAATTTCTAAAAAAGGAGTACACAGTGCAGTCCCAAAATAGTAAACTATCCATAAGAGAACATATTCCTTTCTCTTTTTAAAGACCCAAAGATTCATTCAATGAATCCAACAAAGAATAGAAAACCCAAAATAGTATAAGATAAACAAGATTCAATAAAAGATCACGAACTCAATAGAAACTGTATACATATAGTTCTAGGTCTTACATAGATCCATATAAAAGATACATATAGTTCATGGTCATCATGAAAAAAAATTAAATGAAACAACCCTGAACCAGAGGTAATAAATCCTATAAAAAGATTCAGAATGAAAGATTATTCAACTCTTCTTTCCTTAAAAACTGAAAAGTCAATTTAAGAGGATCTGAAAGTGAGTAAGAAAACCCAATAAATGTTTGAGTCAAGAAATGTCTCAACCTACCTCCAACATGACTAAAATAGAAATCACAACAAATACTCTCATAGTTCCATCTATAGAGATTGTGACATAGAAGGTATTTGTTTCAAACATAGATCACAGAAGGAGTATGCATATTACATTTCTATAATCCTCAAAACCGATAACGAATGTTTCAAATGAACTCTAAATCAAACCAAAGAGTAAATAACAATACAGTAACTAACCAGAGGTTCTTTAGTCCTCAACATGTTACAGTTCCAGTCCATTAACCTTAAAATAAAACAGTCAAGCCTTCAATAAGACATGGGTTTTCTCAGAGTAGAGGAGAGAAGAATATCTTCCATATTCTCACACCTTTACAAGTTAAAATAAGATGGTACACTATCCAAAAATAGAAGTATCACAACCATTCCAACTCAAGAAGCTACATAGAGAAGATTTCAAAATATATTACCAAAAAAACTCAAACCAATATTGTTTGCCCATGATTTTTTGAGCAGACAGTCCCACAAACGAGTTCTAAGCATTTCAAAACCTTGAATACGAGTAAAAATAAAGCTCAGAATACAAGTACAGAACCAAGCACAATTACTCGAATACAAATTCAGAATGAAAAACAAGATTTGAAATACAAGTTTCACATGCATGTCACCACTAAACTTGACACAGAGAAATTTTCTAAAGGCTAACATCATTTAACAATGGATTTATATCAAAAACCACATACATTCATAAAACCAATAAGGTAAATAACCAAACAAATCATGAAAATATTTATCTCATGAGAGCAGAGTTGTTCTAATGAATCATTTATAAGAAAGCAAAAAAGCTTAATGGGTAGAGCCTATCATGTCTGATAGTGCTTCTACCAATTTGAAGGAGACTTCCACCCGAGCTTCCAACTCTTTTTCTCCTCCACAAACTATCAACAACCAAACATCCTTACTTCTAATGCCTCATATACTTTCCCTCGATCAAAAATAAACCAGAGAAACTAAAAATAGCCATAAAGTAGAAGTCAAACTGCTGGTTTGAAGAACCAGATAGCTCCATTCAGAGAAAAAATCACAATGCATGCAAGATCAAATAACCTCCAACAAATCTACCTTCCTTGTTTCCAAGACAGTTTACACACAAAAACCAAGGTCTATCAATGCAGTTACTCCCAAATCTCCCGCTTATCTCTCCTTGTCACCACCTCCCAAAATTGTTGAATGCCATTTCTACTTTAACACACATTTCCATCTTTAGTGAATCCTCCAAGTATGCTTCCACTAAAGTCTACTTGCCTTTCCCAAACTGGTTGTTCCTCCTTTTATTTAACCAAAATCAAACAATTAAATGTCATTGGAACCGTTGCCATAATTCCATGCGACCCTTAGGTTCCCTTTTTAATAGTTTAGGATAGATTTCCGAAAACTTAGGTTAGTCTAACAATAATTACCTTAGGTCTTAAAACATTGCCATAGGTAATTTCCACCTTAGGTTATATCAAATTCAACACCATATAGTATTAGGTATTAGGTTAAAATATCCTAGCATTACTTTAGTAATTTCTCCCTTATTCATTTAGCACAAGAACTTAGGTTAGGACGCCATCTAAACGAAATAGAATAATAAGCTTAGGTTAGATTGAAACCCAAATAAGTAGACATAGCTAGGAAATAGGTGCTTTTACCTAGTTTAGGGTACCATTAGGATAATCCTTTTGGTTTAGGATTTAGATTCCCTTCATAGTCATGAAGCAGACTATATTTTATTTACACCATCAAAACAAATTACTAAACATATAACTGAATGAAGGCACATTCATACAATACCAAAGAATTTGTAACATATAAAGTTTAGTCCACTACGTCTCTCCACCTATGAATGTCAATTTTACCATTCAATCTAGTAAGGAGATTTAAAACATTCCTTAGATCACTGGAATTGATCCAAGGATGAGTCAGTAAAAGAGATAAGTTTGCAACTCTCAAAACTAGATTGCAACTTACCTACAAGAAGTGAAAATGTATTCTTGCAAGCCATATCATTTAATTCTAATGAAACCAAGAGAAGAAATGATTTATCAATAACAAGCATGCTTTTCAATAATCAAGGAAACACACCTCATTCAAGAAAATCACATGCCAACTCTTGTAATGTAAAAGAGAAATACAAATGTTTGTCAAAGGTGTTACATACTTCCCTCCTAAATAGAATCATCATCCCAATGATTATCTTATCTTGACCATTGCATTAAGGAAAATAAATTTATTCACTTTCTTAACATATGTTTGCCAAAATATTAGAATTTTAAAGTTCCATAAATCAACATTCACATATCTATTTATTTAATAATGAATAGTCATCTACCCAAAACTGGCAGACTTATTGACATACAAAGATAAAATCACAATTTTTATCAGTCATCATAGTCAATTCTAATCAAATAAATATGTAAAATCAGTTTTCATATCCTCTAGGTTTTCCCAAGTTGCCTGTTCTTCATTAAACTGGTCCCATTGGACCTCACATTGACTTATTTCACGAGTTCTTAAATGCAACTGGCAAGTTTCTAGCACTCGTAAGGGTTTAACCATGATTATTCCTGGGTCTTGGACCTACAAGGAATTCCAATTTAACACATGTGATAAATCTGAAACATATTTCTTAAGCAAAGAAATATGGAAAACATCATGCATTCGTGACAAAATAGGAGGTAATGCTAAACGGTAAGCTACGGGGTTGATCACTTCAACTATTTCAAAGGGTCCCACATAACGAGGTGATAACTTGGCAGCCCTACCAAAAGTTATAGAACTCTTTTTCGGTTTAACCCAAAGAAATACCTTCTCACCAAGTTCAAATTTCCTATCAATCCGCTTTAAATTAGCATAAATCTTTTGCCTATCTACTACTTCTTTCAAGCATTCACGAATCATTTTAACTTGTTGTTCCATTTCCGTAAGGATTTCAGGCCCAATTACCTCTCTATCCACAATGTTGTCCCAACTAACGGGAGTTCTACATTTTCTGCCATTTATTGCTTCCAGAGGTGCCATCTTAAGAGAGGCATGATATGTTTTATTATAAGAAAAATTGACTAGTGGAAGGTACTCTTCCCACATATACTGTTGATCCATACAATACATTTGTAACATATCCTCTGAAACTTTATTAACTCTTTCAGTCTGTCAATCCATTTTTGGGTGATACGTAGAACTGAAATTCAGCTTAGTTCCTAGAGCTGTATTAAGTGTTTGCGAAAACCTTGATGTCATTCTAGGATCTCTATCAGTTATGATTAGTTCAGGTACTCCATGTAATCTGAAAATTTCATGTATAAATATTTTAGCCAATACAAGATAATCATCCTTCAGCTTACCAACAATAAAATGTGCTACCTTACTAAAATAACATCATGTTTATTTCTTGACATATGCAACCCTTATATAAAATCCATGCTTATTACTGGCCATTTGTACTGTGGTATGCTATGAGGATACAATAAACCATCTAGGTGCATATGTTCAACTTTAACACATTTACATTTAAGGCAATGTGTCACAAAATCAATAACACCCTTTTTCATCCCCTTCCAGAAATATTGTTGTCTTATATCAGTAAGCATATTTGTAATACCAAGGTGTCTTGAAAAAGGTGAATTGTAAAATTCTTTAAGAAAATTCTTTCTTAATTCATTTAGTGAAGGTATGTATACTTTGTTTTCAAATCTTAAGATTCCTTCGTTGTCAAAATGAAAACCTTTATACCTCACATCATTTGGATCTACAGCAAGCGTTGTTTTTACTTGCTGAAAGTAAGAATCAGATTCCATAACACTTTTTACTTCATCCTTAAATTGAGTTCTCAATGTTATAAGAGCATAAATGTGCTTCATATGACTTAAAGTGTTAACCAGTCTATTTTACTTACCTTTGATGTAATTGATATCAAAATCATATTGAGACAAAAACTCTAACCATCTTCGTTGTCTTACATTAAGATTTGGGTGAGTGGCAATATACTTCAGCCCAAGATGATCAGTTTTTAATTCAAAAGGTTTACCAAGTAGATAATGCCTCCAAACTTGTAGTGCATGAACAATGGTAGCAAGCTCTAAATCATGAGGAGCATAATTCAACTAATGTAACTTTAGTTTTCTACTTTCATAAGCTATGACATGATCATTTTGTAACAAAATACCTCCTAGACCTTCCCCAGATGCTTTTGTTATAACCATGAAGTATCCATTAGGATCTGGTACAACTACAATAGGTGCTGAAGTTAACTGTTCCTTCAAAGTTCTAAATGCAGATTCACATTTTTCATTCCAAACAAACTTCTTATCTTTTTTCTGTAATGTAGTTATTAGTGCAACCACCTTGGAAAAATCTTTTACAAATTTTCTATAGTAACCAGCAAGCCCTATGAAGCTTCTAACTTCATGTACATTCTTTGGTGCAGGCCACTCAGTTATAGCTATAATTTTAGAAGGATCTATAGTAATTTCATTCTTACTTATTACATGTCCCAAATAGTGCACTTCTATGTCATAGAAAGAACATTTAGATATCTTACCATATAACTGTCTCTTTCTCAAAATTTCCAAACCTATCTTCAAATGCTCATGATGTTCCTCAATAATTTTAGAATATATGAGAATGTCATCCAAGAATACGAGAAAAAATTTTTCCAAGTATTCTTGAAATATATTATTCATTAAATTCATAAAAGTTACAGGTGCATTTGTTAATCCAAAGGGTAAAACTGTGAACTCATAATGTCCATACCTTGTTCTGAAAGTTGTTTTATGAATGTCCTCATCCTTAATCCGTAATTGATGATATATAGATCGAAGATATATCTTAGAATGTATTGATGCACCATGCATATAATCAAATAGATCATCAATTCTAGGGAGTGGGTATCTATTCTTGATTGTTGCTTTGCTTAACATTTTGTAATTAATACACAATCTAAGTGTTCCATCTTTATTTTTCACAAAAATTACTGGTGCTCCCCAAGGTGAAACACTTGGTCTAATCAAACCTTTAGAAATAATTTCTTGCAATTGAGCCTAAGCTCTACTAATTCTACAGTAGTCATTCAATATGGTGCCTTAGAAATAGGCTCAATTCCAGGCTTGATTTCAATTGTGAAGTCAAATTCCCTTTTGGGTGGAAGACCTGGTAACTCTTTCAGAAACATGTCACTAAAGTTTTGTAACAGTGGATATCATTCAATGATATCATTGTTCCCTTCAGCCCTTTCTACAATATTTACTGCATATAAGGTATAACATTTATTTTTGGCCTTTTTAAGTTGCATAGCTGATAGTTTCCTAACAAAAATATCACGTTTCACACCCCAAATCTCTATTGTTTTTAGCAGATCATCTAAACAACTTATATGTTTTTCAAAATAATCTAATTTTACCTTATGTTCAAATAACCAATTAACACCTATGACTACATCATAAGACCCCAAAGGTGCAACATAAAGATCAACTTCTGTGGAAAAACTAGGTAAGTCAAGGACTACTCCAAAAAGATACATCCTAACAGTATGAACAACATTGCTTCTATAATGTACAGTCCATGTTTAATCCATGTTTCCATCTTTTCTTTTGAGTTTTGAAGCTAATTTACAAGAAATAAAACATTTAGTAGCTTCGGTATCAAAAATAATAGTTATAGGTATGTCAAATAACTTACCTAAAATCTTTATGGGCATGGCCTATTTCTCAACCTGCTTGTCAGCTACCACAACGTGTATCTTGTGTTGTTGATTATGATCATCCTTTTTCAAAGGAAATTGATTAGCGTAATGATATTGTTCACAATTATAACAGTCTTCTATAGGTCCCTTTCTAGGCTCAGACTTATTTCCAGCCCTAGAATTATCATTTTGACATCCATAGGACTTCCGTTCATTATTATTATTCTTGACAAAGTTGTTCTGTGCATTACCAGTAGACTTATTTATTGTTGCTTTCTTTACTATTGTTAGCTGAAAACTTACTTTTCTTTCTGAATTTCTTTCATGGTCCTTTCTTAGGTGCAAGAGATGATGAAGAGGAGTTGGGAACTTTCTTCCTTACTTCCTCCTTATGAGTAGAAATTGCCTTCAATTTCTGTTCCTACCTTATGGATTTTTCAACAACCCCTTCCATTGTGGTTGAGCTATGAACATCCACCTCTCCTCCTATAATGGGATTCAATCCCATGATGAATTTTCATATCCTAAACTTCTCGTCAGTTTGATACTGAGGTACATACTTAAGTAGTTTAGTAAACTGCTCTCAATACTCAGTTAAAGTTAGCTTTCCTTGAGCTAAGTTCTGGAATTCACTCATTTTATGATCATAGTAAAGTTACGGCAGCCAGCATTGCCTAAAATAACCTTTAAATTGATCCCATGTGATATTAGTTTCATCAATATTTGACTCAGCCTTATGGCTGTCCCACCATGAAGATGCCCCATGGGAAATTTTATATGCTCCCAATATCACCTTTGTTTCTTCTGAGAAATTCCTTATTAAAAAGTACATCTCCATCTCGCTGAGCCAATTCTCAGCTCCATCTCCTAATGTGGTGCCATCAAACTTGGGTGGACTTATTCTTTTTATATCATTGGTGAGTTCAGCTGCTAACCTAGCCTTTTTGTTCTCAGGATGATCATGTATGTTCACGTTTTTATTATCAACACCTAAATTGGCGTTGTCCTTAGGAGGTGGCTGATTATTATTACCAGCATCTTCTTCCTTCTCATTGCCCATTACCTATTGTTCAAGTACAGCCAAATGATCTCTTGTGTCTAATAGGGCAGCAAGGATCTTATCAAGTTTTTGGGCAGTTGTTGCTCCTTCCTCAGGTGGAGGATTATTTGAAACATTTCCTCTTGTTCTAATTATTTTTTGTTAACTAGAAAATTTAAGTCTCATCAGATTATGGACACAATTGGTCCAAGAGCTGCAATCTTCAGCTCTGATACCAAGATGTAACATTCCCATTTTAAGACTTTAGAAACAAGGGATTTTTTTTTTGAAACACAATGTTCTTTGTTCTAAATAAAACATCATTTAGAACACACATTCCATGTCGATCAATGTTATAACAAATAACCATATGCAGCTGTAATGATTCAGTATGGTACTGATATCTCGTTCCATGACTCAGTTACCAACCGATCTCTCATGTTTTTCTTAAATTATAGAATACTTTATGTGTACTACGTATACTTGTTTTTCCTACCCTATTCTGGGTACTGAGTGATCTGTTTAAAGAACCTATCTAAATATTTTTTACCAATATTCATCTGACATCATGTTGCTTTAAACTAGGTGACTTAGGACAATGTTACTAGTAGCTTGCGATACTTTTGCCAAAGATTTTTAGCATAATGTTCATGTTACTATTCCTAGACAACATACTTGTCATTTTGGAATACATCGTTTACCTCACTCTTCTGTTATCTAGAATGGTCTTTACTGACTGCCGTCAATCCACTTGCCCAAGGTTTGAACCTAGCCTAGGTTAGCAAAACAATTTATTATAGGAAGACACTCACGATGACTTAGGGTATATGGGCATACTCAGCCGACCTAAGTCAACTGAATGTTCTAAAGTACCCTAAGTCCTAGAAAGCTATTCCCTATCCTAAACATGCAACTAACTCGACCTAGAGAGAAACTAAGTTTAAGTCCATATGTGTGTAGATCCATATGAAAAAATATGGAAGGGTGTTGCCACATGTCAACTACAACATTGTATCCTCGAGAAGCCCTTGGTCTTCTCGAATGTACAGCCCTATAGTTGGTGTGTGCCAACATCCATTACGACTATAGGGATGTACCTTTCAATGGATGTTCCAAGGTACCCTAATTCCAACATTCATTAAGTTCTTTATCCATGATTAATTTGATTTGATATTAAGAACTTCATTAACTCATGCTTGCATTGATGTTCATTAAGGTGGCCTAACAAGCAGTTATCCCCGAAAACAGGGCAGAAAACATCAAACGGTTAATTTTTAATGTAACCTAGATATCCAAGAAGGTGTATCATCCACCAAGATTCAGCTAGTGTTTTCTTTTTATAAATGAAGCACAAGGATTAAATATCATAACCACCATTCCATTTATTTCTTTCATTCTTTTGAGAGAGGAAGAGTCTTCCTCTACATGGTTATATGTTAGGGTTAACATAAATTTTTTATCATTCTTAACTCATATAGTTTAATTGTATGACCAATGAATATTTGATTATTAAACTATATTTGTGTAGTTAGAGAATGATAGCTTTTACAATTTAACAAGTTTCATTATAATAAGGGAGATTGTACTATCCCCTTAATCCAACTTATCAATTGATAACAACAATAGTATACAAAAAAATATAAATAATATTGACAAGATATTACTACTATTACCATCATATAAAGTACAAGAGAATTTACACAAAAAATTGGAGTCAGTCTCCAAACCTTTCAATTCATCATGATAAAACATACATTTACAAGACTATGCATTTAAGACATATTTCATGTCATTCATCATTAAGATCATAAAAGAATATCAATTCTCTTTTCCAGTACAACTCAAGAATGAATCGAAATTCTTTACATAAGATCCAAAATTAAATAAGCCAATGCATCATAAAAAAAAATTCCTTCTTTTATCACTTACGATGTACACCAACAAAAATTTCTAGCATGAGTCAGTTTAATGGACTGAGCATGACAAGCACTAAGCATTAAAATGAAGTGTATTCCACTAATTGTTCCATTAAAACAAATTTTCTTTAATGAAACAATTAATATATCATATAAATAAGCATAAGTAATAACAACCAGAAAAGAAGTTCAAATAAAGAGTCTGAATTCACTTTTAAGAAAAGAGCATAATAATGATCCACCACATTTGCATTATAACATAAAGTTTAATTTATCCTATTAATTACTTTTAAAAAAACAACAGATCTTTTCATCCAATTATTTCATAATTCTATCAGAATAGAAATACAACATTTATCTTTACTATGTAGCAAAAGAATTTATTTACAGCATAGCTCATATTAGGATGATTCATCCTACAACTTAAGAAAGATGAAGAATCAATACATACTGATCCCCATACACTAATCAACTGAAAGACAAAAATAGGTTCAGAACACACATAACTTCTTTAGTTCAAGTATAACAATATAAGGGTTCAACATTAAATAGACAACATATAACAAGAATCCCAAATCAATCCAAGAAGGGGTAGAGAGTCAAAATAGTCTACCTACAAGTCTTAAATAACTTCTACATGTTAGAAGATATAATTCAAAATCTGAAACCAAACATTCCATAACTCAAAGCTAGACTCACACACGTTTAATATTTTCTCGTGTCCATCAAAGAGAGGATTCATAATAAGATAGAGTGCAAAAAGAGAAAACCTTCCAATACCAATTCTAAATGAAGTATGGCTTAGTAAAACATAGCAGTCAGTCTAAACATGTTTACATTTTCTCTTCTATTGATCTGACTCGGTTGTTCTCTTTCTACATCATTAAAACAAATGACTAGTACAAAGTAGACTAAACAAACCACAAGGAAATTTCTATCTCAGAAGAGTGGTTTCTCACTATTTCCTATAAGATAGAAAGACAGAAAGCCAAACCCAAGAAGTTGAGAAGACGTAAGAGAATAATCACTCTACATCTAAGAAGAGAATCACTGTTACAGAGAAGTTCAAACAAATGAACTAATCTGTTCATAAGTTAAGGATCTCAAATATAAAAGTTCCAATCAAGATTTTGTTTCAATTGAGCTATCACATGAATTCCCATTTCTATTTCCAAACTTAGTAGTTCTTTACTAGATCCCAAAAGAGAATACAAAACCAAATAAACATTCAAAAGAAATCACACTTCTAGTTTCCCTTTCAAATCATTACAACCTGGTTTATATATTCCAATTCATTACACACAAGTTCAAATTCATTTCTCAGAAAGGAGTACTTAGTACAGTCCCAAAAATAGTAATCTGTCCACAAGAGAACATATTCCTTTCTCTTTTCACAGACCCAAAGATTCATTAAATGATCCAACAAAGAATAGAAAACCCAAAATAGTATAAGATAAACAAGATTCAATAAAACTCAGGAACTTAATAGAAAATATATTCCCAACTTATAGGTCATACATAGATCCATATAAAATATACATATAGTTCGTGGTCATCATGAAAACAAATTAAATGAAACAACCCTGAACCAGAGGTAATAAATCCTATCAACAAATTCTTCTTTCCTTAAAAACCCAAAAGTCAATTTAAGAGGATCTGAAAGTGAGTAAGAAAACCCAATAAATTTTTGAGTCAAGCAATGTCTCTACCTCCAACATGACTGAAACAAAAATCACAACAAAGACTCTCACAGTTCCATCTATAAAGATTCCGACATAGAAGGTATTTTTTTCAAACATAGATCACAAAAGGAGCATGCATACTACATTTGTATAATCCTCAAAAATGATAAAAAAATGTTTCAAACAGACTCTAAATAAAATCAAAGAGTAAATGACAGTGCAGTAACTAACCAAAGGTTCCTTAGTCCTCAACATGTTATAGTTCCAGTTCATTATCCTTAAAACAAAATAGTCAAGTGTTCAATAAGACGCGGGTTTTCTCAGAGCAGAGGAGAGAAGAATATATTCCATATTTGCATGCCTTTACAAGTTAAAATAAGGTGGTACATTCCCCAAAAATAGAAGTATCACAACCATTCCAACTCAAGAAGCTACACGGAGAAGATCTCAAAATATATTACCAAAACAATTCAAACCAATATTGTTTCCCCAAGAATTTTTTAGCAGACTGTCCCACAGATGAGTTCTAAGCATTTCAAAACCTTGAATATGAGTAAAAATCAAGCTCAGAATACAATTATAGAACCAAATAGAACAACTTGAATACAAATTTAGAACAAAAACAACATTTGAAATACAAGTTTCACATGCATGTCACCACTAAACTTGCACAGAGAGAAAGTTTCCAAAGGATAACATTATTTAGCAATGGATTTATATCAAAAATCATAGATTCATAAAACCAATAAGGTAAATAACCAAAAAAATCATGAAAATATTTATCTCATGAAAGCAGAGTTGTTTTAATGAATCATTTAGAAGAAAGCAAGAAATCCTAATGGGTAGAGCTTATCAAGCCTGATAGTGCTTCTGCCAATTCGAAGGAGACTTCCACCCAAGATTCAAACTCTTTTTCTCCACCACGAAAGATCAACAACCAAACATCCTTTCTTCCAATGCCTCATATACTTTCCCTCAGTCGAAATTAAACCAGAGAAACCAAAAATAGCCATAAATTAGAAGTCAAACAACTAGTTTGAAGAACTAGATAGCTCCATGTAGAGAAAAAATTGCAATGCATGCAAGATCAAACAACCTCCAAAAAATCTACCTTCCTTATTTTCAAGACCTGTTACACACAAAAATCGAGGTCCATTAATACAATTGCTCCCAAATCTTCCGCTTATCTCTCCTTGCCACCACCTCCAAAAACTGGTGAATGCCATTTCTACTTTAACACGCATTTCCATCTTTAGTGAAGCCTCCACATATGCTTCCACTAAAGTCTACTTGTCTTTGTCAAACTGGTTGTACCTCCATTCATTTAACCAAAATAAAATCAATTAAATGCCATTGGAACCATTTCCATAATGTTATACGACCCTTAGGTTCCCTTTTTAATAGTTTAGGATAGATTTCCCAATACTTAGGTTAGTTTAACAAAAATTACCTTAGGTCTTAAAACATTGCCATAGGTAATTTCCACCTTAGGTTATATAAAATTCAACACCATATAGTATTAGGTATTAGGTTAAAATATCCTAGCATTACTTTAGTAATTTCTCCCTTATTCATTTAGCACAAGAACTTAGGTTATATTGAAACCCAAATAAGTAGACATAGCTAGGCAGTAGGTGCTTTTACCTATTTTAGGCTTCCGTTAGGATAATCCTTTGGGTTAAGGATTTTGATTCCCTTCATAGTCATGAAGCAGACTATATTTCATTTATGCCATTAATGTCCTAAAGAGATCAATCCTAAAGACCCAAGCACAAACATAAAACCAAATGAAGGCATATTCATACAAGACCAAAGAATTTGTAACATACAAAGTTCAGTCCACTACGTGTCTCCACCTATGAATGTAAATTTTACCATTCATTCCAGTAAGGATATTTAAAACATTCCTTGGATTACTGGAATTGATCCAAGGATGAGTTAGTAAAAGAGATAAGTTTGTAACTCTCAAAACTAGATTGCAAGTTACCTACAAGAAGTGAAAAATGAATTCTTGGAAGCCATATCATTTCAGTCAAATGAAACCAATAGAAAAAATTATTTATCCATAACAAGCATGATTTTCAAAAATCAAGGAAACACACCTCATTCAAGAAAATCACATGCCAATGCTTGTAATGCAAAAGAGAAATACAATTGTTTGTCAAAGGTGTTACATTAGGGGAGGATGTGCAAAGCATTAAGGACACTATGTCAGATGCACAACTTTTTAGGTTGTGGCACATGCCCTTAGACTTGGAAGATATCATAGTGTTCTTAAAAATAGGTGTGGCACCAGAAGGGATGAAGGCTCTAGAGAGAAAGCAATTAGTAATACGCACCACACCCTACATGTTGATAAGTGGAGACATGTATAAGTTATGTCATGATGAGGTTCTGCACCGATGCGTAGTAGAACATGAGTGCATGGAAATTATGGAGGAAGCGCATGGTAGGATTGCAAGAGGAAACTATGCAGGAAATGCTACCGCGTAGAAGATTTTACTAGCAAGGTTTTGGTGGGAAACCGTCCACCAGGATTGTATTGAGTTTTGCAAGGCCTGTGACCATTTCCAGCACCTAGGAAAACCTCTAAAGAGGGATGAAATGCCCTTGTGACCAATAGCCAGTGTTGAACCATTTGAAAAATGGGTAATCAATGTTTTATGGCCAATTTCACCAGCCACGCGAAGGAGTGGTTCATGGTATATCATTACTTGCACTGATTTTTTGATGTGGTGGGTAGAGGAAGTGCCTACAAAGGATTACACTGTAGCGACAACTACTATATTTTTATGGGAGAACATAATCAACAGGTATGGTTTTCCTTTAATTTTAATGAGTGATAAAGGTACACACTTTCTCAATGAAACGGTCAGGATTCTATTAGCATAATTTATGGTGTCCCATCACAAGACTACCCCCTATCACCCTCAATAAAATGGAACTACTAAGGCATTTAGTAAAATACTAAGTCACACATTTACTAATATCTATGACGTTTGAAGAAAAAATTGGGATGAAAAAGTATCTGTCATTCTATGGGCATATAGAACAACCTACAAGAGGTTGAGCAAGGCCACACAATTTTAATTGGTGTTTAGCACGGAGGCTATTTTTCTAGTTGAATTCATGTTACCATCATTGCGTATAGTGCGCACAGGAGGGTTAGCTAATGAACAATTGTTGGAAGAAAGGATTGATAATTTGATGAAGTTAGACGAAAGGTGATCACTCTCTAGATAGATTCAAAAGATAGAAAAAGCAAAACAAAAATCATGGCATGATCATCATATCAAGAACAAGAAGTTTGAGGTTGGGAAGATTGTCTTGTTGTATGATTCCAAGTATCCGTGCCATCATGGGAAGTTGAAATTCCATTCGTTAGAACCCTACATTGTCTCTTACATTCTTGATTTACGCACTTTCTAGTTACAAGCGCTATATGGGATGAGATTACCAGGTCATTTCAATGGGAGTAGGCTGAAGCCCCACTATAAATAAGTCTTCATGGTGTTTGTAATAAGATAATGTTTCCATTTAGCTTTGAATTTCCATTTATGTTTTTTATTTTCTTGTGTTTCCCTTTCTCATTACTTGTTCCTCCCTTTTTGTTTCCTTTTATGCCTTGTGTGCCCATAAACACGTTATTTATCCAAGGTTGTGTATGCGTAGAGGATCGCACATATGTTTTAGTGTGGGGTTGAGTAATGCAAACTAAAGTATACACATGTAATTCAATTTGAGTGGCCCAGTAGAAGGAACTACGTAAGGTTGCAAAATTGCATGAGGAAATGGTGGATACTTAATTATGGTGTCAAGAAGGTTGTAACAAAGACTACATACAAAGGATGAAGAGCATAGGAAAAACATGAGGTAGGTGAAGGAAAGAATTGGCTAGAGGAAATCAAAAGTGCCTTTAGCACTGTAAACGCATGCGTAAGAGTCCTCAGTCAGATTGAATTTTTAAATGCCATAAGGTTGTAAAGTATTTTTCACGCAGGATTGAGTGCATGGGTAAGGGCACTTAAACTCATCCTAGTGAAAAAATCCACATTTAATGTTAAATTACAGTTGTAGGTAGTATAGTATTTATTGCTGGAGGGAAGAAAAAACTATAAATATAAGGTCAGGAAAGTCATTTTTCTACCTTGTTATTATGAAGTTGAAGTTCTCTTGAAAAATAGGGCATCGAGAAAGAAATTTGTGTGAAGGAAGAAGAATTTGAGAAATCTAAGAGTGTGAATAGAGTGGATCTAAACACTAGGAGGAAGGAGTACACAGGTGTGAGAGAAGGTTGTTTGTGGTGCACTGTTCTTTTGGAAGGTTTTCCTAGTTAGGTTTTGGCAGCTAGGGCATAGAGATAGAAGGATTTATTCCTAGAGTTGAGCTTTGGATTTGAATTCAGAGTGTAGCAGAGTAGCAAAGCAGATTAAAGAGTTCATAGTTTATCCCAACAAAAAGCATGCCACCTAAGAAAGTAACCATTTCACAAAAGAAACTAAAGGGAAAGGGAAAAGGAAAGAAAACTACTGTCGTCGTGAGCTCTAATGAAGACTGGTATACAGAAATGCAATACCCAAATGAAGTATTGTAAGGAAAGGAATGGTTTTCACATCTAAGACAAGGAAATGGTGAGAAATTATAACCATCACATGAGCACAACTGAGAAGGAAATGGTGCTAGAGTTGGTCTATCCAGCTAAGAAAAGGACACCATAAGGGATGCCCATATACAGTGACAAAGTGAAGGTCAAATTGGAGAAGGAAGGGTTATTGCAACTATATGAGTTGCCTTACTTTGGTAATCATGTGCACCTTTATCAATGGTTGATGTCACGTGTGCATGAGGATCACTTTTATTTTCTAGGGCACAAGATGCACATAACACCATAGCTGATATCCAAGTTCACTGGTCTTATTTGTTAAGGAGAAAGTATAGATGATGATCTAAGAAACAAAGAGGCTATCAAGGAGACTGTAGCAACATATGACTACAAGAAGGGTTCGTGATACTTTAACATCACAAAGATACTAGACCCTATTATGAGGATGGCCATGCACTTAGTGACCAAGCTCTATGGTTAGGAATGATGGACACAAGTGAACAAGGAATGAATAAATGTATGCTAGAAGATATCAGAGAGAACCATCTTTAACTTGTCTTCTTTCATCGCGGATGAGATCATAAGCAATGCATAGGAGGGAGAAAAGATATTATTTGGTAACCTCCTCCTCACCATTGTTTTTTTAGAAATTAGAATACCATATGGGCCAGAATTTTTTTTTTGGAGTATCCAAATGAGGATTCCTCACCCACAAAGAGATTTGAAAAATAGACTAGTGAAACCATGACGACCACTCAAAAGACACACCTGGAGAAGTGGTATAAATGAATGCGTGATGCATTCGAGGAAGATTGGATGATCCTAGAGTAGTTACCCACACTCATGGATGGAGAAGAAAAATTTGGGGTATACCAACATTTATGCATTGGTAGATTTATTTTAACAAATGGGACTAAGGGTCCATGGTGCAATCTGCCTTCTCCTTCACCGCACAATACTTCCAGGTGTGGGTCAACATGTTCAAAGAAGCCAAAAGACTAAGGTTCAATGTTAGTGAAGTGCACCAAGACCATCATGAGCTACACATAAATCTCATGTACCCTAAAAATTGTGTGTACGTGGAGAATTATTTATACCACGAAGTTCAAATTATGAAACCAATAACGCTACCAATCGCTAGAAGGGATGCAACAAGGATATACTGTTGCATAAGACAAAAGTTCAAGAAAAATACATACCTAGAGAATGATGCCTCCATCCCATAAGACCCCATAGGAAGAAAGAAGGCCTCATTGAAGAAGAGAGAGAGAGAGAGAGAGAGAGAGAGAGAGAGAAGAGGAACAGGAGAAGAAAGCACCAAGTGTCTAGACTGCACAATCTTTGGACGCACCTAAAGTAGTCATGAAGCCTAGCACTTACATGTGGAGAAAAAATTCCCCTGTCAAGGCGAAGACCCCAGAAGAAGAGGCACCGAAGCATGAAGAACACCTCACCAATGAGGAATCACAAAGGAAGACGTCACCTAGGGAAGAAAAAGAAAAGGAGTAATCTCATATACTAGAATCCCTAGTAGAAAGAAGGAGAAGGTGATGGATGAGGAAGAATCAGAAGGGACAGGGAGATTAGATGCCTACGTCAGTGATAAGGATGATGACAAGCTTGGAGGAGGTGAAGACCATCCATTCTATGATATACATGATTCTGAGGATGAAGGAGATGAAGAGGATTATAACAAGAAAGATGAGGAGAAGAATGATGAGGAAGAAGTTGAGGCTCAAGGAAAGGGGGTGAGTGAAGAAGTAAGCACCAAGAACCAAAGAACCTTAAGCCTCATGAAGGAGAAAATAGAAAAATACGTGGAGTGAGAAGTGGATTGCATCATGAAGGAGTTGGTGGAACAGGGGTTAGAGAGAAGTGCAGATGAAATTATGAAGGAGATGGAAGAAGAAAGTATTAGGAAGGAGTATAACAATATGGGTGGAGATCCCAAATTACCGGTGAGCTTCCCAAAAGATGCACAAATAGGTGGGAAAGGCGTAGTGGTGGCACAAGCACAGGGAATGGGATACATTTATGATCCTTGTAAGGTGCTACTCACACACTTCGAGAGCACCATACCAATAGAGAAACTCTTAACTATGCCATTGTTTGATGAGGAAGGCACGTACCCATGGACAAGAAAGATGCTATCTTGGGCATTTGAGTCCCAGGTGGATGAACCATAATTTGAGGTAAGTCAGAGAGTGCTAATGAAGGTTCTAGAAACCAAAGGAATAAATCCATTGGTGAACACATAAAAAATATTATATGAATAGGTGTTTAATGAACTTAACAAGGTTTCAATTGAAATTGAGGCTAGACTATTCTAGAGAAACAATAGAGTGAGATTCTTGGAAGAGGAATTGGAAAATAAAAAGAAGGAGCTCATAGAGAAGAGAAAATACCTAAAAAAATCAATGCTCATTTGAGGCGTGCGTTGAAGGAAGAAAAATATAAGGTGCGGGAAGTCTCCAAGAAGGTGGAGATGATTACATATACAATTTTCCTGAAGCACCTCGATTTAGTGCCACCCGATCAGAAGTATGAATCAGCCTTACAATGTCTGGAGGGTCTGACTCACATTCTCACAATGGAGATGTGAACACTTACTTTAGAATATGCAGAGGAGGCGCAGGTGTGCCAAGAGAAAGAAAACAATATGAAGGTTGTCGATATTGTGGCTTAATACACTAAGCTTATTGCAGAAGTAAAGATCACCACGTAATTCATTGAAGCCATTTAAGACAACTGCACTGATAGGGATAAAGTGGCAAGCATCTTGGTTGCCACCCATGAAATGTAAATCAAGGAGTTCTAAGAGAAAAATAAGGGGAATAAAGAAGAAAGAGACAAGATCCTGGCTGAGGTGGAGAAGAAATCAAAAGCAATCAAGACCCTGCGAGGCTCGATCAAAAGCCGCTTGAAGCAACTATACCCCCAAATCAACCACGGGATGAATGTGCTTGAAGACTTGGGAAAATATTTGGAGGGTATTTTTGATACCATGAGTGCTAAAGGGGAGGAGTTGAGTTTTGAGGAGGTAAGCACCCTGGTGGGTAACCTCTGTCAGCAAGCTCTTAAAGAGGTTGACCCTTGGGAGAAGTTAGATACTAAAATAGGAAAGGATTTATCTCTCCTCCTCAAGTAATAAACAAGTTCCTCATTCTTTCATTCTTTCTCCCAATTCATCATTCCTTTATTATTTCTTTCCAACCATTTTAAGAACCCGCCATTCTTTATTCTATTAAAGAGTGTTTCCAAGGATGGAAAACTGGCATAGTGTGGGGGTATGTTGAGACTCAGAATATTGGTGAAGTACAAGAAGGCATTTAGGCATGCGAGACCTAGTTGAAGAAAGGCACATGGGTAGAAGGTGCACATAGAAGGGTTCTAGGAAGGTTTTGCAGAACACATGGTGTGCATGCATAAGGCAAGATGGTTTTTGGAATTAGCCATATTCATCGTCTCAGGTAGCACATGAGAAAAGCATGACCCATCTAACATGCAAAGTAGATAATGTGCCAGCCTAGCGACTATAGGATCAAAAAGGGAATATTCCACGCATGCGATGGAAGGTTCTAGAAGAGTATCATTGCACAAAGTGGAGAGCTTGGATCAAAGGAGGCATGCTCTATTAGAGGACCACTCAGACACTTGGCAACTGATCTATTACCTCATAAGGCATGGCAGTGAAGGCAGAAAAGCTATAAATTGAGGTGCGTAGGTAGCAAAAGGGATATATACATGGAGTCATCTTAAGAGAGTGGAGGTACTAGAAAGGGGGAAAATCTCTGCAGAGATCTTATAGAGGATTCTATGGGTTGGGATTAGGAAAAAATAGGAGTGATGGCGTATTTAGAGGGATGGGTTTGCATTCATGTTTGTAATGTGATGAACATAGTATAGCTCTGATGCATGACTTGGCTCTGCATTGTTATAGGAGGGTTTTTTATGACCTCAAGGGATGTAATGTGGTTATTAAACATGTTAATATGAGTATAAGGCTCTATTATGAATCATATATATGTTCATGAGTATAATCCTTATGCATTTCATTTATGTATGAACCAATTTTATATGATGTTGGTCATTTCTCTTTTCTGAATGCATTGAGGTGACAACTCATCCTACGTTCTCAGAACGATGCATGGATATTTTATTTTCATTTTCACTTTAATACCTATTATAAGATGATGCATTCTCACAAGACTCACATAAAGGAGAGGCTCGGTGCTTGTGTGTGCCCCGAGTGAGCACCCAGCGCCCGCTGGGTGAAAGGCCAACACATATGGGATTATACTATTGGTCTAAGGGTATAAAAATGACTACAAATATTCTCCTTTGAATTTGATCCAAACTGGGAATGGTCATGTATGGTCGTCAACGTGTGAATGAAAAAATATAGTAAAAGAAAATTCAAAGGATAATCAAAGGCTATGAACTGGTAGCATGAACTCCTAGTAACTATGTTTGTTATTTTGATTTGAATTCACAAATTATATTAAATGTTAACAATAAATGACATAATTAAGGAAATTTAATTAAGCATTAAGATAAATGAATTAATATCTTTGGGTTATCAAATTCCTTTCCAATAAATTAAATAAAATGAATAGAAATACTTTAATCTATCTTGTTGTATTTTAAAAAATCTTTTTGAAGGAAATGAATTAAAACTAATTAACTAACTAATTTTTTTTATCTTTTCTAAATTATTAATAATAAAATATAATATACCATCTACATAAATAAGCAAATGATTGAAACTAGATTGATTTCTTCTTCTAATAAAAAAACTAAAATAGTGAATAACCAGATATGGTTATTCCTCTATTGCAAGGTTTAAATACTAATCTAATGAGGATGCACTAAGAATACTATTAATTTAACAAAGGTAAATATTCTTATAGCAGATATTTTTCCTCACATTTTCTGGTAAGGAAAGCTTCTTAGAAGTTATTTCCTTTCTTCTAGAAAAAATTTCACCAGCAGAACTACTTCCAAATTAATTAAAATAATTGATTAATAACAAAATATATGGAGATTTCTTCACTTCTACCACTAATCCCTTTCTAGATAATATCCAAAGGGATAAACTAGATTGAGATTATCAACAGTAGAATACTATTAAGAATAAATATTCTAAAATTAATACGGATATAACATATGCACATAACAAGTTATGATATCCTATATTTTAAATGACTTTAAAACTAGCTTTGTTGACTTCAAAGGACAATTCCTATACAAAAACTTTGAAAGAAATTCTTTACATATTCAACCCGATCACGATAGTGATATGGTATCTTGTCCCAGTATTTGTTATGATGTATTTAATGTATCCTTGGCTTTAGAATCCTTCCAATATGTGATTTCTAAGTGATCTAGGTGAACAAGGAAATGATTGACAACAAGAAATCAAGAAAATAGGATGGCTACCATAGTGTAAATATTATGGCTGGAATGTGAGTAGCATGAAAGCAAGATAGTGAATTATATATCTATATAAAGACCTCTTCAAAATTCAACAACATAACACTTCTCAAAACTTAATTTCTAACCAATGATACAAATGAATATGGTATATTTATAAACCGTTGGAGGAGAAGAAGTTAAGAAATACATGTCGAACAAGAATAAATGACTTAGCTAAATGGGAAGAATTCAATGGTTTATTTTTATCAAGAAGGAATGAAAAATCCAAGAGCATTCCAATGAGCCTATTTTTAGCCAATTTGACTAAGTAAACTCGTAGAAATTCAAATCGCAACTAATACATACATTCAAAAACTCGTGTTTGTACCACCTGTGGAAAACTGTTAACTTTTCCTCTTTTGCATTGCAAGCATTGACATGTGATTTGTCCTAAGAAGGTGTATTCTTTTTACTGTTATAAATCATGCTTGCCATGGATAATTTATTTATGTTCTTGGATTCATTTTTCTGAAATGTTGTTGCTTGTAAGGAATCCATTTTGTTTGGTATAAGAAAGGTTGTAAACTGGTAAAGTTGTTTGAAAATTATCTGTTTATAATAACAAAACCTTGATCAATTCCATTGATCCAAGGTATGTTTTAATTCTTTGTACCTGATCTGTATGGTAAACTGACATTTAGAGGTTGAAGGAAGTAAAGGACCGAACTCTTGTATTTAGACAATTTCATTGATCTTATTGGAATTTCTTGCTTTACATTTTGTTGCAAGTAGTGTGCTCGGATCTTCTTGTTAATTTGTCTAGGACGCTGAATGGTGTAAAGAGGATGGAGGTATACTTTAGGACTATTGAGGGTAAAAACCTAAGTCCTAAATTTGTAGGATCTATCCTAACGGGATTCTAACCTAAGGTAAACTAGACCTACCTTATATCTATGTTTACACTAATCTTGTTGCATCCTTACCTAAGTTGTATGTTTTACAAATTGGGGGATTTGGAAATAACCTAAGGTAACTATAGGTTTATTTATAACCTATTACCTAATACTAAATATGTATGGAGTATGGCCTATCCTAAGATGGAAAATTTAGCTAAGGAAATGTTTAAAAACCTAAGGTAAATACTTTCTAAACTAACCTAAGGAAGGATCCTAAGCTAATGATATCTATCCTAAACTAATGCAAGGATGAAAGGGGACCTAAGGGGGTCATATGGAAAGTGGAAGACATGGCGATCGTTCCTAAGTCATTTATTTTATTTTCTTTTTGAATTTAATAGAGGGTACTGCCAGTTGTGGCAGAGGCTTGGAAATTTGGCGGAAACCTACTTGGATTCATCACTAGAGTTAAGTAATGCATTCCATGGTGGAAATTGGACTCACCAAATTTAAATGGTGGTGGTGTGGAGATATAGGCAAGAGATTGGAAATTAATGACATTTATGGTCATTAGTTTTTGCGAGCAAACCGCCTTGGAAACCATGCGAGTGATTTGTTGGGAGTTGTTTGGTATTTCATGCATTTAGATTGTTGCTCTACATGGAGCTATCTGGTTCTTTAAACCAGTAGTTCTACTTTTATTTTATCACTATTTTTAACCCCCTTGGACTATTATCGATCCAATGGAAGTATATGAGGCATTTGAGAAGGAAGCTTTTGGTTATTGACTTTTTTTGGAGGAGTTGTGGAGGCTCACTTGGAAATCTTCTTCGAATCGATAGAAGATCTATCAGGGATGATAGGATCTATCCATTAAGCTACTCTTCTTTTCTCTAAATGTATTCATTAAAATAATTTTGCTCTTGTGAAATAAATGGGTCTTTTATTTTGTTATGAATACCATGTAATCTTGCTTGAAAACCCTCTGTATTTCTTTTGAAGAAACTCTGCTTGATAAGGTAGAAGATGGGTTTTTTTCCTATACATTCAATGTTGAATCCCACCTTAAATCTTGTGGTGATTTGAGTAATGATGTGCATGTGTGAATCTTACTTTTCTATTCGAAAAAGGGATTATGGAAATGAAATGAGGCTTCAAGTTTTGAACTAGGTTTGTTGTTCTAGGTTGTTAGAAGGTAAATAAATATCCTTCTCTGTTGTATCTTTGTTTTTGGAAGATTTTTTACTCTTGTTGGAACTATACTAATATGAATACTTTGATTCAGAGTTTCATGAACTCGAATTTGTGTAGAAAATAGTAAATAAGTGACTTCTTCTTGAACGTACTGTATAATCTTTCAGTTCTACAAATTTAGTATTTGATGGGAGCTAGGTAGATATTTGGTGTCTGAACTATCTGTTTGTGTGGATTCATCTTGTATGGAAACAAGAGTTAATGTTTTATTATTCCTCTTATCTTTTCAGTTAAAAATTGAGTTTCTCGAATTAAGTTCTTTTAAGGAAACTATGTCTTAATTGATTCTTGGACACTTAGATTTTGAGGTTATCTTTTTGGGAATACCTGTGTGTGAAGTTTTTTCTTCTGATCTTATATATATACTATTTCTTTCTTTAAGTTCTGGAGGAATGAACTAAAGGATAAATAGATGAGGTCCTATTGGTTGGGGACATTGTGATAGTCGTCTTGTCTGAGTCCTTACTAGGGTTATTCTCGTATCTTTGTTTGAACTTTCAATATGTCAATCATGTTGTCTGCTTCCCTATTGAACTAGAAGTTTTTGATTTTGAAAACTTGTTCTTGATCTTGGTTAACCTCTTGAGTAACTTGCTAGAGTAAACTTGTTGATTCCTTCCTGATTTTGTTTTTGTGAAGATGTAACCTTTAGTTTCCATCAGTCATTAATGAGATCATATAGATCCTCATTTTGGATCCTCATCTTCTCAAAACAGAAAGGCGTTCTTCTTCTAGATGGAGTCTTGATTTGTAAGAGAATAGGGTTATGATCAGATCCTATCTGGGGAAGAGAGAAAAGAGAGATATTCTAGATTAACCACTCCTTTGAGAATAAAACCCTGTCTAATCTTACTTGGATATGTTGGGATCTAACTCTTCTATTAGACTTGTATTAAAGGATTTTAATATTTGTGTTAGTAGATTAATGTGAAATGTTGTGCATTGAGTGAATACTTTCTTAATGTTAATGTATAGCCTTGTTGATTCAGAATTTTGGTTGATGTTTCTTGATATGGAACTAACCAAATCGGTTCTGCGTAAGAGGTTTTCTGGACTCTTCCATTTCTTTGTTCTCTAGGTAAGATTGGAAGGGATAATTTACCTTGTCGATTTATAGAGGTGTGTAATTGAACTGTCCATAGTAATGTAATTTAAAGTACTCTTTTTCATCTCTTTTGATAGCTTATGTGCATGTAGCTAGCCATGTTGATCTAGGAATGCACCTTCTTTGAAATCGATTCATGATGGATAGTCTTTTGTTCCTTTGACTGAAAATTTGACGTTTTTGAATGAATGATGAAGGTTGTTAATTCCCTGCAATTTGTTAGCAATTCTGATTATTACATCTCTTTCTTGATGAGAATAATAATACTAGTACTGGTTTTGCTTCATTTTTGGGTGAACCTTATTTTGAAACTCGACTTGCATTTTGTGGTCGTATGATTCAGTCTAGCAATTTTTGGTGCATGGTTTCTACGTTTAAAAGAGTCTAAGGATATTATGATTGGTTTTGTACAAATCCTTTTACAAATAGCCTTTCTTTTAAAGGAATATTGGAATCCTTCTCTAACCATGTCGATTAACCCTTTCTCTTTATTCTTTGAGGTAATGAGTCATCGCTGTCTCCTTTGGAAACTGTAAGAGATTTATGTTCCATTCTCTTTTCTTAGTTGTAAACAAGAATTCAGGTTAACCGAATTGTAAAGGAAGTTTGAAACTATGTTATCATAGTATTTCTTATTCTTGTAGGTAAATATTGTCATATATTTAATTGGTTCAATTGCATTACTTTCATAAATGCCTTTGTGTAGTCATTATTGCTAGCTTTTTTTTATTAGAGGTAAAAAAGGGTTGAGGGGACCCTACCCCATACATAATGTTACCAGTTCCTTACAAAGAGGCCATGGGAATACCATTGAATCCCAACCAAAAAACCCAAAGAAACACAAGATAAACAACAAAGAGATACAACCATGAAGGAAAGTATCCAAATAGTAGATAAACAGTGAAATAACTAACAGTAGCAATACCGAGAAACTAACAACAAAACAACATAGAAATAACAACAACAAACCAATATTCCATTTTCTTCATCACTCTTTTATCAGGTCCCCCATAGAGTTCATATATCCATTCCATTCTTTCACACGGGATTTGAGGGTACCTTTCCAATACTTATAGTTAGGCTCAGGGATCTCCACTTTGGGGCCTTTTTCTTCTTTTTATCTTTCCTTGGTAAGTTCCATGGAATGAATCATCTCAGCTAATAGCTTGAGATGGTGGATGGTGCTCTTAACATTGGGGAGATGAACATCATGAATTTGGAAAAAAAATTCTTTCATCTTCAACATATCCTTAGCCATCTCTAGGCTTCTTTCATTGGCATTCTTGAGTTGTTCACTAAGGACCAAAGAAGATAACTTTTCCACTTTACCTGTCAGATCTTTCAGGTCCATGGAAACCATACTAATCCTATGTCTATTAATATATGTATCAAGCATGCAATGCTCAAATTCCCACATGAAATTATGAGACTCGACAACAGAGTCCTGGGTAGTAAACAATTTAGTTTGGGTAGTTTTAAGAGCATACATGATCTCAATGGCCTCCTCTGAGCTCTTGGAGTGCTTATCTTTAGAAGATTATGGAGCTTTCTCACTCACCACCTCCTCACTTTTATCCCCTTTAGTAACTTCCTTGTCCTTAATGGAAACCAAAAAGTCTGAACTCCCATCTTGGTTCTCACCCGAATCTAAAATCTCCACTTCCTCAACCGGCTTAGGAGCCTCCTCTATCCTGCTACATTTTTTGATGACACCATAACTTAGGTTGGATCTAGTTCTTCTGGCCACTAGTTTTCCAAACAAATCTTCACTAAAAATTTCCTCCTTGGGCACTAAACATTCAGTGGCAGAATCCCCAAATTTATCATTTTTCCCCAAAAGGGGAGTTCTTAGCCTAAGAAGGAATTTAATGAGGCCCTAGTGCAAAGGTAAGGGGAAGGTACCTTTTTTTATCATTCCAATAGATTTCACAAGGGAAGTATACAGGAAGAAAGGGAAATTATAGGGCTTAGCATTACAGATGCGGTTCAACATGGGGAAGTGGTAACCATATATCACTTTATGCCATCCTTCTAAGGAAATGTATGACATAAACAACTAAGTATTTTCATCAAAAGGATGGGGCAAATTTCCCCGAGCATAACCATTATGAAGAGAGACATGCGCTCCCTTACCTTGTATAAAGCATTCAATCTCCAAGTTGTAGTTTGACTTAGGTTTGTAGATGCATCTGCCTTCCAGAGATAAACCCGAGACTTTGGCAATAAGCTTAGTGGAAGTGGTGAAGGATAAATTTCTTATCCAAACATGACCTTCTTTCCATGTTTTTTCCATAGCTTCACTCAGATTTTCATCGTAGTCATCAAAGATATTGAAAAAGGGTAACATACCCACCTTTTTTAGCAGGGTCTCAGCCTCTATGGACATCTCATTCCTCTTTCTAGGTTTAATTCTTACTAAGTCACCCCCATGCTTCTAACCTGTTCTTCTATCTGTTCTAAAAATAGTCACCTTCCTTGATCCTATCGAACCACTTCCTAAAAACAAAGATAACCAGGATGCCCCTTCAAGAATTAGAAAGGAGATTTTTCACAAGTTTAGGAATCATGAAAAAGAGATGTCACGAGTTTGAAAAATTAATGCCTCCTCATTTGTAGGAGTATTATTAGTTATACCTTCCCTTTTCATGATTTCAATAAATTTTGCTTGCATCAAATTAGGATCCTCTACCACCTTAAGACCCCTAGCATTCACCCATAAATTGGCCATAAATTCTGCTAGAGAGTTTCCTTCACAATACACATGATGAAAGGATATGGCCTCAAAAGAGGATGCTAAAAGCTTAGTTTTATTTATGAAGTCCTCGATAGAAATAGAAGGTTGAGATTTTCCTTTCAAACATGAAATGATATATAAGGAGTCCCCTTCCACTTCAAGGTGTTTTAAGCCTTCCTCCTTCGCTAACTTCACCCCCCTAAACATCGTAACTACCTTAGCAACATTGTTAGATTGGAGGCCCAGGTCGAAGAAGTAGGCAAGAAGAAATCTTCCTTGGGAGTCCCGAAGAACACCTCCTCCCCCTGCTTTCCTAGGATTACCTTTCTCTACACCATCAAAGTTGAGTTTAAAGAAACCTTCCCTAGGTGAAATCCACTTAATCCCCAAACGAGGATTACTTCTTTTGGGTTTGGGGTCACCTATAATGTTCCAATTCTTAAATAAGGTATGTTCATTATCAATAATTTCCATTTCATTTTTCCTTAGGATAGAAAAAAATTTTATAACAGCCTGTAGGAGTTTGTTTATAGTCACCCTAATGGGAATTTTCTTGTTTTTGAAAATCCTTCTATTTCTTTCTTTCCATAATTCCCACCAGTGGTGACCCAAACTCATGACCCAGAGATTTTTAATCCCTTGACTGAAGAAAGGATAGTTCCATTGATTCTAGGCATCCATGATCTCTTTAGGAATTACCCAGTAAACCGAGAAGCAACCAAGAATAGAAGAAAGCAATAGATGGGTAAAGGGACATTCCAGGAGAAGATGTTTATATTTTCCATATTCACTTCACACAGAATACATCTATTGGCCATCTAGAAACCTCTTTTAGCAATATTATCAACAGTAAGAATTTTATTTATTATTGAAAGCTAATTGAAAACAATAACCTTTGAGGCTATGTTCTTGTTCCATATCTTACCAACATTTAAATCTTCTTCTTTAGTTTCTCCCTAAAAAAAGGAATAGGCTGATTTGACAGAGAAATTACCACTTTGTTCTTTGTCCCAGACTATTCTATCTTGGTCCTTGTTATTAGAAGAAACATAATTTTTTAGTTAATCATTGATCCTGCTCAAGTGTTCATTAGGTTCCTGTCTATCAAGTTCCATGAGTTTCCATGTCTGAAATTTGTCTTCATCAACCATATAGTTATTGATTTTTTCCCCATATTTATCTTCGAGCTGACTAGAAATTTGGGGGAATTGATCTTTAAGCATAAAATTCCCAGCTCATTTCATTTTCCTATTTTCCACCTGCTACCCCTAGCCATAATTTCTTTTTCCCAGTTAATAGATTTCCATATGCATGAAACATTGAAGGATGCCTGTTTAAAAATCCATCTCTTGTCATTAACATCCATCCAATATTTTTTCTTTAGAATTCTGATCAAAACTCTGTTTTCTTTAGTTAAGCTCCATCTAATTTTTTCAAGAAGGGATTTATTCATTTTAGTCTAGTCTCTAAGACCAAGTCCCCCAAGCTTTTTAGGTTTATAAATTCTATCCCAAGACACTAGAGGGATTATTTTTTTGCTTTCAGTGCCACTCCATAAGAAGTATTTTAGGATTTTTTCAAGTTTTTCCCCAACATCTCCAGGAAGTTGATAGAGGGACATGACATACACAGGGAGAATCTGAAGAGAACTAATGAGAAGGGTAATCTTGCCGGCGTGGGATAACACATTAGCTTTCCAACCAGCAAGTTTGCTTTCAAACCTTTCAATTAAGAAGTTCCAATCTGAACAAGAAGGTCTTTTGTCCCCAAGAGGGATACCTAAATAAAAGTTAGGGAAAGATTTATAGTCACATTCCAAAATTTTAGCTATCTTCTTACAACGGCTATCCATGGTGTTAAGGAAGAAGAGAGAGCTTTTTCTAAAGTTTACCATATATCCTGAAACTCCCATATAGTCATCTAGGAGAGATTTTATTTTCTTAGCTTTAGGGATAGAAGCTTCCCCCACCAAAAAAGTGTTGTCAACAAAATGCTAGTGTGAAAAATTTTCCATCTCCCTTGCCAGGGAGATCCCTTTGAGAAAGCCATTTTCAGTTTCAACATTTAATCTTCTGCTTAAAGATTCCACCAAAATAATAAAGAGGAAATGGGAGATGGGATCCCCTTGCCTCAGGCCTTAAGAGCTAGGAAAAAACCCAAAGGGGGGCCCATTAATGAGAATAGAGAACCAAACATTAGAAATACATGCCTTGACAAGATTTCTAAAGGAAACATTAAAACCAAACCTGTCAAGGATTTTATCAAGAAAACACCAGGAGACTCTATCATAAGCTTTAGCTATATCCAATTTTAAAAATAGAGCAGCCTTCTTGTTGAGCTTAGTTGAGTGAATAGTCTCTTTGATTGTAATGATCCTATCCTAGATTTGGCAACCAATGACAAAACCCCCTTGTTGACCTGAAATGATAGAGGGGAGTAACAGCTGTAGACGGAGAGCCAAAAAATTTGTGCAGATTTTATAGGAGGTATTACAGAGACTTATAGGTCTGAAATATTTTAATTCCATGGCATTACTACATTTCGGGATCAGAGATAGAAAGGTACAGTTCATGTCTTTTAGCATAACTGTTTACCTGAAAAATTCCTTCACCGCCTTAAAGACATATTTTTTAGTTATGTTCCAAAAGTGTTGAAAGAAGAAGGCTTGGAAGCCATCTGGTCCAGGAGCCTTGTCAGGATTGAGGTGTTTGATGGTGAATTCCACTTCCTCCATTGATGGGATCACTAAACACATCAAATTATCTTCCTCTAAATCCAATGGAGGAATACATTTTAAAAATTCTTGCTCTTTATTCAAATTTGGATCATTATTATTAGTCAGCAGGTTATGGAATAAGGAAATAGCCTCTTCATTTATTTCTTCTTTTTCTTCCACCATAACCCACTCTTCATTTCTAATCCTATTAATTATGTTAAAATCTCTAAGTTTTAAATTAGACAAGTGAAAGAATCTTGTATTTTTATCCCCTTCCTTTAGCCAGGTAATTTGAGATTTTTGACTCCAAAAGATTTCCTCTTTGCCTAGTATGTTGTGGTATTCCGCCAGAAGGGACCATTCCTTTTCATGGTCCTCTATATCCATCTCGTAATCCCAACTCTTTGTCTGTATTTGAACGTTTTGCAGTTCAGCTCTGATTTCCTTTTTCTTCTTAAAGATATTTCCAAATCATTTTTTATTCCAGTCTTTAAGGTGACCTTTAACATTCTGGAGTTTTTTAGAAATTCTATACGTAGTTGTTCCTTTAACTTTTAGTTTCCATCAGTCATTAATGAAATCATACAGATCCTCATTTTGGATCTTCATCTTCTCAAAACAGAAAGGCATTCTTCTTCTAGATGGACTCTTGATTTGTAAGAGAATAGGGTTATGATCAAATCCTATCCGGGGAAGAGAGAAAAGAGAGATATCCTAGATTAACCACTCCTTTGAGACTAAAACCCTGTCTAATCTTACTTGGATATGTTGGGATCTAACTCTTCTATTAGACTTGTATTAAAGTATTTTAATATTTGTGTTAGTAGATTAATGTGAAATGTTGTGCATTGAGTGAATACTTTCCTAATGTTAATGTATAGCCTAACTTGAAAACTTAGGCTATGTCTTGGATATGGAATTAGGATGTCACATCTGAAATGTGAAACTCTTATTTACTTATATTGTTAGATGATTCATCCTAAAACCTTTCTGAAGATGGAATGAGCTTGGTTGTAATTGTCTTTTTATGAAACTTTGTAAGCTGAGTTAGAAGGTTCCTACTTCTGAAAGTAACTTTTTTTTGGTTAAATAGTGAAGTTAATTTTTGTATTTCAAATTGAGATGAATTATGAAGGAAAGAATTAGAAGGTACTTTTATTTGATATGGATAAGTGTTTTGTTTGGAACCTTATTTATCTGATATCATGTTGTAGATTGTTGATTACATCATGATATTTCCTTAAATATTATTCAAATTGATTAATTGTTCTTCTTTTATGGTTGTTTCTACTTATGATTTATTTTCTGCTTGACCTCACTGTTTCATAAAAGTAGGGTTGGTTTTATGAAACAGTTAGTTGAAAACACAACATTTTAATGCTTAGTGCTTATCATGGTCAGTTCAATGAATTGGCCCCTACTAGCTATTTTTACAGATGGAATTCGTAAGTGATAAAGGAAGGAAAAAACTTATATGATATATTGGTTGCTTAAAAGTCTAGGCCTTTTATAGAGAATTATGATTCATTATTGAGATGTATTGAAAGAAGAAAATTTTTATTCTTTAATTATCTTGATGTTGTTGACATGAAATATGTCAATAATGCATAGTCTTGAAAAATGTGTATTTTATCGTGATGAATTGAAAAGGATGAAGTTAATTAAATTGATTATGTCAATTCTCTTATGCATAATATGATGGAAATTTGTAATCCTATCTTTGATGTTGTCATTCATATCTGATGTGATCCTTATTTCTGTTGTTATTAAATGAGTTGGATAAATGGGAATTAGTACAATTTCCCTTACTTGAATGCAACTTACTAAGTCGCATGTATTGATGTTCTTTACCTAATCTTGTATGGTTTATTATGATGATAATGAACATATGGTTAAAATATCATGAAGTGTGAAATGGATAAGGTTATAATAAATCCTAATACTTAACCATAAAGAGGAAGGTTCTCCTCCTCTTAAAAGGATATGAAATAAATGAATTGTATATGATTTCATTACCATTTAGACTTAATATCTATGAAGTCTACCGTAACAGAACTTGTTTGGTTCTTATACGTTCTTTGAATGGTTGAGACACATTAAATAAATCTTATGATGGATGTTATTCTATTTTCCATTAGTTGCACATTAAGCAAAAAGTTAATGAACATAAAAGTAATCATAAGTTTATGAAGTTCCATATTATTTAATCAACTCAAATAAGGATGGAAACCTGAAGGATTGTTGGGATTAGGGTTATGCAAGGTTGTTGTGATTTTAATCTTAATCCAAAGATAATTAATTTTAAATGACCTCTTGAGGTGTGTAAATCACGATGAAGTAGTTCTATCGGATGTTGGTACACGCCAACTGTAGAATTGTACCTTCATGAAGAATTGGGTCTTCACGAGGATAAAGTGTTGCAGTTGACATGTTGCAACACCGTTCAGCATTGATTCATCTAGATCTACTCAATATGGACTTGAACTTAGTTTCTCTCTAGATCAGGTTAAGGATATGATTTAGCATAGGTAGTTACTCTCAATGACTTAGGGTAACTAGGAACGTTCAATTGACTTAGGTCGACTGAGTATGCCCATATACCATAGGTCATCATGAGTGGTTCCCTATACCAAATTATGTCAATAACCTGGGTTAGGGTCAAACCTTGGACAAGTGGATTGACAAAAGTGCGTAAAGACCATTATAGATAACATATGAGTCGAGTGAAGAACGTATTCCGATTAGACGAGTATTCCATCTAGGAATAGTAACATGAAAAATATGTTGGAAATCTTTGGCCAAAGTATCGCAAGCTACTAGTTGTGTTGTCCTAAGTCACCTAGTTTGAGAAATGTGATTTTAGATGAATATGGTAACAAATGTTCAGATAGATTTCTTAAACAGAACACTCAATACCCAGAACATGGTAAGAGAACCAAGTATACACAGTATACCCATAGTATTCAATACTTAAGTTAACATGAGAGATCGGTTAGTAACTGACTCATGAAATGAGACATCAGTAGTTCACTGAGTCATTTACAACTGCATATGGTTATCTGTTATGAGATTGATTGGCATGGAATGTGTGTTCTAAATTATGATTATCTAGAACAGAGAACATTATGTATAAAAAAAATTTCCCTTGTTTCTAAAGTCTTAAAATGGGAATGTTACAGTGTTAAAATATTAACTTTCATGGTGATAGAACTACCCCTATTTTTATCTAGGTAGTTGTGGGCAGTGCTAGTTATGGTGTAGCAGGTAGATTTCTCACTCCCACACAAATGGTAAGTAATTTTTCTTTTTTCTTTTGATTTTTTTTCTAATCTAGATTTATTATAAAAAAAAATTATATTATCTACTCGTTTCCTATATTTGGGGATATATAATGTCTTGGACCATTTTATGCATGAGTACACTTAAATCGAAAGATGTTTTGATATAATGATAGTGGGTCTAGTGATAGAAGCTAGGGATCAAGAGCAAGATAGGTATGAGTGTATTTCTAGAGAATTTTTAGTCAAATCATCATTAGGATGGTGCTTTTAGGAATATGTAATTAGTTTTTTGTTGATTTTGGTGTTATTATAGTTTTTTTCAAGATTTATATCATGGGAGAACCATTTTGTGGTTGGTGACATGACTCTCATGGTAGTTTTGCAACTTTCACAATACGTAAAGGGGAAGTTGTGAAACCATCACTCTGCATATAGGGGAATTAGTAAAACCTCCATATGTATCATGGATCATTTTAAAAGGAACATTCTTGTTTCATTTTCCTTGCTTATTGTTTTGATTTTTATGATTTTATCACTTTCATGAGTTGTTTTAACACTCATTTATTCTCTTACTAGATTAGGTGGATTACGTCTGTTAGATTAGAGCTTGAGAGTAGGATTGGCTTGCATGAGTTATACCTTTATTGAATTAGGCTAAGATGGAGCATTTTAAGAGGGTAGGGATATAGTAGTTGGCATAGATTAGGATATTTTCCCTAACTATCAAGATAATATGTGAATTTTTGACCTACTAGGATGTAAATTAAAATAGTTTTTAATTCTTGAGTATTTTTGGAGAGTTGACCATCACATTAGAGGATTTTTATAGGATCTCATGGGTTTCAATTATTAGGAGGAAGCTAATGCTAAAAATCATTATCTCATTATATGATTCCCAAAGGTGGGTGACATACTTGGGTGATGGAGGGGCACTTAGCACGAGTGTTAAGCATGGGGTTAAATTTACTTCAATGGAGACCTCTTATATCCCCACTTTGCACAAATTCATTATGGTATATTGGATATGAGTTTGGTTGGGAGTAAGGGAGGAGATACATTTTTGTTTTATTAGTACCCTATTGTATAGAGTATAGAGCCACATTACATGATGTTTGCATGGGATCAGGACATCTAGGCCACTACATACCATGACTTGTATGAGGTGGTTAGTTATAGGTTGATATATTTGATTCATCCCACATTTTTCATGTCATGACTATATGAGAGGGTGATCCCTTATCAGAGGGGTACAAAATTACAGATCTAGATCATATTAGAGGGGAAAGGTGGGAATCTATGGAATCTATCAGGGATATACCACATGCAACATGTGTAATGACTACCATTGACATGGTATAATATAATTAAAAGGATATGTTTCGACTATGGGTCATAGGTAGGATTACTTTATCTTGCTGCATAGACACCATATAGTTGGTTGATCATGGGGGTTAGAGATAGGTGCATCTGATATAATGTGTGCATCAGTAATTTGGTCATTAATACATTGACACCCCCTTGTAGTTTAGACCATGTTCAGAGGAATGAGATATTCTCGAGCCGCCCATCTATATAGGTGGTTATGGACAATTCTAGTACCAGGAATACCAATAAGGGTACATTGAGTCACACCTAGGCAGACCTCTAGAGGAGGAATAAAGCAACCTAGAGTCCTACAATTTGGTAGAGAAGTTGTAGATTTCGAGGAGAAGGATATTGAAAGAGGCTCTGAGACATAGGAGTATATATACTAGAATTGAGAAGGGAGTGGTAAAGAGGAGTAAGCTACAAGGGCTAATGAGGAGATCACAAAGAGAGAGGAGGAGAAGGTGATGGATGTTGTAGCTCCCAAATGGGTTTAGGGGGATCCAAGTGAGTAATTTTTATCACCCTTCCATTAATTTTAATATTAGATTTACTTATTTATATGTTAGTGGTTTTTTAACTAGTTTATGTGGGAGTATTTTTTCGGCACTACTATGGAGTAGAGAGAGCTCATCAGAAAGATGAATCTTGATCTATTCACCCTTTCTTCCAACATATCATGATATTATCTAACAGTAGATCCATAAATTTCTTCCCACGTCACTCACCATTCTAACATAGATTTGCCCACATGGCATGTGATATATAAGCTTTCTTAGATGTGGACAAAGAATACAGTGTTGATGTAGTATTAGATGTTTTATAGTATCATATTGTGTTGGTGTTGGAACACTCCAAAATTAAACTTGTAACACAAATTGTATTCAATGCCCAAGATAGGAAAAAAACAATTAATTCAATGCGTAATGAAAGTATTATATAGAAATGAAAAAAAAAAATTCAAAACATGGAAAAAATGTACCTATTTGTTTTACAAAGGGAAGGTGCTCCCATTTTTGTGCTTTATATATTCTATATTTATTGAAATTTGATGAAGAATTAGTGGTGGTTAGTCCCCAATTGTTTCAATAAGAGGTTGATGTGTTAGGTGTACCAATCTAACACATAAATGTTGAAGATAAGAATAAAAAATAGGATCCAAAGCACCCTGCCAAGGAATAAGAAGTGTATCAAAGTTATTCAACAACTATGATGTCTTCCCCTTAAGTGCAAATAGGATAGGAAATTTCTTCCTATGAAGAACTTAGTCACTCTGATACCTTTCATAACCCCACAGAATATATTGTTGTAGATGGATATAAGCCTAATTTTGTAAAGTAGGAAACATAGTAGAAAAGATAAATAAATGCCCCATACTCTTCTCATGTACCAAAAAACTGAGTAGAAACTAAATAGAATTGATTACATGCTAAAATATGAGTAGAGAAAGGAGACCCATACCCCCAATGTGCCCAAAATAGAAGATGAAATTGAGTACCATGGAGAAAGAGATAATGAAATACTTAATGCCCTTTGAATATGTGCTAAATTGAGTTAAAATGAGTATGAAACCATATGAAAATGTTGTAAGATTGATGAAAAACTTGATACTACTAAAATAATTGGAGAAATTTCCCCCTAAGAAAAACTATATATGGGGTCAAATACATCAGTATTGTCCTAACTAGAGTGTACAATTTTGACCCCTATATATTTCTATAAATTCTTGTTCCTGAGTCCAATGTTGAGGCATTTTTGTGTGACACTACATATGTTTGTGCCCAAAAAAATGCATGTATATTCTTTAAATTCATAATAAAACCATAGATATAGACTTCATCTTTTGAGGCATGTGTGATGATTAATTTAAGAGCAAAAATCAAAAGAAAAGATGTATACCCATGTTTGAAATGCTGAAAACCTGTGTAAACCTCTTAAAAGCTGATGTGGTGGCCACCAAGAATAAATTTTATTTGCAAGGGGGTAATAGGCATGGTAGGAACTATGGCACAAAATAAGTGCTACAAGAACAAGAATCTTGATAACTATAAGATCATTAATGTAACAGTAGTAATAAAAATATTAAATGATGTGTTAGTAGAAAATAATTACATACATTTTAGAATCAAGTGCAACCATGTCATATAGTGTCACACGAAAGATAAAAATACCTGCAAGTATCAGACACTCATGGTGTCATAAGATAATCATGACCTTAAGCCTTCAATAAAAATATATACAACCAAACATAGGTAATTATGTTAAAAAAATGGGACACCCATGGTGTTGCAATAAAAATAAGTCCCTTAGGCCAAAATCAGAGTAGAAAACAAGCATACACACACAACTAGAAACCATGTATGAAAATAAAGTGTATCCAAATGTGATGAAAGGCACCTAACATATGATATAAAATATCTAACAAAAATTTTAAGCAATGTAAAAAACCTATGTGCGAGTCTTGAATTCATTTCCCCTAGAGGTTAGAAATATGGGTAAAGGGAAGGCTAACATATGTCATCATGTATCACTCTCTGTATGTCCTACAATATACTCAATATACCACTTGAAAACATGTGTGTAAAGAAGAAATGTTATCTATCAAACCAAAGGAATAAACATCATGTATAATCTAAAATGCAAACATTATACTCTATAGAAATAGGTCTTTATTTGTTACTATTGCAAATATTTGAATGTTTTTTATATTTTACAACTATTTCATAGTTGATATAAATAATGCAAGTAAATATTGGAAAAATATTGCACCTTGTGCATGTATGCAAAGTGAGCTTTGGGTTTGGAAACAATCCCTCAATAGTCAAGTTGAACATATAAACCATGTATGTCATCAAGAAATGAAGATGGTCAATAACAAAAAATTTATCCCAAGAGAACCTATAATGAGGTAAAGCAACTACCAAAAATTATGGAGATTCAAGATATGAATGTGTTATAGAATGTGACTCCAGTAGAATTTGAAACATGGTGATGATATGTGCCGAAAAAATGCCTATGAGGAAAGAAAAATCACTGAGTATAAAGTGATGTGGTATGTGTGTGAGATGGACTCAAATAATGAGAACTCGTAGAATACCTATGAAAAACTATATAGACATCCATAAATCTAGAAGATTTTTGTAAATTCTAGTGAGGGTGTGATCGACTAGAGACAATGTGTAAAAAGGAAGGCCTATGAGGATACTTAAAGGCCCTAAAATTTGGGTGTAACATGTGTAAGTAAATTCACACCATGAGACTGAGAATTATGTGAATTTTCACGTGCAATCGAAGGCATATGATGAGACCGAGGAAGGTTAGTGTTATGTGAAGTAGTGTGTGAAATTATAAGAATATCCGTAGAAGAACTATGAAGAGGGGTATAAATGATGGAATAACTAGGCATGTTATGAGAGAAATTCCTAAAATGGATACTTTGAATAGTGAATACCTACTGATGATGAATAAATTTGATAGACTGGTGAACGATGGATGGAAAAACTATAAGAGAACATAGCCAATGGAGACCTAAATACAATATGTGAGTAAGAACATACTTAACATCTAATTATGAAGTGTGTGTAGTTATAGATCCAACATGATTGGTAGTGTAATGCATTGAAAGTGTGGATCATAATCAAGCACAAGACTCTCAAAAGGAATGCTAAGAGATTGAAGTAATGTCCATGCACAAACATTATCTTTAATATGCGAAGTAACCTAACACCCTAAATAGGAGTTTGATGATTATAGATTATAATAGATAATGTGTCTGAGATAATTGATTCATCCATATCACAATCATAAAAAATAAATGATCGGTGTAGAGGATGTGCGAATAATAGTTTCAGTCATAGCATCCATTGGATTATCATAAGAAGGCATTAGTGGAACCGCACAATGAGTGTTATGAAATTTTTAAATAGATGTGTCATTAATATGCTTAGGAATTGGATATAAAAATATTTTAAACTTAGAATTTTTATTGGTAGGTTTAGAATATTAAGTGGACTCATCCCATTCAATTGCATTAGAGTCAATAATAGCTTGAATGATGTGTCGTAGCTTAATACATTTGTCTATAGAGTGACCAATACATCTATGATAATAATAAGAGGCATTAACATCAAAGATCTTACTTTTAGGCTTGATCATATCAACCTGAAATTGTGGAGGGAGAGACATGAGATTGCACTCAAGTAATTTCTTTAAGACTGTGTGTGGAGGATAAGGTAACTAGTATCTAAAATTACACCCTATGTAATTTTAAACAACTTATACAAAAGGAATTCACCATTTTCATGATCTAGAAAATTCATGAAAGACTAGTTCAACCCACCAAGGAAAGAAGGAACCTAGTTTTATGTGGGTTCTCTGAAGCCATGAAACAAGGAATGATCTATGTGGGGAATTAGGTAGGAATTGGTGAAATTTAATGTTGTGTGGTATCTTCTCAATGCTTACAACACTAAGGATATAAGTTCCCAAAAGGTTAAATCAGATAGAGTATCACAGAATGATTTATTTTCTGAGAAATGCAGAGAATTGGCTAAATTTAAAAGTCATAGAATACCAACTTAGAGTTCCATGGGATTACTAAAAGGTAAATGTCACACAAGTTTTCTAAAATCTGCGGAATGAAGGAAGATAGTCGCATCAACCAAAATACACAATTAAAGCATTAGAACCTCACATGTAGAATGAATTGCTTTCCATCATCAAATTAGGTTAAAGGAATATTTTGAGATTCCACGGGATGAATAAAATTTAAAATATCGTGGTGAAATCTGTAAGAGATAGAAAAATCCATGACAAACTTCAAACAAGACATCTAACCACCTCAACCACTAAAATTATTAGAAGAAGTACACCATTATGTATAGTATGATGGCATGAGATATACTTAAGGGTAATGATGAATTTGGATGCATCCATACCTTTACTACAAGAAAAATCAAAAGATAAATCATGGTGCCCACAATCATTCAATGTGAATTTTAGAGGTGATCAGTTCCATCTTGGTGGTCCTTTCCTTTCTCTTCCTCTTGTTTTACATTCCATGAAATCATATAAATATATATTCCCTTGCACAAAAAAATAGTTCCCTCATGTGGATTTGTAATATTTTGATTTAATATTCCATGCTTTGGACCTATGAACCTTTATTATGGGGAGTTTTCAAACCTCTACTTCTGTAAATGCAAGTAATATCATTTAATGAAAAATAATTGTGGTTTTCCTTAATATCTTATGTATTGAATCTGGATCTTTAACCGTCTTGTATTTCTTTAAATTTTTGTATTCCTTCATTATAGAGCTTTGAGTTTGTTTTGATTTCTTGCATGATAATTTCAAATGTGTCAAAAATCTAGGTTTGAACCCTTTTTTAGTTTGGCGCATCACCTTATTTTAAGTTTTCATTCTCTTTTTCCCTCTCTTTTAACTATGGACCCTATAAAAACATAGTTTAGATTTAGATTAGTAGTATTCTTAGGTTGTAGGTTAGTTTTTGCAGGCTAAGACATAGAGGAACCAACCTTCTTTAGAGTTTTATATCACTCCACAAGTCCCGCACTTATGAGATCATCCCATATTACCCAGAGTTCTAAATATTTTTTGAATAATATTCAAGTTCACAACTTTTGGTGTTAACAGTTTTGGCATGCCCAATGGGACTTTCTTGTGTGAATGAAAAACTATGAAATGCATGGATAGTAAGCTAGAATCCTTTTATGATTCCAACAATATGAAATGTTGTACCATCCAACTAAACAACTCCTCTAGAGACTAGTGTAAATTAGATTCCTAGCACATCTACAATTTTCTTGGGCATTACTGAATTGTTGGCACCAGAATCGATCATGTAGTTATGTACCAAATGATCACAAATGATTAGGGAAATGTAAAATTTTGGAGGTTTGTTCACCTTAGGAATATTTTTCCCTTCCGGTTGACACAAAATTGTAGCAATTTATGCCCCACAATGTGATGATCCGTATGTTTTATCAAAACTTTTTAGAGCCTCTTGCAACAGATTCCTTTGGGAAGGAATTGAGAGTGCATCCCATATGGTAACACTTAGGTTAGTTTTCTTTATCTATTCTATAATACTAAAAGGGATTGCTCATAATTTTATAACATTTATTTGGGCATTAAAATACTCTTTTGGAATGTGTTTGTTGGGTACTATGATGCCTGAAGAGCCTTGTTTTCTTACAACATGACTAGCTTGTGTTTCTTACAATTTATTTCACTCATCTTTATCAACCATTGTTTGTGGCCAAGGATGTGAATTGGATGCTTGATAATATTTAGAAGGTTTGGATTCCATTTCTTTCTTTTTGGAACAAGTGTTTTCCACCAATGATGAAGAATCTATGTTCAACCCGTAAAAATTTTCTACTTGCCAATTTAGCAAAGTGGTTTCCTAGAGTTCCCACGGTTGATCTATTGCTTCCTTCATAAAAGAAAATTGTGTTGGCTCTGGAGGAGTAGATACACTTTGAACCATAAGGACCTAGCTAAGAACTAAATTAGGGAAAATATTTTCACTATGGGGTTGTGAACAAGGATAGCACCATTCATATTCTTGAACTAGATTATTTTGGACATGTACAATGGCTCTGGAAGAGGTAGCAAAAAGAGGATTCCTAAATTTTAGAGGCTTGACATTCACAACTGGATTTGCAGCTTGATTTTGTGATTGATTATTTCCTTGAAAAAGTGGGTAGTTAGCTTGGTACTGCTAATTATGAGATTGGTGAGGGTGATCATATTGAGACTTTTGTCTCTTGAGTGATACGAGTTCATTCCCAAAATTTTGTAGTAGTGACTTGACCTCAACTAGATCGTTTGAAGGGATGGGTGAAGACATAGCTGATGTAGCCATAACTGGTTGACTAGAAGTTGATGGAATAGGGGCAATGGTTATAAAATTACTTGAAAATTAAGTAAATAAAGGCATGGGATGTCTAGGTTAAATCTTCCCTGCTTGGATCAAAGAATTCTCGGCTCTTATTGTAACTTTGTAGGCATCAATAAATGAAGTCCCTCACATGGAATGAATCATAAATGCTACATCACTATTCAAGGCTCATAAATAATACAAGAATGCATTATTGGGAGAAGGTTTTATGAGTTTCATAATTCTATTCCAAGTCTTGTGGAATCAGAAGTTGAAATCACTCATGTATTCCTGAGGAGCTCTCTTTATGGTAGTGAGTTGTTCCATGAGTGACAGGTGGTCATTCTTGTCTTTAAACTATTTTTATATCTTCTCTCCTAAATCATCCCAAGTGGTTATAGTACCAGCTTCTAACCCACAAAACCATTGAAATTATTTTCCCTTTAAGGAATTGGTAAGGAGTCTAACCACAACATTGTCTTCTGTAATATTATGTACTGTGAAAAATGTTGGATACATCAAGAATATGTTCCACTAGACTAATATGATTTTCCCTTATGTAAAAGGGAAAAAATTTAGTGTTGTATCAGGTATAGGATCACATTGAGCCAACTGGAGAGGACTTCTTGCATTGAAAGGAGGAAAAAATTGGTTCCTTACAGGGGCTGCCATACTAATGAGAGGTTGATTGTTTCTAGGTGGAGGAAACCTTCCCTAAGGAGGAGTTGAATGACCCCTATGAGGTGATGTTGTAGCTGGTGAGTTTGAAATTCCTCTTCTCCTTCTCACTAGAGGAGATAAGGATAACTCGATATGTTGATAATTTCCTTCTCGTCTCATAGAATTTGTTGTCTGAATTCTTCACATAAGTTAAGACAATTAGATTTTAAATCTAGATATATGGAGTCGCCAGGTACTTTGATTCATGAAAGTATGAAGAGAAGTACCAACTCTGTCTCACCCGGTATGCCAAAAACTGTTATCTCCAAATTACTGCACCCTTCAAATGGCCAAGTGATGGATAGGGAATTTAGTGTGATTGGGTAACAAGAGATCACCTCTCAAGATGTGGGACTTAGGCTCGAGGTGAGCCTCCGAAGAATTTTAACTTCCTCTTCCTAAAATAAAACACAACACTAATTTTAATGCAATAAAATAGCTAACTAGACCTATACTAATGTTTTCATGGGATTTAGGGAGAGATATTTTCAAGATGTAAACCTATACTAGAAGTGGTGATGCACCAAGAAAGGGTAGTTGGTAGACAAGTTTTAGGATTTCCAGTGAAGGAAGATGAAAATAATAAGGATGAAAAAGTGCCACAACTCAACCACATACAAATCTTCACTCACAGATAAGCACAGAATTCCCAACACTTGTAATGGAAACTTGAAGTTTCACAGTATACCTGCATACACAAGAAAGGCACAACAAACTAGATAGAATAATGAAAGGACCAATAATTAGTCACAGAACATAATTTTATTGCTTCAAACACGTTCACAACGCATCATTACATGAGGAAGAGGTAGTTTTTTCCATTACAATGTTGGAAAAGAGGCTTGAAAGTCCTCACAATCCATAATAGACTAGCTTGCAAAAGAGAGAGGAATACTAAAAAATATCCAACCCCTTGGAATGAATTCCTCTCTTACATTTATAGAAAATCTATCCATGAGATAACAGAGAAGAAATTTCTAAATTATTGGCACCTAGTCTCCATACTTGATTATGCCATTAATTGCACCACCTAAGAAATTTCCATCATGCCTCACGAATTCCAAAAATTGAATTTATCCTCTATTTAATTAAAATAATATTTTTAATAAAATATTTTAATAAAAATAAAATTCATGCATTTAGTGAGAACACTTAAGGTTCGATTTTATCTTTGGAAAGGTTTGGCTATAGTCTACTTAAATGGCTCACCAGGAAGCCCATCGATTTGACTTGCGATCTACCTTGCATTTCAACTGGGTCTCCATAATCCATTTCATACTTCCCAAAGATGAGAGATACACACTCAAATTTACCCAGTTCACACTTGGCTTGAATCCTTCATGTTTAATTTTCTCCTAACGAGCCGAGAATGGCTCACTTACCCATCTCCATATTTACTTTGCGGGCCTTAGGTTTGATTGAGTGAGTCTCTCGTTTCCATGTCTTAAGTTGAAACTGTCGAGCCTATATGGATTCTTAGGTCAAGCTACATGTGTTCGCTCATTGAATGTGTTGAATACCTCTCACCCACGTTTCACATTGACCAACCCTTTCACTTTTGAGACGACTTCATATTGAATAACGAGTTTTAGAATCTCCACAGCCATGTTTTAACATGTATAGCCTGAGCACTTACTCGCCACATGCTCCTCAAGAAATGATCACGTCTTTACACATTGGTTGGCCTATAAATTTCCACATACGAATATTATGGCTCATTAAAGACCAACATCTTGTCGATTTATCATCTTCTAACTCCCTATAACTCACTTCATATTATGCCCAACCTTAACACACTGCATGTCCCCATGACCAAACATTAAAAAATGTCCATGTAATGACTTGGCCACACTATCCCATGGGGCCCGAAATCATTTTCATTCTAATATTGGAAAAGCTTCCTAAAATATCTGATTGGCTATGAACCTTCAAAATCCCCAATTATCATGGTTTGGCCACATTTCCCCGCAAACTTGAAATGGTGGATTCTCGGGCTTTGAAAGCCATTTTGCATGTGTTGAAATTGGCTGGATGGCTCTTGATGTCTACTTTTCCACTATGTATCACACTTTTTTGGCATGATTCCTCAGCGGACCTAAGCTCTTTAGTGAATTTCTCATTGTTCAACTCAGCTCCATCCTGAGTGAGTGATCCTCTATCTCAACACATTGATCTTCTCACCTAAATGTCACCTTGAGTAACTTACTCAGCCTTGAGCTCATCTCTTGTTCATACATTATGATCTCAATTTCTTCCAAATTCATCTAAATTCAACTCGTTCTTCCAACCTATCAGAAAAAAATGAACTCTACATGCCCATTTGTTAGCTTTGGCCAAAGCTTGAGCTGTTAGATATCATCCAAACTTGGAGTCTCTTGGTGTGATCAACACACAACCTGTTTATGAGCACAAGCTCTAGCTTGATTAATTGAGCTTATCTCTAACTCCACCTTCCTTGTGGATGTAATACCTTACACTCTATGAGCCACTCTCTCGCATCCTCATTTGATCTCCTTCGTAATCAAAGATCGGACTTGATCCCTAATTTCTTCACACGTTAAACTGTTATTTTGAGCATAGCCTAAGATCTTTTGACTTAATGAGCTAACCACCATGTTATGCTTAAACTTGATCCATCCAGCATATCCCACATGATCTAAAACAATTCCCTGATGTGATCCTTGACAATATTTTTCATGTACATTGTTCCTAATGTGGCCTCAAGCTTCCATACTTAGTTCAAACCCATTCTTCCAATACACATACACTCTGCAAGAACCTTTTGAATCTTGTTTGCTCTTTCAAGTGGATCCTCATCTAATTTAGGCCTAAGATATTTCCTTTACATCATGTCAAGTTTCAAACCTCAAAACATCTTGTCATCTTGTAGCTTGACCGTGTCTGAGCTCCTGCCTTGAATCTCTTGAAAACTTATTTCCCTTGGGCTTTGATACAACCAACTTGAGCTTAAAGCTTTCATGGACATGGATCTTGCTGGTTTGAATTCGTTTAAGAAATTTTATGTATCGATCCATAGCTCACTTCATCCTTTTACCAACCTTGACTCAAATATACCGTAATCAAACAAGCACCAACCTAGCTCAACAATGATGCACTCATGTTGTTTCAAACTCGATCAGCTAAGCCATTCATCATTGTCCCCTATGAATTTCACTCAGTTGATCTACTCAAACCTGAAAATTGGCTCGGTCACATCTTTGTACACTCTCTTCACTCCTTCTAGATCAACCAATGGCTTGATGCATTTTTGTCCCTGTAAATTTCATCATATCTCCATGTAATGAAACCTTGAGCCATACGAGCCTATTTTTGAGCCCCTTCCAATGTGCTTCCCCACTTAACCTTGGGAAATTTCCTAAATTATTGAGGTTTGGGCTTAATGCAACCCATTCAAATCTGATCCCTCTCTATTACGCCAAACTCAACCTACAAGCGCGTTCCACTAAGATTACCTATCTAACCTTGAGTCATTACTTCATGTAGTGATGTGGATCAACTGAGTAGCTCAGAGGTAACCTTCCATTAGATCAACATATTGTGCTCCAAGTTAATTGATCCAAAACATTGTCCACCTAAATCATTGACTCAGCTTAATCTGAGTTCACCCAGCATACACCAAAATGACCCATGCCACCATCCTATCACTACTTACATCAAACCAAAGCTATAGATTTTAATGTTGAGTCTGATATTGATAACTCATTCTTAGCTCACCAAGCTGCTCAGTGAGCTACTTTAGCTTGTGGTTTCTTCAACATTTTGAGTTTTGTCCCTATTCTGATCCCATTTGGGTTTTTCTCTAAAATGGGGAAATAATGTGAACATAATAATATCTCCTCAACATAATTTATCGGTTTTCATTAATTTACCCCCATGATGATCAAAAGTGGGCCCACGAAAACCAATTTCTCAATTTGAGCCCAACGTAAACCTCCAAAACCTAGGAAAATAGAGAATAACCTAAAAAATTATTTTGAAACTGACCAAACAATACAAATTTCCATAAAGCACAAAATTTTCTTATATGCCCAAAGTTCTCTTGTGAATACCTTCCTCATTCTAACATTTCAACAGGACCTCTTTGTTTAATTTATATATATGTGCAAAATTGGATATCATTTTTGGTGACCTCTCAAGAGTGATTACCTACTAAGAATAATTCTAGTAGCCTTAAGTCATCCATTGGGCATGGAGTCAATTTTGGAATCCCAAAATCAATATGATCTTCTATGATGGATCTTGAATTATTCTGGTAATGGTAAGTATGAAGATATAATGAATCTGATGAATTCTTGACACATATAGAGTACTGTGGAATTTTTAACGAGGCATCTGTAGAATTAGGGATATCCTAAAAATTTCTTCGAAACCTTGAACCTTTTCTCTCTTGAAAAAATTCCACCGGTGACACATTATACAATAACAATGCAAATCACAACACACACAACAACAACAAAAGAAAAAATAGCAACAACGATACACAAACAATGTGCAGATAACTTGGAGGAAAACACCTAATTAAATTGTACAAGGGGTGGAATTATCTCAAAATAAATCTTTGAGATGTATCCCATTCACATGAATGGGAATTTCTTCTCCATTAAGCCTAGATAGATGAAACCAATTCACCTCCTTGAAACTTGTGATAATGTATGGCCTACTCCAGAAAGCATCAAACTTAGTGGTTATGCCTAGTTTGGCTCTATTAACATCCCATTTGAGAAATAAATATCCCTCTTGAAAATGCCTATCGAAATCCTTCTTGTCAAAATATTTCTTACCATGAGCTTGATTTTACTCCAAAGTCTTCGTTGCCTTGTTCCACACTTCTTCTAACTCCATGAGTTTATCAAACCTAACTATCATAGGATCAATCTCCATAACCTCAATTTTATGAGCTAACTCCAAATAAGGTAATTCCAAGGATAGCGGAAGCTTGACTTCTCTTCCATATACCAACATGAAAGGAGAATTTCTCATGGCCCTTTTAGGTGTGATCTGATCTACCCATCAGGAAGTTTTAAGTTGTGTATGCCAAGTCCTCTTGTTAGTCTCCATTGTGCACTTGATAATCCTTATGAGGTTCTTGTTGTTAGACTCAACCAATTGGTTTCCTTGTGGATAGTAATTGGATGAAGTCTTGTGGTAAAATCCATTCTCAACAGCGCATGCACTCAACTTCAGACCAAGAAAATCCATTACATTGTCTAAAATGACTGTGAATGGAAGACCAAACCTTGTCATTATGCCTTCTAGGAAATCAAGAACAACCTTCTCATTGCCCTCCTTTAATGTTACAACCTCTATCCATCGAGTAAGAGAGTCCATTGTAGTAAGAAACTAGTTATGTTTGTCACTAGATGGAGGATTAATCCTTCCAATGAAATCCAACCCCCATTGAACAAAGAGTTGATCAACCTGAATTAGATGCAGTGGAAGAGCCGCCAATTTCTATTTTTTGGTGAAAAAGGCACATTCCTTAAACTTATTTACCCAAAGATGGGAATATTTGAATAAATATAGCCAACAGTTGTCAGATCTCATGATTTTTTTAGTAGTTTTCCATGTTGAGTAATGTCCTCCAGATAGACCATTGTGAAATCATTCCAAAATCTTGTTTACCTGTTCTGGTCCTATACACAGAGAACACCATTCAAATCCCTTTGGAAGAGAAAATTATCCACCAGAACGTAAGGTATATACTGGAGATGAAAGATCCATCTTTTATTCTTATCCATGCCAACTGGATATGTTCCTGAGAGGAGAAAGGCATTCATTTTTGATAACCAGACAACTTGATCATCTCTTTCATCACTATTTAGAAGCGCCATGTCCTCATCACTTTTTGATTCCAAATATATAACAATTTATTGACAAAAACCTTTACCTCTTACTAGCTTGGTAACCTTGATGTGCACGTTAAGCTCCATCACCTTAGTAATCCATATAGCATGTTTCTCATTCATATATTTGTTCAGTAAAAAATCCTTAACGCCTAGATGAGACACCATCAAATGAATTTTTTTGTTAGACAACATGTGCCTGAATTTTTTCAAATATCGAATGGTAGAAAAAACTTGCTTTCAAAAAATAAGAATTTAAGCTCATAGTATTTTAGGGACTGGCTAAAGAAAGCAATTGGTTGTTCCATCATATCATCATTTTGGTGAGTGAGGATCCCTGAAATGCTCTCCTGACCTGAAAAAGCAAAAAGAATAAAATCTTTATCAAAACTTGGATTCTCTAGTGTAGGTTCTTGAGAAATGGACATTTTGATGGTTTCAAATCTCTCCCTTCCCTCCTTCCTCCATGAGAATGGAATATTCTTCTTCAACATGGTTTTCAATGGTTTAGCCAAATCTGTGAACCGAGGGATGAATCTCTACATGAAATTTATTGTTCCCAAGAAACTCTGGAGACCTTTCTTGTGACTTGGGAGAGATAAGGAAAACTCAAGTGAATCTTGGTTAGATCAATTGAAATTCCTTCCACTGAAAAAGTATGTCCCAACAGCTTCCACTTATGCACCAAAAAAATACATTTCCTAGGATTCAGTGAAACCTCAAATTCTCTGCACCTCTTGAAAACCTTCCTTCGATGTGCAATGTGATCTTCAACATGATTATAGTACACAGTTATATCATCAAGATACTCCAAGATGATGTTGTTGATTAATCCCTTAAATGTCATGTCCATAGCTCATTATAAATTTGGTCCAACATTGGATAACCCAAATGGCATTTTTTGTAGGCGTATGTGCCCCACTTAGTAGTGAAATCCATTTTAAACTGATCATATTCTTTGATTAGAATTTTATTGTAACCCGAATATCCATCGAGCAAAGAGATCCTTTGATTTCTTGCCACTTTTTGAAGGATTTTCTTCATTGACAGAAGTGGACAATGGTCTTTCAATAACACGCTATTCAAATCCTAGAAGTCCACAAATAACCAGATATCCCCATTCTTCTTTCTCACATGAACTAGGTCAGCTACCCAAGAAGTATGCTTTCTCGAAAAAATTATGCAAGCCTCAATAAGTTTGGTCATCTCTTTTCTCATCAATGGCTCAATTTTTGGATTAACCGACCTCTATTTTTGACAAACCAGTTTAGAATTGGGATCAAGTTCAATGGTATGGTGTGCCAAAGCTAGATCAAATCCATGCAAATATTTATAACTACATATAAAAACATCATTATATTATTGACAAAGTTTGACAAAAGCCTCTTTCTCCTCTGGGTGCACACTTTTCCAATATTTAGGAACTTTTAATTTTCTACCTCAACTTCTTCAAAATCATCCTTTTTTATTACCATTGATGCAGCGTAGAATTTACCACAAATAACCCAGGCACACTGGCACATCACCTAGCCTAAGCTGAATGCTCACCCGAAGTGTGCAAAGGTACCAGGACCCTCCCTAGAGTTTTTTGTGCAAGATGTGAACATGATGAAGATATACTATATTCATATCCATAAACAACATAAATATTCCACAGAGCATATTCCAGATCTAGATCTTAAATAATAATGAATTAAGTGATAAACATAATGAGTTCATCCATGCAAGAGTCAATTACAGTCATGTTTAACACCATTATTCACCCAATATACTTCATTATATTAAAACATAGTAAATAAGGAATCTTCTTAAAATAAGTAGTATCATAAGTTTATGCACACATTTGATCTGGCAGCATAACTCCACAATAGCTCATACATAATGTCTCTCTAATCTATATAGATTAATACATATTTATAAGGGTGGGGAATTTCCCTTCACCTCTTACGCACTTCCTAAAATATGTCGCATTGTGAATAGTCATGTGATTTTACAATAACATGCACAAAAGAAAGTGCGCTAATAATACATCTCTCATTGTTAACTAGCAGTAATAATCCTATTATTGACTTTAAGTCGTGCATGGTGCTTAGTAGGCACTCTTCCCAAAATAGCATTTGTGTGTTGCACAAGTCTCCATCCCATTATGTTCTTCGTACGCTATATCTAAAAATATCCCATAACCATGAAAATGGCTAAGTCTCGAATCAATCTATCTTTCACGTGTGTTTCCTTCCCTATCCTTTCATGCCTTCAAATATGCCTTGCTACCACGCATGAATATTTTGTGTGCCCTCTCCTTAGTTTCATATTCTGTCTTCTCAACATTACGCCACACTAAACTATATTGTCATCCAAGAAATGGGGTTTCTCCTGATGTCCCCAAAGAATAAAGAATTAGAATGAAAGAATGTAAAGAATTACTTTACAAATAATGGAATTCTATTCTTTATCACCCTCTGATTCAACTGGAAGGATCAACTCTGGATATTCTCCCTTAATCTCAACCTCCAAGGCTTTCCAATCATCCAACGCATTTCTAGTCTTTTCTAGAATTTCTGTAGTGATGGACTTCAACTCATCATGGGTCATATCTCCCTTTTCATTCTACAACACTATGAAAAATTTGGCCATAGTAGACATCTGTCCCTCCAGAAGATCCATATTTTGTGCTATGAGATTTCCAGGCTCATCCAACCTCTCCTTATGTGGATGTTGTGGTGTTGCAAGGGCTTCATGCTTTTTCTTCACTAAATCCAATATCTATGCGCACCCTAAATTCTCATCCTTCATTGCTTTCAAAACTTCATTATCTTCTAATATAGTTATGATCATGATCATTACATCTAGAGTTACGCATATGTTCAAAGCTTGATCTACTTTCTTTAGCTCATCTTGTAAATTATGGAGCAATGCCTCGTATCATGAAATATTTCTAATCACAGAGGCCCTTTCTCTCTCTGCTTCTTGTTCAGTGTCCTTTTGAATTGGCATGCAAATTGGTCCATCCTCAAGCACGAAATAAAATAATGTATGCACATAATGCATAGCTAAAGGAAAAATTTTAGGTAACTTAGACTCTAAGTTTGGTCTTGCTTTTAGGACATAATCACCGATTTATTTTTCCATGATTATCAAGGCTTCATTATTTTTCTGCTCTAAGTCCTTCTCCCCTTTTATACATGCTATTTCTACAGATTTTTCCTTGTTATCTTCTCGTAGTGCTCTAATAGTGATAGCCATATCTATGTTCCTTCGTGCAACCTCTGAAGATACCTTAACCAAGAAATTTCTCACCTACTCATCATACATGAGAGTGGGATTTATTGTCTTTTGTCTACTTTTCAGAACCTTCTTCATTCTTCGGGACACTCATGACTCCTCGCATACATAAAAAATCAGGCTCAACCATGTGAGTTTGCATGGAAAAGGACAATTATTTCCTTGTGTGCATAGTGGCCATGTTTGGTTCCATCAACTCCCATCCATAAAACCCCTTAAGTACCATTGTTCTCTGGAAGTGGGTGCAGACAACTTTACTGGTGTCCTCATCATAGCCCATGCTTAGCCCAACATACTCCCCTCTGGTTCTCCTCATTTTTTTCCCCTTAGGAACTTGAGCACCAAGGTTTGGGGTTGGATTTTCAATGACTTCAACAATATCATGATGTGGTTCTTTTGTCTCCTTCACACCTTCCTCTTCATCCTTCATATCCTCATCCCTGGGTTCTTCCACATATTCTTGTTGTACAAGGGTTCTAGGTGCACTTTCTACAGACTCCTCTGCCTCCTCATTCATCTTTAGTTTTCTCTTCATCCTCTTAGTTTTCTCTTTTTGAGGAGAGAGTCTTGGTCATATCCTAATAGGATGTGGTGTTCCCATGCCTTGGGTTATTGTTCTTCTAAATACCCTTTTAAAGTGGTGCTCTCCATTTACTGATTCTACGTCCAAATCTTTTTCTTCTTGTTGTCCCTGAGGTGGAGTACCCACACGCTCAGTCTCTACTCTGTCTATAATATTCCTTCAGCTCCTATGATCTAAGCCACTATTATCTTCATGTTCTTTGTCCTCCTCATCCAAAATTATAGTTTCCTTAGGATATGGGGTTGGCACATTCTCCATTGTATGTTTTCCTTTAGGTGGTTCTGGGAGCGCGAAATCATTTTCAACATACTTTTTATTCTCCAGCTTAGGCTTAAGCTAAAGGTATACAAGTATGGCTCCATTTTCCCTAATAGCCAAGCCTACTAGCTTCATACTTATGACATTTGAGATGAGCCTTTCAATATAGGTAGCTGAGTCAGGATACACATATGCCTTTCTTAGAGTGTGTTAGTCACAGTCTACCTTTTCTACATTAAATTTCAGGTAACATGCATCAGTAAATCTGTGGACTGATTCTTGTAACATTGGAACATTGGTTTTCACCATGGGATCCATGCCCCCTCCCTCATATCACACCATGTGATGTAGAAGTGTTGGTATAACACAAATTGTACCACCTTGCCCGCCACCGAAGGTAGCTATTTGGGAATGAGCCACTCCTCTTCAAATTCCGTGCAAATTCAATCATACCACATCTCTGCCCTTTTCTTAAATGGCCCACTCATTTATCCTACACATAAATATTTTTGAAACCTCTCCATGAGGGACTTCTTTTCCATGAGATAATCCTAGATCTTTTTCTTTGTCCCATTAGGCACTTCTATTTCTACAAGCACAAGGGAAAGGAGGATAGTGCCAAAACTTATCTTCTCTCTTGTGTGCACTTCCTCAACAATGGTGTCTGTAATGTAGCCTGATAGGTTGTAGAATACTTCCCGAGACATTTTCTTTACAACATGAAGCCACATGATATTCACCTGAGACCATCTCTCTTGATCATTTGACTTGGTTACCAAATGCGCTGCTGCCTGCACCACTGGATACTTCTTCAAGTTATCAATGTACATTCCATGTGGACCCTTAGTATACCCCAACTCCTTTCTTGTCTCTACAATTTTTTTTATCATTTAGATCACTAGCAAGGTCTACCCCTGTGCCCTTCAATCCTATCAGTGTTGAAATAAGGGATGATGTGATTCTAACGCTTCGTCCCGAAAAATAGAAGAATTCCTCATGGACCTTTCTCATAATCCATTGGTATAATAGTTCATACTTGCCAAAATATGGGAGCTCATAAAAATGATATACTCTTACCTACTTCAACAATTTCTCCCCGACGTTGTCATACACTGGCATATCCTTCACAGTGCATTTGTTGGTCTTTGTACTCAACAATGTGTCCAACTCTTTCTTGTTGTCATATATATGGTGGTTGTAGTCACTTATTTTTCACCTGCAGATGTGGGAATCCCACTCTTATATGACTATCACACCTTTCGGGTACTTCTTCTATGAAAAATTACTCCTGGGAGCCATTTCAACTTCATCTTCTACCTTCTTCTTTCCTTTTGTGCCTATTTTAGGTGCTTTCTTTAGTGCCAACGTAAAAATATTCCTTTTAGTTGTCTATAACAAGAAAACACAAACCCCATTTTGAATTTGTGTGCCCTAGCTTCTTTTCAATTCCTCTACTTAGCTCAAACCCTTCACCAATGGGGACGTAAGCCTCCTTTGCATAATAATCCACTCTCCATGTTTTGTTTCACACTCTCTGCACCTCAATATGACTCACTCAGCTTAATCACACTTATCTCACTAAAGTAATTTTGATCACAAAGGTAAAAATTAACCTGCATCATACATCCTTATATATATTTTCATAAAGTTAGTACATTTATTGCTCCTTCACTAGCCAACAATCCTCTCATTATTTGACCATTTTCACAATATCCGTGTGGTACATATTTGTACCCAAGCTATAACCTTCTAGTACACCTTCCTACCTAGCTACACACTTCTCTTCAATGCCCTTCCATGTGCTGAATTACCTTGTCATTATACCTTCCCTAGTAGTCTCCATAGCCGCTACTTACCTCGTGTTATATTGTTCCCTCATTTATCTCCATCTACGGTCATCATTTTTTTAAGCAATCTCCTTTCTAACAACTCCTCTCCAATATTTAATAGCACATGTATCAGTTTGTTCCTTTATGTGCACCCAGTTATAAATAGCCACCCCACACCAATGGTATGTACAGTCTATTACCGATTTAATCTACCTTGAGAAGCAGACTTTGAAATCGATCAAGAATTTTTTTTGAAAAAATATTTACACAGAATATCTCTATATCTTGAAATTTCTCAAAGTCCCACAGTCTGAAAATTCATATTTTGGACTTCAGGGATTTTCCCTTTTGAGGTTTAATTGACTTAAATCTGAAACTATGTTTTTCAAGTTTTGAGGTCTGAAACCTTGAAAGTCCAAAATTTTGGACTTTTGGGCTATCATGTTTCAAAACTTTAAGTCACAATTTTTAGAAAATTCCCTTAAGAGTTCCATAGTCCAAAACCCTAAATTTGTGAAATTTTGAATTTTCGGGCTTTCGGGTTTTGGAACTCTAGGTTGTGCTTTTTGAAAAAATTCTTTTGGACTTTTAGGATTTCAAGTTTTGGAATTCTCCCGATCATTTTTGAGTATTTTCCTTTAGACTCCGGAAGTCCAAAAGTCTGAAATTTTGGAATTTCAGGCTTTCATGTTTTAGAACTCTTCTGAGTCATTCTAAAATTTTCATCCTTTGATCTCTAAAGTCTGAAACCCTGAAATTCCAAATTTTCAAAATTTTGGGCTTTCAGGTTTCAGAATTTCAAAGCTATCTGTGCATTTAATTCCTAACTACTTTTGTATAGATTGGAACTTTTCCATTAATATCAGTTTTTTCTATTTAAATCACATTTTCACCTGTCATTTTCACCTAGTACTTTGCTCTAAAAAACTGATTTTTACTATATTTCATACTTTTCAATGTCATTCTTAAGGTATTTTTTATTTTGGTCTTTTTCTTTTTGGTTTAAGATATTTTGTTTTGTTTCCTTCTTGTTTATTTTCTTTGTTCCTCCTCTGCATACCTTACGAAATGAAAAATTCATTGCCCACCATGTTTCCACGATTTGAGTTTCTACATGCACTCACAATTTGCAAGGATCCTCTTGAGTTCTCCAATTTTCCCTCTCAGAACCTTTTGTTATTTAGATTTTGGAGATCAACATTTTCAGAGAACTCTCTTTTCAGTATTTGTAGCTTTGGGTTGTTCGGAGCTTCTCATGTTTTGGGGATTGTAACATTCAGACTTTGGAGATCTCTTTTTTGGTATTTCGGACTTCTCCTCTTTGGTTTTATAACTTTTAGGTTTTCAAAATTCTCTTCTTCGACATTTCAGAATGCAGAATTTGATGTCTACTTCCACTTCTAAGGGAAATTAAAAAATGAAATACTAATTCCTCATGGTTACCCCTCACTCTTGCTTATCTTATAACCTAGGAAACATAGGGGACACCAACCTTGGACAAATTTATTTTCCAAACTTTTGGGCAAGGGGGAAGGCCCCAAATAAGAAATCATGGATGCAAGAAATATATGACAGTGGGCTTGATCTTGCTGTCAGTTTTCCCATATCCATGCATTGCCTAGAATTTCTTTTGGCTGTAGCATCCCATTATGATGAAGAATCTATTTCAATTAAAGATGTCAATGGAAAATTGTGATCTACCTGGACCCAGATTTCTTTGAATATTTTCTCAAACTCCCTAAAGTTGAAGATTACACAATAATTTCACCAGATTCAGTAGTGGAACATTGGGACAAAGAAGTAGAGTTGTGCATGAGGGTCATGTTAAAAACCTATCTGCCAAGAGCATTGCCAAATTGCCAAATAACATGTATTAGTCAGATTTCATTCAAGAGGTCAGTGGCCTTATTGTGCTTTTAAGAAGAGTCTCAGGTCTTCCCTCTGCGAAGGAATTTCAGGAGTATATGTTCTTATATATCACTACTATCAACAAGAATAAGGAATTTATTAGATGGGGGGAGCATATTAGTAGCTACATTTTCTATCAGTTGAGTAGATTGCATTCCTTAAAGATTTTCTATATGACATCCTTCTTGGTTTATGCCGCAGCTATTATGGGAGATTTCACAAGGTTGAATACAAAGGGTATTCAAATTACCTCTCAAATATATGATTTTTATCCTCAACTCATGCTAGATGAGGGAAACAAACACTTCCGCAGGATCAATGATACCTTCTTTTTTGTTATCCTTTACTGTTTCGATAAGGAGCTATATAATCAAATTATATTTGACAAAGCCTTCAAGGAAGTATGAGATTGGGGAGCTATCTACCTTTAGTTCCCCACATTTACTTACATTTGGATTCCTGGCTTCGTGGGTGCTCCCAGCAAGCTATCTAGATGTCATACTAATAAGTGGGTCTTGTTAGAATTGGTTCAATAAATTCTATATAACCAAAAAATCTAGAATCAAAGGCACAAAGTGGTAATGAAATTCCTTATTTTAATTGACAGATACACTTGCCCAAATATTTATAAGGCTAAAAATGTAGATGTGGAAATGGCAGAGGTAACCTTGAGAAATTTCCATCAACAAACCAATTTTGACTATTGGGGGAAATTCAGCGAAACAGGTTGGTCCCATTCCCATTCGCCCCAGTTGGAAGAGATATGGATCCATTTTCGAGATGAATTCATCATCTGACAGAGAGACTCTAAAAGGATAACTTTGGATGAGGTTTGAAAATTTGGAATAGCTGATGTACAAAAATACATACAAGACAATGATGAGGTTTTGGATGAATTGTATAAAAATAATAATATTGCCAATCAACCATTACCATGGATTGATTGGTATGTAGAATAATGTTGCAACATGAAGGAGAGAGTGGGACCCATTCTGCAAAGAAATCATATTTGGTTGGTTACCTTAGAAATCTCACCTAAGGGGTTAGAGCAACCTACAAATATAGGAGGCCCATCAATCATGAGCCAATCAACACCCATAAAGGGGAAATTTTCGACCCAAAAAACCCATACGGTTCCAAAAAAAAATTCATTTGTTGTTGGGATCTCATCTCTTTCCAAGGATCCTATTCCCAAAGTCATGCTTCCTACATCACCTGTGATAGAAATAGTTGAAGTCAGTGACTCTCTTAGTGTCCCACAAGACCTAGCATTTCCATTTTATTTTCCATTGTCACTTTTTACATCAGTTCCTTCCACTTATACCATCAGTTTTTCTTTCCCATCTCCTTCTATGGCCCAAATATTCTCATCCCTTCCAATTATCTCAGCTGGAGAAACTATTGGGTTTCCCATTTCTACTTCACTTCCCCTAACACTTCCATTTTCCTCTATCTCATCCCCTAACATTATTGTATCAACTCCTATGGAAGTCCTCACATCCACCCCATCCATCACTACCACTACCATTCAAATGCCAACTAATGATGTTGGTACTCTTGTGGTGGCTAATGTTTTAGGTACTGAGTCAACTATTCTATCTTCATCGGCATCAACCATTCCAGAATGGTTATTCTGACAAACTCCAAAGAAAAATAAGAAAGTTCCTCTGGGAGATGTAATATATCTTAGCATATTGGAACATACCCCAAAGAGACAGGCGAAGAGGCCAAAGATTGTTTCAAGCCTGACAGTGAATGCATCTGGGGAACGAGTTGTGGAGGTTGCCACTCTTGTTGAGGGAAAAATCAAGGAGATAATTACAGCTGTAGATTATCATATTTCTAGATTCTCACTGGGAAAATCCTCTCATGAAGGAGTAAAAAAAGATGTACACATTGCTCTTGGAAATTTGCTGAAAAAATATGATAAGGATAAAGCTTCCAAGAATGAGCTTAAGACCAAGGTTGAGTAGCTCACTGCATTGCTACGGAAAGTAACAAAGCTAACTCCATCTACTGAAGTCTCAACTACTATGGCCATGATAGTTTAATCTATTATTGATGATATTTCTTATCACGAGATTGAAAAGATAGGCTAGAAAGGGAGACCAGTAGATGGATGGATGGAACGTAAACGGCAGGAAGATAATCCTTTAATTAAAGAAGCTGTTGAAATATATAATGATTTACAGGTTATAAAAAATACTATTTACAAAATGGATGAAACTTTTTTAGAAGAAAATAACAACCTAAATTTGAATTTGGCAACATGGAGTGAAATAAGAGAATAAGATTCACATCTAATCCTTCAGGAGGATGTAATCAATGATGATGCAAAGTTGTTTGAATATTAACGGGCTATGGAATTCCAGTGTCAAGTGTTGTAAGATTACATTAAGAAGTTGGATTATAAATGAGTGGATATTATAGATGCTTTGAATGACATATAAGAATAATTCGATATTGTTAACTATAAATTCTTCAAATAAAATATTGATGTTCTTCTAGAGGAGAAGATCAGCATAATTTCAAATATTTGGTGAAATGTGAGGATGAAGTTACTAAACATTTCGGTAGTGAATCTATTGATAGGCTTGTTTTATGCTAAGATTTCAAAGGAAGATTGAAGGAATTTTTGAGTAAGCTTATAAAATATCCAGCTAAAATCATGAGGAAAATTGAGACAGCATATGTGGTAAATCACTACACATGTGGGCCAGGGGATGAATAAATTCGAGGAATAATTAAACACTTCATCGAGTATAAACATCGAATGGATGCATGGGAGGAAACACAATAAAAACATGTAGAGGAAGAAGGTGTTGTAGAACCAAGCAAAATTTGAGTGGCCATGAAAATAAAAATCCAAGATCTGGATCAGTCAAAGTTACAGGGTTGACCGATTCAAACCCCTGTAACAAACTTGTTATTTTTATGGGAGCATGTTACCTTAAGTTTATGACATTTAAATTTTTAGTAAAATGTTAGTTGAAGGTCCAACTGTAATGGTTCAGCCTTAAGAACTTATAAATAATTGGTTTATGGAGTCATTTGAGGGGGATAGATAGATCATATTTTGGTGAAGTTGTTCTTCAAACTTGGAAGAGTGCTTTAGAGATTTAAAGAACCTTTTAAATATATTCAGAGAGATATCTTGACTTGAAGAACCTTATTTATTGTGTTAAATGGTTGATTTATATATTATTTGTGAATGTATGATTCCTTAGTGTAGATGGTTAGCTTGCCTTTATTTCAGATTGTTTGTTTCATGTTATGGAAAATTGATATAACATATTTTATGTCAGTTATGGAAAGAATGTTTTCCTTCTGTATCTAAAGTTATATTATCTTTATCCATCTTCAGTGAAATGAATGTTTGACATGTGCATTTTTTTTATCCTCGTAGTTATTTAATTGTGTGTCTAATCCAATATGGTTTTTTATTTTGAGTGATTTAAATTTCAGCAAAGGACCATATGCTTCTGGTTTTTGGTATTTTTTGCCCTTTCTAGGTTGTAATAGGTGAAGGTGACTAAAGGTGTTCTCATTCTACTCACATTAACCCTTCCTGAGATTCAACATATCCTTTTAATTGGTACATCATCATCCCTATTGTAGTTTCCTTTTGCAGATCTCTTTCCCTAAAACCCAGGAAAAATATAGCCTAAGATTAGATAGCCATTTTATTGCACTAGGAGTAGTACAACACTTAGTTTAGTAAAAGGAATCTGGCCTTCTCCAGAGGTTCACCTCAAGCCCAAGTCCCACAACTTGAGAGGTGATCCCATGTGTCCCAATCACACCAAATGACCTACTTATATCCTAGCCATTCAAGGGGGTGCAGTGATTTGGCGACAACACAGTCCTCTGCACATAAAATTGCTTCAAATGGTAATTAGCTTCCAATACGCAAACACGCTTATTACACAAAACACCAACTAAATTTAAAAATCATAGCGATGAAAAAGGAAATACATAAATGCAAACCTAGTCTAAATGGCAACACTGCCCTATTACAAACACTAAAAAGACTTATTTATAGTAGGGCTTCAGCCTACCCCCAATAAAGTAACCGGGTAACCATATTCCATCAAGTTCCTCTAACTAAAAATTTCCTGATTCAAGTAAATGAGTTATAATATACGGTCCCAACCAATACACTTTAAGCTTTCCTAGATGGTGCAAAAACTTAGAGTCATAAAGAAGCACCATCAATCCCATCTCAAGCTTTTTGTCCCAGATGTGTCTGTCATGCCATGCCTTATACCTGGTCTTTTCCTTCTTTTGAATCAAACTTGTTATGGTATGCCTCTCATCCAATTGTATCAATTTATCAGTTCTTTCTTCCAAATCTTGTTCTCAGATAGATGTGCAATGCACGTAATATGTAAAGAAGGTAACATGAATTCCATAGGAAGAAATTCTTATACAAAAAACACTAAATGAAAGGTTGTTCTATACATCCAAATCACAGTAGAAACTTTATCAGCCCAATCTTTCCTTCCAACGTCACAAATTTTTGTCAATGTCTGGCTCAAAATCTTGTTGAAGGCCTCAACAGTCCCATTTTCCTGAGGATGATATGTTGTAGTCTTATGGTGCGCAATCATAAATTCATCCAATACTATCCTAATTGTCTCATTAAGAAAGTGTGTACCCTTATTAATGATAAATCTCAGTGGGCATCCATACCTTGTTATAACATTTTTCTATAAGAACCTGGCTGATGTAGTTATTGTACAATCCTTGGTAGGTGTTGCTTCTGCCCACCTTGTAAGATAATCTGTGCAAGTGATGATGTAGCACAACCCAGTTCTACGTGTAGCTAGCAAAATAGGACCCACAAAGTCTATAGCCCATTTCACAAATGGCTCAGTACTAGGAATACCTCTTAAATTCATTTCATCTCTTTTCCCAGGTTTACCAGCACATTAACAGTGATCACACACCTTACAATATGCTTTACAATCCTTGTAGAGGGTATCCCACCATAATCCAATGAGTAGAATCATTCACGTAGTGGCATCACCTACATGGTGCCCACCTGAAATACTACCATGACCCTCTTCTATGATATTTGTCCACTTGTGCTCTAGCATACATCAATGCAATACTTCATCTCGGCCCAACTTGTATAGGTCACCAATAATCAACATAAAAGGTGTTGCATGAAATGCAAGTTGTTTCTTCTCCAAAGATTACATTCCTTCTGGCACCATACCTCTATGGAAAAAGATATCAATATCCTCCAATTCTGAAGGCATGCATTATAACCTATATAATTGTGCATCTGACATTGTATCTTCAATTGTCGGCACGTCCTCCCCTGACTGAATTCTTGATGAGTGGTTTGGGCTAGAATTAGTTTTCCCTAGTTTTACCACAACTGTGAAATAAAATTCTTGGAATAAGAGCACCCATCGACATATGTGCCCCTATAAAATGGGCTTGTTTACCAAGTATTTCATTTCCATGTGGTCAATGTAAAATATGAATGGTGTTTCTAGAAGGTATTGTCTAAATTTATGCGGTGCATAGATCATTGACAAGACCTCGCGCTTAGTAGTTGTATAATTTTTCTCTATAGGAGTCAACTTTCTACTAGAAAATAGATAGGATGATCTATAATACCTTCTCCAGGATGAGGTAACACTACACCAATGGCCATGCCAGAGGTGTCCACATATACATGAAACAGTTAGTCCCATGAGGGAAAATGCAAAATAGGCATTGTAGTAAGTATTTCCTTCAATGTCTCAAATACATGTTGTTCCTATTCTCCCCAATAAAATGTCCCTTTTTATTTTAGTGAATCTTCCAAGGGTGTGCCAACCTTAGCATATCCTTTGATAAATTTTCTATAATACCCAGTGTGACCCAAGAATCCACACACCTCACTCTGAACGGTAGGCTCTTCTAGGCCTACAATAACTGTAACCTTATCTGGATCTACTAACAAACCTTCCTTGTAGATGATGTTCCCTAACAGAGTGCCAAAAGGTGTAGCAAACACACACTTCTTGATGTTCAAAGAGATGCTTAATTGTCTACATATTTCAAACATTAGGAAAAAAATTTCATAATGATCCTTAACCAATCCATACATTGTCCAATCATCCAAGTAAACTTGCAAGAAAATGTGAATAAAATCATGGAATGCTTGAACAACTATTCGTGAAAATATAACAGGTGCATTTTTCATACCAAAGGCCATCACAGTATACGAAATCCCTCCACATTCAATGGTAAAAGTTTTTTTTTCTTGATCCTCGTGTGCAATCCGGACCTGATGATGCCCGAAAAATCCATCTGTAAAAGAATAGATTTCGCTCCCTGCAACACCTTCTAATATATCCTCTGTGAAAGGTGTAGGAAAGGGATCAATCACACATGAAGAATTCAGTTCTCTGTAATCCACACAAATCCTGATCTAACCATCCTTCTTGTACTTATAACCATGGGGCTAACCCACTCCAATTATTCTAGGGGCATGATGATCGTAGACATCAACATCTTGTCAATTTCTTCTTTAACTTTTACACGCAAGTTAGGGTTCATCATGTAGGGTCTCTTCCTGACCAGTTGCAAACCTTCCTTAAGCTTAATATTCATCTCTCTTAATGATTCATGCACTCCTTTTAATTCATGGTAGCCCCTAGGAAATAAGTCCTGAAAAATCATGGAGTAACTCCACTATATTTTCCACATTAGATTGAGACCAATAATCTTCAATTATTGCCTCTTTAGGTTCAAGATCCATACCAATATTCACTTTATTTTTCCTCATAGGTTCATGATAGGCATGTGCATTGCCATATGCAATATCCAAGACCTCACACATACCTGTTGAATGATTTATATCAGGATTTTCAACTTCTTCATCATCCACTATGTAGACCATCTTTCCTTTTTCCTTCTCAAAGAAAGTGCACTTAGGTAGTGTGGCATCTATCTCTACTTCTTCATCAAAGCACGCTCCTGAGTCATTCTTGTCAAATAATTTCTAAATGATTTTTTCAACCTTTGCACTATCTCCCACAGTTAAACACTTTATAACCCTTAATTCCTCTTCTACTAGAGGTTTAGTAGAGAAGTACTCAAAATTTTGGACCATACCTGCAATCAAATCCTTCTAATTTCCAAGTTCTCTATATAGCTCCGCATATACATACCAAGCATTTGTACAGCTTATAAAGTGGAATAAAGTTTGTGTACCCATAGCAAAGGTGGTAAAGCATCATGCCCCTCTTTCTAGATCCTTTCACACTACTAAACGTGGTGCTGAATAGGTTGATTAGCATGATAATTTTAGATTTGAGTAGGTGCATTACTCCTAGAAAACTAAATTGTAAGAGCAATCCTGACTTCATTCCATTCTACAATATTATACCTATGAACCACCCACTAGTGCACTAATTTCCCATGTAGGGTATATGCTAACATATTTCTTCTTTCCAATTGGTATATCCATTTTTCTTCTATAGCACACAAGAATATCGTAGGGTCTCCTTCTCAAATGTACCAAGGTACAGAGTTGTTACTTATCCTCCTGATGCAACGTGGTTTTCTTTTCCATGCAAATGCATTCATTACTTCATGCCCAACCGTCTCATAACTACCATGAGCCCAATTATCACTAATAGACTATGCATCTTTCCACAGAAGGATTCCTTCCTTAGATGGCTTGAGTACTTATGGGTCCCGAATGACACATACATAAATCCTATTCAGATCTTCCTCACTCAAATGCTCAACATAGGGTTCATATTTTCCATCTGTTAAAGGGATAATAAATTTTTCCTCCTTGTTCTCAAAATTGATATATCCCTTGGTGAACTGAATATCGACATTATCTGCGTAACACCAAGGGCACCCAAGCAAAGATGGGAATATTTCTACTTATACAAGCACTAAAACCTTAAAATCCCCAGTGAACTTTTCCCCTTTTATAGTAATGGATGCATATTTTAAAACTACAATAGGAGTGACCTTAGTCCGATTAGCCATAAACAATACATTAGAATATGGCTAAACTGAAGGTCTCCCCATCTGTACCCATGCATCTAAAGTAAGCACATTTACTTCCACACCTATGTAAATTAATTTATTACTCAAGATCCATCTATTGACAACAACATTCAGAGTGATCTCCTTATTATAATCTAAGCTATGGGGGGGAATATTTTCATGTAGGATCTAACACCCATTCTCAAAGTTCATGCATGGAGTGTTTCCTTTTAGCCAGCTCCCTAGTAATGTAATAATATTCTCCTAGCATAGAGTTTTTCATACCTCTTTCAAGTAATAAAATTTGACTAGACCATCTTTGCTATCTTCTTTTGTTCCATCTTTTGGGATTGCTCCTTTAAACATTCTATCTCCCCTTGAAGGTCTCTAAGTATTTCCATGGTCTCCTAATAAACCTCCTTCTAGTGCGTAGGATATGGATACCTTGCATGCAAATCTTCCTCCTTAATGATGGTAGGATTTTGTTGTAACACCTCTCTAGTGCATGTAGCTTTAGTGCATGTAGTGATATTCACAGGAAATACCTCTGGTTCCGGTGCCAACTCTGGCATCCACTGATTTTCCACAATTTGGTGTATCCTAACCATCCCTGCACCTTTTTTCTTCTATTTATGCTTCTTTCCAAGATGCTCATATAGATCCAGGAATTCATCAAATATATGAGTCTTCCCACATAAACAACATGTAATATTCTGAGGACATTCACACCTATAGTGGTCAGGTTATCCACATGTAAATCATGTTCTATGAGGGAATTCAATTTTTCCACCACCATGGCCTCAGACTTTGAATCCACCATGATATCCTCAACCTCTCCCAGGTCCTCCTTCATACTTCCCCTCATTCCAATCATAGTGCACTTGATTGTGAATCTGATCCTAGTGCTCAACTTTACCCTTATAGTTATATGATACTCCTGTCTGTCGCACAACAATATCTATAGCAAGATGGATCTGACCTATCAACCTGTAGTCTTTTGTATCATGATTCATGGACCAACAAATATTACAATAGCAGGATAGATTCTTCCTTATCACGTGTATTAATAATGGGAAATGGTTGGTTCAGGTGACATATCTCATAGTCTAGAAATAATGAATGTATTTTTTTGTAGGGACAACTATCTTTGGTGTGCTCCTCCACTTCACATTTTGTACACCAAATCCTAGCTCACATCTCATGTGTCTAATTCGCTGATATTTTATCCAACTTATTTTCCATAACTGCAATATATTCTTCCAAGAATGGGTTGACTCCAGTTTCTAAATTCCCGACTTCCTCAGTGCACACATTTTATTCAAGTGCTTCACATGGATAATTTTATGTCTTATGTGATAGTGACCTTCTAACAGGTGTAATCAAACCTCCAACAAACAATTGTGCATGTTGGCTTGCATGAATATCATAAGAAATCTTAGATAAAAGTGTTTTTAAATGGGCATCATACTCTTGGATACTCTCATTAGTGCTTTGTTTAGTATCCTTGAGCGCGCTTATACTCTTCTTCTCAAAATCAATGATATATAACTATTTAAGGAATGCATCTTTGAATGCTACATAATCTACGTAATTTTGATCAAGGTCAAACTTCCTGAACCAAATGTGTGCATCCCTCAAATGTAGTTGAAAATTGACTTGCCTTGCACTCAGAAGCCAGGATTCCTTTTGTGTGTCATAGTATCTCACACATGTGCACGTGTTTAGTAGTATCTTATATACCCCTATAATTTGAAAGATGAAGAGACATCTCCATGTAAATATTTTGGGGTTGGTGCAAACCCTACCCACCTGATCCAGAACATCTTGTGTTTCCTCTGCCTCTAGAACCACCAGAACTAGAGCCACCTACACCCCCTGATCCTCCACTTGTATCCAGAAGTGGAAAATAATATGTACTTCCCTGTGTCCTAATAGTAGTACTATAATGAAATCTTATAGTCTACATGGTGGTACTACTCCCAGCAGTGATCCCCAAATTCTACACGCTCGAATTATGTGTAGATGATGCACTTAAAAAGGTGTCTTCAAACAACAATAAGGATATTTTCCCTACCATAGATGTAATTTCTATGTGACTTACTCATGCTTCCCTAATACCCAAATTAGCTTGCTGACTATTGGATGTACTAGATACTAGAAAACCAAGTGCAAGGGATAGGTTTCAAGGTAGATTCAAATGCATACCTAAGGCCCAGGTCGTCTCTATTGGCACACTCCTATGTGAGGTCAAGGAGGGTTCCCTATCATGCTTTCCCAAATGGGGGAGTTCCTGATGCCTTGGCTCCATGCATACTATGTGAAATTCAAATCCTTCACGATCCATCTCTCTCCTTAATGCCATCCACTCTGCAATGTCACGTTGCTTCTCTATCTCCCTCTCTTATTCTTCATTATACATAAGCCACCTTTCATCTCTCTACCTTTCTACCTCTAGGTCTTCCATCTTTCACCAAACCTACTCCTTCCCCCATGTGTGGTGTGGTTTAGCTAGTCATCGGCTTTTCCTCTAAATTCAGGGTTACCATTAAGATCTTGATCACCAGTGGAATTCCTTACAAGTAAGTTTCCCTAAGATACCATAAAAATTAGAACTCATCTACCTCTAGGTAAGAATAAGTGGAAATTAAGTATTCCATGAGATAGTTGTTAAAAACACCACGGAACCAAGTATCCAAAACACGTGTCCAAATCATATCATCATCATATAAGGCCTATAATTCTTCCTGTGTCTAGAAAAGTGCACAATACCTCTAATTCCGTGTAGAGGCATAAGAAACCAGCCACTCGTATAGTTCTACCAAGAAAATAAGAAAGAAGCTCTCATACAGACAGTAATGCAGATTCTTTTCCACCCATGCGCACACGTCAAACTTAGATCCAGTGTTGAACCTCCATGCATACTCTTTTTCTAGATATTTTACCCACTCCTCAACACTTGATAGGTTCAACCGATACGTCTTCATCGTGAACCATCTTGAAAACAACTGAAAAAGAGGTCCCAGAAATGGAACCAATGATGTAGCCTAGAATTTACCACGAATAAGCCAGGAACGTTGGTACATCACCCAGCCTAAGCTAATTGCTCACCCAAAGTGCCAAAGGTACCAAGCCCCTCCTTAGAGTTTCTTGTGTAGGATGTGAACATGATGAAGATATAATGTATTCATATCCATAAATAGCATAAATATTCCACAGAGCATATTCCAGATCTAGATCTAAAAGAATAATGAATTAAATGATAAACATAATGGAGTCAACCATGCAAGATTCAATTACAATCATGTTTAACACAATTATTCACCCAATACACTCCATTATATTAAAACATAGTAAATATAGAAGCTTCTTACAATAAGTAGTATCATAAGTTTATGTGTGCATCAGATCTAGCAGCATAACTCCATAATAGCTCATACACTGTGTCTCTCTAATCTACATAGATTAATACATATTTATAAGGGTGGGGACTTTCCCTTCACCTCTTACACACTTCCCAAAATAGGTCAAATTCTGAAAATAGTCATGCCCCTTTAGAATAACATTCACACATGTAAGTCTGCTAATAATAGATCTCTTACAATTAACTGCCAGTAGTAATCCTATTATTAACTCGAACTCATTCATGGTGCTTAGTAGACGCTCTTCCCAAAATATCATTTACATTTCCCGTACATCTCCATCCCATTGTATCCTCCATATGCTATCTCCAAAAATAGCCCGTAACCATGAAAATGGCTTAGTCCTGAATCAATCTGTCTTTCACACTCATTTCCTTCCCTATCCTTTCGCGCCTTCAAATATGGAGAAATTAATACGACACCAGCACCTGTTCCATTTTGACTTCTCGAGCCATCAAAAAATAGTTTCCAAAGTCTTTCAAAGCTATTTTGGGTCTTAACAAGTCATGATATGATTGATCCTTCTTCGTGGATACAATATGTACCTAGTCCTATCTCTTCTAAATGTAGCAAACCAGTTTCTTCTACTAATGCCTCAACATAGGGATCATAGTGATGATCTACAATTACCTCATATAACACAGTATCAGGGACTTCTTTTACAATATTGTTTGGTTCATGATTAGCATTTTCTTCCTCTAGATCATTGATGGTATAATTCCCATTTATAGGACTAGCAGTATAAGGCTCCCCATGATTATGAAAAATTGGTTTTTCCCTTATAGTTACTTTGGTTATGTATCGAGTCCTAAGGATCATATGCGACCATTCAGCTAACAGGTAACCACCCATCTTTGTAGTGAAATATTGTGATAGGAAAATGGCAAAGAGAGGAGGAATATTGATGACTGATATGTCATCTATGAATGAAAAATTGCGACATGCATGCATAGTGAGATGGAGTCCTTTGATGATTCCAATAGTCTGAATTGTTATACCATCCAACTAAACAAATCCTCTAGAGATTAGTGTATATTGGATTCCTAGCACACCTACAATTTCCTTGGACATGACTGAACTATCAGCACCAAAATCAATCATGTAATTATGTACCAAATAATCACCAATGATCAAGGAAATATAGAATGGTGGTAGTTTGTTCACCTTAGGAATAATTTTCCCTTATAGTTAACACAAACTTTTAGTAGTTGTTACCCCATGACCTGATGATCTGTCGGTTGTATCAAAAAATTTTAGAGCCTCTTGCAACAAATTCCTTTGGGAAGGAATTAAGAGTGCGTCCCACATGGTAACACTAAGTTTTGTTTTCTTCATCGATTTTACAATACTGAAAGGGATTGCTCCTACTTTGATGACATTTCTTTGGGTGTTAGAATCCTCTTTTGGAAAGTGCTTGTTGGGTATTGTTATGCCTGAAGAACCTTATTTTCTTGCGGCCTGACTAGCCTACATCTCTGGCAGTTTCTTTCCCGCATCTTAATAAACTATCATTTGTGGCCAAAGTAGTGAAGTGGATGCTTGATCAAATTTGGAAGGTTGAGATTCCATTGCTCTCTTTTTGGAATGAGTGATTTCTGCCAATAATGAAGAATTTGTGTTCAACCCCCAAAAATATTTTGCTTGTTAATTTAGCAATGTGGTTTCCGCATGTGCCTGTGATTGATCGGCTACTTCCTGCGTAGATGAATTTTTTGTTGGCTCTAGCGGAGAAAATACACTTTGAACCATAAGGGCCTAACTAAGAACTCCATTGGGGAAAATATTTTAATTGTGGGGTTTTGAACAAGGATATCACCTTTAATAGTATTGAACTAGATTATTCTGGATAGGTACAATGACTCTGTAAGAGCAAGGAGTAAGAGAATTCCTAAATTTTAGAGTCTTGACATTTGTAACATGATTTGCAGCTTGATTTTGCATTTGATTATTTCCTTGAAAAGGTGAGAGATTACCTTGGTACTATTGATTCTGAGATTTGTAAGGACGAGCATATTGAGACTATTACCTCTTGAGTGCTAGGAGTTCATTCCCAAAATTTTGTAGTAGTGAATTGACCTCAACTAGAGCGTTTGAAGGGGTGGGTGAAGACATAGCTGATGCAACCACAACTAGTTGACTAGAAGTTAATGGAAAATGGGCAATGGTTGGTTGATTACTTGAAAGTTCAGAAAATTAAGGCATGAGAGGTCTAGGTTCAATCTTTGCTACTTGGATCAAAGAATTCTTAACTCTTATTGCAACTTCGTAGGCATCAAGAAGTGTATTCCCTTCCATGGAATGAATTATAACTGCTACATCATTATTTGAGACTCGTAAATAATACAAAAATCCATTATTGGGAGAAGGTTTTATGAGTGTCATAATTCTATTCCAAGTCTTATGGAATTGGAAGTTGAAATCACTCATGTATTATTAAGGAGCTCTCTTTATGGTAGTGAGTATTAACATGAGTGACAAGTGGTCACTCTTGTCTTCGAACTGTTTACAGATCTTCTCTCCCAACTCATCCCAGGTGGTTATAGTACCAGCTTCTAACCCATGAAACTATTGATGTTCTTTTCCCTTAAAGGAAATGGCAAGGAATTTGACCACAACATTGTCTTCTGTAATATTATGTACTATGTAAATGTTGGCTACATCTAGAATATATTCCACCAGAGTAATATGATTTTCCCTGTGTAAAACGGAAAAAATTTGAGTGCCACTACAAGTAAAGGATCATGTTGAGCCAACTGAAGAGGATTGCTTACACTGAAAGGAGGAAAAACTTGGTTTCTTACAGGGGCTGTCATACCAATGAGAAGTTGATTGTTCCTAGGTGGAGGAAACCTTCCGTAAGGAGGAGTTGAATGACCCCTATGAGGTGATGCTGCAACTAGTGATGTTGAAATGCCTCTTCTCCTTATCCTTAAAGGATACAAGGATAACTCGATATTTTGATAATTTCCTTCTCATCTCACAGAATATCTTATCTAAATTCTTCGCATAAGTTAACACACAAAGATTTGAAATCCATAGATATGTAGTCATCAAGTACTTTGATTCATGCAAGTATGAAGAGAAGTACCAACTCTGTCCCACCCGGCATGCCAAAAATTGTTATTGACAAATCACTGCACCCTCCAAATGGCCAAGTGATGGATAGGGCATTCGGTGTGATTGGGTAACATGGGATCACCTCTCAAGATATTTGACTTGGGCTCAACGTGGACCTCTGAATAAGGCTGGATTCTTCTTCCTAAACTAAAACACAATACTACTTTTAATGTAATAAAATATCTACCTACACCTATACTAACATTTTCATGAGATTTAGGGAGATACATTTGCAAGAAGTAAACCTATACTAGAAGTGGTGATTCACCAAGAAAGGGTGAATGAACACCAAATCTCAACCACATACAAAGCTTCACTCCTAGATAAGCATAGAATTCTCAAAACTTGCAATGGAAACTTGGAGTTTCACAGTAGACCTGCATACATGAGTAAGGCATAATGAAGTATCTAGAATGATAAAAGGACCAATAATTAGTCATATAACACAATTTTATTACTTCAAACACGTTCAGAATGTATAATTACTTGAAGAAGAGTCAAAATTTTCCATTACAATGTTGGAAAAGAGGCTTGAAAGCTACCACAATCCATAATAGAGTAGCTTGAAAAAGAGAGAGAGGAATACTAAAAAATGTCTAACCCCTTGGAATGAATTCCTCTCTTACATTTATAGAAAATCTATTTGTGAGAGAAGAGAGAAGAAATTCCTAAATTATGGGAACCTGGTCTCCATATTATGCCATGAATTGCACCACCTAAGAACATTTTATCATGCCTCATGAATTCCAAAACTTGAATTTATCCTCTATTTAATTAAAATAAAAAATTTAATAAAAAATTTTAAAATAAAATACTTTAATAAAAATAAAATTCATGCCTTTGGTGAGACCACTTAAGTTTCAGTTTTTTCTTTCAAAAGGTTTGGCTATTATCTAGATAGATGGCTCACTAGGAAGCTCACCGAGTTGACTGGCGAACTACCTTTCACTTCAACCTGGTCTACATAACCCATCACATACTTCCCCAAGAATGAGATCCCTATTTGATTTTGACCAGTCCGCACTTGGGTTGAATCCTTCATGTTTTATTTTCTCCCGACGAGCTGAGAATGGCTCACTTACCCATCTCCATGTTTCCTTCATGGGACTTAGAATATATTGGCTGAGTCCCTCATTTCCATGTCTTACATTAAAACTATCGAGCCAACATGGTTTTCTCAAGCTATGTGTGTTCACTCATTGAGTACATTGAATATTGTACGTACCCAAAATTGTATGTACTGTACAGTCGGAAATTGGTTACGGAAGCCCCAATGATGATTAAGATCTCTTTGCAAGGTGTTCGGAATCCAGAAAGCTCGTTAAAAATGCGTTAACATCCCGCATGCCCTGCTTAGCCCCTGCGTGCTTTGTTTTTCTCCTTTTTCCTCTTTTCTTGACCTTTTGCTCTTCAGTTATGAAACCGCCGCCCTGCCTGGGCGGCGGCTCTCGTGACCGCCGCCCTGATCAGGGCAGCGGTCCTGTAACTGCCGCCCTGTGCAGGGCGGCGGTTCTGTACGCGTTTTCCAAAATATTCCGACATTCACATCAAGCGTGAAAACTCAATTTTCACCCCCACTTCTCAACCACTAAAGCTTGTATTTATGTTTTTTACAACTGAATAGTGATTTATCTTTGTTTAATGGTGGGAGAATTCAATTTGAACTTTCCTTCTGGTCATTGTAAATGCTATAAATATGTAGCTTGTCTACAAGTAAATAGGCTGAGTTCTTTGGTCTTGGTTCTTTGGTCTGGAGTCTTCATTCTTGAGTTTCATTCTTCAATACTCAGTCCTAGATTTATTTTATGAATGATTTTATCTTTAGCATAAATTGGAATTTTGAGTATTTAGTTATGCCTCACTGTACATCGACAAGGCCAAGCTCTGTTCTCTTACGCCATCCCTCTCCTACTTGTACTTCATTGTATTTCTATGAAGCTGCTATTATTCATTGTTTGAGTACCTGTTGTTTATCATTTTGTTTCATCATTGTTGTAACGACCCTGCTAGGAATCGTATAGGCCAAGTTCTGTTCTCTTGCGCCATCCCTCTCCTACTTGTGCTTCGTGCCATTTTTACTTCAAAGTAATTGTCGTCCCAGTGCCTTCCCTTGCCGATGTTGCTATACTCCTACTCTTTCTGGATTCACGTGAACACGCAAGAACGAAGAGATCACTCTAAGGGGACAAGCTACAACACAACTGGATTTTCCTCTACTCAGTAAACTCCAGGTTTAAATTGTCGAAGTTATTATCAAATAGAGTAGTGAATCATTTTATTTCATTTAAGCTCACTTTCAATATTTCCAGGGAAGCTGTGGGGAATAATAGTTTCTGAGAAACTATGATTTGTTCCTCACTTTTGAGGTAGGATTGAAGGTTTTCAATTAAGTTAATTAGCTGTCTTTTATTTAGATTCACACATCTGCACAGGTGAATAACCACACCGGGTTATCTCGCTTGTTTAGTTTTAGTATAAAATTAGTTCAATTGTTGCTTGTAATTATAATGTTTCAATCGTATATTTTGTTTAGATTAGTTTCCCTTTCAATATTAGTATAAATTGTTATTTTCAGTTTAAGTTAATTTGGAGACTTCATAACTAGATTAAACGCTTAAATTCTAGTTAGGAGGATAAATCACTAGGGAATTTATGCTACCCGCTCATAGCCTCTAAATCTCCCCTTTGTCATTTTAGCTACCAGGAGATCAAACTACCAGATCTTAGTCACTGATCCTCCCATGGTTAGCCATAAGAAAGTTGCTTTCCGATTCTCATCCTCGCTTGTAGCTTTTCTATCATAGAAAACTGACCATAATCCCGACTGTGACTTCATCTAAGTCACCCGCATTTCAAACCACCGGCTGTCTTAGCACAACCTTAGGAGGTCAGGTACGGGGAAGGTAACTTGCCGATTATCATCCTTGCATGTCACTTTTCCATCGTACAAATACCTCTCACCCACATTTCACATTGACCGGCCCTTTCACTTTTACGATGACATCATATTAAATAACAAGTTTTACTATATCTAAGGCCATTTTGAGACATATATCCCGAGCACTTACTCACCACATGATCCTTAAGAAATGGCCACCCCTTTACACATTGCCTGACTTATAATTTTGCACATACCACCATGATGGCTCATTAAAGACTGATCTCCTGCCAAGTCATTAGCTTCTAACTTGCTGGAACTCACTTCACATTATGTTTTTCCTTAACACACCGCATATGCCCATGACTAAAATTTAAAAATTCTCTGCGTAATGGCTTGGCCACATTATCCCACGAGGCCCAACATCGTTGTTTTTCCAAGCTTGGAAATGATTCTTAAAATATCTTATTAGTTTCAAACCTTCAAAATCCTAGGTTGTCAAGCCCTTGCCACATTCCCCCACAAATCCACAATGGTGAATTCTCAAGCTTTGAAAGCCAATTTGACTATGTTGAACTTGGTCGGATGGCTCTTGATGTCTAGTTTTCTGCTATGTATAACACTTTGTTAGCATGAGTCCTCGGCAGACCCGAGATCTTTGGTGAGTTTCTCATTGTTTGACTTGGCTCCATCCCTAGTGAGTGATCCTCTATTTCAACACATTGATCTTCTCAGCCAAACGCGACGTCAAGAAACTTACTTGACTTCGAGCTTGTCATTTTTCCATACACTGTGATCTTGATTTCATCAAAATTGATCTGAATGCAACTCATTCTACCCAAAAATATGTAACAACGAACTCTACATGCCTGTTGGTTCACTTTGGCCAAATCTCAACCTATTTTATATCATCCTACCTCAGAGTCTCTTGGTGTGATCAACACATAGCCCGTTTGTGATCTCATCAAGCTATAGCTCGATGCATCGATATTTTCTTTGACTTGGCATTCCTTACATTCATAATACCTTACACTCTACGAGACACTCTCTCACTTCCTTGTTCGAGATCATTCATAATCAAAGATTAGACTTGATCCTTGATTTCTTCACATAGTGAACCGCTATTTCAAGCATGACCCGGGCTCTTCCCACTTACCGAGCTAACCACTATGCCATACTTAAACTCAACTCATCCACTATATCTCATATTCTTTGAAATGACTCACTGATGTAATCCTTACCAATAATTTCCATGTATATTGACCCTATTGCAACCTCATGCTTCCTAACTTCTTTCAAACCCATTCATCTAATGCATGCACACTTTATGAGCACCTTGTGAAACTCATTTTTTTTTAAATGGGTCCTCTTCTAATCTAGGCCTAATCCATTTCCTTTACATCATGTCGATCTCCAAACCTTGACGCGTCTTTTCATCTCACAGCTTGACCGTGTCATAAATCCTGCCATGCTTCGCTTGCAACATCTTTCCCCCAGGATTCGACATGATTTCATTGACATGGCTCATTTAGGCTTGACTCTATCCTAACAGTTTTAAGTATCAAGCCATAGCTCACTTTATCCTTTTACCAACTTTGAATCGAATAGACCTTCATTGAACAAGCTCCAACCTAGCTCAACAATGATGCACTCAGGTTGTTTCAATCTCAATGAGTTGAGCCATTCATCATTGTCCCAACTGAATTTCACTCAGTAGATTTACTCAAACCCAAAAAATGGCTCGATCGCATATGTGTACACTATTTCTACCCCTGTAAATTTCATCATATATCCATGTAATGAAACCTCAAGCCATATGATCCTATTTGTGAGCCCCTTCCAATGAGCTTCCCCACTTAACCTTGGTGAATTTCTTAAATTTTTTAGTTTTGGGCGTAATAAGACGCATTCAAATCTGATTTATCTCTATTATGCCAAGATTGACATATGAGCTCATTCCACTAAGCTCACCCATCTACCCTTAGATCATTACTTCATGTGCTGCTACAGATCAACTGAGTAGTTCAGCGGTAACCTGACACTAGATCAACATTTTGGGCTCTAAGTTAATCGATCCTAAATATACATCCACCTGAATCATTTACTCATATTAATCCAAGATCGCTAGGCATACACCAAAATGACCCATGCCACCATCATTTCACTTCTTAGATCAAACCAAAGCTATATCTTTTAACGTTTAGTCTGATATTGATAACTCATTCTTAGCTCACCAAGCTTCTCGGTGAGCTAATTTAGTGTTAATCAGTCAGAATATAGCACTTATAAAAGGGCATACAAAAGGTTCATATAGAAGGGTAGAGCATAGTCAAAGGTGCAGGAGGATTGAAAAGGATCTCAAGCAAAGAAGAGAGACAGATTCGGGACTTAATTGTTTTCACGATAAGGATCTATTTTTGGAGATGGCATGTGGAGCACACAAACCGGTTAAAGACTTATGTGGCATACATTGGATATTTTTGGAGGATCGAATACGAAGCACTCTACATGGATAAAGGATGAGAATAGATCTACTACTGGCAATTAAATAAAACTAGTCTATTGTTAGTGCACTTGCATGTGTGGCTATTTTATTAACAACGCGTGGCTATTAATAGCATGCGACCTATTTTGGGATTAGATAAGTGGTGAAGGGAAATTCTCCACCCTTATAAATATGTAGTGAACTTTGTAGCATGATAGAGTATGAGAATTGAGTTATTGTGAGGTCATGCTACAAAATCTGATGCACACATAGACTATGGTACTATCTATTGTAATCATCTTTTGTGTATTACTGTGTTTAATGTAATGGAATGTGTTGGCTGAATCAAAGTGTCAAATCCTAAGTATATCTATTTCATGCATGCTTGATTTCATCATGGTTATCTGTTAAGTCTATTATTCTATATATCTAGATCTGAATATGTATTGTAGACTGAAATATTAGACATAAATCTGAATTCTTTTAGTCTTCATCAAGCTAACTTCCTATTATAGCACTCGGTCTAGGTTGAGTGATGTGTCAACACGCCTAGGATTTACTAGTGCATTCTAGGATGCATCATTGGTTCCATTACCAGAACCTATTTTTATGTCGTTTTCAGGATGGTTTGCGATGAAGACATACTAGTTGACCCTAATAATTATTGAGGAGTGGATACACAATGTGGAAGAAGAATACGCACAGAGTTTAATGCATGTGTATGGGTGGAAAAGAATCTATATGACAGTTTATATGAGAGATTATTTGTTATCTTTCCAGTAGAATTGTACAAGTGGCTGATTGCTTATGCATCTAAACAGAACTAGAGGTATCGCACACTTTTCTGGAAGCAGGAATAATTTAAGACCCTTTATGATGTTGATCTAATTTGGAATCACCTTGTAGATACCATGTTCCATGGTGTTTTGAATAGTTATATCTTGGAGTACTCAATTTCCACTTATTCATGCCTAGAGGTAGTTGAATTCCAATTTTTACAGTATCCAAGGAAAACTTACCTGCAAGGCATCCCACTGGCGATCAAGATCCTGATGGTAACATTGAATTTGGAGATAAAACCAGTGGCTAACTAAGACCCACCACGCACGGGGGAAGGATTAGGTTTGGTGAAAGATGGAATACCTAGCGGCAGAAAGGAAAAGATAGGAAAGGCGGCTTAAGTATAATGAGGTGCGCAAGAGGGAGGTAGAGAAGTAGTGGGAGATTGCAGAGAAAATGGTGTTGTGAACAAAGATAGTTTGAGAAGGAGTTAAAGTTCACATAGAAGATGCGGAACCCGAGTATTAGGAACTCCCCCATTTGGGAAAGCATGACAGGGCCATGGGTGCAAATCAAAATCCACCTAGAAACCTTGCCCTTATGCTTACTTTTCCATCATCCAGTAAAATAAATAGTCAGTAAGATAATTCAACTAGTGGGAGAGTACGGGCCAGTTTTATAAGAGGCATAATGATGTAGTAAAAACATCTTTGTTGTTATGTGGGAGTACCTTTTCAGGTGTATCCTCTGCACAGACTTCAAGCACGTAGATTTTTAGACTATCTTCTGGGAGTAGTAACACTTCACAGACTATTGGGGTGTAATTCAGTACTACAATTGGGACATAGGGAAGTACATCCTTTTTTCCACCCCTAGCTGCAGGAGGTTCGAGATCAAGGGGTATATGTGGCTCTTGTTCTGGTGGATCTGGTGGTTCTAGAGGTAGAGGAAACATAGGAGGTTTTGGATTAGGTGGGTAAGGTTCGCACCAACCCCAGAACATTTACATGGAAATGTATCTTCATCTTCCAGAGTATAAGGGTATAGAAGATGTTGTTAAACACATACATATGTGTGAAATACTATAGCACACAAAAGGAATCATGGCTTCTGAGTGTAGGGAAATCCAATTTACTACTATGTTAAAAGGGCACCTGCACACAAATTTTTTTAGCCTGATCAGACTTGTGTAGATTATACATCTTTGAAAGATGCATTCCTTAAATATTTTCACATCCCTGAGTTTAAACAGAAGAGTATAAGTGCACTCAAGGATATTAAGCAAGGAACTACTGAAAGTATCAGGGAATATGATGCCTATTTTAAAACATTTTTTATCTAAGCTCTCTTATGATATTCATGCAAGACAACATGCATAATTGTTTGTTGGAGGCCTTATTACACCTTTTTGGAGGGCATTATCACATAAGACATACATTGATCCATGCGAAGCACTTGAAGAAGCTTTATATGATGAGGCAATTGGCAGTATAGACACTTGGGTGAGCATATTTTAAGAAGCACATATTGCAGCTATGGAAAAGTAGTTGGAGAAACTATCGGTAAACTTAGCACATGAGACACTAACAGGGATTTGGTGCATAGATTGTGAAGTGGAAGGTCACATAAAGGATAGTTGTCCCCAAAAATTAGTGTGCTCATTGTTTTTAGATTATGAGATATGCCATATTAACCATGATGTTAGCCGTTATTCATTACTACAACACGTGATAAGGAAGAACGTATCATGCTACTACAAAATCTGTAGGTCCACAACTCATGATATGAAATACTTCCGGTTAATTGGCCAAATCCATGATGCTATAGATATTGGTGTATGGCAGACAAGATTTTTAGATAACTCTAAAGGCAAGAATGAGCATCAAGATTGGAATCACAATCAGGCACACTATGATCGGAGTAAAGGGAATTTCAAAGATAGTCATCGCAGAGTTCAAGGATACCATGGTGAATTCATATGACAAGGACGTGGTGGAGGAAGAAGTGAGTTCCCTCAAAGAACATGTTATACATGCAGATCTCTTTACCACTATAGGCGCAAATGTCCTCAGAATGTTACATGTTCATTCTACAGAAAGAATCATAGTTATGAGGAATGCCCAGACTTATAGGAGAATCTTATCAAGAAGCATAAACAAGAAAACAAAGGTGCGGGGATGGTTAGGATACAACATGCTATGGAAAATTAGTGGATGCCTAAGTTATAACCAGACTCTGAGGCATTACAGGTAAAGATCACGACCCACGGTGAAGCAGTGAGCACTAAAGAAGCATTACAGCAAAATCCTACCATCAATAAGGAGGAGGTTCATCATGCACGGTACCCAGATCTAGCCCATGAGAAGGAGGTTTCCTAGGAAACAAATAGAGGTACTAATAAATCTTCAAGGTAAGATACAATATTTAAAATAGCAATCACAGAAGATGGACCAAAAGAAAGTATCGGAAATGGTCCAAACTAATATAGAGACATGAGAGAACTGTGTAAATTGTTGCGATGGGAGAATATCATTCCACTATTGGGAAATTGGTTAAAAGGAAATACTCTGTGCAAGTACTGAGACTGGATGACAGATCCTGCATGCAAATTTTCCCAATATAGCCTAGATTATGACAAGGAAATAACTTTGAATATTGTTGTGGATGGGTGGATATTGAGTAATAAACTGATTATACTGGTGCAGAAGTCAACGTTATTACTTTAGATGCATGGGTACAAATGGGGAGACCCCCATTGCAGCCATCCTCTAATTTATTGTTCATGGCTAATCAGACTAAGGCCACTCCCATTGGAGTTTTAAAAGATGCATACATTACCATACATGGAGCTAAGTTCATTGGAGACTTTGAGTTTTTAGCGCTAATAGATTCAAATAGCTTCCCAGATCTATTGGGGCATCCTTGATGCTATGAAAATAATGTTGATCTTCAGTTCAACAAGGGTTATATCATTTTTGAAAACAAGGGCGAAAGAGTTATTATCCCTTTAACAAATGGAAACTTTGTGCCCTATGTTGAGCCCTTGAGTGAAGAAGACTTGAATAGGACTTATGTATGCACCATCCGGGATCCAGAGGTTCTTGAGCCATGTAAATAAGGAATCTTTCAGTGGGAGGATGCACAATCTATCAACAATACTACAAGTGTTACTTGTGATGACTGGGCTCATAGCACATATGAGTTGGTAGGGAACAAAGTAAAGAGTATATTTCCTAAGGGCAGCAAACTGCGTTATGTCAGGAGAATAGGTGACAACTTGGTACCTTATTACACTAGACAAAGAGATTCTATGGTGTTCCTATGCACCATGGAGGAACATTTGATAGACCCACTTGAAAGAAGAAATATGCTAGTATATACACTACGCGGAACAGCAGTGCACTAGTGGGTGGTCCACAAGGATAATCTTGTAAGATGGAATGGAATTAGGATTTTTCTTACCACTAGGTTCTACAGGAGTAATGCACCTACTCAAATCTATATTTATCATGGTAATCAATTTTTTTAGCACCATGTTCAGAAGTGTGAGAGACTCTGGACAAAGGGGTGGGAAGCTTTACAACCTTCGCTCTAGGTGCACAAGTTTTACTCCATTTTAGAAGGTTGTGTGCATGCTTGGTATGTCTATGCAAAACTTTATAGAGAGACTAGAAATTGGTAAGATTTCATTACAGGAATGGCCCAGACATTTTACTTCTTCTCTACCAAGTCTCTTGTGGAAGAATCATTAAAATTCATAACGTGCTTAACTATGGGAGATAGTGCCAAGGCTGAAGAACTCCTTCAGGAGTTATTGGATGAAGGAAACTCAGGAGTGCATTTTGTTGAAGAAACAGAGGTTGACGCCACACTACTCCAATGCACTTTCCTTGAGAAATAAAAAGGTAAAATGGTTTATTTAGTGCATGATGAAGAAGTAGAATAACTGGATATAAACCATTCAACGGGTAGGCATGAGGTGTTAGACACTGCAGATAAGAGCACACACACCTATCATGAAACTATCAAGATAAATAAAGTGAATATTGGATCAGATGTTGAGCCTAAGGAATCCATAATTGGAGACTATTGGTCAGACTCTGAAGTGGCAAAAATCATAGAGTTACTATGGGATTATCAAGACTTATTCCCTCAAGGGTACAATGAACTTAAAGGCATGTATGACTCATTAGAGGAGATGAGGATAGAGCTTAAGGATGGTGTGCATATAGTTATAAAGATACCCTTCAGGATGAACCCCAACTTGCATGAAAAGGTCAAAGAAGAGATTGAAAAAATGTTGAAATCTGGGATTATCAACCCCTTGACAAGTCAAAATGGGTTAGTCCAATGGTGATCAGTATCAAGAAGGATGGATGGATTAGGATCTGTGTGGACTAAAGTGAGCTGAATGCTGCATGTGTGACTAATCCCTTTCCTATTCCATTCACTCAAGAAATACTAGAAGGTGTTGTAGGGCATGAAATATATTCATTTACAGATGGGTTCTCTGGGTATCATCAAGTTAGGATTTCCCAGGAGGATAAGGAAAAGACTAATTTTACTACTGAATGGGGTAGCTTTACCTATATTGTGATGCCTTTTGGTCTAAAAAATGTGCCTATTATATTTTCGTGCATAGTTATTCAAGCGTTCAAGGAGTTTATTTACAACTTCTTACATGTTTGTTTAGATGATTAGATAGTGTATGGATTAGTTAAGGATCTTTGTGATAATCTGTTCTTAGTGTTTAAAATATGTAGATAGTTGATTATCTCTTTTAACATCAAGAAGTTCATATTTGCGACACCATTTGGGATAATGTTAGGGCACATAATCTATAAGGAAGGATTGTTGGTTGATCCAGCTAAGGTTACAGTCATTATAGGCCTAAAGAATCCTAACAGTCAAAGTGTGGTGCATGGATTTTTGGGTCATATAGGATATTATAGGAAGTTCATTAAAGGATATGCCAAATTTACCACATCGTTGGAGGAGTTACTGAAAGGGAAAGGTACGTTCTATTGGGGAGAACCGCGGCAGCACGCATTCAAGACATTGAAAGAGAAACTTACTACCGTGCCTTTCTCATGTTTTTCTTCTTAGAACAAACCATTTCATGTACATGTTGACGCCTCTAGCATGGCCATTAGTGCATTATTAGCTTAGCCTGGAGAAGGTATTATAGATCATCCTATTTTTTCTAGTATAAAGTTAACTCCTACAGAACAAAATTACACCACTAAAGAGTGCGAAGCTTTGTCAATGATCTATGTGCTTCATAAATTTAGATATTACATGCTAGCTACACCATTTTTATTTTATATAGATCACATTGCATTGAAGTATTTAGTAAACTAGCCCATTTTACAAGGGCATATATGTAGATGGGTACTCTTATTTCAAGAATTTGATTTCACAATTGTGGTTAATCTAGGGAAACGTAATTCTGGACTAGAGTATTTATCCATAATACAGTTAGGAGAAGAAGCACAGGCAATACAAGATACCATGCCAGATGCACAGTTATATAGGTTACAATGAGCACCATCAAAATTAGAGGAAATTGTTTTCTTTCTACGAATAGGAATGGCACCAAAAGGAATTAAATCCTTAGAAAAGAAACAACTTGCTATACGCATGGCACCCTATATGTTAATCAGTGGTCACTTGTACAAGTTAGATCAGGATGAAGTATTGCATCATTGTGTACTGAAACATGAGCACTTAGATATCATGGAGGAAGCTCATGGTGTTATTGCAAGTGGCCACTATATAGGTGATGCCACTGCGCGCAAGATTCTACTCGCTAGCTTATGGTGGGAGACCATATATAAAGATTGTAAGGATTATTACAAAACTTGTGATCATTGTCAATGTCTTGGAAAACCATGACAATGAGTTGAGATGTCATTAAGTCTTATTCCTAGTGCAGAGCCATTTGAGAAATGGGCTTTAGATTTTTTGGGTCATATTTCACTAGTTGCGCATAGAAATGGATCACACTATATCATAACTTGCATAGATTATCTAACAAGGTCGACAGAAGTAACACCTACAACGGATTACACAGCGGCTACAACATATAGGTTTCTATGGGAAAATGTTATTACACATTATATATGTCCTTTAATTTTAACCAGTGATAGGGGCACACACTTTCTAAATGATAAAATCATAATTTTATTAGATAAATTCATGATTGCACACCATAAGACTACACCATATCATCCTCAGGGAAATGGGACTATTGAGGATTTCAACAAAATTTTGAGCTAGACATTAAAAAAATTGTGATGTTGGAAGAAAGGATTGGGATGATAAAGTATCTGTAGTAATTTTGGCTATAGAACAACATATAAAAGGTTGAACAAAACAACACCAGTAAAATTAGTGTTTGGTGCATAAGCATTTCTTCCTATGGAATTCATGTTACCTTCTTTGTGTATTGTGCACGCTGACATTCTAGTTGATGAGAAAGAATTAGAAGAATGGGTTGAAAATTTAATCAAGTTGGATGAGTGACAAGCCATAGCATGTTGGATTCAAAAAGAAGAGAAGGACATGTAGAAATCCTGGCATGACAAGCACATCAAGGATAAAAAGCTTGAGATAGGAAAAATTGTACTCCTTTATGATTCTAAATTTTTGCACCATCTAGGTAAACACAAAGTACATTGGTTGGGGTCATATGTTATCACTCACATACTTGAAACAAGCATTTTTCAACTAAAGGCACTTGATGGAATACAATTACCTAGATACTTCAAAGGGAGTAGGCTGAAAACCTACTATAAATAAGTCTTCTTGGTGTTTGTAATAAGGTAGTTTTTTCATTTAGATTAGGTTTTCAATTCTGAACTTTCTTAATGTATTTCCTTCTTCATCATTATGCTTTGTCATTTTAGCTGGTGTGTTTGTGTATAAAGTGTGTTTCTGTGCCAGAAGCCAATTCCTATTTAAATAATTTATATGCGCAAAGGAATACACATACCCTTAGTGTGAGGTAGCTTATTGATATCTAGGTACATGACAGATGAAAATAAGTACACATGAAAGGAACTAACTACTGCGGGTGTTATTCAAGTTGGAAAATTGAAGGAAAAAAATATTTCTTCTGGAAAGAATGACCATAGATGGAGATGAATGAAGAAACAAGTATAACGTGAGGTAAGTAGGGGATGTGAGGACTACCAATGGAAGGTGCAGTGATGAGGTACTTATGTGCATGGAAATGCACTCAAGAGACATTTGTAGCCAAAAGGTAGGAGGGCATGCTAGAAGGTTATAGCTTAGGCGCAAAGATCTACCGCGTGGAAGAAATGAAAAATGGTCAATTAATGAGAGGATTGCTGGTAGGTGGAGGAGCAATAAATGAACTAAATTTTTGAAAATCTATATAAGGACGGGGTGTGAGTTAATTTTTATAGTTGCAATGAAGAGAATTTGAAAAGAACTAAGTGTGAGCGAGCTGAGAAATTGTATGAAATCAGACGTGGAGAGGAGGTTTGTGTGCAAGAGAATCTTGCGTTCCCAGAGGTGAAGGGTTTAAGCAAAGCAGATACATTACAAATAAACTAGGGCATGTAATTTCCACTAGGGCACAGATATTTGAGCTACGGTTTCAACTTTCTTGATTAACAAAGGGAAGAAAATAGAGATTTTTCAGATGGCACAAAAGTAAGCACCCATAGCAGGAGTAAAAGGGAAGAAGAAGGTCAAAAGGGAAGAAGAAATTTCTCCCAAGAGTAACTTCTCATAAATGCAGTATCTAGAGGGCATGATCATGGGACAAGAATGGGATTCCCACATCCATCAATGTAAAATCAGTGATCACAACCATCGAACATCAAATAATAAGAAGGAGCTTGATGTATTGTTGAGCACAAAAATTAACAAGCACAAAACAGAAGATATGGTAGTGTACGATGACGATGGTGAGAAGTTACTGAAGAATATTGGAGTCTACCAGTTGTACGAGCTGCCATACTTTGGCAAGTATGGACCATTTTATTGATGGTTGATGAGCATATTCTATGAGGGCTTCTTCTATTTCATCAGATAGAGGGTTAGAATCAAAGTTTCTTTGATTGTAATGGTGACAGGACTAAGGGCCTCAGGAGTGGATCTAGAGAGAGATTTAACTAATAAGGCCACAATCCCTGAGACAAGGAAGGATTTGGGGTATACCAAAGCTCCATGCAGCATAGACAACAAAAAATTAAAGTTCCCAGTAGTGCAAGTAGCTGCACACTTGGTGACAAAGTTGAATGACCAAGAAAGGTGGTCGCAAGTAAACACAATGTGGCTACACGTTGCAAAGAAGATGTTTGAAGGAGTGATCTAAAATATCATGGATCACATAGAAAAGATAATAATTGAAGAAGTGAGGATAGGTGATAGAATAATTTTCGGTGCTATTTTATTATCTTTGGTGTTTATGGAGATTAGAGTGCTCGATGGGCCAAAAGAGAATATTTACGAGTACCCCATGGAACACAAGTCTCTAGTGGAAAGATTTAAAAAATAATTGTGTGAAGGATCAATGGGTGGACCATTCAAGAAGAGGGCAGAGAAGTGGTATGATAGAATCCGCATAGCGTTCGAAGAAGAATGGCGCATACCTAAGGAGTTACCTTCAGTGGTGGGTAAGGTAATTTAGTTTTCTATGTACCAGCATTTTTACATCGCGTGATTTGTGATGAAGGATGGGGCTAGGAGCCCATTGTGTAAAATTCCATATGCATTCAAAGCAAGATATTTCCAAGCATCAGTTCACCAATTTTTAGATGCACATCACCTAACCTTCAATGTAGATAAGGTAGATTGTGACTACCACACTCTGGGAATGAAATATGTATATCCAGGGAGAAATGCCTACATTGAGAGGCTAGTCTCAGATATCATAAGCATGAAGCCTATAATCTTGGTAGTTGGGAACACCAGAGCAATGCTTGTGTACCTTCAACTCAAGCCTAAGTTGGAGAACACTAAGTATGTGGAAAATGAGTTCACACTTCGAGGGCTACCAAAATATAACCATACAACGGAAAATGTTCAAGCGCCTAAGCCCACACAGACAATACAGGTAGATGATGAAGAATATGAGCATGAGGATAGTGGTGGTTTGGATCATAGAGGTAGAAGATAGCCTCCAAATAGGAAAGAAGCTGAGCGCGTAACTACTCCACCTCATCCACAAGTGGGATATGATGAGGACTTGGATGTAATCCAAGGAGAGCATCATTTTAAAAGAGTAATAAGGAGAACAAGGACCCAAGGTGCTACCCCAAAATCAGTGCACAGATTGCCTCGAATCTCTCCACAAAAGGAGAAAACTGAGAAAAGAAGAAGGAAGTTGAAGCTAAGCGAGGAGGTGAAAGAGTATGAGGAAAGCGTGCCCAATTCCCCTACACCTCTAGAGAATGAGGAAGAACAAAAGCATGAGGAAATAAAGAATGGATTAGAGGGAGAAAAGAAGGTAGAAAAGACATGGATGGAGAATGATCAAGGTACAATAGAACAAGCTTCAAATCTTGAAGCCAAAGTTCCTAAGGGGCCAAAATCAAAAAGAACAAGTAGAGAGTTTGTTCCACTAGTCATGGGCTACACCGAGGACACAAGTAAAATTGTCTGCACCCGTTTTCAAGGAACAATGACACAAAAGGAGTTGTATGGCTAGGAGCTGATGGATGAAGATATGGCAACCATGTGCACAAGGAAGAAACTATCATGGTTGATGCACATGCACATGGATGAACCGTATTTTGATGTGTGTGAAGATTCATGTATATCAAGGAGATTGAATAAAACACCTTATGCCAGACACAAATCAATAAAGCCTACTATTATGTTAGATGAACAAGTGAGCAATGCTTTGGTAAAGGTCTCAATAGAGGTAGCAAGGTGAAATATGGATAAGGCTACAATAATTAGGGTACTAAGGGAGGATATCAAGACTAAGGATACATAAATAGCACACCTAAAGCAAGAGAAAGACTTGGCATAAATGAAGAATGTTGTTGTCATCTTCATGGCAGAGAAAGTTGGAGACTTTTACATGAAATAAAAGCCACACTTAGATCCAAAGGTATCTAAAATTTTTCCTTCGATAATGCATTATGTGAGTACCTTTGTGGACTTGGTGCTTGAAGATGAACCGATGTACATGCCAGCGCAAAAGGATCCAGCATAGGAAGCAAAACGGGAAAAGGCTTCGGTGATGAGAAAGATTGCATCATATGAGGGGTTGCTTCAGAGCTTGCAGGAGGAGCTGAAGAAAGCAGATCAAGTGCTTAATATTTGTATATCCCCAAAAGATGTTATAAGAATGAGGACCATTTTGGAAGATAGTGAAGTTTTGAAGGCCATGAAAGATGAGACCTTGGGCTACGTAGAATGATTAACAGTTGTCAAGCAGAAGTATGAGGCCATTACAGGAACTCAAGAATGATACAAGGAAAGGCTGGATGAGCTTGGGAAACTCATCATGTAAAATATGGACTTGTTAGAAGTAAGAATGACTTCAATGTACAACATTGTGTTGGACTTGCAAAATGAGAAAGAAGAGATTGCAAAGGATGAGTTAGATTCAATTGCAGTGGATATCCCGGAAAAGGTAGAAGTCACACTTAATGATTGATAGAATGTAGAGGTGGATATAAAAGAAGAATATCCAGATTATATTTTTCAAGTTGAAGTAGAAGATACTATGGGGTAAAGACATTATTTAATTCATAAAAAATATTTCTATTATTCTATTCATATTCTTTGATTCATTTTTGGAGACAAACCATTGGCAGGGTAGAAATGCATTTAGTGTGGGGTAATGTTGATCATTCAAAATACAACACTTAGAAAAGGACATATAGAAGGTTCACGTAAAATATTAGAGTATATTCAGAGGCGAGGGAGGATCGGAAAGGATTGCGTGTGAAGAATAGAGACAGATTCGAGACTTAGTCGTTTTCACGATAAGGATCTATTTTTTGAGATGGCATGCGGAGAACATAAAATAGTTAAATACTTGTGCGACACACATTGTCTATTTTTGGTGGGTTGGCTACGAGGTTATTTGCATGGATATAGGCTAAGAATAGATCTACTACTGGCAGTTAACAAAAACTAGTCTATTGTTAGCGCACTTGTATGTGTGGCTATTTTTGTAACAATGTGTGGCTATTAATAGCATGCAACCTATTTTGGGATTAGATAAGTGGTGAAGGGAAATTCCCCACCCTTATAAATATGTAGTGAACTGTGTAGCATGAGAGGGTGTGAGAATTGAGTTATTGTGAGGTCATGTTGCCATATCTGATGTGCGCATAAACTATGGCACTATCTATTGTAATTAGCTTCTATTTATTACTATGTTTAATGTAATGGAATGTGTTGGCTGAATCGGAGTGTCAAATCCTGAGTATAATTGGTTCGTGCAAGCTTTATTTCATCATGGTTATCTCTTAATTTTTTTATTCTCTAGATCTAGATTTGACTATGTACTGTAGATTGAAATATTAGACATAGATTTGAATGCTTTAAGTATTCATCATGCTAACATCATGCTATAGCAACCCTAAAGAGGGGTCTAGTACCTTTGTGTGCTTTAGGTGAGCACTCAGTCTAGGCTGAATGATGTGTCAGCATGCCTGGGCTTTACAGGTGAATTCTAGGTTGCATCATTGACTCATCTTAATCCGATCTCACTAGGCATACACCAAAATGACCCACACCACCATCATTTCGCTACTTAGATCAAAACTAATCTATATCATTTAACATTGAGTCTGATATTGATAACTCATTCTTAGTTCACTGAGCTTCTCAGCGAGCTACTTTATCTTGTGGTTTCTTCAACATTTTGAGTTTGGTCCCTATTATGATCATGTTGGAGTTTTTGTTTAAAATGGGAAAGTAATGTAAACATAATAATATCTCCTCAACATAATTTATTGATTTTAACTAATTTACCCCCATGATGATCGGAAGTGGCCCCACCAAAACCAATGTCTCATTCCGAGCCCAACTTGAACCTCCAAAACCTAGAAAAGGAGAGAATAACCTAAAAAATGATTCTGAAACTAACATGACATTGCAAATTTCCCTAAAGCACAAAATTTTGCTTATATGCCCAAACTTCTCCCGTGAAGACCTTCCTCAGTCCCATAGTTCAACAAGACCCTGTTGTCAATTTTTTCCATATGTGCAAAATTAGATAACAAATCCAAATAAGTTTAGTTCATCTAAGTCCTTGGGCTCAATTTAAAATAATCTTGTGCAATATTATGAATGTTTCTTTCCTTGCAACCTTCCTCATAATCAACCAACTTGTGCTAACGGAATCCTCAACTAAGCATTAAAATTGCAAAATACATCTCTCTCACAAGCCATGCCTACAAAAGAGAGCCCATAATAGGAAAGTGTACAAGAAATTATGCCAAGTGATACTTCACTTGTAAATTGGAAAAAACAAGATTTATGCGGCATCAATCAACTATGGGAAAGTAATCAAATTCCTTTATCAAGTGTGGCCACAAACACTAGGGTGAAAAGAAGACATGCGGAAATAAACATCCCGCCCTTTACCCCTCTAGGTCCACATCCTCAAATTAGGAAATATGCAAACTCATGTGGACTATAGGCTTTGCCGGTGAAACCAAGAAATGCAAAAAATCTACAATAAACTGCAAACCCACATAACACTCTAAGTCCACATGATAAGGAAATGTCATGGCATGTTATTAACCCATAAATCAAAGAAAATACATGAATTAAAAAATCAAGAAAGGAAAATATTTTTCCTCTATTGCAGAATCCCATAGGTTCTTCTTTCAACATCCTAGATCAAATGAAGAAAATTGATGTAAGCATCTCCATATGGGAATATTTTATTATTCCTAGACAAAGAGATATTTTAAAGGAAGTCATGGCTGATCTCCTGACTTTGCTTGAGGAACCTAAGGAAAATTAAAAGGTTTTACTCACCAATGCTCTTTAGCTGGAGGATGATTAATTAGTTAAAGTTACAAATTTTCCACGCTTCTATGTGTCTCTTATTATAAGCAATCAATTGGTGCACAATTACGTGATAGAATCTAGGGCGATTAGTTTAGTAATGCCCAAATAGATAGCATATCAACTTGGTCTTAAATATGAGTCTCTCTCTAAGGGATATGTGCAATTATATGGGACCTCAGTTGGGAACATTGGGGTTATAAGAGGCTTAAGTCTTCCACTATATGCATGCCCCAACTTACTAGTTCCAAAATATTCGTTCATCATCAATCTACCATTTTTATTTCCTTTGTGCCTCTCATGGGATTTCACTACCAAGATTGGAGGATATCTATCTGTGGATTTTTCACATATGATTATCAGAACTAGGTATGGTACCAATGTCACTATAAGGTCTGAACTTAATATTGCATACCATATAGAACTGTTATGACAAAATCATAGCACCCTCTAGTTTATACAAGCATGTGTGCTTGAGCTCACGGTGTGATTGGGTAACATGGGTACTACTCCAAGTGTGGGACTTTCCGATTAAGATATACCTCCAAAGAAAGATGGTGTCTCTTCATAATCTAGTGAAAACTAACTCTACTGAAAGTAAATTGTTGACTACTCCTAATCTATCACTTTCAAGGGACCAGGGAGAGAGAAAAAGCATGAAAACAATAGAAATCTACACTACATAGGTGATGCACCAAAATAAGGGTATGAGAACAATCCCCAATGTGTGAAAATGGAAGCAAAATACATATTAGAGAGGGTGATAACAATTCTCCACAGTCTAATAAAAACATTCACCATAACATTTCCATGCATTCAAAATAATAATGAAACCGTGAAAGTGCATAGAATAGACATAATACACCTGTAATAATATTCAAGAGGCAAGAATAATGTAAACAAACACAACAAGGGAAGATACATCTAAACACTTGCATCTACTGCTTCATTGATATACACAGTTCAAAATTTTACAAAGTAAAGGCCTAGATCACCATGAAAGGAGTCCACTACAAAGGCTTGCAACACATTGGCTTCACAAAACAAAATGGGTACAATTTTTCTACTCAAATCATCCTCCTTAAACAACGAGACAACACCCCAATTTATAGAAAATGGAAAGAAGGAAAATGGGGGAAAAAAAATCTCGGATCTAGCTCTTTGCATCAATTTAAAAGTACCAAAAGTGGGTGAAAAGGATGATTGTAACTTGAAAAAGCATCCCCATATTACCCATAACTTACAGTAGTAGAAAAAGTTCCATCTATGCCCATTAATTGCACTTCCACCCACAATCCAAAGACCCTCTTGGAACAGGGTTGTTTTCACCTTTCAATATTCATCAATCCCTATATTTTTTACTGTTATGCGTTGGGTGCAGAACCACGATTCCAAAGAGACTAATTTTGTTTAATTTCGCTGAGAAATGTAAAAGTTACGGCCTTCTGAAAAGGGGCAGCTGTTTAGGGTTTGATAGGGCATTTCTTCGTTTTTATGGGATTGTGCAATACGTCTGTTTGGTGAAATGCATCATTGAAAATATTTTCCCTTTCCTCAATGTTTATGCACATCTATAGAATTATTTGAAATGATTTGAATTTAATTTATGGTGGGTCATTTTGTTGATTTGATCATTGTTTATGTTTTAGGGGAGCTGTGCTTTTAATGTTTTGTAAGTGCCAGCTCGGCTAGCTTGGCCGAGCTGGCACTGTTTGCATCGCCAAACATTACCAAGTCCTCCAATCTCCATGCTAATGCTCATTTTCATTATACTGTGGGCTCATCCCTCTTAGATGCCGAGTCACCATTATAGGACATCGATCCACGCATTTTCCCCGAGGCCTGTATTTGTCATCATCTTGCCACCCCGCCATATTTCAGTGCCACGTACCCACATCAATCGTTAAGTCAGACTCACCTTGGGGTTTTAAATAATGCATAACATGATTTATCAACCCGCAGGGCACCTCACTTCATTTAACTCAGTTCTCCATTCCTCCTTGTGTGTCGCCAAGTCACCAACTCACTGACCTATCCCCTAGCTCTAGCTCGGTGTCACCTATCGCCTCGCCCGTTAAGTTACCTTCATTTGGAACCGAGTTGGTTTCTTGTTTGGGGCTTCATCATTCCACCGTGGCCGTATTACCAACCTAGGCTATTGACTGTGACGTGTACATGCCACCTTGTGCCATGTGTAGGCTCTATGCATCTTTGCAGGCTTCGTATTTTCCTAACCCGTTGAGGCCATGCCGAGAGGCCACGTGGCTCCCCCGTGTGTCCGTAATGTTTAGACCCCCACCGATCCGCTCATATGGATGGAATTTCCAAGTTGGATTTGGCAAGTTAATCTTCTTCCCTTGATTCGTGTTGAGCTTTAGAGCTTTTGAATCATCTCCTTCACTCTTGTACCCAAGCTCGTGTTGTCATCATTCCTTTACCCTTTTTCCAAGCTGAGCTCGACTTATTCTACATGCCATTCGAACTATTCAGATCTCTTCATTCGTGTTCAAGCATTTGAGCTCGCCACTTCAACAATGCAACTGATTCGGACCCAATCTCCTTGCCAGCTCGAGTTGACATCTCCTGGTTCTGATGGTGCACATTTGAGCCAAAAGAGTCATTCCTTGTATGAGCTTGGCCATGAGCTTGGTCTTGCGAAAGAGATTGGTGGATCCCGAGGATCTCGGTGTAGTTTAAATGAGCTCGATGCTTCACTAGATGAAATTTGTTCCTCAATGGTTGAATCCCCTAATCCCTCGCAGGGCTCTGCACTCCTTATCACTAGCCCCAGCAATGACCCGACCTTGATCAGAAATAGGTCGATCATCCCAGCTGGGACTTAGCTTTTAGTAGGAGATTATTCAGACGCCATGGTTAGACCTGGGCACCTGAAAAGGTCGCTTGATGTCCAAGAGCTTGTCTAGTGTAACATAACTCGACCCATCTCCACTTGGATATCCTGGTCATTCACTTGTAACTGACATGACCTGACCTACTTACTCAAGCTCAACTATGACTTCGTGATCTTCCCATTGCTCGAGTTCCTTACTCTATTTGCACATTTATTAGGCTTTCTTTAATTATGTTGTAATGGCTAATCATTGAATCAATTAGATCAGTCAACATAATGCACGGGCTTAGGGATCAACCGATGCAGCTTGGTGGATTTGAAATGAGTAACTCGCCCTTGTTTAGCTCGACAAGTAGTTTAAAGAGTTTAGTTACATCCTTATAGCTTGACTATTATCACGTGAGCTCGATCTTCTCTCTGGTGTGTAACCCGATGTATAATGAAGATAGCTTGATGAGCCAGGGAAAATCTCGCCATGAGCCTGACCAACTCCAAGGTGAAAATTTTAGAACTCACCCAACCTATCTGCATCTTATCAACCTTTTGGATCTCCTTAGGCACATTAGGAGTTGTGTACAACATTGGAGGCAGTTATGGTGCTTCCCACTAGGCTCTTGTTTTGTCAGTGGTTACAGTGTAAGATTGTATTTTATCCAATTTATTTGGGTAATGAAATTGGATAAAAAATTGGTAACTCGTAGGATCATTTACCTGATAAATAAGGAGACTAGCTTCCTGTGGCTATCCATTGAGCATGGAGTATGCACGGTTATCATGAACTGGTCTAAATCTGGATCTTTGCACCTTGGAACCCACTTGACCACTACTGTCTACATTTTTTTACTTGCAATCTCCAATTATTTTAAGCAAATCTTGAAATTTATTTAGTGAGAGTAGAATATTGTTTTAAAACTTGAAATTCTCTCTTCACAAACAACTGTAGTCCATTGGGGTTGAAGGGTGAACTCCTGATCTAGTTGCTTTGTATTTGATTTCACTTGAAGATGGTAACTATTTCTTGCAATTCTGAGTTTCTTTGCTATGACTTCACTTTTTTGGAAACACGGTGAACTATATACAAGAACATACTAGAAGCAATAGGGCATGTGCATCAGAACTTATGAAAATTGAAAACCAATCTACAATGAAAAAGCATTATGCACAAGCACTTAGAGGAGAGAAAATCTATACTAATATGTACAAGGGTGAGACATCTTCCTTTTAGTAGTGATGCTTAAGATAGATTCCATTGATTAGAATGTGCTACTACTCACCATCCAACTTGTCCACTCAGAAAGCATTGCAACTCTTGCATTTAGTGATCATGTATTGACCAATCCATATTGGATCAAATTTGGAATGCTTACCTAGTTATGCTCGATCAACATCCCACTTTAGCACCAAATATCCCTCTTAGAATGACCTAGTTTTAGCTTTCTTGTAAAATATTCTCTTTATCACTGCTAGGTCCTTCTCCATGGTCTACATTACAGGTTCCCTTATTTCTTCCAATTCCAGTAATTTTAACATACCTAGCTTCCATGGGCTCAAACTCATCTAATTCCAGTTGCTTCATGAGCTCTAATGTCAGAAAATCAAGAGATATGAGGAGCATCACTTATTTTCCGTAAATTAGCTTGTATGGAGAGCTACTTGTTGACCTTTTGGGAGTGATCCTATCATCCCATAAAGATGATTTAAGCTTGGTATGCCATGTCCTCTGATTCTCATCAAGGGTTCTCCTTATGATCCTCAGAAAGTTTTTTATTGTGGACTCTGCTTTCCCATTACCCTGAGGGTAATAATTAAAAAAGGTGTTGAGATATATACCAGTTTTTACAACCCATTCAGTGATTTTTGTGTCAAGAAATGCTAATTCATTGTCTGATATGATAGTGGCAGGGAAACTAACCCTCATGACTATCCCCTCATAGAAATCAAGATGTTGGATTCATTTTCCTCTTAAAGTGCCACCGCTTCAGTCCACTTAGTGAAGTAATCCGTTGCCATTAAAATCCACTTGTGGCCTTGGCTCAAGTTTGGATTGATAACTCCAATGAAGTCCAATCCCCATTACATAAAAGTTTTTTCCACTAAGATTAGGTGGAGGGGAAACACCACTAAATTTTATTTTCCTCTAAAGACACACCTTTTTCACTTTTTAATCCATGAGTAGTAATCACTAAACACTGTAGGTCAATAGTAACCAGCGTTCATGATTCTAAGAGTTTTTACTCATGGAGCATAGTGACCTCCAACTTCTCCATCATGGAACTCATGCAATATCTTCTCAATATGATTTGTTAGGGCATACCTCAATAACACCTTGTTCACATCTTTCTTGAACAATATGTCATCAATGAGCACATATGGAACGTACTGCAATCTGAAGTATATTCTCTTTGCTTTACTCCACTCTTGAGGGAATAAACTCATTTGGAGATGATTCACCATGTATTGATTCCAACATGGAATAAGTACATCATTTGTTGACTATTATTGATCATTTTGTAATATTAGGACAATTCCTTATTCACAAACTGAATCAACACATTGTTTGGAAGCAAGCTTCTTGCATAATCCCTTACCATGGACTAGCTTTGTCACTTTGATCTCAATGTCATATTCCATCACATGAGTGATCAAACTTGGTCTTTTCTCATTTAAATCCTTGTTTAGAATAAATTCTTTGACACCTGAATGAGATCATAATAGTTGAATATTTTTGTTCGAGACCAAGTGTATGAACTTCTTCAAGCTTCTGACAATAACAAGAACATGTTTTTCAATGAAAGAATACCTTACTTCATAATCTTCTAAGCTCTGACTGAAGAATGTTATGGGCTGCTCTAAATCTTCCTTATTTAGTTGTACCAAGATAAATGAGATTGTTTTTGATCCTCCAAAAGCGTACAATACGAAGTCCTTAGAGAAATATGGATTAATAAGAGTTAGGACTTAACATATGGCATGTTTTATGGCCTCAAAACTATCCTTACCCTTAGCTAGCCATTTGAATGTGAGGCTCTTTTTTAACATCATTGTCAAAGGCTTCACCAAGGTGGAAAAATTAAATACAAATATGTGAACAAAATTAATTCTCCCCAAGAAGCTTTAGAAAGCATTCTTGTGGTTTGATAAAGGAAGAGCACGGATGGCCTCATATATTTCAGGATCAATGGTTAGCCCTTCCTTAGATTCTATGTGGCCCAACAACTTGCCTTCCTGTGCTAAGAAAATGCATTTTTTTGGATTCAAATATACCCTAAATGTTATGCATCTTTGAAACACTCTCCTGAGGTGGAAAAGATGGTTTGTTGCATTCTTAGAAAAGAGGGTGACATCATCAAGATAAATAAGCATTATCTTGTCGATCATCCCCTTGAATTCTATATCCATTACTCACTAAAATGTATCCCTGACATTTGAAAATCTAAATGGCATCTTCCTATAAGCATAAACGCCCCATTTTGTAGTGAAGGATGTCTTGAACTAGTCTTCTTCTTTCTCCATAATCTGATAGTAGCCTGAATAACTATCCAACAATGAGCATCTTTCCTAACCAGCTACGACCTATAAAATTCGATCCATCGAAGGGAGTGGATAATGATCTTTGAGTGAAGCCCTATTCAAGTCATGGAAGTCCACACACAATCTAATTTCTCCTGTTCTCTTCCACACAGGCACTAAGTTTACACCCCAACTTGAATTCTTAATTGGAAATATGATGCTAACCTCAATCAACTTGTTCAATTATTTCCTCGTGAGAGGTTCAATATGAGGATTCACTAGCCTTTGATTCTACTTGATGGGTTTGGATTATGGATCTAACTCAATAGTATGTTGTCCCAAATTTGGATTGAAGCCTCTTAAATATTTGCAATACCAAGAAAATACATCAAGGAACTCTTGGGAGAGTTGCAAAAACATATATTTCTCTTGATAAGTACTCACTTTGCCAATTTACAACACTTTTTCTTCACCTACCAAAATAGGATCTGCATTTTCACCCTTTACTTGGATATTTTCCTTTTCTTTTCAGAATTTGTCATTGGGGTTGAAGATCGACTCCAAAGACACAAGACCCTTTGGAAATTTGTTTTTTCTCAGCTGAACCGGTTGGTCACCATATTACTGCTCCAATTTATCTTGATTATTTATGGAGAACTCAGCTTCTTCTTGCAAGAAATTGATGATTTGTTCATCATTTTTAAATACTTTCCATCTTGAATTTTTTTCTGGGACAGTTGGTATGACAATCACCTTTATATGAGGATGAACTTGATCTATCTTAATGCTTTTGACAACATCAAATGCTTCCCCAATATTTTTAAACTTGTTCGTTGCATCATTCCTCTTCCTTGAGATGGAATTGATGTTAAAAGATTCAAAATCCTTGATAAGATCCCATACCTGATTCTTTTATTTTTTTTATAATATCATTCTTAACAGTATGTTTCCCTCTAACTTGGTTCACAACCAGGTCACTATTCCCAAAAACTTGCAAGTTTTTAATGTCTCTTTTCCTTGCCCAATGCAACCCATGAATCAAAGCTTCATACTCGGCTGTGCTATTTGACCAAGAAAATAAAAAATGAAAATTTGAGTAATATTTTATACCTTGATGTGACACAAGCATTTCTCCTCCTCCAACACATTTTCTACTCCTTGAACCATTAAAGAATAGTTTTCATACTTCGTTATCATCCTTGTGGTCTAGCATGGTGATGCTAGGGAGAAGTGGATTCTTTTCATGCAAGTAATAGACTCCTAGATTAGCCTCTCCCATTTCCTTATAAGGATCAAAGGAATGCCTCTTGTTGGCCCAATCATCAAGCGTCAGATATAGAATATTTTCCACTTTGGTGTCAACTTCATGGGTCTCTGAATAGCCTTCTTGATCAAAAGTAGAGAAATTTGCATTGCTTAGACTTGGCACATGTGGTTGAATGTGAAAATTAGCAATTAGATCAGATATGATTGTATCCTTAGCTCCATAGCCTGTTCTAAATAACATATGTGACTAGTCACCAGACAAGTGGCCTCAAATTTTCACAATGAACTCCCTTGACAACCATAGAGCGAAGAGTAGTGGTAAGTCAATAACCGAAACATCTTACAACATTGTAACATTGGGACATGCATGCAATGTGAGGTTCAATCCTTTGATGACTCCAAATTTTTTTACTATTGTCCTATCTAATTGCACCACACGTCTAAAAATGACTTCATAATGAAGACCCAACTGATCAACTATTTGCTTCAGCATTATGAAGCTACTTGCTCCCAAATCAATCATGCAATTGTGCACTAATTAATCCCCAATGATCAATGAGACATAGAATGGTGGGGGCTTCAAATTTTTACCTTGTTGACCTCCCAGGGCCCTTTATGAGGCTTCATTAATGAGCACTTTATTTTGATCTTTGGATGAATGATTCGATGTGGGCTAATTTACCATGACAACCTGCAATAGATCTCTTTGGCTTGGGATAACTAATGACTCCCACATTGAGATGTTTACATTTGTTTTTTTCATTTTCTCAATGATTTTAAATGGAGAAGCACTATCCTTTTTCTACCATCTACCTTGTATAATCATTTCTTGCACATGGGCTGCTACAGCTAGTATATGAGTTAGTCTAGAAGATTTCTTAGGCTGATTTTACATATTTGGAAATGCACTTTGATATACAATCCCTTGGGGAGTGATGGAAGGCTAAGAAGAAATTAAATTAGATGAATTCCATTCTTCAATATTTATCTTCTTAGACTGTGTATTGGCTGTTACACCTTGAGGATTCTGATTCATGCCACAAAAATCTTCAACTTTCCAATTGACAAGCGTGTTTTCATTTGGAGGTTCTTCCATCATGCTATCCTACTGTTGATTTTCTTGTTGACCCACTTCTTGACTCATGCCAATGGCTTTCATCACTAGACCTTGATTTGATAGATCCTAGAAGTATGTTGTTTGAACATAGGGTTTACCGTATGGGGAATATCACTCATATTCTTGTGCCGTGTTATTTTGCATCATGACCAAGGCACTAGTGTTTAAGACTGTATTCAGATTGTAGGGATGAGAAGACGTGGAAGAAAGAGGTTTCCCTTCCGTTTTATTGGCCTCTTGAACAGGAGACCAGTTTTGTTTATACAGTGGCCTTGCTTGGTATAGAAGCTAAAATGGTCTTAGATTTTAGGCTTGTTGTCTCTTGAGGGCCACTATTTCATTTCTGAATGTTTATTTCCCCTTGACCACTTCTTGTAATAATTTTTTAACCTCTTGAAATTCAAGCGAATTACCTGAACAAGTGGAAGCCTCGCTACTGCTTTGATTTCTTGGATCCGGAACAAGGGCTATTTCGTGTGTTTAGCTTGTTGTAGGAATTCCCATTTATGGATATATAGGCCTTGGTGGCCTTGGTGCTAACTTGTCAACTTTAATGAGGTAGTTTTCAGCTCTGATAGCTATGTGATAGGTGCCTGGAAATTTTGTTCCTCCCATGGACTGGATCATCATTCCTATATCTGAATTTAGATACTTCAAAAAGTAGAGGAATGCACCTTATGTTGTTGGCCTCATGGAAAATAGAATTTGGTCCCATGATTTCTGGAATCGAAAATTGAAATTAGTCATCTAATCATTAGGATCCCTCTTGATGGTTGTTAATTGTTCTAATAAGGAAAAATTGTCTCCACTTTCTCCAAACTGATTACAAAGGGATGTGCATATCTAATCCCATTTTTGGATAGACCCTATTGTTAAACTCATGAACCATTGCAATACCTTAACTTTGAATGAGGAATCCAACAACTTGATAGCGACATCTACTTCATTTATTTCGTGAATAGTGAAAATGTTTGTAATGTCCTTTATATGATTAGTAGGATTTTTGTGATTCTCACCAGTGAAATATGGAATGTTCTTCAATGATGCAACTGGAATTGGATTTTTTACATTGAGAGATAATGGGATGTTTCTTATGAAGTTGACATAGGGATTTAGTGGCCCTTATGGTGGTTTCTGTTGTAGTTGTGCCATTATGATTGGTCTAAGAACTCTGGTTGATTGAATGAAAGGCCTTCCAAGTGGAGGTGTTGATAGTGTTCAATTCGGTGGAGATGGAGACTTTTGAACTCTTCTTCCCCTTATTCCTCTACCTAGAGATAGCTACAAGTATTCAAATATTCCTTCCTCTCTAGTTCTTGACTTTGTTTTAATTCTTCTCATAAATTTAACAAGCTTGGACTTCCAATACAAATGAATTATTCCCTTTTGGAGTCTCTAGATGTGCTATTTCAAAGCCTTGTACAAGATATAATTTCAACACAAGAGCACATCAAACTTGTTGTAATAAAAAGAAGACTTATTTTTCTCACCAAGTGTGCCGAAACTGTTATAATTAAATCAAAACACCCTCTAATTTACACAAGTTTTTTTGCTTGAGCTCACGGTGTGACTAGGTAATATGGGTAATATCTCCAAGTGTGGGACTTGCTACTTGAGATAGACCTCCAAAAAAGGTTGGTTCATCTTCCTAATCTAGTGCAAACTAACTCTACTGAAAGCAAACTGTTGACTACTCCTAATCTATCATTTCCAAGGGACTAGTAAGAGAAAAAGAGCACAAAAATGAAGGAAATATACACTAAAAAGGTGATGCACAAAAATAAGGGTATGAGAACAATCCTCAATGTGTGAAAATGAAAGCCAAAGTGCAGATTAGAGAGGGTGATAACAATTCTCCATATTCTAATACATGCACTCACAATAACATTTCCATACATACACAATAATAGTGAAACCCTACAAGAGCATAGAATAGACACAATACACCTGCAATAATATTGAAAAGGCAATAAGAATACAAACAAACAAAACAAGGGAAGATACATCCACAAAATTACATCTATATCTTCATGGGTATGCACACTTCAAATTCTTACAAATGAAAGACCTGGATCACCATGAAAGGAGTCCACTATAAATTCTTGCAGCACATTGGATTCACAAAACCAAAATGATAGATTTTTGCTACCCAAAATCATCCCCCCTCCAAATGAGGAAAAATATCCAATTTATAGAAAATGGAAAGAAGGAAAAGGGGGCAAGAAATCTCAGATCTGGCTTTTGCATCAATTTCAAAGTATCCTAAGTGGGTGAAAAGCATTATTGTAACTTTCAAAATCCTCCCCATACTTCCCATAACTTGCAATAGTAGGAAAAGTGCCATCTATGCCCATTAATTGCACTTCCACCTACCATCCAGCTACCCTCTTGAAACAAGTTTGGTTTCCATAAAATATACATCTGAAACTCCATCAATCTCTATATTTTTGACTTATGTGTGTGGATCTCAGAACCATAATTCCAACGAGACCACTTTTTCAAAATTTCACTAAGAAATGCAAAATTTATGACCTTCTGAGCAGGGGCATTTGTTTAGCGTTTGCTAGGGAGTTTCTTCCTCTTTACGGGATTGTGCAATAATTATGTTTGGTGAAATGCATCATTGAAAATATTTTCCTTTTCCTTAATGTTTCAACATATCTCTATAATGATTTGAAATTATTTTTCATTTAATTTATGGTGGGATATTTTGTTGATTTGATCATTGTTTATGTTTTCGGGGAGTTATTATTTTAATGTCTTATAATTTCCAGCTCGGCCGAGCTGGAAATGTTTTCATCGCTAAATGTTGCTAAGTCATCCAATCCCCATGCTTGCACTCATTTACATTATACTGGGGCTCATCCTTCTTATGCACCGACTCACCATTATAGGACACCAATACACACATTTTCCCTGAGGCCTATGTTTTTCATCATCTCACCATGCCACCATGTTTCAGCACCACGTACCCACACCAACCATTAGCTCGGACTCCCCTTGGGGTATGAAATAATGTATCGCAGGCTTTATCGACCCACTGGAAACCTCTCCTCATCCAAATCGGTTCTCCATTCCTCCTCATGTGTCACCAAGTCACCAACTCACCGACCTATCCCCTATCTCCATCTCGGCATCACTTGTCACCTCCCCCACCACGTTACCTTCATTTAGCATTGAATTGGTTTCTTGTTTGGGGCTTCATCATTCCACAATGGCCATATGACCAACCCAGGTTGTTGACCATGACATGTCCATGGCACCTTGTGCCATGTGAAGGCTCTATGCATCTTTAGAGTCTCCACATTCTCCTAAACTATTGAATTTGTGCCAAGATGCCAAGTGGCGCCCCTGCGCATCCATAATGTTTTGACCCCCACCAATCCACTTACATGGTCAGACTCACCGAGTCAATCTGTTTCCCTTGCTCCATGTTGAGATTTGGAGCCTTCAACTTGCCTTCTTTGCTCTTGTACCCAACCTCGTGTTTTTATAATTCCTTTACCCTTTTTCTGAGCCAAGCTTGACTTCTTCTTCATGTCATTTGAGATACTCAGATCTCTTCATTCATGTTCGAGAATTTGAGATTTCTACTTCAACTCTGCGACTGATTCAGTCCCAATCTCCTCACCTGCTCGAGTCGACACCTCATGGTCTTGATGGTGCACATTCAAGCCACGGGAGTCATCCCTTGTATGAGCTCGACCGTGATCCTGGTCTTGTGAAAGAGCTTAGTGGATTCTTAAGAACTCGGTGTATTTTTAATGAGCTCGATGCTTCATTATATGGGCTTGGTTCCTAAATGAATGAGTCCCCTGATCACTCGCAGAGCTCTGCACTCCTTATCAGTATCCCCAGAAATGACCTGACCTTGATCATAATTAGCTTGATCATCCCAGCTGGGACTCAGTTTTTGGTAGGATATCACTCAGCTACCATGGTTAGACTTGAGCACCTGAAAGGGTAGCTCGATATCCAAGAGCTTATCTTATCCTTGTCGACATAATTAGGTCATTAGAGTTTATTTATAGGATTTTATTGTTATGTTTTTGAGTTGGAATGACCGACCTATATGGTCATGGCTAGCCAATGGGTGTTTTGAGCTAGTGACATGTATATAAGCTTAATGTGTTTGGTCATTTATGATTAGTTGTGTCCGTGGAGTTATGAGTGACCTAGAGAAGAAGGAAACAAAGATTATAGGGGTTATGGAAAGATCCTATCAGAGTGATGAATACCTAAGAAATATAGAGGATCAATGATGCAAGGTAAATTGACCTAATTAGCCCTTGAGAGGATAGATTTGAGCAAGTTGAGAGTGAGATCATATTGATTAGGAGGATTTGGTGTGTTTGGAGTTAAACTTGGATCACAATCAGTTATAGGAACAACATATCTTATGTTATCATGCATTTAAAATATTGTGTGATGAGTAATATTATTGCAATTCCTTTTTTATGAGTCATATTAGAAAATGTATTAAGAGTGGGTGCTCCTTATTAAATGGGTGCTTCACTAAACAAATATTGAAAGATGTGTAACATTCTTGCAATTCCTTTTTTATGTGATATAAGTAGAGATTTTTAATGGGTTTTCTTCCCCTTGATGGTTTCCCAATTACATATGGTGTTTTCTGTTATCTCTCTTGTTGTATTCACTTCTGAATGTCTAATACACACATAACAAGCTCATATGGTTCATGGATGACTGAATGAAGGGTTTGAATTATGAATGTATGTAATGGCAAATGAAATGAAATTTTTGTATGATTCATTCACCCCCCTAGTCTATTGTGCTTCCAAAAATTAGTATTAGAGTTTGTCCTTGTGAATCAAGTTTGACTAATTAAAGGAGATCCTCTGGAAGCACAAGTAATGGGAAAATCATATCATGTTGAAGTTACTTTACAGAAGAATTACGAGATAGTTGAGTCCATAATTCATGGATTAGAAGAATGAATTAGTGATATGGAGGTTGAGCATGATCAAGCCATCAAATTTTTGGAGTCTCAAATTGATAATGTCAAAAAATTTGTAAAGGTCAAAGAAGATGTTTTCCTTAAGTATGAAGAAGAACTGAGATCCTTTAAATCATATTTAGGAGATGCATCTAGCAGGTTGATGATGCATGGAAGGTTGGAGAAGAGCTCTAGAGCCCTTGATGGGGTCTTAGATATTTAAAGAGTAGATAGTGATGAGACAATCCTATTGAAGGTGAATCACAACACCCCTAAATGTCTGCAACTCGATGGGTTGAGACTCTCAGTGCGATTGCATAACATGGAGCTTTTCCCAAGTGTGGGGCCCTGCAAAAACGGAAAAGCTCTCCGGATGAAGGCCGGTTCCTATTCCTCTGTTCAGATGCACACATAAAGATGCAGAGGGTTTACTCAAAAACCTAAACTAACATGCCAAGGAGACAGGGTAAGAAGATGCATAAAATAAAACCTAAACTAACAAAGGTGATGCACCGAGGAATGAAGAACACATGTCTTGCCAATAAACACAAACCATTTAAATGCAATGCAAAATCATGCACAGATAACCAAATTTGCAGTGAAAGATCAGGAGGATGCAAATGAACATAGAGAGGGTTGAGAATCATCCACATACATGCATTATTTTCTTCAAAGATTGATACAATACACTACAAAATGCTAAGAGGCAAAGTTGCATTACAGTTTTAAATGGGAGGTTTAAACCCCACAAATTAGCCTGCCAAAGAGAAGAAGGGAGGGGCAAAACAAGAATTTCCAACCTTTAGAAATAATCCCCTCCTTACAATTTATAGGAAGAATGAGAGAGAAAAGAGAGAGGAAATCCAAATCTACCCCAACCACCTCTAGGTTGCATTTAATTCATCTCATTATGGTGGTAGGTGAGAACCCTAACAAACCCAAAAAGTGGCAAACTGTATTTTGCATTTTTAAGAACTTTTTCCCACCTAATTAAATATATCTAGTTGTAGTTGGATAGAGGACCTTGTAAGCTTTCCGAAAAGTCCAACCTTGCATGAATCCGAGCTCCCTGTGAAACTTTATGGCCATCTGAATATCTACGCCAGGGTTTTCTTCCTGTTAGCGCTCAAAATGTTGCGCCTCTTGAAGCTGCGCCATAGGTGCATCCATATTTGTGTCAACATCCTCTTACCTACACCAAGGTGTGAATTTCTTCATGTCAACACCTTATGTTGTGATCCCTTTACCTATGCCAAGGCATGAATTTCTTCGTGTTGACACCTTATGTCATGCGCCATTTACCTGTGCCAAGGCATGAATTTCTTCGTGTCGACACCTTATGTTGTGTGCCCTTTACCTACGCCAAGGCACGAGTTTCTTCATGTCAACATCTTATGTCGTGTTCCCTTTACCTATGCCAAGGTGCAAATTTCTTCGTGTCGACACCTTATGTCGTACGCCCTTACCTGCGCCAGGGCGCATCCGTTTTCATGTTGACATCTCTTTACGTGAGCCACTTACCTACGCTAGGGCGCATCCATTTTCATGTCGACATCTCATTATGTGCACCACTTACCTGCACCAGGGTGCATCCATTTTCATGTCGACATCTCTTTACGTGTGCCACTTACCTTCGCCTTGACTATTGGTGACACAATAAATATCGGGCTTTGACTTTCTTTGGTTTCCATATTCTTCTGCTTGTCTATATCTACCTGGGGGGAAGATATTTACAGCAATTTGGTGACTCAATGGGATCACCTGCCTGCTAGGTAGAAGATCAGTGGCCTTTTAGCAATCCATTGGGCATAGAGTCATAAGCAATAACCTGAAACCAGCCTGATATCTGATCCCGAGCCTGATACTGCAACTCCTTCTCTGAAAACACTCTAAACTATAGAAAACAACCTGAGAGCAACAAAACCTGTGCCAAATCACTTAGGGAAACTAAAACCTAACTACAATAAGATAATGTGCACACGCACTTAGAGGAATTGAAATCTAGGCTAATATTTACAAGGGTAAACCTTTTCCTTTTAGTAGCAATGTTTAAGATAGATTCCGTTAACCGGAATCGGGAGTTCTTCTCCATCCAATGTAGACAATTGGAAGGAATTACTACTTTTACATCCTGTGACCATGTAGGAGCCACTCCAAATGGCATCAAACTTGGAATGCCTTCCTGGTTTTTCCTGATCTGCATCCCATTTTAGAATTAGGTCCCCTTCCTGGAAGGTCCTTGCTCTTGCCTTCTTATCAAACCATCTTTTTATTAAGGCCTAATCCTTCTCAATCGTCTGAACTACACGTTCTCTGATTTCCTCCAATTCCATCAACTCCGCATACCTAGCTTCCATTGGTTAAAACTCAACCAACTAAAACTGCTTCATGAGCTCCAATGCAGGTAGTTCTAATGATATAGGCAATACTGCGTCTTTCCCATAGACCAACTTGTAGGGAGAATTACCTGTAGACCTCTTTGGCGTTATCCTGTCAGCCCATAATGCTGATTTTAGCTTGGTATGCCATGTCCTTTGGTTTTCATCCAGAGTCCTTCTGATTATTCTTAGCAAATTCTTGTTCGTGGACTCTGCCTGTCCATTACCCTGCGGGTAATAGTTTGAAGTGGTGCTCAAATGGATTCCATTCTTGACAGCCCATTCTGTAATATTGGAACCTATGAATGCCAATGTATTGTCTGATATGATAGTGGTTGGCACACCGAACCTGGTCACTATTCCTTCATAAAATTCTAGTATGTTAGACTCATTTGGTTCTTTGAGCGCTACTGCTTCAGTCCACTTGGTGAAATAGTCCATTTCCATGAGAATCCACTTGTCGCCTTGGCTTGAGTTTGGGTTGATGACCCCGATGAAGTCCAATCCCCATTGCATAAATGGTTGGTCAACCAAAATTGGGTGTAATGGAAGTGCTGCTAGTCTTTCTTTTCCCATGAAGAGTGCACATATCTTGCACTTTCTTGACCATGTATAGCAGTCACTGAACACTGTCGGCCAATAATACCTTGCCTTCATTAACTTGAGAGTTGTTACTCGTGGGGTGAAATGTCCTCAAGAATCTCCATCATGAAAATCTTGTAACACCCTCTCAATTTGACCTGTCCCAATGCACCTCACTAGAACTCCATTGATGTCCTTTTTAAACAAAACACCATCAACAAGCACATATGGAATGGCTTGTAATCTAAAGTATCTCCTTTTTGCTTTGCTCAATTCTGGAGGGCATAGGCCTGCGTGTAGGAAGTGTATTATATTCTGAGTCCAACAAGGAGTGGCCACATCATCATTTTCTTGTTCTTGACCATCCTGCAGTACCAAGGCAGTCTCTTTTTCATCACCTACTTCAACTTGCCGACTCAAAGCTAGCTTTCCACATAGTCCTTTTCCACATACTAGTTTAGTGACCTTAATCTCGATGTCATATTCCATGACACGGGTTATCCATCCTACACGTTTCTCATTCAGATATTTGTTTAGAAGGAAGTCCTTGACTCCCACATGAGAGACCAATAATTGGATCTTGTTGTTTGAGACTATGTGCTTGAATTTCTTTAAGCTCCTAATCACTGCAAGGACATGCTTTTCAATGAAAGAGTACCTATTTTCATATTCCTCCAAGCCTTGACTGAAGAAAGCAACTGGTTGTTCTAATCCTTCTTTGTTCTGTTGTACCAAGATTACAGAAATTGTGTCTCCACCACCAAAGGCATATAGCATGAAGTCCTTGGAGAAGTCTGGATTGATGAGAGTTGGAGCTTGAGATATAGCCTCTTTTATTGCCTCAAAACTTGCCTTGCCTTCAGATGTCCACTTAAATGCCATGCTCTTCTTCAACTTCAGTGTTATTGGTTTCACGAGAGTGGCAAAATTTGGCATAAATCTGTTGAAAAAATTGATCCTTCCCAAGAAGCTTTGAAGAGCCTTCTTATGACTTGGCAATGGCAATGCTCGAATTGCTTCAACTCTTTCTGGGTCAATCGTCAACCCCTCCTTTTAAACAATACGGCCTAGAATTTTTCCTTCATGAGCCAAGAATATACATTTTTTGGGATTTAATGATACCCCAAATCTTCTACACCTCTGAAATACCTACCTCAGATGAAAGAGGTGATCCACTGCATTTTTAGAGAATACAGTGATGTCGTCAAGCTATATCAGAAATATTTTATTGATCAATCCCTTGAATTCCATATCCATTTCCCTTTAGAAAGTGGCTCCAGCATTTGATAATCCAAATGGCATCTTCTTGTAGGAATAGGTTCCCCATTTGGTGGTGAAAGCCATCTTGAACTGGTCATCTTCTTTCACCATTACCTGATTATACCCTGAGTAGCCATCTAGGAGAGAGAATCTCTTCGAACCGGATACCACTTGCAATACTTATTCCATTGAAGGAAGTGGGTAATGGTCTTTGAGAGATGCCCTATTGAGGTCTCAAAAATCCACGCACAGCCTAATTTCTCCGCTCTTCTTCCTGACCGGAACCAAGTTTGCAACCCAGCTTGAGTGCTTGATCGGGAATATAACGCTTTCCTCTATTAGCTTGTTTAGCTATTTCTTCATTAGAGGCTCAATGTGAGGGTTGACTAGTCTCTGCTTCTACCTGATGGGCTTAGCATCTGGATCCAATTCTATGGTATGTTGTGCCAACTTCGGATTGAAACCTCTCAAGTCTTCATAGCTCCAAGCGAAGACATCTGGAAATTCTTGGCAAAGTTGTATGAAATATGATTTCTCCTGCTCAGTGGCCACTTTACCAATTTGAAGTGTTTTGCCTTCCTCAATCAGAATTAGCTCTAAATCTTCTCTTTTGACCTGTATGTTAGCCTTTTCCTTACGGAACTGGTCGTTAGGGTCTAAGATAGACTCCAACGTTACTAAACCCTTAGGAAGCTTGTTTGTCCGTAGCTGCACTATTTGATCACCGTACTGCTGCTCTAATCTATCCTGATTCCTAGCTGAGAATTCAGCCTCTTCTTGTAAGAAATTGACAATCTATTGATCGTTCTCAAACACCTACCAGCTTGTGTTATTATCTGGAACTGCTGGCCTCACAATCACATGGATATGTGGTTGCGTTTTTTCTCTTTTGATGTTGTTAACCACATCAAATGTTTCTCCAACTGTTGCGAGCCTATCCGCGGCTTCATTTTTCTTCCTGGGTATGGACACGATGTTGAAAGCTTCAAAATCCTCAATGAGGTACCATACCCTATTCTTGTAGTTCTTCAGTAGGTCATTCTTTGTAGCATGTTGTCCCCTGACTTGGTTGATGATTAGTTCACTATCTCCGAACACCTGCAAGTTCTTTATGCCCCTTTTCCTGGACCAATGAAGTCCATGAATCAATGCCTCGTATTCAGCCGTGTTGTTTGAACAGGAAAAATAGAAACAAAAAGCTGAATAATATTTGATGCCTTGAGGTGAAACAAGCATAGCTCCTCCTCCAGCAACTTGTTTGCTTCTTGAACCATCAAAAAATAGTTTCCAAACTTCATTGTCATCCTTATGGTCTAGTTTGGTGATGCTAGGAATAGACTGGTTTTCTTCATGTATGCAATAGACTCCTAGCTCAGATTCTTCTACTTCTTGGTAGGGATCAAAAGCATGTACCTTTCTCACCCATTCATCAAGAGTCAAATCTGGGATGCTTCCAACTTTGGTGTCAGCTTCATTTGTGCTTAGATAATCTTCTTGATCAAATGCCGAATAGTTGGCATTGATTTGGCTTGGAGTATGAGGCTCAATGTGAAAGTTTGCAATTGGTTTGGATCTGATTGTGACATTAGTACCATATCTTGTTCTAAACAACATGTGTGACCAGTCAGTAGATAAGTAGCCTCCAATTCTAGTTGTGAAACCCCTTGATAAGAATAGGGCAAAGAGTGGTGGAAAATCTATCACTGACACATCTTGCAAAAAGGTAACGTTGGGGCATGCATGCAAGATAAGATGTAGACCTTTAATCAATCCCACCATTGCTACTGCTGTCCCATCTAATTACACTACCCCCTTTGATATGACTTCATATTGGAGACCCAGCTGATCAGCTATTTGCTTGGGCATGACAGAACTATTTGCCCCAGAATCAATCATGCAATTGTGTACTAGTTTATCCCCAATGATTAATGAAACATAGAAAGGATGGGGCTTAAAAACTTTACCTTGTTGTCATCCATGATTCCCTTAAAGTTGAGCAGCATTTGTGAGGACATTCTCTTGCATATGGACCTGCTGGTTCGAAGTTGACCAATCCTTCATGGCAGCTTGTAGAAGATCTCTTTGGTCTGGGATGGATAAAGATTCCCACATTGATATATTCACATTTTTCTTCTTCATTTGATCAATGATGCTAAATGGGGATGAAAGATCTCTTTGTTGTCCTTTAGCCTGCACATTCCTTTCTTGCACATGGGCAGCAACAACTAGCATTTGAGTTGGTTTAGAAGGTGGTTTGGGCTGTCCTTGCGTGTTTGGAACTGTATTTTGCTTACCACCACCTTGTGGAGTGATGGAAGGTTGTAGATCACTTGGAGCCAATGACTTCCCTTCACTAATATTCCTCTTCTTTGATCTTGTGTTAGCTGCTACACTCTAAGAAATTGTTTGATTCATGCCACAAAAATCCTCAACTTTTCAATTCACAAGTGCGGTATCATTTGGAGCTGTGTTTTGCTGAGATATCCCTTGTTGCTGATTTGTTTATTGACTCACTTCACCCTCCGCGCCAGTAGTTGTCACCATCAAGGCTTGGTTCAAAGCACCATTGAAGCACATAGATTGGTTGTGAGGTTCATTGCATGGGAAACACTAATCATACTCTTGAGCTATGTTGTTTTGTACTGGCACTAATGGTTTAGAAGAAGATGCAACATGGGGGCTATAGGGCTAAAATGGTCTATTGGCGGGAGGCCTTACTTGGCTTTGATTTTGATTTGTAGCCTAAGCTGGTGACCTATTTTGTTGGTATGGGGGCCTAGCTTCGTACTGCGCTTGAGACTGATACGGTCTAGCACTTTGAGCTTGCTGTCGTTTGATAGTCACCAGCTCATTTCCAAGGTTCTGCAATTGTTTCATAACCTCCTGAAGTTCATTTGAAGCACTAGAGGATGAAGTAGAAGTTTCATTTGAACTTTGATTTCTAGGAGTGGGAATAGGAGCCAAAGTGGGTGCTTGACTAGTGCTTGGATTTTCTAAGTTTGAATACAAGGGCATGGGAGGCCTAGGAGCCAGCTTACCAACTTGAATAAGACAATTTTTATCCCTAATGGAAATTCTATAAGCAGCAGGTAAGGTTGTGCCTCCCATAGATTGAATTAACATAGAAATATCAAAATTCAAAGCCTTAAGATAATATAGAAAAGCACCTTCAGTTGTTGGCCTAACGGCCACTGGAATTCTATCCCAAGACCTTTGAAATCTGAAGTTGAAGTCATTCAGCTGCTCATTGGGAGCTCTCTTGATAGTTGTCAATTGTTCAAGTAGGGACAAATTATCTCCCTTTTCTCCAAACTGCTCATGGAGAACTATGCATAACTGATTCCAATTTTGGATAGAACCAGCTCCAAGGCTCCTAAACCATTGCAATGCCTTCCCTTTGAACGAAGATGCCAGCAATTTGACAGCAACATCCATTTCATTTATCTCATGGATTGCACAAACATTAGCGATGTCTTTGACATGATCACCAGGAGTGGTATGATTTTCTCCAGTGAAAAATGGAATGTTCTTCAATGCTGCAATTAGAAGTAGATTCTGTGCATTAAGGGTAAGTGGGCTGCTGCTAGTGAAATTGAAAAAGGGATTCAGTGGTATATGTGCCATTATGATTGGCCTAAGAACTCTAGTTGATGCGAGAAAAGGTCTATTAGGTGGAGGTGTAGACAAGGTCTGGTTAGGTGGAGATGGTGATCTTTGTGGCCTTCTTCCTCTCCTGCCTCTACCCGGTGATAGTTGCAAATGGAAAAATAACCCCTCTTTTCGAGAATCAGACCTGGTTCGAATTCTTCTCATGTACCTGGGACACCTTTGCTGCTAAACCACTAAATTTTATCCCTTCGAAGTTGCCAGATGTGTTAGATAATGAGCCTCAAAAGGCTAGATTCTGTCAAGCTACACACCAAACCTAACAATATTAAACAATAGAATTTAAAACTTTGAAGGACCCAAAAGATATAGTTCTTCAATGCAGTTATGGGGTATTGTTGTACAGCTACTAATCCCCAAAAGGTACAAGTGAAACTCAAGTCATGCAAGGCAACTGGGAAAACCCGAAATACTAAAAACCATGAAATTTTGAAAGTCAAAATCTCAAAAATCTAAGAATACCCTTTTGAATATTATCCCCCAATATATCAACTGGTGAAATTTTGACTTGTTTCAAGCAAGTTAAGTCCTTGAAAATCAATTTCAAAGTTCAGCCTGGAAAGTGAAAAATCTGAAATTATAAAACTTGCAATTTTTTAATCCAAATTTCTTGAAAATTCCTTCAAATCTTGTGGAATGACCTCTTGGTCCCACCGGGCATGCCAAAAAATATTGGTGGCAAATCACAACACCCCTAAATGTTTGCAACTTGATGGGTTGAGACTCTTAGTGCGATTGCATAACATGGAGCTTTTCCCAAGTGTGGGACCCTGCGAAAATGGAAAAGCTCTCCGGATGAAGGCCGGTTCCTATTCCTCTGTTCAGATGAACACATAAAGATGCAGAGGGTTTACTCAAAAACCTAAACTAACATGCCAAGGAGACAGGGTAAGAAGATGCATAAAATAAACCCTAAACTAACAAAGGTGATGCATCGAGGAATGAAGAACACCTGTCTTGCCAATAAACATAAACCATTTAAATGTAATGCAAGATCATGCACAGATAACCAAATTTGTAGTGAAAGATCAGGAGGATGTAAATGAACATAGAGAGGGTTGAGAATCATCCACATACATGCATTATTTGCTCCAAAGATTGATACAATACACTACAAAATGCCAAGAGGCAAAGTTGCATTACAGTTTTAAATGGGAGGTTTAAACCCCACAAATTCACCTACCAAAGAGAAGAAGGGAGGGGAAAAACAAGAATGTCCAACCTTTAGAAAGAATCCCCTCCTTACAATTTATAGGAAGAATGAGAGAGAAAAGAGAGAGGAAATCCAAATCTACCCCAACCACCTCTAGGTTGCATTTAATTCATCTCATTATGGTGGTAGGTGAGAACCCTAGCAAACCCAAAAAGTGGCGAACTGTATTTTACATTTTTAAGAACTTGTTCCCACCCAATTAAATATATCCAGTCGTAGTTGGACAGAGGACCTTGTAAGCTTTCCAAAAAGTCTAACCTTGCATGAATCTGAGCTCCCTGTGAAAAATTATGGCCATTTGAATATCTGCGCCAGGTTTTGCTTCCTGTCAACACTCAAAATGTTGGGCCTCCTGAAGCTGTGCCATAGGCGCATCCATATTTGTGTCGACATCCTCTTACCTATGCCAAGGCATGAATTTCTTCATGTCGACACCTTATGTCATGCGCCCTTAACCTACGCCAAGGCGCAAATTTCTTCGTGTCGACACCTTATGTCGTGCGCCCTTTACCTACGCCAAGGCGCGAATTTCTTCGTGTCGACACCTTATGTCGTGTGCCCTTTACCTATGCCAAGGCATGAATTTCTTTGTGTCAACACCTTATGTCGTGCGCCCTTTACCTACGCCAAGGCATGAATTTCTTCATGTCGACACCTTATGTCGTGCGCCCTTACCTGCGCCAGGGTGCATCCATTTTCATGTTGACATCTCTTTACGTGTGTCACTTACCTGCGCTAGGGCGCATCCATTTTCATGTCGACATCTCTTTATGTGTTCCACTTACCTACGCCAGGGCGCATCCGTTTTCATGTTGACATCTCTTTATGTGTGCCACTTACCTGCGCCTTGACTGTTGGTGACACAATAAATATCGGGCTTTGACTTTCTTTGGTTTCCATATTCTTCTGCTTGTCTATATCTACCTGGGGGGAAGATATTTACAACAAATCCTAGGTTTGAAAGGAAATCAGGTCATGAATGGTGAGAATGTTGGACCAAGCAATCAAGTAGAAAAGAAGGAGACATAGAATACTGGTTCAAGAAGGTCTAACCATGTTATACAACCTAATGTAATGAGCTATGGTTATTCATTTAGTGGTTATTGATACTATTGTCATGGTTTTGGTCATAGAGCTAGGGATTGTAAGAAGAATTCCTCAAGGGATGAGTTTTCATGGATTTGTGAAGGTGCTTTCAATGGTCAATGTTATTCTTGTTGTGAATATGGTCACAAGGTAGCTGATTTTGGTTGGAATATTAGTCTCTATCTGTCAAAGAGAAAGAATGGTGTTATGTGTTACAATTATCACAAACAACGACATATTGCTAGATTTTTCCACCAAGATGTATCTCAAAGAGTCAACATCAGGTTTCAAGCTCTTAATAGGAAAAATGGAAAATTGTTCAAAAGGAATATTAGTTATATGAATGAGTATAAGACTGTCATATCAAATTATAAGGTCAAGAAGGATGGTTCTAAGCTTGAGGTTAGGGAAGAAGACCTTAAAACTGTCATAGACATCAAGAAGGGAGATAAACAAAGTGTTGTGATGCAGTGTTCAGACTCATCTACCAGTCAAGGTGAAGTGTTTAACAAGGTTTATAAGGCTAAAAAGGAAGAAATGAGGTTTTACATTCCCAATGAAAGTCATGAAGTATTGTTTACCCTAACTGAGAGAGAACAAATTAATGAGGTGTAGTATGAGAGTCTAATGAGTCTCCAATCAGAAGATGTGAGTTTTAAAGATAAAATTATCATACCTAAAAGCTCATCCAAGAAGAGTGAAAGGATCTCAAAGGAAGAAAGAGAAAGAATAGAGTCTCTCAAAAAAAATTTGTCTATATCCTTTTTTAGTACCCTAAATGACTTGGGTGTCTTCTTTAGGATTCTAGAAGACATTCATCACATGGAGGAAGCATGGTTGTGAGATCCTACAAGTTATCTTAATCCTGTTAAGGTATGTTTGTTTTTCCTTGTTCATTCATCAAGTCTTGTCTTTGAAATATGTAAGGTCTCATTTAAAAGGTGTTTAAAGATGTGTTAAGAATCTTATCGAGTTGTGAAAAGTATGATTGTTTATCCAAGTAATGAATAATGTTAGTATATTTTCATGAAATTTTCCTAGATTTTTTCCTAAATAAGGTCCCATAGAATTTTTTACAAGAATTGTCTTTATCGTTATAGTCATATCAAGGTTGAGTTTGAAGGCTTCATGATTATAGTGCTCTATTAGAAGGTCATCTGAGTCTAGTATGTGTCCTTGATATCATTCAAAATTTCCATTATTGTCCTATATAAATTATGACAAAAGTATGATTGTGATGTTTTCATTAAAATTGTTTGCGTTAGTTAAATCTTAAGAATTCTTGTACCATGAGTTAGTGTTTTAAGGTTAAAAGGAATTATTTGCATCTCTATGTGTGTGTGTGTGAATGTGCACATGCGCACGCACAATTTGTGTGTGTGTGTGTGTGCGTGCACGCGCGCGCGAGCGTGTGTGTGTTTTTCCATGTTGGTATCAAGAAGTCATTGGTCCTTTTAATCAAAGTGTTCTGGGTCATAGGATATGTGCATTATCTTAGTGAAGTCTATCTATAGTATCTAGTATAAATTATCTTTGAGTTTCACTCAAAGTTGAAAGTTCTTCATAAGTCAAATACTATAGGATGAAAGTGTTTCAAGATTCCTTGTGAAAGAACATTGAATATCATCATGAAAATTTAGGAGAAAGTATATGACAAAGGAGGTTTTCACTCCAAGGGGAGCATGGATGTTTTATTAAAGAATTTGATCTGGTATAGGTGTAATCAAGCTATTTTAGGAATGTTGCAGTTGTGTGAAATAATATGATGATCAAATAAGGAATTAGTTTGCATCTAGTAGATATGATAGAGATCCCAAGGAATGAATGGTGATGAGGTATGCTAGGAATAATAAAGAAGACGAATGAAGCTAAGATGTAGATATCTTAGTACCTGAAGGTTCAGAGTCTCTATTTTGTGAGGAGGGGAACAAAGTTGTAGAGAGATCAACACCAAAATAATTTATGAATAAACCATTTGGAATTCTATTTACCATAATTCTCACACAATACAATAGCCTAATATATAGGTTTTAGTTTCCCTAAAATTTATGAAACTAACTCAACTAAATATCTTACCAATTACCTATATCCGTGAGTTGTTATAACTCACTCACCAATATGCCTACGTGATTATAAATCACTTTACAAATTAATATGAACAAGTGAGTACTAAATTATTTTTTTCCTAACATTCCCCCCCTTAGTGTGGAAATGTGGAAAACCTACCTTTATACTTGCACTTACTTTCATGATTAGATGATTTTTACTGCAGGATGATCACAAACCCGTTGAATGGTTTTCAAATGGTTAACCACCAACCGAAAAATGGTGGTTTTACAACTGGAATACCACAAACAAAAAATGAAGGTTTTCAAGTGGTTTACCTACAACCACATCATGATGTGTTAAGTACTATTATCATCTCTCATCATATTTCACTTCAAGGAATAACATAGGAAATTCTATTGAACTTTTTTTTTCATACACATAAACTAAAAATTGGAAATGGAACATTGGATCATGTTCTCTCCCCTTAATGTGAAATTTCCACTTATTGAACTAGGAACACTGCAAACTGAAGCACACTAAAAATTATATACTCACTCTATATGTATGCCACTACATGTGTTATGCGGCCTCGTCGTTGATGATTAACGAGAGGTCGTTGATCGACCTCCATCCTCCATTTGTCTTCGTCCTCCAGTTTCATGTTCCTAATTCAGCTGGATGTGATCATGGGGTTCAATGGTTGTCATAACGTCAGGTAACACCGAAAATGCATCCATAAGACAATTTCTATTTTTTTGTTCTACAGTTTTGACAACTTGACTCTTTTGACTAGACAATAAACAATGTCTTAAAATCATTTAGTTGAGACATTTTAATGGACACAAAAATTGACTATTTTAACACATATATACATATAACGACACTTGACACCCAACTATATATTAATAAGATAATTCAAAAATAATAAGAGAATTGTAATGAAAGACAAATTACAAATCTTTATACTATTTTATAACTCAACGACTAGAAAAAACAATAATAACAAAGTATTAACCAAAAACTATAACAATGCAAATAGACATCTAAACCTATTTTTATATAAACGTGACCCTCAAGGTTTAATTGGACCGATTATACCAAAATAATAAATACCCTTACACAACTACTAAATAATGGAACAATAAACCGACTATTGAGGTGACTATCTAAAAATTGATAAAATGACTTACTAATGAGGTGGATGAATATGGAATGAATGAAAATAGATGGCTAATACCATTGACATGTTGGCACAAGGCATAGTATTTTTACCCTCGGCTCACCAATGTAATAATTGTTGATACCGATCTAATTGCAGATCGATGCCATAGCACACAGGTCCCCAGATGCAGTAGAAGCATGCAAACAGATAAGGATGGATTTCATGGTACCCATGAGAAATTTTGGGTTGAATTATGTGAGAGCTACAGGGAATAATTTGAATTATTAAATATTCTCCATGTTTGAGTTGTACAGCCGATCAAAAAAATCAATACGCTTTTTCTTGCATTCAAATCCGTGTGCTTGCAATTGGAATAGTGGATTAGGATTTTCCAAAGGACTCGTCAAATTATGGATCCACTGAATAATAGATTTTTAATATCAAGATGAATGCCCAGTCGTGATTATAATGACTCTGAATGTGGACGTCTAGAAAAGAATCAAAACATGAACCAATTAAATGACCAGGTGGAGCTTGTTTGAAAGGTAGCAATGCCAAACGAACACTGAACTATTATTTCTTATAACAACTAATACATGAGAACACAAATAAACATAAAACTCTTCATGCTATTCTAGATCAGTACACTAAGGACAATCAAATAAGTCGGGGAACGTTTGAGATAGATTCAAGACTATTTGACGTAGAGCCAAGAATACATCCAATAATTTTCAATGTCTTTTTGCTGCAAACAATGAATATATTATGAAGAGCTCAATGACGATAAGATACATCAGGTGGGTAAATGACAAATATTATGACTGCCCCTTCACAAATCAATTAACCATATTGTACCAACTTTGATACCAGATGTGAGGAGTGGAACAGAGTTGTAGAGAGATTAACACCAAAACAGTTTACAAATAAACCATTTGCAATTCTATTTACAATAATTCTCACACAATACAATAACCTAATATATAGGTTGTAGTTTCCCTATAATATAGGAAACTAACTCAACTAAATATCTTACCAATTTCCTATATTCGTGGGTTGTTATAACTCACTCACTAATATGCCTACGTGATTATAAATCACTTTACAAATTAATATGAATAAGTGAGCACTAAATTATTTATTGGTACAAGAGTGATTCAAGGTTGGTTATGACCTGTGAAGGTATGCTCTCATTACATGTTTCTCATCTTATGAAAGTTTTTGTGTTCAATGGTCAAGTTGGCATAGATGTTTTGATGAAAGGGGAGATAGACCTATAACTAGTCAGGGGTAAATAAGGTATGTCTATGGTTTAAATTGATAGTATTCATAGATAATTGTATGTTCAGATATGATTCTAAGCTCTTTCATGAAGATCTATATAAGAAGTTTATCTTTTTATCATTCAAATTATCATACTTTCAAGCCAAAAATAGGGTATTATAGCATATGACAAAGAAGTCTAGGTTTGTATATATTATGAAGTTACTACACACTTTATGAAGAGTTTAAGGTTAGTAGTGTCATTCTCTATGTGATGAATTTTTCAATGGACATGGTCTTGGATGGAGGTTGTATTCTTCAAGCAAGGTATGCAATGTTTCTTGATTGAAAAGGTTGTTCTTGACTATGCTCTAATATTTCCTATGGAAGTAGATTCAAGAAAATTTAAAGATTCAAAATTCCCTGAGTTTTTTTTTATGTCTATAAGTGCATCAAATGTCTATGTGATGATGGTCTAAGTTTGCTCCATAAGGTTTGTTGAAACACTTGTTATGAAGTTGTGAGTACATTGCCATAAAGAGAAGAAGTTGAACTAAGAATGAGAAAGGATATTAGTGGTCATTAAAGGTATGATTTTTCTATGAAGACTTGGTCCAAGGTTTCTAGACATATGTGGACTTGTGTACTGAGTCTTAGTCGATAATTCATGTGTTAAGGAGTATCTAAGTCAAATTTGACATCTTGAAGTCTATATGAAAGGTAATATGTTGTGAAGTTGGATGTGTTACCAATTATGAATGTGAGATGTATGTAGGTATAATATTCTTGTGTATAATATGATGTATTGAAGTGGTGTGCTATAGGAATATGGAGAATGTTCAGGTTGTGAAGAATTGATAATGTTCTTCTAGCATATGTTCAAAGTATCAAGAATGTTATTTGTTATCCAAAATTCACCCCCCCAGGGTTAATCTAATAACATGCATCAGAATTCTCAAGTCCCAGGCAGATAAATTGATTCAGGGCAAAAAGTCATGTTTTTAGGGTCCCTTCAGAAATTTTTCTAACTCTCCCGTCTAGGTTGAAAAAAAAAAAGCAAGCTCTGAGAAGATGCGAAGAAGTTGCAGAAGATAAGCTTGGGCCAGAAAAAAATGTGAAAATTGGCTAAGTCCTAGTCCCCGGGACAGTCGGGACATTTGGGACATCAAGGCGCAGATCAGCCGAAAAGCCTACAGGCGGCCCAAACAGCAAAGGGACAAGTGGGACAAGAGTGCGCGAAGGACGCGCAAAGCCCGGATCGGCCGAAAAGGAGAACTTTCGCACTAACTGCTTTGGGACATTTGGGACAAAGATACGCGAACCGGCCGGTTTGGCCGAAATGAGAACAAACAGTCCGGAAGCAAATGGGACATCTGGGCCATGAGGACACGAATCGGCCGGATCGGGCGAACCAGAAGAATTTGTCCCGCGAAGCACAGGGACAAGTGGGACAAATGGACGCGAACCGGCCGAATCGGGCGAACCAGAGGATTTTGTCCCAAGCAGCACTGGGACATCCGGGACAAATGGACGCAGTGGACGCGAAGGAGCCGAAAGGGCCGAGAACCAACCAAATCATGACACATGTCATAAGGGAAAAGGTCAAAGGGTGAGATTTGAAGGGTCAGCCCGAACCAATGGGATAGTGCCACGTGTCCCAGTTAGGGCCCACAAGGAAATTTCAAAAGAGAGCTCGCCGAGAGGTGGAGGAGAGAGAGTTGCTCAGCGAATCAGATCCTGCCACGTGTCATCCATGTGGCAGAGCACGGGAAGAAATTTAAAAATCTGTTTTCACCTGTTTTGTGCCCTAAATCTTCAGATCGACATATCTTTCGATCCAGAGCTCGTATTTGCACGTTCTTTATATCAACGGAAATCTTGTGAGATTCTCTACACGATTCCGAGGTCAATCTTGCATTTTGGTTTAGTTTGGAGAGAGAAAATCAAGAAACACCTCTGGCGTGAAATAACAAGCAGAAGTAATGCTTCAACAAACAACTTTAATGCAGCAGACAGTTCACCGCTTCTGTTGGACAGCCCGTCGTTTTGCCAGGATCCGCCGCTTCTGTCATAATGAGATGAACTGAATGCAACCTGGAGGTGGTTGGAGTAGATTTGGCTTCCCCCTCTCTCTTTTCTCTCTCATTCTTTCTATATATTGTAAAGAGGAGCTTCTTTTCAAGGGTCGAACATTTTTCTGTTTTGCCGAGCTCCCTTCTTCTCCTCAAGCGAATTTGTGGAGTTCGAACCTCTGATTTGAACTGTAATACTATTCTGCCTCATGGCATTCTGGAGTGTATTGTATCAATCTTTGGAGCAAGTAATGCATGTCTGTGGATGATTCTCAGCCCTCTCTGTGTTCATTTTTGCATACTCCTGGTCTTTCACTGTAGGTTTTGTCATCTGTGCATGATCTTCTATCACATTCAAATGGTCTGTGTTCACTGGAAAAATAGGTCTTCTTCATTCCTCGGTGCATCACCTCTATTAGCTTAGATTTATTTTATGCATCTTCTTACCTTGTCTCCTTGGCAGATTAGATTAGGTTTTGAGAAAACCCTCTGCATATTTCGTGTGCATTTGAACAGAGGAATAGGAACCAGCCTTCTCTGGAGAATCCTTTCTCATTTTTTCAAGTCCCACACTTGGAGAAAGGATTCAATGTTATGCAATCACACTGGATGCAAAGTGATCAACCTAGAAACCTGACCTGCATCCAGGGGGTGCTGTGATTTTGCACCAACAGTTTTGGCACGCCCGGTGGGACCTAGAGGTCTCATTTTTTATTCCAACAAAGTTGATATGCATCTGCTGCAATTCTCTTGCTTGAAAAGAGCTATTATTCGCATATCTGGTGACTCCAAGAGGAAGATCCAACTGGTTTCAGTAGTCAGGCCTAAAAGATTATGAGAAGAATCACAAGGTCAAGAGCTGGAGAAGAAGAGGTGCTGTTTGAATACCTGCAATTATCTCCAAGAAGAAGGCAAAGAGGAAGAAGGATTCAAAGGTCTCCATCTCCACCAAACAGAACTCTCTCAACTCCTCCACCTGACCGGCCCTTTCATTCAGTATCCAAGAGTTCTTCGACCAATCAGAATGGCGCAACCAGCTGAACCCCTATGTCAACTTCACAGGCAGCAGCCCACTTGCTCTCAATGCACAAAATCCAATTCCAGTTACAGCGTTGAAGAAACATTCCCTACTTCACTGGAGAAAATCAGACCACTCCTGGTGATCATGTCAAGGACATTGCTAACGTTTGTGCAATCCATGAGATTGATGAGATGCAAGTGAGCTGTCAAATTGTTGGCGTCATTCATTCAAGGGGAAAGCATTGCAATGGTTTAGGAGCCTTGGAGCTAGCTGTATCACAAACTGGAATCAGCTGTGTATTGCACAGTTCTCCATGATCAATTTGGAGAAAAGGGAGACAACTTGTCTCGTACTAGAGCAGCTGACAACCATCAAGAGAGCTTCCAATGAGTAGCTAACTGACTTCAACTTCAGATTTCAAAGGTCTTGGGATAGGAGTTCCAGTAGCAGTTAGGCCAACAGCAAAAGGTGCTTTTCTATATTACCTTAAAGCTTTAAATTATGATATTTCTATGTTGGTTCAATCTATGGGAGGCACAACCTATCCCTGCTGCTTATAGTATTGCCATTAGAGCCGAAAAATGTCTCTAATTCAAGCTAGCAAGCTAGCTCCTAGGCCTCCAATGCCATTATATCCAAGTTTAGAGAACCCAGGTACTAGTCAAGTACCTGTCTTAGCTCCTTCTCCCACTCCTAGAAATTAGAGTTCAAATGAAGCTTCCACTTCATCTCCAAGTGCCCCAAATGACCTTCAGGAGGTCATGAAGCAACTGCAAAATTTAGGTAATGAACTGGTTACACTCAAGAGACAGCAAGCTCAAGGTTTTAGACCTTCGTATCAGCCTCAAACTCAACCTAATAGGCAGCTATATCAGCCTCAAAGGCCACCCAATCCAACTGCAAATCAGAATCAAACAAGGCCTCCTGCCAATAGACCATTCCAGCCCTATAATCCAAATGCCATATCTGCCTCTAAGGCATTAGTACCAGCACAAAACAACATTGCCCAGGAGTATGATTGGTGTTTTCCATGTAATGAGCCTCATAATCAATCCATGTGCTTCAATGATGCTTTGACTCAAGCTTTAATGGTAACAACTACTAGTGTGGGAGGGTGAGAACAGTCAAGAAAATAGCCAACAACAAGAAACATTCCAACAACAATCAGACCCCAAATAACACCACATTGGTAAATTGGCAAGCAAAGGATTTTTGTGGCATGAACCAGGCAGTTTCTCAAGGTGTTACAGCAAACACAAGGTCAAAAAGGAGAAATTTGGGTGAAAGAGCAACCATTAGCCCCAGCCAATCCACAACCTTCCACGGCTCCACAAATGATTGGCAAGCATAAGTCCCGTTTCACGATGCACAAGGGCAGCCAAGAACAGCCCCTAGGCCAACTCAAATGCCAGCTGTTGCTGCCCACATACAAGGAGTAAATGTGCAAACCAAGGGACAGCAGAGAGATCGTTCATCACCATTCAGTATCATTGATCAGATGAAGAAGAAAAACGTCAATATATCTATGTGGGAATCCCTATCCATCCCAGGCCAAAGAGATCTGCTGCCAAGCTGCCATGAAGGACTGGCCGGCTTCGAATCAGCAGATGCAAGACAAAGTGCTTACAAATGCTGCCCAATCTGAAGGAAATCATGGAGGACAACAAGGTAAGATGTTGAAACCCCCTCCTTTCTATGTTTCATTAATCATTGGAAATCAGCTAGTGCATAATTGCATGATTGATTCTGGAGCAAGTAGCTTTGTCATGCCCAAACAAATAGCTGATCAGCTAGGGCTTCAGTATGAAACAACATCCAAAGGGGTAGTGCAGTTGGATGGAACAGCAATAGCAACAGTTGGAATGATTAGAAATTTGAGTCTTACCTTGCATGCATGTCCAAAATGTTGTTGTTTTACAAGATGTGTCAGTCATAGACCTTCCACCACTCTTTGGCTTATGTTTGTCAAGGGACTTCACTGCCAAGATTGGGGGATATTTGTTCGCTGATTGGTCTCACATGCTATTCAGGACAAGATATGGAACTAAGACCACAATCAGATCTGAACCTATTGCAAACTTCCATATTGAGCCCTACACTCCAAGTCAGATTAATGCCAATTGCTCGGCATTTGATCAAGAAGATCACCCTAGCATTGATGAAACTGACACTAAAGTTGGAAACATCCCGGATCTAACTCTTGATGAATGGGAAAGCAAGGTGCATGCTTTTGATCCTTATCAAGGAATAGAAGAATCTGAGCTAGGAGTCTATTGTATACACAAAGAAAGTCAACCTATTCCTAGCATCACAAAGCCAAATCACAAGGATGACAATGAGGTATGGCAGCTATTTTTTGATGGATCAAGGAGTAGACAAGATGCAGGAGGTGGAGCCGTGCTTGTTTCACCTCAAGGAGTAAATTACTATTTAACTTTTAGATTTCAATGTGGATGCTTCAATAACACTGCTGAATATGAAGCCTTGGTGCAAGGGATGCATTGGGCAATCAAGAAAATAAATAAAAAACTTGCAATTTTTTGGGGATAGTGAAGTGATTGTAAATCAGAACAAGGGACAGCATGCTGCCAAAAAATGATCTACTCAGGTGCTACAAGACCAGGGTGTGGGACCTCAAGGAAGATTTTGAGGGTTTCGGCATTAAAGCCATTCCTATGGAAAGAGAATCAAGCTGCTGACAGGCTTGCAGCAGTAGGGGCAGCCTTTGACATGGTAGAAAACATTCAACAAGACAAGGTACAACCAAACATCCACGTGATTGTGAGGCCTTCAGTGCCGGATAACGATGTCAGTTGGCAAGTATTTGAGAATGACCAGAAAATCATCCATTTCTTGTAAGAAGAAGCTGAGTTCTCAGCTAAGAATCAAGAAAAGTTGGAACAGTAATATGGTGACCAAGTGATACAGCTGAGAACTGACAAGCTGCCCAAGGGACTTATCACTTTGGAGTCCATTTTTAACCCCAATGATCAGTTTAGAAAGGATAAAGCAAACATTCAAGTCAAGAGAGAAGATTCGGTATCCATCTTGGTAGAAGAGAACAAGCCATTGCAAATTGGAAAGATGACAACTGAGCAAGAAAGGTGTGAGTTCATACAACTATGGTCAAGAATTCCCTGACGTGTTTGCTTGGAGCTATGAAGACTTGAAAGGTTTCAATCCCAACTTAGCTTAGCATACCATCGAATTTGATCCAAATACTAAGCCTATCAGGTAGAAACAGAGACCAGTCAATCCACACATGGAGCCTCTCATGAGGAAAGAATTAGACAAGCTGATTGAGTCAAGAATCATATTCCCAATCAATCATTCTAGTTGGGTTGCCAACTTAGTTCCAGTCAGAAAGAAGAGTGGAGAGATCAGGCTGTGTGTTTGACTTCAGAGATTTGAATAGAGCCTCTCTCAAGGACCATTATCCACTCCCTTCCATGGAGCAAATATTGCAGGTTGTAGCTGGTTCAGAAAGGTTTTCACTACTTGATGGTTACTTAGGATTCAATCAGATTATGGTAAAGGAGGAAGACCAGTTCAAGACAACCTTCAAAACCAAATGGGGCATATATGCTTACAAGAAGATGCCATTTGGACTGTCAAACGCCAGAGCAACATTCCAGCGAGCTATAGATATGGCATTCAAAGGCTTGATCAACAAGATAGTGTTGGTATACCTAGATGATATTACTGTCTTCTCAAAGAATGCAGCAGACCATTTCTTACACCTCAGGCAAGTGTTTCAGAGGCGTAGAAAGTTCGGAGTGTCCTTAAATCCTAAGAAGTGCATCTTTCTTGCACATGAAGGGAAGCTCTTTGGCCATATTGTCTCCTAGGAAGGATTAGCGATTGATCCAGAGAGGGTTGAAGCCATAAGAGCTCTACCATTGCCAAGCCACAAGAAAGCCCTTCAGATTTTCCTGGGAAAGGATAAACTTTGTTCGGAGGTTTGTCCCAGATTTTGCAGCCCTTGTCAAGCCCATCACCAAAATGTTAAGGAAAAGCATGGCTTTCAAATGGACGGCAGAAGGCAAGGAGAGTTTTGAAGCAATCAAAGAAGCCATCTCCCAAGCACCCACTCTCATCAACCTAGACTTTTCCAAGGATTTCATCCTTTATGCATTCGGAGGTGATGACACTATTTCTGCCATTCTGGTACAGCAGAACAAAGATAAAAATGAACATCCGATTGCCTTCTTCAGCCAGAGCCTAGATGACTGCGAAGTGATGGTACTCTTTTATTGAAAAGCATGTGCTTGCAGTAATCAGAAGCTTGAAGAAATTCAAGCATTTAGTCTCAAACAACAAGGTCCAGTTGCTGGTCTCACATGCTGGGGTTAAGGAATTCCTCCTCAACAAGGATTTGAATGAGAAAAGGGCAGGTTGGATCACCCGTGTCATGGAGTATGACATTGAGATCAAGATCACCAAGCTGGTAAGAGGGAAAGGATTGTGTGAGCAGCTGGTTTTGGGGAAGCAAAAGGAAGTATGCAACGAAGAAGAGGCTGTTTTGACAGTTCAAGACAGCCATGAGCCGAGTGGTAGACAAGAAGAAGACAATGCTGCCCCCACTCCTTGCTGGACACAAGGCATTATGCACTTCCTACAAATAGGCCTATGCCCTCAAGAAATGAGCAAAGCGAAGAGGAGATACTTCAGGTTGCAGGCTGTTCCATATACCATCATTGATGGAGTTTTGTTCAAGAAGGATGTGAATGGAGTGCTGCTAAGATGCATTAACACAAGTCAGATCCAAAGGATATTAAAAGAGTTTAATGATGGACCAGCTGGTGGCCATTTTGCACCAAGAGTGACAGCTCTAAAAATCATGAAGGCTGGTTATTATTGGCCTAAAATATTTAGTGATTGCTATGCATGGATCAAGAGATGTAAGAATTGTACATTCTTCACAGGAAAAAAGAGACTCGTTGCCCTTCCATTACAACCAATCTCAGTTGACCAACCATTCATGCAATGGGGTTTTAGACTTCATTGGAGCCATCAATCCCAATTCAAGCCAAGGACACAAATGGATTTTGACAGCCACGGACTACTTCACCAGATGAACAGAAGCAGTAGCACTCAAAGAGGCGAATGAGTCTAGCATCTTGGACTTTTACGAGGGGATAACTACCAGATTTGGCATACCTTCTACAATAATCTCTGATAACGCATTGGCATTCATTGGATCTAAGGTGACTGAGTGGGCTTGTCAAGAACGGGATCTACCTAAGCACTTCATCAAACTATTACCCACAAGGTAATGGGCAGGCCGAGTCTACAAACAAGAACTTGTTGAGGATCATTCGGAGGACTCTTGATGAGAACCAGAGGGCTTGGCATACCAAACTGAAATCAGCCTTATGGGCTGATAGGATCACTCCCAAAAGATCCACAGGTAATTCTCCATTTAAGCTTGTCTATGGAAGAGAGGCAATCTTGCCCATGTCACTTGAGTTGCCAACATTGGAACTCATGAAGCAGCTGGAGTTGCTTGAATTTGAGCCTATGGAGGTGAGATATGCAGAGCTGATAGAGCTGCAAGAGATCAGAAATCAGGCATCCCAAGCAATGGAAAAGGATCAAGCTTTGATCAAGAAGACCTTTGACAGAAAGGCCAAGGATAGATCTTTTCAAGTTGGAGATATAGTGTTGAAATGGGATGCAGATCGGGCAAAACCAGGAAGGCATTCAAAATTTGATGCCATTTGGAGTGGCCCGTAACACTGGTCACGAAGTTGCAAGAGCAGCAATGCTTTCCAATTGAGCCTCAGTTGGATGGTGAAGAACTGCAGATTCCAGGATCATTAGTGGAATCTATCTCAAGCGTATGCCTTTTCTATGAGGGAAGTGGTCACTAAGGTTTCTAAATATTAATGTAGACTTGTGTCATTCCTCCAAGTGCTTAGTCGCACATTGTCCTGTGTGTAAGTTAGGTTTCTAAGTCAAATTTGACATCTTGAAGTGCTATCGGCACAGGTAATATGCTGCTCTCAGGTTGGATGTGTCTACCAGTTACAGAGTGTGAGATTGGATGAAGAAGTATGCAATATCAGGCTCGGGTATTAGATATCAGGCTCGTATTCAGGTTATGTGCTATATGACTCCATGCCCAATGTTCAGATCGCTAAAGGCCACTGATAATGTTCTACCTAGCAGGTAGGTGACCCCGCTGAGTCAAGCCAATGTTATTTGTTATCCAAAATTCACCCCCCCAGGGTTAATTTGATAACATGCATCAGAATTCTCAAGTCCCAGGCAGATAAATTGATTCAGGGCAAAAAGTCATGTTTCTAGGGTCCCTTCAGAATTTTTTCTAACTCTCCCGTCCAGGTTGAAAAGAAAAAAGCAAGCTCTGAGAAGATGTGAAGAAGTTGCAGAAGATAAGCTTGGGCCAGAAAAAAATGTGAAAATCGGCTAAGTCCTAGTCCCCGGGACAGTCGGGACATTTGGGACATCAAGGCGCGGATCGGCCGAAAAGCCTACAGGCGACCCAAACAGCAAAGGGACAAGTGGGACAAGAGTGCGCGAAGGACGCGAACCGGCCGGTTCGGTCGAAACAAGAAACTTCAGCACAAGGAAAACTGGGACAAGTGGGACAAATGGATGCGGCAGACGCGAAAAGCCCGGATCGGCCGAAAAGGAGAACTTTCGCACTAACTGCTATGGGACATCTGGGACAAATGGATACGCAAACTGGCCCGGTTCGGCCGAAATGAGAACAAACAGTCCGGAGGCAAATGGGACATCTGGGCCGTGAGGACACGAATCGGCCGGATCGGGCGAACCGGAAGAATTTGTCCCGCGAAGCACAGGGACAAGTGGGACAAATGGATGCGAACCGGCCGAATCGGGCAAACCGGAGGATTTTGTCCCAAGCAGCACTGGGACATTTGGGACAAATGGACGCGGTGGACGCGAAGGAGCCGAAAGGGCCGAGAACCAACCAAATCATGACACGTGTCACAAGGGAAAAGGTCAAAAGGTCAAAGGGCGAGATTTGAAGGGTCAGCCCGAACCAATGGGATAGTGCCACGTGTCCCAGCTAGGGCCCACAAGGAAATTTCAAAAGAGAGCCCGCCGAGAGGTGGAGGAGAGAGAGTTGCTCAGCGAATCAGAACCTGCCACGTGTCATCCAGGTGGCAGAGCGCGGGAAGAAATTTAAAAAATCCGTTTTCGCCTGTTTTGTGCCCTAAATCTTCAGATCGACATATCTTTCGATCCAGAGCTCGGATTTGCACGTTCTTTATATCAACGGAAAGCTTGTGAGATTCTCTACACGATTCCGAGGTCAATATTGCATTTTGGTTCAGTTTGGAGAGAGAAAATCAAGAAACGCATCTGGCGTGAAATAACAAGCAGAAGTAATGCTTCAACAAACAACTTTAATGCAGCAGACAATTCACCGCTTCTGTTAGACAGCCCGCCGTTTTGCCAGGATCTGCCGCTTCTGTCATAATGAGATGAACTGAATGCAACCTGGAGGTGGTTGGAGTAGATTTGGCTTCCCCCTCTCTCTTTCCTCTCTCATTCTTTCTATATATTGTAAAGAGGAGCTTCTTTTCAAGGGTCGAAACATTTTTCTGTTTTGCCGAGCTCCCTTCTTCTCCTCAGGCGAATTTGTGGAGTTCGAACCTCTCATTTGAACTGTAATACTATTCTGCCTCATGGCATTCTGTAGTGTATTGTATCAATCTTTGGAGCAAGTAATGCATGTCTGTGGATGATTCTCATCCCTCTCTGTGTTCATTTTTGCATCCTCTTGGTCTTTCACTGCAGGTTTTGTCATCTGTGCATGATCTTATATCACATTCAAATGGTCTGTGTTCACTGGCAAAATAGGTGTTCTTCATTCCTCGGTGCATCACCTCTATGAGCTTAGATTTATTTTATGCATCTTCTTACCTTGTCTCCTTGGCAGATTAGATTGGGTTTTGAGAAAACCCTCTGCATATTTCGTGTGCATCTGAACAGAGGAATAGGAACCCAGCCTTCTCTGGAGAATCCTTTCTCATTTTTTCAAGTCCCACACTTGGAGAAAGGATTCAATGTTATGCAATCACACTGGATGCCAAAGTGATCAACCTAGAAACCTGATCTGCATCCAGGGGTGCTGTGATTTTGCACTAATAGTTTTGGCACGCCGGGTGGGACCTAGAGGTCTCATTTTTATTGCAGCAAAGTTGATATGCATCTGCTGCAATTTTCTTTCTTGAAAAGAGCTATTATTCACATATCTAGCGACTCCAAAAGGAAGATCAACTGGTTTCAGCAGTGCAGGCCTGAGAGCTTATGAGAAGAATCACAAGGTCAAGAGTTGGAGAAGAAGAAGTGTTGTTTGAATACCTGTAATTATCTCCAAGAAGAAGGCAAAGAGGAAGAAGGATTCAAAGGTCTCCATCTCCACCAAACATAACTCTCTCAACTCCTCCACTTGCTCGGCCTTTCATTTAGCATTCAAGAGTCCTTTGACCAATCAGAATGGCGCAACCAGCAAATCCCTTTGTCAATTTAACTGGTAGCAGCCCACTTGCCCTCAATGCACAGAATCCAGTTCCAATTGCAGCATTGAAGAACATTCCATTTTTCACTGGAGAAAATCATACCACTCCTAGTGATCATGTCAAAGATATTGCTAACATCTGTGTAATCCATGAGATAAATGAAATGGATGTGGCTATCAAATTTCTGGCATCATCATTCAAAGGGAAGGCATTGCAATGGTTCAGGAGCCTTACAGTTGGTTCTATCACAAATTGGAATCAGTTATGCATAGTTCTCCATGAGTAGTTTGGGGAAAAGGGAGACAATTTGTCTCTACTGGAACAATTAACAACTATCAAGAGAGCTCCCAATGAGCAGCTGACTGAATTCAACTTCAGATTTCAAAAGTCTTGTGATAGGATTCCAGTGGCAGTCAGGCCAACAGTAGAAGGTGCTTTTCTATACTATTTTAAAGCTTTGAATTCTGATATTTCTATGTTAATTCAATCAATGGGAGGAACAACCTTACCTGCTGCTTATAGCATTTCCATTAGAGCCGAAAACTGTCTTATTCAAGCTGGTAAATTGGCTCCTAGGCCTCCAATGCCATTATATCCAAGTTTAGAGAGGGGTAAGTGCACCAAGTTGGGGGACAATTAAGTGGACATCAAATCCTGAATTTTACATTAAAAACAGCAAAACATCAAATTTAGTCTTCTGCGGACTTGAACCATGCCGAAAAGTAAAAACTATGTCATAAAAATGGTACCATTGTGTAGGGGAGACTATTAGCTTTGTAGAAATACTGATTTTAAAGTGAATAGAAGAGGATAAATATCATTTTATAATTTTTTACTAATAGTAGGTCTTTAAGACACTTTTTCCTGTGAATGTTTATGTCTACATTTAAGATTGCAAAATTTGTTTCACTTATCAGAATGTGATAAAACTTATACCATCCCAACCGTGGTGAAATTATATACATGTTCAAAAAAAAATTATTTGATTTCAATATTTTTTGATGAAGTTATGGTGGGCAAACGGAAAGTGCTCTGTTTTCTTTATGTTTTCATACCACTTTCACGGAAAAAATCATAAAAAATAAAATATTACTCAACAAAATACAAAATAAAATCCATCCCAAGATAGATAGTAGCATATAACTTTTCACCAAAGGAAAAATATATATATCAATTTTTGGTCATCCAAATTGTGGGCAAACGGACTATAATCTTATCGGCGTTTTTATAAAAAAAATACCAAGTCATTGAATTTTGAGTGTTTAATATAGCTAATCTTGTCCATTTTTTACAAAAATTAGTATTTTAGAAACTAGATTCCATATGCTACGATTCATATTAGTATAATTTTGTCTAATTTTGAGTGTATGTATTGCTAATAATCCCTACAAGTTGATATTATGTTGTTATTTGCAATATGATGTCCACGGATGACCCTATATTTGTCCATCAACTTCCTGCACTTACCCAGAGCCCAAGTACTAGTCAGGCACCTATCTTAGCTCCTTCTCCCACTCCTAGAAATCAGAATTCAAGTGAAGCTTCTACTTCATCTTCTAGTGCCTCAAATGAGCTTCAAGAGGTCATGAAGCAACTGCAAAATTTAGGTAATGAGCTGGTTACACTCAAAAGACAGCAAGCTCAAGGTTTTAGACCTTCGTATCAGCCTCAAGCTCAATCTAATAGGCAGCCATATCAGCCTCAAAGGCCACCTAATCCAGCTGCAAATATGAATCAAACAAGGCCTCCTGTCAATAGACCATTCCAGCCCTATAATCCAAATGCCATATCTGCCTCTAGGGCATTAGTACCAGCACAAAACAACATTGCCCGGGAGTATGATTGGTGTTTTCCATGTAATGAGCCTCATAATCAATCCATGTGCTTCAATGGTGCTTTGACTCAAGCTTTAATGGTAACAACTACTGGTGTGGAGGGTGAGAACAGTCAAGAAAATAGCCAACAACAAGAAACATTCAAACAGCAATCAGCCCCAAATGACACCACATTGGTAAATTGGCAAGCAGAGGATTTTTGTGGCATGAACCAGGTAGTTTCTCAAGGTATTGCAGCAAACACAAGGTCAAAAAGGAGAAATTTGGGTGAAGAACAACCATTAGCCCCAGCCAATCCACAAGCTTCCATGGCTCCACAAATGATTGGTAAGCAAAGTCCCGCTTCAAATGCACAAGGATAGCCAAGAACAGCCCCTAGGCCAACTCAAATGCCAGCTGTTGCTGCCCACATACAAGGAGTAAATGTGCAAACCAAGGGACAGCAGAGAGATCCTTCATCACCATTCAGTATCATTGATCAGATGAAGAAGACAAACATAAATATATCTATGTGGGAATCCCTATCCATCCCAGGCCAAAGAGATCTGCTGCAAGCTGCCATGAAGGACTGGCCAGCTTCGAATCAGCAGATGCAAGACAAAGTGCTTACAAATGCTGCCCAATCTGAAGGAAATCATGGAGGACAACAAGGTAAGATGTTGAAACCCCCTCCTTTCTTTGTTTCATTAATCATTGGAAATCAGCTAGTGCATAATTGCATGATTGATTCTGGAGCAAGTAGCTCTGTCATGCCCAAACAAATAGCTGATCAGCTAGGGCTTCAGTATGAAACAACATCCAAAGGGGTAGTGCAGTTGGATGGGACAGCAATAGCAACAGTTGGAGTGATTAGAAATTTGAGTCTTACCTTGCACGCATGTCCAAATGTTGTTGTTTTACAAGATGTGTCAGTCATAGACCTTCCACCACTCTTTGCCCTATGTTTGTCAAGGGACTTCACTGCCAAGATTGGGGGATATTTGTCCGCTGATTGGTCAGACATGCTATTCAGAACGAGATATGGAACTAAGGCCACAATCAGATCTGAACCTATTGCAAACTTCCATATTGAGCCCTACACTCCAAATCAGATTAATGTCAATTGCTCAGCATTTGATCAAGAAGATCACCCTAGCACTGATGAAGCTGACACTAAGGTTGGAAGTATCCTAGATTTGACTCTTGATGAATGGGAAAACAAGGTGCATGCTTTTGATCCTTATCAAGGAATAGAAGAATCTGAGCTAGGAATCTATTGTATACACGAAGAAAGTCAACCTATTCCTAGCATCACCAAGCCAAACCACAAGGATGACAATGAGGTATGGCAGCTGTTTTTTGATGGATCAAGGAGTAGACAAGGTGCAGGAGGTGGAGCCGTGCTTGTTTCACCTCAAGGAGTAAAGTACTATTCAGCTTTTAGATTTCAATTTGCATGCTCCAATAACACTGCTGAATATGAAGCCTTGGTGCAAGGGATGCATTGGGCAATCAAGAAAAAAATAAAGAACTTGCAAGTCTTTGGGGACAGTGAATTGATTGTAAATCAGGTCAAGGCATAGCATGCTACCAAAAATGATCTACTCAGGTGCTACAAGAATAGGGTGTGGGACCTCATGGAAGATTTTGAGGGTTTTGGCATCAAAGCCATTCCTAGGAAAGAGAATCAAGTTGCTGACAGGCTTGCAGTAGTAGGGGCAGCCTTTGACATTGTAGAAAACATTCAACAAGACAAGGTACAACCAAACATCCACGTGATTGTCAGGCCTTCGGTGCCAGATAACAATGTCAGTTGGCAAGTATTTGAGAACGACCAGCAAATCATCCATTTCTTGCAAGAAGAAGCTAAGTTCTCAGCTAAGAATCAAGAAAAGTTGGAGCAGCAATATGGTGACCAAGTGATACAGCTGAGAACTGACAAGCTGCCCAAGGGACTTATCACTTTGGAGTCCATTTTTAACCCCAATGATCAGTTTAGAAAGGAGAAAGCAAACATTCAGGTCAAGAGAGAAGATTCGGTATCCATCTTGGTAGAAGAGAACAAGCCATTTCAAATTGGAAAGATGACAACTGATCAAGAAAGATGTGAGTTCATACAGCTATGTCAAGAGTTCCCTGACGTGTTTGCTTGGAGCTATGAAGACTTGAAAGGTTTCAATCCCAACTTAGCTCAGCATACCATCGAATTGGATCCAAATACTAAGCCTGTCAAGTAGAAACAGAGACCAGTCAATCCACACATGGAGCCTCTCATGAGGAAAGAATTGGACAAGCTGATTGAGTCAAGAATCATATTCCCAATCAAGCATTCTAGTTGGGTTGCCAACTTAGTTCCAGTCAGAAAGAAGAGTGGAGAGATCAGGCTATGTGTTGACTTCAGAGATTTGAATAGAGCCTCTCTCAAGGACCATTATCCACTCCCTTCCATGGAGGCAAATATTGCAGGTCGTAGCTGGTTCAGAAAGGTTTTCACTACTTGATGGTTACTCAGGCTTCAATCAGATTATGGTAAAGGAGGAAGACCAGTTCAAGACAGCCTTCACAACCAAATGGGGCACATATGCTTACAAGAAGATGCCATTTGGACTGTCGAACGCCAGAGAAACATTCCAGCGAGCTATGGATATGGCATTCAAAGGCTTGATCAACAAGATAGTGCTGGTATACCTAGATGATATTACTGTCTTCTCAAAAAATGCAGCAAACCATTTCTTTCACCTCAGGCAAGTGTTTCAGAGGTGTAGAAAGTTCAGAGTGTCCTTAAATCCTAAGAAGTGCATCTTTCTTACACATGAAGGGAAGCTCCTTGGCCATATTGTTTCCAAGGAAGGATTAGCGATTGATCCAGAGAGGGTTGAAGCCATAAGAGCTCTACCATTGCCAAGCCACAAGAAAGCCCTTCAGAGTTTCCTGGGAAGGATAAACTTTGTTCGGAGGTTTGTCCCAGATTTTGCAGCCCTTGTCAAGCCCATCACCAAAATGTTAAGGAAAAGCTTGGCTTTCAAGTGGACGGCAGAAGGCAAAGAGAGTTTTGAAGCAATCAAAGAAGCCATCTCCCAAGCACCAACTCTCATCAACCCATACTTTTCCAAGGATTTCATCCTCTATGCATTTGGAGGTGATGACACTATTTCTGCCATTCTAGTACAGCAGAACAAAGATAATGATGAACAGCCGATTGCCTTCTTCAGCCAGATCCTAGATGACTGCGAAGTGAGGTACTCTTTTATTGAAAAGCATGTGCTTGCAGTAATCAGAAGCTTGAAGAAATTCAAGCATTTAGTCTCAAACAACAAGGTTCAATTGCTGGTCTCACATGTTGGGGTTAAGGACTTCCTCCTCAACAAGGATTTGAATGAAAAAAGGGCAGGTTGGATCACCCATGTTATGGAGTATGACATTGAGATCAAGATCACCAAGCTGGTAAGAGGGAAAGGATTGTGTGAGCAGCTAGTTTTGGGGAAGCAAAAAGAAGTATGCAATGAAGAAGAGGCTGTTTTGACAGTTCAAGTTAGCCATGAGCCGAGTGGCAGACAAGAAGAAGACAATTTTGCCCCGACTCCTTGTTGGACCCAAGTCATTATGCACTTCCTACAAACAGGCCTGTGCCCTCCAGAAATGAGGAAAGTGAAGAGGAGATACTTCAGGTTGCAAGCTGTTCCATATACCATCATTGATGGAGTTTTGTTCAAGAAGGATGTGAATGGAGTGCTGCTGAGATGCATTAACACAGGTCAGATCCAAATGGTATTAAAAGAGTTTCATGATGGACCAGCTGGTGGCCATTTTGCACCAAGAGTGACAGCTCTAAAAATCATGAAGGCTGGTTATTATTGGCCTAAAATCTTTAGTGATTGCTATGCATGGATCAAGAGATGTAAGAATTGTGCATTCTTCACAGGAAAAGAGAGATTCGCTGCCCTTCCATTACAACCAATCTCAGTTGACCAGCCATTCATGCAATGGGGTTTAGACTTCATTGGAGCCATCAATCCCAATTCAAGCCAAGGGCACAAATGGATTTTGACAGCCATGGACTACTTCACCAGATGGACAAAATCAGTAGCACTCAAAGAGGTGAATGAGTCTAGCATCTTGGACTTTTACGAGGGGATAACTACCAGATTTGGCATACCTGCTACAATAATCTCTGATAACGCATTGTCATTCATTGGATCTAAGGTGACTGAGTGGGGCTGTCAAGAATGGGATCTACCTAAGCACTTCATCAAACTATTACCCTCAAGGTAATGGCCAGGCCGAGTCTACAAACAAGAACTTGCTGAGGATCATTAGGAGGAATCTTGATGAGAATCAGAGGGCTTGGCATACCAAACTGAAATCAGCCTTATGGGCTGATAGGATCACTCCCAAAAGATCCACAGGTAATTCTCCATTTAAGCTTGTCTATGGAAGAGAGGCAATCTTGCCCATGTCACTTGAGTTGCCAACATTGGAACTCATGAAGCAGCTGGAATTGCTTGAATTTGAGCCTATGGAGGTGAGATATGCAGAGCTGATGGAGCTACAAGAGATCAAAAATCAGGCATCCCAAGCAATGGAAAAGGATCAAGCTTTGATCAAGAAGACCTTTGAAAGAAAGGCCAAGGATAGATATTTTTAAGTTGGAGATCTAGTGTTGAAATGCGATGCAGATCGGGCAAAACCAGGAAGGCATTTCAAATTTGATGCCATTTGGAGTGGCCCATACATGGTCACGAAATGCAAGAGTAGCAATGCTTTCCAATTGGCCTCATTGGATGGTGAGGAACTGCAGATTCTAGTCAATGGAATCTATCTCAAGTGTTGCCTCTAGAGGGAAGTTCACTACCTTGTAAATATTAATTAGATTTTCATTCCTCCAAGTGCTTGTGCACATTGTCCTGTTGTAGTTAGGTTTCAGTTTTCCTAAGTGCTTCGGCACAGGTTTTACTGCTCTCAGGTTGTTTTCTATAGTTCAGAGTGTTGTTGGAGAAGAAGTTGCAGTATCAGGCTCGGGATTAGATATCAGGCTCATTTCAGGTTATTGCTTATGACTCCATGCCCAATAGATCGCTAAAGGCCACTGATCTTCTACCTAGCAGGCAGGTGACCCCACTGAGTCGCCAAATTGTTATCCAAAATTCACCCCCCCAGGGTTAATCTGATAACATGCATCAAAATTCTCAAGTCCCAGGCAGATAAATTGATTCAGGGCAAAAAGTCATGTTTTTAGGGTCCCTTCAGAAATTTTTCTAACTCTCCCGTCCAGGTTGAAAAAAAAAAGCAAGCTCTGAGAAGATGCGAAGAAGTTGCAGAAGATAAGCTTGGGCCAGAAAAAAAAGTGAAAATCGGCTAAGTCCTAGTCCCCGGGACAGTCGGGACATTTGGGACATCAAGGCGCGGATCGGCCGAAAAGCCTACAGGCGGCCCAAACAGCAAAGGGACAAGTGGGACAAGAGTGCGCGAAGGACGCGGAAAGCCCGGATTGGCCGAAAAGGAGAACTTTCACTAACTACTTTGGGACATCTGGGACAAAGATACGCAAACTGGCCGGTTTGACTGAAATGAGAACAAACAGTCCGGAGGAAAATGGGACATTTGGGCCGTGAGGACGTAAATCGACCGGATCGGGCGAACCGGAAGAATTTGTCCCGCGAAGCACAGGGACAAGTGGGACAAATGGATGTGAATCGGCCGAATCGGGCGAACCGGAGGATTTTGTCCCAAGTAGCACTGGGACATCCAGGACAAATGGATGCAGTCGACGCGAAGGAGCCGAAAGGGCCGAGAACCAACCAAATCATGACACGTGTCACAAGGGAAAAGGTCAAAGGGTGAGATTTGAAGGGTCAGCCCGAACTAATGGGATAGTGCCACATGTCCCAGCTAGGGCCCACAAGGAAATTTCAAAAGAGAGCCCACCGAGAGGTGAAGGAGAGAGGGTTGCTCAGCGAATCAGAACCTGCCACGTGTCATCCAGGTGGCAGAGCGCGGGAAGAAATTTAAAAATCCGTTTTCACCTATTTTGTGCCCTAAATCTTCAGATCGACATATCTTTCGATCCAGAGCTCGGATTTACACGTGCTTTATATCAATGGAAAGCTTGTGAGATTCTCTACACGATTCCGGGGTCAATCTTACATTTTGGTTCAGTTTAGAGAGAGAAAATCAAGAAACACCTCTGGCACGAAATAACAAGCAGAAGTAATGCTTCAACAAACAACTTTAATGCAATAGACAGTTCGCCGCTTCTTTTGGACAGCCAGCTGTTTTGCCAGGATCTGCCGCTTCTGTCATAATGAGATGAAATAAATGCAACCTGGAGGTGGTTGGAGTAGATTTGGCTTCCCCCTCTCTCTTTCCTCTCTCATTCTTTCTATATATTGTAAAGAGGAGCTTCTTTTCAAGGGTCAAACATTTTTCTGTTTTGCCTCTCCCTTCTTCTCCTCAGGTGAATTTGTGGAGTTTGAACCTCTCATTTGAATTGTAATACTATTCTGCCTCATGGCATTTTGTAGTGTATTGTATCAATCTTTGGAGCAAGTAATGCATGTCTGTGGATGATTCTCAGCCCTCTCTGTGTTCATTTTTGCATCCTCTTGGTCTTTCACTGCAGGTTTTTTCATCTGTGCATGATCTTATATCACATTCAAATGGTCTGTGTTCACTGGCAAAATAGGTGTTCTTCATTCCTCGGTGCATCACCTCTATTAGCTTAGATTTATTTTATGCATCTTCTTACCTTGTCTCCTTGGCAAATTAGATTAGGTTTTGAGAAAACCCTCTGCATATTTCATGTGCATCTGAACAGAGGAATAGGAACCAGCCTTCTCTGGAGAATCCTTTCTCATTTTTTCAAGTCCCACACTTGGAGAAAGGATTCAATGTTATGCAATCACACTGGATGCCAAAGTGATCAACCTAGAAACCTGATTTGCATCCAGGGGTGCTGTGATTTTGCATCAACATTATTTTGATAGAGTCATGATATATTGTGTTATGGAAAAGTGTATTTTGATGCAATGGGATCATATCATATGTCATGAAAGTTATAATCTAATGAAATAGGGTAGAAGATACATAATCATTTCAGGACTGTGACATTTTGCATCATCTATCTCCATGGATTTTGGCCAAGGTATGTGTTTGAATTTTTTCATAAGTAGTTAGAGTTTTATTATATCTTGATAGGGGGAGAAATAGAGAAAGGTTTTATATTGTATTAGGGTTTATATTGCATGCAAAAGTTTGAAATTTTTTGAGGGAAGGCATGCTTAAGGGCTCATGGTCCTAAATTGTGATGTGAAGGTAGAACTAGCATTTTTGGCATGATTTTCAGTGGTACAAGGCTAGATGGTGAAGTATAGTAAGTTGAAGCTCAAGTATGAGGCATCTGCTCATGGGGAGCCATTTTTTCATGTATTTGATAGTTCCATGGATCATATTGTTGCAATTGAAATCAAGGAAAGAAAATACATTCCAGGGGGGTCTTGTGAGCAAATAAGTCAAGTATTTGCTTTGTTGTCATTATGTCTAGTTGTTTATTTTTGTCTAAGTTTCATATATCTATTATCACCGAATCACAACACCCGATGGTTTGCACAAGTGTGTGTACTTGAGCTCTCATTGTGATTGGATAACATGGTTACTATCTCCAAGTTGTGGGACTTGTTACTTGGGATAGACCTCCAGAGAAAGTTGGTTCTTACTCCTAAGCTACCTGCCACAATATACTCTAATGTAGGAAAAATATTTTTTCCTAATATAACTTTATAAGGAACCATGGAGAGAGAGTGCATGAAAAAAAATCCTACAATAAAGCGGTGATACACCAGAAAAGGAGGGAATGAGGATAGCTTTCCAATGTGTGAAAATAAGAGCAAATTGCATACTAGAAGGGGTGATAACAATTCTCCATAGTCTATAAAATACATTCACAGCAGTATTCCATACATGCACAATGATAATGAATCCCTAAAACAGTATAAATAGACACAATATATTTTCAATAATTTTGAAAGGGAAAGAAGAATGCAAACAAACATGGAAGGGGAATATACATCCACAAACTTGTGTCTATTGCTTCATAAGTATGCACAATTCAATCTATTACAAAATAAGCACCTGGATAACCATGTAAAGAGTCCACTACGAGGGCCTACAACACATTGTCTTCACAAAACCAATTTGGCAAAAAATTTCTACTCAAAACTATATCTCTTTACAATGAGCCCAATAATCTAATTTATAGAATTCTGGGAAGAGAGAGAGAGAGAGAGAGAGGGAAAGATGAAAATCCTGAAATCTAACTTCCCACCACTTACAAGATGTCATAAATGAAGTGAAATGATTTTATGTTTCTTGAAAAAATCTCCCCATATTGTCCCATAACTTACAGCAGTGAAATATGTCAGCCCATGCTTCATTGAATGCACTCCCAACCACCAAATAAATAAATGTTCTGAACTGGGCGTGATTTCTGAAAAATCACCATCTATCCTTCACCAAAACATGATTTTATTGATTTATGTGCATTGGTATCTGATCCATTATTCCAATAGTACCAATTTTGTGCATTTTTGTTAAGAAATGCAAAAGTTATGGCCTTCTGAGTGCGAGCAGTTATTTTGGGTTTGCCAGACATTTTGTCATTTAACGAGACTGAGTGTTTGACTGACTGGGGCTGAGAACATTTCATTTATTTTCAGATGCCTACCCTTATAAAAATTAAAAAATCTAGTTTCTATGGCGTAGAGGACGAAGTGCTCATTCCAGAAAGTCAAATTTCATGAAAATCAGAGCTCGGGGTCAAAAGTTATGGTCGTTTGAAGTTCGGGATATTATTTGCACTGTTTTCCTTTGCATGCAGCTATTTTGGCTATTTCGGGTCCTGGTGTCCTCAAAAAAATCTTTGATCCACCTGCAAGCCTCCTTCTACGGCATTTTCAGCAAAATTAGGTTTTTGGCGAACTCGTGTCCCACGTGTACTTGGACCATCTGAGCCTCCATTCTCTGCATCACCCAATTCCAGCTTCCCTGTCCCAAATGTCCCACCATTGACTGGGCCGTCAAGGCCATTGACCTCCACAATCACCGCATCTCCTTTACAATCAGCCTTTTTGGCATTTTGGATCCCACACGTCCCAATGTCCCAATAGTCTCGTGTGCACCCTGGGACATTTCGACCTGACTTATCTACACCCTTTGCAAATCGGTGATTTTGGCCATATGAGTCCTGCATGTCCCAATGTCCCAACTATCTCGTGAAATGCGTGGGACAAAAACTTCCAATTTTTCTTATTCCTTCTGTGTGCAGACATTTTAGTTTTTTAGGTCTCGGCTGTCTCGCGAACCGCTTGGGATAAAAATACCCGACTTTGCCGCAATACACTAAAAGAAGCCCATGTTTAGATTTTTTGCATTTTTTCTAACTTCTTGGATTTTTTTATTGGATGGGAAAGTTAGAAAGCAACCAAAGGGAATCCCAAAACCTGATTTTTTGGGTATTGGACCATTTCTACTCGCTCAAGCCTAAAGAAATGATGCATGTTATCAAAATTACCTTGAGGGGTGAATTTTGGATAACAATATCCTTTGTCATAGATTTCAAAGGGGGAGAGTTGCATCAAAAAACATGAAAAATAGGTCTTTTAGGTGTGCTTGTATTCATGGTCGTCATCAATGTCTCCGAAGGTGGTTGCCATCAGTGATAAAGGGGGAGATTGTTGGCCATTATGTCTAGTTGTTGTCATTGATGTCAAAAGCAATTGATGACAAAGGGTGTCATGGTGTCATGTGAGTATCCGTGAGGTATGAACCAAGGTCAAACATGAAGGTTGATTGGTAGTGACTTGTTTAGGTGAAGCCCTATGTTGTCTTATAGCATGGTATAGTAGGCATGGTCAAAATATAAGATCGCCAAAGATGGTTGAAGGTCGTCATGAGGTCAAAAAATGTCAGTATGATTTGTTAGAGGTGTCCAATATTTTTAAATGAGTCATCATGGTTCATCCATGAGTTGTATGGGTTGATTCAGGTCATTTTATGCCTATTCCTATACCTAAAGCATGTGGTTTGGTACGGTGGAATGATATTTGGAGCAAGAAACTTGTGGTAAAACATGTTTAGAGAATTTTGACATTTAATATGAGGTGTATGAGGAGTTTCAAGTCATTTTTTAGTATTTTCATGATGTTTCATGGTCCTTGGGAAGAAATAAGGTGAAGAAAAGGCAAGATAGCATAGGAAAGTTACTATGACTAGAGAGACTTAGGAATATTTGAGCATATATGAGAGTTGGGATAGTAGTATGACGTTTTTATGATGCTTCATGCCAAGTTTCAGATTAATGTTGTGAAGAAATTGCAAGATATGATGTTTTTGGTAAAACTAAATTTTAAAGAGGCAAAATCCGGATTGAATTGGGAACTTCAGATGCTCACCTACTAACACACACTTTTAATTGGACCCAGAGGTTTTTGATGATGATTTTTCATTGAGGTAAGAGTGTTTTTCAAAAATAATGAGGTGATTTAATTGTCATAATTTTATGAATAGTCATTAACAAGATAAGTTGGTTTGAAACCCTAGCTAAACCCTCCTTCTAGAGTGACTTGGAAGATTTGTTTTATATGGACTCAAAATTGTATTAGAAAGAAAAAACTATACATTAGGGTTGTATAGGATTCCTCAAAGCTCATTTTGGCGGTATTTTGGTGGTCTACATGTTTCACAAAGAGAGATAAAATACCTTGTTTTGTGGAGATTTGTAGTTTCAAGGCAGACATGGAGGTTCCAAGATGAAAACTAAATTGTTATAGAATCCTTGGGAGGTGATCTAAATTTTTATGTTGATTAAGTAGATAAAATGAAAGATACAGGTTTTGGCCTTAAGGGCTAAAATTTTAATCACTTGGTTTGAAGTGATTTTGATCATTTTTCTTATTTTTGATGCTTTTGATGGTAATGGATATTTTATTAACACATGATATGATGTTTTACAGTGTTTATAATGGTCTAGAGTCATGTTTTTCAATTGAATACCTAATGACCTAGAAATATCTAATTGGCTTATCAAGAAGGATTGAAACAAAAGGTGTATTAGATCAGATTTATCCACGTAAACTGTACATGTTAGTACTTGATGATGTTTCCTATGTATCCCTTGATGTGTTCCATGATTTGGTTGAGATTTCAAATGACTTAGAAGGTGTTTTCATCTTGATTCTTCAAGATTGGTTGTTGAGGCTAGTTTGGCAGTTTGGAGTAGTTTCAGATATTGAGTTGGTTGAAGGCATTTCACTATGAGTTTGATGATAAATTGGGTTTTTATAAAAATAAGACTCGGTGAAATTTCCAATGGTATATGAATTGATCCATGATGAAGAGTTTTTCTATGTGAATTTTGTCATTCTTTAGGATTGTTTTCTAGGTGTTTTAAGACCAAGTTTTACTTGCTTGCAATTCATTGTGTTTCATGGTGGATATGGATGTTTCAGTTATTCATGATATTATTGGTGATTCTTGGAGATTTTTCTTATGTTTCATGATGATTCTGGAGTCCTGAAAAATAATTTATAATACCTTGGGGTGTTGGAGCATTCATTGGTGCTTGAAGAGCTTGTTTTGGCTGTTGGAGGTGACTCGATGCTTGTTGGAGATGTCTTAACCCCTGCCGACCTACTTGGGTCATTAGAGTTGATTTATATGATGTTATGGTTATGTTTTAGAGTTGGGATGACAGACTTGTATCATACTAACCTATGGGTGTTTTGAGCTAGTGACATGTATATAAGATATTTTACTTGGTCATTTATGGAAATTTGTGTCCATGGGGTTAGGAGAGACCTAGAGAAGAAAGAAGAAGAGCTTAAAGGGGTTATGGAAAAATCCTAGAAGAGCTATGAATACCTGTGTTGGTTGGACATATTTATGTCGAAGTACTAGAGGCACATGAGATAAGGGTGTGTAGGAAGTGGGCATGTAGGTGAACACATAAGATCAGCAAATACAAGACGCACCAAGAGGAAAGTTGGAGTTTGGGACTTAGCCGTTTTACATGCACAAGATAAGGATGGATTGATTATTGAACACATTTTTATAGAAGACTATGAAGACATGCCAAGCTATTTTGGGAACAAGAAAGATCTCAAGACACATGTAAAGTTTGAGCTAATAATAGGATTAGAACTAAAGTTATTTATAGGTAATCTATTACTAAGAGAAGCTTGCATTCTTCTATAGTTACTTTTGTACCGGTGCATGGCTATTTTGAGCATGTAGCCGATTTTTTAGATTGTATGAGTAGTGAAGGGAAAGTCCCCACTACCTATATATGTATATATTTTCATGTCTTAGAGACATCATGGATCATGTATGACTAGATGTAACAAAGTTGTGTTGCTGATGTATTTACGCACTTGACTTAGTGATGAGTATTATGATGTACTTAGCTATTGGTTTTTCTATGGATTAATACAATGGATCTTTGTGGATGGATATTGATCATTGACATCTCTACTATTCGTTATTATATGGTAAATCTAATCTTGATCCTTGTTTTATTGATTATGCACTATAGTTTTGATCTATCCATGTTATATTTTACCTCTAATTTCTTATTACATGTATGGTTCATACTTGTATGATCATGCTCAATCCTTGACAAAACTGGTATTAAAAGAGGGAACTCATACCTTTACGTGCTTTGGGTGAGTGTCCAGATTTTTCTGAGTTATGGTCCAACACTTATAGGGTTAGGAATGACTTGGAGAGGAAGGAAGAAGAGCTTAGAGGGGTTATGGAAATATCCTAGAAGAGTGATGAAGACCTAAGAAAGATAGAGGATCAGTGATGCAAGGGTAATTTACTTAATCAACCCATGATAGGACATATTTGAGTGAGTTGAGAGAGATCATTTCAATGAGGATTTGGTGTGTTTAGAGATGAACTTAGATCACAATCAGTTGTAGTAGTAGCATATCTTTTGTGATAATTCATTTAAAATCTTGTGTGATGAGTAATATTCATGCAAGTCTTTTTTTATGAATCATATTAGCAAAGGTTTTAGGGGTGGGTGATCTTTGTGAAGTGGGTGCTTCACTAAATAAATCATGCAAGATGTGTAATATTCTTGCAGCTCCTTTGTTTTATGTAATATAAGTAGATATTTAAAATGGGTTTTATTCCCCTTGAGATTTTCCCACTTACATCTGGTATTTTTTGTTCTCTCTTGTTGAATGCACTTGTGAATGTCTACTACATTATTAACTAAAATGTGGATTAATATGGTAGTTAATATAACTAGGAACAGTAGTGAATAACTGTAAATAAAAATGGTAAATATTTATAGAAAGTGACCCAAAAAAAATAGGCTAACAAAAATAGAAACCCTAATATGCAAATAAGGGTTGAAAGGAGCTTAATTTATTCAGAAAACTTGTTGGATTGTGTCACAAAGTTGACCAGATAAACAGGAGGAAATGATTATGATGAGGTCAAGAAATTTGGAAATCTAGGAAATCTAAGTGAACTGGGGTTCCTGGAAGAGTATCAGGGTGCCCGTGGGCACTCTAGTCTACATTTTGGGTGCCCTAGTCTATGTAAGAGGTCAGAAAATCATATTTATAGGGTCATTATATAATCCAAACCCTTCGCCACCTATCATACTAACTTCCTTGCACTACAATGTATGTCCTTGGTAATCAATGATGAAGAAGAGACCTGCAAAACCCCAAGACAAGCATCAAAAACATAAAAAATATATGCATATGAAGTGGTCAGACTGACCTCAGCTACCATACTGGTGGACTTACTAAGTGTTGCAATACATCTCAGACCCGATGTAATTCTATGTGCAAGTGTGTACAATCATGTCATGGGTGCTCTTATGCCATTCACACTTTGTGAAAGTAGCGAGCAATAACTATTCATAGAAATGTAATAGAATGGTGGATGGAATATAATAAACTTCCATCCTATGCAATGTGATGTAGATGAACCAACCTTGTGCCTTGTGTTGGAGCTAGATGGATGCAACCTTAGGTGATGATAATAGTGACTAGTGCTTAATCTCTCATTATGGTTTCATAACTTTATATTTATATGGTTCTCTTCTTCTAATTTTGTAATTAACCCCAAAAAGGCCGACCAAAAGAAATATGAAATGTCTAAATGGCTAGAAAGTGCCCAAAAAGTGGAGGGAAAGTGGAAAAATAATCAGGGTGCCCCGACTAGGACCAAGGCACCTGTCAGAGCCCTAATACTAGCCTAAGTGCCCTAGTCAAATGTAAAATAACATAGAACAATAGAAACAGACTGGGCATGTATGTGTGAGAAGTCAGTAGTAATGACAGAAATCAAAGTAAAATGGCCAAAATATGGGAGTTAATTAGTTCTTTCTTCACTCAAAAACCATATGAATAGTAGTATGAGACCGGGAATAAATAATTTCTAAAGTGTGTGATTTTATAACTATATTTTCCCCCACTTTATGTTGGTGAACGGAAATCTCGATAACATACATTAGATAGAGATGCGTATATGATAAATTTGTTTAGAGTGAGGTAGTAATGCATTGAAGGACTAGACAAAGCATGGAGTGAAAAACATATAATGGAGCGTGTAAACTAAATATTTAAAATTACAAAAAACTAATGAGAGTGAACCTAGGGTGGAAACACGTGTGCAGTTTCTGATGTGTGTGATGTACATGCATGGTTAGTATGGTGTGTGTTGCCACAAAATGTTGTTTTTGTTGCCCCCATTGTTGTAGTTGTTATTGTTGATTGATTGTTTCTCATATGGATGGGCCTACAAGGAGAAAATAATCAAGTAGTCAAATAGCATGTATATGTAAAAATGCATGTAAAAGATGTATGTATATGTATGTGAAAGCATGCAAATGTAAATTACGTAAATGAAAAATGGAACATGTGCACCTAATCCACGTTAAGAGAAGAAGTTTAGAAAGAGGATATCCTATCCTGGGTTTTTTTGGGTGATATGATGCCATACGTTGAAGAAGTGTAGGGAGAAAGGTACATTATTCTCCAACCTATAACTACTTCCTTAAAGTTGTATGAAGAGATCTTTGTACTGCCTAGTTTTTTGGGCGATCTGACGCCACTAGTTGAAGTAGTGTAGAGAGGAATTTTGTTATATCTTCTAACATGTAACTGCTCCCTAGAATGTTAAAGACAACCATGCCTTGTAAAATCCATTGTGTATGGTGTTCGTAGACTAGTATAAAACCATATAGCCCACAATGCCAAGGGCATAAAATGAACTGAACTATACCATTATAGATCTCTATGCAGTATATAAAACCCCAAATGATGCCCCCCTTTTTAGGGGTGCATGTGACATCACTAATAGGATAATGCGGCCCAAAAAGAGGACCAAGCGCATGAACACTATAATTCTTCCCTATAGAGGGAAGGAAATTTCTTGGTATAAACCAAGGTGTGCACAAACAAAAGGCTAGCTAAAGACAAGTGTTAGCACCAATAAGCATGCATGTATAAGACAATGTGTAATCTATATAAACAGTGTATAAGATACCAACAAAGATAGTAAAACACATAAGAAGATAAAACAAGTTGCACAAAGTAGGCTGTAAACATGGGACATCACTTATGATGTCACAACACATGTAAGGCCATCATCATTGCATATAACAAACACGTTTGCATACTAAACATAAGGCAATTCCTGCATACAATAGAAAACAAAACAAGCAAGTACAAATAATAGATAACCATGGAAGTAAGTAATCCTATAAAGAAATTTTGCACATGAAATACCCGTTATCATGTTAGAAAGATAACCAATATGTCAAAATCATGTATAACCATGTAATATAGAGTTTTAAGTACAAAATGAAACAATAGCACCTATGAGAATGAATGTGGATGCCCCCAGCAACCAATGTAGGGTGGGTAGAAGGAAGGCATCCTTAGTACATGTAAAATACCTATATTTACGATCACAACTAATAAAAAGCATGAACGCGCATGTGTGTATGGTATAGATAAATGACATACAAGAGATATAACTAACATGTGTAATAAAGTGACCATATACAAGTAAATGTAAGTAATAGTAAAACCAACCAAGATATGCAATATGTCGTGGATAGGTGGAATGGAATGCAATATGGAATGATAGGACCCACATGCACCCCGAGGAAATGTATGTAGTGATGTTCATTTGGTTTTCCCCCTCGGGAGTCAATAATGAAATGTAAATGAGAGTGCGTCATCGAGAATTTATCGAAATGTGTGTTGTGCCTAACGCATTGTGATAAATGTGTATGTGTGATGATATGAAACCTAGAAATGATGTTTCATCAACCCTTTAGCCGAAGCATGTATGATGAAAAGATGATCGAAAGAGTGATGATGTATCCTAAAGTGTATATCACTACAAGATAAAGGGATAGGTGACCATTTAGCCTAAAGTGTATGGAAATGACCTAGTAACATGTCATGATATAAGGTCTAATGATGAACGTGTAATAATGATAAGGTCCATTTGATTCGTAAACCCTCGACAGTCAAGTATGGACCAAGGAACTAAAGTGCATCATAGGGTAGTGAGTGCAGTGCATATATGACGATGTAGTATATGTAATGATGATGATAGACAACCATATGTTGTGTAATATGTGTAAAAAATGAAATGTATGGTGTGTAATGTAAGATAGACTAGTAATGTGAGAGTGCGTGCAATGCACTATGTAGGAGGAGTAGGATGTGGTGTTAGACTTGTGGATAGTAAAAGTGTGAAATATATATGATGAATACTATTATAGTGTATAGATAATGTTTGGTGTATAAATGCACAATGCACATATATAATGTCATCCCTAAAAGTGTGATGTATGTAGAATTCTAACTAGTATGATGTATGATATGTAGATGTGTAATGATGTAGACTAAATGTAGAGTGTATCATGTAAGATGTAAGAGGAAATATGTGTGAATAGACATGGTGTGTAGTAACTATTGTGTAGTTTGTGGGTTTCATGTGAAGTAATCCCTCAATAGTCAAGTGTGAACTGAAGCACAAGAGTGTGTCATCGGGTAATGACGATGCTAAAACATGTGATGAATATGCCTATACAAGGATATGAATATATGATAATGCAAATATGATAGATAATCCTATGCAAATATGAGGAGGGGGGTGTGTTATATGTTGTGACCCCCAAGGATGTGGTTATGTGTGCATTTTCCTATAAATGATGTTTGAAAAAAAGTAGAGAAGTGATGTATGAATTTGTTGAAGTATCATAGATTTTGTAAGATTGATTCAATTATGGGATGAATAATAAGAGATTGTATGGTATTCATGATGAGGGATAGATGATTGTAGATGTATAAATGTATAAGTGATCATGTAGTAGATAGATGTGTTTATGTAAGATGAAACTAGATTCTTTATTATAACAAGACCCTCAACAATCATATAAGAACCATAATAATATGTGTGTCATCAGGTAATTTGTTGAGGATGTGTAATGTGTATGTTATAATTATATTATGTTGTGATGGATGATGCTACTAGGTTTGGGGGTATTTTGGATGATATGCCCCCAATGTGTGGACAATGAAGGATGGGTCATGTAATTTTTGTTGGGGTGATAATGTCAACTAGGATCTACCACTAAAGTACACTCCAATATTATTAAAGTTTTTCTAATCAAAATGTATTGTGAAGTTATTTCACATTTAAGAGTGAAGCGACCTAACTAATTCAACCACCCACATTGATGTGGGTGATCCTTCTCGAGATTGACTATCTAGAACATATACATTTGTGCATACTGACATAAATACTGAGATCTGATTATAAGATGCAGTTGATGATCATTGTATCAAATGATCAAGAGAAAGAGCTCTGCAAACATTGTAAAAGTATGAGGAGTTAAGTGGAAGTGTTGGGTTAAACTTGTGTAAATTCTTAATATAGACAATGCTTTACTAGTGGATTTTTTTCCTTTCTATTTATCCACTTAAATCTAGCAGTCTATGTCTCTTGTTCTTGCTTTTCATTTTCTTTCATCTCTTACTCGTTATGCTCTGTTATTTTCTATTTATTTTAATCTATATCTGTGTCTACTCTACTGCATATGATAATCTATAATCTTGGGCATTTTAATGGTGGATCTGTAATCTGTTAATTATATTTCCCCTACTAAATATAACATGGTATCAGAGCTTGGTGATTGTGCATGTGCAAGATCGGTCTAGAAGTGTTTAACTTGAAGAGGTGAAGAAGCTTGAAGTGTATTTATAGATCTGCGAGACCCTTGAAAGTTATATAGTTGTCTTCAAAAAAACAAGGTTTAAAATTCCAATTCTGACCCAAATACGGTTTGAAATATTGGTTAAATATGGGCTAAATGGCAGGTTGGATCTTGTTTGAAGCCTTTGAATGCTTAGATATTTGATTCTACATCTATTTTCAGTCATTTTTGGTTTAAATCCATCGTCTGCGAGCTTGTTTTATGTGTTTTGTGTCGTTTATAGTTGTTAGATTCATTTTTTAACTTTTGATCTGAAATATTCATTTAAATTTAATTTTTTAAGGGTTTTTTAAGTCTGTTATAGCAGTAAAAAATTGTATTTATTCTATTTTTGATTTTGTGAAGCCCGATCCAATCATTTTGTGTCATATGTCTTCACATTTTCAGTCTTTCTATTTTTTTTTTTGGTTTTGTGAAGTTTGGACCAATGATATTGCTCCACGTACCTTCGTTGTTGTTATTTTCATGCTTACAAAGCTATACTCACTCTTAGAGTGCCAAGTGGATTCAATTTGACATTCTTCTTTCTTTACAAATCTTGGGCCAATCATTTTGTGACATTTGGCTTTGCCTTGTCAGTCTTATTTGACTTATTTCATTTCTGTTATATTCTTTCGACTGCAAGATTGAGCCAATCATATTGCTCCACTAGCTTCGTATTGTCATTTTTTTCTGAAATTAGAGCCAATAATATTTCTCCAAGTGGCTCCTTATTTCACTTTTTCAATATTCTTTTTAAATTTCCTTTGTCATATGTGAAGGAAAAACCAATGACATTGCTCCAAGTATCTTTTATTTCGCACTTGTTAGATTTGTGAAATTCGAGCCAATAGAATTTCTCCACATTTCACATTTTTCAGTCTTTCTTTTGTGGTAATTGTTATCTAATTAAAATTTTCCACATTTTCACATTTTTTATTGTTTTTCAATATTACAAAAAGCATGTCATTTAAAAGGTTCCATGTTTCCTCATTTTGCTTTTGTCATTTTGGTTGCATTGCGAAGTGTGAACCAATAGTATTTGGACATGTACATGTCATTTTTTCATTTGTCATTCATTGTCATTTGGGAAGTATGATCCATTTAAAAGGCTCCACATATCTTCTTTTTTGTCTTAGTCTTTGTAATATTTGTGAAGCACGAACCAATTGTATTTTGACAAGTATATTAATCTATTAATTGTGTCATCCTTCACTAGAGTCAGGGTGTCAATCTTTGTTTTGTATTAGCCACTTAATTTGTGACACCTATCTTGTACCTCTTTCGGAACTAAATTTTTTTTTAATCTTGGTTTATTTCAGGGACTTTAATTCCACTCAAATCAATCTATTAAAATTTTGGCAGAAAGACACCAAGTGTCAAACCTTTAGTCATTAAATTTTTGACAAGTAGTGTTGTTTGATTAAGACTTTAATTTCGCATTGTGTCAGAATGAGAAAAATCGATCTAATTAATTTAAGACACGTGTATACAGATATTTTTTAATTAATTGTCTTCCATCTTATTTGGTGCATTGTGAAATGTGAGCTTCTTGAAAAGTGACACATATATTTGTTTTTCGTTGTTGTCATTCTTTTCATAGTTTTTGACATGTGTTTTTTACTATTGAGGACCCGAAAGGGAATTGAATTTAAATTTTTAAATATTTCACATCTACTTGAGGATCTATTTTAAATTTGGAACATGCCTTTCTTGGTATTGTTCATATGTGCCACTTTTCGTCCCCCACCTTGGTTATTTTTTAACTTGTTTTTATTTGTTAAGTAGCTCACTTTGATCTCATATATCTCACTTTTGAGCTCACCTCATCGAATTTTTAAATAAATCATCAAGTTACTCTAGCTTGAATAATTCCAAGATTGGTTAGCTCTCCTGTAAACTTGACCCCAACTAAGCTCTTTCAAATTGATCTTAAATCCAACCAAATCAAGCTATTTTTTATTAATTTAAAGTTGTTACGTTCATATAAGTAAATTAAAATATTTGTAGTTAGTTTTTTGTCTCTGTTTGGCTTCCTTGATTTATTTTTTAGTTGTATTTGTCTCCATTTCTATTTGAGAATTAAAATCACTAGTTCTTCCAGTTTTGCTTTAGATAAGTCCCAACTCTTAAATGGAACAAATTATAACATAATGAGAGTTTTATGGCTAGGAAGCTATGAGACCTTGTGATTAGTATATAAAAATGTCCCACATGGAGACAAGCTACCCCTGAAAATATAATCTCCTTCTCTCAGAGATCTCAGGAATCTCTATCCATCCTATTACAAAGCATTAGAGATGAATTCTTGATTCATAAGCCATATGGACTCACCTGCAGATGCATGGAAGAAATTATAAACCATGCATGAAGGTAATAGATTGTCTAATATCATTAAACTAGTTTTAGAGATGTTTACAACACCCATGAAGGGGGATGAGAAAATTGTCAATTATTTAGCTAAAATTAAGAACATTAAAGCTCAATTAGATGGCTCTAACTGTGAACTATTACAAGATAAGATGATATATTTCATTATACAGATCGATTTACATGAAAATTTCAGAAATTTTATCTCTATTCTTAACTCTAAGGATTAGAATGAGAATGATCTACATGATTTAAAAAACTATCTTCTTTGTTAATTCAAGAAGAGCATGTTACGGAAAAATTTTATTCCAAAGAGAATTCTAATAAAAAACTCATCACTCAAGAATTAAAAATTAAACCTTATAGATTTGGAAATCAAAAACCATCTCTTAAACCCCCCTTGTAAAGACAAGAAATCAGGAAACTTAAGAGTAAGTTTTGATGGTAGATGTCGCAATTATGGAAAATTTGACCATAAGAAAGAGGATTGTAAATCCAAAAAGAAGTCAAATTTAAGAAATAGGAAATTGAATAAATCATATTAAAATCAAGATGAAATTGATGAGAACAATCATCGAGCTGATGTAATAACTCTATGAACTATATAAAAAGCATAACTATAACTGAAAACATGCACAATTTTTTTTTTTAAGATTTTACTTTAGTCTTCTCTAGTATTTTAGCACATATGACATGTCTAGACTTCAAAAGGGTGCCTACATGATCATTTTTGAAGCAAAATTCAAATAAATACATGAGTGTGTCCACTATTTAACGGATCATGTTTTTTAGTGAATGCTTGGTTATTCTTTAATAATTTGATTTTTTTTTAGATGTGTTAGCTATAAAGTTTTATCTCATTATGTAACGACTTAGAATATGAAGATATACATATGTTGATAAATAATTTTATATGATTAGTAAAATATTATTATATGCATATCAAATGACACTTGGGGATGCCTTTGTGTTTGTATTGGAGATGTCCAATACTGATTACATCTAATATATATTTTACAAAGTGTAATATTTTGGGAGTCTTTCAACATATTTGTTAGTTGTTAAGCATAGTGATATGTTAGTTATCATGTAACTAGTGCTTAACCTTTCTACTTGGTTAAAAGTGAAAATTTATATGATTTCTATTGTGCTTATAATGATATTTTATGATGTTGTGTTTGATATGCAGCTGGATTTGTGTTCAAGTTTTGATGCATGTGTCATCACTTAGAGCAGAAAAAGAGCCATGTGGCTAAAGATGCTACTGAAAGTGATACACATAGGAGCTAAAGGAAGTATTCCTCCTCTATGTGAAGGACATATTGTTCTTTATAAATAATCCAGTTCAACATCAAAGATTATGTTGCAAATACCTTCCCCAAGCCATTTTCTATTGGTAACTACTGCAAGTTTTGTTCCTTGTTAGGCCTATCAGAGTTTCTATTGAGGGGGAGTGTGTATGACAATGCCACCTCTTGATGTATTATTATAAAATACCCAGGTCAGCTTTTAAGAGTGGATCATGACCACCCATTTTGTATGTAAAAAAGTGATCCTTTAGGGATTGGATACACATGGTTATAACATTGTATGTGAATTGTAAGTATCATGATCAAATGCATGAGGTAGTTGGTTGTAAAATTCCTATAATTCCTCCGTTTTGTAATAAGTAAATGTGTCACTCTATGTGAAGTTACTTGTAAATCCCAACAAATATTTAGTTATGGGTTTTCCTTAGATTATAAAAGGCTCCACAGTCTTATCTAATTTTTCATATGTAAAGCATTGGTCTTAAGAATTTTTATATGGGAAGATCTGTATGATTTCCCTTATTTGGATGCTAGCTTGAATCACTGGTGTTGATTTATGGATCTATAAATACTTTTGTAGAAAAAGGTAAATTTAGCATGTCTAATTTTTCTTCCCATTTAACATTAAGGGGAGGTGTTGGGGTGATAATGTCAAGTGGGATTTACCACTGCAGTATGCCCCAAGATTATTAAAGTTTGTCTAATCAAACTATATTGTGAAGTATTTCACATTTAAGAGTGAAGCGGCCTATCTGATTCACCCATCCCTTTCAGGATTGACTGTCTACAATGTATAAATTTATACAGACTGACATAAATACTAAGATCTGATTATAAGATGTAGCTAATGATCATTGTATCAACTGATTAAGAGAGAGAGATTTTCAAACATTGTAAAAGAACGAGGAGTGAAGTGGAAGTGTTGGGTTAAACTTGTGTAAATTCTTAAATATATACAGTGCTTTACCAGTGGATTTTTTCCTTCAGGTTTCTCCACTTAAATATATTGTTATCTGTCTCTTGTTCTTGATTTGCATTTTCTTTCATGCCTTACTCATTATGCTCTATTATTCGCTATTTATTTTAAGCTAGATTTGTGTCTGATCGACTGCATATCATAATCTATAATATTCGGCATTTTAAAGGTGGATCTATAATATGTTGATTATATTTCCCCTGCTAAATCTAAAAATCTCATCTAAGATATCGTCAGTTTCAGGGTCAAAATCATGTGGATAGGAATTAGATACCTAATAAGCGATAGTGTCTGGTTGATCATGTAATGAACCATTGAAGCATAAATTATACATACCCATGGCATATTCTTCATCCGTGAATGGAGGAAGTGGGAAACCGTGTACATACAAATGAGTGATATTTTTCAAATAGCCAAGAAAAGAACTATTGCAAATAAAGACACAACCAGAAGGCATGGGAAAGGATATGTCTGTATAATCAGGATCAAGAGTGCCCTCAATGTAATCAAGCCATGATTTCCCTAATGTGAGTGGAAAGGAGTGAGGAATGCATGATAAATAGATAGACTGTAAGAGGAAAGACATGTAATACATAAGTAACAGTAATAGTGACAAAGTCATAGTATAGATGAGGAGTATAAGTAGGAGGATAGTGGTCCTCAAAAGAAAAACCAAGTCAAGTTACACCATCATGTGAGAAAATGATTTCATCACAAGTATGATGAAATGGAATATGTTCCCAATATGATTCATTCATAAAAAGTGTGCAAGTGAGTGGTGGGCATGTTAGTGTAGGTGGTACATGTGAAGATGTAGGTGATAGAGAGACATACATGGATTGGACAGGCCCCTGATAAGGAGCCATAGCAATAATAGTAGAAATATGTGGGGTTACATAAACTAAATATATCACACAAATGGAACCTTCCAGTGGTGGTAAGTGAGGTTGTTCACCTGTAGGTTGAGGATCATCCATAGTATCAATACGTGGAATAGGAAGACTAGTATTAGGAGCATGGTCACAATATTGGAATGGGTCACAGTCACAAAGAATAGTATGCTCAATGCCCTCATGGAGGAACTTAACACAATGGCGTATAGTAGAAGCCATAGTATGCATGACATGAAACCATGGTCTACCCAATAAAATTTTATAAGAGAACAGTAAATTAATGATGAAAAACATAGTGGGGATAGTTTTGGGCCCTACAGTGATAGGTAATGTAATGTGACCAACACATGGACGAATAGAACCATCATATACATGAAGTGAGAGGCATGATGGGCTAACATCATAATCGGAAAGACTTAAGTTTTAATGAAATTACATAGGACATGGATTAATCTTAAATCCATTATCAATTAAAGTGCACTTTATACCCATATTGAGAATCTGAATCATAATATGCAAGGGTGGGTCATTATCAAAAGTGTTTAAGTCAGTGGGAAGATTAGAATTAAATGATAGATGTTAAGAAAATGCATCTACAAAAGTTTCATATACTGAGTCAGGATGCATGTCAGCATGAATGTGGGTAGTATCTAGAAGATGTTGGACTCTATACCTTACATTAGGATGTGCAAGCAAATAATCAGTGATTAAGATGTTCATGGTGACTAGGCTCTATGATGACAAACAATGGGGATCCTATATGAATGAAGATGGAGTATGGATTCACCAAAATAATTAACTAAAATGTGGAATTATATGTTAGTTAATCTAACTAAGAACAACATTAAATAACAGTAAATAAAAATGGTAAATAAATATAGAAAGTGACCCAAACAACTAGGCTCTGAAAATAGAAACCCTAATATGGAAAGAATGGTTAGAAGGAGCTTAGTTGATTTGGTGAACTTGTTGGACTATGTCGTAGAGCTGTATGGAGAAATAGGCGGAAAAAATGACTATGTCGAGGTAAAAAAACTTGCAAATATGGGAAATATGAGTGGATTGGGGCACCTGGGAGAGTATCAGGGCACCCGTGGGTGCCCTAGTCTACATTTTGGGAACCCTAGTTTGTGTAGGAGGTCCAAAAACCAGATTTTTAGGGTTGCTATATGATTTTAACCCTTCACCACTTGTCACACAAACTTCATTGTGTTGCATTATATATCATTGGTATTCAATGATGAAGAAGAGACCTGTTGTTTCACCATTTTCTTTACTTTTTTAAATGATGAAACAGATAAGAGTAAGGGCTAATAAGGAATACATGTTATTGCTTTCCAGTTGGTGGTTGTTGTGCATGTTTTGAATTATTGACCTAAAGTTGATTGTGTGAGCTTCCTTTTGGCTAGGAGGAAATACTTGTAATAGAAAACAAGACCGCAAAAGAGAATTTAAATGATATATGACAGTGGACTGCCTAGCGTATGCTAGTTTTGAGAAGTGTGATACTTCATAGATGGATGTCAATCCACTATTTAAAACAAATTAATGTGAGAGATAAGTAAATCCCTACTGTAGTTGATATGATTTAGGTATCTCATTCAAGTACAATAAGCGAATCTAATATAACAGGCTAGGCTATAGTCAGATCTGAAGGGTTGGTAGGTGTCAAGGTACTGGAATTGGTCAGGGTCAGGTTCTGGGTTGTTTAGGTTATTTGGTAAAAGGTTGTTTGGTTCTGTTATTGGAATAGGGTATGAGACACAGAGACCGATTTCGGTTGGGTATAGACGACGACGGTTAAGGGAGATCGACAACAGTCATGGGTAACTGGCGTCGGTACAATAGGGTGGAAGTAATTCAATAAAAACCTTATTGTAGAGTTTAGGTGATGTTAAATGGCGATAAATAAGGAGATGGCGAGGTATGTGGGAATACTGAGAACACTCAAAGAGGTGGAAGGGCCAGGATAGGTGATCTAATAAATGGGTGGGTGAAGTTTTTGAGTTTGTCAGAAAGAAGGCTATGGAGGGATGGGGATGTTAATAGAAGAATGATAACAGAAATGGTAACAACTCTATGAACAGAATATAAATGGAAATGATTAATGATAAAACACTTACCAATGTTACAGGTCCAATGGTTGGGTGGTGGTGATGATTGGTTGATGGAATGGAGCTTGGTGTAATAGTGATGCTTCCCGAAATGTTACCATGAGTGCCAATGCTTCTAGATCTATCCTGGTGTTGGCTAAAGATGTTTGAGTGCATAAAAAGACTCTGGTTCTACTTGTATGCAGCTCTCTTCTCGTCTTCTTTGTCTCAAAATATGCCAACACAAAAATGAGGTTGCTTAGGTGAATAATGGTAACCGACGATGGTTCTAGGTTTACCGACATCAGTTTAGGGGTGACCGGCATTGGTTTAGGGGTGATTGACATTGGTTAAGGTGGGATTCCCTATGTTTACTAAAATGGGCAGATCTCTCTTATTTCTTGGGCCAAGTTGGTTTGTTCTTGCGGATTAGAATGAAAACTTCCCTTCTAATCAACGGGAATTTGATTAGAGAAATCTTAGGTATTGATTTTAGGGTTAGACCAAATCTTAGCTCATTAAGGAAAGTAAGACTTAGTTATTGTTATTTATGGAAACATGTCAAGAATAGGTCTAGGGTGAGGTGGTTGGATGAGGTGTCTAGGTGAGGTGGTGGGATAGAAATTAAGATAATTAGATAATAAATATTGTAAGGATAAATATTAATTTAATTAAATTAATAGTGGTGTGGGGTGGAAGGGGCCTTAGTTAGGTGAGTATGTTTGAGTTGGTTATTTGACTAGAGACCAAGGGGAGTGTGACCCATTTTTTTTGTCTACACCTGCAAAACCCCAAGACAAGCATCAAAAGCCTAAAAAATAAAGATGCATATGAAGGGGTCATACTAACCTCAGGAGCCATAATGGGGGACTTACTAATTGAGTGTTTCACTACATATTAGACCCGATGTATTTCTATGTGCAAGTGTGTCCAATCATGCCCTAGGTGCTCTTGTTCCAATCACACTTTTTGAATGTAGCAAGAAATAACTATGTAGAAATGTAATAGAATGGTGGATGGAATAGAATAAACTTCCCTCCTATGCAATGTAATACAGATGAACCAGCCTTGTGCCTTATGATGCAGCTAGATGGATGTAAATGGAGCATTTGATGGATGTAACCTTAGGTGATGATAGTAGTGACTAGTGTTTGGTCCCTCATTATGGTTTTATATCTTAATATTTATATGTTTATCTTGTTTTAATTTTATAATTAACCCAGAAAAGGATGACCACGGGAAATATAAAATTTCCAAATAGCTAGAAAGTGCCTAAAAAGTGGAGGGAAAGAGGAAAGAGGATTAGGGCACCCCAACTGGGACCAAGATTCTTATCGATGCCCCAGTACTAGCTTAGTTGCCCCAGTTAAATGCAAAACAACATGGAACAACATAAACAAATTGGGCATCCATGTGTGAGAGGTCAGCAGTAACAACAGAAAGCAAAGTAAAATGGCCAAAAGATAGGGGTTAATTAGTACTTTCTTCACTCAAAAACCATATGAATAGTAATATGAGACCAGAACTAAATAATGTCTAAAGTGTGTGATTTTGTGAGTACAATACACACATAATAAGCACACATGGTTCATGGATGATTAAATGAATGTTTTGAATGATGAATGTATGTAATGGAAAATGAAATGAAATTTTTGTAGGACTTATTTGGGGGACCTCTCGATACATTGTGCTTCCAAAAATAATAACTATAGACTTTTAAGGATAGTGAGCTAGTTGTTAACCAAGTCAGAGGACTAAATGAATCTAAGATTCATTAACTTAGATCCTATAAAAATAGGGTATGAGAGCTCATAGATTATTTTTATTCTTTCAAAATTTTCGCCATACCAAGGAAATGCAAAAAAATCTAGATAGACTAGCCATAATACTAGTAAGATTTAATGTTTCTACCTAGGTCATAAAATACGAGGAGAAACTGCATGTCAAGGTGGTAGTGAGCCTCATGGTACCTGATAATGATATCAACTATAAATTATTCAAGAATGAGCAGTAGATCATCAAGTTCATCTAAGAAGAATTCAATTTTTATCCAAGGAAAAAGAATAAGTTAAAACAACAATAATGGGACCAAATTGTCTAGCTAAGGTCAAAAACGTTTCCCCAAGGATTAGTTACCTTAGAATCCATTTCCAACCCAAATGACCAAATGAGAAAGTAAAAGGTAAATGCAAGTAATATCATTTAATGAAATCTAATTTTTGTTTTCCTTCATGCATTATGTATTGAATATAAACCTTTAACCCTCTTGTCTTTATTTAAATCTGTGTAGTCCTTCCTTATAGAGCTTTGATTTTATTTTGATTTCTTGCATGATAGTTTTTAACATGTCAATTATACATGTTTAAACCCTATTTTATTTTAGTGCATCAGATTTTTTTAAGTTTACATTATCTTTTCCCCTCTCTCTTAACTCTAGACCCTACGAAAACATAGTTTATATTTAAATTATTTGCATTCTTAGGTTATAGGTTAGATCTAGTGGGTTAAGACACACAAGAACCAACCTTCTCTAGAGTTTTATATCACTCCTAAAATCCCACATTTTCAATATCGTCCCATTTTACAATTTTTTTTTGAATATTCATTGAAGAATATTCAGGGGCACAAAATTTTTTGTGTTAATAGAAAGGTCATGTAAATTAGTGTCTTGAAGGTTGTAGTTTTAGCTTAGTAGGTTGAGAAACAACATTGATAGTGTCTTTAGAAGAAACCTTGGGGTCATTATATTTTCCTTTTAAATTAGATTTGATTTGAAACTTGACATTCAATGGATTAGGGGAGCTAGCATCATACTTAAGTTTGTTCATGTGTAACAACTTATCTTTACATTCTTTCATTGTATGATATAGATGGTCAAAATATTGAAACTTATCAAACATGAATAATTATTACAATGGAGGAAGAAAAATTTGAACATACAGGTCTTGTAACTCAATGTCAGTTAATGTGTGTATACACCTAATTTTTCATACATGTTACTAATCACTTTTTTGTGCAGATAAGGTTCACTTATGCATCTATTCCTTGAACGGGTGCCTTAAGGGGCCAAAAAAGAATGGGGTATGACTATAAACATGGTCATTATGGTTTATATAAATTACATAGAGATAAATACCACTATGTGGTCATAGCGTTAGTTACCCTTACCTCCATCATTCCTTTTATGTCACACACTAGAACTCACGACATGTACTTGTATTTGACTTCATCATTGATACTTTTTTCACTTATTTTCCCATTGATACATGACACATTTTCACTCGACTTGACATTGAGTTCCCCTTGGTTAATGACATTACCCACATGTGATAGTTTTTGTGTTAATTTTTATTGTGGAAAATGCCATCACTCGTGGAAAATGACGTCAAGTATATATGCATACGACACCCAAAAATTTAATGGAAGAAAGGAATGACATGAACAAGCCATCTACTCTACTCTTTTGTTCCATCTTCACTTATGCTCACTCTGCTCCTAGTTTATGTTTCACTTGATTTGAATTGAATACTCTTCTTGGTTGTTATATTTCTTGCATGATTTGGTCACCTATAGTGAGTCTAGGATAGGAATGGTGTTCCCCTTCTCCACCCATAGCAATTCTCTCTTGGAAAATTGTTTCTCTAGACAAATAGATGCAATAGTGACAACCCCATAGGTATGTTATCTAACTCTCTTTGTTATTTTTCATATATTAGTTCATCTTCTTTCCCATTTATCTATGTTAGTTTAGTATTATATGTACATCGGTGCTAGTTATTATATTACTCTTATATGATCAACTCCTTAGCTTTATTTTATTTACATTTCAGTTATATTTTAGTTTTATATATTGTATATTCTTGTATTATATTTATATCGGTCTACATATCTCCTTCATTAATCAATATCCTAGAATGGTACTCTCCTTTATATTGATTACGGGCCTTAGAAACCCTAATTTAACCTAGTGTAGGGATCACTACCCTCTGGATATGTAACCTTAGTACTCGTTGTATCCCATGTAAATAAATAAACTATGTATTGGTCCATGTATGTCTCCTCTTTGTTTCCTCATACCCTTGTGGAATGCAAGACATAGGAGTGTAAGCCATTGAGATACATTCTTTTCCCACCATACATGCTCTTTAACCCGACATGAATCTTACAGACCTCCTGAGAGATAAACTCTCGTTAAAATCATCCATCTCAAATATTGCATTTCAAATCACCAAAATTCAAAAAACCTAAAAAATAGTCTATATAGACACCATTGTTCAGGGAAATACCATCTCTTCCTGCAAAATTTTCGCATGACACCATTTTCCCATGTGTATCTTTATTGCATGGATGATCATGTCTCCCAATAAAACCCTATGCCATTGGACCATATACAAACATTTGATAAGACTGATAATTTTGAAAGTAAAGTTTTCCAAAACCTTATTTTTCACTTCCAAATTGTAAAAATGTCACCTTTGAGGATATTTTTGGCTCAATTTGACCCCCTTAATTTCTCCATGGGATATTTCTATATTCCTACATCTCCTCTTCATTCTCCTAAATTTTCTAGTTCTCATGCTACAAGCACTAATCTTCCTACTTTCCCTTATCTCACTCGTGGTACTCTATTGTCCTAACCTTGCCCATATGATCATTCAGAGAAGGGTAAATTCATAGAATGTAATGTGATTGAGGTTGAGAAAAATATATTTTGTATCCATCATTAAAAATATTGACAAAAATGAATAATTTACTCCTAAGAAGGATGGAGGCTTCCTAAGGATACCTATCGATGTCATGGAGATTACTATACTTCATCCTTATCATGATCAAAATCTTCCCTATAGTACTGATCAAGGCATGTATATTCAAACCCCCACTAATGAACATGACAATCACAGCCAAACACCCACCTCTAAATTCCATTATTTTTATATGGATCCTAACATGGTGATAGGAAAACTTCAAGATCAGATGGCCTGATCCAAAGCTACCACCACAACTAGTATGATCTAAATGTAAAATCAAATTTTGTAAATAAAATATCAAAATGTGGTGCCTATCATACCTCCTTACACACCTCCTCCATTATTATATCTGCATAGGAATCATATTCCTCTTAATCTAGTCTGGAACAAGATGTTACAAACTATCCAAAATGAGACTTTTAGCTCCTTACATCATGGCCATGGACTTAGGAGAGACTTTCCCTACCATCTCTTATTATGGATGCATGGATCCACCCCTCTACCTTAAAACCTTTGGCAACCTCTTCAAAGCATGAATTCAAACAAACACTTATGCAACCACTATAGAATGGTATAACCATATTCCTCCCAACTCGATAGTTGATTTAGAACATTTAGTTGAGGCTCTCATCTCTAAATTTTAGGAACATGACCCTTTAGAAAGATTCATCAACCTTAAGAAAGGTATGCACAAAATTACCCATGACTTTATTAAGAAATATAAAACACTTTCCATACAACCAAACCATAATCTTGATAATCAAATCTTATGTAAAATATTCATTAAGGCCCTTATGCCTACCCTTCAATACAAATTTAGGTCCTTCTCTCCTAATACGATGTAAGAATCCCTCAAACAAGCCAAAAGACAAGATCACCTCATGCATGAATTCAAATGTGATTCTAATTCATCTCCTAAACTTAAAAGAACAATACATGTAATCAGACCTTTAAATATTCTAAGAGTAAAAGGAGTGGGGGAATGTCAAGAATTTCCTTAGCACCCCCCTTATACTCCTTTATCTTATACTAAGCTTCTCCAAATTCTTTCCAATCCATGAGTTATCCCTCCTTCAAAACAAGCATTACCCAAATTTAGAGGTGATATATTTTCTTAGTGGTATGCCCCTATAGGACACTCTCATATTGATTATAAGGACCTTAGGAAATTTTCCCTAGATTTATTATTGGGCTCTTCCTTCGATTACTCCTGCATTATACAAGAACATTATGAAAAATATCAACCTTTAGAGAAATCTCACTCCAACCATCAAAATAAGCATCAAAAAAACCTCATGAGAAATATCATCAAAATCATAGATCCTTCCTAAAATCAAATCCTCATATATATTCTCAATATGTTAATGTGGATAAGGTAAACTATAGACATAGACCATCCCATAAAGATCTCATTATTAAACTAAACAAACCCTCTGATAACCCACCATTGTTTGATACTTCCCAAGACTTACTAATGGTGGAACCCACTCCCACTGTCAAGCTTCCACATGTGGTGTCATAGGAAGTACAAAGTAAGGATCTTATCCTTCTTCTTATGAGATATCTCATATTAATTAAAACCGTCATCAAGTTTGGATATGTATTTTACTACACCACAACCATGGTATCACTATGAAAGTTATTCCAAGCCTCATTGGAACTTTTTAAATAAGATAAAATCCCTTACATGTAAGATACCATTTATGGAACTCATGCTACCTCAGCTTTAAATCAAAATTTCCTTCTCTAGTAGTACAACACTTTGAGGATCCTTCTAGTGAGTCTCTTAAGGATCCTATTACATCTACAACCCCAAAAATTCATCACATAAAGACTACGATATCACCCTTACAAAATTTACATTTGAGTTTCTTATCCTTGGAATTTGTGGAGGATGACATGATTACTAATAAGGTCTTATTTCATGTGGATGACCTGTTACTTATTAGTGTTATCATCCATGATATACAAGTGTGTAGGGTCCTCATGGATAAAGGATCAAGGATCAATATAGATTCTTTCTCCCTCATCAAGAATCTCAGATACTCTATCAATGACCTTAATCCTACCCACTTGACTTATTGTGGATTCAAAAAAACAAAATAAAACCCCATAGGATGCATCTAATTACCCATCACATCTGGACTCAAAATGATTTGTACTAATCTCATTATTCTAGATCATCCTCTCTCATAAAACTTCTTATTGGGCCAACCATGGACATATTGCATGTGCTCTGTCACATCATCTGGGTATAACTTTATTAAATTCATACATAACAACCAACGCTTTAGGAATGATTTTGATGCCAATCCTTAGGATGTCCTAGTACAATTACCCAATTATCCTATCATAATACCAACTACTCCTAAAATCCAAAAGTATTATGTACCCAAAATTATTTGTTCATAGGAATAAATTCCAAGATAAATTAGCATATTCAAATCAATAAAAATAATCTTCCTTATGACATTTTGATTTGGTTACCTCTAGTTCTCCTACCTTGAGAACAATTTCCCCCTCAACCTAAGATGGAGGAACCAATGAGTGATGCTTGAACCTCCAACCACTTAGAATGTAATGAGTTAGGAATTACACAACTCTTTTTCGGACACCCTCCCCTTTCACCTAAATATTTTAGCAAGATTGGTTTCTCAAAGAAGGAGGAGGTTCCTAATCCTAAAAAATGAATTACTTTTTCCCCTACTCTTGATAAATATTACATCATTTCACAATATGATTCCAAACAATTAGAGGTATTTCACTATTAACATTCCTTGGCCTAAATATGGTCTTCTCAAATTGAAACTAATGTTATTGACATGTCTTACGAGTATCGTATACATGATACTAGTAATAATAAGGATGAGGAAGAAACACTTCCTTATGTCCCACCCACTAATCCACCACTCCTTAATGTTTCATATATCATAGAACATTTCTCTGACTATGCTTCGCGTCACCCTCCCATAGAAACTACACCACTTGTTCCACCCTCAGAGCTAACCTTTGCACCCAACACTGGTCTCAATGCTCCTAGCACAGCCATTATTGATTCCACATCTAGACAGGTCACCTTGAATGTTAGGGTATTAGGTGTTGATAGATTATTTCTAGACAAAAAAGAGATGATAGTAAATACATGGGCCTATAAATCAATTTAGAATACCATGGGCATCTCCCTACCTTATACAATGAAGAGTCTATTCTAGAAATCTTGTATGTGTGAGAGAATAAACTCCTTCATCATCATCATAAATTGGGAAACTTCTCCAAAACACATATGGGCTTCGATGATTATGTTTTTATTGTTGATCCCATCTAGGATGAAAACAAATAAGTTACTTGAGGCTCCATATCATTTCCAGGATGGTAATATTATGCTATTAAAACCAAACATTATTGTAAATATTAACTATGATCCTACACACATGTTCATGCTTGGTGATTTCTTTCCTTATTTACATTATTGTCACATATAGGTATTACGAAAACATAAATAAGTATTGATATGGGGATATTCTGATATGCTTGATATTTATCTTGAGATTGTTTCCCATAATATCATTACTTACATCGATGTCACTCCCGTTCGGAAAACGATAAGGAAATTCCTTCCCAATATTAATGATTTTTGTTATAAAGAGCTCATAAGACTCTTGGGCACAAAATTCATTCATATAATGGACTACTCTGAATGGGTGTTCACTATCATCTTGGTTTAGAAAAAAACCACTTTTCCTATTTGTATTTTCATTGAATTTAGAAACCTCAACCTTGTTTGTCCTATGGATAAATTTCCTTTACCCTCCATTAACTCATCAACGCGACTAAAGGGTAAAAAATTTATCTCTTATGGATGGGTTCTCAAAATACAACAAAATCTAGATTTTCCCTAAAGATCAACGCAAGCCAACCTTTACGGTACAATGGGGAATTTATTGTTATATAAAAATTCCCTTCAAACTCAAAAACATCAGCATAATATATTAACACAACATGCACGTCTTTATGACATCATACACAAAATATTTGAATCCTACGTTGATGATCTACTTGTAAAATATCAAAGCATCGATGATCATGCTCATGGCTTATACATTGCCTTAGCATGCCTTTGTAAATACAAGTTTCATCTCAAACCCAAAAAATTCATATTAAGGGTCACATGGGTAAAAATCCTAGGTTTCTAGATATCTAAATGTGACAATGATTTTAACCCAGCAAAAAATTAAATCCATCCTTAACATGCCATGCCCATCGTACATAACATACGTGTGCACTTTCCTCAGAAAAATTGGGGGAATCCAAATATTTGTCCCTGAGTTTACCTATAGAACTCATGTCATAAATAGCTTACTTTTTAAGGCTACTAAATTATAATGGGCCAAATATTTTTAGCAATCTTTCAACAATAGGAAACACTTTTTATCCTCATTACCAACCCTGTAACATCCTTCACCAAATCAACCTTTGCTATTATATACCTCTTCCACTCTGGTGTCTATAGGGAAATGTTAGCATGAGAAGATTAAAAGGATAAGGAGCGTGCCATAAATTATGTTAATCAAGAACTAATAGATTATAAAACGTGATATACTTCCATTGATCAGGTTTTCCTAGCTATATATTACACAACCACAATGTTGCATCACTACATGTTATATTAGAATATCTATGTCATTATCCATATGAATCCCTTACATCACTTATTCTCACATGCCATCCTCTCGAAGAAACACGTCGGGAAGTGGATGGTCCTCCTTATTTAGTTTGACCTTTGTATCATAACACAAAAAGTGGTATAAGGCCAATTCATAGCAAACCATTTAGATTCTGCCCCCATATTCTCTCCTCAGTCCATTCATGATGCATTACCTGATGAGTGAATTCTCCTCATTGAGGGCATAAACAATGCCATTACCATAAAATATCACTATTATAGCTTCACAGCCGGTCTCAAGGCACAATCCTCTAATATCAGTAATGAAGTGCCTTCCCCACCTAAAACCAAATTGAAGGCTAAAATAATTGAGAATGAGGTCACCATTTATCTCCATGAGGGTACATGGATGCTATACTTTGATGGGTCAAAATTACTTCAAGGAGCTAGGAAGGATGTGTACTCACCGATCCCTTTAGTCAAACTTTCCTTATTTTCTATCAACTTGAGTTCAAATTCAGCAACAACATTATTGAGTATGAGGCTCTTATAGTAGGCATATAGGCCACCTTATTCAAAGATGTATCTTATCTCCATTCCATGGGCAATCCTTAGTTGGTGTTTCGATAGTTTAGTGGCGCATATTAGTGTAGACACTAAATCACACACTTTGGGTATCTATCTAGTCCTAATGATATCCTATTATTCATATGATTCCTAAGTAAGAACAAACTAATTAACCCATGTCTTTGGCCATCTTTTCTTTATTTATGTTTTCTCTGTAGATTTTGCACTCCTTCTAGCCTAGTATGTATGTTCACACTTTGGCATTTCTCACTTTAGACACTAGCACCCAGCCAAGATACCAACATCAAGTGCCATTGACCTCTTTGTAATTTCCTCACATCTTTTGGGTCATTTCTAATTTTTTGGTCATCTTATATTTTTAGTAGTCGGCATTTTGAAGGTTAATTAAGAAATTCAAGCAAGGGAATCATATAAATATAAAGTTATTTGGTAATAATAAAGGATAAGCACTACACATTAGCTATTACCACCTAAGGTTGCATCCAAAGGATATTCTAGAGCATTAAAGCATCCATTCTAGCTTCACAATTGACAAGGGACTGCATTCTTCCACATACACTTTATGGGACGAGAAGTTCATTCTTTTATGTATACATTTATCTATATTTTCTACATCTAGTTATTGTTTTTTATCAAGTGCAATGCACAAAAGAGCCACATAGGGCATAATATATTCACATACATACACACATATAAGTACATTGGGTCTGAAATTCTGTGTAGCATTGAGTCATAAGATCACTCATTTGACAGCTGAGGATAGTATGACCACTCATTTTCATTATGTTCTTTTTGGTATTTGATGTGCTTTTAAGGGTTTTGTAGGTCAATAATTTATTATAGGTTATCATTGACATCAACAATCATTGTGTGACATACTAGTGATAAGAAATGAAGGAATGTGAACATATCGGGACCCATCGAAGGAGGTTTCCAAAGGTTCTAAGCATTCAAAAGTGCCCAAAACTGATCTATAATAACCACAGACACGCCAGTCAAGGAAAATATTATAGGCATACATACTTTTTAGGCTCTATACAACACTTATCCCTCTCTATTCATCATTTTGTCACTTCAGCATAGTCAAAATTAATTACAAATCAGTTTAACTCTTTCTATCCCTTCTTTGCAACTAGGGTTTCATAATTTCTAGCTTATTTTTCTTGGGTTGAATTCTTCACTTATTTGTTTATTCATTTACTACTAAATTGTAATCAGATTTAGTCATTTATAAATTCTATATTTTCTTAATAATTTTGGTGAACCCGTCGCTCGAATCCACCTTCTTTCTAGGGTTTTTATCATATTTTCACTATGGCTCAATCTTATGGTGAATTTACTAAATCCCACCTTAAAGAGATTAATGATCATATTGTTGAGCATCCTTAGGATACAGACTTACTTTTATTCACTTCTCATGAGGAGGACACCAATCTTTCAAAGGTTAATGCACCTACATCCATCCATGCCTCCATGTCCATCGCTACTCAACTCCCTGCTTCCACTCTTCCACCTATTTCCACTATTCCCATTTCTATTCCTACACCCACCAACCATTTTACTCCACTTCTTATTTCTCACATGTAGAAGTATCTCTCACTGGAACTCCAGACTTAGCCTCCCTTTATCAAGATCTTCAAGTTCAAATCAATCAATTACATTAGGATACTTCTCGTGCATCTCAAGCTTTAGATTTCACTTTATTACTTCATACCCCATTCACACCCACCATTTCCTCTTACCCACTTCCTCCTAAATTTCTCACCCCTGAGATTCCCATTTTCAATGGGCATGGTGACCTACAAGAGCATCTCTGACCATTTCATGTGGCATGTCTAGACTTTGCAGATGATCATATTCTACTATCTAATCTCTTTCCTTGCATTTTTCATGATTATATGATGCGTAAAAGTAATGATAAATAGATCGTACCAAACCACGAAGAACTTAGATGCTAATTAAACACCATGCTTAATAAGATGAAATTTATTCACAAAAATAACTTTACATAAACCTTTGTAAACAAATGAGCAAAAATATCATATATTATTATGGAACTCAATGAAATATAATGAGAGTGGGAATTTATTATATAGGCAAGAAATATCAATCTAAGACCTAGTCAAGGTCTTAGATCAAGCCATAAATCAAGGAAATAACTAGTCATCAAAGAACTAGTCATCAAAGATCTAGTCAATACCATAGATCAAGGAAAGAACTATAGCTAACAACTAGATAATATCTCCCTAATATCTAAATAGAATAAAATAAATATCCACCCACATAAGTGGGTGAGGATAAATACAATAAAGGTAAATAAGTTACCTAGGTGAGCATGAGTTAAGGTAAATAAATACCTACTCTAACACCCCCCCTCAAGTGAAGCTAGGGGCCCAAAACAAAAGTGGCATATACACAGTATGAGTCTCAGCAACTAGGCCTGATCAGGTATTCATGTACAATATATCCATGAAGAAATATTGAACCAAGATTAGGAAATAATCCTTCTAGAAAGAAATAGAAAGGAGAAGAAGAATAACGAATATTTTCTCACAAACACTCCCCAAGAACAACTTCCAAAACCCCAAGCATGACATGCAACTCAAGGTAGCGAGGAGATGCTAAAGGCTTCGTAAATATATCCACAACCTACTGCTAAGTCAGAATGTACTCCAAGCAAATAACTCCATCCTAAATCTGCTGACGAATGAAGTGCATGTGTATCTCAATATGCTTGGTCCACTGGTGCTCAACATGGTTACAAGAAATGTGAATTGAACTTTGGTTGTCATACCAAAGTATAGTCGGTGAATCTTATGGGAATCCAAAATCTATCAATAATTGTCAAAGCCAAATAATTTACTAACCTACTTTAATTGTTACCTTGTATTGTGCCTCTAAAGATGAAATTGGAATAGCTTGTTTATTTTTACATGCTTAAACAACTAGAGAAGAAACAAGATAAAAACGATAGCTAGAAGTGGAATGCATGTCATCAATAGAACCTGCCCGATCTAAATCTATATATCCAACCAACTGAGTAGAATCCCTAGTGTAGTGTTGTCTAAAGTGGGAAGTGCCCTACAAATAGGGGAAAATCCTTTTAGCATCCTGTAAGTGACTACTATGAGGAGAATGTGTAAACTGAGATATAAGCCCTACTATAAATGAAATATCATGGAGATTATGGGTCAAGTACATGAGACTTCCAGCCAACTTCCTATACAATGTAGGATCAAAAATTGGTGTGGTACATGTGGAAGTAAAATTAACCCAGACTGAAAAGGAGATGGAATTGGATTACAATCAGCCAATCAAAACACTGAAAAAGATCATGCGTGTACTTTTTTTACTCAAATGAATCCCTAAAGTTGTCTTAGAAATTTTCAATCTAAGGAAATAATGTAATAACCCAAGATCCGTCATCTCAAACTATGTAGAAAGATCCCATTGAATAATTTGAATGTGAGAAGAAGAGCTTCTAGTAAGTAACATATCATCAACATACAAGACAAGTATCACAATATCCTCGCCAACATTCTAGAGATATATTGTATGATCAGATTGGAAATGAACAAAACTAGTAGATAGAAGAAAATAATCCATCTTCTCATACCAATCCCAAGGGGCTTGCTTGAGATGGTAGAGATACCTTCGAAGTCTAAAAACAAGAGAATAATGCTAAACAAATCTAGTAGGTGGCTCCATGTATATCTTCTCTTGTAAATATCCATGTAAGAAGGAACTCTTCACATCCATATAGTATACGGCCCATCACTGTGATGTAGCAACAACAAGTACAAGGCGTACAGAATCCATATTGGCAACGGGTGCAAAATTATCATAGCAATCAATACCTTCAACTTGTCAAAGACCCTTTGTAACAATATGAGCCTTATACTTGTCAATGGACCCATCAACTTTGTATTTGGTTCGGTATACCAACTTACACCTATCCATATTTCTTCCTTTAGGAAGAGATACTAAATCCCAAGTATGGTTCTTCAGCAAAGAATAATACTCAGCTTCCATCGCATCATCCCACTCCTATATCCCATGAGCCTATGAAAAATATTATGGATCCTCAAAAAGTTCCTGACACAAAATTCTAGAACCTATAGAATGTGTGTGATGATGGCTAGTGGATGGAAGATACGGAATGAAAGGTGTTTCCTCATAAACTGTAGTATGAGCCCACTTAGGCATATTGATAACATCAGTGGGAATAATATCCTCATCGGCATCTATAACCTCTTCATCAACCTCCTCAAATAAATTATCCTCGAGATGAGATAAAGAAGAAGTAGGCATGGAATAAGATGAAGAATCATGAGGTTTGAAGCACTCATCAAATTAAAAATGTGTTCAAAAAATAACCTCATGAGTATCAGTATCTAAAAGTTGATAAGCTCTCATGTCCTTACAATACCCTACAAATATCAAGGGTTTTATCTTCTTTTCTAAGGATTTCCTTTGCTTCTTAGGAACAAAGGCCCAAACATCGCTCCCAAAGACTTGAAAAAAAGAGACATTTGGATTAGTGTTGGACCAAGCTTCCTCTGGAGTCAAATTCTCAAGTGCTCTATGTGGTTTGCAATTTTGAATGTAGTTAGCACAGTTAATTTATTTTTCCTAGTAGATATGAGGTAAATCTCAAGAATGCATTGTGAAGTTAACCATTTCCTTAAAATTTTAATTCTTTTGTTCTGCTAAGAGTTTTTTTTATGGAGTATGAGGAATAGAATGTTGGTGAATAATTTCATGAGTTGCTAAAAATTCAGAAAACTTATTACTGAATTACTCCCTCCATTATTAGTAAAAAGGTTCTTTATGAAACTAAAACATTGTTTCTCGACCAAATCCTTGAAGAATTTGAAGTGTGAAAAAACATCACTTTTTTACTTGAGAAAATAAACCCAAGTACACCTCGATAAATTATCAATAAAGGTAAGTGCATACTTATCTCAATTAAAATAGGGGGTAGGAAAAACCATCAAGTCGCAATGCACAAGCTCAGGTGGTGAAGAAGCTCTCTTGGAAAAATTCTTAGGAAATGGATATTGGTGTTGTTTCCCTAATGCACAGCCAGGGAAAACTCGCTCAAGAAAAGAAACTCTAGGAAGACCATCAACCATACCATGAGTGCTCAAATCCTTCAAATATCTAAAATTGAGATGTCCAAAGCTCTAATGCCAAAGCTTACTCTCTGAATCTGCATGAGAAACCAATCATGTCCCTATAGAGGAAGTTTCATTTAAACCCTTAAAGTGATATAGTCTAGAACTATGATCAACAATACCTTGAGCAACAAGTGAATCAAGCTCCAAAAAAGTTTGTAATTCTTCCCCATGTGGTGTAAAAGTCATTGCGTTTCCTTGACCAGAATAATAAATTTGATATACAAAAAATAAAATTTATAGTTATGTTAGGAACATATAGTGCATCTTGGATACTGCCAAAATCAAGGTGTATGTCACATTTTCCCTTAACATAAAGAAAGGAATAATATTCAACCTCAATTTTGGAAGTAGAACTCAAACCTAGAGATACAAAAGACTCCTTAGAAGAAGTCATGTGATGAGAAGCACCAGAATCTATAACCTAATTATCTGCAAGTGGTGACTGAGATCTCTCAACAACATTAAGTGCTTTTTCATGTTGATTAGAATGAGGTGGAGTGGAGATAGAAAATTTTTCGTTTCTTGATTGCATCCTCTAAGGTTTGCATTCTCTTACAACACCTATGTTCTTCATGACCAATGCCCCCACAAAAATAACATGAAAGGCTAGAATTATTCTTGTATTTAGAAGACTCCTTGGGTATAGAGTATTTTTCTTTGGGTTTAGGAGCACTTTGAGACGGAGAAGGGGTGGATTTGGTTTTAATTTTTGGTTTTCCCTTACCCTTAGGATTAGATGCAACTAATTCCTTTTGAGAGGTGGAAGACTCAAGATTAGATAATTTGGATTCTTCCCTAGTAAGTATTTTACAAAATGTTTCTAATTCATGCATTTTAAATGTGTCGCCTAAGGCATACATGCTAGAGAAAAAGGTAGAAGTAAGAATTTGCAATAGTCCTCTCAACTTGGCTAGAATTAAGTAAACAAACTCTTCATCTTTCTTATCTCTTCCACTCCCCTTCAATTGTGTCAACAAATGATTGAACTTGGTAAGATAATCTATAATTGATGGAAAATATTCAATATTAAGAGAGGTGATCTCAGTTTCAAGTTACATGGCTCTCATGTGAATAAACCCTCCAATTTCTCCCATATTTTGAAAGGAGACTCACATTTTTCCAAATGAAACAAAATACTGTCACTTACATAAGTTTCTATCAAACCCATACACTCATCAAATTTGCACTAGTATTGAAATTTCTCACATATTCTCTAGAGAAAATTCATTGTTCTGAAGAAGTTAAAGCCCATAAACCTTTTTGTTTAGTTATTGTTTCCATTCTTGGCTTCCATATGTAGTAGTCATGTTATATTAATGACTCAACATGATCTAATGTGGAAGTAGATAAAGATGTCATTCTCAAAAATCAATAAGAAATGTAAGACCCAAGCAATGCAACAAGGCACCCCCAGATTTTGGAACTTTATAATTGAGTGTGTTATCAAATTTTACGCACATGGAAAAATTGGAAAAACAGGGCCTTATTACTATCAAATCACGACATTGGTCCCAGGGACCCACTTCTGGTCGTCAGGTGAGATCGCTCATTTTTTCCAAGAATGCGAACCATCGAGGAGTTCGATAATCTTATCTCACTCAGTTGAGCTAAAACAGTGTCAAATCAGGAATAAAGAGACAAGTCATCAAAGGAGTTTGTGCCTTGTCCTAACTCGACCGTAACTCAGATCACAAGCCTTAGACGAGTTCATGAGTAGGAAATGTAAGTTCAGTAACCGAGTTTGGTTTGTCATAAAAGAATCTCGATAGGAGTGGAGGATGTTTCGATGGTTGGCTCATTGAGGCAGAGAAATGATGAGTTCGATCCATTTTAATTCAACATGGAGAGATTGATGCTTCCTTGCTGGAATATGAATTCAGTTTTAATAACTCGATGGAGACAATAGCTGCCTCAAGATTTGGTCGAGCTTCTTCTATGGAAGAGAATTTCCAAAATGAAAAGGTGAGACAACTCAACTAAAACTTTATCTTGTTCTTCTACTACAGCGGCAAGATTTTACAACAACTGATCATGACCGTGGTCGCATGCAACTAGAACATTAGGATCAACACCAATGGTTCCTTGGGATCACCCTGTGGTAGCTGTCGTAATTGACTCTCTCTAGAGGCCACTCATTTTCTGAGATAAGTTTACTTCTCTACCCTGTAGCTGCTGCGTATATCCAATTACTTCCTCACGGCACTTTCCTAGGAGAATTTTAGTTCTACGCTCAAAGCGGCCGAGCATTCGATGCACAGGCATGTTGCAGTATAGTAGAAGCCTTTTTGAGCAAGTAAGTCGTCCAGCTATGTTATTTGATCAGCATCGAATGCATCCTCAAATTCGGGATTTTCCTTCAAGATATTTTTATGAAAATTGATTAAGTGACAGTGAGAATGTTACCAGGAGACCTGAGGAAATTTATTACAAAGATTCTCTATCGAGATCTTACTTGTTTTACGATGCAACTCATGGAAGTGGATCTCATAGAGGTGGAACTGTTTCATATCAGAATATTCATGGAGCATAATTTTCTTTGCAATTATATGAGCATCTTCAACGAGTCACTAAGTTGGCAAGCATAAAGGATTCCGTCAGAATTATCACACCTTACAAGCTACAACTGAAATGTTTGCACCAAGAAAATGATGTCTCCTCACGCTGAGTGGAAAGGTGGAAATTGGTGGCCATCTGTCCAAAATGAGATATGGCCAAATGATAACGAAACCCTGCATTCCAATCGCGGACGTGGGAAATAAGGTGAGCAATGCCAAGTGGGTTTTTGTGGATGGCAAGCCAAGGAAGAAATTCCACGCAGGGGAGATTCAAGCAAGCACTGCCAAGTGGAAATTTTGGGATGGAAAACCATGTTGTTTACTCCACGTAGGGGAGAAATTGGATCAGATTTCCAAGTGGAAAAATTATGATGGTTGTCTGTCATGAAAACCCCGTGCAGCTTGGAGTGGTCCGAGTCTTTTTGTGAGTTACCAGGAGAATTAAAGTGGCAGTTACAAATTGGGAGTTGAGTAATCTTCCGATCAATAAAGGAGGATGATGGTGAGATGGTTGAAGATGGGTCGACGTTGGAAACAGTATCCAGTTTCAGGCTCACAAAAAATAAAATGCCTTCTCATGGAATACCGTAATTACAGCTTACAGAAGATACAAGTTTCCTTACAGCAACAGACAGATGCCCAACCTGATCAGTTCACCTTTTCCAGCATACTTCTCCTCATCCTCTATATAGCTCTGAGCATTTGGTGGTCGTGAGAAACTCCCACGCACAGGCAGCAGGCATGTTGCATTATAGTAGAAGCCGTTTTTAGCACTTCAAGCAGACAGCTAGAAAAAAAATATTCATTGCCGTATACGATGGATTGGAGTCACACTATTTAAGGCTTCATAAAATTTGCCGGAGTCAGGAGATGGAAGTTTATTACCATGCAGAATGAAACGATTCATATTTCTCAGCATGTTTTCTCCTAGAAACGAATTGAATGTGAAGGTCAACTCTGAAATACCTGGTCGGCCGTTTTACATGCTACATCCTTGTTACTCGTAAATGGTCTCTTTTAGAAACTCTGAGGGTAGAAGAAATATTTATACCCTTCCATTGTGTACGTCCAATCAGACAATAAAAATATTCTTTTACCAGGTTCAGAGAAACTTGTTTTAATAAATGGACGAGTATATTGTAGTTTCAAGCTAATTTTATCTAGCTTTATTTCTATTAGCTTTGATCCATGACTAAGGAAGAATTCATATGGTTGTTACCTATACATTTTTCCAAAGTCCTCTTGGTTGCCCCAGTTGTTCAATGTATTTTTTTGAAGGGCTTATTTTATTTGTTGTAGATTGTAACATAAAGGATCTTTTTAGTTTCTGGAAAAATGAGTATATTGTGTAGCTCACAGCTACCCATTCCATACTAAGATCCCAATAGTGGCATAATTGTTGATTGGAGCCGAGATTTCCGAGTGCACTACCAAAATACCGAAGGGCTCTTTGTCCAAGAATCAGTCTTAAGGGTGTCTATCGACATGTTATGGGCATGAACCTGGGTCATCATCATGGCAGCATTAGGTCTTTATTGGTAATGGCATTTTATCATTGTTTGGAAGGTACAAATTGTGCTTATTATGGAAAAGACAAAACATTATTACTACAAGTGTTATATGATAAGGAAGAACCATGAGCATTGTGGTAAAACCATTCTTTTTAGAAATATTGGGTTAAGCTCGGTATTCAAGTGAGTTTGATCCCAGGAAAGGTAAGATTGTTTGCTGGATGAAGAAATCGGTGACTTCGCAAGGAGCTCGTGGTGATGTTTCATGAAGTTTGAATGTGGAATGCATAAATGGCCTTGAGTTAACAAAGGAAAATGATAAGAATCGAGTTTGATAGCTCACCATTTGAAGGACTCAATGCAAAAGAGCACGATTACCAAAGCAAGGAAAGAGTTAGTGCGGGGTCATAAATCGAGTTCAACACCGAGTTAGAGGATTCGAAGCTCATCGAGTTTGGCTTTGTGCAGACTCTATCCACATGGACCCCCCTCCTCTTCAAGTCAAACAGGTCAACGGGGGGTCCCAACATTATGTTAATTAAATTAATATTTTTATTTAAATATTTTAATAATAATATTTATTATTATTATTTAAATATTCTTTTAATTAATTGAGAAGACTAGGTCATCAGGAAATTAATGACCCATGATGGAACCTTCTCAGGTGGTTCAACTAACTGCAATAAATACATCATGGGCCTTCAATTTAGGAATGTAATTATGACCATTTCCTCTTCTTTCTCACATATTCTTCTATAAATGTAAGTTGGAAGCTCATTTCAAGGGGTTCCAACAGTTCAGATAAGTTGGACAGTTAGATATCTCAAGGGAGTGTATACTTTTCAAGAATCCTCTCTCTTCTGCAAGTTGTTCTTGTGTGTTGAGAGAACTTTCAAGCCTCCTCTTCAAGACTGTAATGGAAACTATTGCCTCTTCTGAATGTATGATGCATTGTGCATGTTATTGAAGCAATAAAAGTGTGTGTTTTGTGACTAATCTCGGTCCTTTCATCCTTTTATGCTTCTTTGTGCCTTTCTCATACTTGCAGGTACACTGTGCAAGTTTAAGTTTCTATTGCAGGTTCTTGGAGTTTTGTGCTTATCGAGTGGTGAAGTATTGCATGTAGTTGAGTTGTGGTGTCTGTTCACCATTCTTGAGTTCATCCTTCTTCACTGGGAAACTAGTATATTTCTCAGTCTGGTAAAGTTTAACAAAGGGAACGGGCTCTTATTTTGTGGTATCCTGTACCCTCTCTAAGTTGCAGTAGGTGAAGTTGACCTGTGGTGCACACACCCTCTTCAAATTAACCCTTCCTGAGTCTGAAGACACCCTTTATTTGGTGCATCACCATCCCTAGTATAGTTTCATTTCTGTAAATCTCTTTCCCTAAAACCCCATGAAAATGTTAGCATAGGACTAGATAATCATTTTTGTTACACTAGGAGTAGTACAGCACTTAGTTTAGGAAGAGGAAGCCGACCTTCTCTGGAGGTTCACCTCGAGCCCAAGTCCCACAGCTTGAGAGGTGATCCCATGTGTCCCAATCACACCGAACATCCTATTCATATCCTGGCCATTCGGAGGGTGTAGTGATTTGGCGACAACAGTTTTTGGCACACCCGGTGGGACATCACAGAAGTTAGAGTTCCATCTTTCAAAGGTGTCTCATTATCAAATTGGAAATCTTAAGCCACCGTGCGACCACACACAACAGTTTTTTGGCACGCCCGGTGGGACAGAGAGTTGGTACTTATCTTCTCACTTACACAAGTCAAAGTACCTGGCGACTCTATATCTCTGGATTCCAAATCTCAGTGGAGTAACTTATGTGAAGAATTCAGACAAGAGCTTCTTCAAAGAAAGGAAAGTATCAGCATATCAAACTTTCCTTGTCTCCTCTAAAGAGAAGTACAAGAGGCATTTCCACATCCCCAGTTGCAGATTTACCTAGTAGGGGTCATTCAACTCCTCCTTACGAAATATTTCCTCCACCCAGGAACAATCAACCTTTCGTTGCTATGGCAAGGAACCAAGTTTTTCCCCCTTTCAATGCAAGTAGTCCTCTTATGTTGGCTCAACGTGACCCGATACCTGTTGCGGCACTCAAAAGTTTACCCTTCTACACGGGGAAACTCACGTTACTCTAGTGGAGCATATCTTTGATGTAGCCAGCATCTGTGCAATACATAATATCACCGAAGACAACGTTGCAGTTAGACTTCTTGCTACCTCTTTCAAGGGAAAAGCGCTTCAATGGTTTCGCAGGTTAGGTGTTGGCACTATAACCACTTGGGATGAGTTGGGAGAAAATCTATGTAAACAATTTGAAGAAAAAAGTGATCACCTATCACTTTTGGAACAACTTACTACCATAAAGAGAGCTTCCCAAGAATACATGAGTGATTTCAACTTCTGATTCCACAGAACTTGGAATAGGATTCCGGCGCTCGTAAAGCCTTCTGCGTATAATGCATTCTTCTACTATTTTCGATCCTTGAATAGCGATGTAGCAGTTATGATCCATTCCATGGGAGGGACTACACTTCCTGATGCTTACGAAGTTTCCATAAGTGCAGAGAATTCTTTGATTCATGCTGGAAAGATAGCTCCACGACCACCAATGCCCTTTTCTCCAGATCTTACGAATCATCAGCCTATCATTGCTCCTATTCCAGTAGACTCCAAGTAACCATATCAATCTCCCCTTGCCTCTTCAAATGACCTATTTGAAGTCAATTCGCTACTGCAAAATTTTGGATATGAGCTCGTTGCACTCAAAAGGCAACAGTTTCAATACAATCGTCCGTATCAGCCACAAAATCAGCAATATCAAGCTAACCGTTCTCCTTTTCAAGGGAACAATCAGCCTCGAAATCAAACTACAAGTCAAGTTCCAAATGTCAGGCCCTTGAACTTTCAGATCCCTCTTGCAGCTAGCTCATCTAGAGCTATAGTACCTGTTCAAAATAATATAGTTCAAGACTACGAATGGTGTTATCCTTGCTCTCAACCTCACAATCAAAATCTTTGTCTCAATGGGGTTCTTAGCCAGGCCCTTATGGTTCAAAGTGTATCTACCCCTTCAGAGTTAACAAACAATTCATCTACGCAATAAGCAGCAGATCAACCACAAGCACCTGAAGAATCCGCTTTGCTAAACTGGCAAGAAGAAGATTTTTGCGGATTGAATATAGATTCTTCATCAGTGGCAGCAAACACTCGTTCCAAGAAAAGAGCAATGGAGCCTCAACCTCTTGAAGCTGATCTAGCATCCACTTCTCAACCTGGGTTTCAAATGGCAGTTGATAAAAATACAGAAAAGAAATCACTAGAAACACTAGCTAACCACACCGCAGGGAAAGATGGTTCTCTAGGCATCACGGTACCCAACAAACATTTTCCAAAGGAGGACCCCAATGCCCAAAAAAGTGTCATCAAATTTGGAGCAATTCCCTTCAGCATAGTGGAACAAATGAAGAAAACCAATCTAAGCATTACCATGTGGGACGCACTCTCGATCCCTTCCCAAAGAAACATGTTGCGAGAAGCTCTGAATAGTTTTAGTACAACCAGCGGATCACCAAGCCATGGAGTGAGAAATGCTACAAGTTTGTCTCAACCGGAAGGGAAAATCATTCCTACAGCAAACAAACCACTGCCATTCTACATTTCCCTTATCATTGGTGACCACCTGGTACATAATTGCATGATCGATTCTGGTGCCAGTAGCTCTGTCATGCCGAAACAAATTACAAATGTACTAGGCATACAATATGCACCAGTTATAAGAGGGGTTGTTCAGCTGGATGGCACAGCTGTTAAGACTGTTGGGGTTATCAAAGGACTCCAACTTACCATTCATGCATGCCCAAGTTTTTCATTCACCCAAGACATATCAGTCATTGATCTCCCTCCCCTCTTTGCCATCTGCCTATCACAAGATTTCACTACCAAGATGGGCGGTTACCTATCAACCGATTGGTCGCATATGATTCTCAGGACTCGATACAGAACCAAAGTAAATATAAGGGCAGAACCAATCTGCCATAATCATGTAGAACCCTACACTGCTAGTCCCATAAGTGGAAATTACACCATCGGTGATCCCAAAGAGGAAGATGCCGATCATGAACCAACCACCCTTGTTGAAGAAGTCCCTGATACTTTGCTAGATGAAGTAAGTAGAGATCATCAGTACGATCCCTACGCTAATGTATTGGCAGAAGAAGAAGTTGGTTTGCTAGTATTGGAAGAAACGGGATTAGGGACTTATTGTATCCATGAAGAAGATACGATCATACCACAACTTGTCAAAACACCAAGTGATTCTAAAGGATTGTGGCAATTGTTCTTCGATGGTTCAAGAAGTAAGAATGGATCCGGTGCTAGTGTTATGTTAATTTCTCCAGAGGGAGATAAGTACTTCTCATCTTTCCGATTGCAGTTCAGTTGCACTAACAATGTTGCTGAATACGAGGCTCTTGTGCAAGGAATTCAGCTAGCCCAAAGGAAGGGAATCAAGGCCCTGACTGTTTTTGGAGATAGTGAGTTAGTTGTTCATCAAGTTTTGGCACGTAGTGTATCCAAAAATGATCTTTTAAGATCATACAAGAACCGAGTCTGGGACCTGATTGAAGATTTTGAAGCTTTTGGAATCCATGCAATCCCTAGAAATCAAAATCAAGATGCAGATAGGCTTGCTACAATTGGTTCACAATACAACATACCAGTTGATATCATGAAAGAAGGGAAGCAATTTGTTAAAATGGTGGTTCGACCAGCAGTCCCTGATAATGTGAGTAGTTGGCAAGTGTTTGATAGTGACAAACAAATTGTCCTCTTCCTACAAGAAGAGGTGGAGTTTGCTACAAAGAATCAAGATAAGTTGCAGGAGTCATATGGTGAGAAAATTATCCAATTGAAAAGCAACAAGTTACCAAAAGGTTTAGTCACTTTGGAATCCATTTTCAATTCAGATGACCAAGCCACAGGACAAAGCCCTAACATGGTGGTCAGAGAAGAGTATTTTGAGGAAGTTGAGGTATCAAATGAAAAATTTCTTAAGATCAAAAAAGTGTGTACTTTTGAAGAGAAAGAAGCTTTCATCAAACTTTGTCAAGAGTATCATGACATATTTACATGGAGCTATAAAGATCTGCATGGTTTTGATCCAGGTCTAGCACAACATACCATCGAATTGGATCCTAATGCTAAGCCAGTTCGTCAGAAATAGAGACCAATTAATCCCAAAATTGAGACACTAATGAGAAAGGAGCTAACCAAGCTCATCGAGGCCTGTATAATTTTTCCCATCAAGCATTCCTCATGGGTAGCCAATTTGGTGCCCATGAGGAAGAAGAATGGAGAGATCCGGTTATGCGTAGATTTCAGGGATTTGAATCGTGCATCATTAAAAGACCATTATCCTCTTCCATCGATGGAGCAGATCCTTCAAATGGTGGCAGGAGCTCAAATATTTTCTTTTCTCGATGGATATTCAGGTTACAATCAAATCCTAGTCCAAGAATCCAACCAATTCAAAACGGCTTTCACTACCAAGTGGGGCACGTATGCCTACAATAAAATGCCATTCGGATTGTCCAATGCTGGGGCTACTTTCCAAAGAGCCATGGACATGGCATTTAAGGGACTAATCAATGATATTATTTTAGTTTACCTTGATGATATAACTGTATACTCTAAGCATGCAGAAGATCACATCACGCATCTAAGGAAAGTTTTCCGAAGGTGTAGGGAATTTGGGGTTTCACTTAACCCCAAGAAATGTATTTTCACAGTGCACGAGGGAAAATTGTTGGGGCATGTTGTTTCAGCAGAAGGATTATCAATCGATCCAGCCAGGATTCATTCAATTATGTCCTTATCTCTCCCAAGTCACAAGAAGGGCCTCCAGAGTTTTCTAGGAACCATAAATTTCATGTGGAGATTCATCCCTCAATTTGTGACATTGGCTAAACCACTGATAGCCATGCTAAAGAAAAACATGCCATTCTCATGGACAAAGGAAGGACGAGAAAGCTTTGAAGCTATCAAAACAGCCATTTCTCAAGCTCCCATGCTTGTGAACCCCAGGTTTGACAAAGATTTTATCCTTTATGCTTTTGCAGGTCAAGAGAGCATTTCAGGGATCCTCACCCAACAAAACAACAACCTGATGGAGCAACCAATCGCTTTCTTCAGTCAATCCCTCAAATACTATGAGTTCAAATACTCATTCATTGAAAATCAAGTCTTTGCGGTTATTCGAGCTTTGAAGAAATTCAAGCACATGTTGTCCAACAACAAGATTCATCTAATGGTGTCTCATCTAGGTGTCAAGGAGTTTTTGCTGAACAAAGAAATGAATGAAAAGCATGTTGGATGGATCATGAAGGTAATGGAGTATGACGTGCACATCAAAGTCACTAAACTTGTCAGAGGTAAGGGTTTATGTCAGCAACTTGCAACAGACATGGAATCAAAAAGTAATGAGGACGTGACACTCCTAAATATTGATGAAAATGTTGATCAAGCTGATTGGTTATCCAAAATGAAGAGTTTCCTCTTCTCGGGAGCATATCCGGTAGACATGGATAAAAACCAAAGGTGAACTTTCCATCTTCAATCTATCCCATATGTTTTGGTAGATAGCATTCTCTTTCAAAAAGATTTGAACGGCGTCCTCCTTCGGTGCATAGGACCAGAACAGGTCAGTAAGATACTAGAAGAATTTCATAAAGGCCTATCTGGAGAACATTATTCCGCACAAACAAAAGCTACCAAGATCATGCGAGCTGGCTACTATTGGCCGGATTTATTCAAGGATGCCCATCTCTGGGTAAGGAAATGTGAGGAATGTGCCTTTTTCACAGGTAAGCAGAAGCTAGCAGCTCTTCCATTGCATCCAATTCAAGTGGATCAACCCTTTGTTCAATGGGGGTTGGACTTCATCGGAATGATTAATCCTCCATCCAGTGACAGACATAAGTGGGTCCTTACCGCAACAGACTATTTTAATTGATGGACAGAGGTGGTAGCATTAAAAGAGAGCAATGAAAAGGTAGTTCTAGATTTTTTGGAGGGTATAATGACGAGGTTTGGTGTTCCGTTTACAGTCATTTCAGACAATGCGCTTGCTTTTCTTGGTATGAAATTGACCGAATGGGCTGTTAAAAATGGGGTATACCTCAAAACTTCGTCCAATTACTATCCTCAAGGAAACGGATTGGCTGAGTCTAGCAACAAAAACCTCATAAGGATTATTAAGTGCATAATGGAGACTAACAAGAGGACTTGGCATACATAGCTTAAGACTGCCTTATGGGCAGATCGGATCACACCTAAAAGGGCCATCGGAAATTCTCCTTTCGTTCTTGTATATGGAAGAGAGGCAAAACTCCCACTCTCATTGGAGTTACCTTCTTTGGAGTTAGCTCATCAACTTGAAGTTATAGAGAGTGATCCTCTGACAGTAAGGTTTGTTGAACTCATGGAGTTAGAGGAAGTACGAGACAAGGCTATGAAAACTTTGGAGCAGCATCAGACTCAAGTTAAGAAATCTTTTGACAAGAAGGCATCCGATAGGCATTTTCAAGAGGGAGATTTAGTTCTCAAATGGGATGAAGACAGGGCCAAACCAGGCAAGCATGCCAAGTTTGACGCTCTCTGGAGTGGGCCATACATCATCACAAGTTGCAAAGAGGCAAATTCATTTTATTTATCTAGGCTCAATGGAGAAGAAATTCCCATTCACGTGAATGGGATACATCTCAAAGCTTGTTTTTGAGAAGCGTTCCCCCCTTGTACAGTTAAATTAGGTGTTTTCCTCCAAGTGCTTATGCACATTGTTGCGTGTTGTTATTTTGCTTTCCTTGTTGTGTTTTGTGTTGTTTTGCACATTGTTTCATCATTGGAAGGTGTCAAGGAGAAGAAGGTTCAAGGTTTCCATAAGAGTTTAAAAATTTGCTTCATTCAAAATTTTGCAGTGCTCCATGGATGTCAAGCATTCAACAAATTCAGTATACTTCATTCATAGCATTCTAGGGAGGTCCAGGATATCAACAATGCTCAAGGGGATTTCAGGATGTGTCAAAGAAAATCATACTACTTTCAAGATTCCACATAGACTCCATGCCCAATGGATGACTTAAGGCTACTGGAATCATGCTTAGCAAGCAATCATACCCGAGAGGTCGCCAAAAATTTTATCCAATTTTACGCACATGGAAAAATTGGAAAAACAGGGCCTTATTACTATCAAATCACGACATTGGTCCCAGGGACCCACTTCTGGTCATCAGGTGAGATCGCTCATTTTTTCCAAGAATGCGAGCCATCGAGGAGTTCGATAAGCTTATCTCACTCAGTCAAGCTAAAACAGTGTCAAATCGGGAATAAAGAGACGAGTCATCAAAGGAGTTCGTGCCTTGTCCTAACTCGATCATAACTCAGATCACAAGCCTTAGAAGAGTTCATGAGTAGGAAATGTAAGTTCAGTAACCGAGTTTGGCTTATCATAAAAGAGTCTCGATAGGAGCAGAGGATGTTTTGATGGTTGGCTCATTGAGGTCGAGAAATGATGAGTTCGATCCATTTTAATTCAACATGGAGAGATTGATGCTTCCTTGTTGGAATATGAATTCAATTTTAATGACTCGACGGAGACAATAGATGCCTTGAGATTTGGTCGAGCTTCTTCCAAGGAAGAGAATTTCCAAAATGAAAAGGTGAGACGACTCAACTAAAACTTTATCTCGTTCTTCTACTACAATGGCAAGATTTTACAACAACTGATCATGACTGTCGTCGCATGCAACTAGAACATCAGGATCAACACCAACGGTTCCTTGGGATCACCCTGTGGTAGCTGTCGCAATCGAATCTCTCTGGAGGCCACTCATTTTCTAAGATAAGTTTACTTCTATACCCTGTAGCTGCTGCGTATATCTAATTACTTCCTCATGGAACTTTCCTAGGAGAATTTTAGTTCTAAGCTCAAAGCGGCCGAGTATTCGATGCACATGCATGTTACAGTATAGTAGAAGCCTTTTTGAGAAAGTAAGTCGGCCAACTATGTTATCTGATCAGCATCGAATGCATCCTCAAATTTGAGATTTTCCTTCAAGATATTTTTATGAAAATCAATTAAGTGACAGTGAGAATGTTACCAGGAGACCTGAGGAAACTTATTACAAAGATTCTCTATCGAGATCTTACTTGTTTTATAATGTAACTCATGGAAGCGGATCTCATAGAGGTGGAACTGTTTCATATCAGAATATTCATGGAGCATAATTTGCTTTGCAATTATATGAGCATCTTCAACGAGTCACTAAGTTGGCAAGCATAAAGGATTTTGTTAGAATTATCACACCTTACAAGCTACAGCTAAAATTTTTTCACCGAGAAAATGATGTCTCCTCATGCTGAGCGGAAAGGTGAAAGTCGGTGGCCATCTTTCCAAAATGAGATATGGCCAATTGATAATGAAACCCTGCATTCCAATCTCGGACGTGGGAAATAAGGCAAGCAATGCCAAGTGGGTTTTCGTGGATGGCAAGCCAAGGAAGAAATTCCACGCAGGGGAGATTCAGGCAAGCACCGCCAAGTGGAAATTTTGGGATGGAAAACCATGTTGTTTACTCCACATAGGGGAGAAATTGGATCAGATTGCCAAGTGGAAAATTTATGATGGTTGTCTGTCATGAAAACCCCACACAGCTTGGAGTGGTCCGAGTCTTTTTGTGAGTTACTAGGAGAATTAAAGTGGCAGTTGCAAATTGGGCATTGATTAATCTTCCGATCGATAAGGGAGGATGATGGCAAGATGGTTGAAGATGGGTCGATGTTGGAAACAGTATCCAGTTTCAGGCTCACAAAAAGAAAATGCCTTCTCATGGAATACTGTAATTACAGCTTACAGAAGACACAAGTTTCCTTACAGCAACAGACAGATGCCCGACCTGATCAGCTCACCTTTGCCAGCATACTTCTCCTCGTCCTCTGTACAGCTCCGACCATTCGGTGGTCACGAGAAACTCCCACGCACAGGCAGCAGGCATGTTGCATTATAGTAGAAGTCATTTTTAGCGCTTCAAGCAAACAGCTAGGAAACAAATATTCACTACCGTATACGATGGATTGGAGTCACACTATTCAAGGCTTCATAAAATTTTCTGGAGTCAGGAGATGGAAGTTTATTACCGTGCAGAATGAAATGATTCATATTGCTCAGCATGTTTTCTCCTAGAAATGAATTAAATGTGAAGGTCAACTCTGAAATACCTAGTCGGCTGTTTTGCATGCTACATCCTTGTTACTCGTAAATGGTCTCTTTGAGAAACTCTGAGGGCAGAAGCAATATTGATACCCTTCCATTGTGTACGTCCAATCAGACAATAAAAATATTCTTTTACCAGGTTCAGAGAAACTTGTTTTAATAAATGGACAAGTATATTGTAGTTTCAAGCTAATTTTATCTAGCTTTATTTCTATTAGCTTTGATCCACGACTAAGGAAGAATTCATATGGTTGTTACCTATACATTTTTCCAAAGTCCTCTTGGTTGCCCCAGTTTTTCAATGTATTTTTTTGAAGGGCTTATTTTATGTGTTGCAGATTGTAACATAAAGGATCTTTTTAGTTTCTGGAAAAATGAGTATATTGTGTAGCTCACAGCTACCCATTCCATACTAAGATCCCAATAGTGGCATAATTGTTGATTGGAGCCGAGATTGCCGAGTGCACTACCAAAATACCGAAGGGCTCTTTGTCCAAGAATCAGTCTTAAGGGTGTCTATCGACATGTTATGGGCATGAACCTGGGTCATCATCATGGCAGCACTAGTTCTTTATTGGTAATGGCATTTTATCATCGTTTGGAAGGTACAAATTGTGCTTATTATGGCAAAGCCAAAACATTCTTACTACAAGTGTTATATGATAAGGAAGAACCGTGAGCATTGTGGTAAAACCATTCTTTTTAGAAATATTGGGTTAAGCTCGGTATTCAAGTGAGTTTGAGGCCAGGAAAGGTAAGATCATTTGTTGGATGAAGAACTCGGTGACTTCGCAAGGAGCTTGTGGTGATCTTTCATGAAGTTTGAACGTGGAATGCATAAATGGCCTCGAGTTAACAGAGGAAAATGATAAGAACTGAGTTTGATAGCTCACCATTTGAAGGACTCAATGCAAAAGAGCACGATTACCAAAGCAAGGAAAGAGTTAGTGCGGGGTCATAAATCGAGTGCAACACTAAGTTAGAGGATTCGAAGCTCATCGAGTTTGGCTTTGTGTAGACTCTATCCACATGGACCCCCCTCCTCTTCAAGTCAAATAGGTCAACGGGGGGGTCCCAACATTATGTTAATTAAATTAATATTTTTATTTAAATATTTTAATAATAATATTTATTATTATTATTTAAATATTCTTTTAATTAATTGAGAAGACTAGGTCATCAGGCAATTAATGACCCATGATGGAACCTTCTCAGGTGGTTTAACTAACTGCAATAAATACATCATGGGCCTTCAATTTAGGAATGTAATTATGACCATTTCCTCTTCTTTTTCACATATTCTTCTATAAATGTAAGTTGGAAGCTCATTTCAAGGGGTTCCAACATTTCAGACAAGTTGGACAGTTAGATATCTCAGGGGAGTGTATACTTTTCAAGAATCCTCTCTCTTCTGCAAGTTGTTCTTATGTGTTGAGAGAACTTTCAAGCCTCCTCTTCAAGACTGTAATGGCAACTATTGCCTCTTATGAATGTATGATGCATTGTGCATGTTATTGAAGCAATAAAAGTGTCTGTTTTGTGACTAATCTCGGTCCTTTCATCCTTTCATGCTTCTTTGTGCCTTTCTTGTACTTGCAGGTACATTGTGCAAGTTTAAGTTTCTATTGCAGGTTCTTGGAGTTTTGTGCTTATCAAGTGGTGAAGTATTGCATGTAGTTGAGTTGTGGTGTCTGTTCACCCTTCTTGAGTTCATCCTTCTTCACTGGGAAACTGGTATATTTCTTGGTCTGGTAAATTTTAACAAAGGGAACGTGTATCTCTTAGTTTGTGGTATCCTGTACCCTCTCTAAGTTGTAGTAGGTGAAGTTGACCTGTGGTGCACACACCCTCTTCAAATTAACCCTTCCTGAGTCTGAAGACACCCTTTATTTGGTGCATCACCATCCCTAGTATAGTTTCATTTCTGTAAATCTCTTTCACTAAAACCCCATGAAAATGTTAGCATAGGACTAGATAATCATTTTTGTTACACTAGGAGTAGTACAACACTTAGTTTAGGAAGAGGAAGCTGGCCTTCTCCGGAGGTTCACCTCGAGCCCAAGTCCCATAGCTTGAGAGGTGATCCCGTGTGTCCCAATCACACCGAACATCCTATTCACATCTTGGCCATTCGGAGGGTACAGTGATTTGGCGACAACAGAGTGCACATTAAAATATGGCACTTTATAATTATAGTGTGTTTCTTAAAATAAATAGTTCCAATGGAATGAGCATGAAGAAAAACACTTTTGTAAAAAAGGCACTCAAATCTCAGTTACTGATAAAAAGATATAAGCTTTTCAATATTATGCACTACTATTTATTTTAGTTGCCACTAAAACAAAATAAAAAGTTTTTTCCTTCACCACACAAATAACATCAAATGGGTTTGAAGTTAAGCACCTACTAGTAGTAATCACAAGCTTAAGCCATCATATGACCATACCATATGACAAGGGGAAAACGATTTTAATGGGTGTCCCTTGCACGCACACATATAAACTGTGGCAAGGTACCAGGTTCAAGAGCATGCAAACTCTACATCGTCTAAGGCCAATAGGGTTATCCAAAAAAGGTTCAGGTGATTCCGGTATCAAAGGTATAGGATATGGTGCGGAAGCACATCGCAGGTCAGGTGTAGGAACGTGTAGGTATGTTCCGATACACGAAAGTTTGGGTAAGGATAAATGACATGGCAATAGGCAAGGCAAGGTCATTAGGTCAAACAACATGGGTAACATTGTTACAAGGTATAGTGAGAACATGAGTTCATAGGTCATTAACAATGTCCTGGGTCAAGGTAGAGAGGTCACAACATGAGTAGGGCCGAGGTACGGGTAAAATAAAAAAGTTCCAAGATGCAATGAAGGACAGGTATAGGTAAGGTAGGCATGGAGGTAGCTTGCAATAAGGGTGGGTAAGGTCAAACGGTGGCTAGGTTGGTTAACTTAGGTCAGAAATGGGGAAAGGGTATTTGACATGAGTATGACAGGTAACCGATGTTGGTCATATTGAACCAGTGACAATCTAGGTAAATTGACCATGGTTTTCTAGGGCACATGACTGATGTCATTCTAGGTATAACTGACCACAGTGTGCTAGGGCACAAGACCAATGTCGGTATGGGTATAATTGATGTTGGTCAGGTCAATGTGGGTATATAAAAGGAAAAATCTGTATAATATGGATTCATTTGTATGTTTTGGTTTTTGGGAAAATGACAGAGTGCTGAATGAGTTGTGCTTTGTTGAGAGGAAAGGATGAGGGATGATATCCTGCTAAGGTGGAGAGATCCGATAGGTTAGAGGAGCTAGGTAGATAGGTCCATGATATCAGGAAGAGTGAGGTGATTGGTAGAGAGGTTGGAGGTTGATTTGTACATGGCAGAGGTAGGAGAGGGTTCAGTTGGACCACAAGCACAACGGCCAGACGTGCCACCACGGAGGTGATGTTGAGATAAGGTAAGATCTAATCCTTTCATTGTTATTTGATATAAGAAGAAGGAAATGTAAAGGGGTGGAGGTAGGGAGGTAAAAATAAGTGAAATTTGTGGTTAAATAAATGAAAGAGGGGGTGGGAAAGGTCAGAGGTAGGGGGAAGAGGGTTAGGGAGGGTCTTAGGTGAGGTGTGGGTAGGTTCATAGGGAAAATGGGAAAGAAATTAGGTAAAGGAAATGGGGGTTTCGGGTCTAGGTGTGGTAACATTGATCGATGCCAGTCAAGGTATGGCCGATATCGGTCTTGTTACACTAACATCAGTTAGGGATGAGGGGAATCAGTTCTGGTTATAATGGACCAGTAATGGTCAGAAGTAATTGGTGCCAGTTAGGGTAAAAAGGCTAGATGTATAGGAAGGGTAAGGGGAAAGATTAGGTAAAGTGGGTTAAATAGATAGTAGGTGGGGGGAAGGGAAGAAGAGAGGGGTTGAAGGTCAATGTTGGGTAAAATAAAGTTTTAATCATGTGTGTGATTGGTTGAATGTAGACCAGGGACTAGCTAAAAATGAGAGATAGGGTACCTCCCTTACTCATGGAGGTACGAGGGGGTGCGATAGCTGATGATTGGTGCCATATTACAGCGGTTGGATTAATTGGTGTCAGAAACTATGGACATGTAGTTTGGGAGCCAAGTTTTATGGTCGCTCTCATCGACAGATGGGATTTAGTGACCAATACCTTCGATCTACCAATGGGTGAGATCATAGTCACCCTAGAGGATGTGTATAGTATCATGTGACTACTGATAGTGGGGATGCAGGTGTATGTTATCTCCTCATTGGCCTCTAAGGAGTTGATGCTGACTGTGTTTGGCGAGGGGCTGGCAGAGATGAGGTTCCATAGTGCCAGTATGAGCTATGGAGATATGTACTAGGCCCATCCAGAGGAGATGAGGCTGGTAGTGTTGCTGATGGAGGTAGTATGTTGCTTTGCACTGCTAGATGTGGAGGGTTGGAGATTCCCACGATCATTGATGAGGGTTCTGCACAACATGGTGGAGGATATTACTCGTTTTACATGGGCACCCACATTCTTGGTTCAGTTATATAGAGATTTAAGGGCTTATGGGTAGCTATGGAGATTTATCATGTGTTGTACTTTCCTATTTCATTGTTTGGAATATGAACACATTGTGTGTGTGCATCCTGTTGGTATGCCCCAGGATTATGCATTCAAGCCATGTTTTGTGTAGGTGGGCTTCAAGCAATGGGTGCATATGATTAGGGAGTGCCGAGCTGCTAGATCTACACATGATGTAGCCTATTACAGGTGATTGCTAGAGGGGTTATCCAGTGTGGAAATTATTTGGAGGTCCTATGTGGGTTTTTAATCATATGGGTGGATGGAAAAGGATCTACAGGAGCTAAAGATGCTCCGATGGATAGAGGGACAATGTGTAGGAGAGCATGAGATGGTACCAATTGACAGGGTGAGATGAAAGTTTGGGCTACTATAGGATATACCTCCACCCTTCCCACAGTATAGGAAGGATGACGTGGAGAGGCCTCTACCTCTACCATAGCTGACAGCGCTAACAAGGTAGGAGAAGTAGGTGAGAGACCAGTGGATTGATGATGCCAGGGTGACTAATAGATCCAGGTAATGGCAGACCGCACATCTATGGGCAATACCACCGAGGCCAGGGTAGCCAGATTTAGCCACCATCACTATTCAGAGGTATGCCCTACAGGGGCAGGTGGCTACCCTGATTAAACAATTGGGGATAGTTCAGGGGTAGCTAATAGGTTCAAAGGCACAGCTTGCTATGTTGCAGGCACAGGTGGCCACTCTACAGGCATAGGTAGTACTGGTATAGGTACCCGCACAGGGTGGAGATGGGGATGAGGTATAGGTGGCCACCCTACAAGTGCAGATTACAATTTTGCAAGGGCATTTGGCCACTGTATAGGCACAGGTTGAAGCCCTTCAGGCCCAGATATAGGCAGGAGTGGGACATGGTCCCTTAGGATAGTCATAGGATTAGGGACAGGGTCCCTCTTTATAGGTACCATCGGGACAGGGTCCTAAGAGAAAGGTAAAAGGGCCGAGGCCAATGGAACCACCATAGAAAGTACCTATAGGTAGGTTGAGGGATGCTTTAGGTGAGATCAGGTATTATCAGGATATTTTGATGGTCGCATGGATATATTTTGTATCTTATGAGGAGTGTAGAGCACAACAGGTCTTGAGTGAGAGGACAAGGTCACGTACCCATAGTGTAGAGAGTACATTAGGCCAGTGAGCCTTGGGACAAGGTCAGGGTGAGACCACCAGTGCACGGAGGCTAGCTCCAGGTGAGGGACTATTAGATTACATATTGGGGCGAGGTGGAGAGAGGTTGGTCGGGTACCTTACTGGAGGAGAGACAGAGGATACAGATGGGACAAGGATGGATATTAGGTTGGGTGATGATTAGTCATCATTGATGATCAGTGTGTCCATTTTTTTGACATATTTTTGATATATATACTGGCATGCGTGCCGAAGATGGTGAGGTTGTATATGAGAGTTTTTGAGAGATTGTGATTACTATTTGTATGTATGTTCACATGTATTTTTACACAGACTTTCTAATTTATAAATGATGGTATTTATAATATATATGGTATACATGTTTTAATTTTTATTGCTATATATAGGTGGAAATTAAGTGGATTATGCCTGATAGAGTCAAGGTCGTGTAGGCATGGTGGATTCATGTTTGTTTAGGCATGGATGGAGTCATGTCATAGGCATGGATTGAGTCAAGTTAGTTCAAGCATGATGGAGTCAGGTTGGTTTAGGCATGAATCGAGTCAGGTTGGTGTAGGCATGGTCGATTTGGTTCGATTTACGCATGATTGAGTTAGGTTGATTTAGGCATGGTTGAGTTAGGTTGATTTAGGCATGGTGGATTCAAGTTCGTTTGGCATGGTTGAATCAAGTTGGCTAGGTATGGTTGAGTTTCTAATTCATTAATTTTTGCATTTAATGATGGTATGGTTTGTGTTAAGATGATTTGTAGGAAAATGTATGATTATGGTAAATAAATTGTAGACATGATGAAATGAATGTATGAGTTATGATGGTAAAGATATGTAACAATTGTTTCTTATTTGGTGTAATTTCCAGCTATTGATATAAAAAGGAAACAAACTAGGGTAGAATTTGAATAGGAAAGGGAAAGAGGGAATTGGTTAGGGTAGAGAGTGGCTGAGCTAACCTCCAAGGGCCCCATGCCCTCGAAGTGTTTCCTACATAGTCCTGGTGAAAAAGGGATCTCAGGAAGATGTAGTTCTCCCATAAGCTAGGGAATACTAGGACGAAGTAGCGAAATGGGTTGATGGGTGGTAGGCATGGGTGAATGTAGGTCATAGGCATGATTTTATTTTAGGTCGTGTAGGCATGGTTGAGTGGTTTTTAAATTTAGGTGTTGACGATCTATCCCTATATAGGATAGTCAACAAGTAATGAGGAAGGTGAATGATAAGAGGTGGAAAAAAGAGCCACTTAATTGATAAGAACCCTAATGAGTCAATCATACCTAAGAGGGGATCATGAGTAAAATATCCTAAAGGTGTTGCATAATTGACCATTCTAAGGGTGAAGAAAGTCACATAATCACAAAATGTTGTGTTTGTGGCAAGTCCCTTGAGTAAAGAGGGAATTAGGAAAAGAAAATGCAAGGAGGTGAAAACAGGTGATTGAGCATAACTTATTGTACGACAGTGTGTCTGTTGGAACAAGAAACCTTGGATAAAGAATAGGCAAATCCATGACAAAAATTTCATCTTTTTCTTCATTTGTTTGTTTTCTTAATAGACTGATCAATGTGGGAAGTCTATATTGGATGAATATATTATCTCCTTGAGGTCTTCATGAGTTGATCAATGCGGGAAGCTTCTGAATATTTATTGTATTTTTGTAATGACTTTATATAGTTGTCCTTCAAGGGATCAGTCTATTGATAGTGGTGGGATAAGAATGAAGAGATGTCCCTTTTGAGGGAGTCATATTTTGCTGTAAGTTTGACTCAAGGAGTTGTATCCCTTTTTGTTTTTGGATGTTTAAGTCATGGACAAGACTATAGAGGAAGATTAGGTTCTTGTTTAGAAGACAATACTGTAGCACACAAAAATTTACTATGAAAGAGGTGGTTTCGAGTGATGAACGACCATGGGATTCCACCTTGAAGAAGAAAAAAAATATCCATGAGAAACATGCTATGAGTAGAGCCTTGGTACTCATATTAAAGATAGGGATGAAAGGTGATGGGAATCACATGATTCTTTTTTAGTCATGGATCCTCAAAAATGGGTAATATGGAACATGAACAGTGCTCAAGGGATGAGCTATCAACTGACAGAAAGTGATAAAGTACTCGATATCAACAATAAAATGGTCGAAGATTTAAGACATCAAGGGGCTCATGTTCGGGTTTACCTTTGAGTGAAGAAAAATGATAGGCACCTAATCCATAAGCATGGGTAACAATATAGGGTCCAAGCCAATTAGGAGAAAATTTTCCCCGTTTAATTTTCTCTTCTTTAGTTACATGTTGATTTTATTTCAGGATGAGGTTACCGACCTGGAAGGTTTTTTCGTGAATGCGTTTGTCATATGCACGTTTGATATGTTTTTGGTAAATTTGGAGATGGTCAAGAGCATTGAGACGACGTTCATCTAATAACACAAGTTGTGCCAAACGATCTTGGCAAAATTCATCGTCGTTGAGCATGTCTTGTAGTGATATGCGGAGAGATGGAATCTGGACTTTGTGAGGTAAGACAACCTTGGTACAGTAGACCATAGAAAAGGGTGTGGAAGCAGTCGAAGTGTAAATAGTAGTGTGATAAGCCCATAAGGTGAAAGGAATGTGTGTATGCCAACCTTTCCCAGTATCGTTGATTACCTTCATAAGAATTTTTTTCAAGGTTTTATTGGTTGATTCGGCTTGACCATTGGTTTTCACGTAATAAGGTGATAAGAAACTGAGTTGGATTCCTAAAGCGTCACATATTTTACGTAGGGTTTTGTTTTTGAATTTTTTTTTGTTATCAGTGATAAGGTGGTGAGGAACACTAAAATGACAAATGATGTAATGGTTGATGAATTCACATATCTTCTCGACTTTGGTAGAAATGAGGGGAATGGCTTCTACCCATTTAGTATAATATTTGGTAGCAGTTATGATCCATTGGTGGCATTGTGAAGAATGGGGGTTGACCCATTTAGTTAATTTGGATGCTTCAAACTAGTTTAAAATTTAGATTCAATCAAGTAGATCAAGGAAAAGGGAATTTACTTTAGCCAGTCATAGCCACTAAATATACTCTTTTCCAACTCAGCTACTAAGGATTTCATGCTACTACGTCGTAGCCATTGAATTTATTATAGTTAGCCATCTGCATTTCCACATCAGATGCTCTAGCATGACCTTGGGGGATCAGGTGCGGATTAAAGGTCACATGTCGATTTTCATCCATACAAATTAGTGAACCTGACGTGAATCGAATAATTCCTTGTTGTTTTATTTTCTTTCATTGCTGTTACCTCATATTTCCATTTATTCCCCTATTTTGGTAGGTATTTTATACTTTCTAAAATATGTCTAAAAGAGATCTTGGTGGGCCATTTGGTTCTATTAGATATTACACCAACATTCAACCACAACCGTCCCCTTCCCTTTTCGAATGAGCTAAAAACTACTCAAGTAACGTCCAAACCGCCCCTAATTACTTTTCAAACTCCATTATCTATGTAAGGATAGATGATATTGATCAACAGATATACATGCAATACTGCCTAACCAATGCAAACCACATTATTATCACAAACATAACAAGTTCTTACCACATAGTCTTGTCAACACCTCACATTTTCATGCAATCAATAGAAGATGACAAAGTTACATAAATAACTACACCTCTTCATCAAATAGATAAGTCTTTTGATAGAATTAAGGCCATAACCTCTTATATTTTGAGTTCCTATCCTAAGATTCTTACTTTTGAGGAAGAAAATATTTATAACACCGAACAATTCATGACAGGGTATCACGAGCCTTTTCGATCAAACCCTATACCATAGGCAGCCCAACAAGGGACTCAATCCTCTCCCAATGATATCATTTCTATTTTTTAGGAAGGATCAGAGAATCAGAGAGTGTGCAACCATCAACTCATGCAGTAGGGAAGAACATGGGATATCCAGTAGATAACAAGGGATACATCCCTACCAATGAAACATCTTGTACAAAAAGGTTATCTGGTTCAGATGAATCTAGGTGATCTTCTTATAGGATCTAACACACTAGGGATGGGTCCTCATCCTTCTCATGCTTATCCTATGCAAGGGCTGGTCAGAAGTGCATTCTCGAACACCACTCCATCAGGCAATGTGGTGTTCCTTAGTTTTATGCCCGCTAGTCTATATCCTTGTATCATCCCACCTTACTTGCACATGTATTCCAAGTCCCCCCAGATGGAACAATATGTTGTCCCTGCTCCTTATGCACCATATCAAGGAGCTCCATACATTCCAGTAAATTCCTATAATGCAGCTTATCTGAATGCTCCTCCTCCACCTCCTCATCAAGGATCTTCGATGGTGGAATCTTACGCAATGGGTACTTACGCTGAGTACTTAAAGGAACCTCTTGACTTCACTATATGTGGTGTCATGCTTCCATGCCCATTTCCTAATCTTCCTAAGTTTAAGGGAGAAGGAGACCCGAATGCTCATATCAAGGCTTATGCTACTGCTATCAGGGAATTGTTTCCTTGGGATAGCTAAAATATTCCCTAAAAATCTTGAGGGAATGGCATTAGACTGGTACTATCAGATTTCAGAAGCTTCTATACATTCCTTTAAATAATTTATTTTTGAATTGATTAGAGAATTTGACATGAAAAAGTTGTTGCGTACAAGGATTAGGGAGTTTCTACATATTCGACAGGAGAAAAATGATTCTTCCACCCATTTCATTCAGAGATGGTCTAAAGTTCTTTACTCTTTTGCAATTGCACCGAATATGGACCAAATGGAACTTTGTGATCTCTTCCTTCATTCACTCAATCAAGAGACCAAGGAAGAAGTCCAAAAATTTCCTTTCCATAGTTACGAAGAAGTACTAGAAGGTGCACTCTGAATTGACCAGGAAGTAATTGATAGTGGTCGAAAGACTTATGGCTCGAATGGGAGACTGGTCACTCCTTCATAGGGTAATTACCCCAATGGTTCTAACAACAATCAAGGGCCTAAGGTCTTTAACAAGAATCGTGGTGTTACAACTGATGGTGTTATTGATCAGGTTAGAAATCTGAACATGGGTAACACTAACCAAGAAAATAATGGTAACACCAATGTTAACTCGGGAAATCATGAAATCCCTAACTCAATCAACACGGTTGATGTAAACCGTCCCTCTACGAATTAAATTCAAACCCAAGGCCTGAACCAACTTCAGAACTCTGGCTAAGGGGAAATGAACCATGCTTATAACAACCAATTCCAAAACTACAATCAAGGTTATAATCAACAACAAAAAGACACTTATCAAAGGCCAAGAAATTACGATCCTAAAAAATATTGTGGTTTCCATAAGGTTCAAGGTCATGATGATAGAAATTTCTGCGATTGTAACAAGTTTCTACAAAGACTTCCTAAAAAACCAAAGACAGTTCATTGTAGACATGTTCTTAGAAAATCTGGAAACAAATCCCGTAGTCTGACTATACAAGACCCATCAGCACCTCAGAATGCTAAACCTGTAATCATCTTTCAGGATCCACTTCCTATGCATCCTGATAATTTCAAGGTGAATACTCATAACATAAACAAAGACATTCATATAGGAAACAACGACCATGGGGCCTCAACTTCCAATAACTCTCAGGTTGCTCCTAACCTTGGTTTAAACGACAATACAAAGATCATGGGATTAATTGAGCTAGAATTTGAACTGGAAATTAATGCAACAACTTGGGAAAAGGAATACTTTCCACAAACCCTACCCACTCTTTCCTCCTCATAGGATGACGTTCCTACAATCGTAAAACCAGTAGGAGCCTATGATTTATTATTGGATTTGAACAATACCTTCTCTCACATCTCGTTCCTACATTTGCTGAATAATTCCCATGTGCGTCATTTTGTACTACTTGATGCACTAGCTATTGGTCATCTAATCTAGGTTACACCTCCTCCTAGTGCTCAAATAAATCATATTGAATTTGACATACATCCTTTGGGACAAAGTGATAGGGATACTTGGTTTTTTTTCGATATAGACAAGATGCCATCTGACACTGAAATAGCCCAAAGAGGTGATCCTGCCTTATATTTACAGGTCTGGGTTTATCTTAATTACATTAAGAGAGCCATGATTGATGATGGGGCTGCTATAAATGTGGTTCCCTTCTCTTTCTTGACAGAAGTTAGGATATGGAGAGACTAATTGATCCTCTACAAGAAACATGTTACAAGGGTATGATAGTCTTAAGGCTACTTCAATCGAAACCATAGTTCTTCCATGTCACACTTGGGCCAAAAACCATCTTGAATGGATTTTTACATCATCGACAGGAAAAAAATTACAACATGATTCTTAAGAGACCTTGGATTCATCGAATGAAGGCTATTCCTTCTACCTTGTTCCAATAAGTTAGATTCCTCCATTTGGGAAAGGTATTCATCACCCAAGGGGATCCTAAGCCCTTCAATATACACTTAGAGAACCTCAAGAAGAAAAGAAGATTCCATTTAGAGTATGAGATCCCCACGAACCAATTGAACAAACCACCTCCATGAATGAAAATGGTCACGACCACCTTGAGCATTCCAAAGGCTGAAGTTTTTGACCCAAATACATTCGAGGTAGGAAAAAATGACAAGGGTAAATCAATATATGTGGAAATAGTGTCCACCGAAACCACAACAGAGATAATGAAACTCCTAGAGAGTGATGATCCACTCTTCCTCCCATTTGAACCACAAGGAATGGGAAACCTTCTTGGTACGAACTCTCTTCCCACTGATGATCTTGTCCTATGTTTAAACATGATAGAATTAGCAAAGGAAGAAGGGAATTTTGAGATTGGAATGATACCCGTCAAAACCAGATTTAAGGGTTGTTATCTTCTAAACCCTAGTTTCATTCCAAGTGCATATAAGACCAAGATTTTCATATCCATGGGGCATGACCCCATTATTAAGTAGAAATCATAGGTAAACACCATGCTCTACATAGGAAACAAGGTTGAGAAACATAGTCATGCTCACCTAAACATGATGCGTCAAGAACATGACAAAGAGGTTCACAAATGCCTCTTTCAGACAAATGAGTTTAATGATTGGACATATACACTTCCTAGGAAAGGGTTGTAAGTTTAAACCTAGAATGGTAGGCCCTTGTCAAGAGAATGGAAACTTCAAAGATTTTGTGCTTTCACTGTGTACTTTTGGAGGTGAAGAGTTTGACATCCATCAACTCTCTTCACCTTAGAAATTATAGCATTTAGTCCCACATGTATATCCACATGTATACTATTGCATCCACATTGCGTTCTCATGTTTTAGCTCATTATGTGAAATTTTGTAATCAAGGAAGTTATTTGCAAGAAACTCTCAAAAAATTATACAAAATATTAGCAATTATTAAAATCATATCTCTTCAAACATACATCAACATTTCTTATTACATTCATAATTCAAACAAGTTAATACAAAGTTTTGACCTTAATCCTACCAAGGATTGGATACTTGGTTCTACTCTTAGTTTTCTTCTAGCTTAGGTGTATTTACCTCTAGTCTCTTCTAGAAGCTTCTTGGTGTCACATCTATCCCATACACACCTCTTTGGAGACAAAACACTCTAAACATTTTACCTGGATCATTTTTCACCTATCTCAACCTTCGATGTTGAGCCCTCACATTCTACTAGTTGCGTGGGGTTGAGGCTAGGGGAAAAATATCCCTCCAAAAAGCACAACTTAAAGTTAAAAAAAGAGTATATATGTCAAGCCAAAATCAAATAAAAAAATTTCATTTACACACTTCCTTTCCCTACCAATCTTCGGTGTTGAGCCCACACTTCTTACTGGTGGCGTGAGGTTGGGAAAGGAAGGAAGTTCCCTTACTCACCTATGCCTTGTCCTTGGTGATGAGCCCATACTTCCTACTGGTAGCATGGGGCAAGGTGTAGGGGGTCTCTTGTAAATAAATTAATAAGTTAAAAGTAATTCATTCAATAAAAAGTTCTTTGAAATCATAAATCCCAACAAAGTGAATTAGATGTCTAAGTTCCAAAAGAGAGTTTTTAAGCCTTAAACTAGATTTTGTCAATCAAGTGGCCATCTACGGATCTAAGTCTAGATAAACTGGCAAGAAATTACACTTTGAACTATGTATAAAACTTGTGTAGAACTAGGTTATAGGTTCTCAATTGGGTTTTTTTTAAAACCTTGTCTTTCTCTCATCATTTCCATCTCAATCAAAACCATACAACTCACGTCCCTTCTAGACTCTCGATGTTGAGCCCTCACATCTTACTGGTTGTGTGGGGTTAGAGGTTGGAGTGAGTTCATTTTATTATCATACCATTATTCATCACATATTACCAATAAACAAAGAGAAGTACTAAACATTACTTGAAAAGATAAAGTTCAGCATTACAATGTGTTTGCATAATCATCATATATCAGCATTACAAAAATAACAAAAAGAAATCATTTTGTTAGCATTCATCATCCATTGCATACATTCTGAAAAGCATACAAAATTGGAGATTCTAAACATCTAGAGTACACATGTGAAGTAAACCATAAAAGAAGTCAACTCTGATGCAAAAGAATAATCAAATCAAAAAAATATATCTGTATATATCGTGGTAAATCACGTCTATATACAATGCCATCACAAACCGGGTGTGGTCAAAACACTAAGTCATGAGCCCAAAATAAAAAAAGGCCAATAAAATACACAAAAATGAGACTAAGCAATAAACATGTTATGCCCATCTATCTCTTTGAGGCCCCTTACGACCACTCCAGTTACAAATTTCCTAGAAGCTCCTCTCAAATGCATTCAAACAGAAAAGGCCAAAGCCTAATGCAAAAGACCAAGTCTCTCACATCTAAACCCTTTCTGAGCCTCTTTCACTTTCATAGGGTCTGATGCCGCCATTTCTAAATCCTTTCCAATTCAATCGTACTCACAAATGAAACATTCACAGGTAATCCAGAGCTCCAAAAATCACCAATAGGATATGTGCAAGTGAATTGGAAAATGAGTTTGTTTTGATATATATGTTGTTTTAACCTTATTTTGAGTGTATGTGTCCATAAATTTGGTGTATTGGCACAGGTATATTCCTATCCCCACACAAATGGTAAGTCCTCTTGTCATTTTAATTTAGAATTTATCTTTCGATATCATATCTATCTGCACTTGAGTCTTGTTTTCATTTTGCAAGTAGCGAGAGCTTGGATGGAGACATTTCGGCACATGATCATGTCAGGTATATCTTCTAACTTCCCATTTCAGAAATTTCATACTCAAACTCTACGTTTTACACCTCTTCATGGCTAAAACACTTCTTTGAGGAGGAAATATGTACGCACCCAAAATTACACATGCTACATTGACAGAAGACAGTTATAAAGTCCCCAATGATGATTCATATCCTTTCAAAAGTTGTTTGAGTTCTTAATCCCATTTGCAGTATATATTTATAGCCTAGGTATATCCCTACTTAGCACCTTTACACACTTTCTTCTAGCTTCCCACTCTTTTTCCTCGTGTTTTGGCCTATAGTTACAAAACCGCCACCTTGTCAATAGGGCAACAGTTTTGTAACCACCCTAGGTAGGGTGGAGGTCTACTATGTTCATCCACTCTACGCAGGGAATGGTCATGTGTGTAAATTTTCTAGAAATTCAATGTCAATTAAGACATGAATTAACTCACTTAACTTCGCGTTTTAGAACCATGTTTATCTAAATTTAGATGATTCCAAATCCCAACTGCCTTGTGGCATGCTCTTCTTTACTTCTAATTTGTGATTGATGATTATTAATAGTTTGAACTCACCATTCATTGTTGTTATGTCATCCTTAGGATGCAAAGTGGATTCAACCATTTCCTAGCCAAATTCCTATTAATACAGTGCTTGTATTCAAGAAAATGGCCTGAAATTTTTTGTGCATCTTGCATAGTATTGCTACAACAATCATGTTGGAAATTACATAGCCAAGCTCAGTTCTATTGTGTTATCTCTCTTCCACTTGCATTGTAACCATATTTGACTTCAAGTTTCCATTGCTCTAGCACTTTCTCTTATTGATCCTATCACTGCATTCCCAAATTCCTTGGACTCACGTGGACACAGAGAGAATGAAAGGATAAAATAAGGGGAAAAATCATCACACAGCTGGATTTACCTTTGTTCTGTAAATTCTAGGTTGGAGTTGTTGTTTGATTTCCTTCATTTCTGTAATTTATTATTGTTACATCATATCAAATAGAGTAGAAATCAATTTTCTTTCATTGGAAAATAGTTAGGTAATTTCCAAGAGGGTTTACATCTTTCATAGATCAACTCTCGGTGACGGATCTTCTTCTTCCTATCCATGTGGATTTGGAGGAGAGAATATATGTAGGAAGTTGTCTACATATCATAGATTAATTGGAAAAGTTCTTGCTTTATGTTAGCATTAATTAGAATACACTCAGCACATGTGAATTGACCATACCGGGTTATTTTTCTTGTTTAGTTTAGTGTAGAAGTAGTTTAATTGTTTATAATAAAAGTAATTTATTTTCTGTGATTATAATATTTCAATTTTGTGATTTTTTTAGGTTAGTTTCCCTTTCAACAGTAGTTTAGATTGTTAATTTCATCTTTAGTTAAGTTGGACACTTCAAACTAGTTTAAAATTTAGGTTCAATTGAGTAGATCAAGCCATAAGGAATTTATGCTACCCATTCATAGCCACTAAATCTCTCCTTTTCCAACTCAGCTACTAGGAATTCACACTACCAAGTCTTAGTCATTGATTCTCCTATAGTTACCCATCTGCATTTTGACATTGGCTACTCTAGCATGACCTCAGGGGGTCAAGTGTCAATTTTCATACATACAGTGTCCTCCACAAAACCAAAAAAAATCAGCACCACAGAAGAAAAATACACATTTTGGATCTCGAAAATCCCAAAAAAACCTAAAAATTAATTTTTTAAGTTTTCTTCCTCACTGACACAAATTCCAAAGTGGACCAGCATGTGTCTATGCAACAACCAAAAAACCCAAAAAATGACTGCCTCCATAAATGGTCAAGTTTATAATTGATCTTATAGTTTTTTCACCTTCCAGATCCAATGGAAGGATTTGTTTTACATACAAACGTACATAGAAACAAAATACAAACAAATCCCAAATATATAAATATAAAAAAACCTTATTTTCAAAATAAAACTTACAAATGGATGTCAAGAGAAATCTCCATCTTTGATACCATAAAAGGAACGATAAACAGATCATACCAACCCACTAAGAACTCAAATGCTAATTAAACACCACACTCAATAAGATGAAAGTAATTCATCAGAATAATTTTACATAAACCTTTCCAAACAAATGAGCAAAAATATCATATATTATTATGGAATTCAATGAAATACAATAAGAATGGGTCTTGCTTATATAGGCAAGGAATATCAATCTAAGAACCAGTCAAGGTCGTAGATTAAGCCATAAATCAAGGAAAGAACTGGTCATTAAAGAACTCGTCAAGATCATAGATTTAGGAAAGAACTAGTCATCAAAGATCTAGTCAATACCATATATCAAGGAAAGAACTATACCTAACAACTAGATAATATCTCCCTAATATCTAAATAAAATAAAATAAATATCCGCACACATAAGTGGGAGGGGATAAATACAATAAAGGTAAATAAATTACCTAGGTGAACATGAGCTAAGGTAAATACCTACTCTAATAATGTGTTGGTTCTATGATCTACCTGTACACTCAGTAAAATATTTTATTCATCTAGTCGATGCTTTTCTCACACATTTATCTATCACTATCGTCTCTAAGATCTCATATGCTCAACCTTCTCAACTTAAAAAATTATTTAACAAACATCTAGCAGATTATGTCTTGCGATATAAAAATAACTTACCTAATATGTTCAATGTGCTTGCGAAATCTGAAATTCAGGATCTATTTGTACAAATTCTATTACCGCCTCTATAGGAGAGAGTTATCTTTGAAACATCTCCATATTTCGATCATTTTTGTCACACTCTTAAGCTATGTGAAAAAAAACTCTTATCTATAAGAAATCTTAAGTATCAGGAACAAGCTTCATCTTCTACATGCTTTCAAAGTAAATCAACTTTTAAGCCATCTACAAAACCTACGGAAGCTAAAGCAATTGTCAACATTGTATCTAAAACTAAATAACTTCAGTGGAAGCCTCCTAAGCTTATGTATACAAAATTGACTATCTCTCCATATCTTCTTTTGCCACAGCTTATCGAGAGAAATCTCATTACACTTCCTCCTCCCCTCAATATGGACCCATATCGTCCTAAAGGTCATAATTACAATGAGAATATCATAGGTGACTATCATCAATGTATTAGACATTCTACAGATCGATGCTTCAAACGTCGAAACATTATTAAAAATCTTGTCGATAATAATACACTTGAGCCTCCAAATCCTATGGATTCTGCTCTAGTCAATTAAAATCATAAGCTCAAAATATTCAATAATTCTCTTTTGAAACATGAAAAATAAATGGTTGATTCTTTAGCAAATCATACATATCACAAAGTTCCTCCTCCTACATCGGGGGCACTTGATTTTGTAGTTACTCATGATGATACATATCCTCCAATCATTACTTTCTCTGATCATGACTATCATGCTACATTCTCCTTTGATCACTTACATATCACTGCTTTTGTTGGATCTAATTCTATTAAGAACACTATCATCGATCCATCCTTTGGTGTTAGCGCATGCTCTATTACACTTCTTATTGATATCAATTCCCACTCTCATAAATTTTATATCTAATACCTAAATCATATGGTGTTTTAAATATTACATTCACTATCGCTCCTCTTACCATGCTTGTTCCCTTTCTCATGGCACCATCCATCAAAAGGTTTGACATGCTCTTAGGTTTCCCTTGGATCTTTAAAACTCAGGCCATCACTTCCATGAATTATTTATGTTTAAATTTCATGCACAATAGACAAGTTATTACTATCAATGGTGTTTCACCATCCAAACCATGGCCACAACCTCCCCTTGAGGTTACCATTACACTTTCTAGAGAATATCGGTCCCCTAGACCCCTACAATCTAAAGCACAATCATCTCATAACTCTCTTGTTCATACGCGCCCTTCATCGGTTTGTTATTCCATCACATTAGTTTAGGTCCCTTACTTTCTTACCTCCTTCTCATAGGTATACATCATCACCTCATTATGTTACACATAGGTGTTCATCACCTCTGCATTATATTTTACATAGGTTTCCATCACCTCTGCGTTTGGATTCACATAGGTGTTTGTCACCTCCGCAGTCTGCTTCACGTATAGGTCCATTGCCTCCAAATTATACTCATTGGTCTCATACGCATAGACTCAATTAACATATGCAGTGTCTATCTCATACTACACCGATATTAGATCATGGTCACACACCTTCATCTCTGTAAGCATCATGTGGAGGAGCCTCATCTTTCATTGTGATTGGATATCATATTCATCAGCACACACTTGGGGGAATCATACTTATTTCTTCCCCCCCTTTTTATCATCAATAAGTCCCACACACTCACATAACTCCACATCTAGTCTTGCACATACATCATACACATCTTGATCGTCACTTCACAATGACGTATTCTCATGATTTGGTTCACACTTGATTGTTGAGGGCATACTATACACATGAACACTTCACACTTCACACATCACATATTCATCACATATCTTTCTTGCAGCCTCTGACGCACATCATACACATTTCACACTCAGGGAATTCACGTCATATCTATTTTGTATATACTTTTATATGTTGTGCTCATTACCTTATGATGCACTATAGTTCCATGGTTCATATTCAACTACTGAGGGTTTCAATATAAAATAAACCTCACGTCACTTAGTCACTCACTCACACACTCTAAGCACTTTACACTTACACGATCATATCTTTCTAGCGTACCCATTCAAACCATTTCCCAATGACGCACTCTTATTATATGGTTCATTCTTGACTTCTGAGGGGGGGCATGTATAAATGAGCCTCATCCCCAGAATACTCATTCACATTCACTCTGGGTGCATACAGCTCTTATCAAACTCACACTATATTCCATTACATCTCATCCACAACATATTGCATATCTTGGTCGTATTTACTCTTACTTACTTATACTCGCATGATACATCTTGTTTACTATATTAGCTAGATACAATGTATGTTATTATATTTTCTATATACACATGCACGTTCAATTTCCTTTTAGTTTTGATCACAAATTCTACATATCGATACATGCAACATGAATTCTTGGCACATTACCTCTTACCAGTCCCACAACAGCTCCTGGGGCATCCAGTTTCATACACTACAGGCGTTATTGTTTCATTTTTCATAGCACACTACCATATCGGATTATACATGCTTTGACATACTTTCTATATTTCTAACATGCTAACAGGTGCTTTATGTGTAGCATTTATCTTACATGTCTATATGCTACCATGGTTTTCTGTTACATTACTTTCCATTATCTTTCTTTGATTTTCATTATCTTCCATTATTTTTAGGATTTTCCCTTTGTCTTGGGTGCACACTGTATGTTTTTGGCTATCTCATCCTTATGTGTCTTGCGACATCATGAGTGATGCCCCATGTTTGAAACCCACTTTTCACAGTCTACATTATCTTTTTTCATATTGTCTTCTTGTGTGATATCTTACACACTATAAAAAAAATTCTAGCTTACATCTTTTTTATTACATGCATGTTTATCTTTCTTGCACTAACACTTTTCTCCTAGCCATTTTATTTGTGTGTGCCTTGGTTTCTACCAAACACACTCCCTCCCCCCTGTACGGCATAGTGGTTAGTCCTCATTTGGGTCGCATGCATCCTAAATGAGGGGACATCTATCGAGTGAATCAGTCAACCCATACAACGTCTTACAGTCATAGTTCAACATAGTTCAGTACCGGTACATCACAATCATGAGTCACCACAATAGCCTAGATCCTGACTTGGGTCCTTAACACAACACAGACACTAGTGCCTAGACCTAGAAAGTAGCACCTACGTACCCCTAACCCTTACTATACGCCTGTGAATAGGGGAATTTACAAAGCATTTGTTAGTTTAGAATATTTTTCAGCACTTCATATAATGGATTTTATAGGGCACACAGCCTTAGCATTCGGGATGCATGCACTATACAACATTTTCTAATTTCGCATTAGATCAAAACTGTTCAAAATGGATCAAATTTTTACACACCATCTGCAGTGGTGTTCACATTATAGGAAGTAATTAAAGGTTGGAGGATGACACCAGACTTTTCTCCCTACACTTCTTCCGATCTTAGCATCAAATCACCCAAAAACCTCGCAGCCAGCGTAACTGGCATGAGATCGCCCAAAAAACTCGTTCTTCTTCATCATCTTCAAGATCCTTTATATCTCTTTTTATCATCATGGATCAGGTGCACATGTTTATTTTCACATTTTACATAATTTTTACAACTTTTGATCATATACATGAGTATTAGAATAATTGTTTGTTCTTTTCTTTTGTAGGTCTATCCTTATAGGAAGTGGTAGTCATGTCATCATCACACAACAATCACACATCAACAACACATCAGTAATAATTGAAAATAACAAGAAGTACAACATGACATCGACATATACACTCTCACCCTAGGGTCATCATCATCACTTTTCACTTCCTCCTCTTTAACATCCACGCTTCACATTTTTATCACTCCACACTTTTTCTTGTCTCTCTCGGCACGCTTTTTGCCATCGATCTACATGGTTATCCAATACACATATCTTATCTACTTTATGTTATTGATCATTCACTCAACAATATAAAGTGGGGTAAAATGTAGACATTTAATCATGCACTTTGGGTATCTATATAATCCTAATCACATACTATTATTCATATGATTCCTAAGTAAAAAACAATACTAATTAACCCATGTCTTTGGACATATTTGTTTTCTTTTTTTTGTCATTGTTTATCTTATGCTCCTTCTAGCCTAGTATGTCTTTTCACACTTCAGCATTTATCACTCTGGACACTAGTGCCCATCCATGACACCAACGTCAAGTGCCCCTGTCACCTCTGGGTGTCCCTAACCTATTTGTACTTTGCTCACATATTTTGGGTCCTTTCTAGTCGTATGGGCATCTTATCTTTTTGGTAGTCATAGTTTTTGGAGTTAATTATGAAATTCAAGAAATGGAATCATATAAATATAAACTAATGTGGCAATAATAAAGGACCAAGCACTAAGAATTAGCTATCACCACCTAAGGTTGCATCCAAAGGCTATTATAGAACATTCAATCATCCATTCTAGCTCCACATAAGTGACAAGGGAATACATTCTTCTGTATACACTTCATAGGAGTGGAAATTCATTCTTTCATACACACATCTATCTAAATTTTCTACATCTAGCTATTGATTGTTATCAAGTGTGACACGTACAAGAGCCGCCTAGGGTACAATCTCTTCACACACACACACGCGCGCACACACAACTACATTGGATTTGAAATATAGAGCATCGTTTGGTTGTAAGATCACTCATTTGAAAGATGAGGATAATTTTACCCCTCATTCACATTCTTTTCTTTTTGGGATTTGATGCACATGTGAGGGTTTTGTAGGTCAAATATTTACTACAAGTTATTAGTGAAATCAGTGATCATTGTGTAACATACTAGAAACAAGAAGAAAAGGACAACATACATCTCGCAACTCTCCGTATGAGGTTTCCTAAGGTTCTAAGCAGTCATAGGTGCCCAAAATTGGTCAGTAGCGCCTACAGGTACCCTTGACCCATTCAAGGCACCCCAATCCGGGAAAATTTTGGGGTTGAACATTTTTCTAAGGCTCTTTGTGAAATGTCTCCCTCTTTTTTCATTAGTTCATCACTTCGACATAGTCTAAAATTAATTTTGAATCAACTAATTCTTTCTATCTCTTCTTTACAACTAGGGTTTCATACTTTCTAGCTTATTTTTCTTGGGTCAAATTATGTACTTCATTGTTTATTCATGTATCACTACATTGTAATAAGAGTTATGAATTTATAAATACAATATTTTCTTAATTAATTAGTGATGCAACAAAAACCATCAAGCATATTATGACTTATTCTAGGAATTAATACCATGCTTCACCTCATTTGCCTTAGAATCGATCCCACATGAACAAAATTCTTTGGTTGATTCTTTAGCTATGTTTATCACCCAGTTCTAGTCACATTCTGAATCTCATGATGATACCCTTATAATAAAAATATTTCTTTCTTGAGCCACATTGCTTCCTCGATACATTCAGGATGTTTATCAGATTGAGCCACACATCCTTGCATATGATCCTTGGTATGTTGATATCTACTAATTCATACGATACAAGAGTTATAAAGATGATATTGACCCATGAACATGATTGCGAGTATGTAAAAAATATCTCAAATATGTACTTAAAGATGACTTATTATATTATCTTAACTTTTAAGGCACCCTACTCTAATGCATTAATAAAGATGAGGTCCCCCTTGTCTTAGAGGAATGGTGTCCTATATTTTTGTATAGGAACAATTCACCTGAAAATAGGACAACTTTACCCTAGTGTCAAAAAAAAATCTATGTCATACCTTTCCATACACCCTCTAGATCAACCTGTCCCCTCAATTTCAAGTCCTGTCTTGTCCTTTAGTGGTCCACTTGTGATTTTCATCATCCATTCCTCTATTTTATTTAGGAAAAACAAGATCATTCAAGTGCCTTTGGAGTAGTATCTCTCAAGGTGGTTTTTTAAGAAAACTTAGAAGGGGTTATAATCATCCTTTCTAAGACAAGTACACAGTCACTAGATTATTTTCAAAGATCTATATTCATCAAGGATAAGAATTCAAGATCTAGGAATAACAAGGAACAAATTTTGGAATATTTTGGGAAGTTTTGGAGGTTTAAAATAAGGTTCACTAAAAGTGGGTTTTTGATGCCAAAGGAGCTCGCATCATAAAAGAGGAATTGAACTTCGAGAGGTGATTATAGGAGATTTGGAATGATTTGATAACCAAAAAATATACCATTGGAAATAATTTTCAGGTTCATACATGGTTTTGAAATCATATCTATCCAAAGCACCATACATTTTTCAAGCCAATTCATTCTTTCCAAACAAACCAGGTAGTCTTGAGAAAAAAATGATATTTTAAAAATGTTTCAATAATAATTAAGGAATGGGACCCATCCCATCCTTCTCAAAATTCATTTTCTATGGGAAATCATATAAAAAAGTGTGTAAAAACTCATCCAAGAGCTTGAGATGTGGTCTTTGCAAGTTGTCACCCAAGGTAAGAATTGTGATAATTAGTCAAATTTTGGCATGCCACATGGTAACACTAACATGAGGATAAGTCACATTTTTTTTCTTATTCTTCTCTCACCAATTTTTTAGCACCCCTCTAGTTGCATGCATGATGGACAAGTGGAAACACCATGATCAAGTGAATTTTATCGCACCTATTGTACCAAAACATGGGGAAAATGTGGGTATAAAATTTTTCCCTCCACCCATGAATCCCTTTCAGTTTCTCTGGTCACACATACAATCGTTTATTAGCTCCCAAGAACTCATTTTTAGCCCCCCTCTCCATTTTCCTTGTCAAATAAACAAGTGTCAAGTGTCAATCAAAGGATAAGGAAAATTGTATTACACCCATTATCCCATTCCAAGGGGAAAATAGGGGTAGAAAAATGTTCCCTCCCCCCTCAAGCGATGAAAATGCTATAAATATGACACTTAGTGCATTTTGATCATCCCCCCCACAAACCTCCACACACTGCCAAAACTCTGCCGGATTTTCCCTAGATTTTTAAACTCATTTTTTTCATCCTAAAACATTTTCTTCCATGATCTATTGATTTGAAAGAATAAAAAATACAAAGGAATCCAAATTTTTGAAGATAAAAAAAGAGATTTTTGCCTAAAAAAACTTTGAAACCCGCAAAGGAGATTTCCTCATATCTCACAAACTAGTGCATGAATCTTTGCGAGATTTTTTGTAATCATCTAGTTTTCCATGTGCCTTAAATTCTAAGAAAAATATTTTATAAGTAGACTCCATATTTTTTGTAGTGAAGAAGCCCCAGTTTCCCTACGGTAAAATTTTGAAATTTAAAATCTCTCATTCCATAGACCAGGTAGACTTGAAATTTCACATGTGCACTAAAGAGAAAAAAACACATCAAAGATGGTGATTTCATCACAAATCAAGGTCCTGATTACTAATTTATAAAAATAGTAAGCCTCTTACATAAACACTTGCTATTTTTATGAAGTCATCATAAAAGGTAAAATTCATCACTTACTAAAAATAGTGAATCCTCTTCTCAAGTTTGGGAAAACATCTCTATAACCATGAAATTCAAGTTCACAAGATTTTCATGGTTTCGTCTTCTAAGTGATTTTTTTGTTTCTCATCCGTTTGTGCAATTAGAAGATCAAAGGAATGGGGGTACTTCATGTTTCAGATTGATTGTTTCATATCACAGAATGGTAATTCGTCAGTTTTCAAATGCACTTCATTAGATATTTCCAGTCAGTACAGTAGTATGGCCATATTGCAAAGGTCATCAAAGTCCATTTTTTAGCTTCAACCTCTTCAAAAGGGATCTTCATGAGCAACACTCATGGTCACAAAAGGAATCATTCAACATTGTTTCTAAATACTTAGTTTGGTTGTTTGTGTCTCATACAAAGGAGGTTTCTCATGGTGTAAAGCATTCAAGGGTTCAGATTTCACTACATTGGAGTGTTTCATCAAATCATCTGGCAAGGATCAATGAACTTCATCAGAGGCACCTTCTTCATTGAAATTATTTCTTATTTATCTCTCTCTTCTCTTAACACCCACTTTCTCTCTCCTCCATGTTCTAATTCTTCGTTGGGGTTGCACTTTTTCATAATGTCTTTATTTTAATTAAAAAGTGACTTTATGATTATAATGTAATAATTCACCCTTATGTTCTAAAAGGGGATTGTTGGCAATTATTTCCCCCCCATGGCAACAAATTGCCCAGTAGGGTCCCATAATTGTCACAGGCTCCCAAGTGGGCCCTACAGGTTGAAAGTAGGGCTACATGTGTTTTCATGGTCTTGGGAAGCAATTGCAAGTGTTTTGGAACATTTAAGATACAATCAGGCCATTCATGGCCATCCTGGGATCAAAGTCCCATTACAGTGCAAAATTAACCTCCGCCCCCAAAGAACAATCAAAATTGGTCCATGGTAAAGAAAATTAATGTTTTTATGTTCAGGATACTCATCCCCTCCCCTCAATCGAAAAATGTGAAAAATCCCTTTAGCAATGTAAAATGACAGCAAATTTGCTATTAGGACTTGAAAGAGGGATGAGCTAAAAATAGCTCATTGAGTAACTCGGTGAGCTGAGTTATGATTAGAGCTCGATCAAGCTAAGTTGGATCAAAGAGATATGTAAAGACACCGCATGGTCGAATGGTAGCTCAGTGAGTTAGGGCGAGCCACGTAATATTTTGGCATTGGGTAGAGACATTGACGATAACCAGAGGTGTGAGGTCGAGCTCCCTGAGCCCAGCCAATGCAAATACATCGCAGATGGGAGATGCTAAGATGTGGTGATTGGGGAAATAGTGAAAGAACTTGAAACTCAAAGGACCAAAGCTAAGGCATGGGAGCTAGGTTAGCGGTAAGTTGAAGTACTCCGAAGAGTTTTTTTAAGCTTGATATTTATGGATGAGCTTGAGAGAAGTCAGTGGGAGCATAGCAATGGCATCGACAATTTTGATTTTAGAGGTTTGGCATCGGTGAGGTATAAAAGAAAAAGCTTATAGTATGGAGTGGCTTGACATATCAAGCTCACGGATCTGGTTTAATCAAGGTTGGTCAGTTAGAAGGTGACTTGATGAACCAAAAAAGTGGAGCAAGTTGGGGATGAGAATAAAATAATCCTAAATTCTTCAGACTTCGAGGGTTCATGTCTTCAGGGGTTCACCAAGTCGAAAGAGAAAAAGTAAGCCCAACCTCTGAAGTGCGAAACATTGAAATCCCAAAAATACGGTGACATGGCTTGACGTGGTGGGTTTAGGAGGTCAACTCTCAGTTTGGGGTCAACATAGGGGTGGTTTTGGAGTCAATATAGTGGGAATTCTGAAATGGTTTAAATGAAAGGTCCGAAGAGACAAAGCCTCGAAACCTAAAACCTAAGGGTCGACGTGTCAAGGTAGGATGAGTTTGAAGGTTTGACCGCTTTAGGTTTCAGAAGTCGACAACTTCAGGGGTCACGTTCGGGGATGGAGAGATTCAAATCCCAAAACATTGGGCAAGATAAGTCCAAAAATATAACCCTCAAAACTCTAAAAAGGTAGCTACATAGCGAGCTCAGGTGACTTCAGAGTTGGGTCTTCGGGGAAGGCTTTCCAAGTTGGAACGATGTGAAACCCAAAATTTCTGCCAAGTAAAGTCCAAAAAGGTAAATCCTAAAGGCTTGGAAATGATAGAAAAATCATTGATTCATCGTTGAAGACTGAGGTACATGGGGGAATTTTGAGCCACTTTAGGATTGGCAAACAACGTGTGATGGAAAGAAACTGAGTAGAATTTAATGAGCTAGCTTTTCAATTAAAATAAAATATCTCAATGTTAGGAGGTGGTCTTCGAAGATCGCCAAGCACAAAAAGATCCTAACTTAGTGTAGAAAACTAGCCTGATGCAATGCAAGGATGAACTCAGAGAGCTCATGAAAACCCTGAAATGACCCCAATTTCAAACTATAATAACTTTCACAATCCTTAACAATGTTTAACAAAAATTTTCTTTCTCGAAATAGGATTTAATGAATATTTTAATGATGATGGCCAAGTTCATTTTAGATAAACAGTTGAAGGATAAATCCCAGTGAAGCACCAAGAGAAAAATGGTGATATTTTCCAATGAACTTACCCATTTCTCACAAAGTTATAGTCACTAGAAAGGTACTTTTGGGATCTAGAGCATGGCAACATGATATTTCTAGATTTTGGGGGTTTTGGACTTCTGAAATTTGGGAACGTGAACATTTCCCTTGGGTAGGTAAAGGCCATTAATGGGGTAGGTGAAAAGACAAAGTCATGATGAAGCTACATGGAGCTAGAGACTACACTCAGGTGCAATCACAGCTAGTTTCTTGGAGTGTAAGGAAAATTCATTAATGGAGTAAGGATTTGGAGGATCTCCAAGCACCCATTGTATGATTAAACTATAGATTTTTATGGGTTTTTGAATAATTTCAGGATTTCCTCTCTCTCTCTCCTCTCAACAAATTTTTTTCTATAAATATGTAAGGGGTTTTCAAAAGAAAAGGTTGTTAATCATCTTTCTTCTCCCATGCACCCCATTTCTTCTTGGGGCTTCAAGCCTTCTTCTCAAATCACTGTAATGGCAGTTGCATTTCCTCTTCTTGCTAATATTAATGTACTATGTAGATTCATATTAGGAGCAATGTAATTGTGTCTGTGTTAAATCTTCTTAAACCTTCTCATGGTTTTTTTGTATTCATTCTTGCTCTCTCATTACTACTTGCAAGCTATGTGCATTTTCCATTGTTCATTGCAGGTTTTGGGTTTGATGATTTTGTTCAGGAATGGATATTATTTACATTTTGGGTATTTGTTGCAGTTGTCCAGCCTCCCCTCAATGCATAAGTAGAACTTAGGTTTCTATTGCATCTGTCCAACCTCCCTAAGATTCATCCTTTCTCCATTTTTCAAGGTTTGGGAAGGCTTATTTGCACTCCTTTCTTGGTGTATCACCACTTTAGTGTAGGATTTTCTTTCATACACTACTTCTTTCCATTGTTCCTCTTGGAAGCTTTAGATTAGGATTTAGTGAGTATTTTTTCCTGCACTCATGGGAAGTTAGTGGCAGGTAGGTTAGGAGTAGGAACTGACCTTCTCTAGAGATTTATCCATATTCAAAAATTTCCAACACTCTCAATTGACCAATCCATGTTGAGCAATCACGCCAAATGCCCCATCTCAAACTGGATAATTTTGGGCGTGATATGATTCCGCATCAACAATTTTTGCATGCCCTAGTGGGACAACAAAGAAGTCAAATTTCTCATTTTTTTACAAGTTTTTTCTACTGCATATCCTTGATCACATTCAAGCTTGAGTTCAGACACTTCGATTTTCAGAGGTGTCTTTTCATTTCAGAATTCTAGAAGGTTACAAATTTTCAGATTTTGGAGGTTTCAACTACAAGGGTCGAATTCTGAAATCAACTTTTGGAGGGCTTAACATGTGTGAAATTGTTCTCAGACTTTCACCAAATGATAAATCAAGGGCTAATCGTCAAAAGGGTATCCTTATTATTTTTGAAATTTTGACTTTCAAAATTTTGCAGTTTTTCAAATTTCAGGATTTCAGAGGATTTCCATTTTTGAACTTTCCAAATTTCAGGTTTTAGAAGTTTGGGACTTCGGGAGCTATGGTTATTTTGGACTTCATACTTCAGGGGTTACTTTGGACTTTATATTTCAGGGTTTCAACCTTTTCAGAGGTTTTCAAGGAGAGACAAATTTTGAATTTTAGGATTTAGGAGGATCATTTATAACCAAACCAATCCAACCCCCACAACAATTTTTGAGCTCTTCAAGGTGTGCATACATGTATTCATTTCATTCCATCAAGTTTTGTTATGCACTTGGTGTAATTTCAGTTTTCGGAGACACACATGCAAGCACAACTGGTGACAACTCCATCTAGGTAACAAACCCATATTCTCTAAGTAGTAGACATACTTTCCTTTTCTTCACCATCCATTTTCCATCCATTTTTCATCTCTTCCATATCTTTCATTTTCTTCCATCTCATGAAGTATTACAGTAATGGATTCATTTACCTCTTGGGATTCACATCTAGAATAACAACAACATCAGTACAACCCTCCTATAGAGTTGAAAAAATTCATTTTTAGGGTGTTATCAACCATCTTCAGATCCATACTATAATGGAAATAAAATTTAGTACGTATGCCTAGATGAACAAGAGACAGGTCAGTTTGGTTATCCACCAAACCATTCATATTTTCAAGAGGGGGGGTATGTGAATTTTGAAGGACATTCTTCACTTGGAAATTTTGCAGTTATAAATGAAGATCCTAAAAATAATGGTGAAGTATGGTGTATTCTAGGGCTTCATAAAAAATGAAGGCATTTAAGATCAGATTCAAGGCCCCCTTGTCTATAGGAAGACCCCTTTCCATATTATCTTAGCGCGTAGGAGAAACTAAGGCTTCATAGTTGAAATGCTACCCCAACTAGAAAGATATGTAACAAGGACATTAAAAATTATGCAAGTTAACCCTATCTACAGGAGACCCCTACATTACCTTCTCATAGTTATTTTCCTTCATCCCAATATGTATCATTTCAGACCCAAGTCCTCAATTTCCATGTTTCCTCGTTTTCCCGTACACTTATTGTGGATTCCACTTCTTTATGTTCCACTCTTCCACCTGATCTCAGTTCCTCTGTCCTCTTCCCTTCCAAAAAATGGCAGTCCTCTCTATAGGAGAATATTTGTAAAATCCTTCTCACCATCTCCACCACCAACAAAAACACCTATTAAGACTCAACCTAATACTCCCTCTCACTTCCCCAAATCCATGCAAGGATGATACTAAAAAAACTAGTGAATAAGGAACAAGTAGTACAACAGGAAGCTGACACATGGAAGAAATGCCTCAATTTTTAAAGGAATTGGGATACTAAACTTGGAATAGAAAAAATCCCTCTACTCGTTAGAGCCTTCAGAGGAGGGTGAAGGTAGAGGAAGGAGCAGGTAGTTGAAGCTGGATTTAGTTACAACAATTGCTAGAGCAAGAACACAGTTGAGGATGATCAACACTTTGAGTCGTTTAGAATGAAGTATTAATGAGAGCACTTTGTTTTCACAAAATGTTGACCGAACACAAGGTGCAAAATCAGTAAGAGGGGAAGAAAGCAATAGCTCCCAAATCCAAAAGAAGGAGGAGTATGTTCCCACTATGGAGGAGGTTTAGCTAGACACATTATGACAATGAGGAGACAAATTATCCATCAGAATTAGAGGATTGTTTCAATGAAGAGGATCCTATGGAGATCACATCATTTTTCTCCTCTATCATCTTCCTTCCAAGAAAAAAGATCCCATTTTCGAAGAGGAGCACATGTAAGAGAAACATAATCCTTCATAAGAGTCCTCTTGAGCCAAGATTGGAGGAATTGAATCTTCCAAAGAGTGTGTCAGTCGAAAAGAGGGAACTCCCATGTGAGCAGCTACACTGACCACTTTCAGCAGTCCATCAATAATTCCATTAGAGGCTGCAAGTGAATTCGAGGAGGAGTCCCACATTACCATGATCGGAAAAGAGCATGAGGTAATCACTTATTTTGAATACCATCCACCAAGGTGACACATCCATTGTTCTATAGATGTGCGAAGAAAAGATAATATCCAATCACAGACAATTACCTTTTCTAGGAAAGTCTGCTTAAATATTTTCTTATCAAAATTCCAATTCAGAGTAACATGGGTACATTCGGTGGTTTAGGCCATGTTCTATCAAAAATCTAGCATCATTGGAAATACAACCAAAAAATTTCCACAACCAATCATGTTCATCTTCAAAACATGAGGGTGAGATTTCATAGTACCAAGGATTAACGTTGCGTCAGTTACAACATCTCCAAGAGCCTCATGTGGACCATATCCGATTTAGGGGTGTTCATTTCTATTGTCTCCAGTTGATGCCTTGATGAATGTCAAGTGGAAAATCAGGTCCGTGTTAATTTTTCACTCATTTTTACAGCCATGTATATAGTGTCAAATCATCTGCATGGATTCCTATTTTCTAGAACGGTAAGTTACTTTGCATTACCACTGGTCAGGGTATTTGTTTTGAGAGCTTACTCTGCTACCTGGTTAGTGTAGGATAAGATATAGGATTTTGTTTTCAGCATCACAAGTGCTCCAGGCACACTCTGCATGTCTACATAGAGCATATATGATTTGATATTTTTTACATATTTTTTGGCTTCACATTTTCTCCAGCATAGTACATGGTGTTTCAGCAGACCTCCTGCATGTAGAAGAAGTTCATACTTGTGGGAAACAGTTTCAGGTCTTAAAATAAAAAAACGGAGAACAACTAAAATTAGGTAAAGGACAAGTTTTATTTTCATTCTTCAAATCCTTTAAGGCCAATCACAGGTGAACTTCTAAGCATCCCTGCCAAATAAGGATGCACTCCTCAATAGCAAGTCACAAGTGGAACATTCACAAGAAAGAGAAAATCCAAATTTAATAGAGTTCCATGATGTAAGTGTTAGTGCAAAATCATAGCACCCCCAAATGAGTTATGGATCTGCTTTTCTAAGGCAGGGTCATTTGGAGTGATTTACATAACATTGGATCATTCCCCAAGCTATGAGACTTGGAAATGGGAATGATGCTCTAGAGAAGGTTGGTTCCTCTTCCTAATCCTAGCACTAAACTACTTCTAAGGAAGGAAATGTGATTATCTACTCCTAATCTAACAATTCCAAGGGACCAAGGAGAGAGAGAGAGCATGAAAATAAATAAATTATACACTACAGAGGTGATAGCACCGAGAAAAGGGAACTGCTGATCACAAACCCAACTGCCTGAAATAAAGAGAGGTGGGAAATGGAGAGGATGGATAGATGCATCACAGACCAAGGATAAATTTTACATAGAAAACCATTTCAAACCCCTTAAACGCAGCTCCCAAAACCTATAATGGACATCAGATATATGCACAGTATACCCTACAATGGTGAGAGGTGAGAAGAAACAACAAAATGAGAAAAGGATGGACAAAATGCATCACAAAAATAGATTTTATTACTCCAAGAATTCACACAGTACACCATTAGTGGGCAAGAGGCAAGAAAATGCCATTAGAAAGCCAAGGGAGGAGACTTAAACTCCACATTTGACCCTAGAGAAGAAAGAGAGAGGGGGGTAAGGAAGAAGAATGAACTACCCTTTACAATGAATCTTGCCCCTGTATTTATAGATTTGATTAGAGAGAAGAAAGAGAGAGGGAAATGGGAAAAGTGGGTTGAAGCTCAACCACTGCTATTAATGCTTTTGATAAAATATGCCCCAAATCTGTATTTACTACACGATTCCTTGATTCGGAACCTTGAAAAAAGAGGAAACGGCAGAAATAGATCAAATCCGATCCGGTTGTTGATACAGATGGATCCTGTGATTAAGGCCCGAAGATGTTTCCTCCATTTTCCTTTACCTAAAATCCTCAAAAATTAAAGTCTCGGACCTCCATGGTGTAGGTGACGCCAAGATCTTTCTAATGGTGTCAAATTCAAAATATTTCGAGCCCTAAGTCAAAATATATTCCCCTCTTGATATAACACATGGAGGCACCGCACTTGCTTGAAAACCCAACCCAAAGTTTACCTTTTGAGGAGCATCAATTTTACAGTTGTTAGCCTCCGCTGATCTGTGGACTTTTCAACGGTCCCTCTTACTTTTAGACTTTTGGCTACGTGGTGAGCTCGTGCTCATTTAGGTCTCCGCCTTGGGACCAACTCTTGGAGATGTGCCATGCTAAAACTTGGCGTTCTCCACTTACACTTTTATACTTAGCCAATTTTTAATCCCACCTTGTCCACCTTTCGACTCTGTCTGACCATTTTCTACATGGAGGGCTGACATAAGTTGGAGTCTAACTGTAACTTGGAGAACATATTTAAGACGTGGAAATGGCCCGACAGACTCGTTTGCTTTACACAGGGTCCTTTAGTCTCTCTTTGCCTCTGCCACTCTATGGTTGAGTTATTTTGTGACCAATTTGTAGGATTTGAATAATTTTTCTCAGGTTCCTCTTATGTGGGGTCGTGGACAATCCAATATTTGGCGTGGGGTGAAATATGGATAAGAGTAAGAAATTGAAAATTGTCTTCTTCAAAAAATTTCTGCATGTAATACAGGCCAAGCAATCATCAGTCATTTTCTTCGCACTTGGCATAATAAATTTTTGGGAAATTCCATTTTATTCTTGTAGAACATGGTTGTAGGGAGGAATAGGTGAATATCTCAATTCAAAACAATTTTCTACTCTCACAAACCTTAATTTTAAGATTTTCTTATAAAACGTGTGTGCGTCAAACTAAGATCTAGTGTTGAACCTCTATGCGTACTCTTCTTTTAGATCTTTTATCCACTCCTCAACACTTGCTTAGGGTCAACCGGTTGTCTTCATCACTAACCATCCTGAAAACAACTGAAAAAAGAGGTCACGGAAACGAAACCAATGATGCAGCCTATAATTTACCCCTCATGAATAACCCAATGTGTAAACCTGAACCCACATCATGTTCAATACTAGAATGAGAAAAAATCATACCCAAAGCTAAACAACACCGTGCATTACCAGGACTCCAACTTAGAGTTACCTTTTCAGGATGTGAAAAAATGATCAGGAATATTTCAAGGGATATGATTTGGGGTCCATAAATAGTTTAACTTTTTCCCTAAAAAGGGCCATTGAGCTATAAATGGGCATAACTGAGTAGATCAGTGAGATATTTGGCAAAGCCAAGTCATGTGCATCATTTAATCAAGCCCTAATGAAGGTCATGAGCAGATATCAATACCTATGCATCGAGCCATGGTTCGACACTTAGTTGATTATGGGGAATGCTTGGTTTACATGGATCAACCATCAATGTTGAGATATTCTAGGAGCTTGGATAGGTTCTTTATGAGGTGATCAAAGCATGTGGATCATGTGGGATTATGCGCACATCAGATGTGGCACGGGTAACTATGAGGGAATTTACTCTCTTTCTCACATATTCATCCATGATCTATAGAAAATGGTAGAGGATAGAGATAATAGGCTTAAAAAAAATAATAGGGCCGACTTCGTCGAGTGGACCAAAAGGATCATGAGTTTTACCTTGGAAAGAGAGGGATGGTGAGATCAAGTTGATGACTGGAATGAAAAAAGTTCGGGGCTCAAACCACTTGCATACAGTGGTCCAAGTCCTGGAAGAGAATAACTCGGTGGTGAAAAAGGGTATAGTTCGATAGAATATGTATGCCACTGAGAAGATTAGCATACATGTTATTATGGTATGAAACTATATTACAGTAGGTCATTAATGAGTCATGCATGTGGAATTGGGATGAGTTGCTATAGTGGCAACCAACTCAAGCAAGTTGGGTAGAGCATGCCCGAAAATAATGAATAGTTGTTGGTCAATTCACATGACGATTAAGGAAAAAGCTGTTGAAGCTCGAGGCTAATTCACGCATAAGTGGGGAGTAAGATGTCTAGTGGGAGTGAATGGGTTTACTGTAGGGTAGAGAGTATTAGCTCAGGGAACATAGAGAAAAGAGATTGATCTCCCAGGAAATCCTAAAGAATAATATTACACCAAGAAGGAGAACTCGCTCAAACCATGAAAAATAGTGAAGAAAAAGCTTAGTGAAAAGGTCTTCGAAGTGAGGTATAGAAAAAAGGACTAAGTTAGGTGGAATTCAGAATCTATGAGCTAAAGTGATTTTCAATGTTTTAGGTGTTCAGTTGACTCAGAAAAATTAAAAAAACAAAACTGAATCGAAAAACTCAGCCGAGAAGGGACCTGAAATACCAAAGCCATCAAAGGTCTTAGTATTTTCAAGGGTCAAATTCAAGGTTGTGGGTTAATGCCAGTGGGCACAATTTGTAGAGATGTGATGAATGGTTGCCCTTGGCCAAGGTCTTTGGAGAGCTCATGGTAAATAGTAATACTCAAGAGTGGGGAGAAGACCAAAAATGGAAAATGGGAAAATATTGAGACCATAGCAAGAGCTTTGAGACATGTCAAATAGGTTTAGCCACTCAAAATGGAGGCCAAGTCATGAAATCAGTGCCCCAACTCCTGGCATGTGAATAGTCCCAAATCCTGGCGTTGGAATAGATTCCTACCAACTCAATCAAATGCCCACTAGGCAGTTCAAGTCATGGTTAACCAAGATGAGGTGGAAATTTGTGACCATGTAGAAGCCAACACTTCGTATCATGAGCATTGAATGGATACAAGTAGTCTCCTGTGTTGCATTAGTACAAAGGTGACTCAATGAGTGGATCAAGTCCATAGTAGTTGTAAGTCAAGCCACAAAGTCTTCACCTAGAAGAATCCAGGTAAATTTTGACAATGGTTGAGTTATCTCCATAGTGCAAACTAATGCTAAATAAATGCCCACATACCCCTCACCATGATGAAGGCCCAATGAAACTTGACCATGGGATGGGTGTGACGTGGTGATTTGGGAGCAATGACTAACAATTAGCGTTGAGTAGTAAGGGGCTCAGGCTTTCCATAGGTGTTTCATAGGTTTCCTTCAGGTTTTTCACCGGAGACAAAAATGTTTTTTGGAAAAACCCAATGCTCAAATCCGAAAGCAGCCCCAACAAATGGCGAGTCATGGCAGAGCTTGAATTTGGGGGAGTCAAAAGTTAGTGAGATGTATTTTCTAGGAATTGTGGGGTCGAAGTGGTAGCTGAAGGGAGAGCTTGCCTTTGCATAGTCTAATAGCCGCAGGATCATAGGACCTCGAATTCACGGTTGTGAATCTTTCCCAAACCAAATCAAATGGGAGTTATCTTCTACACATCAGTGGGGTAACCAATACCCTTCGGTGTGATCTCAGTGGGTAGGTGCAATAGGTGGATGTGGAAATAGCTGATAGTGATCAAGAGGTGGCTCACTTGTGTCAGCAAAGGATCAAATAACAACACAAGGCATTGAATGATGAGCTCTTTAGGCATGTAGTGACCCTATTCTCGGTGGGTTCATAGAGGATTGGGTAACAACAGTAAAGATGGGGAAGCTTGTCAAGCAACTTGATGAGTTGTTCCACTAACTTCAAATATTGCATCATATACTCAAATGAATTTTTTGTCAGCCCACCTTCATAGCAAACTAGTGTATTCTGAGCTCCAGAAATCGGATTTAATCAATATTTTGTAGTCATTGAAAAGATGAGTTAGAGAGAGATATTTGTAAAGGAAGCAATATCAAGGTGGACAAAAAATTCAAGCACTTTAGGAGGGTTTTTAATGCCTGAAATCATCCAACTTTCACCTTGAGAATCCCATCTGTTTGCAAACATCGATAGTCATCAGAAAGGTGATTTTGGAGAATATCTGTACAATATGGGAACACCAATTTTGGGATTTTGGAGGTTCTAGACGTCTCAAAAATCAAGGAATAATAGATAGTTCTCTCTGGGTTGGTGAATGTTATTTAATGGAGGTTGGTAAACAATTAGGGGTCATGATAAGGCTAAAAAGAGCTAGACTAGACAAGAGGTGCAATCAATAGTAGGTTGCTTCAAGACACAAGGACAAAGCCATTAATGAAGATAGATATTTTTGAATATCTTCAATCACTCATTGTAAGATTAAAGAATGGGTTTTTATGGGTTTCTGTGAGCAATTTCAGGATTTTCATTTCACTTTCTCTCCTCTTCCTTAAAAATTATTCTATGAATATTGTTAAGGGGGTTGCATCATTTAAAGGTTATTGATCACCTTTTTTCTCCTATGTGCCCCATTTCTTTTTGGGGCTTCAATCCTTCCCCAAATATCACTGTAATGGATTGCATGCCTCTTCTTTTATATGAATTATTTACTATGTAGAACTTCTATTTAGTAGCAAAAAATTATGTTATGTGTTAGTTGTATTTAACCTCTACATGATTTTTTGCATGTAATTCTTACATCTCATTACAACAGGCAAGTGTCTTGTGCATATTCTATGGTTCATTGTAGGATTTTCATGTGTTGTTGCTCATTTAGGGAATGGAAATTGTTGTATAGTGTCATATTTTTATTACAGTTTGTCCTGCCACCCCTTAGTGCATTGGTGTGATTCTGGTTTGTGTTCCATCTTGTCTAACCTCCAAAAATACACCATTTACTCACTATTTTGTAGGGCTAGGGGAAGAGTTATTAGACACTCCTTTGTTTGTGTATCACCACTTTAGTGTAGGATTATACTTTCACGCAAGTCCTTATTTCCCTATCCTCTTTGGAAGCTATCAGTTTAGTGTTTCGTGAGTAGTCTTTCCTGCACTTGGAGTAGTTAGTGACAGGTAGGTTTGGAGTAGGAATCGACCTTCTCTGGAGAGATATCCAATTTTGAAATTTCCCACATTCAGTATAGTTCAATGTTGTGAAATTGGGTTGAATTCCCCATCTCAAACTAGGCAATTCAGGGGGTGGTGTGATTCCACATCAATAGGGACTTAATATTTTTTAAGAATGTAAATAGTCATAAGTTGTGCAAAGGCATATTAAAAGGCATGTAGTGGGTAGAAAAAGAGTCTCTTCTCTTTCTATAAATTATAAAGGCATCCCCTTTTTAAATGGTTTTCAATTTTTTGTGTCCATGAGAGAGTATTCTTTGTGACAAAGCAAATATATATATCAATTCTTATACTTCTCATCTCTATGTTCTTCCCACTCTTTTTATGTACAATTTTTATTAAGCACCAATGAAGAAAGAAGGAGTTTCATGGCTTTTTTGAATGGGATATTTATGAAATTTTATCCTCTAAATCTTAATTAGTCTTCTTGTTCTTTGCATAATTGTTTTTCTTCTAATCTACATGTTGGAATTTTCTAATTAATGGGTATAGGAATCTGATTGTCTATCTATAACATTAATCCCCCTTTATTTTTCTCACTCCCTTTCCCGATCTCCTAGAAATTTCCTCTCTTGCAAGAAATTACAAGCTTTTTCCGCAGGGTCAGTGGAGTGCCCCTATTGGATCCTTGGCCGTAGGGCCACCATAGAATAAAATTTCACACGTGCATAAAAATACGGAGCTATATCGTTCAAGTAGAGGGACTTAGATTCCCAGAGTGTTGGAAAAATAACAACCAATTTTTCCATCTGAAAAATGTTCTCACCAAATTTTTTTGGCTCCCACTGTGGGGAAGACTTGGCAGCAATTTGCACCCAAAATACAATCACAAGAAAATAAAAAATAAATATTCCAAAAATACAAAAAAAATGAAAATTGAAAAAAGAAAAAGAAAGGAATTGATGGAAATCCATTGATGATCCACTGTTGATCACTATGAGTAACCCCTCATATTCCATAGTTTCCTCTCATATTCCCATTGCAAGTTTTTCTAAATCTAGTTAAAGGGAGATCCACCAAGTTGAATAGATTGAGAGGAGTTGTCGACCCCACTTTGAGGATTTGTGAAATCATCAAGAAAGAATCAAATATAACCCCTACTATTTTTCTCAAGCCTCATCTCCATATGGGTCTTCAAGCGACACCCCTAGTAATCCCATTCAAACATCTATTGATACTCCTACAAATTCTCCCATATTTCCACCACCATTGTGCATTGAGTTCATGAGTGAAGAATAACGAGAAAAAGAAGAAGAATCAATAGAAGAATTTGTAGAATCAAAATTAAAATATGAATCTGAAGTAGAAGAAACAATGGTATACAAAGAATTAAAAATACCCCAACCCATTGTTCCATGACGAAGGAATACAGGTCAACTCACTCTTACACCCCTTCTTCATAATCTAGTAACATATTATCATAAAAAATTTCCAAATTTTAAACGTGATGGCACACAACTCCCTGAAGAGCACATATCGGCATTCACCACATCATGTGAAATTCTTGGAGTTGAACATGAAGATGTTGTTGTAATATTGTTCTTGGAATCACTTGTTGGAATGACATCAAGACCTGCTTCGAAGAAAGATTCAAATTTGTTGAATATTTACAAGAGGTAATTGTTCAATTGGTAAAAATGAAGAAAGAGGAAACATAGACTATGAGATACTTCATGTCCCATTTCAAAAGGTTACTCAAGAGAATACCAGAAGATGAATCACCTTCTGATAATAACGTGAGAATATTCTTCATTATTGTTCAATTAGTGGAGGTAGAATTATTCCTACAAAGGTTCCAACCAATGAATCTAGTAGAAGTGTAAAGGATGACCATTGAAGTTGAATATTACCTCATCATGTCTAGAGGATCAAAAACCCTTCAAAAGGTAAGGCTCGGCATCCTAGAGATGAGAAAATTGATATGTTGTTGTAGAAATTGGAAAATGAAATGGCATCGTTGAAGAGGGAAATTTTCCAATGAGGATCCCATCAATTTCCATGATGAAATCCGATTTTAGGAGCACCCCTAAGGATTTCCTTGGAGGCCCCGTGCGTTAATGTAAGTTTTAGAACTTAAGAAGATGAAGAAGAGCTTGAATAATAAAGTGAAAGTAGTGATTTCCTAGAGATTGAGGAAGTAGATAATGATACATAAATCAAATTATGTGAGTATTATGGAGGTGATGAAGATGATGACATGAATGTACCTAGTCTCTCATGTGTGGTTTTCACCCTCTCTCAGTCTCAAAAGGGATCTTCCCCCTCTAGCACTGTGAAAAATAAGAAGAACAAAGATCCTCCTGTGGTGAATCTACCAAGAAAAATAATCAGTCAAGGATCTCCTCTTCCACCTTGCATGGAATCTGCATTGGAGAAGCTTGAGCCCATGACAAACAAAATTTTTTCCTCTATCCTAAGTAAGTCTTCTAATGCCTCCCCTAATTATAAATCCAATCTTGAAAAATCTAGTACTTCAAAAGTTCCTAGCGTATCTTTCAAAATACCCTTTGTTCCCCAAACATCTACCCCTTCTTCCAAGCCTATCATGTCTCCAAAATAAATGGCTTCATCTCCCTTGTCTGCAACTTCTCCTTTTGACAGCATTGAACATGAAAACAAAACCAAATTGCATATTTGTGAAACTGAATATCTGTAGACTCATCCTGATAAATTTGAGAGATGTTTTTGACATATCAAGAGTACTAATTCAAACCCCAATGTTGTGACTCCAAGTTATAAAGGAATAATACAAAGCCCACCAATAACTCCGTCATAAAACATGCTTTCTTTGAGTGCATTAAAGACAAATAAGTTTGATCATTTCTATGTCTCCTTTCTCATTGAAGAATATGTATTGAACAATTACAAAATAGATTCAGGTACCTCTGACAATGCAATGCTTGTAAAGGTCACCAAATTTCTCAAACTCACCATAGCTCATCCCAGTGGCTATTGTTACTCCATAGAGTCAAAAGAGGTCCCACTTATAGGGAAGGTCAAATGCGCATAGGTGGCCCTCACCAAATTTTTGGAAAAGAAGGTTTCAATGATGATCTTGGTAGCAGACATTCTGACTTCATTTGGAATGCTACTGAGTAGAAGTTTCTACCAACAATTCAGAGGGAAAATCCAGATGAATTGGTCTTTCATAACCATTATGGTTAACAGAGGCATGGAAAAATTACTTCCAGAGAAGAAGATGAGGTACATAGTGTAAAAAGTAGGAAATCTAGGAGCTAACATCTTGTATCTCGATAGCAAGAGGATGAATCATTTTGTGACAACCAAGGAGGAAGGTGATATTCCCATTTTGATAGGACCAAACATCCATTTCTGAGGAGGCATGGATCTTGAATAAGTATTGAGAAAATTTGAGTTGCAAGAGGATGGACCTGAATTGCCAAATCATGTGAGCCATGAAGAAGAGGAAGTGGTTCTTAATGATTTTCAAGCGGAGCAATCAAATTATATGCTTACCCATGATAAGGAGATGTTCTCATTCCCATTTGAAGATGAATATTATCTGGATCAAGCCATCCATGAAAAATACAAGCCATCTTGTGACGAACCTTTAAAAGGATTGAAAGAAGAGTCTTTGGAAGAACTCCTAAAATCTTCAAAAGAAATTCAATATCCTGAACTAAGTCTTTAACTATTGATGCAAGCTATGGATCTACAAGATAAGAATGAATCTAATTATGGTTTCTTAACTGATTCAGTAACCAGTCATGATGAAATAAAGCAATATAAAAAATCCAATGTCCCTCCCAAGCCCATGAGAGATGGAGGTAATGATGAAAATGAATTTTAATCCTTTCCATTTGAAGAAGAAGATTATTTCTGTGCTGAAAAATTTGAAGCAAATAATTTTGAGGTCCTTGAAGTTGAGGATCCCCTTGGAAAAGAAATATTTGAATGTAGTGAGCCTCAGGATAATGAAGCAATACCTCCCAATGTTTTCCTTGAAATTAAAAATGAAGATTCTTCAAAAAAAGGTAAAGGTGAGCTTCGGGTAGTTTCAAAGAAGGATTCAGTATAAGACATTTTGGAAGTAGCAGAAATCACAGAAGATCCTGAGCTAAGTCTTGACCTCTTGACTCAAGCTATAGCCATGTAAGATAGGTATGAGGTTATACCTAATTATTCACTCGATTTCCTAATACCTCATTCTGATATGGAACAAAAATATGAATTCAAAGATTTTTGTGGAAAAGATGCCAATGAACATGGATTTGGGAAAGAATAAAACTAGAGATATTTAAGTAATTCAAATAAAAATAAGCCCTGGGGGAATGATGATATGCTCAATGAAAATTCAGAAATGCGGGTGAACACAGAAGGAAATTAGAATTTCAAAATGGATTTTGAAGATAATAAAGCAATGGACTTTTTGATTGAATCCCTGAACATCCAGAAGCTCATGAAGTTTCACTCCTCCCTAGTGTACAAATAAGTGTGAAAGCGTCGGGATTTTATAAGTAATTGAGGAAGGGAGACTACTTCCTAGAACTAGTCAATGGCTTTGTGGGTCACCATCACTCAGTGTTACCCTCTCAATGGTAACTGTTATCCAAAATTCACCCCCCAAGGTTAATTTGATAACATGCATCAGAATTCTCAAGTCCCAGGCAGATAATTGATTCAGAGAAAACATCATGTTTCTGGGGTTCCCTCAGATTTTTTCTAACTCTCTTGACCAAAGAAGGAAAGAGCAAGCTCTGAGAAAATGTGAAAAAAGTTGCAAAAGACAGGCTCAGGCCAGAAAAAAAAATCACGAAAAATCGGCTATGTCCTAGTCCCCAGGACAGTCGGGACATTTGGGACATCAAGGCGCGGATCGGCCGAAAAGCCTATAGGCAGCCCAAACAGCAAAGGGACAAGTGGGACAAGAGTGCGCGAAGGACGCGAACCGGCCGGTTCGGCCGAAACAAGAAACTTCAGCACAAGGAAAACTGGGACAAGTGGGACAAATGGACGCGGCAGACGCGGAAAGCCCAGATCGGCTGAAAAGGAGAACTTTCGCACTAACTGCTTTGGGACATCTGGGACAAAGATACGTGAACCAGCCGGTTCGGCCGAAATGAGAACAAACAGTCCGGAGGCAAATGGGACATCTGGGCCGTGAGGACGCGAACCGGCCGAATCGGGCGAACCGGAGGATTTTGTCCCAAGAAGCACTGGGACATCCAGGACAAATGGATGCGGTGGACGCGAAGAAGCCGAAAGGGCTGAGAACCAACCAAATCATGACACGTGTCATAAGGGAAAAAGTCAAAGGGCGAGTTTTGAAGGGTCGGCCCAAACCAATGGGATAGTGCCACATGTCCCAGCTAGGGCCCACAAAGAAGTTTCAAAGGAAAGCCCTTGGAAAGGTGGAGGAGAGAGAATTATTCAGCGAATTAGAGCCTGCCACGTGTCGTTCAGGTGGCGAAGTGTGGGAAAATATTTCAAAATCCGTTTTGGTCTGTTCCGTGCCCTAAATCTTCAGATCGTCATATCTTTTGATTCAGAGCTCGGATTTGCACGTTCTTTATATCAACGGAAAGCTGTTGAAATTCTCTACATGATTCTGGGATCAATCTTCCATTTTGGTGTAGTCTAGAGAGAGAAAGTTAAGAAATGGCTCTGACGCATGGTAATGCCAGAAGTGACGCTTCAACAACCAACTTTAATGCAGCAGACATCCCGTCGTTTTGCCAGGATCCGCCGCTTCTACCATAATGAGATGATTTAAAATGTGACCTAGAAGTGGTTGTGGTAGTTTCGAATTTCCTCTCTTCCCTCTCTCTTTCTTCCTATATATTGTACAGAGGGGCTTCTTTCAAAGGGGGGACATGACAAGTCGTTCATCTGTTCGGCTCTGCCCTCCCTTCTTTTCTTCTCTAGGGTTGAAAATGGAGTTCGAACCTCCTCCCTTGCTCTGTAATGGAATTTTTTGCCTTTTACTATTGAAATGATGTTCTGTGCAAACTTCTGAAGAAAAAAAATGTGTTTTGTGATGCATCTGTCCATCCTTTCTCGTTTTTTCTTGTTTTCTTCTTGCCTCTCTTCATTGTAGGTATTTGTGCATGTTTGAACGTTCATTGCAGATCTGGAGCTGTGTTCATGGAGTTTTGGGACATTTTTTGTGTGAAATCTATCCTTGGGCCTGTGATACATCTGTCCATCCTTCCCATTGCTCACCTCTCTTTGTCCCATGGCAGTTTTGATAGATGTCCAACATTCTCCTTCTCTGGTGTATCACCGTTTTAGTGTAGGCTTTTGTTCTTTTCCTTTCTCTCTCTCTCTCTCTCTGTCTCCTTGGCATTGTTAGATTAGGATTAGATTAGCTTTCCTGCACTGGAATAGCTTGTGGCAAGTAGTTTAGGAGCAGGAACCAGCCTTCTCTGGAGATTCCTCTCTCAGTTTCACAAGTCCCACACTTGGAGAGAGGTTTCCATGTTGTGAAATCACACTGGATGCCTGAGTGATCAACCTAGAAACCTGATCTGCATCCAGGGGTGCTGTGATTTTGCACTAACAGTTTTGGCACACCCAGTGGGACCTTAGAGGTCTTCCACTTCATCTTTTGCAGGTTGATGTGTTCCTGTGAAGATTTCAGCCTTTGGAAGCACTTGCAAACACATCTGGCGACTCCATCTGGTCAACAACCCATCTCTGAAGTTGCAGACCTTCCTTTCCATTCATTTTCATTCTTTTTCTATCCATTCTTCCTTCCATCTCTTCCATCATTCTCTCATTCTATGAAGTTGTGCAATCATGACTTCATTTCCATCATGGGAATTCACATCAACAACAGCAGTATATTCCACCTCCAACATGTTTTACAAATCCTCCAAATCAACATTTTGAGCAGATTCAAGATCAGTATGCATACCCATATGAGCAGCAGTGCCAAAGTCAGTTTGGCTATGGAGCCTTCTAAGAGCAAGAGTATGCATACAATGAAGACCATCAGATGCAAGATGCTGGTCTGTTGGAGAAGATCCAAAAGATGGAGGTAAACATAGTGCAGTCTAGGGCTCAGGCACAGATGAAAGCATTTGGAATCGATTATAGAGCACCTTGTCCATGGGTGGGACCTTTTCCAAGGCATTACAACCCTCAGGAGAAGCTTGACTTCATGATTACAATGCTGCCTTTGCTTGCAAAGTGGATTGAAGAAATAGAGGTGTATGAGAGGAGTATTCAACAACCTTGTCAACGAGTAAGCACACCTTCTCATGCCTTTTCTTTTCCTCTTTCCCAATCTGTTTCATCTCAGCAGTGTCAAGCTTTAAACTCTCCATCTGCTGTCCCAAATGTTGATCCCAGGTCTCCACCTCTCATTCTTCCACCACACCTCATTCTTCTTTCCTTTTTCTTTCCAAACATCATCCTCTCCACAAGAGCTAAATGAAATACCTCCCACTCCAAAGAAACAAGAGGTTTCATCCTCCTCCCCTCCGCCACCAAAAAATGTCAAATCATTGAGTTTACACCCATCCCTCCTCTTTCTTCCACATCCATGTGGGAGTTATCCAAATTCAACACCACCCAAGGTTATTTGATAACATGCATCAAGAATTCTCAAGCCCAGGCAGATCTATTGATTCAGAAAAACATATGTTCTGGGGTTTTCCCCTTCAATTTTTTCAACTTCTCTTGCCCAAAGAGGGAAAGAGCAGCTCTGATAAATGTGAAAAAAGTTGCCAAAAGACAGGCTCAGGCCAGAACAAAAATCACGAAAAAATCGGCTATGTCCTATCCCCAGACAGTCGGGACAGTTGGAACATCAAGGCGCGGATCGGCCCGAAAAGCCTATCGGCAGCCTCAAACCAAGGGACAAGTGGGACAAGAGTGCCCGAAGGACTCGAACTCGGGGGCCGGTTCGGCCGAAACAAGAAACTCATCCAAGGAAAACTGGGACAATTGGGACAAATGGACGCGGCAGACGCGAAGCCCAGATCCGTCTGAAAAGGAGAATTTCGCTCCTACCTCACTGCTTTGGGACACATCTGGGACAAATGCTACGTGAACCAGCGTTCGGCCGAAAATGAGAACAAACAGTCCGAGGCAACATGGACATCTTGGCCGTGCGGACCCGAACCGGCCCTAACGGCGACCGTAGGATTTTGTCCCAATAAGCCCTGGTACATCCCCCCAGGACAAAGTATGCGTGGACCGATAAGCCCGCAAGGGCGAGAACCAACCAATCAATGACACTTGTCATAAGGGAAAAAGTCAAAGGCGAGTTTTGAAGGGTCGGCTCCAACCATGGGATAGTGCCACATGGTCCCCGCTCTGGCCCACACAGTAAGTTTCAAAGGAAAGCCCTTGAAAGGTGGAGGCGAGAGAATTATTCAGCGAATTAGGCTGCCAGTGTCTTCAGGTGGCGAAGTGTGGACAATCTTCAAAATCCGTTTTGGTCTGTTTCCGTGCCCTAAATCTTCAGATCGTCATATCTTTTTGATTCAGAGCTCGGATTTGCACGTTCTTATATCAACGGAAAGCTGTGAAATTCTCTACATGATTCTGGGATCAATCTTCCATTTTGGTGTAGTCTAGATAGAGAAAGTTAAGAAATGGCTCTGGACGCATGTAATGCCAGAAGTGACGCTTCAACAACCAACTTTAATGCAGCAGACATCCCGTCGTTTTGCCCAGGATCCGCCGCTTCTACCATAATGAGATGATTAAAATGTTGACCTAGAAGTGGTTGTGGTAGTTTTTCGAATTTCCTCTCTTCCCTCTCTCTTTCTTCCTATATATTGTACAGAGGGGCTTCTTTCAAAGGGGGGACATTGACAAGTCGTTCATCTGTTCGGCCTCTGCCCTCCTTCTTTTCTCTCTAGGGTTGAAAATGGAGTTCGAACTCCTCCCTTGCTTCTGTAATGGAATTTTTGCCTTTTACTATTGAAATGATGTTCTGTGCAAACTTCTGAAGAAAAAAAATGTGTTTTGTGATGCATCTGTCCATCCTTTCTCGTTTTTTTCTTGTTTTCTTCTTGCCTCTCTTCATTGTAGGTATTTGTGCATGTTTGAAACGTTCATTGCAGATCTGGAGCTGTGTTCATGGAGTTTTGGGACATTTTTTGTGTGAAATCTATCCTTGGGCCTGTGATACATCTGTCCATCCTTCCCATTTGCTCACCTCTCTTTGTCCCATGGCAGTTTTGATAGATGTCCAACATTCTCCTTCTCTGGTGTATCACCGTTTTAGTGTAGGCTTTTGTTCTTTTCCTTTCTCTCCTCTCTCTCTGTCCTCCTTGGCATTGTTAGATTAGGATTAGATTAGCTTTCCTGCACTGGAATAGCTTGTGGCAAGTAGTTTTAGGAGCAGGAGAACCAGCCTTCTCTGGAGATTGCCTCTCTCAGTTCACAAGTCCCACACTTGGGAGAGAGGTTTCCATGTTGTGGAATCACACTGATGCCTGAGTGATCAACCTAGAAACCTGATTCTGCATCCAGGGGTGCTGTGATTTTGCACTAACAGTTTTGGCACACCCAGTGGGACCTTAGAGGTCTTCCACTTCATCTTTGCAGGTTTGATGTGTTCCTGTGAAGATTTCAGCCTTTGGAAGCACTTGCAACCACATCTGGCGACTCCAATCTGGTCAACAACCCATCTTGAAGTTGCAGACCTTCCTTTCCATTTCATTTTCATTCTTTTTCTATCATTCTTCCTTCCATCTCTTCCATCATTCTCTCATTCTATGAAGTTGTGCAATCATGACTTCATTTCCATCATGGAATTCACATCAACCACAGCAGTATATTCCACCTCCAACATGTTTTACACATCCTCCAAATCAACATTTGAGCAGATTCAAGATCAGTATGCATACCCATATGAGCAGCAGTGCCAAAGTCAGTTTGGCTATGGAGCCTTCTAAGAGCAAGGAGTATGCATACCATGAAGACCATCCGATGCAAGATGCTGGGGTCTTTTGGAGAAGCTCAAAAGATGGAGGTAAACATAGTGCAGTCTAGGGCTCAGGCACAGATGAAAGCATTTGGAATCGATTATAGAGCACCTTGTCCATGGGTGGGACCTTTTCCAAGGCATTACAACCCTCAGGAGAAGCTTGACTTCATGATTACAATGCTGCCTTTGCTTGCAAAGTGGATTGAAGAAATAGAGGTGTATGAGAGGAGTATTCAACAACCTTGTCAACGGAGTAAGCACACCTTCTCATGCCTTTTCTTTTCCTCTTTCCCAATCTGTTTCATCTCAGCGGTCAAGCTTTAAACTCTCCATCTGCTGTCCCAACTGTTGATCCCATGTCTCCACCTCTCAGTCTTCCACCACACCTCAATTCTTCTTTCCTTTTTCCTTCCAAACAGTCATCCTCTCCACAAGAGCTAAATGAAATACCTCCCACTCCAAAGAAACAAGAGGTTTCACCTCCTCCGCCACCACAAAAAATTTCAAATCAGTTGAGTTAAACCCATCCCTCCTCTGCTTCCCAAATCCATGTTGGGAGATGAAATTAGAATTGCAAGTCAAGGGAAAACAACAGTCAAAAGAAGAATCAAACAAAGATGAAGAAATTCAAAGTCTGAAGAGTTGGCTCTTAGATTTGGGATGAAAAAGATCCCCTTGATGGTTAAACCTACAGAAGAGGCTAGGGTTGGAGAACAGGGTGGTGGTGGTAGGACATATTTTGTGCAGTAGAAGAAGAAGATCTTGCAGTCACAAACTTGTCCTCTAGAGCAGCAGATTGAAGAGTTTGACTTGACAAACTTCATGCTGGAGGAAGAGTTCAATCAAGAGCAAGATTGTCTTTAAACATTGGAGGAAGGAGAAGCTGCTCCAAAACCAAAAGAAGAGGAGCACATTCCAGCTGTGGGGGAGAAAATTGCAGATCCAAGATCTCTGAGCACAAAGCAGGCTACAAGAGAACCTTCAGTTCTTCTTTCTACTTCACCTCTCTCAAGTTCCAGTGTTGAAGAGGAGTTTGACCTCTCAAACTCAATATTGGAGAGTGAAGGAAACCATGGTGGTCAAGTTACAGATCAAGAGGACACCATGGAGGAAGTTGAACATGAGCAGCAGGACAGCAATGAGGTAGTTTACCTGTCAGATTTGGAAGACTGTTTTGATGGAGAAGAACCGGTTGAGTTTTCACCATTCTCTCTTTCATCATCCACATTCCAAACACAAGAGTCTGCTTTCCTAGAGGAGAACATTCATTTGCAGAAGCCTGCATCTTATAGCATCTCTTTGGAATCAAGATTGGAAGATTTTAATCTTTCATGTTCTTCATTGGAGGACAAGAAGGGACAAAGGAACTTCACCATTTCTTCAACACCATCCATTCAAGAAGGTCTACAAGAAGACTCCATTCTTGGGGTTGAAAATCACAGCAATGGGCATACTCAAAGGACCATACCTTGCCCAATCAGGTATTTGGCTTCATTAGAGCCAAAGGAGAAGTCACAACCAGTCATGCTTTCTTCTGAGCATGAGGGTGAGCTACAAAGTACCAAGGATCAGCTAACATACCTCTTCAATCCAAATGCAGAGCAACTAAAAGAGGTATTGGATTTGTTTTCAGCTAATACTTTGATGATTTGGATAGAAGACTAGCTTCTTGTTGATTTTCCATCCATCCAAACAGCCATGATCGTGCCAAATCAATTGCATGGCTGCCACTTTTGAGAAAGGGAAGCTATTTCTCACAACCAATTGCAGGGTTTGTTTAGCTTGCTTTTGCTTCCAGTTAGAGTAGAGTGGGTAGGTTTTCTTTCAGTAGAAGAAGTGCTTGTGCACACTCTACATGTTCCATTTGGGACATGTATGATTTTCAGTTTTGTACATAGTTTTGGTGTTGTTGGTTCTGCTCTTGCACAGTTCATTTCAGTGGCATCTTGGTAAGAACACTCTAGGTTCAATGGGTTTCAAGTGGCTCAGAGGGAAGTTTTCAAAGTTCAGATCAGTTGCAGGTTACAACTCAGGACTCCATGCCCAATGGATGCTTCAAGCAACTGGTAACTTCATCTAGCAGGTAGATGACCCCGCTGAGTCGCCAAATTGTTATCCAAAATTCACCCCCCAGGGTTAATTTGATAACATGCATCAGAATTCTCAAGTCCCAGGAAGATAATTGATTCAGAGAAAATATCATGTTTCTAGGGTTCCCTTAGATTTTTTCTAACTCCCCTGACCAAAGAAGGAAAGAGCAAGCTCTGAGAAAATGCGAAAAAAGTTGCAGAAGACAGGCTCAGGCCAAAAAAAAAATCACGAAAAATCGGCTAAGTCCTAGTCCCCAGGACAGTAGGGGAATTTGGGACATCAAGGCGCGGATCGGTCGAAAATCCTACAGGCGGCCCAAATAGCAAAGGGACAAGTGGGACAAGAGTGCGTGAAGGACGCGAACCGGCCGGTTCGGCCGAAACAAGAAACTTCAGCACAAGGAAAACTGGGACAAGTGGGACAAATGGACGCGGCGGACGCGGAAAGCCCGGATCGGCTGAAAAGGAGAACTTTCACACTAACTGCTTTGGGACATCTGGGACAAAGATACGCGAACCGGCTGGTTCGGCTGAAATGAGAACAAACAGTCCAGAGGCAAATGGGACATCTGGGCCGTGAGGACGCGAACCGGCCAAATCGGGCGAACCGGAGGATTTTGTCCCAAGAAGCACTGGGACATCCAGGACAAATGGATGTGGTGGACGCGAAGGAGCCGAAAGGGCCGAGAACCAACAAAATCATGACACATGTCACAAGGGAAAAAGTCAAAGGGCGAGTTTTGAAGGGTCGGCCCGAACCAATGGGATAGTGCCACATGTCCCAGCTAGGGCCCAAAAGGAAATTTCAAAGGAAAGCCCACGGAAAGGTGGAGGAGAGAGAATTATTCAGTGAATCAGAGCCTGCCACGTGTCATCCAGGTGGTGAAGCACGGGAAAATATTTCAAAATCCGTTTTGGTCTGTTCCGTGCCCTAAATCTTCAGATCGTCATATCTTTTGATCCAGAGCTCGGATTTGCACGTTCTTTATATCAATGGAAAGCTGTTGAAATTCTCTACATGATTCTAGGATCAATCTTCCATTTTGGCGTATTCTGGAGAGAGAAAGTTAAGAAATGGCTCTGACACATGGTAATGCCAGAAGTGACGCTTCAACAACCAGTTTTAATGCAGCAGACAGCCCGTCGTTTTGCCAGGATCCGCCACTTCTACCATAATGAGATGATTTAAAATGTGACCTAGAAGTGGTTGTGGTAGTTTTGAATTTCCTCTCTTCCCTCTCTCTTTCTTCCTATATATTGTACAGAGGGGCTTCTTTCAAAGGGGGGACATGGAACAAGCTATCGCGTTTAGTTCAGCGTTTAGCCCCTCCCTGTATAAATGAGGTTCCAATGCACATAACATTTGAAAATGGAGTAAATAAAAGACTACATCCCTTGGTTTCATTTAATGGGACCCCTTTTTTCAAACTAGCTGCTACTATTTGCATACTGACAGTGTATCGATTGAATCTAGAGAGCATCTGAAAGCTGGGTAAAAGATGTGTTTTGTGATGCAATTCGTGTAAATCCTGTCTCGTATTGGACTTGATTTCAATACATGCCTCTCTTCAGGTGGAAGATAATCTTTATGCATGAGCTCTATGAGATGTTCATTGCAGACTTCTGGAGCTAGTAGAATTACATGGAGTGGCTTGGCAACATACACATGTAGGGAAGTCTATCCTTGGGATCCTGTGATACAAGACTTTGGATCGCTTCGAGGATTACTCAGACTCTTTTTGTCCCATGGCAGTATGGAGTGGACTAGAGTTGTCCAACATTGTCCTGGTGGGCTGGTGTATCACCGTTGTGCAATGTACACATTTGAGTAAGTTCCTTTCTATGTATCTCTGTCTGTATCCTTGGAATTGCTAGATTCAGGATTAGATTAGCTGTAATTCCTACGTTGGATCAATAGCTTGTGGCAGTTATACTGTTATTGATCAAGAACCAGCCTTCTCTGATAGATAAAACTCTGAGTTTCAGAGAGCCTACCCAAGGCTAGCTAGAGAGGTTTCCACCATGTGCAGGGGCACTGGATGCAAGTGTGGAGGAAGATAGTAGACCTGAGCGGCATAAAGATAGAGCTGTGAAATTGCGACTCACAGTAACCTCTAATGAAGCACGAGAGAGGGACACTGACACGTGCAATTAGGATATCCCCTGCATTGTACCATAGGTAGATTTGAGGAGGATGATGGATCACGAAGGTTTCTGAAGCTCTCGTAAAAGATGCAGGATTCCACTTCTATTAGGCTCTCCCAACTGTTGGGATTTTATCAAATGTGTGAGAATACCCCTTCTGGCTATTTTTTTTTAAATGACTCAGTGTAGTCAAATGGGATAAATCACTGGGTCAAATGACTGCATGCACACATTCTAGTATTTCTCACCTAGTCATGTCCTAGCCCTTGCACTTAGTGTATCCAACATGTCCCCAAGCTAGAGCTAGTTGATGTCCTGTGTTTTTGCATGGATAAAATTCACCTAAAAACAGGAAAACCTTACCCCAGTTTCGAAAAGATTTCTATGTCATACCTTTTCAGATAGCCCCAAGATAAACATATCACACCTCAGTGTTAAGTCACTAGTCATGTGCCATTCATTTAGGAGTACCACTATGTAGAATTGTTATCAGGCGTTCCTCTAAGTGATTTAGGAAAAACAAAATCATTGGCGCGTTCAAACTGTTGGAGCAGTATCTCTCAATAGCGTGTTGTGACTGTGCAGACTTAGATAGGTGTCTAGTCATCAATACTACAACTAGGACATAAGGAGTTCGTCAACTAATCACCACATCGCATAATGTCAAGGGCATGGGATTCATCGAGGTGGATCATGGTCAAGAGCCACTGAACATGAAGGAACATTGTTCTGGAAGATTCTAGGGAAGTCTTAGTGGATTAGGGACCACAACCACCATCAAGTGGGTCCATCAGGCTCAGCAATCAGCTTGCAATCGTACACCTCAGAGGACTTGAACTATGATAGGTGATCTCTCCATTTGATCCAGAGTATAGAGGGATTGAAGATACCCAACAGAGATATGTGCATTGGAAGTGTGAATTGTTCATGGCGCACAACAGGGAATTTACAGCTTCATATCTATCCAAAGCACCATGTCAATTTTCCAGCTAGCTCATTCTTTCAAGGACGCACACATAGTTGGTAATAGGGAGTATGACCCAAATCATACTGTGGTGGACTATAATGCTTTGCACACTATGAATTCTGGAATGAGTTTTACATCCCACATTTCGAACAACAGATTCATTTCAACGTGGTCAAGGATCATATAAGATAGGATCATGGTCCGAAAAATCATCCGAGGAGCGTATGACGATGTGGTCTTTAAGACTAGTTCTTGTCCAAATTAAGCATTATGATACTACAGTCAAATTTTGCGAACATGTCACAATGGTTCATTGAAGGATTGTTTAGGCACCATTTCATAGTATCCTCTTCATCCCTCAACAAGATGCACACTGATCCGCACAAGGCCTTGGAAGTAGACCTACGCCCTTGAGGCATGTTGGTCACCCCAGTGTTGACTACTGGAGTAAGCCTATTCTTAGAGGCACATATTATAACCATGGAAAAATAGTTAGAGAATCTCTCTTTCAATTCAGCATGCATGATGATGCATAGTGGATATGGTACACATATTGTGAAGTGGAGGGTCATATTAAAGATAATTACCCATTGTCACGTCAGTACGAGCATTATTACTAAATGTATGAAGCATAACATCACCCTAAACCATGATGTTTGGGATTGGCCTCTTTTGCAACGCGTACGATCCAGTTGTTAGGTGCCCATGTAGCTGTAAGATTTTCAAGTCCCATACTCATGACACCATTTTTCCTCGTCAGATTGATTAATCACAGTGCCACGAAGCCATTGAGACATGATATGGCAGGCTTTTCTTATGTTAGAATTTGAGGTCATGGTGGTGGTAGAGGTATGGTTTTCTAGATGAACTTTTTACACTATGTGGATCCCTTGATCATTTATCAACAAGATATCCCTCATAATACAACTTTACATCATGGTGCGGGATAAGTAACACAAGTTAGAGGAAATACCCAGACACTATATGAGCACAATATTTATCGTGGAAAACCCCAAGAAGAAGGTACAAGGGTGCGACTATGAAAATCAAGGTTCAACTTCAGCGAATGTTGATTAATTAGATTCCGAAGTAAGATAACCTGATCCAAAATTACAACCCATGTTGGTTACAACATGCATAGAAGCAAATCACGTGCATTTTCGAGGCACCTTTGATATATTTCCCAAGCCACTATATCACAAGGGAGGAAGTGATACAGTGCTTTTTAGTATCCAGACATCGGGTATGTATCCCGAAGGAAGTCTATCAAGATATTATAGTTGAGTCATTATGGACCTATGCAGTGAGTGTATTTAATATAATGCTTAACATAGAACAAGTGCACATAATTAGAGCATGCAAACCTAATGTATGAGCTACCTGTAGAAGGACGTGGATGATTTAATAGGAGGTGTGTAAGATTATTGTGCATAGGATTAATAATCAGTTCATTGCTAGGGGAATGGCTTCGATGAGACCCAGGTACCACGCACTGGAGTTGAGGACGAAAGGCAGATTCTTCATGTAAATATACAACACGTTAGGACCTTGAATTTCATAAGTGAGATCAACACGTATGCCAATGGTTATTGACCTGGTCTGGTTGGTAATCAATATCTTGATAGATATATGCGTTGAACCATAAATGATGTCGACTCTTGAAGCATATCGGAATCAAATAAGGAGGCCTACATTGCAGCGATACATCGAAAGTTTTGTATATAGAAAACAAAGCTAAGGCTATGCCTATTGGGGTACTAAAGGATGCATCTATTATCATTCAAGTGAGCCAAGTTTAATGGAGAATTGTGAGGTGTTGGAGATTGCTGACAGGTTCTCAGACAAGGTTATTGAACCCCAGCATATAGGAGCCTTGGATATACCCTGGTGCTATGCTTAATAATGTTGATTGTACTAGATGTTAACAAGTAGACTACATTAGCATTTGAGAATGAGTTTACTGAAGACACGCCTTTAAGACATTTCTACACTTCTATTCTGAAAAATAAGGCGAGGAGCCTTATTTTACATGCCCTCAAGGTGAATAAACTACTTGATATAAGGTCTATGCTACAGAAACGATGTTCTGATCCAGAGGTGACATTGTCATGCACACTCCCCTTCAAAAGAAACTCCGACAATCCAATATTTTCAGTGAAAGTGACAAAACTTTACAGCAATCTGGGGCTAAGTGAAACTATCTAGCAACCTGTACTTCAGTCGATACGAGCTTGAGATATATGTCACCACTTATGAACATGGTCATGGGCACGAAGTGTATATGGGCGAGTCTACAATGATTGCTTAGGACATCACATGGTGAGGTGCTTAGGCTTAGCTTAGGTACTAAGATATAATGGGTGAATTGGAAGCCGCAGATACATTCCTACACGCTATGTGAGATCCTTCATCTTTAATCTCGAATCGAAGGAGACCTCTTTAGAAACATAGTTGCCTCTTATATCTTGCGTGGGACAACTATACTCAACTGCTGGTGGGAAGACATAGAAACAGATAACCTCTTGGAAGGGTGCACCAAGTGATGACACCTACACCAAATTTCCATCACAGTTCACTTAGAAGTAGATTTTCTATCCAATACATCACCATTTGTGATCATAATCACAAAATTGTAAGAATCTGGCATTTACATCATGTCTATAGTTTTGAAAGACTATAGGCACAATTGCCAGGAGGACCTTTACAAACATCCCTTTGGATACATAAGTTCTACTACACATTGCATGGATGCATGTGCACCTAAGGTTCTGTCCATACAGAGCTAAAAGGGAGACTGCAAACTGACATAGAGACGATATCTGGTCTGGTGATGACTCAGACTTTATGATTACTTTTCTACTAAGCCTACCTATATCCAGTAGAAGCAAATTTTTCAAATGCAGGTTTAGGATGAAGTTTTCAGTCTAACTTCCATAGGAGTAGATAATGTGAAGGTTACAATCAGATTATGCTAGAACTATTTTAGTGAACCTGATTCCGAGGTGCATACTTGATGCTTGAGGAAATAACAAGAGGTACATATTTATCGTGCAATGGAAGGATGCCAAGAGAAAGGATGTAAGCTAGACCTAAATAATTGACGATTTTAGAAGTAGAGTTTCAATTTTTCTTTAGATGTCTAGCCACACTGAAGCAGGATTATCACGCAAGGTTGTAAGCAAATCATCACCGATGAGATAGGCACACAATGATACCATATGTGATCCTTCATGCTTAATGAATAGATCATTGTTATAACATTAATTAGCAGAGGATGAACCTAAATGTTTAAAGAAATACATAAGGGATTATTGGCATACCAAGATCTAGGAAAATAGCTTTAAGAACCATACGAGGATCTTGCACTACTTTTAGGATCATAGTTTCCTTTAGGGGGTTACTTCATGATATTAAAGGTGTGTGACATCCTAAATTTGGGCAATATGAAGATCACCAGTTGAAAGAAAACATTTTTCACATCGGTTAGGTGTATTTCCAGAGGCCAAATTATACGATGAATTGCAAATAAGGTCCTAATAGTACGCATTTTAGGCTAAAGAGGAAATTGATAAGATGCCTCAAGTCTAGAATCAATTGAGCCAAGTTTCTGAGTGAAACCTCTAGCAATGGGTCTAGCCTCATGGTTATCAGTACTACAATAAGTATGGAAGGATTAGGATCTGTGTGGAACTACATAGAGTCTATAACGCTTCATGTGTCATAGATCCCTTTCATAGAGGAAACTCCCAGTTGAAGGAGTTGCTAAATGTAAGAGCATTACATTCTTCTTACAGATGGATTGATCTAGTTATCATCCAGAGTAGCTTCATCACGAAACTTTGAAGACTTAGGAGAAAAAAAGGTCATTAATGCATGGTACAGTGTGGAAGTTTTCTGTAACATCCCCATTTTAAGATACTAGAACAAGGGAATTATATAAAATATAATATAACGTTCCCTATTATGAATTATATAATTCATATACACGTTCAAGTTTTAATAATTGTTCTCTGCCCAAACAATGCAGTTTGGAACACACAATTTCCTTTTAAAACTAATGTTCTCTGTTCACATATTTGCAATATGGAACACACATTCAGTGCCATTCAATCATATAACAGATTCCATATGCTGCTGTAAATGACTCGAAGAACTACCGATCTCCCATTTTCATGGCTCGGAGTTTCAACGATCTCTCATTTCATGACTCGGCAACTTACCGATCCTTCATGTTCATTCATGCATAGTATAATATATATACAAGGTTCTCTTACCGTTTCCGGTTATCGAAGTGATCCATTTAAGAAGCCTATCTGAATATCTGTTACTGATATTCATTTGACATCCTGCATCTTAAATTAGGTGATTAGGACAACGCAACCAGCACTTGCGATACTTTGGCCAAAGATTTTCACATGCTTTGCATGATCATATTCCTGGATGTGATACACACCAATGGAATATGTCCTTCACCTCACTTCGTCTGTTATCTAGAATGGTCTTTCCTGGTTCCTACCAGTCCTTCCAATTTAAGGTCAAACTCTAACTCCAACTAGCAATATGAACGAGTATAGGAAGTCACTCATGGTAACTAAAGATATGCAGACATATGGTGTCATCCCTAGACAACTCCGTGTGTCTAGTTATCTTTAGTCCTCTGGAGTCACTCCGTATACGTGATCACACTCCTATCCCCAGCCAAGAACTTAATATTCAGCTTATGTAATCTTGATGATTTAATTCAGGAGGGCATTGTAATATGTCAGCTATAACATTGTGTCATCATGAAGACCCCGCCTTCATGAAGACACCATGTTGTAGCTGGCGTATGTCAATGTCCTACGGAATCCTCCCATCGAGAGTACACATCCAGCTCAAGTGATTTGGTTATGATCTTAATACTTAAGATCAACTTTCAGCAGTCATGCTGATCCTTTATCCTCGTTCTAGTTACAGTTGTATGTAGCTAAGAGAGACTAAATCCGTCTTCTAGCTTACTATGCATCTTCTCCTTCGTACCGAAGGGTTGCATTTTCTCTACTTGGTTCTTTTCTTAATCCTTGGATTAAGCAGCCCATTACCGATAGACTTAATAAGTTTAACCTATTAAACTTAACCAAGTTTTTCCACAACTAAAAACAAATTCAGAATTCCAGCTTATTAGACATCATTAAAAAGAGGTCTAATTCTCAATGAATATATTCATTTATTCTACTTAACCTTACATAGTTAATGTCTGTTAGCCCTGGATATATTTTTCCCATATCCTTACTTTCTGAATTTAACATTCGAGTTTATTAATGGAGTCTGAATACAAGGTTCGGCTGCTCCTAAGTTATTTGATATTCCTTAGCTTTCAAGCTAATCCTGAATACCAATCAGTTATGAGACCATGTTCTTCCTAATCCTTTTTAATGTCAATTAAAAATTCATCTTAACCCAAGTATGAACTAATTGCACATTTCAACGTAAAAGTTGTATTTAGGTAAGAATAGATATCATTTCCTTTTAACATTCATCCAAAAACATTTGAATAATTCCAAATCAAGAATTAATGTTATATTCCCAACTTAATCAACAATATCAAATTGATACAGTCGCTAAAAAATCACACTGTAATTTTGTTCATCAATCCATTTCATAATCCATATATTTGCTAGTCCAAATGACTGGAATTTGTTTATATTAAACAACATTACAACTCATAAGATAGAAGAATGTAATTTCTTCTTTTCTCAATTCCTCGTAGAGGAATAATAACTATCAAATACAATCCATCTTCAGATCAATCAAAAGAAGTATCAGAAAACAACCATGTCTTCGTTTTACTCAAATTCCATCTGCAAAATTACTTGCACGGGTCAGTTCATTGAACTGAGCATATTAAGCACTTGTCATTAAAATGAGGTGCTTCTAATTAACTGTCTCAATAAAAGAACCCTGCTTTTATGAAACGTTAATATGAACATCAATCAAGAATTAATTATCAAAAAGAATGAACAACATAACAACTGAACCATCTAAATACCATCCCAATCAGTCAAAGGATTGCTGTCCTATTTCCTACATAACCATTACAAGACGTAATTTCCTTCAACAGCTCCAGATTACAACATTTGTAAGAACTAGGAACACACGTATGCATACTGCTGTTATAACATTAACTGCTATCAATTTCCATTCCCTTTCATTAGTAATAATATGCAAAGGATAAAATTTGACTGAAATATAAACCAATTACTTTCCTTTCATTTCATGCATCTCATTTGATTTCAAGCAATCAAGTACAGATGAGAAAGGCAAACAACAATAAAATGTAGATGCTTAAACCAAAGCAATACAAAATTCGTTCCATAACGATTACAGATTTCTAACTGTATAAGAGAAGAAATGACCATTATTCCAAGTTATCCATTCTCACTCCTATTCCTTTCCTCATGACTGTACTGAAAGTTAAATCCAAACGAAACATCAATCAAAGATAACAGTTCAGAGTGAAACTTACAAAATCCATTCAGAATTCACTTTCCAACAGCAAAGAATAATTCCATTCATATTCAGCTTTAAATGAAAACAAGGAGGAATTTATCGTCCTTATCAATACTTCCTTCAAATCAGGCACATACAAATACCAAAAAAAAGTTGGTAAAACATCGTATCCATCATAGTACAAGTAATATAAAGAATGCATACTATGTACTTACTGTACTAGAAGAATTCATACTTCCTTCACTGTATTTTAACCAAATAAATAGTTATACAGTCACTTAATCAATTATTCACATGACTTTCTATATCCATGAATGTACACAGTTCATAAATAACCATTTGCACATTGTTGTTACCTATAGCAAGTCCAGCCCGTATGTACAGTAAGCTCTATTGCTGCTACTTCTAGAACTCAAACAGCAAGAAGAGAAATATCCATTCCTGTAATTATTTCAAAAATAAAACACCCATTTTCTTCAACACAACAAGAATCACTCAGGTCGACTTCGTTTTTGGATGACAGTGCAAAATCAAAGATCACACAAATCATTTCATCCTTCCGTTTGTACAGAAAAACACAGCACTCAAGAAACAATCTAAATGCCAATGTCATCTCTATCAAGCCGAACCTATAATGCTCAATAAATCCTCAATTACCATTTCTTCAGAATTTAAAACAGCAGAAGAAGAAGAACTCGTTTCCTTATTAATTTCAGAAAAGAAACGATGTCAAAACCAACTCGCACATCATGCATAATTTTCATTCAATATACCCAATTTACAAGAAATACCCAGTTCGAGTTCTTTCTCAACAATCATTTCAACCCGAAATCCCATTCTTATTTTTCACAATGATGTGCAGAACCTAGAATACAATATTCATATAACAATACCTTTATTAATGAAAACCCACATAGGATATTATATGCACAAGCAAGGTATAGACAGAACAGTCTCAAACAGCAAGCTAATTCCCATGTTTTTCATTTATTTGCATAGAAATTCAAAGCCAAGTTCGTATTCACGAAGACAGTTCGAATCAGAAGGTCAAACCGCAACCACAAAACACAATAAAATCAACTTTCCATCACAGCAAGGAGAAACATAATCATTTATAATTTCAGAAGAAAAACAAGTTACTTTCTCCAACTCTCACGAATACCCAAGTCGTATTCGTTCATTTTTACAAAAGAAAAACACAGCAATAAGAATATTACTATCATAGTTAATACGTTCCATCACTCAAGTTCATATTGGAAAAATAACGATTGCTCAACAATGAAAAACAAACTCATACAGCCTGTACAGTTTCATTCAATATAATCATTTACAAAGAAATACCCAGTTCGAATTCCTTATCAACAGACATTTCAACCCGAAATCCCATTCTTCTATTTCAAAATGATGTGCAGATCTCAGAAATGATTCACGCACAGCTAAGTATTCAAAAGCATAGTTTCATAACATACAAAATGAATTCCCCAATATGGTCGAATAAATCACATAGCATGGACTGTATTTCCAACATAATAAATATGCAAAGACAGTTCAAATCACAAAAGCTTAAAACAAAATGACTCTACCCAGAATCATTTCAAACATGACAGCAAATCAAATAAACCCAAAACCCCCTTCACTAGAAGAGAAGGGTTGTTTTAATGAGACATTTAAGCAAACCAAGCAGTTTAAAGAGAAGGGCTTAACATCCTGATAATCTTCCTCAAAGCTCGAAGAAAACCGTGCCTACAGGAGGTATTTCCTTCCACAGCGACAGTAGCTAAGCTTCCCAACAATCACCTTCCGCTACAGGCTCAGAAATAGCCTTCGATTCACCAAGGAAACAGAGATAGCAATCAAACACAACTGGTTCGACAGAACCATGAAAACCAAATGCAGAGCAACTTCCAAAAACCTGAACAAACACAATGAACAACAAAATTTCCTCCATACTCTTTCCAAGGCGGGCTGGTCACGAAGACCAAGAAAATTAAATGCATTAAAGGCTCTTCCTTTTTCCTATTTCCTCACGCCACCGCCGACTCGGGTTGGCGAATTGCCAATTTCAAATTTTGCATGAAAACCAAGTTTAGTCCCATAACTAACTGAATGCCTCTAGTTTTTTCCTGTTCCTGCCAAACTTGGCGCTGTCCACGTAAGGACCTTATTTAATTCCCATTAAATTTCCTTCCATCCTTATCCTTTCCATCCCCCATGGGTCTGTGCGTCCCCTTCCCTAGGTTAGGATTAGTTTAGGATTAATAATAGTGTCCAAATCTAGGTCATAGGTTAATAGGACTTAGATTTATTTTTACCATTATAGAATTTAAAAAATCCACTTAGGATAGTAATTAGGATATATGGTAGAACTTAGGGTTAGATTAGGGTCTAATCCCCTTAGCACTTAATTAATCAATTCCAATCAAGTCCTTCTGACTGACATCCAAATTCAACGTTATGCAAGACATTTCGTCCCACGTTCCACATACCTAAGCCACCCGCATCCAAGCCTTCATCGCCTTATGGGGTCTGGCGTTACAACAGTGCATGGTTTGAGAATCGAACATTTTCCGTTGGCATCTACGTGTCAGCTATTCATACCTGAAATCAGGTGCTGCACATTTATATCAACCTTCAGTCTGGTTTAAAAGTAAATCGGCAAAGCGATTACAAGAAGGCCACAGCATACCTTGGATCAATGGAATTGATTCAAGGTGTGCTGTCAATCAGCGAATAGAGTTCAACAAGCATACGACAAATTTGTCATCACATCAGCAAACATACAAGCAATAATAATTGTTGTCCCATGTAACAATTTACAGTATGCAAGAATCCAGATTAGCAACACATTCCTTTAAGATCAAAAATATATCTTAACATGTTTTCCTTCATTTCAGCAGTTACAACATTAAGAAAGTAATCACCAAGATAACTTACAAAAATCAGGGCGTTACAGCTTCTGGTCATTTTCCTAAGATTAATAGGATTAGAACTCTCTAACATAGATTGAGCCCATTTTGGTTTCTTAACTAGGGAGTTAGGAGATTCAGAAGCATCTATAGTATCAACACAAGAAACATCATCATGACCATTTACTATATTCTCAATATCAGAATCATAACCATTATTAGAAATATTGACAGAGTTAGGAACATCTTTACTATTATTAGATGAATAAAAGTATTTTTCCAAAACCACCACATTATGGTTTTCAGTTACTTCCCTTTTTACAGGTTCGTAAATCCTTAGACTTGCAATGTTTATACCATATCCAATGAAAACACAAGAGAAAGAAGGCATATCAAGTTTCTTTCTTTTCTTTTTAGGAATGTATAAAGAAGCAGGACTACCAAAAAATTTTAGATGACAAATATCAAGTTTTTGATTTGACCATTTTTTATAAAGGAGTTGAAAGATGAATAGATTTTTTGGGAACCCTATTTAGAATGTAAAATGTTGTGTTCATTGCTTCCACCCACAGAAATTTGGGAAGACTATTATAATGAAGCATAGTGCAAGCCATATCTAAAATAGTCATGTTCTTATGTTCTGCAACACCATTAGATTGGGGAGAATGAGGAGAAGTTAATTCCCTTTTAATACCACAATTAATACAATTTTTTTCAAATGCTTTGCTAACATATTTACCCCCATTATCTATTATCAAGTCTCTTAATTTTATAATTTGAAGAGTTTTCAACAGATGCTTTAAATTCCTTAAATTTTCCTTAGTACATTAGATTTATTTTAAAGAAAATATGACCAAATCATCCTGTTGAAATCATTAATGAAAGTCACAGCATATAAAGAACCATTTAATGAAGTTACTTCAAGAGGTCCTTTAACATCACTATGAATAAGTTCTAGTGGGGAAGACGAACTCTCTTCAAGATGTGAGTGAAAGGGTTTTAACACTTTTTTTTTTAGTGGTAAACACCCTTCACATGCATCATGAGAAGAAGACAACATCAGAAAAACCTTTCACAAGATTATATCTAGCCATTTCATATAAACTTCTATAATTAACATGTCATAATCTTTCAGGCCATAGTTTTGAATTATTCAAACTTTGAGAAACAAAACATGATGCAAAATGGAAATCATAAAAAATATATAGACCATTTCTTTCAATTCCTTCAGTTATTATACTATCATTACTATCCTTGATATACCAAGTATCTTTCAAAATTTGAATAGCCAAACCATCATGAGTTAATTAAGAACATGATATAAAGGTTCTTTTTGAGCTTAGGAACAAATAAAACATTATTCAACACACCATTAACAAATTTTACTTTCCCTTTCTCTATTGCTTCTAAAGAATGAGTTATCACCAAGATACACATGTTCATTGATTTTCACAACATAAAATAAATAATTTGAAACACCAGTCATATGATTTGATGCACCTGAATTTAGAATCCATTTAGAATTAGAGGAAGAATACAATGCAACATATAATACGATCGTTTTAGGAATATCATTAAAGCTATCATTTTTCCTTAAATTGTATTTTGAAGAAACAATTTATTTTTTATTTTTATGGATATGTTTCTTAGTTTTGTAATCTTCCTTTTTATGTCCAAATTTACCACATTTATGACATTTACCACTAAAGCTAACACGTAATTGATCAGAAGAAAAACTTTTCATATCAACAAAAGAAGATTTAGATCTAAATTTTTGATCTAAGAAGGGCTTGTGAGGTTTGAACTTTGAACTCTAAGCAAGAAGTGCCTGAGAGACATTCTCCTTAGAGTCAAAGTTCATCATTACTTGCTCTTCCTGTATCAAAAGTGAACTCACGGTATTTAAATCAGGTAGATCATTTTCGTTTTGATATTTAGAGTTTAAGATAGAAATAAAATTGCTAAATCTTTCATGTATATTTAACTGAACAATAAAGTAGATTAATTTTTCACCAATTAAATCACAATTGCATCCATCTAATTATGCTTTCATATTTTTAATTTTAGTTAAGAAATTAACTACTTTTTCATCTCCGTTCATTAGGACTTGTAAGCAATTCTAAAACTAATTTAATAATTTTAGATAAATCGTGTACCTTTATGCATGGATTCTAGTTGTGTCCATACCTCTTTTAGATGTTCAATATTACCAATATGTAGAAGGTACTCATCGTTCACATTGTGCAAAATCATGGAAAGATCCTCCTGCATTCATTGCAAGAATGTATTCATGTTATCTACAGTTGCTTGACGACTGGTGGGAGCAACCTCAGATCTAGAAATAATTGTCCAGAGTTTCCTCGCCATAAGTTCTGATTTGACCATAATCTTCCAAATATTGTAGTTGGTCCCATTCAGGATTTGGGGTTTTGTCAAGATAGAAATAGCTGGACGTCATTGTTTTCCTGAACCTATAAAACACACTCCATTATAATATACAATGTACCACAAAGTTAGACACATTTTTATGAAAAACAACAACACTGTTAATAGAAACAAATGTAAATTTTATAGATCTACATAGAATATTTAATCATAACTAATTTTGTCATTACAATGCATATTAATTAACCTCCCATGATCAAAATAATAACCCGCAATATAAAGGGCTTTGCATTATACCATAGAATTATATATATATAAATTCTAACCATATATAAGTGAAGAAGAAACCCTTAAGAATGCAAAATAACTTCAAATTTCTAGAAAAAATAATGTAGACAAAGATCCGGCCAGCCTCAGATCTAGAAATAATTGTCCAGAGTTTCCTCGCCATAAGTTCTGATTTGACCCTAATCTTCCAAATATTGTAGTTGGTCCCATTCAGGATTTGGGTTTGTCAAGATAGAAATAGCTGGACGTCATTGTTTTCCTGAACCTATAAAACACACTCCATTATAATATACAATGTACCAAAAAGTTAGATACATTTTTATCAAAAAGTAACACTTTTAATAGAAACAAATGTAAATTTTATAGATCTACATAGAATATTTAATCATAACTAATTTTGTCATTACAATGCATATTAATTAACCTCCCATGATCAAAATAATAACCCGCAATATAAAGGGCTTTGCATTATACCATAGAATTATATATATAAAAATTCTAACCATATATAAGTGAAGAAGAAACCCTTAAGAATGCAAAATAACTTCAAATTTCTAGAAAAAATAATGTAGACAAAGATCCGGCCAACTTAAATTTGACGTCTAAATGACCGTCATACTGCCTTATGTTTGGTCTGTCATGACGGTCATTTAACCATCAAATTTAATGAAGTCAAAAATTGTTGTGTATTTCCATAATTTCTTCTATCTAATATTAAGGAAGTTATATTTTAATACATTATATTAACCTATTTATAATTTATAATGTAAAAATATATTCACTTTAAAAAAGAGGTATATAGTTTATATAATATAAATAAAAAACAACATATAGTCTATAATACATTATAAACTATGGTATATATAATTTTTTTTAAAAAATAAACACATATAACCCTTATTACGGGGCCCCTCATGAAAAAAGATTTAAAACATTTACCATGCCATGTAATTTTAAATTCTACATAAACCTTAGAATTTACAGAGGAAACAACATTTTTCACACATCTAATGGAAAAAAATTCAAATCCTATTTTGATGGAGCTTTGTCTCCTCCTTCATTTACCATTGATAAAATTCAACTTACACATATTAAAACTATAGAAAAAAATATTTCAAATATTTTACCCTTACCTCTACACAAGTTTTCACGGAAGGTGAGAAGTTTCTAAATTTTCCACCTGTGAATTCACCTTGATTCTTCACAAAGTAAAAATTTTAGGTTGCACTTATTTTAAATACCCTTCTGGGTTGGTTGAAAAAACCGGTACAAATTAAATAAATAAAATATAAAACATTTTCTCTTAATTTATTTAATTTACCTTTTCGGGTTGGTTGAAAAAACCCATAAAAATTAAATAAATAAAATATAAAAAAATTCTCTTAATTTATTTAATTTACCTTTCTAAGTTGGTTGAAAAAATCTGTACAAATTAAATAAATAAAATATAAAACATTTTATCTTAATTTATTTAATTTACATTGCTCTATTACCATGTTAGAATTTGAGAGTTCTAATAAATACAGATTTAATCAACTTAAATATAATATAATGTTATAATAAATATTTAAATAAACATTACATCATAACATAAGTAAATAAAGAAATACTTACAGGAAATAAATAACACATGTGGCACAGTATTTATAGTGGAAAACCCCAAAAGGGTAAAAACCACTTTGAAAATAACCTTTTACTTCAGAGAACTTATTTTACATCCAGTAAGATCACCTCCTCCTTTAAAACCCTATTTACCAAGGGTAAAACCAAATCACTTGATTTTCACACCTTTGATATATTTCCCAAATATATCAAATGAGGACCTATAGTCCTTTTTATATAAGGTGATCGGGTATGTCTCCCGACCCACCTTTTCAACCTAAATGGTTGACACATATACCTAGGTGAGTGTATTTAATAAATATAAACATAAATGATTCACATTATTAAATACTTGCCTAATGTATATTACTTAGGTATGAATATTTAATAATAGAAAAGTATTTCATATTATTAAATATTTAACCTATATAATAGTGATGGACCCATATTAATTAAGGGTTGGCCAGACCACTTAATCATTATGTTCCAACATCTTACACCTATCGTGTTAGGTTGTGGAGCCTGTTTTCATGTGTGAAAGTGTTGAAGACTGTACATTAAGAGTACTGTATAATTTTTTTTAAGCGTAAATTTTTTTTTTGCCTTGAAAAATGCACCCGACATATCGGGAAATGTGCTCTTCTCATATGGGCGAGTTTTTTGACCCATAGGTTTATGGGACGGGTTTTTCCTATGGTTTTGATACCCACGGTTTTGTAAAACTGCTTAAGCAGTTATCTATTTATATGGTCTTATGCATATGATAGATGCATAAGTAAATGTATTGCAGATATGTTTTGAATTTGGGTGTGAATTCTGTAGAGTTTGTTGAGCATAGCTCCAAACAAATTAGGGTATTGTATTGAGAGAGTGGAGGCTTGTAATAAAATCTGAGCAAGTGATTCTTAGTGGACGTAGCCCAAATTGGGTGAACCACGTTAAATCTTGTCTCTCTATGTTGTGTTATTTATTCTGCACTTTTATTTGAGATCTGTAATATTTTTTACATATTAGTTTTTACTGTTGCGATTCTGTAAGAGATTATTCCACATATTTTATCTCTTATTTCCTAACATATCGTCCCATTACAAGGGTAAAATAGGGCTACAAAAAGGTTCCCTCCCCCCTCAATCCATGAAAATGTTATAAATACAACACTTAGTGCACATTTTGCTCATTCCCCCCCACAAACTTCCACACGCTGCGAAACTCTGCTGGATTTTCCCTATATTTTTGCAATCATTGTTTTCATCATCCACAATTTTATTCCATGCTCCATTGATTTGAAAGAAGAAAAACAAAAATAAATCCAAATTTTTAAGATGAAGAAAGGGATTTTTGCTTGAAAAAAACCTTCAAAACCCACGAAGGAGATTTCCTCATACCTCACAAATCAGTGCATGAATCTTTGTGGTATTTTTTAGAATATTCAAGTTTTCTAGGAACCTTAAAGTTCCAAATAAAACATTTGACATGAATGCTCTAGATTTTTTGCAGGAAAGAAACCCCAGTTTCTCTACAGTAAAAATTTGAAATTTAAAATCTCTCATTCCAGAGACCGAGTAGACTCAAAATTTCATAGGCACACTAAAGAGAAAAAACCCATATCAAAAATAGTGGTTTCATCACAAACAAAGGCCAGAACATAGGCACTTATTATTTTTAGTAAGTCATTACAAAAGGCAATTCCGGCGAAAGAATTGTGCACCGAAGTCGTCCATAAGGTCAACTTGAGTGGTCGAAGCTGAAAGGGGTAAAATTCATCACTTAAAAATAAAATACCCCCTTCTCAAGTGTGGGAAAATTTCTCTGGAACCATAAAATTATTAGGATTTATTATTTACATTAGGTAAATTAGTTGTTACTATTCATTGTATGCTTATTATGATAAATTAGTTTTAAATAGATATATTCTTAGTTTTACAATATATCTCGTATTGTTAGTGGCTAGTATATTGTTATGAGTTGTTAGATCAACTTGTTATATTAGGTGAGGTGTTTGAGAAACTTCCTCGTATGTAGAAGTTATCTTTCCTATAAATTGTATGAACTTTGTAAGTGTATTAATTCAATCTATTCTCTGTGTAAAAATTATGTAGCTCCTTCATCTGGTATCAAATCAGTTTCCTTGTGGGTGCAATATGATTTTCTGATTGCCAACATTGAGCATTACCAATTTCTTGGTTTCCCACATAGATGTCACCAAACCCCTACACAACCAAATCTCCACATTCTCCAACACACACTCGCCACTCACCGTCCATACTATGAGATTTCACATATTGCTCAAGGGTGCATCCATCAAGAATTAGAGAAAGGCATATATTTGATCTATTAACCTACATTGCTTTGTAATTGTCTCATTGGTTGAACATACAGAACTCAGTTTTCTATGATGTTTTATGCATAGATTTGAATTTTCGTAAATTATATTCCTCAGATTTGTCACTATCCTCGAACCACAACTTTGATATCGATTGCATCAACAAATAAAATCTTCCACGTATGCATTCCTGATATTTTTAAAAGAAATTTCAGTCCCGTAAGTTCTTCTTCAAATAACTAGACATCTTGGTTTGATTCACTTGTGAGATCTCCATTCATTGAATAACTGAAATTCGATCCACATTAGTCTTAGTTTGATCATTGGAAAAATTAATATATGTTCGAATGCATGCTAAGTACCAATGTGTCAATTGCATGTGGTTTTTATTTAAGGGAATGTACATGTATTTTGGCTACAACCAAGAGTTTTGGGAATCCCTCTGATTAAATAATTTTGGGATAATATTTGGTTTGAATTTCTTCTACAACGGAAAATACTTTAAACATTCTCCTATATCATAATTTCATTAGCCTTTCCTATGCATGGTTGACGCTTATATACATAAGTGGTTTATTTACAATTATATTCTCATCTGAGTTCACTTTCAACAAATGCATCCTCGACTTGATCTGTTTGAGCCTCTTAACATTTATTGACCTCATCAGTGATTCATTCTATCTAATTTTATATAGTCAAATTCAATTTCTAGTCTATTGTTTACTTTGCATATGAGTATTTATAGAATGTCACTGATCTTAGAGTCTCAACATTATATATATAGCCTCACAGACGTATTTTTGGTGTTCCCCAACATATGAGTCTAAATTGAGGGGGTCATTTCAAATTAGGCCCCATGATCAAATTCATTTGAGTTAAGTAGCATGTTTAGTGGAGGACAAAGGTAGTGGAGGAAGGAGGGTGATCAGCACCTCTCGTCAGTCACCAACGATGGGGCCACATTTTGGTATGGTGGCATCTCTTTTTCAATTACGTGGTGTGTACAGAATAAAATGGTGTTTGGTTTCATTCCCCTATTATGATTGAAAAGAGGAGAATGTGTATTTTGGATTTTGAGAATAGTTGTTTGGATGGCAGCTGAACTAGAGTGATCTTGACTGTTGAGATTATTCGACTGTCATACTTCTAACATCGATCGGTTAGTGAAAGAGCATTCATTGGAAGTGAAAGTGGGAATTGTTGAGTTCACATATGTAGGTGAATCAGTATAATTGTGACCATATGGTATGGGATTCAATGTGGTGAAGTGGATTGGTCATGTGTAGCAAGATCCAGACACAAAGATCCAAGTCAGTAGTACGGAGACCTAAAAGTATATAGAGGCATATGATTCTATTTCCATTTTTCTGATGTTCTCCTTCCCATGTAAACACTAAGGGGGGTGTTAGGATTTAGTATTTACATTGGGTAAATTAGTTATTACTATTAACTGTATGATTACTATGATAAATTAGTTTTAAATAGATATATTGTTATTATAACAATATATCTCATATTGTTAGTAGTTAGTATATTTCTTTGAGTTGTTAGATCAACTAGTTATATTAGGTGAGTTATTTGAGAAACCTCCTCGTATGTAGGATTTTTATTTCTTATAAATTTGTATGATCTTTGTAAGCGTATTAATTCAATTGATTCTCTATGTAAACATTAAATGTAGCTCCTTCAAAAATTCAAGTTCATGGGATTGTCGCGGTTTCATCTTCTGAGTGATTGTTATAGTTTCACATCCATTTATGGAATCATAAGATAAAAGGAATGGGGGCACTTTATGTTTCAGAGTGATTGTCTTATATCACAGAATGGACATTATTTAGTGTTCAAATACACTTCATTATATATTTCCAATCAGTGCAGTAGTATGACCATGTTGCAAAGGTCATTAGGGTCCATTTTCTAGCTTCAACCTCTTTAGAAGGGATCTTCATGAGCGACACTCTTGGTCACCAAATGAATCATTCAAAATTATTTTAAACACTTATTTTAGGTGTCAGTGCATCATCCAAAGGATTTTTCTCGTGGAGTACATCATTCAAGGATTCATAGTTTAGTACAGTGTAGCGTTTCATCAGATCATCTGGAACGGATCAATGAAATTCATTAGAGGCACCTTCTTCATCGGAATTCTTTCTTAGTTCTCTCTCTCTCTTATCTTCCCCCCAATTTCTCTCTCGTCCTCATTTTAATTCTTCATTGGGGGTAAAAAATTTCATAATGCTTTTATTTTAATTAGAAAGTGACTTTATGAATAATGTAATAAGTCACCCTTATGTTATAAAAGGGGACTTAATCTTTTCCTAAGCCTAAGAATGTAAAAAATCATAAGTTGTGCAAAGGCATATGAAAAGGCATGTGGGGGGTAGAAAAAGAACCAACAACTACTCAATTATTCAAAAATTTCCATGCATGAAGGAGCTTAGGATTTCCGGTATTCAACTTGTTGAATATTTTTCATTGTTATATGTGTTGTCATTGATGTCAGATTGATGAGTTGATATCAAGTTGCATTGATGGAAAAAGGATTCAATTGGTAAAGTGAGCATGTGAATCAGATGAAGGTTGATTGGTAGTCGTAATTCACAAAGGCCTTGAGATGATCAAAGATAAGTCCTAAAGGACTTAGACAACATTTGTGCAAGCTACGGATATAAGTGCTAGCCTCCAAGTACATAGAGATATGTGGAGTAAAGAAGCTCAGTGAAGGAACTGTGAACTAAAGGAAAGCTCCAGAATAAGCCACGGAAGGCAGGTGAGTGTCGTAGAGTGAAAAAGGTCAGAAGGTAAAGCCGTGAGTATGAATATTTGGTGAATGCCATGTACAAAGGGAAAAATATGCAAAACTGTGGATATGCAGAAAAGCCACTAAGTATAGAGTATTTCCATAGATAGAAGGAAATCTGCAAAGAACAAGAAAAGGAGAAAATCCATGGAAGGTAGCAAACAAGGAGGAAGCCGCAAGAAGTTGAAAAATCCATACAATGCATATAGATGCCGCATATAACTAAAAGTCACATAAAGAAGGGAAAAGCTAAAGGAAAAAAAGGAGAAGTCGCGATATGAAGAAAAAGATCAAAGACACCAAGGGAAGTCGTGGAACAACCAAAGTGAACTAGATTGGATCAAGGATAATTAGTTGGAGTTATAATTGAAAGAGTGAAAGTTTTCATTCAGATTTCGAAGGATATTTGATTGAAAGAGAATTACAACTACAAGTACAACTAGAACTTCGCACAGACTAATGAAATTTTTTGTTCCAACTACCATCATTTAATGCATATTGACCATGAGGAAATTTGGTTATAAGCTTGTTGGAGATTCCCAATTTTAAGGTGAATAAAAATAATGCAAATAATATGGGCCGTCGTGTTAATTTCACAATGCAAATTCTAAACAATGCAAGTTTTCTTATTTTGTAAGTCGGCTAATAAATTGGTTTGTCAGATACATGGAAGGAGGAATGAAGTGAACAAGGAAAGAATAAACTATGGATTCAGCTAGGAATATTTAATGATCCAGATTCACAGGCGACATATCAGGAAGACTACATGATGTAAATCTTGAAGCAAGATTTTTGAGAAAAAGGTGAAATAAAATAAAAACTGGAAGTGATTCTATTTTGGTTGCTCATGAGAGAGTACTAAGGCATCATAGCCAAGAGAGTGACATAGGTGAAAATAAGAAAATATGATGGAATCAAGCTAGGAAGAGCTACAGTGGTGGAGAAGAGAGAAAGGGTGAGATTGATCAAATAATGAAGAACATGATTAGATAAGCAGCTCATAAAACTGACAGTTTGAATGAGCAGAAGAGAATGGCATAGGAAGAACATAGATCGAGCCAGGAAAGTGATCATAATCCATTGTATTAGCAATTATTGTAACTACATGATCAAAATGTGTATGTAAAGAAGTTTAAGTTGTAGCTTAAAACATTCAGGGATTTGTATCTTCCTTGTAGGTGGGTGCCTCCAGAAAGAAATCTCTTGCATTTGAGTCCTTTGTTGTGTGTAATATCAACATAGGTGTAGGGTTTGGTGTTCCTTATGGGATTGGTGCCTCACTAAACAAATATTATAAGATGTATTATATTCTTATGAGTCCTTTCTTTATGTAATATAAGCAATGGTTTTGGTGGGTTTTTCTCCCAAAATGGTTTTCCACAGTAAATCTTTGTGTTCAGTGTTTATGTGTTTGATGAATACTTGATTGATTGTATGTTTCTCATACATATAGATTGGTAAAGAATATAAAATTGAATCAAGAGTGTAAATTTTTTAATCTACATAGATTCACCCCCCCTCTCAATGATTGTGATCTGGAAAAATTAGTACCAGAGCGATTCCTCATTACAGAAGCTTAATATCTTTGAGCATATCTTCCTATCACAAACATGGCATCAAATCAAGCACAAGGCGATCTGTCACTATCCAGATCACCTTTGTTCATAGGAACAAATTATGCATTTTGGAGAATAAGGATGAAAACTTATTTGATGTCACTTGGGTTTGACATCTGGGAATGCATTGAGAAAGGATATACACCTCCACCCACGTTGATCACCTCTTCAGCGGATAAGGTAGAATATGAGTGCAACTCAAGATCTATGAATGTTATCTTATGTGGTTTGACTGAGACATAATTCGTAAAATTAATTCATTGTACAACAAAAAAGGAGATTGGAAAAAATGCAAAGTATCTATGAAGGAGATGAGAAAGTTAAACTGGAAAAGTTACAAACTTACATAGCTTAGTTTGAGAATTTGAAAATGAAGGATGATGAGATCATTATGGCATATATGCAAAGAATAGATAAGGTCATAAACATGATCAGAGGCTTGGGAGAAAAGCTAGAAGAATTTGTTATTATCCAATAGATTCTAAGATCCCTGACCAGCAAGTATGATGCAAAGGTTTCCACCATAGAGGAAGCAAAGGACGTGAAAACTCTTACAATGGATGAATTACATAGAACCCTTGTTACATATGAAATTAGAACTGTTGGAACCAAGACCATCAATAAAGAAGTGGCTTTCAAGGTCAAGAAAGAAATAAAGTATAGTTAAGAATATGAAGAAGAATCAGGTTATGTGGATGAGCTGGATGAAGAAAATATTGAGGCATTATTCATGAGGAAACTGAAAAGAGGCTCTGGTAAGTACAAAGGAAAACTCCCATTCAAATGCTTTTCTTGAGGACAAGTAGGACATTTTTCCAGTAGATGTCCAAACAAGAATAAAGACAATCAGTTTGAACATGAGGAGCACAGTCATAAACATAATAGAAGAGAAATTGAGCATAAAAATAAAGGTAACAAGAAGAAATTCTTCAAGAACAAAAGAAACTTCTACTCTAAAGAAGAATCTAGTGAATCGGAGTTGAGCGACACAAAAAAATCATAAAATGAAGATAATGAAGATCAATTAGAATGTCTATTTATAGCTATGAACGCAGATGAAGAAAGTAGCTCCAGAGGGAAGAACTTAGTTGAATATGAATATTATGATGAAGAGGAAGTTGAGTTAAATCTTGAAGTAGAGTTAGTAAGTGCACTTGAAGAAATGTAATTATGCAGAAAGAAAAATCAAAAACTAAGATGCACATTAAAGGATTATGAGGAACAAATCTGCATCTTTGAGAAAAGACAAGCACTGAAAGAAGAAGAGGAGGCTAATGAGCTAAAGGAACTTGAAACTTGGATAGAGAATATCTCTAAGTCCTACAAATCAAAATAGGAGGAGTTCTCAAATTTGAACACGGAATTAAAGGAGTTAAAATCAGAGATGGACCAAATGTTCAGCAAACTCAGTATGTATGAAAAACTAGAGAAGAGATCTATTGTGCTAACTGATATACTCAGCAGCCAATGTGATACACCTAATAAATATGGAATTGTCTTCAAGGGAGAAGGCAAGGAGAAATATTCAATAAAAATTGAAGAAAATAAGTTTGCGGCTACACCAAGTTCTTCCTCTGCTACAAATAAAGGCTTCCACAAATTTGCGAGAAGAAGAAACAATGTTCCTAGGATCACATATGCAATGAGGTACACACATTCCTTTTATGGGTATTTTTTCTCTTATAATCAGTTTGGACATAAATCCGTGAAGTGTAAAAAGCATTCTAGAGGCTATAGAAGAAATTTTGGCCCATCTTACACCAGTTTAAACTATAATTCTGCTCAGTACACCTATCACAAGAAAATAAATAATCCACCAGTAAGGAAACAAGAGCCGCCTAAACAAAAAAAGTGGATATATGTGAAGAAATATATGAATAGGAGAAAAGAATGCTACTTAGTAATACAGATTGTGTTCCATGTACAGAATGCAGATAACATTTGGTATTTAGATAATGGATGCTTGAATCACAGGATAGGCGATAAAAGTAATTTTATTTCTTTTTCAAACAATGCATTAGGTGTTGTGATATTTGGTGACAAAAAATATGCCAACATAGTTGGAAAAAGGGACATTAAGTTTAGATAATGGAAATACTATTACATAAAATGTTCTATATGTTACAGGATTGAAACATAACCTATTGAGTGTGAGTCAAATGTGTAAAAGAGGATACAATGTCACATTCCATGACTAAGGATGTGATATTATCAACAGAAATATAGGAAAAAGAGTTGCAAAGGCCAAGCGAATGAAGAACAACATGTATTTGCTGAATAAAATAAACAATGAGAAATGATTCACTGGTAAAGTTAATTATAGCTGGCTATGACACAGAAGACTTGGACATATGAGCTTTGAGAATTTGGTTAAACTAAGTGCTAAAGGGTGTGTGACATGCCTAAGATTATCAAACCTGAGGATACACTATGTAATACATATTTACATCGTAAAAAGACAAGTAGGTCATTTAAATAAAAGGAGTACTCTACAACAAGACCGCTAGAATTGATTCATACAAACTTTTGTGGCCCTATCAGAACTGAAGGAATATCAGGTGAAGTATATTTTATATTACTAATAGATGATTATACAAGAATTACCTGGGTAGCATGTTTAAAGTAGAAGTCTGAAACCCTAGATAGATTTAAGAGTTTCAAGGAATTAGTTGAAAATGAAAAGAACAAGAAAATCAAATGCCTAAGATCAGATAGAGGCAGTGAATTCTAGTCAAATGAGTTTAATGAGTTTCTATGAAGAATGTAGAATCAGAAGACAATTCTCAGTCGCATGGAATCCTCAGCAAATTAGAGTTGTTGAAAGGAAGAATAGAACAATGCAAGAGATGGCAAGGACCATGCTAATTGAATCCAAACTTCCAAAAAGTTATTGGAGTGAAGCAGTATATATCGTAGCCTATCTTTTGAATAGAGCTCAGCTGAGAGTAAATAGTGATAAGACCCCCTATGAACTATGGAAGAAGAGGCTTGAAAATTTGAAGCACATCAGAATGTTTGGAAGAAAATGCTACATCAAAAGGGATGAAGAAAACTTAGGAAAATTTGACTCAAGGAATGATGAAGGAATTTTCCTTGGATACTCAGTGGTTAGCACAACTTACAGATGCTACAAAAGGTAGTTGAAAAAGATAGTGGAAAGCACTAATGTGAAGGTGGATGAGGCACAATATGGAAAAACTAGCACTTAGCACATTGGTGGAAATGAAGAACAAGAAGATGATGAAGAATTGGATGGTCCACGTGAAGAAGTAGAAGAAGAAGAAGAAATATGATACACTAAGGCACCCTCCAAGAAATTCAAGAAGGATCATACTACAAACTATATCATTGGTAAATAAGGATGAAGACATCTTAACAAGAAGGAGACTCAAAGAGAAATAGAGTCATGAATATATAGCACTCTTGTCCATGATAAAACCCAAGAATATTGTTGAAGAAATAAAATATCAACATTGGGTAGATGCCATGAATGAAGAATTGGATCAGATTGAAAAGAATGAGACATGGGAACTAGTACCCAAGCCGTGAGAAAATAATGTGATTGGAACCAAGTGGGTCTTCAGAAATAAGTTAAATGGGAAAGGAGAAGTTACGTGCAACAAGGCTAGACTAGTGTGCAAAGGCTACACGCAAATGGAAGGGATTGACTTTGATGAGACATTTGCACCAATTGCAAGAATGGAGGTAATATGGTTGTTTCTGGCTTATGCAGCATACAAAAAGATTAGAGTGTTCCAAATGGATGTGAAATCATCCTTCCTAAATGGTTTCCTGAATAAAGAGGTATACATTAAAAAACCTGATGGATTCTCACTGACTGATGATAAAGATTATGTGTGCAGGCTGAAGAAAGCTTTATATGGATTAAATAAATCTCCTAGAGCTTGGTACAACAAATTACATTCATATCTCATTAAGAAAGGTTCTAGAAAAGGAGTTGCATGAAATAATCTATACGTAAAATAAGAAGGATAACATCTTCTCATTGTAATAGTATATGTGGATGACATCATTTTCGGTGGAGATCATGACAAGATGACATACGAGTTTACAAACATGATGAAAGAATAATTTGAGATGTCAATGTTGGGAGATCTTTCTTTCTTTTTGGGACTACAGATAAATCAATCAAATCAAGGTATATTCATCTCCCAAAGCAAGTATATAAAAGATATTTTTAAAAGATTTACGATGGAAGACTACAAACCTATTGGGACACCAATGGAGGTTGGATGCAATTTGAGTAGAGATGATAACTCGCCAAAGGTATAAAAAACACTATACAACTCCATGATATTAAGTAAACTTTACTCCACAGCTTCAAGACTTGATATCATGCACGCGATAGGACTTGTTGGAAGATTTCAAGAAAATCCAAGGGAACCACAACTCAAGGTGGTCAAGAGGATATAGAGATATCTCAGGGGCACAATTGAATATGGAATATGGTACCCCAAAAGTAGTGACTTTAGTATAAAGGCACACACAGATGCAGACTGGGTTAGAAGTGTTTATGATAGAAAGATCACAAGTGGAGGAGAATTATTCATTGGGAACTGTTTAGTCTCATGGTTAAGCAAGAAATAATCATCAGTGGCTCTCTCAACATGTGAATCAGATTATATAGTTGTCGCAACGTGTTGCACACAAGTTTTTTGGATGAAGCAAAAATTGGAAGATTACAAGGTGAAATATGAAAATCCAATTCCTTTACTGTGTGATAGTACAAGTGCAATTAGTGTCTCCAAGAACCTATTTTTCCACTCAAAAACCAATCATATACCAATAAGGTATCATTTCTTGAGGGAACAAGTGAATGACAATAATATTAGTCTAGAATATGCACAGGGGGTTCACTTAGTAAAAGTATGGTATAACACATTCTTTCGAAGAGTATTAAAGAATACCGTTAATTCTAGTTTTTACCTCTAACTATTAAATTGATACTAACCCCTCCCATTATATTATTAGAATGAAAATACCCCCTATTTTTTCCATGTACCTTACTTACCCATTTTTCCATGACAATTTTATTTACCCCTTTTTATTTCTACCCCAATATATTAAACAAAAAATATATCATATTTCTCTCTCAATTTTTTTAATATGCATTTTCTCTCGAAAGATAGTTTGAATCCATTCAAGACCTATTACCAATTACCTTATAAATTTTAAGCTAATTTAATCATTTATCAACAATTCTTAAAAAAATTAAGATGGTTAAATAATATCACTTGTGTTGAAAAGCATACTCAATCCTAGTTTTTTACCATCTTATTATTTCTTGGTTAAGAATCTCTTAATTGAGATTTCTTTATTCAAAAAGATATTATAATTTAACTTTATGACCACACTCCTTAAATTGAAATTTTAAGGTATTTACTTTTTAAAAATAGGGTTCAAATATTTTAGTTTTATATTAAAATCAAACCTCTCTTTCCTTTGGCCCACCTCTCTAGCCTACCCCCAATACCTGATTCAAAATATTGATAAATTAAACCCTTTCACACCCTCATGTCTACTGGTATACTAACTTTACTTTTATTAATTTTAATTACCTCAATATGAACTCACATGCTAGTATATTGCCTAGCTAATGAGCCCCCTGTGAGAATATGTGAGCACTAAAGAAGAAATTGCAGATATAATGACTAAGCCGTTACCAAAGGAAACATTTGAGCACTTAAGAACTGAATTGGGGGTCATTCCTGATCCCGCCAACAAATAGAGGGCATGCAAAAAATACAAGGGAGAATTCTAAAGTAATATCAGCTCCTGAACAGTGCCAAAGTGGGGGGGAGCTAATCTATTAGCTCAAATTTATCAAAGCATGCATCAGATCAGGGGGAGCTTCTTGAGGTAATCACATGAAGAAACCAACTTATAAACATATTCAGTTATGTGCGGCATAGATGGCCCTTTGTCATTGGTTTCAAAGGGGGAGAAATAAAGAAACCAAAAACCAGTCTGTGGATATAGAAGAACAATAGAAAGGTGGATTTAGGTATGTAATCATTTTTCCATCAAAAGGTTATAAGGTTATACATGTTTATACATGTTGGATTGTTTCCATCAATGACAAAGGGGGATATTGTTGAATATTTTTCATTGTTATATGTGTTGCCATTGATGTCAAGATTGATGAGTTGATATCAAATTGCATTGAAGGAAAAAGGAGTCAATTGGTAAAGTGAGCATGTGAAGTAGATGAAGGTTGATTGGTAGTGTTAGCTCACAAAGGCCTTGATATGATCAAAGATAAGTTCTAAAGGATTTAGACAATATTTTTACAAGCTGCGGATATAAGGTGCTAGCCACTAAGTACATAACAGAGTTGCGGAGTAAAGAAGCTTAAGGAAGGAACCGCGATCTAAAGGAAATCTCCAGAAGAAGTCGTGGAAGGCATGTGAGTGTCGCAGAGTGAAGAAGGTCAGAAGGTAAAGCCGTAAGTATGAAGATTTGGTGAATGCCATGTATAAAGGGAAAAAATATGCAAAACTGCGGATAAGAAGAAAAGCGACTAAGTATAGAGAATTATTGCAAACAAAATGAAAGCCGCGAAGAACTAGAAAAGGAGAAAATCCGCATAAGGTAGCAAATAAAGAGGAAGGCGTGAGAAGTTGAAAAATCTGCACAGTGCATAAAGATACCACAGATAACTAAAATTTGCATAAATAAGGGAAAATCCAAAGGAAAAAAGGAGAAGCTGCGATATGAAGGAAAAAATCAAAGACGCCAAAGGAAGTCGTGAAACGATAAAAGTGAACTAGAGTGGATCAAGGACAATTAGTTGGAGTTCAAATTAAAAGAGTGAAATTTTGCATTCAAATTTCGAAGGATATTTGATTGAAAAATAATTACAACTGTAAGTACAACTGGAACTTCACACAAATCAATGAAATTTTTTGTTCCAGCTACCATCATTTAATGCATGTTGACCACGAGGTAATTTGGTTATAAGTTCGATGGAGATTCCCGATTTCAAGGTGAATTAAAATAATGCAAAGAAGATGGGTCGCCATTTAAATTTCACGATGAAAATTCTAAACATTGTAATTTTTCTAATTTTTGAAGTCGACTAGTAAATTGGTTTGTCAGATGCATGGAAGGAGGAATGAAGCTGAACAAGGAAAGAATAAAATCTAGATTCAGCTGGGAACATTTAATGATCCAAATTCACATGCGACAGATCAAGAAGAGTACACGATGCAAATCTCGAAGCAATATTTTTGAGAAAAAGGTGAAATAAAAGAAAAATTGGAAGTGATTCAATAGTGGTTTCTCATGAGAGAGAACTAAGGCATCAAATCCAAGAGAGCGACAAAGGTGAAAAGAAGAAATTACAATGTAATCAAGCTAAGAAGAGCTAAAATGGTGGAGAAGAGAGAAAGGGTGGGATCGATAAAATAATGAAGAGCATGATTAGATAAGAAGAGCATAGAAGCGCTAGTTTGAATGAGAAGAAGAGAGTGAAAGAGTAAGAACACATATCAAGCCAAGAAAGTGATCATAATCCATTATATCAGCAATTTTTGTAACTACATGATCAAAATGTATATGTAAATAAGTCTAAGTTATATCTTAGCACATTTAGGGAGTTGTAGCTTCCTTGTAGGTGGGTGCCTACAGAAAGAAATCTCTTGTGATGTGTAATATTCACCTGAATCCTTTGTTGTGTGTAATATCAGCATAAGTGTAGGGGTTGGTGCTCCTTATGGGATTGGTGTCTCACTAAATAAATCTTGTAAGATGTGTTATATTCTTATGAATCCTTTCTTTTTGTAATATAAGCAACGGTTTTGGTGGGTTTTTCTGCCGAAATGGTTTCCCACGGTAAATCTTTGTGTTCAGTGTTTATGTGTTTGATGAATACTTGATTTATTGTTTGCTGCTCATACATATAGATTGGTAAAGAATATAAAATTGAATCAAGAGTGTAAAATTTTTAATCTGCATTGATTCATCCCCCCCTCTCAATGCTTGTGGTCTACAACACAACTACCATCTCTCATCTGTCTTCTCAAATTTACTACATCAACCTTTTCATTCTCATTAATAATGACATCCTTTTAATTATAACATCTACCTCATGGTTTGTTACTCTTTTCATCATTATTATCCGTCATTTGGTCTATTCCTCCATCTTCTCTTTATTTATACCTTCAATTTTATGACAATTTCTCTTTGTAGATTCTACCATATGGGTTTTTATGCTTTGAAACGTTACTACCTGCCCATGGGGGATAGATCTCGATGACACCATAACACCATACCACTATTATATTATGACATCTCAACACTATGACATGGTATTTATCCCATGGACCTCTAGCTAGGAGATTTAAGTATTATTTTTATGATGATCCTCTAGTGTATCTTTTAAGTTTTAATTCTCTAGGTTTCTTACAGTGTTGATTGCACCCGTACATGGTAGGATGAACAACACTATTAGGTATGCATTGATGGGTATATTTAATTTTAGCTAGTCATTTATTACTTTCAATTTTGTTGTTATGGATTGTTTCATTCCATTGACCATCTGATTTTTTGTTATTACGGCATGCGGTGATCAACGACTAAGGCATATGTATACACATAATTTTTTGTACCTGTTACAAATAGCTCTTTTTGTAGATAACGGTCATTGATGCATCTATTTCTCGATTAGGTGCCTTAATGGGCATGTCAGGAATGGGTATGACTATACACATGGTTGTTATGGATTAGAGACAATACACAAAGAGACATACCACTATGTGGTCCTAGCTTTAGTTACCCTTGCCTTTTTTTGTCCTTTTATGTTGTACACACTAGCATTCCTGACACTTGCTTGCATTTGAATTCATCATTGACACCTTTTTCACTTATCTTCCCTTGATCCATGACATATTTTCACTCCACTTGGTTGATGCCATCGCCCACAGGAAATGGTGTCAGTGTTAATTTTTACCTTGGGCGAAGCCATCACTAATGGGAAATGACGTCAGGTATATATGCACACCACACCCATACATTTAATGGAATAAAGGAATGACATGAATAAGCCATTTGTTATGCTCTTTTGTGTCATCTTCACATCTTCTTTCTTTGTTCCTAGTTTATCTTGAACTTGATTTGGATTGGACACTCTTCTTGGTTGTTGGATTGTTTGCATGATTGGGTCCTATGGTGAGTCTAGGAAAGGAATGGTGTTCCCATTCTCTACCCATAGTGATTCTCACTCAAAGTACTATTTCTCTGGAGATAGGATACAACAGCAACCACCCCACACATAAGTGATCTAACTCTCTTTGTCATTTTGTATAGATTATTTCATCTCCTTTCCCATTTCTCTATGTGAGTTTAGTATTGTATGTACATCGATGCTAGTTAACATATTGATTTTATATGATCATCTCCTTAGCTTTATTTTATTTACATTTTAGTTATATTTTAGTTGTATATATTGTGCATGCTTGTGTCATCTTTGTATTGATATACATCTCTCCCCCATTAACTAATATCCTAGAAGGGTACTCTCCTCTATCTTGACTATAGGCCTTGAAAACCCTATGTTGACCTCGTATAAGGACCACAATCCTCTGGATATGTGACCTTAGCACTCACTGTAGCCCCTTTAAATAAATCAATTATGTGTCGATCCATGTGTGTCTCCTCTTAATCACCTCATAACATTGTAGAATATAAGACTTATGAGTATAAGGCATTGAGACACATTCTTGGCCCACCATACAATTTCTTGTTCATATTACTAATCATGGTTCTATAATGCAAGACATAATCATTGAGGTTCTCATCATATCCTTGTTTGAGTTTAGAAATTTGTGCATAAGATATAATATCCTCATTATTGCTTAGATTTTTTTCTGAGAATCGATTTACTAATGTAGGAAAAGAGCGCACAGAATGTGTGGGGAGATCATAAAACCATTGCAAAGAAAAGTCATTAAGACTCCTAGGGAATAGCTTGGTAAGAAATATATCATTAGATGCATAGTTAAAGCAAGTAACATGGAATGATCGAAGATGCTCTTGGGGATCACTATTGTCATCATAGATAGGAAGTTTATGTGCAAGAAAACCAATAGGAAAATTATATGAAACAAATTTAGGTGTAAGTGGATTATGCAATAATTTAGAAGAGTCCATAGCATTGGAATTATGAGATATACCTTGTTGCAATTGTAATATTTGTTCTTGCAAATAATAAACAAAGGAATCAAGATCCTATGTGTTAGAGGAATATGTATGGGACCTAGTGTGATGATATATAGGAGGTTTATTAGCAATCGTGTTGTAGGGATAGGTGTAAACACATTGTGCATAGGAATGTTAGGTGCTCCTAAGGAAGTAGGCACAACAGATGTGGGTATTGTATATGTTGGATAATATCCATTTGTAAAATATGCTTCATTAGATTGTTGATCACGAGCAAGATTAAAAGCAAGTAGAATCATGATAATGTCAATATGATGTGGATTAGCACAGATTTGAGCACGAAAATGAGATAGGAGCTCTACTTAGTTTTTATCAACATTATTGTCCTCAATTATGGTCATAATCATAGGAGTGTTCACTATGGGTCTCAATGTCATGTAAGGGAACCTCTTGTATAGGTGGATCAAGAAGAGAACTAGAAGTATGAATAAAAGAAGCCATGATACTATAACGTTGACAAGTATAATGTGAAATCTCAAGATGCTCAATAGATTAATTAAAAACTGAGCACTATACTAATAGGGAATAAAAGGAAATCATGTAGAAATTGAAAATTAATGATAATAATGAAAGAAAACAAATTATGCTTCTAAAAAGAAACCTTATAGCTACTAGGATTACAGATACGTTGAGTTCACCAAATGATTTCACTTTTTTTTAATCTATTCATTCCTTTTTAAGTTTCTATAATGTTTATAATCAGCATACATAAAAAGGATGAAATAATGCAACATGTGGATATTTTGATTTAATTAACTTTCAACATTAATTATATAAATCAGAATAACACTTTTCAAAGTGACTATTGATCTTGTTAGAGTAGGTATTTACCTTAGCTCATGTTCACCTAGGTACATTATTTACCTTTATTGTATTTATCCTCACCCACTTATGTGTGTGGATATTTCTTTTTATTTATTTAGATATTAGGAGATATTATCTAATTGTTAGGTATAGTTCTTTCCTTGATCTATGGTATTGACTAAGTTATTTCCTAGATCTATGGTATTGACTAGATCCGTGATGTCTAGTTCTCTCATAAATCTATGGACTTGACTATTTCTTTGATGACTAGTTCTTTCCATGATTTATGGCTTGATCTACAACCTTGACTGGTTCTTAGATTATTATTCCTTGCCTATATAAGCAAGGCCCATTCTCATTGTATTTCATTGAGTTCCATAATAATATATGATATTGTTGCTCATTTGTTTGCAAAGGTTTTGTGTAAAGTTATTCTGGTGAATTGCTTTCATCTTATTGATCGTGGTGTTTAATTAGCATCTATGTTCTTGGCTTGGTACGATCTGATTATCGTTCCTTTTATGGTATCAGAGCAGGAGATTGCTATTGACATCCGTCTGTAAGTTTCATTTTGCAAGCATTTTATAAAATATTCATATATTCAGGATTTTTCTGTATTTTGTTGTTACATGCATTTTTATGCAAAACAGAGGCTTTCATTGGATCCAGAAGGCAGTAAAAACCTAAGATCGGTTGTAAACTCGACCATGAAAACCTCTGTTTTGCATAAAAACGCATGCAACAACAAAATACAGACAAATCCTGAATATATGAATATTTTATAAAATGCTTGCAAAATGAAGAAGGAATGGAAGAAGATGAAGAATCATGAGGAGTGAAATGCTCATCAAACTGAACATGTGTTCGAAAAATAACATCATGTGTATTAGGATCTAAAAGACGATAAGCTCTCATGTCCTCGCAATACCCTACAAAGATCAAGGGTTTACTCTTCTTATCCAAAGCTTTCCTTTTCTTCTTTGGCACAAAGTCCCAAGCATGGCTCCCAAAGACTCGAAAGAATGAGACATCTGGCTTAGTGTTGGACCAAGCTTCCTCCGAAGTCAAATGCTCAAGTGCTTTGTGTGGTGTGTGATTCTGAATATAGTTAGCACAATTAACTGCTTATGCCCAATAGATAGGAGGTATATCTCTAGAATGCATCATACAATTAGCCATTTCCTTCAAAGTTCTATTCTTCCTTTCTGCTAATCCATTATGTTGTGGAGTATGAGGAACAAAATGCTGGTGAATAATGCCTTGAGTTTCCAAAAATTTAGAAAACTCATTGCTGAAGTACTCCCCCCCATTATCACTGCGAAGGTTCTTTATGCTACTAGAAGATTGTTTCTCGACCAAAGCCTTGAAGACTTTGAAGTGTGAAAAAACATCACTTTTGTACTTGAGAAAATAAACCCAAGTACGCCTCGAGAAATTATCAATAAATGTAAGTGCATACTTAGCTCCATTGAAAGATGGGGTAGGTAAAACCATCAAGTCACTATGCACAAGCTCAAGTGGTGAAGAAGCTCTCTTAGACAAATTCTTAGGAAAAGGATCTTGGTGTTGTTTCCCTAATGCACAACCATGAAAAACTCCCTCAAGACAAGAAACTCTAGGAAGACCATCTACCATACCATGAGTGCTCAACTCCTTCAAATATCTGTAATTGAGATGTCCAAATCTTTCATGCCAAAGCTTACTCTCTGAATCTAAATGAGAAACCAATCCTGTCCCTATAGAAGAAGTGTCATCAAAACCCTCAAAGTGATATAGTCTTGAACTATGATCAACAATACCCTGAGCAACAAGTGAATAAGGCTCCAACAAAGTTCTTACTTCTGGCTATCTTTTCTATCTTGGTTCTTCTCTAGTTGCTTGGGCATGCAAAAAGCAACAGGCTATTGTACTTTCATCTTCAGAGGCAGAGTACAAGGCAGTAGTTATAGTGAGTCAGTAGATTCTTTGGCTTCGCCAGTTATTGACAGAGTTTGGATTCCCATAGGATTCACCGATTGTACTTTGGTGTGACAACCAGAGTGCAATTCACATTTCTCGCAACCCATTTGAGCACCAACGGACTAAGCATATCGAGATACACATCCACTTCATTCGGCAGCACATTCAGGATGGAGTTCTTTGCTTGGAGTACCTTCTGACTCAGCAGCAGGTTGCAGACATCTTTACGAAGCCTTTTGCATCACCTCGCTACCTTGAGTTGCGTGGAATGCTTGGGGTTTCGGAAGTTATTCTTGGGGGGTGTTCGTGAGAACATCATCATTCTTCTTCTTCTCTTTCCTTATAGCAGGATTCTTTCCTTCTTTTGGTTCGAGATTTCTTCATGGATATATTGTACATGAGTACCTCATCAGGCCTAGTTGCCGGGACTCATACTGTGGACATGCCACTTCTATTTTTTCCCCTAGCTTCACTTGAGGGGGGGTGTTAGAGTAGGTATTTACCTTAGCTCATGTTCACCTAGGTACATTATTTACCTTTATTGTATTTATCCTCACCCACTTATGTGTGTGGATATTTCTTTTTATTTATTTAGATATTAGGAGATATTATCTAGTTGTTAGGTATAGTTCTTTCCTTGATCTATGGTATTGACTAAGTTCTTTCCTAGATCTATGGTATTGACTATATCCTTGATGTCTAGTTCTCTCATAAATCTATGGACTTGACTAGTTCTTTGATGACTAGTTCTTTCCATGATTTATGACTTGATCTACGACCTTGACTGGTTCTTAGATTGTTATTCGTTGCCTATATAAGCAAGGCCCATTCTCATTGTATTTCATTGAGTTCCATAATAATATATGATATTGCTGCTCATTTGTTTGCAAAGGTTTTGTGTAAAGTTATTCTGGCAAATTGCTTTCATCTTATTGATCGTGGTGTTTGATTAGCATCTGTGTTCTTGGATTGGTACGATCTGGTTATCGTTCCTTTTAGATCTAGCAATATCAAAACACAAAGGGAAAAATTACACATATGATTCTGTGTGAATCTAGAAGAGTCTAGGTGATCTGAATGCAAGAACATGATGATTCGAGACTAAAAATGCTTCGTTATAAAATATAGACCTGGTTAAAACCATACAACGAGGTCAAAAGCATCTGTACGGTCCTGATCCTTCTATATGGTTTTGGACCTGTTTGGAATTTAGGTCTGCAACTTCCTGAGTGCTTCACTTACCTTGAAATGAGTGTTTCTTTATGTTGGTCTTCTTCGCTCACCTTTAAAATGGCTCTCTAAACTCTACTCAAACCCTATAACCCTTGTAGTGCAAGGAGTTCCTGTAAAACAAAGTTAGGTGGGTTTTGGGCACCATTGTGCACCGTGGATGTTACCAATACTCTAAAGAGGGGTCAAACCGCACGTTGTTCTCCTAGCATGTGATATCTATCATAGTGCAATTAGAACTTGGCAACCTTGGTTAGACAATGCTTTTCTCGAGTTTCACACTTTCTCAAATACCTTCTGCCTTAGGTGATGATCCACCCATCTCGATCTTAGGTGATGATCCATCATGTCTTTCTAGCCATGCAGAGCTAAGATTAACATGGGGGATATTCCTTACCAACAAGCACAATGCAAAAACAAGGAAAAATAAATCTAAAATAAAAATATTTACCTATTACAAATAACTACACCTCTCATCCTCCCCAACCTTTAGTAATAAACCCACAATTCTTACTAGTAATGTAAGGCTAGGAAAGGATAAAGGTTCCCTTACTCACCTACACGCCTTTGGTGATGAGCCCTTACTTTTTATTGGTATCTCATGGGGAAAGACGCAGGGTGTCATTTCAAAAGAAAAAGAAAAAGAAAAGAAAAAAGAAAGAGAGCCTTAAAATAATATGGAACGAGGTACTTGAATACATATAATTCCAAGGACATAACTTAAAATCCTATGTTAGGGGAGATAGATCTATTTCATAAAAGCTATATATTTCCTAATAATGGGTCACTTGCAAGTCTAAGTCTAGACAATACTTACAAAGTAAAAACTATCTTGGATTTGGTCAAATAATTTTTAATTGAAGATGAGTCAAAATGTCTATTAAAATGAGTCACTATTAAATCTCGTGTTTTCTATTTCATCATTTATAATTTATGAATCATTCACTCATGTATCTCACGTCCTTTTTGGCTCTTAGTTTTGAGCCCTCGCGTCTTAATAGTTGCATGGGATAAAGAATGGAGTAAGATATTTCATGTCTACATCATCTATAAAATATTTTTCCAATGAAATGGAATGTTTAACATTATTTTAAAAAGTAGTTTCCTAAGTACAATCACAAACACACGTGTTTTCCTATCTCATTTTATTTATCACATTGCATTAGCATCCATAACATCTATCTAAAAACCACAAAACATTGAAAATTCCTAGCCTTTCAAAGTGCACAAAAGAAAATAGAGCATGTAAAAATAAATAAAAAAGGGATGTCAAGCCGAAAAAAAATCATATATATTTGTATTCATCAAATTTCTAGTTCAATGCCATCCAGGGGTTAAATTTGACGGCCATCTATGCCTGTCAAACATTTTTTCTGTGACGGTAAATTTTCAATACTACCCTTCAAAAATTAAAAAAACTGTTATTTATATCATACTAATAAATAATATACAAGACTATTTCATATTTTTTAAACTATATTTATTATATATTAATATAATTTATATATAAACATATATTAAAAATGACGGTCATATTTTTTTAAATATGCAAGTCATGTGTGACGGTTTAAAAAAAAATTACAAATATTTTATGGCTAAAATCACAAAAAAAGTCTAAACGGCCGTCAAATTTAACCCCTGATGCCATCTTATCTAGGTTTTGTAGGCCTACAAACTTGTTAGCAAAGGCATTATTGTGCTCCATAAATTTAACAAGCTATACAAGGTGTCGTTTTCCTTAAACATAGTTCTCTTCTCTAGACCATGGAGGACGACTTTACACTCACAATTATGAGGAGAAATTCTTCGATAAAGATAACAAAGTTTCTACAAACTTATCTAAACCCCTTTGACAAGTTAACACTCTCTCAATGATTTAAAATATATATATCCTTTTTAATCTTTTTGTGGGGTTACAATTATTTTCAATATGAAGTTCTGTACCGATGTCTCAAAATCAATTCGCATGGCTACACCGCATCTTACTAGAAAATAGATAAATGTAACCGTTGGGAAACCAATCGACACGTTTATAGGGTTTACTCCATTCATTGAACATCAAATATTTGGATGTTTGTGACTTCCTCGTCATTGATGGGAAATGTCTATTAACATACGAGTGTTTGTAATCAGTGTGAGATTTGTCACTTTACTTTGTCACATCAATGGGCAACATCTTTGTCTCATTTTTCGACCACTTCTCTAATTTTCAATATTTGTAAGAGTTTTCATGTAAATAACAAGTGTATGGGAATAAAATAATATATTTTTGTTGATGGTTTATGAGTTAATACAAATTAATATTAAAAAGTTTTAAATATCTAAAGGTTTTTAAAGTGTTGATTGAGTTAACGTATTGACTATATAAGTTTTTCTTTCATAATATTAGATGACAACATTGAGCAATATGTAATGGGTATCATCCATTTTGGAAACATTGTTTAGTGTTAATTTTAAATTGTTAAAAAATAAACATGTGTTGTTGTGAAACTAGTACTATTTAAGAATTTAATATACAAATAATTGACCTTCTACATCTTGTTGCCAAGAATCGAGGGATATTCATTGTGTCCAATTCACTTGGTCTTTTAATACCCATATAATAAACATGGGCAACTATAGTTTTATTTAACAAGAACACTCATTTTAGCAATTTAGCTTTGTAAGACCAAAAAAATCAGTCAATTTAGTGTTTTTAAATTGTATTGTATTTATAAAAAAATGGATAAGTTGTTCATGGTTTTAATATCAATTTACTTTCAAATATTAAAGTCCCATGAGAATCAATAATGGCCAATGGGAATGAAGAAGATAATATATAACCCCAATTAATATTAAAGGGAATGCCAAATGCATCTCTAAAAGACAAAATAGAAAGAAGAGAGACAAGAGAAATGTTCAACACGTCTTAGAAGTAGTAAAATGTACGATGTCTTTTAGATATAAATTATTTTGTTTCTATACGATCTTTATTTGGTTCAATTAGATCATTGTTTGGAAGTATAACTTGATGGTTGCAATAGTATTTGCATGTGAAGATTTCAATTTGAATGGTATTTCTCATAGGTTATGGGCCTCACAATTATCAAAATCTAAAGAACTTTTGTCATACTACATGGAGTTTCTGATGGATGTAATTGCAATCTCTAAGAAGAAAATGATAACATTAATTTTTTTGTGGAATTTTTACTCTTGTATGTTTAGGTCATATTAAGATAGAAAATACTAAAAATACATGAAGCAAAAAGACATTATGCTAATTACTACTTTCATCTTGAGGTGACTTAAAACACACATGGAAGTCAAAATCCCTCCAAAAAAATCAATGATCTAATTAAATTGTTCATGAAAGTCTCCAACTTGACATAAATATATAATTGGCATTTAATTAGGTTAATTTCATGTTATAATAATTGTTAAGTAAAGGTGATTTATAGGGTACTACATGCTCTAAAATATTTTCCAGTGGAGAAAAAGACTAGAGGAAAAGAAGTGCAAAGTGGTGGATTGCATTCACCATTAATCTCATCATGAATAACTTTGTTTACTTATTTTTGGTGAGTTAAGGAATATTAATACAAAACCTAAGAGAGAGTATTTCTATACTGATATCAAGCTCCTTAAGTAGTGCCATAACAAATTTACATCTTGTTACTAACACACTTGTATATCAATAAGAAATTGTGTAGAGAGATTAAATTTGATGGTTATATGAATATATTAAAGATTTTTCACTATAATATATGTGATGGAAAATTCTTGAATGCTCTAGAAAATGAAATAGAAACATTTGAGTAAACTATAATTATTTTTTGAAAGAATATATATATATATATGAACTTGAAATTTAAAGATTTTAGGCCGATAAAAACAATTCTAGGTATATTAATTATGGATTTTAAGAAAACTTAAATATGAGAAGTAGTTGATGTATTGAGAGTCACTCTTAAGTTTTTTTTATCATCAAAATTGATAATGTATTACGGTTATCAAAGTGATAACATATTAATTTAATTGATAATAAGAGGTTTAACTCTCACCATAAAGTTGTTGATTGCCAAAAGTGATAGATAATGTGGGAACTTCCAGTCTCCCACCGTACAATTTACAGGCGCCAAAGTTATGTTAATAATGTGTTAAACCTCGTAATAAGAGCTCATCTTGCTGAGGTTTATAAGAAGTTAATTGACACCACGAAATCAGGCATGGTCGACCGTTAGTTAACACTTGACGGGTCACGGTATAGTTTTATGTCAATGATTCGCATTCATTCATTATTCTTGACTGAAATGACAGAGAGGGCCTCTACAAACGACGCCATTTCTTCCAAATTATGATCCCCGCCACATGGGGTAAATTTAATGCATTTAAGCGTAGAAGACAATGGCGACGTGGCCCAAACAAGTGGAATACGCTCACAGAAAAAGGTACGTAATAATAACATGCTTTTGTCGGAGCTTTGTATGCGTGTCGTTGCCCACGTCGGGAAGTGCCCGACTTCCTATTCGCCATTGCTATATTCCACATGTGCTGATTACACTGTCGGAACTTGGCCCCACCACCTTTACTACTCACGGCGGCCAGGGGTTAAATTTAACGGTAATCTTTCAATACTGCACTTCAAAAACACAAAATAATGTTATTTTTTACTAATTATTCTATATTTGTTATATCTTTTTTATATATATTTACATATATTTTTATAATTTATATACAAACCTACATAAAAATTGACGGTCAGGTTTTAAATGTGCAAGTCGCGTGAGACGGTTAGAAAAGATATTTACAAGTATTTTACGTCTAAAATCACAAAAAATGTCTAAACGGCCGTCAAATTTAACCCCTTCTCACGGGGCGATGTGCCGAAATTGTGAATTCCATCTCCCAAGTTCCAACAACTCTCGCTTTTGCTCCACACCACGAATTGAATTTGACGGCCACCTATGTCTATGAAACAATCTTTAGGGGAGAGTCTTAACCAGCACACACTAACGGTTGCCCGGGCAACAGTCATAAAAGTTTATTTTAAATAAAATAGGGGGGAGTCTTAACCAGCACACACTAAGTGTTGACTTCTGTTCGTGGCAGCGAGGGCATATAAATTTTGTGATTTGACTTTAATTGACGGGTAATGTTGACTTCCGTTTGCGTGCCGCGGGGGCATATAAATTTTGTGATTCGATTTTAATCGACGGGCATCGTTGACTTCCATTCGTGCGTGTTGGTTACGCCCAAGAATATTTGGATGATATTAAATTTCAAATTTTACCCTTCAAAAATATAAAATAGTGTTAATTTTACCATGTTAATAAGACACATACAAGATTATTTTATATATATTTAACTATTTTAAACATATATTTGTATAATTTATCTATAAATCTATATAAAAAATGACCGTAATCCTTAAAATTTGCAAGCCATATATGACAATTTTTCCAAATAGTGTTAGTTTTACAATGTTAATAAGACACATAAAAGATTATTATATATATGACTATTTTAAACATATATTTGTATAATTTACCTATAAATCTATATAAAAAATGATTGTCATCTTTAAAATTTGCAGGTCACATATGATGGTTTTTCCAAATATTTACAAGTACTTTACAGCTAAAATCATAATAAACGTCTGAACGGCCATCAAACTTAACCCCTACTCCACACCCACACTTTTCGACCAAAGATGAGGTTTGATGGCTGACCCCACCCATCAAACCAAAAATTTATGATGTTATAAGGTGTTAAATATGTTTTCTTTAATAAACAATTTTTAAAATATATATTTTTTAGTTGTGATTATGAATATATATTATATGTTCGACATAAATACATCATCAACAAAATATATTATTTAAGTATTTATGTAATGCTACACTTATATTTATATTAAATGTGTTTATTATTGCCAAATTCCTTCACATCAAATAGAGAGAAGTGGACTAAAATAAGGTTAAAACATGTAAAAACGTCCCGGACCGACGTCAAATCTCAGCTCTGTTTCCGACTATCGCGTGCAAATATTTCTTAGCCATGTGATTATATGGATGGCAGGCGAGGGTGCAAATGATTTGTGTTGGATTCCTTTTATTTAACTGCGGTTCCATCTCTGGTTTGTTGCCGTACAAGGAGCCATACGACAACCATGTGTTCCATAGCCTATTGAAATAGAGATTCAGCGATTGGCAAGAGAGGCACCCTCGCTCATTTCATCATGAGTTGATGGCCCTGCCGCTGTCACTCTTCTCATGAAATCATTGTAAGTAACAACCAAACCATGTTTGCTACTAAGCATTTTCTTTCTTGTAATCTTACAATCATAAGAAATCATCGGAAGAGAAAGTTGCAGAGACCTCCTGTTTACTGATATATTTTGTTGTGGGGTTTTGGTAGAAATCAATCCAGAAAAACTCCCAATCGACAATTAAAGATTTGAGCTTCTTTTCGCAGTTCATAGTGTAATATATATATATGGATAATACTGCGTGTAGATTTAATATGGCTGAATTCATGCTCAGAGGACGAAGCTTAAGCTTGGGAAGGTTTAACATCACTACTTGTGTTTGTTTGATTATTAATTCTGCAGAGCTACAATTAGTATGGCTCAATATAAATTTGCCGTCCTGTAATTTCCCATGCGGACGTTAATAAAAGCCAGTCTTTCGTATGAATCTGGTTTGTGGAAATAGCAATGGTCAACGACCGATATCGGTGCCGGTATTAATAATGTGCTTTTAAAACCATTGGCCGCGTTATGTACGCGTGCGGCGTGTCTTAATACAGTTATAAAATGTTTTATTTTAATGCCGACGACTTTAAATTTTGCAGCTGCACGCAAACTTATTATTTTTTTAATGTATGAATAAAGACCGTTCAATTTTTTGTGGGCTTAAATACAATCGTTATCTCATTTGCAGCTTCTCCAACGTTTATAGTAAGAAGAATTGTCGAGAGATGGAATTGACATCGTCCCAATGGTGGTCGGAACTGGTACAGATTATTATCGTTCATATTTATGATTCGCTGAACAACTCTGTATTTTATTTTAATAGGTAGCGCAAGAAATTCAACGCAATTGAATAATTGTTTGGAGCATTGTTTGTTTGTTGCAGGGAATGGATGATCCAGTGCAGGCAATGCAGAACAACAACAACAACAATGTACATGAGCCAACTGCTGAGCAACTGGCGGCATTAATGGGGTGCCCGAATAATAACAGTTTCGATCTGGAATCGAATTATCCCTGCAACAACGTAAAGATATCACAATTAGAAGCGAGGAGGCGGCCATCTGAAGGCGCTTGTTATTATGAAAGGCCTTCCAAAAGTCTCAAAGCAAATAGCTGGGATTCTTCTTCCTCCCGTGGCCAACGCCAGCAACAATTTTCTAGTAAGGTGTCAACGTCTCCGTCTGTTTATGTTCCCAATTCCACACAAATTCCTCTGATGCAGCAGAACCCGCTAGAGAATTACATAAGCAGCCTTTTGAAGCTCAAAGACGAAGCCAACTACAGTGTTAACAACGTTAATGTGGCCCCAAACACCCCCACAATCAATGGCGAAATCCTGGTTGATAGCAGTTGTATCTCGGACATTACGAATTCTCATGTGGATTCATGTGCATTCAAGCTTTCTTCCTCCTCAGGCAAGGTGTTCAGGCCAAATCATGGAAACAAGCAGCACAAACAGTCATCCAGTCACACACAAGACCACATCATGGCTGAACGGAAACGACGCGAGAAGCTCAGCCAGAGATTCATTGCTCTCTCCGCCATTGTTCCCGGCCTCAAGAAGGTAATCATAACACTCTCTACTCCATAATTTGTCCATCACATATGTTTGCAAAGCTGACTGGTCAACTAACCAATGGATTGTTTACCATATGTGATGTTTACAGTAAAGGCTCCATAATTTTTACCCAGAAATAGTGTTCTCATTATCATGGATTGTGCAAGATCACATCTCTCGTCGTATAAACATAATTTAATGTTTTTGTTTTTTGGTTTTGACAAAGATGGACAAAGCCTCCGTGCTGGGAGATGCCATTAAGTACGTAAAGCAGTTGCAGGAGAAGCTAAAGGTAGTGGAAGAGCAGGCTCCGAAGAAAACCGTGCAGTCCGTGGTGTACGTGAAGAAGGCCGAGCTGGTTTCGAATCCCGAGGAGGACAAACTTTCTTCGGCTTCCTCCTCTAATTCTTATTCAAATGTTGAAGAGGGCACAGAAGGATTATTGACACCCGAGATCGAGGCTCGCATAGTGAACAGAAATATTTTGATTCGTATTCATTGCGAGAAGAAAAAGGGGGTGTTGGTAAAGTGCCTCGCAGAGCTTGAAAGGCATGACCTCACAGTGCTCAATGCCAGCATTCTCTCTTTCTCAGAAACAGCTCTCGATTTAACATTTAATGTTCAGGTAACCAGTAACATTGTTTATAAGTTTCATTGGTTAACCAACAATTCAATTTACTAACATATGTGAGACTTAGATAGAGCAAAAACTTTTATATTTTTTTGACAGTGATTATTAAATTTCAAAATGTGAGGAGTAACACAACTAAAATTTAAGACTTTTTCTTGATTTAATATTTAATGTTCAGATAATGAGTAATATTGTTTAGGTGTTATTTTTCCATTGTTTAATCAACAATTCAACGTACTAACATATGTGAAACTTGGGTAGAGTGAGAAACCTTCATATTTTCTTGACAGATTATTAAATTCCAAAATGCCTAACAATTGAGATTCAAGACATTTTTCAATCAAAATTTGGAAGATGGTCTTGAGTGTAATTCAATTTTAGAGTAATTTTTCTTATCTTTTTTATTTTTTGTTACGAATTGTATATATTTTTAAGCGATTTCTATGTTTGTTGGCAGATGGAAGAAGTGTGTGATTTGAATGTGAGCGAAATAGTGAAGGCTCTACAGGTTCTCTTCAATAACATGACTGAGAAGTGAAATTGTGCGGAGGCAATGCCCTTTGTAGTGTTTATTGAATGAAAGAAAGCCCTCTGCTTTATCCGTGTGTGTGTTTTGTTTGGTGTATGCAAATTGGATAGAATTCCCACACTACGATATTTTTCATCCTCTAACTTATTATTCAAACAAAAACATGTTTGCAGCAGGGGGTATTTTTTTCAAAGGCCTTGTCCTTTCAGCTATGATTAACCCTTTGTTTTTTGTAATGCTGTTTGCTGTATGTGGTTTTTGGCACCCAAATATGAATAAATTGGGGGTGATGGTCAAGTTTTTTATTACCAGAATATTCTGCTTCTTTGGATTATTTGAGTTTTTGGTCTTAAAAGTCAATAAACCAAAACACGAGGTATGCAATAATGCTATATTTATGGTCATTATTATTCGGATGGCAATGGCCTCGTATGTTTGTAATTTTGATTACAAGCCCATAGAAGACGAGTTCACTTAAATAATGTGGGGTGTTTTTCACGATGTAAAATACAATGCATTCAAAAACTTTTAAAGTGTAAAATATAATGTGTTGAATGTATTTTATGGTCATTATGGTTAGGCATTCACATTTAAATTGAGAAGATTCATTTTTTTTTGGTTTATTTGGACTTTGTTGGTATTTGTTATTATGTAAATAAATGAAAATAAATGAATGGAGATGTATGATATTCATTCAATAAAGAATATACTTTATGCTTATTATTATTAATTCTATGAAATAAATAGTATAGGAATTATTCAAGGCAAATAGTTTAAGTGTTCTCTAAAGTGGCTCAAATGTCCCTATTCCCAATATTGAATCACACAAATCAATTATTTTATTATTCCTCTTACTGATTTTGTAGCTTTGAATTGAGGTACATAATGAATATCCATAATAATCATGTCACATTTAAATTTAGAAGATTAATTGTTGAATAATACATTATGTTTTTATAATGTAAAACATAATGTATTATTCAACACGAGTTTTGTACTAAAGTACTAAGTAATGTTATGATTTTAACATGCAATCTCATTATTGTTAACACATAGTTTTACCACCTAATATGCCTGAATTTGTATATAACTAATTTTAATATATCAATACCTAACAATGAGTTACATGTCGAGGTCGAACATAACTCACAACATTATATATATATAATTTAGAAGATTAATTATTGAATAATGCATTATATTTTTATAGTGTAAAACAAAATGTATTATTCAATATGGGTTTTGTAATAAACAATGTTTTGTCTTTAACATACAAAATCTTATTACTGTTAACACATTGTTTTACCAACCAATTTACATGGATTTGTATGCAACTAATTCTAATATATCAAATACCTAACAATGAGTTACATGTCAAGGTTGAATGTTATATATATATAATTTTAAAATTCAACATTCAAATCAAATTATACTAAATATTAAAGCCACATAAAATACATTATTTACAAAATACATAAATAATACAATCATTTAAAACTAGTTGATCTGATTATTGTAACTTCCAATTTCATACACATGTTGTATTGTACATACAATTATAAAAAGTTTAAATAGAAAAAACAAAGCAAAAAATCCTACTTGGTTAAAGTGAAACCCAAATATTCATGCATAGGCACCACCCACATTGATGTATAATAGTTTAGACTTTTCTCTTGTTTTTTTTTAAATTTTGTGGGATTTCCATCACTTATCAACATTTTTAATAGTTATTTATTTAATTTATTAGCTTGCTTGTTTATTAAATATACTCTTTAGGACATAGGGTATGTGGAATGTTGTTAATACCATGGAAAAATTTCATTGTATTCATGTTTTTCCTTGAAATCCTAACTCCTAATCAGGTTTATAAGTTAAAGGGTATATTATCAGGTAAATAACACATAATTTGACCTAATTTCTAAGGTAAAGATTGATATTAAGATGTGATTTTCTTCCTTTACACCAAGGAGTGATTTTCCTCCTTCACCACTACTTTCTCGATGTGGTTGCTAATGACCCTACCCCCCCTACCCCTCCCGTTGGCTCCTCCTCCTCCTCAACAACCAAGGATTTGCTCCAATAACCTTAATGTCAAGGAGGCCTTGTTTGATCCTCCCCTGTAAAAAAACCCCTTCGTAGTAGCTCAAAGGGTAAGGAAATTGTTAGAGCTAAGAGTTTGTTGAAAATTATTCAAGTTGTTCATGTTCCTCCTTCTAGCTTGGGTTTTTCTGATCAACTCAAACAACAAGCTAAGGCCATTAAGGGGATTGAGAAGAATGTGGACATTCTTATCAAAGAAGGAATTAAAACCAATCTCAACCCCTCTACCCTCTCTAATGTGGAAGAGAAACTAAACAACCTCTCTACTCAACTCAGTGACTTGAAGGAAAGGATTTTATAGGTGGAAGACACATATTTTAACTAGCTTGCAATACATAGGGCACTTCTGGACTACATTTAAACAAATGTGCAACAAGTTTGTGAGGCTTGCGGTATCTCGGGGTCTACTTGGAAGAACAACAAAAGAAAAAAGAAGACAATCACTGAGAGCAGTCATGATCCATAAATGCAAATGACTATCAATCTCTACAAAGCCTTGAAGATTGCATTGAAAGTTTGCAAGAAATCTCTGACTTAGCTTTGTTTTACTTTTCAGTTGTTATTTTGATGCTTACGTTTTTTGTTGTTAGTCGGGCTCCTTGTTGGCAGTTGGCCCCTGCCTACGTATTTTTATAAATTTTTAGATTTTAGGCTTTTTGTTAGGGTGTGGCCCCCACATATCAAAAAACCACAATGTTGTTAATGTTTATCCTAGCTTCTAATCCTTTTTGTACTACATGGTATGGTCCCTTCAAAACCAATTACCAATAGTAGAAAAAAGGATGTTATCCTTCATTATCAAATTTGGATTGATTTGTTAATCTCTTCATTAAAAATAATCAAACCCTTTAATTACTAGTTCCTAAGTCCCCTCTTGCATACACTCTAAGACCTTCATCTAGCCCTTCTCTAGCAAATTTCATTGACTAATGAGTACATGTGTGCTCTTATCATTGTTTTAGAGAATTGAACAATACTAGGTGAAATGTGTGCTAGCTTCTTCTAGAGAATTCTTGTGCCCCTACATTGATAGTAAATTAACCAATACAATCATAAATTTGTAGGGATTATTAGCTATACACGCACTCTAAATTAGAAAAAATTATATAAATATGAATCGTAGCATTCAGAATCTAGTTTCTAAAATACTAATTTTTGTAAAAAATAAACAAGTTTAGCTATATTAAACACTTAAGATTATATGACTTAGTTTTTTTTTTGAAAAAACTTATAAGATTATAGTCCGTTTGCCCACGTTTTGGATGACCAAATCTTGTTATTATTTTTTTTCCTTTGGTGAAACATTAGATGTAGTTGTCTATCTAGGGATGGATTTTATTTTGTATTTTTTTTAGCAATATTTTTTTTTTTATGATTTTTTCCGTGAAAGTGGTCTGAAAATATTTAAAAAAACAAAGCACTTTCCGTTTGCCCGCCATAACTATACGAAAAAATATCGAAATCAAATTTTTTTTTAACATGTATAGAATTTTTCCACGCTTGGGATGGTATAAGTTTTATCATATTTTGATAAGCGAAACAAAATTTACAGTCTTAAACATAGTCATGAACATTCATGGGAAAAAATGTCTTAAAGAACTATTGTTAGTAAAAAATTATAAAATGATATTTATCTTATTCTATTCACTTTAAAAACAATATTTCTACGAAGCTAAGAGTCTCCCCTACGTGATGGCACCATTTTTGTGAAATGTTTTCAGTTTTTTAGCATGGTTCAAGTCTTTGGAAGAGCATATTTGAGGTTTTTTGACCTTTTACACTTCATAATGACCTTCCATAGCTTTGGTTGGGGAAAAACAAAGATTTTCCGAGGCTTAGGTTCGGCAGACAGATCCGTGGGAATTTTTTTTTTTTTCCAAATTTTATAAAGCGTGCTCGCAGTTCATAAATCATATTTACACACATCCCAATGTTTGAATTACCATGTGATTTTTGGTCTCTGACCTTACCATACGAATTACTGTGAAATTCTATCTTTTTCTACACATTTTTCTTATCACCGGAAGCAAAACATCATGGGAGACAAAAAACGAAGTCAAAAAAGGAAGTCATTAAGTAAAAAAACACCAAACGAATTAGAGGCCAACAAAATTCAAAATGCTGAGCGAATGCGGAAACTTCGTGAATCTAGAAGAGGTTCATCTTCAATCCCAACTATTGTAAGCAATGAAGAACTAGGTAATGTTTCTACTGTCAATGTTGAAGTTGAATTAAATACTCGTGATGAAGAAGTTTTTACTGTCAATGTTGAAGAAGAATTAAATACTCATGATGTAGCAAATGTTGAAATTGAAGGAGACAATGAAAATGTGAATAAGGAAATTCATGTTGAAACTATAGACAAGAAAAATTTGACAAAAACACTCCTAGGATTTTACGTAAGAAACCTAATTTTTTTATTGAAATTGATGAAAACATTTTGAAACCAATGTTTGAAAAACTTTTTGAACGACAAATCAGAAGAAAAGCCACCAAAATTTGGGATAATCATTTTTAAATTTTAAATGATTCCCAAAGATGTCAGTTGTTGGTTAGTTTGATGAAATTGATTAAAATGAGACCTACATTAAACACCTTAGGATTGACAACATCTAATATACGTGGTCAAACCTCTACAATTGTTGAAAACCTTCATGATGCATATCACACTGTTGGTGTCAAGAGACGCACTAGGGATAGTAATATTGTGCGTCGTGTACTTGCTACTAGTGTTGTAAGTGAATCAATAAAAAACAACGTTTGATTACGCAAACAAGTCGAATGTCGCAAGTTAATTGAAAAACTCTAATGAAAGTAATTGAAAGACGTAATATCCTTCAATCACTCAATAATGCCGATTTTTGGGCATTTTCTGCTAGAGCACCGCGTAAGGACAAAATAATTCTGATGCTATAAGAGAAGTTGTTATTAAATTTTGGCATGATAACACTAGAGTTTCACCTAATACAAGAGATGTTATAAAATGGAGAGTTGGTTCTACTAATCGTGAACCACATCCAAAGAATTTCTTAGATATGACTCAAACTCAATTTTTTCGTAAGTTTGAACAAGAGAATCTAGAAATTAAAATTAGTCAACATTTTTTTGAAATGTTGAAACCATTCTATGTGAAAATCAACCATGCTCGCACCACTTTGTTGTTGTAGGCAACATGTTGAATTTGCGATGCATTATGCTAAATTTTTACGTATTCGTTCTAATTTTCATTCTAAAACTATGTTATCTGAATGTGGTGTTCAAGTTCCACCAATATCTTCCACGGATTTCATTCCTACTATATTTTGTGAAAAAGAAGTTGGAAAATTTTTTTATAGTCAAGATTGTTTAGATGGAAGTTGTAGTACATGCGGCGGATTACCTAAATTGGAAAGTTGCATCCATGAGAAAATTGAAGGTACAATAGGACATAATTTAGTTGAGTTTGATAAATATAAATCAGTTGCATACCAGTTGAAAGATCGAAAAGAGTCGAAACGGTATGAGCTAGTTACAGAACAAATGCCCATTTTTCAATTTATGAGAAAATTTAAGGATGAAATTGTTTATCAGTATGCGAGGCATACACATAGAGCTCTATGGTTGGATGAAGAATTCACGCTATGTAAAGACACATTTCCTATTGGTACTATTGTTTCAGTGGTCGATTTTGCATAGAATTACACATTGCAACCACAAATGGAGGTTCAATCGCAATATTACAACTCAGTACAAGTTGCCATTTTTGTACATATAGCATTTCTACATTCTCCTAACAGTACAGAGAATGATCAAATTTTTTTAAGAGAGTACCAATTTTATATCAGTGATGATCGTACTCATTCTACTGAATTTGTGCAAGGGTGTTTCCAGTTATTTTATGAAAACTTGTCTGATAGGGACATCCACTTCAAACAACATTATATATGGTAAGATAATTTCACGTCTCGGTTTAAGAATGCACGTATGTTTTATTAGATGAGTAGAATGCATGTCAAGATGGGTGAGTAACATATTTGGAGTTTCACTAAGGCTGGACAAGGAAAAGGAGAGCATGACGGTGCAGGCGCATGTGAAAAAAGAGCTCTTGCAAGAGAAGAGTTGAAGTACAAAGATGGTGCTAAATTAAAAGATGCAAAGAGCATAGTGGAATGGTGTACTAACAACATGGCCCAAGGTTCTCAAGAAAATTCCACAGTTTGCAGATATTTTTGGTTGATAGAGGAAAAACATATTGCTAACTACGAGGATTGTATGACACTCACTGGGTCCAGTGATATGCACTCATTTTGTAGCTCAGACGCTACTTCGTGGGCCGTATGGACAAGAAATTTGACATGTTTTTGTGCATCTTGTATCGAATTTGTCACTGCTGAGTGTGATTCACAAGAATGGGTGGAAGGATGGATTTGTAGGCCTCTAACTCCGCTTCCTAGTTATCAACCTCCACAAGCATTACGACTTGTTTCTGTAGATTAAGTTACAACATCTAAGGACTTTGATGAAATTTTGATTTTGGTGCGACAAGGTATTTATGGTTATTTATTTAATTTTTGTATTGAGTTATGTCCATTGAAATTTTAATATATGTAATTTAAATTTGAGTTGTTCAACCTTGGTTTTTTTTTGTAGGACATGTGTTTGCAGTAATTACGACAGAAGACAATGAAGAAGGAACAGACTATTTCTTATGTCGTTGCATCGAGGAAAGAAAGAAGTTGACTTCTCCTATTATAGATGGCATGAAGATATTGAGTATCCTACAGGGTCAGTGGTAGTTACTGGAACTTGGCTTCGATGGTATCCATTAAAAAACTCCTCTGTTTGGGTGTTTGAAGACTTTGAGACACACAGGAAAATACTCTTATATTCACATCTAGTTCTAGCGACAAATATTCAGCTGTATAGATATCGAGGAAGGCCTAATAACAAGATTCTTTGGAAGGTTCGAGAGTCAGATCATGAAGCAATATTTTCTGCTATTCAGAGTAGATCCGATCCTAATGGTTCATTGGAATGAATTTACAATGCTTGAATGTCTGGTATATATAATTTCTTTTCAATATATATATATATATATATATATATTTTTAGTTTAAATATCTAGATTTAAGTTTGACTATATTTCATTTTAAATTTGTGTATTTTGTACATATATAGAGTAGTATATGGTTTTGATTTGAAACTTAAATTTCTTTGGCTAACACTTTTATGTTTAGGTTAGTGGTGCCAGAAAAGCTTCCACCTTCACGTGGTTGGCACTGTTAGTAGAGAATTTTAAATTCTCGAAGCTAAGAGAAGCTTTCATTGTTTGAAAAAATTGTAAATTTTGAAAATTTCAAGTAAATTTTGAAAATGTTGTAAATTTTGAAAAAGTGTTGTAAATTTTGAAAACGACTCCTCCCCAAGTGTTTACAAGACCATACCTACGCATGTGCACCGAAATGAGAAGGAAAAAACTGAGAGAGGCTATTGTATAGGGTCCCTACACTGAGGTGTCGGATATGACGAGGCATCTCTAGGTGCCACGGAGTCCGAGTAGTCACCCTTCGAAGTTGAACGATATTTTGGTCCCAAGGCTCTTAAGGGACTACGCTCAAACAAAGTAGCCCTGAAGCAACGACCCTTTCACACACCAAAAAACCACCTCCTCTAGTGTTCACCTGGCCACCTGGATGTGCCGGCATAGTCGGTTCAGTGCCATGACCCACCGTTTGCAAAATATAGCTTTTGCCAACATTATACTTGGCTCCCACTACACTATTTAATGCGTTTACAAACAGTAGGACAGCGAGAGCACCGAAATGAGAAGGAAAAAAATGAGAGAGGATATTATAGAGGGTCCGTACACTGATTTTCTAGATAAAACAAGGCCTCTCTAGGTGCCACGGAGTCTGAGTAGTCACCCGTCGAAGTTGAACGGTATTTTGGTCTCAGGGCTCTTAAGGGACTACGCCCGAACGAAGTAGCACGGAAGCAACGACCCTTTCGCGGACCGAAACACACCTCCTCTAGTGTTCACCTCAAGTAGTCAACGACCCACCGTTTTGCGCAACCTTACCTGCTCCACCTGACTATGTCGGAGCACTGAAATGAAGTCGGTTTGGTGCCACGACCCACCGTTTGACAAAATATAGCTCTTAAGTTTGACAACCTTACACTGGCTCCAACTGCACTATTTCACGCGTTTGTAAACAATAGGACAGCAAGAGCACCGAAATGAGAAGGAAAAAACTGAGAGATGATATTGTAGAGGGTCCCTACATTGAGGTTCCAGATTAGACGAGGCCTCTCTAGGTGCCACGGAGTCTGAGTAGTCATCCGTCGAAGTTGAACGATATTTTGGTCTCAGGGCTCTAAAGGGACTATGCTCGAACAAAGTAGCCCGGAAGCAACGACCCTTTCGCGCACCAAAACACCCTCCTCTACACCTGACCCAGAACACCACCTCCACGACCCACCGTTTGTAAAATATAGTGTTTGACAACCTTACACTGGCCAACTGCACTATTTCACGCGTTTACAAATAGTATGACAACAAGAGCACCGAAATGAGAAGAAAAAAACTTATTGTAGAGGGTTACGCCAAGGTTTTGGATCCAGGCCTCTCTAGACCATGGAGTCAGTAGTCACCCGTCGAAGTTGAACGATATTTTGGTCTCAGGGCTCTTAAGGGACTATAACGAAGTAGCCCGGAAGCAACGACCCTTTGACCAAAACACCACCTCCTCTACACTGGCCACCCAGACAACTGCACTTTGGTGCCATTTGCAAAATATAGCGTTTGACAACCTTACACTGGCTCCAATACTATTTCGCGGTTTGCAAACGTAGGACAGCACACCGAAATGAGAAGGAAAAAACTGAGAGAGGATATTGTAGAGGGTCCTTACACTGAGGTTTTGGATTAGACGAGGCTTCTCTAGGTGCCATGGAGTCTGAGTAGTCACCCGTCAAAGTTGAATGATATTTTGGTCTCAGGGCTCTTAAGGGACTACGCCCGAACGAAGTAGCCCGGAAGCAACGACCCTTTCACGCACCGAAACACCACCTCCTCTAGCATTCACCTAGCCACCCAGACATGTCGCGCAGTTCGGTTTGGTGCCACAACCCACCGTTTGCAAAATATAGCGTTTGACAACCTTACACTGGCTCCAACTGCACTATTTCGCGCATTTGCAAATAGTAGGACAACGAGAGCACCGAAATGAGAAGGAAAAAACCGAGAGAGGCTATTGTAGAGGGTCCCTACACTGAGGTTTTGGATTAGACGAGGCCTCTCTAGGTGCCACGGAGTTTGAGTAGTCACCCGTCGAAGTTGAACGATATTTTGGTCTCAGGGCTCTTAAGGGACTACGCCCGAACGAAGTAGCCCGGAAGCAACGACCCTTTCGCGCACGCCACCTCCTCTAGCGTTCACCTAGCCACCTCAACGAACGTAGTCGGTTTGTGCCATTTTTGCAAAATATGACAACCTTACACTTTCTTTCGCGCGTTTGCAAACAGTAGGAAACGAGAGCACCGAAATGAGAAGGAAAAAACTAAGAGAGGATATTGTAGAGGGTCCCTACGCCGAGATTTTGGATTAGAAGAGGCCTCTCTAGGTGCCACGGAGTTCGAGTAGTCACCCACCGAAGTTGAATGATATTTTGGTCTCAGGGCTCTTAAGGGACTACGCCCGAACGAAGTAGCCCGTAAGCAATGACCCTTTCTTTCACTGAAATACCACCTCCTCTAGCATTCACCTAGCCACCCAAATGTGTTAGCATACTCATTTTAATGCCATGACTTTGCAAAATATAACGTTTGACAACCTTACATTGGCTCTAATTACACTATTTCACGCATTTGCAAACAGTAGGACAGCGAGAGCACCGAAATGAGAAGGAAAAAACTAAGAGAGGCTATTATATAGAGTCCCTATTCCGAGGTTTTGGATCATACGAGGCCTCTCTAGGTGCTAAAGAGTTCAAGTAGTTACCCGTCGAAGTTGAACGATATTTTGGTCTTAGGGCTCTTAAGGAACTATGCCCGAACGAAGTAGCCCAGAAGCAACGACCCTTTCCCGCACCAAAACACCACCACCTCTAGTGTTCACCTAGCCACCCGGACGTTCTGGCGTAGTCGATTCAGTGCCACAACCCACCGTTTGTAAAATATAATGTTTGACAACCTTACATTTATAAAATATAAAATATAGTGTTTGACAACCTTAAATATGAAATTACATGCCAACAATCTCCCCCATTTTCATTGATGAAAAAGCAGTTATAATTATCCCCATTTTTTACATTAATGACAAAGGCATACATTTAACAACATGCTCTTCATCTTTCTCCTCCTGATAGGATCACCTCTTCATTAGAAACATCAACCAATGTCTTAAATAAGCTCAAAATCTCGAAATTTCACTCAAAAATTTATCTTAGCCTCTTTTCAAGCATAGAGACACTAAGCTCCCCTGGGAATAACATATGCACATGATCTTAACATGTTGATAATCCTTGATAAATCATCATCATAAATTTTCTTTGAGTAAGAGCACCATCATTCACATTGTAGGTATACAAAAAATTTCATTCCTCACAAAAGCTTTTTTTTCAACTTCAAGAATCCACTATACCAAACCTATACCTAAAACAGTCATCTAGATATAACATGCGAAAGACATGATGCATAATAGAAAAATGATCCTTCTTACCTTCATCTTTGGGCCAACTCTACTTGTTAGGCCCACCAAAACTTGATTTAGTCACATGTTTATAGCCTTCATATTGGGATGTTCAATAATGCATGAACATGACTCATACCTTACTTGTTCTTGGAGAATACACTCATCACAGGTCCCTCAAAATCCTTTAAATAAACAATGTCCCCCTAAGTGTTTTGTATCATAAAGCATTTGGCATGTCCGGTGGGACCAGACCCAAGATACGGTCATTTTTTTGTTACTTTACTCGTCTTGAGGAGGTTTCGTAAGTATATCAATTATCCCGATTCATAGTTGTCATGTATTTAGATATATTTTGTGAATATTTCATTTTTAGACACGTTTGCACAAGGTTTTAGTATTATCTCCACCAGTTCGGTGTGTTACAAGTGCATTTGGTAGTCTTTATCCACCTTGAGGTAAGCGGTTTTATTGTTTTCACAAGTTTTGTTATTGGGTTGCTTATAATTAATATAATCTTTTATTGTTATTGTTATTAAAAAGATAATAATAATTAAAAAAATTATAGTAAATGAGTATGATAAATAAATAAAATCTAAGAAAATGAATTATTATTATTGTCCTAAAACTACCCCCTCACCTATCCCCTACTTCCCTTCGGCTAGCTAAGCCAAGCTATTCCCACATAGCTCATCCCAACTTACTTCCCACAACTCAGACCCGCTATTCAAATACGTGCTCCCCTTTCCTGACCAACTCCACCCTATTTTCCTTCACCTCATTCCACATACTCATCGAGACCGTATCCTACACGCCGAGTTACTCTCTCAGCCACTCGGTCTTTCCCATCCCAACAACCCCATTGTCTCATCCCCAAATTAAAATCCCAAGCCACTCGACCACTGTCTCCATCCCAACACCACAACCCCTAACCCTCAACACCAACTCGGTATAGTACCAACCCCTCCCACACCCAGAGAACTCCACTACAGCCTGCCTAAGCTCCCATATTTGTCACCACCTTCCCACCTCCTCACCCCTTAGCTAACCATTGACACTCACAGGTCACCTCTCTATCCTACAATGTAGTCTCCACAGTCTCTTACCTCACAAGCTCTTCCAATCAACTCCCACTACCTACGGTTTGCCAAGCTATCATACTCCCACCACGAGCTATCCCATATTAGATAATCAGTGTATGAATTTATGGCATTAAGGTTAGATAATCCCCATCCCAAGTGATCTAGAACCATTCACACATTGTAGATAATTGTACAATTTTTTTCGTGAAACTTTTGAATGTTCTTCTGTGGATCATATTGTTGTCCCATTATAAATAATTTTTTATCAAAGAACATTTGGTTCCAAATGTACTCACTCAGTTGTAATAAGAAATTTCCATCATTGGTTGAAATACCTTAACATTGTTGGAGGCAACATATCAAAAGAATGGTCTAGATGATAAATTAAGTCCTCAACATGCCTTATTAATATAAGATCTCTCAGTGTCTCTCATAACACGTGGAAAACCATGCTTCCAATTCAAAATCACTCTAGAGATAGATGCCCTAAACCATTGGAGAAGTTTATTTCTAGTGGTCTCCTATTTGAGGAGAATATGATAGAAGATCCCACTAGGAGGGTACCTTAGGGTACCATGGCATGATGTCATCATGTCATCAAGATCCATAGTATATTAAAATCCACTGCATGGTATATGTCATGGACCTTATAATGGATTCAAGGATGCAAAATCAATGCACAAAGAAGGTTCCAGAACCTATTCCCATTCCTTATTTTAAATTGAACTTGAACATGGCCTTGGAATTAGGCCCCATAATGATCCACCTTATGAGATAGACACAACCTATTCAAAAAATGAGGATGGCTCATCTCATTTTGACAACGATCTGCATATTCCCAATGGAGACTATACGAGAATCTTTACTCAAGTAACATATCTCCTAATTGGGTTCTTTTTACCTTGTCATAATTAGATACTGGACATCCAATTGAAAATTTACCCTATTATATCTTGAACCGATAGATTGGAATAAAAAATTTCACATGCCAATTTCTTTCTTTGATAATGATGAGACATTTGCAGAATTCATGGGAATCAGGGATTCTATTTTGAAGGGGGGTCATAAGAAATATTTTCCAATCAACCTAGATGATTTTGTATACTTTGGATAAAAAGTACAGATGTGTGAACACTTGAATAAAAAGAGTATAAGAAAATCAAGACTACTTCTGAAAATCCAAGTGCAAGAAAAAGTAATGTATAAGTCTCATAGTGAAGTCCTCTTTGAGTCATTACTAAAAAAACAAGACAAAGAACATATAGAAAAATTGCTATACCCATTCAAAGATGATGATTAACCACGTTACACTTCTTGCTTTAAAGAAGAACTGAAAAAGTCATAAATATGATTTAACCAACACACATGGACATATATATATAAGAATCAAACAAAGTGTGCTTCGGACGCATGTCTCTGAAAATATATATGTATAAGTTCATAATGTATGTGTACATCTCGAACTAAGCACGTGTCATAATGTATATATGCTTGACCACATGCGGTCACAAAAGGCTATATATATACAATGAACTATGAATCTACTCATGACCACATATGTACATCCAGGTGGACTATAAATCTACTCATGAAACATCTTCCCTCTCTTCGCCCTACTAGAAGTAGCACGTCCATGACCTGGGGATGTAGTGGAGGGAGATGCCACTATGGATTTCATCTATGTGGTCCTAGGTGTCTCTAAGAATGCCTGCAAGCTAACCTGCACATTCATAAACAACAAGTTTTTAACACTCAAAATTTTAAAATACATTCTAAATTTAGAAACTTGTACAATTTAGTTAAAATGCATGTGAAATCTTACCGCAATGTCATGATCCCTATCAATTTGTTGTTGATGCATCGCAGGGACAACAATAGACTCACGAGGGGTAAGCTACATACAAATAATTAATTTTCAAATTAAATATTTCACATATACCTACAAAATTTGATATTGTAGATTTAAGTTTAATAAGAAATAATGAACCTCCAAAATTTAACAAATTAAAAAAATTGTACCTTAGTTAGTGTATTTGTAGATGCTATGGCAGTATCTACAGCAGCCTCCACAGTCTACATATATGGAGGAGTCTCTCTAGCAGTCATAAGCTATACAAAAAACACATGTACAAATCAATATTAAAATCTACATGACAGAGGTCCAAAGCATGTAATCCACGTGAACTTCCAGTAGTTAGAAACAAAGTGTAAAGAGATTTAATAACCTGCATAAAACTCATGTGAGGCATGCCAGTAGCCTCAATTCCCTGAGCAGATGATGACCCGCTAGGCTCCTGTGTATAAAAGAGAAAAATATTAATACATGTGCAACATACACATGAAACAAATTATAATAATAATCTACTGCAATGAAATGAAATTAAAAATGTAAGTTTGTACAACTTGAAACTTACGTTTGAAACAAGTTGGGTAGCCGCAGTAGCTAGCATGTCGACGCCGGATGTTTCCTTCACCGGCTTTTGCTATTTAAAATAAAATAAAAAATTAGTTTTTTACGTGTATGTACATGACGTACAATCAAATATATATATATATATATATATATATATATATATATTAATATCTCAAACATGTGAATTAAATATATTGTATATATATATATATAATTTAAATTTATTTGAAATTTACCTATGAAATACCAATATCAGTGGCTCCATTTGTAAAAACATTCCCCAGCATCTCATATATAGAAAAGAAATCCCGTGAACCAGAAAATGATGTCTCGCCTGAAGTGCATACGGCACCACATGATCCACAGTGGTGTGGTGGACTAGAACTGGCACCTCCACCAACATCACTAGATGAATCTTGTTACTATGCTGGGTGAGATTGTTAGTGAGATCCCTCAATGCATGCAATGTATCAATCTCCATAGCCTCCTTCACTATAGGAGGGATAAATGAAGGTAGTGGGGGTTTTGGGGCATGGGGGATCCTAGGCTAACTTACGCGTGAACCAGGTCTGCTCTGTGCAGAGCCACCTCCTCTACCAAAAAATTTAGAAAAGTCAGAATAATTCGGGACCTCATTGAGCACGAACTCGCAATATAATTTCTTCAAAAAATAAAGAGGAACCTCATTTTTGTTCCATGGTGGATAATCAAAAACCATCCACCATCGGTCCCAAAAATTGTTTTTGATTCTGTAATCATGGCACCAATGGATTGGGAACCATTTGCAAGTAACTACAGGGGGGGCATTGGTTCTAGGGTTGGTAAATAATGCACAAATGAGGTCTTCTCAAATTTTTTTGTCTTTGACAGCCGCATGGGATAGTTTATCCACATACCACCACCTACAGTCACTTCTAAAGGTGTTCCATCTATGTATTTGGTTGGTTGCAGACTCGACTTTGCCAATCAATGTCTGCAATGTATTGGCTAAAGTCATGTGGGATGGATTTATAGCATGATTTTATCTTATAGTTTGAATTAGGTTCTCAATGAAAATTTTATTTTCTCGGATTCTTCTAATGATATTATCTTGCGTTCCTACTGGCTCAGTGGGGACAGAAGGAGCTACAGTAGGCAGATCTATGTTTGAAGGAGGGCTTTGAGGAATGTTTGGAGGGTTTTGAGGAATGTTCGGTGGGTTTTGAGGAATGTTTTGATGGTTTGCATGATTTTGAGCTTGCCAAAAAACTGATAAAACAAGAAAATTGTATACATAAAAATACATTTTAAAAAACCCATGAAAATGCAATAAAAAACCTAAAATGCAAAATAAAAACCTAAAATGTAAAAAAAAGATTACAATCGGGGACTTACCTCGTCATCTTGGTGGCATGATTGAATCTGCTACTATCCATAAGTCTGATGAGAAATTTTTAGGTGGTATTGAAAGCGTGAGTGAAAAACGTTTAGGAAAAATCACGGTTTTAAATGAAAAATGAGGAAAATAAGGAGTCATGGGACTGCTAAATTTTGTCTCAGAGTTCCGCGATCATGGTTTATAACTGCACTCACGGTTCTAAAATGTGATCGTAGTTTTAGGTTCGGTAATTACCTAACCTAGAATTCAGGAACCGCAATCGCAGTATGTAAACTGTGATCGTGGTTCCTTTATTTGAGGTTTTTATGTCCACGGAATTGTCCACCTACTCACCACTCGAACTAAACTCCATCGATATTTTTAATCAGAAAAATTGCAATTTTTTCCTTTTTTTCCATTTTGACATAAATAAATAAAAGGCACCACATTGCCAATCGATTTCCCAATTCTAACTTTCTAAAATGATGTTCCCTAGGTCTTCCCCAATCAATTTTTTGGCCGGCCACTACTTACCCTTATTTTTGGGCAACTCACAATGCTCTTCCATTTTCTTATTGGAAAGAAAACCAAATTTTAGATTTATTTATTATAACAAAAATTAGGTAGATAAATTTAATACTTATGAATCATATGTATGTCATGTTGTGATGGACCCTATACACTATCATCAAATACAAATTGCACACATATTAACCCTAATTTTTTTTAATAAATTGGTGCTTTTAATCACATATCCTTAACAAATAGCAAGGGTCCTCTCTAGTAATAAATATGTAGGGGGAGGTCACCTTAGTAAGGTGATACATGTAAAATGTACAATTATATAAGGAGAAATTTTTGTTTATAATTTATATAGCGAATCATTCCCAAGAATTTTTTGATGGCCCCCTCCGCGAGCCCTAATCATGCTCCTCTCTGAATTTTTTTTCTCATCTTCTGCTTCCTTTGAAGATGGCATCCCTTGTACTGTTGGCGGTGACTTGGTCCCTCAGGCTATGCAATTTTCTCGGGTCCTTGGTGGAGGCATCAGTGGTTTGTGTAGCGGCGGGATTGTGTTCTCATCAACTATTCCAGATAGGAAGGTGGGTGTGGATCCCCTGTAATCTACCTTTGCGAAGCATTCCTATGATGAAGCTTCTGCGTTTTCTAAACCTCTCACTGATGCCAAATCCTCTCCCTTGATCTCCTTAGGGGATTGGGTGTAAGAGGATAAAGATTTTTTCTCCTCCCAAGGTTTGATCTGTCACTTCAATGTCCTCTATCATGGGTTGCACTTCTTCATTCGTGGATTTATTTGAACTAATGCCCTCTCATTTTAGGTAGGGTTGACATTTACCCCTGTGTAAGGGGATTTTTATTGCGTTTTTTAGCTCTGTTAAAGATAGGGATTCTGTCCTCTCTAAGCTTTGGGAACTGCATAATTATCACTTGCTAATGAAATAGTGGTATCCAACCTTCAATCCTCTTACTACTACATTTTATGTCAATCCTTTCTGGGTTCGTTTACCTCATCTCCCGTTACAGTTTTGGGGGGAGGACTACTTGATTGATATTGGAAATTATTTAGGAATTTTTTTATCCATCGATTCCAAAACGGAACTCTACACTCACACTACCTATGCTCATATCTTAGTGGATCTAGATACCTCTCTTGATTTACATGCTTCTATTGATCTCAAAGTTTTGGATAAGATCTGGTCACAACCTCTTAACTATGAAGGATTTCCCTTCAAATGTAGGAAATGATCTTCCTTAGGGCATCTTGCTTCAGAATGCCAGAAAGTAAAGTAGAAATTAAAGGAAAAATCTTCTTGGTGGAAGGATTCCCTACCTAGTCTATTGGTTATTGAGGATGAACCAGATTCCTCTTCGGAAGTCTTAGCGAAGGCTCACAAAGATCAGGATTTAGATGATAAGAATATTCAACCACCAAATGAGACTCACGTTTCTCCCCCTACAGTGGCGTTGGGTGGGTTGGGTATGGTGGATCAGGTGTTGACACTTCCTTCGGGAGAAGATTCTGATTGTTCTAAAATCATATTATTGACAGAGGAGTCAAATGTTGGAAAGATGGTATCCTCTGATATTCAACTTGCAACACATCTAGATGAAAATTTGGATCCAAACAGGAGTGATGGTTGGAGAGTCGTTAATAGACAAAAGAAATGAATTTCTCTCCCTAAAATGAGATTACGATCCCATGTTCGAGATCCTCTAGAGTAATATGTTTGTCGCTGTAGCTGTGGGTGTTGCTGCCAAGCTCTGTTTACTCTCTTCTCGTTTCTTGTTCTTCTTGTTTGTGCCTTTGTGGCCTTTGTTCTTTGTTGTTGTAGGCTTATATTTTGTCACGCTTCATTTTTGTATTCTGCCCAAAGGGATTTTTGTATAAGGATGTGGGTCCTTCCAAAACCCCCACTTTTACCCTTTTCCAAAAAAAAATGTTTATAAGTTTTACACTGGTATATTTATATATATTGGGGTAGTATTTTAAAAGAGGGCCCTAATAATCATAGTATGTAGTGGTATATCCTAAGAATACAGTTAGATAACAATTAGAATATCTTGATCGCATGTGTTATAGAGTATTTTATTGAGTGGCCACATGTGTAACTTTGCTTTCAAAATTCTAAAAGATAATGACCATAGTATAATGGTACCTTATATGTCATGTGCATGGGTGGAATCTAATAATATTTGTCCAATTATTATTATTATCATGGTCAATAATATTTTCTTAGGTTGCAAATGTAAATTTGTAAATTAAATAAATGTACTTATATATTGCAGATATATCATATCTAGGTTGTTGCATTAGTATCCCATTTGATTCATATTCACCTTTTTTAGAGAAGATATTAGAAAACCAATGCAACAACTTTGAGGCTTGTCAATTATCGTTAAAATATTTGTAGAGGAAAAACTTCAACCTCCTGACTGTATAATGTGGTTCGCAAGTTAAACGTTCTCTTAAAAACCACAATCATTTTAGACTAACTATATAGCTCCTATATGTAAAGTCTAAAATGAGAGTAAAGGGTGGAAGAGGTAACAAAGAAGAGTAATAATCACAATTATAAGTGTGAATCAAAAAGCTTATCTATGAAATTTTTATCGTGCAATATAAAAAGAAAAGATGAATGAATAATACATTTTTGAAGTATAGACTCTTTAATGAGTATATGAGCTCGTTTGTATCAATGCTGAGGAGTAATAAAAAAAAAATTAACATAAAAATATGTTTAAAATGTTAAAAGAATAGTAATATGTTTTTTAAAATCCATTTAAATGTTCATTTTCAAATTAAATAATATTGATTTTTTGATTAAACACAATTGATTTTATATAGTACATATTTATGTAAATGTCTTTTGTATTTTTAAGGATTGTTCTTTTTTCATATATTTTATTTTTTCCTAAAAATACTTTAACATAATAATCTCATGATAAACTTATAGATATGAGGAGATATGATTTGCTTTCATATATTTCCTCTTAGGTGTATGCCTTTATTAATTTTTAATCTCTTTTGAATTTACTCAAGCTGCACATACACTCTCTTTCTTATGCGTGTCATCATTAACTTTTATTCCCTTGTGGATCTACTCTTATATATACAATGCCATTATTTTTAAGTGCATTGTTATTAATATTTATTCTTTTTAAAATTATTCGCCATAGGCGTTTACTTTGAAGAAGGTATTGCTGGAAAGTGTCAAATTCCGGTGGCTTAACTTTACAGGGTGCCGGATTTTAGATATTTTTGTAATTCCTAGATATTTACTATTTTAGATATTCATCTTTGACTCTACATCCTGTTCATATCTGTTTCAACGGCACTAATTACTCTAGACTTGCCATCCAATGATATAGGTTTTTTTTTTTTCGTTTCCATGAATTCAAAATTTCTGTCAACAATTTTTCTCAGTTCTAAATCTGTCTACACATTCTGAGGAGTTGCCAAATCAGTTCTTGTTGTAATTCAGACGGTCTAAGCCTTACTGATATTCTGATAATTTATCAATGGTTGCAGTCTTATTAGTTCCTTACATGCATCTATAAAAATTCTCAACGTGCACATTTAAATCTGGAAATACATTAGCTTCACTTCATGTCATTCCATCGACTCGTAACTCTTGTTTTTAATTTATTTATTGGTTCACGTGTTATGTAAGTTTTAATTGTCTTGTTTTAACTTTTTAGTGTGTTGTGTCAATAAGTTTTTTTATTCAGTATTTAAATACGTGTGCCTAGAAAATAAATAGTTTGCTCTTATAAAGAGTCAAATTATCTTTTGGAGTCTTTGTTAAAATTGTTTTTTAAATGTTAAGTCTTACGTAATTATAATTTTTTTTTGGGAATTTGGTTTAATTTTGAGGTCCTTTAAAAGTGAAATGCGTGGGGATAATTCTTTTGTTTAGTTTTAGTTTTATATTTGTTTAATATGTTTTAGTATTTATTTTTAATTTTGTTTTTATGTGTTTATTTTAAAATAAAGTCATTGTATTAGTCTTATGGTGCATTTTCTCTGGAAGTCAATTAAAGAATCCGATGCAGTTCTAAATGAGTTGCAATTTACGCCGGAGAGGATAACAATGTTTAGTTTATTGGAGTTGTAATTTTTCTATTTTAAGTTTGTGTGATGGGGAGAGGACAATATAGTAACTTCCAACAAAAAAAACATTGCCTACTATGCCTTGATGGATGTCCGTACGTTGCTATAAAGCTCGTATTTTGTTACGGGCCACACGTATGTTGGTATAGGTGAGTTGATCGGGGTGAATATACAATTGTTTTATTTGATGAAACAATCACAATGTCTCTTGACGATGACCATGTCTTCTGTAAGATACAACTATGATATTCATTTAAAAGATAACATGTTGTATCATTTGGTTGAACACTTTGGCGTTTATTTACAAAAGTTCATATTTTGGCATTTAAATGTTCCCAAAGCGTAGACAACAATCCCATTTTGTCAGTATCCTTCAATCACTTCATTCCATGAGATGACATATCTCTAGGGAATTTTATGTTTGGTGGGTAGATGAGATTAAGAAACCTGCCAATGATACCCAAGATGTTGTAGCGGAAGAGCATCTCCACGCTTCTTATAAACGAGGCTTCCATCTTTGTGTTCTTATCCATCCGATTCTACTCCCGTTGTACATATTCATCAGCGTTTGCAACCGCTTGCACCACTCAGGCACAGAGAGTGGTTTCTTGTTTACATTTGCCAGCATACTCCTCGCCTTGTTTCACCATATGCAACAAACAGGGCTCCAACCCAATTAGTTTAAATTTGCCAAAGTACTCCCAACCTGTGCCAAAATATAAAGGAATTTTGTTAGATATAGTTGCAAATGTTTTGATAGACATGTATGCAGAATGTGGAACCTTACATAAAGACATGTGAACTGTTTAGCAAAATGTAACGTATGTTCTTCGCTCAAACATCTATCATAGATCATAGAATATATTTTACATCCAAACCATATTATACACATAAAATTCAAGCCCTCTCCGGCGTAACTTGCAACTCATTTACAATTGCTAGTTTAGAATTATTCAAATTATATACACATTTCCTTTCATATGTACGTGTCATCATTATATTAAAATTTTCATTCATAAATTTATATTTTGATTATGACATACCATCGTTCTCACCACCCAGTCCCACCACTTTCAACTCAAACTGAACTCCATAGATATTTTTCAATCGGCAAAATTGCAATTTGTTCCCTTTTTCCCGTTTTGACAGAAATAAATGACGGGCCAATCGATTTCCCACTTCTAACTTTCTGAAATAGTCCCCTGCAAATAAAAACAGGGAGCCGGGGGGCGGCCTAGGCAGCAATAGGGTCTGCTTGGTAGCGCGTACGAACACGCTCAAGCTGTCCTCAAGCGTGCTCTGAGCACTGTTTTTAGCCCCATGTGCGGGATCTAACAGTCGCATGTCCACCTCTTAAACATGTTGTTGAGGGCATGCCCAGCTACAGTGTAGTGAGCGGGCATTTTGCCCATGAAGAAAATGCCTATTCCAGGTTTTGTTCAGATTATACAATTTTTTAAAAGTGAAAAACTTATGTGGCATTGTTTGAATGGATACAATAAATTGATTTAACATGTCTGTCAAAATCTATTAGTACAGAAAATGTACAGAACTATCGGTCTGTATCAGGGGTTAAATTTGACGGCCACCTATGCCTGTCAAACAATTTTCAGGTGACAGTAATTTTTCAATACTGCCCTTCAAAAACAAAAAATAATGTTATTTTTTTACTAATTATTCTATATTTATTATATCTTTTTTATATATATTTATATATCTTTTTATAATTTATATACAAATCTATATAAAAATTGACGGTCACGTTTTAAATATGTAAGTTCCATGTGACGGTTAGATCAGACATTTACAAGTATTTTACGTATAAACGCTGTCAAATTTAACTCCTGGCCGGTAGGGGTCCATCTTTAAAGTTACCTTTGCTGGAAAGTGTCAAAATCCGTAAGAGACTTTTTTCGATAATATTATTTTCTCCTATACCCAATAAATATATAAACATTTAGATTCTCTTGGACGTAATTTACAACTCCATACAATTGCTAATATTAACTCCAGTCATCTATCCTTTTCAAAGAAGTACCTTTGGACGCATAGCAGCTCTAATTTTTGTCTGCATTTCTCGTGGCCGGTGCCCCCATTGAAGGAAGTGTTGCTCTCAATCGCTTTACATCGGCCCGTTATAATACATATGGTAAAAAACAAAAACAAAAACAAATGGGCAGTGCATTTATGGGAAGAATATGGAGTGTGGCTTATTTTTCATGCAACATTGATGAAAGTAACATGTTAGTGTTAAGCTGTCGAGGTCTGAGAGGTACACTTCATTTTCACACTAGTACATTTATGTTTCCACAATAATCTCCCCTTCAAAACGTGGGGTTATCTAGGTACGTCGGATAGAAATATATACTACCACTTTCTTTTAAAAAAAAAAAAAAACTAACAGAAGTTGTGAGAGGCTGATAGGCATATAAAAATGATTGAATGTACGGATTATGTTACTAATGCACTTAATTTGAAATCATAATATAAATTAAGTATTTTTTAAATAAATAATAGTAACATTTATGTATTATGGCCAAAAGAAATAAATGTGAGTCATGAAGGTGTTGAATCTTGACATTGATTGGAAGATCCTACAAAATTAATAGTGTTTGTATTATTATGTGGAGAGGCATGTACAGTTGTATATATGGAGTGAAAGACACTGATGACGTACTCTGAAATTAAATTAATTTTTTCGCTGTTGGGGCCCACTCACCTTTTGGAAATAAAAACAAATGCAAATGTAATGAATTTTATATTGTACCCGTAAATAAAAATTGGGGTGAATTTTATTTTGTACCCATAAATAAAAATTGGGGTGAATTTTATTTTGTACCCGTAAATAAAATTTGGGGTGAAATTTTATTTTGTACCTCTAAATAAAAAAAATACTTGGTGCACTTTAATAATTCCATAACAAAAAAAAAACACTTATGTGTGACTTTGTTTTGGTAAGGCCCACTCACCTTTTCAAAATAAAAAAAAATATGAACAATTTGTCTTATTGCACTTCATTAATTACGTAAGAAAAAACACACTGTACCTCTCGACATATTTTAGATAGATTTCTATAAGATAGGTATACTAGTAATAAATTAGAGGTATAAAAAATAAAATTATAGATATATATGATACTACATGCTACTATCTTGAATTTGGAGTTCAAAGGCATACTTTATCCTCAGTGTTCAATGGTAAGCATGTAAGGAATAGATGTGGCATGTGCGTGACCTATGCATGTAAGGTCCACTTATTGTTGGTGTTAAAAGATGGTGAATTTTTTTTTTCTATAATTAGTTTGACAAACATTCATGTAAAAAAAATATAATGACAAGCATTTAATGTGAAAAATAATGGAAATAAATGTAATTTATATTTAGTTATGAGAGACATACCCATTGTTGCTAATGGAAGATAACATCCATAGAAATTTCTCTTCTTTTACATAACTTGTTATTTTTATTTTAGAGTAGCACTCAAAAGAGAATGGTGGATATATTCTTAAGGAGTTGATAGAATTAAGTTGTGATAATGAGCTGCGAAAGTAAATCCCAATTTCTCCACATCACTGATATATAACGTTGCTTTAGGTAAAGTCAATCTTTGGGAGTTATGTATGGTAAGTGCCCAAACTATTTTTTAGCAAAGGATGTTTACAATAACCTCTTATTATATGAAATATTAGAAGTGGTCTTGGGTTTCTTGTGTCCTTATTTACACATATATATATAATTTTCAAATTTGACTATTATACACATTGGCAAGTAGGGTGGTTTTGAGGCATTATTAAAGGAATTTTTTTGTGTAGTACTGAGAGTGTGATTTACTAATCTTGCAGAAATGTACAACTTGCATAGTAACATAACACAATGATCAATACATAAAAGGAAATCATTATCCAATTGGTCATTATCAACATCTTCTAATCTTGGACACCTTGTATATTTAGTAAATCTTATTGCAATGGTCCTAGGATAAAGATTTAAGAATTTATTTATTTTATATAATTTAATGAATTCGTTTGTTCTATATAAGTAAATTTTTAAATCAAATGATTCACATACTACCTGGACCAAACATGTGTTTATTTGCTTCATGAGAGTTTCCCAATCATCAAAATAACGTCTGCATTTCTAATGTTTGTCAACATTTTCGGAAGATCAATTGTTTAGGATCATTTCCTTATTGATGAAATATTATGTCCAAGGTAAAAACACTGTTGAAGGTGTCCTAAATTATTCTCCCAATAGTGTAAATTGATGTGTGTAAGTGGAGATAAATGTTAATAATTTATAAATCTTATAAATGAAAATCATTTTAAACAAATATAGAAAATGTATCAGGCTACATTAAAAATATTTCATATACAAAATCTAACATCCAATTTCAAATGTGTTAGGATTTCTTCCTATGTAACAATTCCATCTGCAAATGCTTTCTCCAAGTACCGAACAAGGTACATGCAACCCATTAAATTGAGTTGGACAAATGTCCAAAAATGCACCCAAACACTATGAATGGAAGATGTTTAAACACATGAAAAACATACATAATTTCTATATATAAATTAATATCAAAACTTAACCATACAACATTAATGGATGCTATGGAAAAACATGTTCCTATATTTCTTCTCATCAAATTAAAACCTTCTAAATAAAGTGATTCCGTTTTAAACAAAATAATTACAATTGTTAGATATCAACATGTGACAAAATATATCTTTCAACCAAAATAAACAAGATTATTCTTCTCAAAACACAATAAATCAAAAATTAATTTGATAAAGAAATGAAAACAAAATAATTTATAATACTTTTGTATATCGTAAATTTTACTTTAAATGCGAGCCTTTATGAAATACCATGACCATTTTTTAATTTAATTTTATTAGCATTATATATTTATATTGGTGTAGAATGATACATCCTTATGATCACCTTTATTTAAAATAATAAAATAATTAACTGACCCACTATGTTTGATATTTTAATTCTATTAAATACATATGCTCTACTCTCCACTAACATAACCAATTGGAATGGTTTCATTTCTTCTATATCAATTCACAATCAATCTCTCTATTATGTTTTTTAATATATAATGACAATCTCCAATAAATTATAAGTTTCTTATATTAGAGATGTCTTTGGGAATGCCATAAATTTCAAGTGAGTTTTATTGACACAATACATATATCACAACTAAATTATGATACAAACATTGTAACTAATATTCATTTTTATAACATATAATGACATTTAATATTATTATAATTATTTTAAATTGTTGGTTGCAGCACCAAGCCACTTTTATCATCATCGCTTCAATTTAAAATACCCTAAATTAAATATACCATTATGATTTTGTCTGAAAAAAACTCAAATGTTGCATATAAATAAATTGGAAACAAAAGAAGGAAGAAGAGCTTACATGCCATATTTTTGGTGAAAAAGGCCATTTTACACATGTATTTCTAGAGATTTGGGTAATATAGTGATTTATCTCATCTCATATTTTCCTTTATAGAGACATTAGAATCTTAAAATTATTTTGGACAAATATTTTCATCCCACATATCGATATCTTAAAAGTTCAAAAAGATAATCTTGCCTAAGGTTTGTCAACTGATTTAGGTGATGTTGCTAATTTATACTTCCTCTAGTTAAAGCTAATGTCAAGTTGTTTTCAAATGTTGTTAAACAGAATCAACTTTGGGTGACATGTTTTGTCATTTTTCTAAGATGGTTTTGAAGGAAAAAGTACTACAGTCATAAGTCAATTTATGCATCTCTTCCAAGTGCACTCAATTTGAAGAAGACGTAAGGGTTATGTTACAGATGGCCTCAATTATGTTATGTATACTTATTTTACATAGTTAACTTAAAAGCCATAGTTTTGGTTTTGGGATAATGAAGTTACATGATTCTTGAGTGTGTCCAACATGGGAAACAATGTAAGAAATTGAATGTATACATGTTTATTATATCCATGCCCACCTGGCATAAACATTCAAGATTAAATGCACTTTGTGGGAATGTGTGGTTTATTTTTCAAGTCAAAATTTTCTCTCATTGCAATTGACCGAAGAAATTGTCTTCTTCTTTATTTTTATATTTGAATAAATAGTGGTTCTGTAGTTTTCTCTTCATGTACAATATTAATACCTTGTCAAACAAGACATGCATTGGAACTCCTGTATAGAATCTCAGCAACATAACCTTTTGTTTGTAGTCTTTTCATATTATCACAATTTGTATACTACTATCACTTTATGTTGATAAGTATGGATTTATACACTTTCCTAGGCCATCTTTCAAGTATATTTTCTTTAAAACTAACATATTTTTTATTCTCTGCAATAAAAAAAAGGGAACTAAATTCCTTTTGTATTGTTTTTATTTACATATTGGTCTACACATATATTTTTCTAATGTCTCATTAAAGTTTTGTACAATTTTGAGCTACCTCAAATATTTCTGGCTCTTTTACTCTTTTAATGTTACTTGTGTTTTTCTAATGGGGCTATCAATTTTTTGATGTTTTCCTCCTTTGTAAGTTCTAATATTGTTTGAAGTGTTTTACACACCAAAATAATAGGTGACAAAATGGTTGTTGGATTTATTTTACTGTAGAATTTTAAAAGATTGACATAGTTATATGTTTGAGCTAAATGTGAAATGATAGATGATTACCTCTTGGAATGCATAATTGCATAGAACTAATAGAGCCAGTATCGCTCAAGTATTTGGAGTGAAACTGTGGAAAAGAAGGCTATCGATTTTTGTGGAATTTTCATCCATTATGGGAAAATATTGTATTATAAATGATGTTTTTGTTTATTCAGAGTAAATACAATTTAATTATTTTAAGTAAACTCATTTATATTCATGAAGAAGTGGATGATGAAAGTAGAAATATTTTCAGTTGATACCTAAATGATTTTCAAAATGTGGGGTAGAGTATATATATAAACTACTTTTTGTAGTCTTTTATTTTACTAAGAACAACCCAAGGTGCGCTAGCACATCACTCAGAAAGATCTGAGCACTCACCTGAAGTGTGCAAGGGTACCAAGTCCCTCTTTTATGGCAACTTTGTCAAGGAGTTAGCATGAAAAGACATATAATCTAGATCCATAATAACCATGCAAAGATAAACCACAACTAGATCTGGATCAAAACCATATGCAAGGATGAGCTAAACAAGAATCAAGATAAAGTTTACTATGCAAGATCTAGTTACAACTAATGTTAGGAAATAAGGGATAAAATATGCGGATTAATCCCTCACAGAATCGCAACAGTAGAAACTAATATGCAGAAATTCTTATAGATCTCAAATAAAAGTGCAGAATAAAATAACACAACACAAAGAGACAATATTTAACGTGGTTCACCCAATTTGGGCTACATCCACTAAGAATCACTTGCTCATATTTTATTACAAGCCACCGCTCTCTCAATACAATACCCAGATATGTTTGGAGTTATGCTAAAAAACTCTACAAAAATCACACCCAAATTCAAAACACATCTACAATGTTACATCATCCTTACCATATGCACAAAACCATAAAAGTAGACAACTGCTTGAACAGTTTTACAAAACCGTGGGTATTAAAACCATGGGCCAAAACCGTCCCATAAACCTATGGGTCAAAAATCCCGCCCATATGAGAAAAGCATGTTTCCCGGTATATCAGGCACGTTTTAAGGCAATTTTTTTTCGGGGGATGCGCCTCCGAACCCCTACTACCAGGGGCTGCAGCCCCCGGCCCAACCCCGAACCCCGACGAGACAATTGTGGAAAGTGTACAATACTCTTAGTGTATAGTCTTCAACACTTCCTCACATGAAAAAAGGCTCCACAACCTAACAATCTCCCACTTTGAGACTAGTTTTCCTCTAAGCAAGCTTCTCAACCCTTCACTAGTTTCCATGAAGAACAACCAAAGCTGAACATAGCTTCAATTTTTCCCTTGTGACCACCTTGGTCATCATGTCTGCAGGATTCTGGCTGGGATGAATCTTCTCTAGCTTCAACTTCTTTTCCTCCAAAGCTGTCCTGATGAAATGGTACCTTTACTATATATGCTTCGTCCTAGAGTGGAAAGCAGATTTCTTAGCTAGTGTATAACACTCTGACTATCACTATGTAGCTTTCCTTCCTCCTGCTTATGCCCCAAATCCTCAAGCAATTGTTGTAACCAAATCATTTCTTTGCTTGCCTCTGTGGCAACAACATACTCAGCCTCTATGGTTGACAAAGCCACCAGCTTATGTAGTCATGAAATCCAACTCATTGCTATCCCACCTACAGTGTAAACATAACCTGTCATGCTCCTCCTACTGTCTACATCTCCAACCATATCTGAATCTACATAACCACACAAAGTGGTGTCTGATCCACTGTAGCAAAAAATTGTCCTCATGGTCCCTCTTAAATACTGAAGGATCCAATTTACTTCCTGCTGATGATCTTTGCTTGGATCACTCATAAACCTACTCACCGCTCCCACTGCATGGGCAATATCAAGCTTGGTACACACCATGACATACATCAAACTACCAACCATTGATGAGTAAGGTACCTTAGACATCTGGTTTCTCTCCTACTCTGTCTTGGGACACTGCTCCTTTGATAACTTGAAATGGCCTGCCAAAGGAGTCCCAACCGGTTTAGCATCCTGTATATTAAACCTCTCCAAGAATTTCTTAATGTACTCTTCCTGAGATAAAGTCATCTTTTGTTCCTTCCTATCTCGAGATATCCTCATACCAAGGATTTTTTTGGCTACCCCCAAATCCTTCATAGCAAATCATTCACTTAGCTACTTCTTGAGTACTTTTATTTCCTGCATGATTTTACCTGCAACCAACATGTCATCCAAATACAGACAAAGGATAATATAACTGTCATCCTCAAATTTCTTTGTATACACATAATGGCTAGAATGACATCTAATATAGCCTTGCTCCATCATGAAGCTATAAAATTTCTTATACCATTAGCGTGGAGCTTGTTTCAAGCCATACAAACTCTTCTTCAGTTTGCACACCATCTCCTCTTTACCTTTGATGTCATAGCCCTATGGTTGCTGCATGTATAGTTCCTCCTCTAAATCACCATGGAGAAATGCGGTCTTTACATCAAGATGCTCTAAGTACAAGTATTTTGCTGTAACTATTCTAAGAATAGTTCTAATAGAAGTCATTTTTACTACAGGAGAAAAAATATCATCAAAATCTACACCTTTTTTTGTGCAAAGCCCTTGACCACCAACCGGGCCTTGTCTCTTTTCTTGCCTCCTTCTTCCTCTTTGACTCTGGATACCCACTTGTTCTGTAATGCTCTTTTTCCTTCAGGTAGCTTCACTAAATCCCATGTATGTTTCTCTATGAGAGCCTGATGCTCCTCATCCATGGCTTGCTCCCACTTCTTCCTGGCATCTACCTGCATTGCTTCATCAAAGCTCATTGGCTCTCCACTATCAGTGAGTAATAAGTAATAAAGAGAAGGAGAAAAACATTCAAGTTCTATTCTTACCCTAGAAGACCTCCTCAATATAGGAGTTTGGGGTTCCTGTTGAGGAGGTTCTTGAACTAATTCATCCATCCCGAAGATCCTCTACCACTGCATATTATTTCTTGGATTCTTCCCTATTTTCCTGCAACTACTGCTTATACATGAATTTCTCATTAAAGACCACATCCCTAGATCGAATGATTTTCTTATCCTTAATACTCCAACATTTATATCCAAAGTCATCACCACCATAACCAATGAAAGTACATTTTTCTGATTTAGCCTCTAGCTTGGTCCTATCATCCTTATCTATATGGACAAACACCTCACATCCAAAGACTTTAAGAAATGAATAATCAACTTTCTTACCATACCAAGCCTCCTCAGGTATGCCTCCATCCAAGGCACTTGAGGGTCCTCTATTTATCAAGTACACAACTGTGCTCACCGCTTCTACCCAAAAAGAAAGAGGTAGTCCTGCATGTAACCTCATGCTCCTAACATGTTCCATTATTGTTCTGTTCATATTTTTTGACACCCCATTCTGTTATGGAGTTCTTGGAACCGTCTCTTTCCTACAGATTCCATTCTTAGAACATTAATCATCAAATTCATTGCTGCAATACTCCCCTCCATTATCTGACCTGAGACATTTTAGCTTAAGACCTGTTTCGTTCTCTACCAAGGCTTTCCATTTAACAAAAGTGTCAAATACATCACATTTTTTTCTAATACAATAAACCCAAACTTTTCTTGTTGCATCATCAATAAAAGTAACATAATAACTTAAACCCCCAAGAGATGATACTTGAGCCGGACCCCATACATCAGAATGTACCAACTCTAACTTACTCTCTTTCTTTATAGGTCCAACCTTAAGAAACCTTATTCACTTATGTTTCCCATAGATGCAGTCCTCACAGAACTCCAAACCTATTTCTGTATATATGGGAAAATCCTTCTTTATGATCTCCATGCCCTTATAGCTCATATGATCGAGCCTATAGTGCCACAATGTTGTATCTATTTCTGAAGCCACAATATTACAAACATTAGTGTTATAAGTGGTTAAATACAAGGTTCCAACCTTCTTACCTCTTGCCACCACAAGAGCACCCTTGGTAACCTTCTAAGAGTCCACTGTAAATATCACAGTACAACCATCACTTCTCGACTGCCCTACTGATATTAAATTTCATCTTAATGTAGGCACATGTCTGACATCCTTTAATAGCCAAGTATTCCCATTCTGCATCTTAACCTGAACATAACCTTTTCCAACTATGCTGCAAGGCTCGTCATCACCAAGAAAAACCTGCCCAAAATCTCCTTGAAAATAATCAACAAAATAATGCCTATGTGGAGTAGCATGGAAAGAAGCCCCCGAATTTAAAACCCAAGATTCAGTAATATTGTGTAAAGAAAGAATCAAAGCATCCTGACATACATTACCCATTGCCACATTTGCCTCCTTGTTTTCTTCCTATTGTTTCTTCTTGTCTCGAAGCTCCCAATAGTCCTTCTTTGCATGCCCAGACTTTCCACAGTGCCAACATACTATCTTGCTTTTGGATTTTGACCTTGCCCGATCCTTTGATTTTCCACGGCTTCCTCTATTCTTCTGTCTCCCTCTAGTTTCCACTGTCAAAGCATTCCCTAAAGTAGAAGATTCACCAGAGATTTTTCTTCTCATTTCCTCACTTAGAATCACCCCTACAACATCCTCAAACTTCAACTTTGAGTTAGCTAGAACCAAGTTTCTTACTGCCATTACCAGACTATTCCAACTCTTAGGTAAAGAGCACAGAACTAATAAAGCCCTAACTTCTTCATCAAATTATATTGTAACCGAAGCTAACATATTTATAACTGTATGAAAATCATTTAAGTGATCTGCTACTGAACCATTCTCAGACATCTTCATATTAAACAAATTTTTCATTAAAAATATCTTATTAGAGGCAGAGGGTTTTTCATACAACTTCCCTAATGCATCCATCAATTCTTTTGTAGTCTTTTCCTTTGAAACATTAAATAATATCGAAGATGCAAGACACAGCCAGATTGTTCGAAGTGCCTTCCTATCTAGCAAATCCCATTCCTCATCCATCATGCTCAAGGGTTTGTTCACCTTCTCAGACAACGGAATATAAAGATCCTTCTGATAAAGGTAATCTTCCATCTGCATCTTCCAAAGACTGAAATTTTTCCCGTTGAATTTATCAACCCTAGATCTTCCATCATCTACCATAGCTCCCACTCAAGATAAAACTTTCCCTATGATTCAACACTTCAGCAAACCAAACTAGGCTCTGATACCAATTGTTAGGAAATAAGGGATAAAATATGCAAAATAATCCCTCACAGAATCGCAACAGTAGAAAATAATATGCAGAAATTATTACAGATCTCAAATAAAAGTACAGAATAAAATAAAACAACACAATGAGATAATATTTAACGTGGTTCACCCAATTTGGGCTACATCCACCAAGAATCACTTGCTTAGATTTTATTACAAGCCACCGCTCTCTCAATACAATACCCAGATCTGTTTGGAGCTATGCTCAACAAACTCTATAGAATTCACACCCAAATTCAAAACACATCTACAATGTTACATCATCCCTACCATATGCACAAAACCATATAAGTAGACAATTGCTTGAACAATTTTACAAAACCTTGGGTATTAAAACCATGGGCCAAAACCGTCCCATAAACCTATGGGCCAAAAATCTCGCCCATATGAGAAAAACATGTTTCCTGGTATATCAGGCACATTTTAAGGCCAATTTTTTTTTTAGGGGTTGTGCCCTTGAACCCCTGCTACTGGGGGCTACCACCCCCAGACCCCCGCTTGGGGCCCGATCTAGCCCTGAACCTCGGTGAGAAAACTGTGGAAAGTGTACAGTACTCTTAGTGTACAGTCTACAACACTTCCTCACATGAAAACAGGCTCCACAACCCAACAAATAAGTCAATAACCAATATCCATCCATAAAGATCCATTGTATTAATCAATGTAAAACACATAAGTTGAATACATACATAAGAGTATCACCATAAGTCACGCATGCTCAAAAACAAGCAACATAACTCTATTACAAAGTGGAACTACTAAAACCATGCAAATCAATACACACACACACACACAAGGGTAGGGACTTGCCCTTCACCACCTAAACATCCTCAAAATAGGCTATATGCTAAGAATAGCCATGCACCACTTATAAAGATAACAAGGGAGAATGTAAAATCTTCTAACAACAGATATCATATAGATAACTTTAGTTCTAATCCTATTTTTAGCCCAAAACTCTACATGTCACTTGACCTTCCACTCGTCCCAAAATAGCCTTACGTAGCCTCCAAGTCTTCATGTTATAGTTCGAACTGCTAGTTCCTTGCTCTAAAAATAGACTCTTCTTACATGGAATCTTCCTTTGTGTGTCGACCACTCCATCTCTATATTTAGCATCTTGCCAAAAATTATCTAAGTCCTCAATCCTTTTATAAGCAAACCTTGGCTGCCCTTTTTGTCTCCTACATGCAAATACTGACATCCATGTGCACACTCAACATATTCTCTCTTGCACATGCTTCCTCTACAGATATTGAATGCGCGTACTCTTCAATACTTAGTCCTATTTCCAAGGCCCAACATTACTCAATACTAGGTATGTTTTCTATCCTTAGAAACACTCTATTTGATATCATGTGTAGAGATAAATAATCATTCAATTTAAATAATAAAGAATGTCCTTATGGATTGCGCCAAAGAATGAAAGAATTTAAATTTTACCAGGCAAAAAGAAGGGGGAAATCCTTATTCACTAACGCTTCCAACGTTTTCCACCCCTCTAACTCACTTCTTTCTTGAGTAAAGGAATATCCTATAATGGTAGTAACCTCTTCAAATGTCAGATCCTCACCCTTTGCTTTCAGTGTTTTAACCAAAGTCTCAAGTTGTTTTCCTATATTAGCCAATGCATCCATCTTGTGTGTAACATGAGGGTATATGTCTTTCAACTCATTTTTAATGGAGGCTATCAATGAATCAATTGCTTTATGTTTCTGCTCAAATTACGCCAATATTTTCTCACATTATGCCATATTTCCTTTGTGCTTGGCCTAGAATTCTTTCAAAGTTGCCTCATCTTTTTCAACATGCAACCCCACTACATGATCTCTATCTTCACAATTATCACAGAAAACTTCCACCAGATGAGCTACTGCCTTCACTGATTCAAGTAACTTAGTGTATTGTGTATGGTCACTTCAACTAGCTCTTTTTCTTACTACTTATGTTGTGCCATAACTTATTCTATACATTCTGAGAAAAGGGTTTCTGGTTGGGAAGTAATCATGCATGTTAGATCCTTAAGACAGTGAAAAACAGACTCATACATTTTCTTATCTGGGGGTGCAAGGTACGAGCATGAAATTAAAATTACATCAACTATGCATTTTACCTTTTTGTACAACGCGCATGTCCACCCTTTCTCGTCCCTTAACTCCTTCCTTAACTGCGTAATAATTTATTCCTTCTCCTTTATCTCCTTATCCCTTTCAATTATTATTCTATTCCATCTTTTTGCATAACCTGCAATTTTTTATTCTTATCAAAAAATCTAGTACTGACCTCCACTGATAGTTTATTAAGTGCATTACATGCTTTTTCATCTGGTAAGCCCTGTGTTTCTACTACTGGAATGTATCATTTGTGGTTTTCACTCCCCTTGTACATATCGAGGCATATGCACTTACTTCAAATTATGGTTCATCAATATGTGATGTCAACGCCCATGACAACATTTTCCTTATGCGTGGTAGTGCATCATCCTTTTTGAAAATCGACCAACAAAAAATTGGTCTAGGGGTACTATGCTCTGATATCTGGCGTGCAAGACCTTATTAGGGTTGTCATCATATCCCATTATTGGGCCATGGGAGATATAATTTTTCCTTCTCCTTCCCTGAACACCTTTGGGAAAACCTACTACAAGTGAGGCCCACATGTTCAAGGACTCAATCTATCCTTTACCTTTTACCTCCTCGATCTGCATTACCTTGTGCTCTACCAAATTTTTAATGATCTCTACAACCTCCTTCTCCAATATATTTTATAGCTCAGAATTCGAGGTGCACTCGACATCTTGCCTAGTAGTCGGATCTAACTCTTTCTCTATATTATGGGTGACGGTCGCCTTGACCCCACCTTCATCCATATCCATGGAATGGGTCTCGTCAAAGTGCTCACTTCCGCCCTCTTCCTTTGATTCATGGACAATGTAAACTTGATGGCTTTTCTATCTCACCACCCTTTCCTTACTTCCAAATTCTTTTTCATCTCTCTCCGTAAGAGTCTAAACTTGGGAGAACCTTTTGTTTCTTATACACTAGTGACCCCCCTCTTGTTGACTACCTCCTTACATAAGTGCTCAACCCAGGCTCCTTTCATGCTGATGTCTATCCTTCAGGCACGCTCGAACCAGGAGTCTTGTCTTTACTTCCTTCTGCACTTCCACTGGTAGTGGGAATCTCTTCATGCTCCCTCTTCTTCTATTCAAATTTCTTTCACATGGAGGGTTCCTCAGGTATACTTATATCACCCTTAATGAAATCCCCATCAACAAACCTGATCCGTAGATATATAGATATATATATATATATATATATATATATATATATATATTTCCTCAGGTATACTTATATCACCCTTAATGAAATCCCCATCAACAAACTTGATCCGTAGATATATATATATATATATATATATCTTTGTTGTAGTTATAGTAGCTATTGGCAGCATCACGGGCTTGTACAGGTGATATTCTCTGATACATATTTTTCTTCATAAGCGTGCTTCTTCAGATGCAAAAGTATTTGTAGCATCTCCTGATGCTCCTTATCCACTTTTCTTAAATCAAGTCTAAAATTCTATACTTCCTAAACCTAATCACTGCAGCCTGAAAGTACTCTCCTGAGAAGGCAAACGAAATTTTACACCATGGGATCTTAGTGAAATGTTTTAAATTGAACCACCCAATGCAAAACTATTGGTAGCCTGCGAACTCAACAATCCCCTTCACCAAAATAGGTAACTCTTGTGGAATCCACATCTCTGCACTGAAGGCATTTTATATTCACTTGCACCACTTATCCACATGTGCCTTGTATGTTGTGGTTAATGAATCACAACTATACTTTGCAAATATTTTTGCAGGAGAGGGGTTCTCATCAGGATATTCCCATATCTTTTCCTTCAGCCCATCGGGCACCCCAATATGTGAGAACACTATCAATAGTAAGATGCTTCTAAACATTATCTTATCACCTTCACATGTGGCTTCAATGATATATTTTTCTATAAGAGAAAGAATATTATATATGGTCCCTTTTGATATCTTCTTGCATACATAAAGCCATATTTTATTCACCCGTGTCCACCTTTCTTTCCCATTTATCTTGGTGAGCAAGCGCGTGGCCATCCTCATGACAAGATCATTAAATTTAAAAATATCATATGTGTGCCCTCTTTTCTTATAATCAAACTCCACTGCAGTTTTCTTTACCTCTGCATCATTTCCTAGGTCGTCTTCCAACGTAACCCATGTGTCAACAAAGCTAGTATATTTCTTAATCAGTTGCACGGTAATGTGCATCCTTTTGCCACCAAAGTAGAAATAGTCTTCGTGGATGCAAGACATCAACCATTGGTATAACCTTTTAGGATTCCAAAAGAAAGGAAGCTCGTATAGTTGTAACAGTCCAAAATTCTTCAACAATATCTTCACCTTATCATCTTATATAGGCTTTCCATCAAGTGTCCTCTCATCATTCAGTTGCACAAGTTTTGTTGCAATGTCATGCACTGTTAGGTCAGTCCTAGGATTGTTATCACTCACCACCATGCTTCTGACATGCGATATACATTCTTTTCCTAGAAACACCCCATATGGGCACTAGATTTTAGAGTACCATTCTTCCTTAAAATCAATTCTAGGTGTCAGTTTTTCCTTGTCATTGTTTTTCTTATTTGGTGAGGCTATCACTGCTCTTCTTGTTTCTATTTTAGTCATGTGAAATCAAGATTCTACCTTGTGCTTTGCTTTTCTTGATACCCCAAATTTCCTGCCACAAACCCTAGGTGCAACACTGTTGTGCTTCTTTGTTTAAAGTCTGTATGCCATGCCCTAATTCACGAAACCCTAACCAGAGAAAACTTATCTTCTTCCAAACTCTCAACATGTCGTCTCAATCTGTAAGATTCCTTCCTAAAAAGCTCACTCCTCACTCGTCCGTGTTATCCTTTACCCTTTGGTTTAGATTCTTCAACTCTGTACTTGATTTTTTTTCTCGACCATCAAAGTTTACCCTAGGTCACATGATAACTCTTCACAAATTCACGCAAGGTAAGGTAAAAATGGTTTACCTTGATGCTCCTTTTCTAGTTTTTCAATTTTTACCCACATTAATTTCTTGCAGACTACCGCCGTAAAACTGTATTTAATTTGAATTTCTCACCTTTTCCCACCATTTCTACAGTTCCAAGCATGCTTCCACCACACATACCAATTGCAACCTTCTGGTGCACAAAATACTTCACAGACTACATACCTCCTTACACGCACTCCTAGTGTCATAGTACATAAACCTTTGCATCCTATATCAAATATTTCTCCATACCACTACCTACCTCACCTTGCCCTGTGCGCTTATTCATCATACATGGATTTTACATCAAGGTATTTTCCTTATAACCATCATTCCCCATTTGACGCCTTAGCACTGCTTTAACAACAAACATCATCAAATGATACACGCGTTCCTTGTTCTTGGGCCATTGTAAACATCAAATCTTGTATGTGCACTTCTACTTAGAATCCACCCCACACTAAATATATGTGCAGTCCTTTACATATGAACTCAATAGATAGTAATTAGCAACTAACGTGAAAGCACGTGTATTACAAAAAAACAATGAAATAAATTGACAAATCATAACGGTAAGGAAATGAAACACTTATAAAGGGAATGCATTAAAGGAAAACCTAAGCTAAATGGTAATCTCACCTTATTACAAACATCAAGAAGGCTTATTTATAGTAGGGCTTCAACCTAATCCCATTGAAATAACATGGCAACTGTGTCCCATCTATCACATGTAAATGGAAATCGCATGAATCAAGTATGTAAGTCAAAACATACGGTCCCAACCGATGCACTTGGAAAATTTCAGGGTGGCACAAAAACTTTGAATCATATAGTAGGACCATATGTCCAATTCCACATTGTAGAATTCCAAGCTTTATAATATACTTGTCCGCAATTGCAATCAATTAACTTTCACTCATCAATATAAATAACAGTCACATATTATATATTTTTGTTCTCAAACAATTTAATATTTATATTTGTAATTGCATTCAATAATTTCAGCACTATTCAATACTCATGACATTTTTAAACAACCTCCATCCAATCTCAGAGATGTTCAATATATTTATAAATTGCATATGCAAACAAATAATTTATCACAGGACATCACACTTATCTGTGAATAGTATACACCTATACATTTATTTCATGTTCTCATGGTGATACCAAATGTATGGGTATTTACTAAGTTATTCATAACTTACGTATTTATACTTGTAAAATATGTTAAGATCAAATCCTTACATTACTGTTTCTAAGGATTCAAAGTTACTAAATTGATAGAATATGGAATTATTTATGGTCACCCTTCATAACCGTTCCCCTTAGACCTTAATATAATTAAGTCTGAAAGATAAATTTACAACCATGAATAGATCAATGAAATACCCAGGCCCTGCCTAAAGTTCCAATAGTTATACATCGACTACAATGTAGTAGTCTTTTATTTGCAACCCTTATCATTTAAAATAATATAAGTATAGTAATACGACATCCTTAAGGTTTAAATCAATTTACATTAACTTCCTCGAAATCCCTGGACATGTCTTTGACTACATAGTCAACGTATTTCTTATACCATCAAAATACAAAGGCCTCTAAATAAGCACGAGCTTGAAGACTACTGAATTGGTTCAATATATCCCAAAATCAACTCCCCATATCATATGGGTTTTTGTGTAAACACACAATCGTACATACAAATAAATATCTATGCACAGGTAGCAACTGTTATAGTTTAACTATAAATGGAGGATGAACAACCTACAACCAAGAATTTATATAAATATCTTCTAGAGGTTTAGTGCTACCCCGAAGCCTTAAATCAATATCAACAATATACCCAGTTGTGTTAATAAAGAACTCAAATAACTACAAACAAAGGTACAACCCTTGAACTTACCAAACCATAACTTCTCCATGAAGTGGTAACAGTTGGCTACAGTATCCAAAATGGAAACAAGTCACAACAAGGTCAAGAATACCGGAAGCACATCTAGACTAGGTTTGTTATTTCCTTCAACAAAGACTCGAGTAGGATAGGTAAAAGGAAATACCTGAAGTTTAAAATGTAATCTCATAGCCTGAGTTGGTCCATGCAAATCCAACATCAATGCTTCTAAACATAATAAAAAGCTTATTACACATTTAGATTCAAACCAGAGATTCCTTTAAGAAATAATAATACCCCATAAGTTCTGGGTACTTAAATATTACAACCCTAAAATCACAAAGTCATAAACATGCTATATTCATTAATGCATATTCAAGATAATAGTTCAAACGTCACCACAACATTCCAAAAATAACTAATCATAAAGTAATGAATATAGATCAATCATTCAAGGGAAATACCAAGAAAACATAAAATAAAATAACCAAAGATCTACTGTAGAACCCCATTAATCAAATAGTAAATGAGACAAGTTTTCAAGGAGGAGAAAGAATATATCATGCCTGAATCGACTGAAATCCTTTTCTTTCTTCCTTTCTCTGCCAATCATTCAAGGTTCCTAGTTGCAAAAAGAGATTTAATTTCCCAAAATTTCAACCACTGCCTTCCATTTGAGAAAATAACCATAGAGATTTTACATTTAAAATCCTTCAAAAGAGGCCACAAAAATCATCACGAGTTTCTCTTAAGAAGTAACAAATTTTACCTCCAAAAATAGAAATCACGAAACTTCCGCATGTAAAGCTCTTATTTGACTTCATATAACAATCAAATGAAACCCTCATGCAATGGTAGCTTCTAGAAGAAGCTTACACATTTCAAGAAAACTAAGTATCATTAATGACCAAGGTGCCACATATGTGAATTATAACTTTGCACCACCACCTTCAAAATTCCTCACCATATTTGGTGGTTTGATACAATTATAAATGATTCATCTTTAAATAGATGCATGGCCGATTGACTAGAGATAGAATATAGTTATAATTGTGTATTTATAAGCATGGTTAATTTTTGACCTTATAAATCCATAACAATAATTAAACAACGATAACCCTCACATACCACCTTATGTAGTTTGCATGTTTAACAATTCAAATAGTTGACATTAAATCATGATTTATAATAATTTAAATCTTTCATCATAATTTTTTTGGGGTAGGGTCTATATACCTCAAGTGAACAGTGACCAATATTTCATCAAGACCACCACCTTAGCAAATAGTAAACACAATTGTTAGATGAATAAACAACTTGATATTTGCCTCTAATATATGATTCAAATGTATTTGTACATATACAATGCATAGTTTAGGTATAAGGCTCATCCTCATCCTCATATGTTATCTCAAAACATACTTGAGCCTCTATCCCTATAAGAACAAATTACCCATTATACTTAGTTTGACCCCTATATAAGATTATACTATTTGTTCACACCTTATAAGTTTTCGGTTTAAAGGTGATCAACATATTAGTCCCTTTAATACAAGCTTGGCATAGCCTATCCTAATCAATTAGTCTAGGCCCCCAATATGTACATCAATAAGATAAGCATGTTTATGTTGCCATTGTCTTGCAGTTACAATCTTACTCCTTAATTATAATCATAACCTTTTCACCTAGCCCAAAAACAAATCAAGAAAACTAGGATCATGTTTTCATTTTGCTAGTAAGTGTAATTTCATACCTTATCATATAATCAAGTATCAAGGTGAGAGTCAAAAAAATCGCAAAAAAGGTACCATGATATGTAATACAACCAATTAAACTAGCTAAAGGAAATCTCACTGAAAATACCAGACAATTTGAATTGTCCTTTGTGATCATGAAATTAATTTTATGGGGTGTTACAAATGGATATGGTATCATCGTTGTCATATGATAGGTTTGATAATGGTAATGGATATGATTGAGGTTCTAATGTAGGTGGTGATGGATTTGGAAAAGATTCTTTAAATCCGAGGCCATTATTTTCATGAGGCTTCCTCAAGTCTTCAAAGGGTAAATTATGCGGACCTTGTTCATACCTATTGAAACCAAAACCTTTCCATGTGCAACAATGGTGGTAAGTTTGAGAAAAAATAGGTTTGTTTAGGAATGAAAAGTCTGAAAAAATGGTTTAGTGTGTGGTTGATTATCAAGATGAGGAAATAAATACCTCCATAAATAATTCATGTTTGAAGGAACATGGTACAAAGGAAACAATTTTCCTACGTTAGGTTCATAGAGGGGTTGTTTTTCAGGTCTCCCATATGTTTTATGTGTAGGGAGTGCATTAAGAGTTAGGAGTCTATACTACCATTGCTAGAGATGTTGTATAATTTCCTTAAAGGATTGATCATCTGGTAATTTGGATGCAAGGATAGAGGAACACGTAGCGGCTTGGTTATAAGATGAGGAGTTTTATGAGGGAAGAATGATGTCATTGGGCCTATAGGTCATGTGATAGGATTTAAAAGGATTAGGATCAATGAGAACCATGAAAGTTTTACCCTAATGTTTGTACTTCCGACACGAATGTAAGGTGGATGGGACAAAACACGTAGCAAAGATCTAGGGACAACCTAGTAGTATGTTGTATTGAGATTTTTCTACTATAAGATAAAAGAGGTCATTGAGGCTTTTGACACCTATTTTGATAGTAAAGATAACTATTCATAAACTGGCAGAAACAAATCATTAAAGGAACATAAGATAATGGGTGATTGAGTGACAATAGTATCAGGAAATTGGATTTTTTTGAAAGCATGAGATGATATTATATTGATACTAGTGCCATCATCAATCATAACTCTTTTAACTAGAGGATCATTGATCTTGGTGGTGATGAAGTGGGGGAGATCATGATCCTCATGTCGTAGTGATGGAATCTAAGAATCATCGAACGATATAGCTTCAGAAATTTTTAGGGCACCAAAAAGGTTAGAAAATTATTGAGGATCATCTGATGGTACCGAGATAGATTAAAGAGTGTCTATCATGGATTTTTAGTGTTGTGGGGAGTTTTGGATAAGTTTGTAAAGGGACATTTTGATGTGTGATTGATGCAACTGTTTGAGAAAAATATTTTGTATAAATTTCATGGGTTGAGTGTGTGGTACTTGGAGATCTTAGATGTAGGAGATGCAGGATTTGATGGTTCAGATGGAGTGACAGAGATAGAGATCTTAGACATGTTTTGATAATAGGATTTTGGATATTGGGTTCAGAATCTCATGGCTATATAGATGACATAAATTTGGAAGAGAGGGGTTTTACTATAAGAGGTTGTGCATTTGTTGGCTGAATTACTAGATGATTCTTTGAGATAGTCAGGTTTAATTGAAGGCTCGGTTCGTTGGCTTGATCTTGTTGTTTTAGACTTGATAGATGGATGGGGATAGTTATTTTTTTCTTGGAGAAGTCCTCTATTAAAAATATTGTGGATCACAATGTAGAGTTCTTTACTTTCCTATGTGTAATGTCCTAGTATTTGATTATAGGAACAAATACCTTGTAATTGTACCAGGAATATTTCCATCCCCGCGGATTGGAGGAAATAATTGGTGGTAATAATATGGTTAATGATTGCATGAGTTGAAGGATTTGAGTGTAATATATTGATGGGGATTACTCAAATGATAATGAGGGTGTTGTACCTTGAATGTCATATGATGGTTTACAAGGATGAGACACTTGCAACATGCCTTGTGCAACATGTTTAGGTGGGGGTTTCAGGGAAGCTTTATATTCTAAGATGGTGAATGTGATTTTATATGAGGGATGTGGTTCTAGAATAGTGGGAACATACATTGTAGCTTGTGATATGTTTGTTAGGTTTTGTGAGAATTCTTTATTATTTTGTAAATGATTTTTTATTTTTTTGTATATGACTACTAAGGTTTATGATTTAATGTTATGATATCTTGTATTTCGGAAACGAATTTCTTTTCATATGACCTCAAAGGTATAATATCAGGGATATTTGTGTCAGTAGATATGGTGGGGTTTGGAAGTTGTGGTGTAGGTGGGTTTAAAGTCTTTGTATTAAGATGATTTGATTGTTTTTCCATTGTTTCAGTCATAAAAAACACATGGTATGGTAGGTGTAGGTGAGAGTCTGTTAATGGTGTTATTGATGTGAGCAGTAAAAATTTGAGCTCCTTCGACATTAGTTTGATTAATATATAGGGGATGGTTTGGTAAAGGTTGTTTGAATACATCTACGGTTTGATTGGGATGTACATTTGGATTGTCAATCTCTAGCTAACCTCAATTGATGAGAACATGAAGGAAATTTCTAAAAGAGTGGAACTTCTCAAGGTCGTGTCCCTGAACCTAGTGATGTTTTCAATAGTCATCACCCCTATACCATATTGGTTTAGGGTCCATTTCATTGATGTGTTTGATAGGACGAAGTTTTATCATGTAAAATACCATGATTTGTCAAAAATAGAGCTGTAAGAATCCCCTAAGGGTGTGTATTTACATGGGGTTTGGGACCGTTTCGAGTTTAACCATCCCTTAGATGCAGTTTTCAAGATGAATGAATTTGCTGAGCCTTTAGTCTTATCATTTATATAAGATGTTTTAAAAGGAGAGTCAAGTTTTAGTTTCTTAGATCATAATTTAACCTTACCATCCTTAAAGGATTGAAGTTCCAACTTTTTGGCCATGGTAAAGGCCTCATCAAACATCTGAAATGATTAGATATGAAGGGTGTTTGATATATGTTTTACACAATATTGAGTGAATAATAATAAATTTGGTCCAAATTATTAGAAATAATCTAACACAATATCATAAAAACACAGAATACAAAATACTATATAAAATTAATTTGGGACAACTTATTCATTGATAGAGAGTCACATATATAGATCAATTAACCCCTATAATGGTGGAGTCAAACAAGATCTTCAATCCTTACATAATCTCAACCCCATCTCCTAATATCTCTCTAACATCCCTTTATTATCTCACATAACTTTAGCTACGTGAGTTGTTCTCACAACTCACCAATATAATTAAACTATTACAACATTATATGAGTTTTTTATATCACAAATCATATATTAAAAATACACACAAAATAATAATGTTCACACCAACATATAAATTCCTAACATTCACTCCCTTAGTGTGAACATGGGCAAAAGTGGAACTGAAACCAAAATCGTATGCCACCGCATAATTTTAGGTCTACATACTACTGTCTGAATCTTGTTGTCTGTATCTTGTTGCACATGACCACTACTATGCAAAGAATGCATCCCGCATTTATCCCATGTGAACGAAACGAGGTCGTTTCACTAGCCAATCATCTTCATAAAGAAGTATGACAGTAAGAGGATTTCTGCAGTTAATTTCCCTCCTATACAACTTTTTCAATATTTTGCACCTTCCATGCCATATAGCACATTCAAGATATTACATTAGGAAAGCTCACATATTCAAAGTGAACAAGCATAAATCTTATGTTCTTATTCTGCATATCAAATAAAACATACAACTGAAAAATGAAGTCACCATAGAAAAATGCATCCTCGTCGTTGGTGACTGACGAGAGGCATTGATCACCTCCTTCCTCCATTGCCTCCATCCTCCATCTAGTTGATAAATGTTGATATGTTTGAGGGAATTTAATCATATTTCGTCTAATAATTCTATTTTTGATAGACTTTCTTGTCGATAATATTCTTCAAGGATGAAATCTTTGAGTGAGACGCATAACGATGGGATTTGGAATTCAAGGGGAAGAATAGGTTTAGTGTCATATACTAAGGAGAAAAGTGTAGCATCTATAAGGGTTCAAATGCTAGTCCAATAGGCCCATAATATAAATGGGATTTGAAGGTTCCAATCTATATGAGTATGATCAATAGTTGTAGTAAGGATTTTGTTGAGGGATTTATTAGATGCATCGATTTGACCAATATATTATGGGTAATAAGTTGTGGAAAAGATGAGTTTGATTTTGTAAGTGCCACAAATTTTCTAGAATTTTTTTATTTTTGAATGATTTATCATTGTCTGTGATGATTTTGTGAGGAATGCTAAAGCGATAGATGATATGACGATGAATTAAATTGATGGTTTTAGCTACTTTAGTGGAGACAAGTGGGATCGATTCCACCCATTTTGTAAAGTATTTAGTTTCTATGATGATATAATTATGTCATCGTGATGGAAAAGGGTTAATTATCTCAATGATGTCCCATCCCCATTATGAAAAGGGCCATAGGTCTTGATCTGGTTGAATAGCATAATAGGGGATGTGTGTAAGGTTAGCATGTTGTTGACATTTTATGCATTTCTTGACATAGTCACAGTAATCTTGATTAAGTGTGGGCCAATAGTAGCCCATCTGAAGGATCCATTTAGCAACAACTAAACCGTTAAAGTTTCCACCACATAGTCCATTATGGAATTCTTAGATAGCTCAATGAGCTTTAGGAAATTTAAGACACTAGAAGAGAAGATGATAATTCCATATTTTATAAATTATGCCCCCTAGGATGACATAACATGATGCACATTGTTGAAAATATCTTTTACCATTCATGGATAGATCTAAAGGTATTTTTCTTTTGGAAGGATAGTCGTATGATTGAGTGTAACAAGTGTCAGATTGGCTATCTTCTATATGATTGACGGTCATAAGATCAATGTTTGTATAATATGGCTGATCAATTTTGTGTATGACAAAAAATATTTTAGAATCATCTAGTGATAAAGGAATAACAGATGCAAGGGAAGACATAATATCTATAAATTTATTAGATGATCATGGAGTTTTTTGGATTTCATAATGATCAAAGAGTTTTAGGAGGTATTTTATGATGGATTTATATTTTTGTAAGACCTTATTTTTAAATTGATATATACCTTTGATATTACTGATGAAAAGTTGAGAATCCATATAGATTTCAAGGATTTATATGCCCTGGAATGTGGCGGTATGAAGTCCCATAGTGAGGGCTTCAATGGATTTTTCGGGAAACTATTCACAAGGTAAATAAAGGTTAGAAAGGGGAGATTTAGAAATTTGATCAGTGATGACCTACCATTTGATATATTTTTAAGAGATAAATTCAAGTTCAAATATGTCATGAGCATGAGCCATCTTATGATACAATCATTGTGATATGGTTTAGAGTGTGTAGATTTGAGGGGATTAAAATTTGTGACTACATTGGTTTTGGATTGAGGAGATATATGATGGAGTTTGGAAGTTACAAAGTACAAGGCACAACACAACTTATCTACTTCAGAATAATGAGTCTTATACTCGAGAAGGGTACACATTATGTAATAAATGACTTTCTCCTTACCTTTTTTATCTTGATGTGTTAGCATGGCTCCTAGGGAATGATCAATAACAGAGATATACAGATAGAAAGGCTCCCCCTCTCCTGGAGGTGTAAGTAATGACGGTGATAAGAGATATTTTTGAAGGGTTTCAAAGGCCTGTTGATAGTCTTCATACCAATTGAAGTGGATGTACTTCCTTATAAGATGATAAACGTGTTGACAATGGTGTGATAGTTTACAAATAATGTGACAAATAGATTGAATTTTATATTGAAGGATACACAGTTTTAAAATATTGGATGGAGGGGGAATTTTGATAATGGCATTAGCAGGGTCACCTTCAATTCCCCTAATAGACAATATGAATAACAGGATTTTTCTTATGAGAACTCCAAATATGTATTTAGCTAGATTTAAATAAGGAAGGAACTATAGTAGACGTGTAAAGATCCCATCAAGGAAAAAATATGGTATTTTGGATGTTTAGGTTATCTTAAAAGATCATCCTCATAGTATTCTATGGTTTTATGGATGATGTCGTGAATGATATATATCATAGCACATTGATAAGTAGCTTTTGTATTTTTAAGGCCGAAGGGCATTGATCTATAATAGAAGGTTCCCCACGGGGTGGTAAAGGATGTATTATGTTGGTATTCTAGAGTGAAGAGGATTTGATTATAACTTGAAAAACTATCCATAAGAGACAACATTTCATGGCATGGTGTTAGATCGAAAAGCTAATCGATGCTCGGTAAGGGGAAATAATATTTTTTGACAAGTGAGGTTAAGGTCCTAAAAAATCTTTTAAGATACATAATTTCCCAGTGGTTTTAGTGACGGGTACGATATTGGAAACCCATTGAGGGTAATCGATAAGTAGGATGAAGTTATCTTAAAGAAGATGTTGGAGTTCTTTAACTAACAATGCGATGTGAGGATGCATCTTATGAAGATTTTTCTTCACCAGCTAAGTATCTGGAATTGTGACGATATTGTGGATAACAATGTTAGGGTATATACTAGGCATATCATTGTAAGACCATGTGAAGGATTGACTATGTTTGGATAAGAATTTTGTGAATTCTTAGAGTTCATGCGTGTACAAAGTTTGTCTGATTTTTACAATGTGCGATTCTTGTGTTTTTTACAAAGTTTGTCTGTATCTTTGTTGAGAATTGTATATGTGTTAGGGGGTAAGGATTTCTAAAGGAAGTGGTCCTTAGCACCCATATAAGTTAAGATAACGTTGTCATCATGACAATAGAGAACATCAATAGTAGATGAATCCTCCTCTATCAGGTGAGGTAGTGTTAAAGAAATAGATTTAGTTTTTCCATTAGCTTGGTAAGTAAAAGGTCCTAACATGATAAAATTGATTAAAAAAAATTCAGGAGGGATGATGTAACACCCTCTTTATTACGCTTCTCAACTAGGATTGTTTTTAGTTTAAATTAACTTCATGTTTCACTGATTTAAATACCTAGTATTTAAATACAACATAAATATGAAATTGAATCCATATGATAACTGTCATAAATTGTGTGCAGTTTCATGAGAGTATACATATCCTAATCTACCCCCTCAACATTATTTATGACTTTTTTTACTCTTTACGAGCGTGTATACAAAGTATACTAATGGTTTATTTCATCTATAAAGAATAGTCAAATATTGCATTCTAAGTGTCTACATGGAACTCAATCAATGAATCCCATTGGGAATCCGACATCTTTTATCCTTGGTGACTCCGGGACAATGTAATCATCATCGTACACTACTTTGGCCAAATTTTTAGATACATGTATGCCATGCTCGGTTCTGTGATGACACATTCATCATTTGGAACTTGTCCATCACCTAGTTCAGTTATATAGATTATCCTCCATCTTATTATGTTCATAATAATAATTATTAATTAATTACTATTACCTATTTAAAAGAAACAAAATAGTACATACAAATCAAGAGTAAGACATTAGCAATCACAACTTCCTCATATGTCTCATACCACCCAAGGTAGTCCCTATTTCAAGAACCCTATCTGATTTGGCATTACCTATATGACTATAAAATAGGTATCTCTTTTTTTATTATCTTACAAATGTTTCAGACATAATTTTTCAACTTCATTACTATTTATGTTTACTTCCCAGCATCTATCAACCAAAAACATTAAGTTCTTGTATTCCTAGTCCCTTTTTGTATTCCTTTTACTTTTGGTTAAGGATCAAGAGGTCATAACATACTACTTAAGATGTAATTGAGGAGTCATTAACCTATTAGACATCCTTACATTTCCTCCACAAATTTCATAACTTTTCACATTTATTTTTATAATTTACAGGCTCATAGGACCTTTTATACAATAATATTCCTGCCCTCATCCTAGAGTCATTAATGAATACTAGACCAATTGAATTTGATTGAGTCAAGTATGTGCATGAACACTTATAAAAAATAACCATAATGCTCATCTATATTTGATCCTTTTTTGTTTTAGATGCAACACCCTTAGAATATGATAAATGTGTTACTATATTGCCAATGTGATTGATCACCACAAGGTAAGTTTGTGTCACAAAAGTCAGCAATATGTCCTTATAAATTTCTTACATGTGCTTGGTTAAACATTCATGCTCAACAAGTCCATCCTTTATACTTAATACCTACAAGTATGATTTTGCACTTATAATGCAGATTATACCTTCATGTGTATCAACTATTAATAGGTATATCTTTACACAAGACTCTTTTCAATGCCTTTTTGTACTCCATTGTTGATGTATTATTTTCCATCATATTACATATTTATACGTCAATAACACTTAATTCATTTAGGTGATCTCTTAATTTTTCTTTCCTATCTTATCGCCACCACTTAGTCTTCATTAAGTGATAAAGACAACTATTGACATGTACGTCATCACATAGATTATAATTTATCAATAGATACATTATTAATACAATAATACAATTGTCTCAAGTACCCATATATAGATCAAGTCAACTCATTAGAATTTAATATTCATATGCAAACAGAATAAACCTTCTTTTACAAAACAACAACAAAAAATTTAATTGAATTCATAGGTTACATATTAGAGAAGGTCTCATTTATATTTATCTCAATAGACTACTTCACTTCTTTACATTTCATTCTTCCTTAATACAAGGCAAGTACAAAATATATCTTTCCATTAGATCATTAAGAATAAATCTTTTCCATTCATGAAATAGGTACAAATATTCAAGCAAGACAAACTATCCCTTTACTATAATTTTCAGCTTGATAATATGCTCTTAATGCTGCAATGTTAATAACCTGCATGGAAAATATTCCATTGTACATAGTCAGTTCCAACCTAACTAGCACGATACATCCTTTTTCCACCTTAACTATTTGTATCATTTAATATTTAAGTAATCAAATAACTAAAATATTAAAAATCATTTAAATCAATTCATTGACCATAAAATTTGACATCTCATTTAATGTAATTCCACATTACAAAATTGCAAGCTTTATAATATACTTGTCTGCAATTGCAATCAATTAACTTTCACTCATCAATACAAATAACAGTCACATATTATATATTTTTTGTTTTCAAACAATTTAATATTTATATTTGTAATTTCATTCAATCATTTCAGCATTATTCAACACTCGTGACATTTTTAAACAACCTCCATCTAATCTCAGAGATGCTCACTATATTTATAAACTGTATATGCAAATAAATAATTTATCACAGGACATCACACTTATTTGTCAAGAGTATACACCTATACATTTATTTCATGTTCTCATGGTGATATCAAATGTATGGGTATTTACTAATTTATTCATAACTTACGTATCTATACATGTAAAACATGTTAAGATCAATTCCTTACATTACTGTTTCTAAGGATTCAAAGTTACTAAATTGACAGAGTAGGGAATTATTTATGGTCACCCTTCATAACCGTCCCCCTTAGACTGTAATACAACTAAGTCTAAAAGAGAAATTTTACAACCATGAACAGATCAATGAAATACCCAGGCCCTTCTTGAAGTTCCAGTAGTTCATGCATTGACTATAATGTAGTAGTCTTTTATTTGCAACCCTTATCATTTTAAATAATATAAGTATAGTAATACGACATCCTTAAGGTTTAAATCAATTTATCTTAACTTCCTCGAAATCCATGGACACATCGTTGACTACACGGTCAATGTATTTCTTATACCATCAAAATACAGAGGCCTATAGATAAGCACGAGCTTGAAGACTACTAAATTTGTTCAGCATATCCCAAATTGATTCCCCATATCATATGGGTTTTTGGGTAAACACACAACCACACATACAAATAAATATATATGCACAGGTAACAATTGCTATATTTTAACTATAAAGGGAGAATGAATAACCTATAGCCAAGACTTTGTATAAATATCTTCTAGACGTTTAGTGCTACCTCAAATCCTTAAAGCAATAACAACAATATACCCAGTTGTGATAAAAAAGAACTTGAATAACTACAAATAGAGGTGCAACCCATGAACCTACCAAACCACAAATTCTCCGTGAAGTGGTAACAGTTGGATATAGTATCCAAAATGGAAACAACGTCACAATAGGGTCAAGAATACCAGAAGCACATCTAGACTAGGTTTGTTATTTTCATCAACAGAGACTTGAGTCGGATAGGTAAAAGGAAATACTTGAAGATATAAAAATCCCTCTAAAATGTAATCTCATAGCCTGAGTTGGTCCATGAAAATCCAACATCAACGCTTCTAAAAATAAGAAAAATCTTATCACACATCTAGAGTCAAACTAGAGATTCCTTTAAGAAATAATAATACCTGAGAAGTTTTGGAGACTTGAATATTACAACCCATAAATCATAGAGTCATAAACATGCTATATTCATTAATGTATATTCAAGATAATAGTTCAAACATCACCTCAACTTACCAAACACAACCAATCATAAAGTAACAAATACATATAAATCATTTAGGGGCAATACCAAGAACACCCAAAATAACATAACCAAAGATCTATTGCAGAACCCCATTAATCAAATAGTAAATGAGACAAGTTTTCAAGGAGGAGAAAGAATATATCATTCCTGAATCGACTGAAATCCTTTTCTTTCTTCCTTTATCTTCTAATCATTCAAGGTTCATAGCTGCAAAAAGAGATTTGAGCTCCCAAAATTTCAACCACCGCCTTCTAGTTTAGAAAAGACCACAAAAGTGGCCACAAAAATCATGGCGAGTTCCTCTTAAGAAGTAACATATTTTACCTCCAAAAATAGAAATCACAAAAAAATCCACATGTAGAGCTTGTGGAGCTCTTATTTGACTTCAAAAAACAATAAAATGAAACCCTTGTGTAATGGTAGCTTCTAGATGCAGCTTGCATAGTTCAAGAAAACTAAATATCATTAATGAACAAGGTGCCACATTTGTGAATTATAACTTTGCACCACTGTCTTCAAAATTCCTTGCCATATTTGGTAGTTTGATACCATTAGAAATGATCGATCTTCAAACAGATGCATGGCCAATTGATGAGAGAAAGAATAGAGTTATAATTTCGTATTTATATGCATGGTTCAATTTTGACCTTATAAATCCATAACAATAATTAAACAATGATAACCCTCGCATACCACCTTATGTAGTTTGCATGTTTAACAATTCAAATAGTTGACATTAAATCATGATTTATAATAATTGAAATATTTCATAATAATGTTTTTGGGGTAGGGTCTATATATCCTAAGTGAACAGTGACACATATTCCATCAAGACCACCATCTTAGCAAATAGTCAACACAATTGTTAGATGAATCAACAACTTGATATTTGCCTCTAATATAGGCTTCAAATGTATTTATACCCATACAATGCATATTTTAGGTCTAAGGCTCATCCTCAACTTGATATGCTATCTCAAAACATACTTTAGCCTCTATCCTTATAAGATCAAATTACACATTATACTTAGTTTGACCCCTATATAAGATTATCCAAGTTGTCCACACCTTATAATTTTTCGGTTTAAAGGTGATCAAAATATTAGCCCCTTTAATAAAATCTTGGCATAGCCTATCCTAATCAATTAGTCTATGCCCCCAATATGTACATCAATAAGATGAGCATGTTTATGTTGCCATTGTCTTACAGTTACAATCTTACTCCTCAATTATAATCATAACCTTTTCACCTAGCCAAAGAATAAATCAAGATAACTAGGATAATGTTTTCATTGTTCTAGTAAGTGTAATTTTATACCTTATCGTATAATCAAGTATCAAGGTGAGATTCAAAAAATCACAAAAAGGGTACCACGATATGTAATACAACCAATTAAACTAGCTAAAGGAAATATCACTGAAAATCAAGCACTGAAAATACCAGACAATTTGAATTGTCCTTTGTGATCATGAAATTAATTTTATGGGGTGTTACAGATGGATATGGTATCATCGTTGTCATATGATAGGTATGATAATGGTAATGGATATGATTGAGGTTCTAATGTAGGTGGTGATGGATTTGGAAAATATGCTTTAAAGCCAAGGCCATATTTCTCATGAGGCTTCCTTAAGTCTTTAAAGGGTAAATTATGTAGACCTTTTTCATACCTATTGAAACCAAAACCTTTCCATGTGTAACGATGGTGGTAAGTTTGAGAAAAAATAGGTTTGTTTAGGAATGAAAAGTCTGAAAAAATGGTGTAGTGTGTGGTTGATTATCAAGACGAGAGGAAGGGAAATTGATACGTCCATAAATAATTCATGTTTGAAGGAACATGGTACCAAAGGAAACAATGTTTCCTATGTTAGGTTCATAGAGGGGTTGTTTTTCAGGTCTCCCATATGTTTTATGTGTAGGGAGTGCATTAAGAGTTAGGATTCTATACTACCATTGCTAGAGATGTTGTATAATTTCCTTGAAGGATTGATCATCTGGTAATTTAGATGCAGGGATAGAGGAACACAATAGAGGCTTGGTTTGAAGATGAGGAGTTTTATGAGGGAAGAAACATGTCATTAGACCTATAGGTCATGTGATAGTATTTAAAAGGATTAGGATCAATGAGAACCATGAAGCTTTTACCCTAATGTTTGTAGTTCAGACACAAATGTAAGGTGGATGGGAAACAATGCATAGCAAAGATCTAGGGACAACCTAGTAGTATGTTGTATTGATATTTTTCTACTATAAGATAGAGGAGGTCATTCAGGATTTTGACACCTATTTTGATAGGAAAGATAACTATTCCTAAACTAGGAGAAAGAAATCATCAAAGGCACATAAGATATAGGTGATTGAGTGACAATGGTATCAGGAAATTGGAGTTTTTTGAAAGCATGAGATGATATTATATTGATACTAGTGCCATCGTCAATCATAACTCTTTTAACTAGAGGAACATTGATCTTGGTGGTGATGAAGTGGTGGAGATCGTGATCCTCATGTTGTAGTGATGGAATCTAAGAATCGTCAAACGATATATCTTCAAACATTTTTAGGGCACCAAAAAGTTTAGAAAATTATTAAGGATCATCTGATGGTACCGAGATAGATTAAAGAGCGTCTATCATGGCTTTTCAGTGTTGTGGGGAGTTTTGGATAAGTTTGTAAAGGCACACTTTGATGTGTGCTTGATGCAAAAGTTTGAGAAAAATATTTTGTATAAATGTCATGGGTTGAGTGTGGGGTACTATAAGGATGGAGATCTTGGACTTAGGAGATGAAGGATATGATGGTTCAGATGGAGCGAAAGAGATAGAGATCTTAGAAATGTTTTGATTATAGGATTTTGGATCTTGGGTTCAGAATCTCATGGCTATACAGATGACATAAATTTGGAAGAGAAGGGTTTTACTATAAGAGGTCATGTATTTGTTGGCTAAATTACTAGATGATTCTTTGAGATATTCAGGTTTAATTGAAGGCTCAGTTCGTTGGCTTGATCTTGTTGTTTTAGACTTGATAGATGAAGGGGGATAGTTATTGTTTTCTTGGAGAATTCCTCTATTAAAAATATTATGGATCACAATGTAGAGTAATTTTCTTTACTTTGTGTAATGTCCTAGTATTTGATGATAGAAAAAAGTACCTTGTAATTGTACTAGGAATATTTCCATCCCCGAGGATTGGAGGAAATAATTGGTGGTAATAATTTGGTTAATGATTATATGAGTTGTTGAAGGATTTGAGTGTAATATCTTGATGGGGATTACTGATATGATAATGAGGGTGTAATACCTTGGATGTCCTATGATAGTTTACAAGGATGAGACACTTGCAACATGCCTTATGCAACACATTTAGGTGCGGGTTTGAGGGAAATTTTAGATTCTAATATGGTGAATGTGATTTTCTACGAGGGATGTGGTTCTAGAATAGAGGGAACATATGTTGTAGCTTTTGGTATGTTTGCTAGGTTTTTTATAATTCTTTCTTTTTATCCAAATGTTTTGTTAGTTTTTCTATAGGACTACTAAGGTTTATGATTTAATGTTGCGATATCTTGTATGTCAAAGAAATATTTGTAATTTCGGTAAAAAATTGCTTTTCTTGCGACATCGAAGGGATAATATTAGGGATATTTGTGTGAGTAGATATGGTGGGGTTTGGAAGTACTGGTGTAGGTGGGTTTAACATCTCTGTATTAAGGAGATTCAATTATTTTTCTATTGTTTCAGTCATAGAAACACATCGTATGGTAGGTGTATGTGAGAGTTGGTTAATAGTGTTATTGATGTGAGTAGTAAAAATTTGAGCTCCTATGACATTAGTTTGATTAAGATACGGGGGATAGTTTGGTAAAGGTTGTTTGAATACATCTAAGGTTTGATTAGGATGTACATTTGGATTGTCAAAATCTAGCTAACCATAATTGATGAGAACATGGAGGAAATTTCTAAAAGAGTGGAGTTTCTCAAGGTCATGTCCCTGAACCTAGTGATTTTTTCAATAGTTGTCACAACTATACCATATTGGTTTAGGGTCCATTTCATCAATGTTTTGGATGCAAGGGATTTTTATCATGCAAACTACCATGAGTTTATCAAAAATAAAGCTGTAAGATTCCCCCAAGGGTGTTTATTTACATGGGATTTGGGACCGTTTAGAGTCTGAGCATCCCTTAGATGTAGTTTTCAAGATGAATGAATCCATTGAGCCTTTAGTCTTGTCATTGCTATAAGACGTTTTAAAGGGAGATTCAAGTTTGAGTTTCTTAGATCATAATTTAACCTTACCATCCTCAAGGGATTGATGTTTCAAATTTTTGGCCATGGTAAAGGCCTCGTCAAACATCTAAAATGATTAGATATGAAGGGTGTCCTATATTTGTTTTACACAATATTGAGTGAATAAATCGATTAACTCTACTTGGGGTAGAGAAAATGATAACTGATTAATAATTCCTTGCCATCTGGTCACGAAATTAAAAAATAGATTCATCCTCAAATTTCTTTATAGTTTATAAATTGGTGATAGATATCTTACGTGTGATATTCATATAAATTTTTAATAAGAGCAATTTTTCTTTTTGTGTGAATGAATAAAGGGAATGTTGTGAATATCCTTAGCATGAGATTCTGATCATGCACTATAAGATAACAAGCATGACGAAAGGGCCAAATGTGTTGTTTTTAATTTTCCTTACTATAAAATTTGATAAAATTTGGAAGTTCCCAGTGAGAAGGATATGGTTTGAAAGGTATGGATATATTGATAGGTTCATTATAAGTCTGCTCGTAAAAAAACATGTTTTTAGGTCCCATAATGGAAGCTTTGAGACTTGCGATTCTACTTATTAATGCTTTCATGTAATTGTTTTGAGGAGGTTGGATGTTTGAAAGATTTAATTTATTGTAGATGAAAGGATTTGGTTTTTAATATGGGTGATATTGTAGGAGGGCATTTTGAAAAGGAGGAAAGATTCTTGGCATGTTGTATGTTTTTTGAGAAACTAACAATTGTGAAGAAGTGTGGATATATTGATAAGGGTGGGAGATAGAAGTTTTGATAGGAGGTTGTGACATTTGTGGATTCTATGGAATAAGAATGTATCCATACTGTGGCATACTCATCATAGAGATAGGTTGTGAAAGAGGAAGAATGTTACTTATAACACTTGTATTGATCGGTGGTAAAGATGTAGGAATAAATACTAATAAGTTCTAGATTGATGACATGGGTTGCAACAATATGATGGGTTGAGATGTAGCCAAGGGGCTTGTTTAACTCAAAATACCAAAAAATATTATCATGAGGGGAGTAGAAGTGGAAGGGGTGTGACTAACCATGGGTGATGAAGTAATAATGAGAACTTGGGCACCCTGAGGGTTAGCTGAGGGTGCATATGGAAAAGGTCCTTATTGACTAGTTGTGTTTTGTGATGAGATAATGTTGAGTACAAAGATAACTATATGAGTAGATGAGGCAGGTGATGATGTTCATGTATTACTAGTGGTAGGATAAAGAATATTTTTTTAGATAACTGGATGATAAGAGGGATCAATAAGATAAGAGGAATCAAAGGTGACAATGTTGATAGATGATTGAGGCTTTGGAGGATAAATTTACTTGGTAACCAACTAGTAAGAGGGAGGGATAAGCTGGGAGTGGTTGAAGGTGATAGTGGTGATGATCGGTGGAGGTTATGGACTATAATGAGGAAGAAGTATAGCGTGGCAGACAAGATAACTACTAAGGGAAACTAAATTAGTGTATAGAATTTGTTTGAATACTAGATCTCCACTATGAAAGTGTTGTGGAATGGATTCATTGGGGATTTTGGATGTCTTTGATTTTATGCTAGGGGAGAGTGGAGGTTACATATTTGATTCAGGGTATTTTTGTAATGGGTTTGATATGGCTATGTAATTTTGAATATGGGATTGTTGTCTAGTCAAAACCATGAAAAAACAAAAGAAAATTACATAGAGATATTTAATTAGGAAACAAGTCACACAATCAAAAATATTTTTATATTAGCTTGATTAAATTGAAACATGTGAAAAGAAAAAGAAGGTTGATAAAGGGAACAAATAAGCATGCCAAATAGGGATGGTTTTAGGTTTGAGTCCTCAGTATACCCGAGGGTACGAGAGGAAAAAATATATGTTGGTGTTAGTATGAGGCATGATATTTTGGCCTATCCCCTCACTTCATGGTCCCACAATGATAAGGGTGTTGGGTTCTTAGCTGATATACCACCTACCAATTGTTTATACTTGACCAGGACACCGAGTCATCTTCCCCCTTCGTGATGAAATCCAAGTAGTTAGACATGGAAGGGAGTGTTTAGAATGTGAATTTGATTTGTAATGTTATTTGGATATGTGTGAAGGGAAATAATGAATGTAGTGTTTCAACCCCTATTTAAGCTAGATGAGAAGGCAAGAATGAAGACTCATTTTAAGACCCTAAATAAAATTTGATTTTGCTGAAGGAAAAAAACACAAAATACAATGATGAAAAGAGATTGAAAGAAAGAAAGCGTAAATGCGTATCTTTTTTTGCTAAATATTCCTTTTTAAATTATTTTACATGTTTTTGAGAAATCCAACAGAGGAATTACCTCTAAAAATTTAGTTGTTGTGACAAGAAATGAAACAAGAAATAAATTTAAATATGGAAATGTAAAATTTAATAGAAAAGGGACTAGCATCCCACCTAACGTGCTAGAATGCTTAGGTAGATGTTGGATTCACTCTTATTATATAAAATAAATTACCAAAAATCCTAAAATAATAGGATTTAGTAGTACTTGCATTGACAATGTCGAGATGTATGGGTAAAAACGGGCACGAGAGACTCCTTCCAAGGAATAACGAAACCTGCACATAAGAAAATAATTTGACAAGAGAGATATTAGATAATATTATGATGAGTTACTTGGATAATATGATGAGAGATATAAGATAATATGATGATGATTGGTATCAACTCATTTTTGGATAATTAAATGATAAATAATGAAAAAAATAATGTCAAAGGATTTGGATAGAGCAACTCAGTCGATGTCATCTATGATAGGTTGGGGAGGGTTGAAAACATTCTGCCAAAAATGATTAGCTTCGTCACTTTACTCAAGGATAACTTCAAATTTCTCAGTGATATAGTCTAGATTGACTATGAAAATGATGGTAAAAAGACTTAATTTGTATTCGATATCTAAATTCTCCCACACAAATGGATGGTGCATGATTGGTAAGTGTTGGGCCCAAAAATATTGGATAAGTACCAAAGGGCGCGTGCATAGGACCATTGAGAAGAAGGGCACTTAGGGGAAAGTGCATGGGAAAAATGTGTTTAAGAAGGGTTTAAGTGAAACAAAGGTACGTGTGGGAGGAAAAACATGGGTTTAAAGGGACTTAGCCATATTTGGAATTCAGGAGACACTTGAGAAAAAATGTGAGGACCCAACTAGGCATGATGAGTGGATAAGGTGTCATCCTAAAACCTTGGAGGTCAAGAAAAGGATATTCCATGTAGGGAATATTCCTAGAAAACATCATTACAGAGAGTGGAGGGTTTGTAAAGAGATAATCATTCACCAATGGGGGACCACATCGACACTTGGCACATGATCCATTCAAGGAAGAAGGCATAACGGTGGGTGCTGATCCTATAAAAAGAGATGCTTGGGCTAGAGACAAGGAAGGGGAAAATATACATGAAGAAAAAATACAAGAGATGATGGGAGACAAAGATAATGTATAGAGAATGTAGAGAAAAAGAAGGAGAGTATGAAGTGTTGCAATAATGCTATGGTTTAGAGAACTTAGTGCTAAAGGTTGTAAGGGATGTCATAAGCCTCTGTATGACACTAGGATATGTAACAAGGGTTAAAATGGGAAAAGTATAGTTAGGGTCTCATATCAGAGATGCTGATAGGAGTTGAGTCTCTGTCATTTAATATGTATGGTCTGAGATGAACCTTTTGACTGTAATGTGGCCACCAGAACCATCTTAAATCAATATATATATATATATATATGTGTGTGTGTGTGTGTGTGTGTGTGTGTGTGTGTGTGTGTGTGTGTGTGTGTGTGTGTGTGTGTGTGTGTGTGTGTGGGTTCATTCTATATATCTTGTTAAGGGGACAAACCTTCGTGTTATATGACTATCATGGCTCAGATCTAGTTTATTATGCTTGATGAGTACATTATTTGACTAATTTATATCATTTATATGATTGATAATTTGTCATTTAAACACAATTTACTAGTACATGGGGATGCTTTATATGGTTATATCTTAGCGAGGTTAACGCATTTTCCTTGCTCTTATTCATGCAAATTGTTAAATCGTATAAATTCCTATTATTTTCCTTTGTGAGTGAAATGTGGTAATGTGAATAGGATAATAATGAATATTTACTACCAGTTTTGGATTATGGTCAAGGAGCTTGAGTCTGGAGTCGGTATGTAGTTGTGGAGGAATTTTTCCATTAACGGCCTATAAACATGGGTATTGTTTCTAGAAACATCAGAAGGATTTTATGAACCTTAGTCAAATGTTGTTAGTGGAATAACTTTAAGCTTATCATTTTGGCATGATATGTAACCAAATGTGTCTATATAAAGACATCTTCTTTAGGAACAATGTAGTAGTTTGATAATATTGATAATCTGTAATATAGTCCGTAACAATTAGTAATTACTTTTGAGACACATTGAATATTTCATAGAACTTATTTGAATCAATATAAGTGGATATCATTCTAAGTATCTTGTGTTGTTAAGATCACCTCTGTCCCAAGGAAGAGCAAGGGCCCACTCGTTAAAGGTGATTAGAGACTATTTACATTCATGCATTAATGTGGTTTTCTGATAAGCTATAATTTCTTTATTTCCTTTGTTGAAATTTTGATTCAGAGTGTTTATTTCCTTTATTGCAATTTCCATTCAGATTGTTTGTTTCAATTATGCAAATCTAATTTCAAGTGTGTGTTATTTGAATTAAGTTAGATTAATTTACTGTGTGCATTATAATTCTAGCAAAGTATTTCCAATAAATGCATTTCATTACAGCAAAGTCGTTTCTATAGCTTAGAATTATGTTTCTGTAGATTAGCAGAAAATGAAGGGAGATCTAACAGAAAACCCCGAAAGAAAGACCATATTTGATTGTATATAGTTTTATTGAATATAGGCTTGGACACAAAGGCCTGGTTTTATAATGACACTTCTAGAAGAACCTATTAGTTAAATGATTGGAGAATACAACGACCATCATTTTTGGCACCATTGTCGGGGACACCATAAGAACAATACTCCAAATTTATTCACTTTACATGATATGGATGTTAATGGAGTTAATCTATGCAATTAGATAAATTCATAGACCTTATTTACATAACCAACCTTGATGAATAGGCCACGGGACGATCAAGGGAAATTTATACCACGCAATATCCACATAATATATCCAAACTGAATACAAGTAGGGAAGACTGAAAGTGACACTGAATCTAATCCAATGCCTAGAAGCCCTTCAAAACATTCTTCTTCATCCTATTTAGAACCATAACAACATTAAAAAATGGGAGACAATGAGAATAATGAGAACCGACCCTTGGGAAGAACCTTTACCTATCCCATTATCTTAGATGAAGATGGGGATGCACCTATGAAAAATATCTCACCATCCATCCTCCATATCTTCCAAGACATGTATACAGAATACCACAATCATTTCTTGTTTGAATTCAAAGTTCTTTTCCAAACATATGACTATAGAATAAACAATCAGAAACTCAAACTATTTCCTTCCACTCTCAAGGACTCTGTTATGAGGTGGTTCATGGGATTGTAACATAACTCCATTCATTCTTGGGAGGCCATGGAGACAAATTTTCTAGATAAATATCAAGACTATTGTAGGGGAAGGGATAGGAAGGAAGAATTCTTCCAGATAAAGAAAAAAGAAGATGAAAATATATAGGATTATCTAGATATATTTCTCTTTCTCCATCGGAGGAGTGGTTATGAGTTATATGCAGAAATTACAAAGACAATTTTCCTTAAAGGAATTGATGAGGAAACCAAGGACTCCTGCCATATTCTGGGAGGAGGTGATGTGCACAAACTTAGTATGGAACAAATCACTGAGCTTTGCAAAAGTTACTCTAGAACACAAGGAGGTAGAAGGAATAGAAAAACATCTAAGCTTTCCTTAGGTACCTCAGAACTTCTGGAGGAAATGGATAACATGAAAAAAAACATCTTGTCACAATTGACATCAACCATAAATGGTCTTAAAACCAAAACTAGTGCTGAAAAATAACCTACTTCCCTAAATGCAAGAAGAGACATCCCTTGAGGGAGTGTCCTTTGGATGTTATAGACATGTGTTTGATGTGTGATGTTTTTGATCACGATACTAAGAATTGCACTTTCTTACTTCAATTGAAAGAAGGATTGAATGTTTTCTCTCACGCTGATGCAGAAGTAAATTTTGTTCAAAGGCTAAATAATCAGGTTGTGTATGCTCCTCGACCTTATCATAGCCCTCGGAGGATGTCATGGTTCAGTCAGGCTCCTCAGCCTACTTGAGGACAGTCTGAGTGGACACCACCATGGATGAATCCCTACAATTAGCAGGGTTGGACACAACCCTCCAATGTAAATCCATGGCAAAACAAATAATGGGAACCTCAATATAATTCTAATCAAAACCAACAATGGGCATCGTAACATAATTCTAATCAATAGAGGAGGTTCCGCTAACCACAATAGGATTTAATGTCCCCACCAAAAAACTATCAACAAAACAGGAACACAGTACAAACTCAACTTCCAACCCATCCTGTAGCAAAACCTAAACATTAATAAACAACTTCAATTAATGACGTAAGACCTAGTGATATAATGCAGGTTAATACTATCAATAGTTTGCAACTAAGGTTTAGAAAAACATTGAATCATCCTCCTATTGTTATCACATAAACAACTGTAGAAAGTGAGAAAGAAGAGACATATGAGGAAAATGATGAAACATAACATGTTCCACAAATGCAAGCCACTAGGAATGGTCAAGTAAAAGATAAGAATGTGCATTCATCTCCCTTTCTAAAATGATTACAGGAAACTCGAATTACAGAAGAAACAATGCTATTCTAAGAGTTGAAAAATATAAACATTGAAGTCCCACTTCTGAGAGTAATAAGGGACATTCCTAAATTAAACCAAATCATTAAAAATGAGTGTATAAAGATGCCATGAAGGAAGAAGAAATACCCCAAAATGGTCAAAGTGGAAGAAAATCTAGCTGATCTTGTTGTTGGAAAGCTTATTTCACAAAAATATGGGGATCCTGGGAGTCCAGTCATTACTATATGCATAAATGATAAGTCAATATCTAACATTTTGGTGGATCTGGGTGCTTCCATGAATGTTACAACAACAAATATGTTCAATCTGTTGTTTTTAATAGGATTACAACCAACCAATACCATTCTTCAATTGGCAGATCAATATATTGCCATACCAAATGGAGTGATTAAGGATGTAATGGTAACATTTGAATAATGGGAGTATTCCATCGATTTTATGGTTTTACAACCCAAATCTCAGAAGTTGGGATATCCGGCCATCTTAGGAAGACCCTGGTTGGCTACTGTTGCTGCATATATTGAATGTAGGTCAGGAAAAATGACCATTTTAAATGGGAAAAAATTAAAGAATATTTCATCATACCCACCTTCCCAACCCTATGTGTATGATTGTAAACATGTATGGGTAGGTTATTCTGATACTAACTCTCTGATTTCTTCTTATCTAGCCACCATTGTAGTGAAAAATCACATGACATAAATTGTTGAGTCATACACAATGTCTGATGAAGAGGACACTATGGCTAAGGAAACTAACACTGAGGCTATGGAAATTGGAACTAAGGCTATAAAACCATATTTTATGAACACATAAGATATTATTACCTTGGTAAGTGACATTTCTAATGAAGATTGTAAAGATACCTATGCTTATAATGTAGAATGTATAGTCACTAATTTCTATTGTCCTTTAACTAAGATTATGTCTCTTGACAATTCAACTATTTTGTACATACTTCAGCCTTATGTTTTTCCCTTGAATTCTTCTATTTCTGATGTAGAGTTCACTATTTTACAAGATACCAAGCAAGTGACTGTTGACATAGGAAAAGAGCTGACCATTGGTAATACCTTAAAGGCCAACCATGAGACTAGCGTTTTAGAAATCTTGAGGAAGCATTCCCAAGATTTCACTTGGGATTATACTGATATGAAGGGGATTCATACAAGCATCTACACTCACCATATCTACATTGAGGATGTTAAGCCCATAATAAATCTACAACAAAAAATTAATCTAGCACTCAGAGACAGTAAAAAATGAGATAGAAATTTTTTTGAAGGTAGGATTCATCTATATGATATTTGATAGTTAGTGGGTATCACCATTAGTTATAGTTCCCAAGAAAAATAGTAAATGGAGAATCTGTGTAGACTATAGGGAACTTAGTAAAGTCACTAAGAAAGACTATTTTCCCCTTCCCTTTATTGATCAGGTTTTGGACAATCTTGCAGGTAAGAAATATTTCTCCTTGGATGGGATTTGTGGGTATAACCAAATAATTATTTCACATGATGACCTGGATAAAACCACCTTTACTTGCCCCTGGGGTATGTTCGCATATCAAGTCTTACCATTTGGGATTTGTAATGCACTTGCTACTTTCTAGAGAACGATTTTGGCCATTTTTGTAGATCTTAAAAATGACTGTGTTGAAGTCTAAATGGACATCTTCACTATCCATGGATCCAATTTTGATGAATCTCTGAATAATATTGAAAAATTATTAACTATATGTGTGCAACATCAACTCTCCTTGAGTCATGAAAAATTCCTGATTATGGTTGATCAAGGAATTGTCTTAGGTCACCATATTTCTGCCAAAGGAACATAGGTCGACCCAAAAAATATTGTAGTAATTACTCAGCTGCCTACACCAACCAATCAAAATGACATCAAGAGTTTCCTTGGAAATGCAGGGTATTATAGGAGGTTCATCAAAGGAATTTAGTAAAATTGTTGCACCTATGTTTTCTTTGCTGACAAAATATTGTGTTTTCTAATGGTCTGCTCAATATCAACAAGCATTCGAGATTATAAAAGAGAATCTTACCACTGTTCCAGTCTTGAGAGGACCAGATTGGGGGAAACCTTTCTATATTCACATTGATGCATCTAATATAGCCATGGGAGCTGATCTTGGATAAAAAGATGAAGAATATCATATGTATGCCATTTATTTTATTAGCAAGAATATGACCCCTATGGAGAGAAATTACACTACTATGGAGAAGGAATTTTTAGCTGTTGTTTACTCCCTGAATAAATTCATACATTACATTACTGGGTATAAAATCTTTGTTTATACTAACCACTCAGCCATAAGATATTTTATGAATAAACCAGTAGTTGGGGGCTGGATTATTAGATGGTTACTCTTGTTACAGGAGTTTAATTTGACCATTATTGATAAGCTGGAAAAACTAAAGTCGTTGCTGATTTTATTTCAAGATTGAATGTTTCAGGTGATCGAAAAGTAGTCCAGAATAATTTTCCGGATGAACATTTATTTACAGTATCAATTCAACTACCATGGTTTGCTAATTTTACAAATTATCTAACTACAGGGAAGTTTCCTGCCTATTTTACTATTAAAGAGCGAAAAGGATTAGTTAAGAATAGTGCAACATACAAATGGTGTAATGGAATTTTATTCAAATTTTGTCCGGATATGGTTCTTCACAGGTTTGTTTGTGAGGATGAAGTATATGACATACTGCAAGCTTGTCATGATGAGCCTAGAGGAGGACATTACTCATTGAAGAGGAAAATTCACAAGGTTGTATGAGCTAGGTATTATTTGGCCTCTCTTCACAAGTATGTTAAGAATTATGTGTGGTAGTGTGATGCATGTCAAAGAATGGGGAAGCCCACAATATCCATGGAGATGCCTCTCAACCCTCAGCTGGTCTTAGGACCATTTGAGAAATAAGCAATTGATTTCATTAGAACTTTTGATCCCCCATCCTTTAGGAAAGAATACTTGTTGGTGTGTATTGACTACATCAAAAAATGGGCTGAGTTTGAAGTAATGACATCTGCCAATGAGGATGTTGTTGTTGACTTCCTGTACAATCATATAATGCTAAGATTTAGTGCCCATCGAGAAATTATCTCTGATCAAAGCCCTCAATTTATGTCTAACATGATTGAAGATTTTCTAGAAATCTACCAAATCAAGCATCAAAAATCATCACCATATCACCCCCAATCAAATGGTTAGGTGGAAGTCACCAACAGAGAACTTGAGAACATTCTAACCAAAGTAGTCAATGCAAACAGAAATAATTGGGTACCAAAACTCCCACAGGTGGTTTGGGCTTACAAACAATCTGGAAGACCACTACTGGTTTCTCCTCATATGAACTGGTGTATAGGAATAAGCCATTGTTACCCATTGAATTCAAATTACAGACTTGGAGGACAAAAATGGAAGTTGGCATCAATTTGTACGAAGCATGATGTGAGAGAGTAATACACCTAAACGAGCTGGATGAAATGTGGATGGAAGCACAACAACAAAATGAGATTTCAACATCAAAGAAAAGTGTGGCATGATGCTCATATCAAATATAGGAAGTTCACTAAGGGAGGTTGGGTCTTACTTTTTGACTCAAAATATCATCATTTTAAAGGTAAGTTGAGGACAAGATGGTTGGGACCATACCAGATCAAAAAAGTTTTTAATAACAGCTCTATGTGATTATTGCCAATTAATGGAGATAGAAGAACTCTTATTTTGAATGGAAATAGACTAAGGATGCATCAACGTCCTTTGGATAAGGAAACCTTCAACAAATATATGCTACTATGTGAGGAAATAGATTCAGTGGAGGAGCTCGGCTCCTCCTGTCAGGAGTAAATGTTTTTTGAAATTGATTAAAGGAAGATGATCATGGTTTCAATCTTATTCCCTTAGTTAGATGTTTTATTTTCAATAAGGTAGAAATATTCATTATTTGAATGAACACTAATCACATTTTATCTCAGAGTGCAGGATGTGGAAAATCCACGGATATCAGGAAGCTAAGCAAGCAAGGGTAAGTACATTTTACTTCATTATGGATATTTCCTTCTGAAGAAATTCCCCATGGCATGTACTTAGTATGATTAAATCACTACACAATGTTTAATGCATTTATTGTTGATATCATTCCAAATCTTAACATCTAGAGTGGGGTGTAATGAGTCATAATTATCGAGGAAAATGAATGTGTTGAATTACTATGAAAGGGACACACTACTTTATAGGAGGGACAAGTGGCATTACTATTCAAAATGATGGGATATGTGTCATATCACACATTAGAAATTTTCACACATACCTGGTCCTATCAACTTTTACGCCACCAAAATTTGTACCGACTAAAGATAATTAAAATATTTTGGTGTATTTAAAATTGTGACTCATTTATCACTTCCTGCCATTACTCTGTGCATCTAAACAAAATCTTACCTATCTTTTCTACTATCTAGGTTCGTCTTGTTGGGGTTAGCACACCAGTTGTACAGATAATATATCAGATCTAAGCATACATGAAAATAAAAATGGATATTCTACTAGAAGAATTATGCAAAATAAGAGAAATAAATCAACACCAGATTTAACGTGGTTCACCCAATGTGGGCTACGTCCACCAAGAAACAAGCCAATCTATTATCCAAAGCTTTGACAAGATATACAATTGAAGATTTACAATCTTCCACACCTCTCAGATGTATAGTAATTTCTTCCTTCAAGCTTTCCTTCTTTTCACCAAGAATTCTCTCTCTCACAATTATCTTGTAATTATGATTCACACACTTAATTCTCTCTTCTAAACCCTATATTTTATGCTTATCTGTTGGTTGGATATTTTGTCAAACCAAAATATGAGGTTCAACCACAGTACATGGGATAATATCCCTCCTCAAAGACAGGTGAGGCTGCCTGTTTATTGCTAACCTAAAACACAGTAAATAATATATACAATATTCACACTAATCTAACCATTGGGGGTTGGGATGAAATCCCGAAATCCACATTCACACGATTCAAGGATATTGCTTTCGTAAGTGAAATAGGTTAGAAACTGTTACAGTGAAAGAAGCACGGTAGAAAAGAAATGGGAGAAACGTATTTTCTTTCGAGTAAACACAGAGCACGAAATAATCATACGAGTTTTAGATCACAGATATAGTGTCCGAGATAATTAGAAACACTGAGATTCTATGCAAAGAATAGCTTTAAGATCATGAACATAAGAACACTGTCTTAAATAAGATATATTCCACAACACAAAGTCTGCAAAACAATATCAACTTCTATTCTTCAAAATGATTGAAAGAAAACACAAAGTTTTTCTCCTTTCCAATAGCCTCTTAATGCTTCAAAAATTCTCGACCCTTTAGAATGCACAAGCATCCCTTATTTATAACAAAAGAAGCTAGAGATTAAACAGGACAGATCCTGAAAAGTAGCATGCTAACTAGAGTTCAGCTTTGCATGATTCTCACGCAGGAGATCAAGTCAAAGTATGAATTAAAAATAATGACAAAATGGAAATAAAAGATATGTCATTCTAAAAATAGAAATGACATGGGACGTTGGAGCTCAATCCGAGTCATCATCTTTTGATTCTTCTCCTTTCTCTTCCTCCAGCTGAGACTGTTTGTTCCGGAACTCCTGGAACTTCCGAATAATGCCTTGCATTTCATTTTCATCAGGCGCAGTGGAATGATCATTCCACATTTCGCAGGTCTCATGGATATCACTGGCACTGCCGGGAAGCTTTTTCAACCTTTTGCTGAGCTTTCTTAAGGCCTCCAACGTATGTTCAATCCTCACAAACTGACCAATGACTTCAAGGTCGAATCCATCTACAGGTTCATGTTGAACAGTCTCTTGAACTTGTTTGAAGAGATCATCTGCTGATAGGGCACTTGAGTTCCCAACTGACACCTTTGGACAAATCTTTAGCAATTCTTCTTCCAGATCACTTTTCCCATCGATCAATTTATCTCTTGATTCTCTCAACTTGCTGCAGGCTTCGTTGAGGATCTTTACTCTGAACTTGATGGCCTTGATCAGCTGGAAGTGTTTATCTGTATGTGGAAGAACGCCTTCTTCTACCAAGAGATGTGCTGGTATTTGCTTTAGCACTTGGAGAGCTTCACAAGTCAAATCAAGCTGTCCAAGTTCTTCAGTGAATTCCTCATCCATCTTCTCTCCTTCCTTCTGAATCTCTGCCAAGGACTGATGAACTTTCACCACGTCTTGAATTACTTCCTTCCCTTGTTGGAGCAACTTTTGGATCCATTCATCAACCACCCTTCCTTTTTTAGTAATCTTCTCAATCGTAGGCACCGATGAGAAATCAAATCCGGCAGAAGCAGAAGCAGATGGTATGGATTCCAGGGGTGTTGAGAGTTTAATCAAAACCTCTGTCAACTGCTCCACTTTTTCCTTAAGCTCATTTCTGCTGTCCTTTGTTTCTTTCAACTTTTGGCACAGGACGTCTATGGAATCCTTTGCATCTTGCTGCGCCCCTTTTGCTGTCACTTTCCCTAGAGCCACCCTGGTTACCTGGTAATCAGCAGCTGTTACATCATCTTTAGTTTTGTCAGCTGAGGGAGTGGCAATCTCTGCGAACTTATCTCCTGAAGCATCCACCAAAACCCTTGAAACTGTTTTGGGTTTCTTGGCTGATCTCGCAGTAGAAGCCTTAAGTGAGCTGAAATCAAAGGCTGGTAGGGGTACAATCACTTTCCTCTTCCTCGGAGTTTGCTCGAGTAGCCATTGTGGTGTATCAGAGGAAACTGCCAATGTTGTAGTAACTGGTATTCTACTCTCAAGGGGAGCAGATTCTACTATTGGAGGGGGAACAGCAGTCAACGTGGTAGTAGGTGCAATGAATAGAGGCACAGGTTGTGGGGGAGTGTTGGTGATCACTTGGGTTCCAGCAGAGAGGGGTGAGAGCCCGGAGAAAATATTGGCCATGCTTGAAGAAGTGGATGGGGAATGAGGAGGCTGAAGTGGTTGTTGAGGGGGAGGCACAGATTCAGTTTCCAAAGCCTTGACTGCAAGAGATAAGGTCTCTCCCGTTGAGCAATCAGCAAATGGTGAAGTCAAGGGCTGACTTCCTCCTTCTTCCAAATTAATTTCTCCTATTTCTGGTGGTGTTGGTGATTCTGGCACATCCACCGTTTGAGCTGGAGAGATAATTGAAGAGATTGGTCTTTCTTTCCTCTTCTTGGGAATCTTGATTTTTATAGACCCCCCAGTAGATTCCTTGTCCTTCTTCTTTTTGGAGGGCCCCGCCTCAGAAGCAGCCAATTTTGGAAACTTGTCATCTTTAAAATTCATGCCCCAAGAAGAGAGCCATTTCTTTGTACGAGCCAAAATTAGGGCTGACCTATCGGTGATAGAGGCTTTCTCGCTGGCCGACCAATCAATAGGTGGAAAAATGTATCGATCTTCATTAAGCCCATCATAGGACATATCCAACACACTTTCATTGTCGGTCGTGCCATCTGGCAAATCAGAAAGCTCCAGCGTCTGGATCTCATCAATAGTTAACCGACTATTATCTTTTCTGTGAACTGCAACTTCGTTACGCAGATCCACCCAGATATCCTCAATGTCGGGCCTGTGCAGATGTAGGGCTCCATAGGTTCTCAGCACTCCTCAGATGTCAAAACCATCCCGAGACTTCATATGCTTCTTTAATTTCTCCTGAAGTTCACATTCGACATTTTTGGCCTTAGCCACTGTCGAGCAAGTATATCTCCCAATGGAAATTGGGAAGGATACTGCTGCCTTATGCTTGCTCTGTTGGAATTTGTGAAAATCCAATAGTTGTCTGACCAATTCTATTAGTATCAATCTATCTCCAGGATAACGAGGCAGACGGAAAGGCTCTCCAGAGTACATGACCGTTCGAAGGTAGGTAAACTTCTTAAACTGTAAGAAGATACATCCCCATTTAGATACTTCAGCCCATGCCTCGTCTGAGACCCTTGTTTTTCTCAGCCCTGGATTCAGCTGGCAGATGTTCTCATAGAAAAAGGCATCATTTATCCTCCTAAAATGATCCTTGGACCCCTTCTTAGTTATTTGAGGATAATACTTATAGACTGGATTTGTCGTTCTGCTTCCTTTAGTCTCTAGCCCGGGATAGCTCCTCATTCCAGCTGCTGCATAGGCTACATATGAGAACATATAAAACTTTCCGGTTGACAGGACCGTCGTCATCTGGGAATCAATTTCATCACTGATAAGGGTTCCCCAGTCAATCCCTTGCTTGTTCTTTTTGATGGTGACCATAAATTGGTACATCCATCCATGAAATAAATTTGATTCCGGCAAGCCAAAAACCCGGCTCAGCAGGGTGATAATGTCGTTGATTTCTTGTATGAAATCCGATCTAGGGATAGTTCTTGGAAATCTAGATATTACTGGTTTTGCCTTGACCAAGAACTTCTTATTGACATCCCTAATGCAATTTTCCTGGTTACTGTCCCAGGCCTTCTGAGCCGACTTGATATCTAGGGCCCCATACTCTTCAAAATTTGGTAGTTTCAGGAGATCATCAAAATAAGCTCCATCTAGTTTGATAACTACTTCACCAGCCTGATTCCTTACGGAACGAGAAGCTGAGTCGTAGCTGGATGCACACGCCAAAACAAACTCTGGACATTGGGCAGACATGGGGAAGCCTGCTGCAAGGGGCAAGCCACTGTTAGCTAAAGCCACCATCCATGGGGTTTGAGAAGAACTCTTTACCCTATTCCAAAAGTCGTCCATGTCTATGTTGCCCAGCTCAGTATCCCTGATGTCATAATTACAGTCGATATATGACGGGGGTTCTGGTTTCTTAAATTTGTATTTCATCCTGCTAGATTTTTCGGCCTTCTCCTGTGATGAACCAGGATCCGACATGAAGAATATTGGAAGGAGAAAGACTCGGAACTCCGGAGATGCTGTGCACACTGAAAAACCTGATTGACTGAATGCGTCGGAAGCAGAGGAGAACCCGACTCGCAGAAGAAGATATCGGAAAACTTAGTGAACCCGACAGGTCTGATATGTCGGAATCTTGGCGAAACCCGACACTTGCTTTCAATGGCGGAAACAGGAGGTAACCCGGCACCCACTGTTAATGACGGAACCTGAAGAAAACCCGGCGTCCACTGTTGATGGCGGAACTTAGGAGGTGCCCGGCACACCACTGTTGAGGTCGGAATGTTGAAAAACCCCGTCACTGCGAGCTTCCTTTGTATTTCGGACTTTTGAATCTGCAAAACAGCCTTCAAAATCCGGGAAACAAAAACAGAGTCTTTCCTTTGAATTTTCACATATAAAACATCCTTTCTTTTTGTGTTATTCATATTCCATACATCATGCAAGTAATTGGAATTTGGAAGGAACAACACCAATTGATAGTCTCAAGAAGAAAATAAACCCTAAAAACCCAAAACCCTTTCCAAAACGACACAGAAAGAAGAAGGAAGAAAAACCCTCAACCACTGGCAAGAAATTGGAAAGAAAATACACGCAATCGATCCAGAAAAATCAAGAATAAAGAAGGAACGAAAAATACCTTCAATTCGAGACAGGTAAAATCGAAAACAAACGATCCAGTCTGGTAACGCGAGTTTGCGGGTTTTGGGAGCGGAAGAGCATGCGAAAAATCCACGAATTAAAAATATGAACGGTAAGAATGACGTGGAAATCCGGGTATTTATAGGAAAATCAGTAATAAATACACTTCAGCTCGGCACGTGCCACCTCACCAACCATTCGGCATGAATGCCACGTCAGTATGTTGGAGGAGTCCGAAAACCCGACACGAGGAGATTTAGTGCATTTCGGGTTTCGGGCTTCGGAAAACATGGAGCACCCAACATGTTTTGAATCATGAATGTTCCGATGCATTGAACTTCCGAAAACCCGATTTTAAAGGATTGAGCGGACTTCGGGAATCGGAGGACATGGCGCATAAAACATGTTTTGGATCATGAATATCCCGATGCTTTAGAGTTCCGAAAACCCGAAGACGAAGGATTGTCTTAACACAAGGCGGGTCTCGGGTTTCGGAAGTCACGCGACACAAAGCATGTTTTGGATCATGAATGTTCCGATGAGTTGAATTTCCGAAAACCCGATTACAAAGGATTGTCTCATTGCAAGGCGGGTCTCGGGTTTCGGAGGTCATAAGACATAAAGCATGTTAAAACTTATGTCAAGCTGTTAGTAACACCCGAAAACCCGATTTTCTCTAAAAGAGGTCATGATGCAAAATCACTTCAAAAATTTTGTAGGGGTTATCCGATCGTTTTCGTTGTGAACTCAAAACGGGGATAACAGCTGGCTCCAGTTGGGGACTTTCTTTGTAATACCAAAGGAAGAGAACTCAGAATCTCTGGTCTCGTGGACCAGGGCCTTATCCAATGGGCTACGGGGTCAAGGAGAAAACCAAAACAAAACAAAACGAAGAAAGAAAGAAAGAAAACCAAAAGCAAACACACAACAAAAGCAAAATATGTACAATGCAAGAGAGCATCTTGCATTAATGGTGGAACAGCTTTAGATGTTGTCCACTGAAAGGCAAAGGGAGTAACCCTCCATCCAGATATGATAGAAGGAAACTATTTTCACCATTCAACTCGTGGATCTTGAAAGGTCCTTTCCATAAAGAATCAAATTTTCCATGCATTCCTTTTTGTTCTCTTCTTTTATCCCAAAGCAACACCAGATCTCCAATCTGGAAGTCACGTTGCTTGGATTTTTTATCAAAAATCTTCTTCACCCTGCTCTGATGATCTGCTATACGATCAATCACCTTGATTCGCTCTTCTTCTAGCTTGGTTAGGTACATAACCCTCTTTTCGATTGAATTCTGAAAAGCTACATCTTCAACTGCTTTCGCCAACTGTAAGGCCGGCAATTCTACTGAGATAGGAATTTCAGCATCAATCCCGTATAGCAATTGAAAAGGGGACATCCCTATGGCTCGCTTTGGAGTGATCCGATCAGCCCACAACGCATCATACAATGCTTTGTGCCAATTCCTTTGATTTTCGTCTACTAATTTCCTGATTATAGTAACCAGATTCTTATTGCTGGATTCAGCTTGCCCATTACCCTGGGGATAATAGTCAGATGAATGAGCCAAAGTAATGCCGAATCCATAGCAAAACTCAGTTAACTCATGTGACGAGAAATTGGAAGCATTATCCGCTACAATCTTATGAGGTACACCGAATCTAACAATTATGTTTTCCTTAAGGAATTTGCAAACAGCTTCAGAAGTTGCTTGCTTGATTGGTACAGCCTCTACCCACTTAGTAAAATAATCTGTAGCAGTTAGCACATAGTGGTGTCCAGCACTGGAAGCAGGATTCAATGTTCCGATAAAATCAATCCCCCATTGGCGAAAAGGTTCTTCAATCACCACAGGCTTCAGAGGAAGAGCTGCTAACTTGGGACGACCAACAAAATGTTGACAAGCTTCACATTTAGACACCCATTCTGCTGAGTCCCGGAAAAGAGTAGGCCAATAATACCTAGCCCGTAAGATCTTATACGCTGTTACAGAAGACGAAAAATGTCCTCCGCATGCTAGGCTATGAAAGGATTCTAATAACTTTTCCTGTTGCGATTTATCAACACAACGCAAGAAGACACCATCGATACCTTTCTTGTATATTGCATTATTCCACAAAAGGTATTTCGCAGATCTCAACTTGACGGTCCTCTTCTCTTTTTGATTTAAATGCGGAGGGCATTCACCATAAGTTAGGAAGAAAGCGATGTCCGTGTACCATTCATCGGTCGTACTGACAAAAAGCACCGTAGGCAGTTCTGAAGAAGTATCTTGATCCTTCTCGCACTCTGCTTCAGCATGATTCTCTGCAATCAATTGACACAGGCCCCTTCCTCGTACCAACTTGGTAGGTTTGATGTCCAAGTCGTACTCCTGAACCTTAGCAATCCAAGTACCTCTTTGGCTTCCCAGCTCTTGTTGAGTCAGAATGGATTTAACAGCAGTATCAGGAACGAGAACACGAGTATGAGAATTCAGTACATAGTACCTGAAGTGTTTTACTGCTCTTACCACTGCGTAAGCATGTTTTTCAATCTGTGACATCTTCAATTCATGCTCTTTCAACGGACAGCTCATGAATGCGATAGGAGCTTCAATGCCTTCTCCATTTTCCTGCATCAGGATTGCTGACACTGTGTGGGCAGAAGCATAGCTATACATGATGAAATCTTTCTTGAAGTCTGGACATACTAAGACAGGAGCACTAGCAACTGCCTTTTTTATTTCTTCAAATTCCAGCTTCCCTTCTGTACTCCATTGAAATGGAATTTTACTTTTCATCATTCCAAGGATATCCTTGGTCTTGTCAGCAAAATCAGGTACAAATCTTCTCAAAAAATTAACCTTTCCGAAGAAAGAATGAACTCCTGTTTTACTTGTGGGCAAGGTAAGGCTCTGAATAGCCTTTACCCTGTCTGGGTCAATTTTAGTTCCTTCTCTAGTCACAATATGACCCAGCAGCTTTCCTTCTGTAACCCCGAACATGGATTTCTTAGGATTCAATGAAATTCCGTGACGTCTGCATCTCTGAAGTACCTGTTCTAAATGATCATAATGATCACTTCGTTTTTTAGAAAAGACAGTCAAGTCATCCAAATACACGACTATGACCTTACCCATCAGATCTCTGAATGCTAGGTCCATAGCTCTCTGAAAAGTAGCTCCTGCGTTGATCAAGCCGAATGGCATCCTCCTGTAAGCAAAGGTACCCCATGGGGTCGTGAAAGCTGTCTTGTGTTGATCCTCTGTAGTTACTTCGACTTGATTATATCCTGAAAACCCGTCGAGCATGGATAACATTTCAGATCCAGTTACAGTTTGTAATACCTGATCCATGATCGGCAAGGGATAGTTATCCTTCAGCGAGGACTGATTCAAGTTCCGAAAGTCAACACAAATCCGGATCTCGCCATTCTTCTTTCTGACAGGAACAATGTTTGCAATCCAAGTGGAATGATGGATTGGGAAAATAATCCTAGCATCTAACATCTTCTGAATTTCTGCCAGGATTGTCCCTGAAATCTTCGGATTATAATGTCTTTGCTTCTGTCTATACGGCTTGACATCATGCTTCAAAGGAATACTGTGCTGAACATCCTTGGGCTTGAAAGATTTCAAATCTGCATAGGACCATGCTAACACATCGATGTATTTCTTCAAAAGCGAAGTGAATCTTTCCTTCTCTTCAGGAGAACAACATTTACCGATATTCACCATCCGAGGTTGATCAGATGAACCTAGATTGATTTGATCCACTTCAGAGGAAGAAGCTCCTTCAACCTGCCTTTTGTTTTGGATGAAGCGATCATGTTTGTCAAACAGACCCTCCAGAGAAACCAGACCTTTTGGTATCTTGTTGCCTTTCAGCTGGATAAATTCACCATCAACCTCTTGATATGGATCTAAAATAGTTTCACGAAAGGCTGATTCCGAACCTTCAAAATACAGTTCACTGAAATTGTCAGCCTTTTCCAGGAAAGCCAACACTTGTTGATCATCATTGAATACCTGCCAGTGAGTTGCATTATCAGGGATGCTAGGGCGGTACACAATCTCGATAGAGTATGTGTCTTGCTTGAACTGAGGATGAGGAAGAAGAAGAGATGCAGATACGGCCAAAGAATCAGCCTTGTCATTATAATCTCTTAAAACTGCCTTAATAGAAAATGCATCAAAGCATTCTATACTATCCCACACTTTGTTCCTATAATGCCTCAACCGATCATTTTTCACCTGATATACACCCCTGACCTGATTAACAATCAGCTCTGCATCTCCCTGCACCTTGAGATTCTTGATTCCCTTCTGTCTGGCCAATTCTAATCCTAATAACAGGGCTTCATATTCGGCCGTGTTGTTAGTATTATCAAATTGCAACTTATAAGCTGATGGGAAAATCTCGGAGCTAGGAGATATGAGAACAACACCAGCGCCTGATCCAGAAGTTGAGCAGCTACCATCAAATTCGAGCGTCCAAATTGCATTGGGATCTTCCTCTTCCACATCTACAATGGGTATCTCTGAAGCCATGAAATAATTCCCGAAGCTAGCATCTTCGAAAAGAATCTGAGCCTTAGGATCATCTGATTTAGTCACCAAATACTTTGCCTGCGGTTCAGGATGAAGAACCTGTTGAACCCCTTTGACTAGGATCTTAGCTTTGGTCCAATCCATACTAATCTCTCCTCCGACATCTTTACAAAATCCTCTACCCAAGAGAATGCCGTAAGCTGCAGGAATATCTGCAACTAGGATAGTCATTTTCACTCTCTTCTCAGGAAAAGCAACAAATGCGAACTGTGCGTCCTTAATTTGACCAATCAGAGGGACTTGTTTAGTTTCCATGGAATAGCACCGTCCATATGATTTAGTCAAAGTAAGCCCAAGGGCATGGGCCACTTTTGCGGGCATAACATTATCAGAGGCCCCTGAATCAATGATGCAATTGCTGAGTTTAAACCCATTTATAAGTAGAGACAAATAAAATGGTTCAATCTTTCCTGAGGAAGAAGCAGAAGTCAGATTATTCTGAGGCGTGGGTTGAGTAGGATTTGAAAGGAGACCTTTAGCAGGTGATGGAACGGCCGCTTTACTTCTGATGAACTTGGCCAGCTTTTCAAATTGTTCGGGATTCGACTGAAGGTATTCTGCTTCTGACATTTGAATTTTGGTTCTCTTTGCATGATCAATAATATCGAAAGCAGTGTAAGAAGGAATGATAGTAGGCTCAGTTCTAATTATATGAGCTTGTGCTGGGGCACTGACCTTAGGAGAAGGAGAATAAGGAGCAGCTGTCTTTTTAGTAACCTCTCTTTCAGTTTGCGCCGAAATAGGGGTACCCCTTTTGACTATGGATACAGGAGGTTCCTTATTCTTCTCCTTAGTATTTTCCAGAGGCTTTCTGGGAACCTGAGATTGGGACCGAGTGAAAACAGCAAATGATTGACCATCTGGCTCACATTCATCTTCATCATATTCCAAATAACCAATGCTGGAGTCGCCAGCTGACTCATCATAAGACTCATCAGCATATCCTGAAGCTTCGAAATCCTCGCGGGAATCTTGTTCTTCTGGTTCATCATCTTCTTCAATTATTTCCACTGCTGCATTAACAGGCGGAGCTTCAATTGCTAGTCTCGGCTGAGCAGGAGCTAACCGTGGCCTATCTCTGGCAGGTGCACCATTGTTATTAAAATTCCACCTAGGGATATCCCGGTACGGAACATTGCTCACCTGCTGAGACACTTGCTTCTTTAAAGCAATCAAATCATTAGCCATTTTTTGAAACATAGGGTCAGTATTACCTTGAGAAGAACCTTGATTTTTGATTTTGGGTATATCTTTCTTGATCCTTCCGGCTAAGATGAGATCATCCTCTATTTCAGTAGCCGTTGACTGAGCAGTAGCCAAATCTGGGATAACCGACCTTCGTAATAAAAAACTTATATCAGGAGGTTGAGCATTGATGAAGAAGCACTTTTGGTTTTCCAAAGTTGGTACAGCTATAACTGGAATTTTCCGGATCAGCTTATTGAACTTAGCCACGAATTCCCGCATAGGTTCATGCGATTCCTTCTTCATATGAGTAAGCTGAGCTAACAATGCATGAGAATCTTCGGCTGGTTTGAAACGTGCCTCAAACTTGGTCCGCATGGTAGCCCAATCTGGAATGCATGCATTCGGGAGGTGATAAAACCATTCAGCTGCTACTCCCTGCAATGTTTCAACGAAGAGTCGAACAGAGACATCTTCGTGGGCTACTCCGAGGACACCGCATGCAACAAAGAAAGACGCAATATGCTCATCAGGATGCTGCTTCCCATCCCCATTGAACTTGGGAATGTTTTTACGTGATCCACGTGGTAACTCATGCAATGGAGGAGTCAAAGTAAGAGGACCAATGACTGCACCCCAAGGCACAGGTTGAACCGCCATCCTTCTGAAAAGAGTGCGTACAGGGATCCGGGTATCAGACAAGAGTAGTGCACGACAAGTTGCAGATGCTTCCCGTTCTTCAGGGATCCGATTTCTCCGAACAGGTGAAGAACTTCTGGCTCGGTTAGAGACAACGCTGTTGGGAGAAAGGCTGAAATTGTGCTGTTGCAGCAACTCAAAGAGTGGATCAATTTCACCTTGAGCTCGGCGAGACCGAGTGAAGACCCTCCTGGCCAGCTTGAACTGAAAGGAGATCTTATTAAAAATAAGGCAAATATGGAGTCGCCAGACACCGAGAGGATAAGCTTTATACTATTGATCCGTATTTCCCCAGCGGAGTCGCCAAAAACTGTTGGTTGGATATTTTGTCAAACCAAAATATGAGGTTCAACCACAGTACATGGGATAATATCCCTCCTCAAAGACAGGTGAGGCTGCCTATTTATTGCTAACCTAAAACACAGTAAATAATATATACAATATTCACACTAATCTAACCATTGGGGGTTGGGATGAAATCCCGAAATCCACATTCACACGATTCAAGGATATTGCTTTCGTAAGTGAAATAGGTTAGAAACTGTTACAGTGAAAGAAGCACGGTAGAAAAGAAATGGGAGAAACGTATTTTCTTTCGAGTAAACACAGAGCACGAAATAATCATACGAGTTTTAGATCACAGATATAGTGTCCGAGATAATTAGAAACACTGAGATTCTATGCAAAGAATAGCTTTAAGATCATGAACATAAGAACACTGTCTTAAATAAGATATATTCCACAACACAAAGTCTGCAAAACAATATCAACTTCTATTCTTCAAAATGATTGAAAGAAAACACAAAGTTTTTCTCCTTTCCAATAGCCTCTTAATGCTTCAAAAATTCTCGACCCTTTAGAATGCACAAGCATCCCTTATTTATAACAAAAGAAGCTAGAGATTAAACAGGACAGATCCTGAAAAGTAGCATGCTAACTAGAGTTCAGCTTTGCATGATTCTCACGCAGGAGATCAAGTCAAAGTATGAATTAAAAATAATGACAAAATGGAAATAAAAGATATGTCATTCTAAAAATAGAAATGACATGGGACGTTGGAGCTCAATCCGAGTCATCATCTTTTGATTCTTCTCCTTTCTCTTCCTCCAGCTGAGACTGTTTGTTCCGGAACTCCTGGAACTTCCGAATAATGCCTTGCATTTCATTTTCATCAGGCGCAGTGGAATGATCATTCCACATTTCGCAGGTCTCATGGATATCACTGGCACTGCCGGGAAGCTTTTTCAACCTTTTGCTGAGCTTTCTTAAGGCCTCCAACGTATGTTCAATCCTCACAAACTGACCAATGACTTCAAGGTCGAATCCATCTACAGGTTCATGTTGAACAGTCTCTTGAACTTGTTTGAAGAGATCATCTGCTGATAGGGCACTTGAGTTCCCAACTGACACCTTTGGACAAATCTTTAGCAATTCTTCTTCCAGATCACTTTTCCCATCGATCAATTTATCTCTTGATTCTCTCAACTTGCTGCAGGCTTCGTTGAGGATCTTTACTCTGAACTTGATGGCCTTGATCAGCTGGAAGTGTTTATCTGTATGTGGAAGAACGCCTTCTTCTACCAAGAGATGTGCTGGTATTTGCTTTAGCACTTGGAGAGCTTCACAAGTCAAATCAAGCTGTCCAAGTTCTTCAGTGAATTCCTCATCCATCTTCTCTCCTTCCTTCTGAATCTCTGCCAAGGACTGATGAACTTTCACCACGTCTTGAATTACTTCCTTCCCTTGTTGGAGCAACTTTTGGATCCATTCATCAACCACCCTTCCTTTTTTAGTAATCTTCTCAATCGTAGGCACCGATGAGAAATCAAATCCGGCAGAAGCAGAAGCAGATGGTATGGATTCCAGGGGTGTTGAGAGTTTAATCAAAACCTCTGTCAACTGCTCCACTTTTTCCTTAAGCTCATTTCTGCTGTCCTTTGTTTCTTTCAACTTTTGGCACAGGACGTCTATGGAATCCTTTGCATCTTGCTGCGCCCCTTTTGCTGTCACTTTCCCTAGAGCCACCCTGGTTACCTGGTAATCAGCAGCTGTTACATCATCTTTAGTTTTGTCAGCTGAGGGAGTGGCAATCTCTGCGAACTTATCTCCTGAAGCATCCACCAAAACCCTTGAAACTGTTTTGGGTTTCTTGGCTGATCTCGCAGTAGAAGCCTTAAGTGAGCTGAAATCAAAGGCTGGTAGGGGTACAATCACTTTCCTCTTCCTCGGAGTTTGCTCGAGTAGCCATTGTGGTGTATCAGAGGAAACTGCCAATGTTGTAGTAACTGGTATTCTACTCTCAAGGGGAGCAGATTCTACTATTGGAGGGGGAACAGCAGTCAACGTGGTAGTAGGTGCAATGAATAGAGGCACAGGTTGTGGGGGAGTGTTGGTGATCACTTGGGTTCCAGCAGAGAGGGGTGAGAGCCCGGAGAAAATATTGGCCATGCTTGAAGAAGTGGATGGGGAATGAGGAGGCTGAAGTGGTTGTTGAGGGGGAGGCACAGATTCAGTTTCCAAAGCCTTGACTGCAAGAGATAAGGTCTCTCCCGTTGAGCAATCAGCAAATGGTGAAGTCAAGGGCTGACTTCCTCCTTCTTCCAAATTAATTTCTCCTATTTCTGGTGGTGTTGGTGATTCTGGCACATCCACCGTTTGAGCTGGAGAGATAATTGAAGAGATTGGTCTTTCTTTCCTCTTCTTGGGAATCTTGATTTTTATAGACCCCCCAGTAGATTCCTTGTCCTTCTTCTTTTTGGAGGGCCCCGCCTCAGAAGCAGCCAATTTTGGAAACTTGTCATCTTTAAAATTCATGCCCCAAGAAGAGAGCCATTTCTTTGTACGAGCCAAAATTAGGGCTGACCTATCGGTGATAGAGGCTTTCTCGCTGGCCGACCAATCAATAGGTGGAAAAATGTATCGATCTTCGTTAAGCCCATCATAGGACATATCCAACACACTTTCATTGTCGGTCGTGCCATCTGGCAAATCAGAAAGCTCCAGCGTCTGGATCTCATCAATAGTTAACCGACTATTATCTTTTCTGCGAACTGCAACTTCGTTACGCAGATCCACCCAGATATCCTCAATGTCGGGCCTGTGCAGATGTAGGGCTCCATAGGTTCTCAGCACTCCTCGGATGTCAAAACCATCCCGAGACTTCATATGCTTCTTTAATTTCTCCTGAAGTTCACATTCGACATTTTTGGCCTTAGCCACTGTCGAGCAAGTATATCTCCCAATGGAAATTGGGAAGGATACTGCTGCCTTATGCTTGCTCTGTTGGAATTTGTGAAAATCCAATAGTTGTCTGACCAATTCTATTAGTATCAATCTATCTCCAGGATAACGAGGCAGACGGAAAGGCTCTCCAGAGTACATGACCGTTCGAAGGTAGGTAAACTTCTTAAACTGTAAGAAGATACATCCCCATTTAGATACTTCAGCCCATGCCTCGTCTGAGACCCTTGTTTTTCTCAGCCCTGGATTCAGCTGGCAGATGTTCTCATAGAAAAAGGCGTCATTTATCCTCCTAAAATGATCCTTGGACCCCTTCTTAGTTATTTGAGGATAATACTTATAGACTGGATTTGTCGTTCTGCTTCCTTTAGTCTCTAGCCCGGGATAGCTCCTCATTCCAGCTGCTGCATAGGCTACATATGAGAACATATAAAACTTTCCGGTTGACAGGACCGTCGTCATCTGGGAATCAATTTCATCACTGATAAGGGTTCCCCAGTCAATCCCTTGCTTGTTCTTTTTGATGGTGACCATAAATTGGTACATCCATCCATGAAATAAATTTGATTCCGGCAAGCCAAAAACCCGGCTCAGCAGGGTGATAATGTCGTTGATTTCTTGTATGAAATCCGATCTAGGGATAGTTCTTGGAAATCTAGATATTACTGGTTTTGCCTTGACCAAGAACTTCTTATTGACATCCCTAATGCAATTTTCCTGGTTACTGTCCCAGGCCTTCTGAGCCGACTTGATATCTAGGGCCCCATACTCTTCAAAATTTGGTAGTTTCAGGAGATCATCAAAATAAGCTCCATCTAGTTTGATAACTACTTCACCAGCCTGATTCCTTACGGAACGAGAAGCTGAGTCGTAGCTGGATGCACACGCCAAAACAAACTCTGGACATTGGGCAGACATGGGGAAGCCTGCTGCAAGGGGCAAGCCACTGTTAGCTAAAGCCACCATCCATGGGGTTTGAGAAGAACTCTTTACCCTATTCCAAAAGTCGTCCATGTCTATGTTGCCCAGCTCAGTATCCCTGATGTCATAATTACAGTCGATATATGACGGGGGTTCTGGTTTCTTAAATTTGTATTTCATCCTGCTAGATTTTTCGGCCTTCTCCTGTGATGAACCAGGATCCGACATGAAGAATATTGGAAGGAGAAAGACTCGGAACTCCGGAGATGCTGTGCACACTGAAAAACCTGATTGACTGAATGCGTCGGAAGCAGAGGAGAACCCGACTCGCAGAAGAAGATATCGGAAAACTTAGTGAACCCGACAGGTCTGATATGTCAGAATCTTGGCGAAACCCGACACTTGCTTTCAATGGCAGAAACAGGAGGTGCCCGGCACCCACTGTTAATGACGGAACCTGAAGAAAACCCGGCGTCCACTGTTGATGGCGGAACTTAGGAGGTGCCCGGCACCCACTGTTGAGGTCGGAATGTTGAAAAACCCCGTCACTGCGAGCTTCCTTTGTATTTCAGACTTTTGAATCTGCAAAACAGCCTTCAAAATCCGGGAAACAAAAACAGAGTCTTTCCTTTGAATTTTCACATATAAAACATCCTTTCTTTTTGTGTTATTCATATTCCATACATCATGCAAGTAATTGGAATTTGGAAGGAACAGCACCAATTGATAGTCTCAAGAAGAAAATAAACCCTAAAAACCCAAAACCCTTTCCAAAACGACACAGAAAGAAGAAGGAAGAAAAACCCTCAACCACTGGCAAGAAATTGGAAAGAAAATACACGCAATCGATCCAGAAAAATCAAGAATAAAGAAGGAACGAAAAATACCTTCAATTCGAGACAGGTAAAATCGAAAACAAACGATCCAGTCTGGTAACGCGAGTTTGCGGGTTTTGGGAGCGGAAGAGCATGCGAAAAATCCACGAATTAAAAATATGAACGGTAAGAATGACGTGGAAATCCGGGTATTTATAGGAAAATCAGTAATAAATACACTTCAGCTCGGCACGTGCCACCTCACCAACCATTCGGCATGAATGCCACGTCAGTATGTTGGAGGAGTCCGAAAACCCGACACGAGGAGATTTAGTGCATTTCGGGTTTCGGGCTTCGGAAAACATGGAGCACCCAACATGTTTTGAATCATGAATGTTCCGATGCATTGAACTTCCGAAAACCTGATTTTAAAGGATTGAGCGGACTTCGGGAATCGGAGGACATGGCGCATAAAACATGTTTTGGATCATGAATATCCCGATGCTTTAGAGTTCCGAAAACCCGAAGACGAAGGATTGTCTTAACACAAGGCGGGTCTCGGGTTTCGGAAGTCACGCGACACAAAGCATGTTTTGGATCATGAATGTTCCGATGAGTTGAATTTCCGAAAACCCGATTACAAAGGATTGTCTCATTGCAAGGCGGGTCTCGGGTTTCGGAGGTCATAAGACATAAAGCATGTTAAAACTTATGTCAAGCTGTTAGTAACACCCGAAAACCCGATTTTCTCTAAAAGAGGTCATGATGCAAAATCACTTCAAAAATTTTGTAGGGGTTATCCGATCGTTTTCGTTGTGAACTCAAAACGGGGATAACACCCATCCTCTAATACCTTCTGTATGAAGTGATACCTCAACTAAATGTGTTTTGTTCTCGAACGAAAACACTGAGTTCTTTACCAAATGAATTACACTCTGACTGTCACTGAACAACCTTACAATCATCTTGCTCCTTTCCCAACTCATCCATCATGAACCTACTCATCCATATCATCTCCTTGCTAGCCTCTATAGCTGCAACATACTCTGCCTTTGTAGTAGACAAAGCCACAACCTTCTGCAATCTTGAAATCTAGCTAACTGCCATCCCACATACTGTGAAAATATATCTAGTAGTGCTCCTCCTTCCATCCATATCTCCATCCATATCCGAATCAACATAGCCACACAATGAAATATCTAAACCTCCATAGCATAACTACATGCTAGATGTCCATTTCAAGTACCTAAGTATCTGTTAGACCACTTTCCAATGCTCTTTACCTGGATTGACCATATATCTACTCACCACTCCCATTGCTTATGCAATATCTGGTCTAGTACAAACCATAACATACATGAGACTCCCAACTGTTGAAGCATATGTCACTTGTGTCATGTATTTGACCTCCTCTTGTGATGTACGACACTAATCTTTGCTCAATTTGAAGTGTTCGGCTAAAGGTGTACTAACAGGTTTTACATTCTGTATGTTGAACCTTTCTAACACCTTGTAGATATAATCCTCCTGAGAAAAATACAATTTCTTATTTTTCCTGTCTTTTTGTATTTGCATGCCAAGGATTCTTTTTGCAGCTCCTAAATCCTTCATGGAAAATGTGTGAGCTAGCTTTCCCTTAAGCTCACCAATGTCTTGCATACTAGATCCTGCAATAAACATATCATCCACATACAATAACAAAATAATATAGCTCCCATTTTCAAGCTTCTTGAAGTAAGAAAAATGTTTAGATTCACATCTCAAGTAACCATGCTCATGCATAAAACTATCAAACCTCATGTACCATTGCGTTAGAGCTTTCTTGAGCCCATATAGGCTCTTTTTCAACCTACATACTAATTTCTCCTTACCCTTGACTTCATACCCAAGCGGCTGTTGCATATAAATCTCTTCATCCAAATCACCATGAAGAAAAGCCGTTTTCACATCTAGTTGCTCTAAATGTAAATCCTCTACTACAACTAAGCTTAATACAGTATGAATAAAATTCATCTTAACAACTTGAGAAAATATTTCACCAAAATTAATACCTGATTTCTGTGTAAATCCTTTTACTACAAGCCTTGCCTTGTACCTTTTCTATCCACGCTCTTCTTCCTTGACCCTGTAAACCCACTTATTCTGCAATGTCCTCTTACCTGCTAGTAACTTAACTAAATCCCAAGTCTAGTTCTGTTTCAAGGATTCCATTTCCTCATCCATGCCATGCTCCCACTACATGTGGGTCTTAACCTATATTGCTTCTTCAAAACTTTCCAGTTCGCCATTATCAGTCAATAATAAAAAAAATAGAGAAGGTGTAAATCTTTTTGGAGGTTTACTTACCCTTTGTGACCTTCTCACAGGTGTTTGGGGTACCAGAGGCTCAATTTGAGCCTCTTGGAAATTAGTATCCACTTTTGATAATGACCATCAATTGTCACCTCCAACCGACGTCGGTTCTATTAACCGATACCGATTCAAATCCTCTATAACCGTCAGCAATTCATCTGACCGATGTCGGTCAGGGCCTGACCGACCACGGTTACTGTGTATTCCTGTAGGTTTTTGTTTCAAACCTGAGAGTTCATTTTCATTAATAAAATTCTCAATTTTATCATCCTTCAGTACCAAAATTTGATCCCTATAAATTCTCTTTTCATTCCATTCAACATCACGACTCCTAACAATATTAGAATTCTCTAAATCCCAAAAACGGAATCTGAAATCACTAGATCCATAACCAATAAAAGTGCATCTCTTGGATTTTACATCTAATTTTTTTCTATTTTCTTTATCAACATGCACAAAAGCTTCTGAACCAAAAACTTTAAGAAAAGAAAGCTCTACCTCTTTTCCGATCCAAGCTTCCTCTATTATTCCTCCATCTAGTGAACTTGAAGGACCACAGTTAATCAAATAAACTGTTGTATCAACTGCTTCTACCCAAAAATTTAAGGGAAATCTAGAATGTACCCTCATACTTCTAACACATTCCATGATTGTCATGTTCATTCTTTCTACAACACCATTCTCATGTGGTGTTCTTGGAACCGTTATTTCTCTACGTATCCCATTCATTGAACAATAATCATTGAAAGCATTGCTACAGTATTCACCACCATTGTATGATCTAAGGCACTTTAACTTTGAATTTGATTCATTCTCAACAAGGGATTTTCATCTTTTAAAAGTTTCAAAAACATCAGATTTATGTTTAATACAATAAACCCATACCTTTCTTATAGCATCATCAATGAAAGTGTACATAATGCTGGGATCCTCCAAGAGAAGCTACCTGAGTTGGTCCCCACACATCTGAGTGTACAAGCTCCAATTTTTGCTCCTTCTTAGCTGCCCCAAATTTGAGAAATCTCACTCTCTTTTACTTTCCAAATATACAATTCTCAAAGAAATCAAGATCTAAATCTTTCAAATATGATAACTTACCCTTAGCCTTTAAGATCTGCATTCATTTTTAACTCATATGAACCAATCGATTATGCCACACACATGCATCTGAATCTGAAGTAGATAATGTAGAAAAGGAATCAGTAATATAGGCAGATAAATATAACATTCCTACCTTCTTACCTCTTGCCACCACAAAAGCACCCTTGGTGACTTTCCAAGAGTCTCTTGTAAAAGTAACCATGCAACTAGATTCACCTAGTTGCCCTGCAGAAATAAGATTCCTCATGAGGCTTGGCCCATGCATCACATATTTCAATACCCATGTATTTCCATTCTTCAATTTTAGATGAACTTCCCCTTTTCTAGCAATACTGCAAGGTTCATCATCACCCAAATAAACATGCCCCATATTACCCTAGTCATAATTTCTAAAATAACCCTTATTAGGGGTTGCATGGAAAGAAGCTCCTTAATCTAAAACCCATGATTCAATTCTATTATCCAAAGAAAGAATAAGAGCATCTTGTATTACCTATGATGAAGGAAGATTCACCTCTTTACCTTTGTTTGGTTGTTGATTCTCTTTATCCTTTGACCAAAAATATTTCTTTGCATGTCCTTTCAACAAGTAATTCCCTTACATTTGGACTTGGATCTGCTATCCCTAGAATTTTATTTCCCATTACTCTTACTCTTAGATCTCTCCTTCTTCCTGCCCCTACTTTCTACATTCAAAGCATTTCCAGATGATGATTCCTCTGTACTCTTCCTGCAAATTTCTTCATTCAAGATTATACTAACCACATCATCAAACTTCAAAACATTATCAACAGATGTTGTATTACTAATAACCATTACCAAGTTATCCCAACTATCAGGCAAATAACATAAGAATAAAAGCTCTTTCACTTCATCATCAAACGGTATTGCAATTGATTTTAACTGATTTACTATAGTTCTGAAATCATTCAAATGAATAGATGCGGATTCACCTTCATGCATCTTAGAACTAAATAGTTTCTTCATCAAATAAAATTTATTTAAAGCACTAGGTTTTTCATATAAATTAGCAAGAGATTCCATTAACTCTACTGTAGAAGTCGCTTCTATTATATTAGAAGCCACGGATGCTACCAGGCTCAATCTTATAGATCCTAGAGCCTTTCTGTCAAGAATATACCATTCTTCATCAATCATCTTCGTAGGTCTAGACTTCTCATCCAACGGTAAATACAAATCTCTTTGATACAGATAATCCTCAATCTGCATCTTCCATAATTGATAATTTCAGCCATCAAACTTCTCTACCTTGTATTTTTTTTCTTCTTTCATTGCTGTAGTTCCCACTAAATTAGAAAACCCTCTGTGATTAAATCTGTCAGCACATAAAACCCTCAAACAAATCTCTGATACTAGTTGTTGGGGTTAGCACACCGGTTGTACAGATAATATATCAAATCTAAGCATACATGCAAATAAAAGTAGATATTCTACCCGAAGAATTGTGTAAAATAAGAAAAATAAATTAACACCAGATTTAACGTGGTTTACCCAATGTGGGCTACGCCCACCAAGAAACAAGCCAATCTATTATCCAAAGATTTGACAAGATATACAATTGAAGATTTACAATCTTCCGCACCTCTCAGATGTATAGTACTTTCTTCCTTCAAGCTTTCCTTCTTTTCACCAACAATGCTCTCTCTCACAATTATCTTGTAATTATGATTTACACACTTAAGTCTCCCTTCTAAACCTTAGCTTTTATGCTTATATAGTCATTTATAGACTTAGGGTACATAGTCATGCAACTAAAATCAATAAATCTATTTTAATGCTAAAAATAGATTGAATTCCTGAGAGTTGATTATAAACTCATCACACAGGTAACCAATTCCTACTTGTCTTGACAGATGCCAATCTGCCCTTAACCGATGCCGGTTATTGTGTTTTCTAGCAAGTTCCAATTGCACGCTAAAATGAAGTAATTGATCTCCACAACTCAACACGTCTCCACTATGGGGCAAAAGAAAAAAATTGAACCAGTCTCTTTGGACCCATTTCTCCAGAACGCTGCAATTTCTCAGGTATTTTATGATTTCAGTTGGCTAGAATTCATCAGGACATTTGTAGGCTTTGATGAAAATATTTTTGATGAGTTCCCGGTAAATTTTGAAGCCACCTTCTCATGCATTGGGGGAAAACAAGTAGAAATCAATAGTCGGGTTGTTTTTGAACAATCTGGGTTACCAAATTTTATTCTCCAAGTTATGATAAATGTTTCTCTTAAGAACCTAATTCCCTTGTTTCATGAGGATGGTGAAGCTTTTCCAGAGCTAATCCTCACCTCCAATGGGGTTTAGAAGGGGATTAAGAGAGAAAATATCCCTAGAATTTAGAAAGAAGTAGCTAAATGGGTCAATAGATACTTCATTTGTGACAGACAACTGTCTATTCTTGGAGGGGACTCACTTAAAATTATAATTCGTTTAAAGAATGGTTGTACAAACCCCACACTTAGGGTCAATTTACTTGAATATTTAGCTAATACAGTCATCAAGGTCAGACAAAAATATAAGAATGGGTGTGGTAAGGTAGTGCTTAAACATCCAGGGCTTATTCAATTGCTCTGCTCGCATTAATTTTTCTACAGTCCAAAGAGAGGGATCAAACAGATAAGTGTGGGGGAGGGTTCCTGACCAATGAAAATAAAAAAGGGGCTATCTTCTATTATTTGACCCAAGCTTAAGTCAAGCTCTCTCCCTTTAAAGGAGAATGTGGAGAAACCCAATAGTCAGGGGAGTCCATCTTCTACACCTTACAATTCTAAGGATAAGAGCACTTTTCCACTTTTTTATTCTATTTTGTTAAGGCCAAGGTGGTCATGTACCTTGTATAGACCTAGAAGTTCTGGTCTGGAAGTTTTGAGGATGATTCTACTCACATTTGGGAAGAAAAGGAAAGGGTCGGTATCTTGATTGTCCCTTCTAACCAATCTTAGGACGTTGCATTCACCACAGCTATCCCTTCCACATAGAGCTCCGATATGTTTGCATCTTTGGAAATCCACTCAATAACTCTGAAAATACCCTCAGTACCTGAAACTTAGACCTCAACTCTAGAACCGGTTGCGATGGAGACTTGCATCCATGGATTTCATGAAGGTGATGTACCAAGGTGTTATTTGGCAGAAATTACATCTCTTAAGGAAAAATTGAAAGGTTTGCAAGAAACAAATTTATATTTACAAACTGCATTCATGCATAGAACGGTAGAAAAAGTTATAGAAATTACTGTTTTACAGGTAGAAGTTAACAACCTTTAAGGACAAAAATATATAGACCTTAGAGTTTTGGCTGATTTCAATTAATTATCTCTTCAAAATAAAGAATTAAAAAAGGAAAACAAGAAATTAAATTAAGGCCACAAAAATGAGAAAAGGAAGTTACAATCTCTTTTGGAATCTGTTTTTCCTTTGGTCTGTAAACACCTGACCTGTAGGAATCCTTATTCTACCTATAGTATGTTTTTTCAAGATTTTTTTACTCTTGGAAGTTATTGAGACTGTGTAGTCAAGAAACTTATGAAGCTCTTGATGGTAATACCTTTCTGTCAACTTATCAAGACAATCCCCCTGACATATAGAATCATCTATGTAAATTCTACCTCCATAATATGCTAGTCACCAATGTTCCTAACTTATTTATTAACCTGTTCGTGGTAGATTTTCATTTAAAAGCATTTAAGTCACTACTTAGGAATCAAATTGTGTGGGGAGAACAAATGAACATTTTAAATCAAACAACTTGTATAATTGGTTTCTACATGAGGCCTACTCATCACAATGATGTGGCCATGAGAAAGAATTTCAGTTCTCTTTACTATCAGGTTGGTATTGGGGATAATACTTCAAAATTTATACTGAAATGTGTGCAGGATTTTGAGGCCTATAGTCAGTAGTCTTTTGGGGCAGCAAGGTAGGCTTGTGACAGAACATGGGATACTTTGAGTTTACCCTTGAAAAGGAGATAGGTTATCCCTCCTCAAAATTTAAGTTTGAGTATATGATGAGGTGACACACTCATCACAATATTTTGGCAACTATCAAAAAAGAATGAAAAGCAATACAATGACGAATGGGTAAGACTGCAGGTGAGGCCACCTCTTCTCCTGAGTCCAACTACAACCTAGAAAAATAATGCTACCCAGTCACATGATAGTTTCACATCTTGGGTGGAATTAATTTCAAACACTTAGGGATGTAAAGGAACCAGAAAGCAATATGCCGATCAATTTGAGGAGTATGACATGGATCAACAGCTTGGCCAAAGGGCAGGACAAAGATGAGTTATAGTGGGACATGCATCAGGTAAGTGCAAGGGAGATGATGAGTACATTATTTGACTAATTTATATCATTTATATGATTATTAATTTGTCATTTAAACATAATTTACTAGTGCATGGGGATGCTTTATATGGTTATATCTTAGCGATTTTAATGCATTCTCCTTTCTCTTGTTCATGTAACTTGTTAAAACGTATAAATTCCTATTAATTTCCTTTGTAAGAGAAATGTGGTAATGTGAATAGGATAATAATGAACATTTACTACTAGTTTTGGAGTGTTGTTAAGGAGCCCGAGTCTGGAGTTGGTATGTAGTTGTGGAGGAATTTTTCCATTAACGGCCTATAAACATGGGTCTTGTTTCTAGCAAGTTCTGTAGGATTTTATGAACCTCAATCAAATGTTGTTAGTGGAAGAAATTTGCACCTATAATTTTGGCATGATATGTAACTGACTGTGTCTATATAAAGACATATTCTTGAGGAGTAATGTATTAGTTGGATAATATTGATAATCTACAATATAGTTCGTAACAATTAGTATTTACTTTTGAAATGCACTGAATATGTCATAGAACTTATTTGAATCAATATAAGTGGATATTGTTCTGAGTATCTCGTGTTGTTAAGATCACCTCTGTCCCAAGGAAGAGCAAGGAACCATTTGACCAAGGCGATTGTAGACAATTTACGTTCATGCATGAATGTGGTTTTTTGATAAGTCATAATTCATTTGTTTCCTTTGTTGTAATTTCTATTGAGAGTGTTTGTTTCCTTTATTGCAATTTCCATTTAGAGTTTTTATTTCCTTTATTGCAATTTCCATTCATATTTTTTTGTTTGAATTATGTAAATTCAATTTCAAGTGTGTGTTATTTGAATTCAGTTAGATTAATTTACTGTGTGCATTATAATTCTAGTAAATTATTTCTAGTAAATGCATTTCAGTACAACAATGTCATTTTTGTAGCTTAGAATTACGTTTCCATAGATTAGAAAAAAATGAAGGGAGATGTAATAGAAAAAACCCCCAAAGAAAGACCATAACTAATTATATAGAGATTCATTGCATATAGCCTTGGACACAAAGCGCTTGTTTTATAATGACACTAGTAGAAGAACCTGTTAGTTAAATGATTGATGAATACAACGACCAAACAATTCTTATTTCAATGGTATTAGCTTTTGTGATGCATTAATGTTAGATCTATTAGTTGCATATTTTACCTCTTTATATAAGTGAATGTACTTCTTCTTTTGCAAATCATCCTCCATTAATGGCGAAACCTTCCCACAAATCTCACATAAAGGAGGGGCTTGGCACTTGCATGTTCCTTGGGTGAGTGCCCAGTACCCGTTGGGTGATAGGCCGATGCGTTTGGGGTAAAGGTATTAAGGGTAAATAAATGACTACATCTTTGTTCCATTTCTGGGACCTCTTTTCAAATTTGTTGTGATAATGGTGCATGATGATTGAGTGCTTGACCTTGGACAATGTTGAAGCATGGGTTAAAAGGATGGAGGATGAGTTTGCTCAGAGATTTAGTACTGGACCTAAGTTTGATGTACATAAATGGGTAGAAGAACATATGTATCATGAGATGTATGAGACCTTCTTTTGTTGCTTTCTAGTGGAGTTTTTTGAATGGCTTTTGTCATATGCATATAGATCAAGATGGTACTATAAACCTTACGTATGGACCCAAGAGGAGTATCAGAGGCTACACGATGCTGATCTAACTTGGACACATATTGTTGATCATTGGTAGAGTAGAGTGTTAACAAGTTACACCTTATAGTATGCGATTTCCATGTATTCATGTCCAAAGATTATTGAGTTTGAGTTTTTGAGGGAGCCAAGAGGATCATTCTTGCATGTTATCCCTTTAGCTATAAGGATATTGATCATTACACTAAGTTTGGATACATTTCCTATGGATGGCTAAGCTTCTTCTGAGTAATAGGTGAGAATCTAGGGTGGAGGAAGATGGTTGACCTTGCTGCTGAAAAGGAGAGGGAAGAGAGACGACTCAAGTATAATGAAGCTTATGAGAGGGAGTTATATAGACAACACAAAGTTGTAGGAGTGATGGATTTATGGAGGCAGACGTTGCGGGAAGGAATTGAGGTTCACACGAAGGATGTGGAGCCTAAGCAGTCTATGTTACCCCATCTTGGAAAGTGTGTGAGAGAGATTCCTTTAGTTTCTGATGAGAGCTCATCACTTGGAGAGAGGAGAGCCACCGAAACACATTTGAATGCACCTGGTGATAAACCCTTGGTGCTTATTTTTCCAAATCCATAGATTAGTATTGCTAACCTAATTTTTACTGGTGGGAGTAACCGATCGTCACCTAGGAGGTATAACTTTTCATTTGGCACATCTATGGCTGCACAATCATTTCCTATGTTTAGAGGTATATTTTATGGAGCAACATTTGGGAAAATTAAGGGTATATAAAGCTTGGGTATCACGTCTAGAAGCGACATGGGAAACACATCTGTTAGTGGTAAAATATTATAGACTATTGGCACATAATTTAGTGTGACATTGGGGACACAAGGTGTGACCACTTCGAGACCTTTACCAACTACGAGAGGTGGATCTAGTGGACCTCGAGGATCTAGTGGGTCAGGAGGGACAGGTGGTGGTGGATCTAGTGGATCTGGTGGTGGAGGAAACAATAGAGGAAATCAAGGTTCTAGATAAGGTGGAAAAATGCCTCAACCAACTCAATAAGTATTATATGAAATGTCTTTACATCTACCAGATTACAAAGGTTTTGAGGATGCTACATAGTATGTACACAAATGTGAGCTGCTATGGTGCACGAAGGTGATCACTACTCTTGAATGGAAGGTAAGTCATTTTACAAAAATGTTGTAGGGATGCGTGCATAGTTGGTACCGTAATTATGACCCCCACTAGATAGTCGTAGATTATATCATGTTAAGTAATAACTTCTTAGTTGAATTTCATATTCTTGATTTTGAACAAAAGATCATTAGCACGCTAAAGGAAATTTAAAAATTTATAGCAGAGAGTGCGCGGGAGTATGAAACTCATTTTAAAAATCTCTTATCAAAACTGGTGTATGATATTCATCCTTATCAGCACACACAGTGGTTCATTAGAAGACTAATAATGCCTTTCAGAAGAATGTTGTGACATAAGAATTTCACAGACCCATGCAAGGCCTTGGAGGCTACCCTGTGTGCTGAGGATGTAGGAAGCGTGGATACAAGTGTTAGCCCTTTTATTGAAGCTTAGATTGCTATAATGGCCAAGTAGCTAGAGAAGCTATCTATGAACTTAGTGCATGAGACTCATAGTGGCCAATGGTGCATGGATTTTGAGGTAGAGGGGCACACGGAGGAAAATGTTCCTCAGAGATTGGTATGTGCCATGACAATAGACTGTGAGATTTTCCACGGAGATCATGATGCAAGTAGGTGTCTTCTACTGCATCATGCAACCCATAAGAATGTGTCTCGCTATTGCAATATTTTTACCTCTACTACTCATGACACAAAGGATTGTAGATTGATTGACTAAATACATGATGCTACTGATATTGGTGTGTGACAGACCAAAATTGTGAATAATTCCAAGGACAATGGTCATCACTATGAAGGGAGCACAGATGGAGGAGCTTATGGAAGAGGATTTCATAGGGGATTTAGAGGCTGTAGCAACTGCAGAGGTAGAAGAAGTTAGTTCTTATGTGGGAATTGTTACAATTTTTGGTCTACGCAGCACTATACGCGTGAATGTCCTGACCTACTACATTTCTCTAGGTGTGGAAAGAAGCACAAGTATGAGGAGTTCCTAGAGCTATTTGAACATATGAGACAACAACACTGAAGATATAAAGGCACCAATATGGTTGACTTACAATGGATGCCAAGGGTAGCGCATGAGTCAGAATTAGAAAATATAATAATGACGATGCGAGCTGAGGTTGTGCGTGATAGGGAGATACCAAAGTATAAATCGTTGATTACAAGAGAAGAGGTGGGATATGGGAAGTATCTGGAACCTACCCATCAGAAAGAAGTCTATCAAGAGACCATGGACATAGTGTTGTCACCAAATCACTGCACCCTTTGAATGGCCAGGACGTGAATAGGACGTTCGGTGTGATTGGGACACATGGGATCACCTCTCAAGCTGTGGGACTTGGGCTCGAGGAAAACCTCCAGAGAAGGCCAGCTTCCTCTTCCTAAACTAAGTGTTGTACTACTCCTAGTGTAACAAAAATGATTATCTAGTCCTATGCTAACATTTTCATGGGGTTTTAGGGAAAGAGATTTACAGAAATGAAACTATACTAGGGATGGTGATGCACCAAATAAAGGGTGTCTTCCAGACTCAGGAAGGGTTAATTTGAAGAGGGTGTGTGCACCACAGGTCAACTTCACCTACTGCAACTTAGAGAGGGTACAGGATACCACAAACTAAGAGACACATGTTCCCTTTGTTAAACTTTATCAGACCGAGAAATATACCAGTTTCCCAGTGAAGAAGGATGAACTCAAGAAGGGTGAACATACACCACAACTCAACTGCATGAAATACTCCACCACTCGATAAGCACAGAACTCCAAGAACCTGCAATAGAAACTTAAACTTGCACAGTGTACCTGCAAGTACGAGAAAGGCACAAAGAAGCATAAAAGGATGAAAGGACCGAGATTAGTCACAAAACACACACTTTTATTGCTTCAATAACATGCACAATGCATCATACATTCAGAAGAGGCAATAGTTGCCATTACAGTCTTGAAGAGGAGGCTTGAAAGTTCTCTCAACACACAAGAACAACTTGCAGAAGAGAGAGGACTCTTGAAAAGTATACACTCACCTAAGATATCTAACTGTCCAACTTGTCTGAACTGTTGGAACCCTTTGAAATGAGCTTCCAACTTACATTTATAGAAGAATATGTGAGAAAGAAGAGGAAAGGTCATAATTACATTCCTAAATTGAAGGCCCATGATGTATTTATTACAGTTAGTTGAACCACCTGAGAAGGTTCCATCATGGGTCATTAATTGCCTAATGACCTAGTCTTCTCAATTAATTAAAAGAATATTTAAATAAAATATTTAAATAATAATAATAAATATTATTATTAAAATATTTAAATAAAAATATTAATTTAATTAACATAATGTTGGGACCCCCCCATTGACCCATTTGACTTGAAGAGGAGGGGGGTCCATGTGGATAGAGTCTGCACAAATCTCAACTCGGTGAGCTTCGAATCCTCTAACTCGGTGTTGCAATTGATTTTGAACCCCACACCAACTCTTTCCTTGCTTGGCAATCGGGCTCTTTTGCATTGAGTCCTTCGAATGGTGAGCTATCAAACTCGTTTCTTATCATTTTCCTCTGTTAACTCGAAGCCATTTATGCATTCCATGTTCAAACTTCATGAAACATCACCACGAACTCCCTGCGAAGTCACCGAGCTCTTCATCCAGCAAACGATCTTACCTTTCCTGGGCTCAAACTCACTTGAACGTACCGAGCTTAACCCAACATTTCTAAAAAGAATGGTTTTACCACAATGCTCACGGTTCTTCCTTATCATATAACACTTGTAGTAAGAATTTTTTAGCTTGCCATAATAAGCACAATTGTACCTTCCAAACGATGAGAAAATGCCATTACTAATAAAGACCTAATGCTGCCATGATGATGACCCAGGCTCATGCCCATAACATGTCGATAGACACCCTTAAGACTGATTTTTTGGACAAAGAGCCCTTCGGTATTTTGGTAGTGCACTTAGCAATTTTGGCTCCAATCAACAATTATGCCACTATTGGGATCTTAGTATGGCATATGTAGCTGTGAGCTACACAATATACTCATTTTTCCAGAAACTAAAAAGATCCTTTATGTTACAATTTGCAACACATAAAATAAGCCCTTCAAAAAATACGTTGAACAACTGGGGCAACCAAAAGGACCTTGGAAAAATGTACAGGTAACAACCATATGAATTCTTCCTTAGTCGTGGATAAAAGCTAATAGAAATAAGCTAGATAAAATTAGCTTGAAACTACAGTATAATCGTTCATTGTTAAAAACAAGTTTCTCTGAACCTGGTAAAAGAATATTTTTATTGTCTGATTGGACGTACATAATGGAAGGGTATAAATATTGTCTACTACCCACAGAGTTTCTCAAAGAGACCATTTACAAGTAACAAGGATGTAGCATGCAAAACGACCGACCAGGTATTTTCAGAGTTGACCTTCACATTCAATTCGTTTCTAGGAGAAAAATGCTGAGCAATATGAATCGTTTCATTCTGCACCGTAATAAACCTTCATCTCCTGACTCAGGAAAATTTATGAAGCCTTGAATAGACGTGACTCCAATCCATCGTATACGGCAGTGAATATTTGTTTCCTAGCTGTCTGCTTGAAGCGCTAAAAAGGCTTCCACTAATGCTGCAACATGCATGTGCCTCTGTGTGTTTGATCATGTTGCGGCGACCACCGATCCCTCAGAACTGTACAAAGGATGAGGAGAAGGTCATGGAGCTATCTTAGCCGATTCAAAATCTAAAAGTTTAGTGGAATCCTAACAAGGGCGGATCTGTATGAAAGGATACACTTTCTTGTATGATCTATGAAACCCAATCCACAGTCCATGCAACACGCATCCTTTGATCTCCATGCAATCACCGCTCCACTCGGCGTTTGACTCATTCCTCCAACTTGGCGTCATTTTTGACTTGCACAACATGCTCTGATCCTATTTACACGGCCCGTGCGGAATCTCTCGGTTATGAATTACCATCGTCAAATACTCGACGCTTGGCAGTTTGATCGAGATTTCTCCCCTACACGGAAGTTTGAACATGGTTTTCCATCCCAATATTTCCATTGGCATGCTGCTCCCTGAATCTCCACCATGCCCGCATGAGTGATTTCTTCCTTGGCTTGCCATCTCACAAAAACCCATGCTTGGCATTCCTAGCTCCGAATTCCCACATAACGGCTTGGCCAAATTAATCCACGGGCCCCGACCTCAGCTTCGCCACGCAATCTTGGCAAGATAGTGGAAATCATCGTTTCCCATGCTTGGGATTACCTACCAATGACTTGCCATGATCATTCTCCTGATTTTTCCTCCTGCCATTTTTGATTCATCAGATTTGAGGATAACATTAATAAACTCTCAGTGCAAACATTTCAGCTGTAGCTTGTAAGGTGTGATAATTTCAACAGAAACCTTTATGCCTGCCAATCTAGTGACTTGTTGAAGATGCTCATATAATTGCAAAGCAAATTGTGCCTCATGAATATTCTGATATGAAACAGTCCCACCTCTATGAGATTCACTTCCATGAGTTACATCGTAAAACAAGTAAGATCTCGATAGAGAGTCTTTGTAATAAATTTCCTCAGGTCTCCTGGTAACACTCTCACTGTTACTTAATCGATTTTCATAAAAATATCTTGAAGGAAAATCCCAAATTTGAGGATGCATTCGATGCTGATCAGATAACAACATAGTTGGACAACCTTGCTTGCTCAAAAACACTTCTACTATATTGCAACATGCTTGTGCATCGAATGCTCGGCCGCTTTGAGTGTAGAACTGAAATTCTCCTAGGAAAGTGCCGTGAGGAAGTAATTGGCTATACTCAGCAGCTACAGGGTAGAGAAGTCTTATCTGTAGAAAATGAGTTCAATGCCTCCAGAGATTTCAGTCGATTGCAACAGTTTCCGCAGTTGGTGATCCCAAGGAACTGGCATTGGTGTTGATCCTGATGTTCTAGTTGCATGCGACCACAGTCGTGATCAGTTGTTGTAAAATCTTGCCGCTGTAGTAGAAGACCGAGATAAAGTTTTAGTTGAGTTGTCTCGCCTTTTCATTTTGGAAATTCTCTTCCATGGAAGAAGCTCGACCAAATCTTGAGGCAGCTATTGTCTCCATCGAGTCATTAAAACTGAATTCATATTCCAACAAGGAAGCATCAATCTCTCCATGTTGAACCAAAGGTTAAACTGGATCGAACTCATCATTTCTCTGCCTCAATGAGCCAACCATCGAAACATCCTCCGCTCCTATCGAGATTCCTTTACGACAAGAGCAAACTCAATTACTGAGCTTACATTTCCTACTCATAAACTCGTCCACTAAGGCTTGTGATTTGAGTTATGACCGAGTTAGGACAAGGCACGAGCTGGGACTCTGAGGAGTCGTCTCTTTATTCCTGATTTGACACTGTTGATCAGAAGTGAAATCCCTCTATGTGACCAACCAAAAGTGATTGAAGCAGATCGTGGGACCACATAAGTTGAACCATCTTTTCCATTATTTTTCCATGTGCGTAAAATTGGATAACATTTTTTGGCACGCCCGGTGGGACAGAGTTGGTACTTCTCTTCTCACTTACACAAGTCAAAGTACCTAGCGACTCTATATCTCTGGATTCCAAATCTCAGTGCAGTAACTTATGCGAAGAATTCAGACAAGAGCTTCTTCAAAGAAAGGAAAGTATCAGCATATCAAACTTTCCTTGTCTCCTCCAAAGAGAAGCAGAAGAGGCATTTCCACATCCCCAGTTGCAGATTTACCTAGTAGGGGTCATTCAACTCCTCCTTACGGAAGATTTCCTCCACCCAGGAACAATCAACCTTTCGTTGTTATGGCGAGGAACCAAGTTTTTCCCCCTTTCAAATCAAGCAGTCCTCTCATGTTGGCTCAACATGACCCGATACCTATTGCGGCACTCAAAATTTTACCCTTCTACATGGGGGAAACTCACGTTACTCCAGTGGAGCATATGTTTGATGTAGCCAGCATCTGTGCAGTACATAATATCACCAAAGACAACGTTGTAGTTAGACTTCTTGCTACCTCTTTCAAGGGAAAAGCGCTTCAATGGTTTCGCGGGTTAGGTGTTGGCACTATAACCACTTGGGACGAGTTGGGAGAAAAGCTATGTAAACAATTTGAAGACAAAAGTGATCACCTATCACTTTTGGAACAACTTACTACCATAAAGAGAGCTTCCCAAGAATACATGAGTGATTTCAACTTCCGATTCCACAGAACTTGGAATAGGATTCCGGTGCTCGTAAAGCCTTCTGTGCATAATGCATTCTTGTACTATTTGCGAGCCTTGAATAGCGATGTAGCAGTTATGATGTAGTCCATGGGAGGGACTACACTTCCTGATGCTTACAAAGTTGCCATAAGTGCAGAGAATTCTTTGATTCAGGCTAGAAAGATAGCTCCACGACCACCAATGCCCTTTTCTCCAGATCTTACGAATCATCAGCCTATCATTGCTCCTATTCCAGTAGACTCCAGGAAACCATCTCAATGTTCCTGTGCCTCTTCAAATGACCTATTTGAAGTCAAGTCACTACTGCAAAATTTTGGAAATGAGCTCGTTGCACTCAAAAGGCAACAATTTCAATACAATCTTCCGTATTAGCCATAAAATCAGCAGTATCAAGCTAACCGTTCTCCTTTTCAAGGGAACAATCAGCCTCAAAATAAAACTACAAGTCAAGTTGCAAATGTCAGGCCCTTGAACTTTCAGAACCCTCTTGCAACTAGCTCATCTAGAGCTATAGTACCTGTTCAAAATAATCTAGTTCAAGACTATGAATGGTGTTATCCTTGCTCTCAACCTCACAATCAAAATCTTTGTCCCAATGGAGTTCTTAGCCAGACCCTTATGGTTCAAAGTGTATCTTCCCCTTCAGAGTTAACAAACAATTCATCTATGCAAGAAGCAGTAGATCAACCGCAGGCACCTGAAGAATCCACTTTGCTAAACTGGCAAGAAGAAGATTTTTGCGGATTGAATATAGATTCTTCATCAGTGGTAGCAAACACTCATTCCAAAAAGAGAGCAATGGAGCCTCAACCTCTCGAAGCTGATCTAGCATCCACTTCTCAACCTGGGTTTCAAATGGCAGTTGATAAAAATGCGGGAAAGAAATCACTAGAAACATCGGCTAGCCACGCCACAGGGAAAGATGGTTCTCCAGGCATCACAGTACCCAACAAACATTTTCCAAAGGAGGACCCCAATGCCCAAAAAAGTGTCATCAAATTTGGAGCGATTCCCTTCAGCATAGTAGAACAAATGAAGAAAACCAATCTGAGTGTTACCATGTGGGACGCACTCTCGATCCCTTCCCAAAGAAACCTGTTGCGAGAAGCTCTGAACAGTTTTAGTACAACCAGCAGATCACCAAGCCATGGAGTGACAAATGCTACAAATTTGTGTCAACCAGAAGGGAAAATCATTCCTACGGCAAACAAACCACCGCCATTCTACATTTCCCTGATCATTGGCGACCACCTGGTACATAATTGCATGATCGATTCTGGTGCCAGTAGCTCTGTCATGCCGAAACAAATTGCAGATGTACTAGGCATACAATATGTGCCAGTTACAAGAGGGGTTGTTTAGCTAGATGGCACGGCTGTTAAGACTGTTGGGGTTATCAAAGGACTTCAACTTACCATTCATGCATGCCCAAGTTTGTCATTAACCCAAGACATATCAGTCATTGATCTCCCTCCTCTCTTTGCCATCTGCCTATCACGGGATTTCACTGCCAAGATGGGCAGTTACCTATCAGCCGATTGGTCACATATGATTCTCAGGACTCGATACGGAACCAAAGTAACTATAAGGGTAGAACCAATCTACCATAATCATGTAGAACCCTACACTGCTAGTCCCATAAATGGAAATTACACCATCGGCGATCTCGAAGAGGAAGATGCCGATCATGAACCAACCACCCTTGTTGAAGAAGTCCCTGATACTTTTCTAGATGAAGTAAGTAGAGATCATCAGTACGATCCCTACACTGATGTATTGGTAGAAGAAGAAACTGGTTTGCTGGTATTGGAAGAAACAGGATTAGGTACTTACTATATCCATGAAGAAGATGCGATCATACCACAACTTGTCAAAACACCAAGTGATTCTAAAGGATTGTGGCAATTGTTCTTCGATGGCTCAAGAAGTAAGAATGGATCCGGTGCTGGTGTTATGTTAATTTCTCTAGAGGGAGATAAGTACTTCTCATCTTTCTGGTTGCAGTTCAGTTGCACTAACAATGTTGCTGAATACGAGGCTCTTGTGCAAGGAATTCAGCTAGCCCAAAGGAAGGGAATCAAGGCCCTGACTATTTTTGGAGATAGTGAGTTAGTTATTCATCAAGTTTCGGCACATAGTGCATCTAAAAATGACCTTTTAAGATCATATAAGAATCGAGTCTAGGACCTGATTGAAGATTTTGAAGCTTTTGGAATCCATGCAATCCCTAGAGATCAAAATCAAGATGCAGATAGGCTTGCTACAATTGGTTCACAATACAACATACCAGTTGATATCATGAAATAAGGGCAGTAATTTTTTAAAATGGTGGTTCGACCAGCAGTCCCTGATAATGTGAGTAGTTGGCAAGTGTTTGATAGTGACAAACAAATTGTCCTCTTCCTACAAGAAGAGGCGGAGTTTGCTACAAAGAATCAAGATAAGTTGCAAGAGTCATATGGTGAGAAAATTATCCAATTGAAAAGCAACAAGTTACCAATAGGTTTAGTCACTTTGGAATCCATTTTCAATTCAGATGACCAAGCCACAAGACAAAGCCCTAACATGGTGGTCAGAGAAGAATATTTTGAGGAAGTTGAAGTATCAAATGAAAAATTTCTTAAGATCAGAAAAGTGTGTACTTCTGAAGAGAAATAAGCTTTCATCAAACTTTGTCAAGAATATCATGACATCTTTGCATGGAGCTATAAAGATTTGCATGGTTTTGATCCAAGTCTAGCACAACATACCATCGAACTGGATCCTAATGCTAAGCCAGTTCGTCAGAAACAGAGACCAATTAATCCCAAAATTGAGCCACTAATGAGAAAGGAGCTAACCAAGCTCATCGAGGCCTGTATAATTTTTCCCATCAAGCATTCCTAATGGGTAGCCAATTTGGTGCTCGTGAGGAAGAAGAACAGAGAGATCCGGTTATGCGTAGATTTCAGGGATTTGAATCGTGCATCATTAAAAGACCATTATCCTCTTCCATCAATGGAGCGGATCCTTCAAATGGTGGTAGGAGCTCAAATATTTTCTTTGCTCAATGGATATTCAGGTTACAATCAAATCCTAGTCCAAGAATTTGACCAATTCAAAACGGCTTTCACTACCAAGTGGGGCACGTATGCCTACAATAAAATGCCATTCGGATTGTCCAATGCCGGGGCTACTTTCCAAAGAGCCATGGACATGGCATTTAAGGGACTAATCAACGATATTATTTTAGTTTACCTTGATGATATAACTATATACTCTAAGCATGCAGAAGATCACATCACGCATCTAAGGAAAGTTTTCCAAAGGTGTAGGGAATTTGGGGTTTCACTTAACCCCAAGAAATGTATTTTCACAGTGCACGAGGGAAAATTGTTGGGGCATGTGGTTTCAGTAGAAGGATTATCAATCGATCCATCCAGGATTCATTCAATTATGTCCTTATCTCTCCCAAGTCACAAGAAGGGCCTCCAGAGTTTTCTGGGAACCATAAATTTCGTGTGGAGATTCATCCCTCAATTCGTGACATTGGCTAAACCACTGACAACCATGCTAAAGAAAAACATGCCATTCTCATGGACAAAGGAAGGACGAGAAAGTTTTGAAGCTATCAAAATAGCCATTTCTCAAGCTCCCACGCTTGTGAACCCCAGGTTTGACAAAGATTTTATCCTTTATGCTTTTGCAGGTCAAGAGAGCATTTCAGGGATCCTCACCCAACAAAACAACAACCTGATGGAGCAACCAATCACTTTCTTTAGTCAATCCCTCAAAGAATATGAGTTCAAATACTCATTCATTGAAAAGCAAGTCTTTGCGGTTATTCGAGCTTTGAAGAAATTCAAGCACATGTTGTCCAACAACAAGATTCATCTGATGGTGTCTCATCCAGGTGTCAAGGAGTTTTTGCTGAATAAAGAAATGAATGAAAAGTGTGCTGGATGGATCACGAAGGTAATGGAGTATGATGTGCACATCAAAGTCACGAAACTTGTCAGAGGTAAGGGTTTATGTCAGCAACTTGCAACAGACATGGAATCAAAAAGTAATGAGGACGTGACACTCCTAAATACTGATGAGGATGTTGATCAAGCTGACTGGTTATCCAAAATGAAGAATTTCATCTTCTCAGGAGCATACCCGAAAAACATGGATAAAAACCAAGGTGAACTTTCCGTCTTCAATCTATCCCATATGTTTTGGTAGATAGCATTTTGTTTCAAAAATATTTGAGCGGCATCGTCCTTCGGTGCATAGGAACGAAACAGGTAAGTAAGATACTAGAAGAATTTCATAATGGCCTATTTGGAGGACATTATTCTGCACAAAAAATAGCTACCAAGATCATGCGAGCTGGCTACTATTGGCCAGATTTATTCAAGGATGCCCATCTCTGGGTAAGGAAATGTAAGGAATGTGCCCTTTTCACAGGTAAGCAGAAGCTGGCAGCTCTTCCATTGCATCCAATTCAAGTGGATCAACCCTTTGTTCAATGGGGGTTGGATTTCATCAGAAAGATTAATCCTCCATCCAGTGATGGACATAAGTGGGTCCTTACCGCAACAGACTATTTTACTCGATGGACAGAGGCGGTAGCATTAAAAGAGAGCAATGAAAAGGCAGTTCTAGATTTTTTGGAGGGTATAATGACGAGGTTCGGTGTTCCGTTTACAGTCATTTCAGACAATGCGCTGGCTTTTCTTGGTATGAAATTGAGTGAATGGGCTGTTAAAAATGGGGTATACCTCAAAACTTCGTCCAATTACTATCCTCAAGGAAATGGATTGGCTGAGTCTAGCAACAAAAACCTCATAAGGATTATTAAGCGCACAATGGAGACTAACAAGAGGACTTGGCATACACAGCTTAAGACTGCCTTATGGGCAGATCGGATCACACCTAAAAGGGCCATCGGAAATTCTCCTTTCGTTCTTGTATATGGAAGAGAGAAAAAACTCCCACTCTCATTGGATTTACCTTCTTTGGAGTTAGCTCATCAACTTGAAGTTATAGAGAGTGATCCTCTGATAGTAAGGTTTGTTGAACTCATGGAGTTAGAGGAAGTACAAGACAAGGCTATGAAAACTTTGGAGTAGCATCAGGCTCAAGTTAAGAAATCTTTTGACAAGAAGGCATCCGACAGGCATTTTCAAGAGGGAGATTTAGTTCTCAAATGGGATGAAGACAGGGCCAAACCAGGCAGTCATGCCAAGTTTGACGCTCTCTGGAGTGGGCCATACATCATCACAAGTTGCAAAGAGGTAAATTCATTCTGTCTATCTAGGCTCAATGGAGAAGAACTACCCATTCACGTGAATGGGATACATCTCAAAGCTTGTTTTTGAGAAGCGTTCCCCCCTTGTACAGTTAAATTAGGTGTTTTCCTCTAAGTGCTTATGCACATTGTTGTGTGTTGTTGTTTTGCTTTCCTTGTTGTTGTGTTTTGTGTTGTTCTGCACATTGTTTCATCATTGGAAGGTGTCAAGGAGAAGAAGGTTCAAGGTTTCCATAAGAGTTTCAAAATCTACTTCATTCAAAATTTTGCAGTGCTCCATGGATGTCAAGCATTCAACCGATTCAGTATACTTCATTCTTAGCATTCTAGGGAGGTCCAGGATATCAACAATGCTTAAGGGGATTTCGGGATGTGTCAAAGAAAATCATACTACTTTCAGGATTCCACATAGAATCCATGTGCAATGGATGACTTAAGGCTACTGGAATCATTCTTAGCAGGCAATCATCCCCGAGAGGTCGCCAAAAATGTTATCTAATTTTACGCACATGGAAAAATTGGAAAACAGGGCCTTATTACGATCAAATCATGACATTGGTCCCAGGAACCCACTTCTGGTCAACAGTGTCAAATCAGGAATAAAGAGACGACTCCTCAGAGGAGCTTGTGCCTTGTCCTAACTCGGTCATAACTCAGATCACAGGCCTTAGATGAGTTCATGGTAGGAAATGTAAGCTCAGTAACTGAGTTTGGCTTGTCGTAAAGGAATATCGATAGGAGTGGAGGATGTTTCAATGGTTGGCTCATTGAGGCAGAGAAATGATGAGTTCGATCTGGTTTAATTCAACATGGAGAGATTGATGCTTCCTTGTTGGAATATGAATTCAGTTTTAATGACTCGACGGAGACAATAGCTACCTCAAGATTTGGTCGAGCTTCTTCCATGGAAGAGAATTTCCAAAATGAAAAGGTGAGACAACTCAACTAAAACTTTATCTCATTCTTCTACTATAGTGGCAAGATTTTACAAAAACTGATCACGACTGTGGTCACATGCAACTAGAACATCAAGATCAACACCAACGGTTCCTTGGGATCACCCTGCGGCAGATGTCGCAATCAACTCTCTCTGGAGGCCACTCATTTTCTGAGATAAGTTTACTTCTCTACCCTGTAGCTGCTACGTATAGCCAATTAATTCCTCACGGCACTTTCCTAGGAGAATTTCAGTTCTACACTCAAAGCGGCCGAGCATTCGATGCACAGGCATGTTGCAGTATAGTAGAAGCTTTTTTGAGCAAGTAGGTTGTCCAACTATGTTGTTATCTGATCAGCATCGAATGCATCCTCAAATTTGGGATTTTCCTTCAAGATATTTTTATGAAAATCAATTAAGTAAGAGTGAGAGTGTTACTAGGAGACCTGAGGAAATTTATTACAAAGACTCTCTATCGAGATATTACTTGTTTTACGATGTAACTCATGGAAGTGAATCTCATAGAGGTGGGACTGTTTCATATCAGAATATTCATGAGGCACAATTTTCTTTGCAATTATATGAGCATCTTCAACGAGTCACTAGATTGGCAAGCATAAAGGTTTTTGTTGAAATTATCACACCTTACAAGCTAAAGCTGAAATGTTTGCATTGAGAGTTAATGTTATCCTCAAATCTGATGAATCAAAACTCAGAAGGAGGAAAAATCAGGAGCATGATCATGGCAGACTGATTAGGTAATCCCGTGCATGGGAAATATTTTACTATCTTGCCAAGGTTGCGTGGTGAAGCTGAGGCCAGGGCCTGTGGAGTAATTTGGCCAAGCCGTTATGCGGGAATTCGGAGTTGGAATGCCAAGTGGGTTTTCGTGGATGGCAAGCCAAGGAAGAAATTCCACACGAGGGAGATTCGGAGCAGCACCGCCAAGTGGAAATTTTGGGATGGAAAACCATGTTGTTCACTCCGCGTAGGGGAGAAATCTGATCAAACTGCCAAGCGTGGAGATTTGACGATGGTAATCCAACATCAGACTTCCACACGGGCCATGTAAATAGGATCAGAGCACATTGTGCAAGTAAAAAATGATGCCAGGTTGGAGGAATGAGTCAAACGCTGAGTGGAGCGGTGAGTGCATGGAGATCAAAGGAGGCATGTTGCATGGACTGTGGATTGGGTTTCATAGATCATACGAGAAAGTGTCTCCTTTCATACAGATCCACCCTTGTTAGGATTCCACTAAACTTTCAGACTTTGAATCGGCTAAGATAGCTCCACGACCTTCTCCTCATCCTCTGTACAGTTCTGAGCATTTGGTGGTCGCTGCAAAATCCCACGCATAGGCACAAGCATGTTGCAGTATAGTGGAAGCCATTTTTAGCGCTTCAAGCAGACAACTAGGAAACAAATATTCACTGCCGTATACGATGGATTGGAGTCACACTATTCAAGGCTTCATAAAATTTGCCCGAGTCAGGAGATGGAAGTTTAAAAATGGTGCAGAATGAAATGATTCATATTGCTCAGCATGTTTTCTCCTAGAAACGAATTGAATGTGAAGGTCAACTCTGGAATACCTGGTCGGCCGTTTTGCATGCTACATCCTTGTTACTCGTAAATGGTCTCTTTAAGAAACTCTGAGGGCAGAAGCAATATTTATACCCTTCCATTATGTACGTCCAATCAGACAATAAAAATATTCTTTTACCAGGTTCAGAGAAACTTGTTTTTAACAATGAACGATTATACTGTAGTTTCAAGCTAATTTTAGCTAGCTTATTTCTATTAGCTTTTATCCATGACTAAGGAAGAATTCATATGGTTGTTACTTGTACATTTTTCCAAGGTCCTTTTGGTTGCCCTAGTTGTTCAACGTATTTTTTGAAGGGCTTATTTTATTTGTTGCAAATTGTAACATAAAGGATCTTTTTAGTTTTTGGAAAAATGAGTATATGGTTTAGCTCACAGCTACCTATGCCATACTAAGATCCCAATAGTGGCAAAATTGTTGATTGGAGCCGAGATTTTCGAGTGCACTACCAGAATACCGAAGGGCTTTTTGGCCAAAAAATCAGTCTTAAGGGTGTCTATCGACATGTTATGGGCATGAGCCTAGGTCATCATCATGGCAGCATTAGGTCTTTATTGGTAATGGCATTTTCTCATCGTTTGGAAGGTATAATTGTGCTTATTATGGCCAAGCTAAAACATTCTTACTGCAAGTGTTATATGATAAGGAAGAACCATGAGCATTGTGGTAAAACCATTCTTTTTAGAAATGTTGGGTTAAGCTCAACATTCAAGTGAGTTTGAGCCCAGGAAAGGTAAGATTGTTTGTTGGATGAAGAGCTCGGTGACTTCGCAGGGAGTTTGTGGTGATGTTTCATGAAGTTTGAACGTGGAATGCATAAATGGCTTCGAGTTAACAGAGGAAAATGATAAGAAACGAGTTTGATAGCTCACCATTCGAAGGACTCAATGCAAAAGAGCCCGATTGCCAAGACGAGGAAAGAGTTGGTGTGGGGTTCAAAATCAATTGCAACACCGAGTTAGAGGATTCGAAGCTCACCGAGTTGAGATTTGTGCAGACTCTATCCACATGGACCCCCCCTCCTCTTCAAGTCAAACGGGGTCAACGGGGGGGTCCCAACATTATGTTAATTAAATTAATATTTTTATTTAAATATTTTAATAATAATATTTATTATTATTATTTAAATATTTTATTTAAATATTCTTTTAATTAATTGAGAAGACTAGGTCATCAGGCAATTAATGACCCATGATGGAACCTTCTTAGGTGGTTCAACTAACTGCAATAAATACATCATGGGCCTTCAATTTAGGAATGTAATTATGACCTTTCCTCTTCTTTCTCACATATTCTTCTATAAGTGTAAGTTGGAATCTCATTTCAAAGGGTTCCAACAGTTCAGACAAGTTGGACAGTTACATATCTCAGGCAAGTGTATACTTTTCAAGGGTCCTCTCTCTTCTACAAGTTGTTCTTGTGTGTTCAGAGAACTTTCAAGCCTCCTTTCAAGACTGTAATGGTAACTATTGCCTCTTCTGAATGTATGATGCATTGTGCATGTTATTGAAGCAATAAAAGTGTGTGTTTTGTGACTAATCTTGGTCCTTTAATCCTTTTATACTTCTTTGTGCCTTTCTCGTAGTTGCATGTACATTGTGCAAGTTTAAGTTTCTATTGCAGGTTCTTGGAGTTCTGTGCTTATCGAGTGGTGGAGTATTGCATGCAGTTGAGTTGTGGTGTCTGTTCACCCTTCTTGAGTTCATCCTTCTTCACTAGGAAACTGGTATATTTCTCGGTCTAATAAAGTTCAACAAAGGGAATGCGTGTCTCTTAGTCTGTGGTATCCTGTACCCTCTCTAAGTTGCAGTAGGTGAAGTTGACCTGTGGTGCACACACCCTCTTCAAATTAACCCTTCCTGAATCTGAAGACACCCTTTATTTGGTGCATCACCATCCCTAGTTTAGTTTCATTTCTGTAAATCTCTTTCCCTAAAACCCCATGAAAATGTTAGCGTAGGATTAGATAATCATTTTTGTTACACTAGGAGTAGTACAACACTTAGTTTAGGAAGAGGAAGCCAGCCTTCTCCGGAGGTTCACCTCGAGCCCAAGTCCCACAGCTTGAGAGGTGATCCCATGTGTCCCAATCACACCGAACGTCCTATTCACATCCTATCCATTTGGAGGGTGCAGTGATTTGGTGACAACAATGTGTAAGATCTTGCAAAAAGAGAATATCATTACTCTATTAGGAGAATGGTTAAGGAGTAAGATAGAAATCGTTGGAGTAGAGCACAAGAGGAAGGTTTTGTATGTTAACCTTCCTCCCCATACCCTCAACTATGATAAGGAGATTACCTTGAATTCAGTTATTGATGGATAGCTCCTAAGCAATATTCTGATTAACACAAGTGCAGAAGTTAATGCTCTCACCCTGGATGCCTCGAACAAAATGGGAAGGTCCCCATTACAACCATCTTCAATGTGTTGTATATGGACGATAAAACAAAGGCAATGCCCATTGGTGTTTTAAAGGATGTTGTTATCACTATCCAAGGGGAAAAATTCATTGGAGACTTTGAATTCTTAGCACTTGTTTAGGTGGACAAATTTCCAACGTTACTTGGGTGCCCCTGGTGCTATAAGAATAATGTTGACTTACATTTTAATAAGGGGTGTATAAGTTTTGAGAACAAAGAGGAACGAGTTATCATTCCTTTTATAGATGGGAAGTCAATGCCCTATATTGAGTGTTTAGGAGAGGAAGACCTAGACGAGATTTACATGCACACTATCCGAGACGCTGAAGTTGTATAACTAATAAAGAAGGATATTATTCAATGGAAAAACACTCAACCTATAAGTGATAAAACTGGTGTAGCATGTGACAATTGGGTGCATGGCATATGATTTGGTCAGAAGGTAGTTAAGAGGCTTTGTGATGAGAGTAAAAAAGGCACACTCAGTCAAACACCTAGAAGGAAAGAACTTGCTAAGTTATTCTAGAGGAGCCAACCCTGATGTTTTCCTACAAGAAATGGAGACCTAGTGGAGAAGTGAGTTCTAAAGGAGAAGGATTCTCAACTATACCTTGCTCGAGATCACAACACGTTAGTGTGTGACCCTTCATGATAGCCTTCTAGAGTGGCATAAAGTGAAAATTACGTTCTTCGTTAGATTTTCTCAGAGCAATGCACCTACTATCATACAATATTATCATGGGAAATAACCTTCCTTGTTTCACGTCTAAGCATGTGAGAAGGCCTAGATGGAATACATAGAAGCCTTGCATCCTTCTTTATGGGTGCATAAGTTATACTCAACCTTACAAGGATATACACGTGCATGGTACATTCACTCAGAGATGAGATGTCAGATAGGAAACTGACAGGAGTTGATGACTTACCTCCTTCAATATTTTGAATATCAGAGCACCAAACCATTAGTGGATGAGGCGTTGCAGGTTGTTAAGCACCTAACGATGGGGGATAGTTGCATGGTGGATGATTGAATATTGGAACTATTAGGTGAACCTGGTTTAGAAGCATGTTTTGATGAGAAAGAATAAGAGGAGATACAACATGATTGCTCATGCATGGAGAAAGAAATAGGAAAATTGGTCTACATGATTGATGGTGAAGAAGTTGAAAATTTGGAAGTTAACCATACTGTAGGTATTATGAAGCTACGGATAGTGATGATGAGCAAGCGTGTGCCTACCATGAACCTCTCAAAACAAAGAAGGTTAACATTAGCTCAAAAATGGAACCTAAGGAGGCTACTATTGGGGACTATTGATAAAAAAAGGAGGTTTCAAAGATAATTGATTTGTTGTGTAATATTCAGGAGTTATTTTCACGCGGGTTCCATGAGATTAAATAAGTTCACCACTCCTTAGGGGAAATGAAAATAATGTTAAAGAAAGGAGCACACCCATTTCAGAAGAGACCTTATCAAATGAATCTGAATCTTCCCATTAAAGTCAAGGAGGAGATTGACAAGATGATCACATCATGCTTCATTGAGGCCATCCAGGAATCATAATGGATAATTCCAATGGTCATCAGCATTAAAAAGGATGGGAGCATAAAGATTTTTGTTGATTATAGGGATTTGAATGTGGTATGTGTTATTGACCTTTTCCCAACCCCTTTCACTGAGGAGATCTTGGAAGGAGTAATTGGGCACGAGATCTATCCTTTCAGAGATAGATTCTCAGGGTATCATCAGGTTAGAATTGTAAAGGCAGACCAAGAAAAGAAAAATTTCACCACTGAATGGGGAACCTTTTCCTACAAAATCATGCCTTTTGGACTGAAGAACACGCCTGCTATTTTTTCGTACATTGAGGTGGAGGCATTTCAAGACTTCATCCATAAGTTTCTTCAAGTCTACCTTGATGATTGGATGGTATATGGATTAGTAAGGGATCATTGTGATAATCTAAGGCTGATGTTTGAAAGATGTCAACAGTTCAGGATATCCATCAACATTAAAAAACATGTTTTTTCTATTCCATTTGGAACCCTTTTATGGAATATCATATGTAAGGAAGGTTTTTTGGTGGATTTTTCCAAAGTTCCCATTATCGTGGGATTGGGGGATCCTACCAGCTAGAGCGGAGTGTACGAATTCCATGGGCGTATGAGGTATTACCAAAAATTTATCAAGGGGTATGTGTATGATAGAAAAGTGACATGCGTGCATGAGAATCTACAAGTAGCCTTTCTTCGTACCTGACCTCCTGAGGTCATGCAATGACAGCCGATGGGAATGAAGTATGCAAGGATAGGACCAATCTAATTGGGCAATCTTATATCCTCAACACGTAATAATGGGATCTGCAAATCTAAGGTGAAGAAAGCTCTCCTAACCTGGATCAGGGTAATGGATCATTCGAATATAATAGCTACTCGGAGGCTCCAATCAATGTCGAGCTCTGCCGAGATCCTATCTATTGGTTTTTGGATACATGGAAAGTGTTCTGTAGGTGATTCGTATATATTTCCAGACAAGGTCATGGAAAATGGTAATGAGAGGCATAGTGGATCTTCTAGAACTTTATGGGTGGTTCTCTGGTCTATTCCAGAAATCCCTAGCCTGATTGGTTGCTATGTTTAATACAGAAAATTGTGTAATAATGTCTGGCAGAAGTGGTGAGATTCTGAATATAAGTGTACGTAAACCAACATCAATGTCTGATTGATCAATAGGCCCGTTGGGTTGTGGGACCTATGGATCACAACCATAATTTCGTGGTTGTGGTGGACCTCCTATGGTAATATGAGGAGTCAATCTCTTCTTATGACTATCCAATAATCATAAGCCTTTTCAGCTTCTATGCTTAGAACAAGTTGTATGATTTTCTCATAATATCTTATGAATGTTCTGGCAACTGGAATACATAATCCAATATCTATATCGATGAGGAGATCTCCTACATTCGGTTGTAGAACTAAAGGATCACAACAAAATATTTGTTCTCTTTTGGGTTCTTGTATGGTCATGTGGATATCCTATCAAGGCAGTCTATAGTTAGGTTGATTTGACCAGAATGTATATGCCTTGTTGTCTTCAATATTCAACTCTGTCAATTGTTCACTAACTTCTTGTGGGTTTATTGTCGTTCAAAAACCCTAAATCCTAAGGTCTTGATCTATATCAGTTAGCATTGTGGAGAGGCTTGGTTGAGGTACTACTGGCTCGAAAACATAATCCCTAGGATCTCTAGGTCTCGTAATTGTCATGCAAAGATGATTTAACTAAAATGAGAAAATTAACCATGAAAGCTATATCTACACTATACTTATATTCCTTTTATTTTTGTATTTTCGATGAATTATTTCAAACAAAATATAAGGAGCAACTATTCTAATATATATAGATAATGGACAATTAATCTAATAACATAATTAAAATAAGCAAGTTAGCCTGATGTGGCTATTTGCCTGTGCACTTGTGAGTTTATCCTAAATATTTAAATAAGTAACTAGCTTAATTGAAAGACCTCCAATATTACCTTATAAGTGAGGAATAAATCATAGCTTCTCAGAAGCTATCATTCCCCACAGCTTCCCTGGCAATATAGAAAGTGAGCTTTTAACTGAAATAATCAATTTTACTACTCTATTTGGTATATTTTAACTACAACTTTGATAGCTCAAACCTAGAATTTTATAGAAGAGTGGTAAATCCAGTTGTGTCGTGACTTTGTCCCCTCATTTTGATATCCTTGTTTCTTTGTGTCCTCGTGAATCTAGAAAAGTGTGAGTGTGATAGTGTTAGCGGAAGAAGATACTAAAAAAAAGGCAGCTTTGGATATAAACCAAATACAATGCAAGTAAGAGAGGGATAGCGCAAGTGAACAGAGCTTGACTATGCAGTTCTTAGCAAGATTTATTACAAGGATACAACGCAAATATACTAAGAATTCTAGGATCTATTTCTTGTGACAAAACAAAACATGTAACTTGAAGATTATCAAATGGATTCTAATCTAAAAGTGAAACTACCTTATGCTAAACTGATTGTATGGGACATCAATGAAGTAAGATGAAAGCAAGAAGATCAAATGATATCTAAAGTAGAAAGGAGAGGCTGATAATTCATGCAAAATATAAAACTAATGAAATTCATGCAAGAACTTCAAAAAATATGAATAATCAAACATAGAAGGAGAGGCACCATTTTTTTGAAAGCAAGATGGGTATTTATAGCATTTGGATTCACTACAGTGTAACTTGGAATTGATCTCCTTTACTATAAACAAAGGGAAAACACTATTTACCAGGTGGTCAAAACATAAATGCAAGCTTAAGTGGTTGAGAAATGTGGATAGAAATTTGAAATTTAAGTTTGAAAAAATCATTGGAACATTCTAGAAAATGCACACAGGACCACCGCCCTGTGCAGGATGGTGGTTATAGGACCACCACCCTATCCTGGGTGGTGATCATGGGACCACCACCCGAGTAGGGTGGAGGTCTCATCACTTAAGACCAAAATGTAAGGAAAAGGGGGGCAGAGGATAGAACAAAGCACACAGAGGCTGTATAAAGCATATGGGATGAAAATGTATACTTGGAGAGCTTTTCTGGATTTTGAACACCTTGCAAAGAGACCTGAATCATCATTGGGGTATGTGTAACATCTTTTCGGTGGTACAATACCTTAAAATTTTGGGTACATACATATTGCCCCCTTAGAGAAGTGTCTTAGCCATGAAGAGGCGTAAAACGGTGGATCCGAGTATGGTGGTCCCAAAATGGGGAGTTAGAAGCTATGCCTGACACGCTCGTGTGTCGAAATGTCACCATCCAAATTCTCGCTATCTGTAAAATGAAAAGGGACTCAAGTGCAAATAGATAAAATAAATAGAAAATAAAACTAAATTAATATTAAATGAGGACTTACCATTCATGGAGGGATTAGAACTTAATTCCATCGACGCTCCAACCCTACGAAATAACATTCAAAACAAGTCAGAATATTATATATATATATATATATATAACAAACTCATTTTCCTATTCATTTGTGCGTGTTGATTTGGTGGTTTTTGAGCTCTAGGACCCACGGTGACCATTTTCGATGAGAATATAGTCAAAAAATCCATTGTGAGATTGTGATCATGCCTCTGAGAGTGGGAGATCAACCTGTGAAGTCTCAGGTTAGTTCTTCTCATTTTATCGTTTTTAAATCCAAAATATAGAAATGTTAAAATATTTGTCCTGGGGGGATTATTTTTGAAAATTTTAGTCTTAAACGAGTCTCTATAGGGGGTGCCCATAGGGCAGGTCTTTATTTATGTCAAAATGGTGTTTTTTTGCCTTTCTTAAGTCTTTTTAGGGATTTTGAGACGTTTGGCAATTCAAGACATGACCGTTGCCCTGCACAGGGTGGCAGTCATGGGACCACCGCCTTATGATGGTGGTGGTTACGGGACCACCACTTAATAAGGTGGTAGTTACATAACCACCGCCTTAGAAGGTGGTGGTTAGGAAATTTTCACTCTGCACAGGGTGGGGGTTTCAAACAAAATGCAAAAAAGATGTGATTTTTAATTGTCTTTGCATTTTTGACATTTTTATATGTTCTTGATAATTTTTCTAGTTGGATTATTTTACTAACTTACTCCTTTTCTTTGTTTTCAGGTGGATGCAGAAGGAGGAGTACATTAGATGGAGCTAAGAGAGGGAGTGTGATTAGCTCCCGGAAGTACTCGATACATTGACCCAAGAGGAGAGAGCCACTTTGCAGAGGGCTGGTATCTTACGGATCTCTTGGGTTACCCATGTTGCTCCTTCCAGTCACATACTATGTGGCTTATTTTCATACTGGGATGTAGACCAGAATACCTTCTGGTTACCAGGTGCTAGGGGTGAGTGGACCATCACCCTTGAGGATGTCTACCATATATTGGGGGTTTCGATTCTTAGGAGGTGGCTATCTCTCAAGACAGCAGTATCTAGATCCCAGTTGGTTCAGTGGGCCACATATATGGGAGGTGCCATTGTTTCCATGGGGTCGAAGAAGGGGGTAAAGGTCCATTCTATTGCTGTTTCTCCTATCCCTGTGATCCACAAGGCTATTATGGGTATCGTTGCCTCGCGGTTGATTGGGGACAAGGGAGGGGATACTCTTCTATACTACTGGGCTCCCATCATTGCAAAGATTGAGGCCCATGGCCATATTTATGCTTGGGGAGCATAAATTCTCAGGACCACCTACCACAATTTATACAGGGTGGTCAGATTACAGGGATAGTCACCGAGTCACCCTACTCTAGTTATGAGTTGGGTGTTATCCAAAATAAGCCCCATGCTTATTTTTGGCTAACTCCTCCTTCTTCTCCTTTGATGACACTTAAATTAATTTTTGACATGCTTCAGGTACTCAAAATATTCATGAAATGATCCCATCCGATAGGATTTTTCCTCACCTTTCCAGAAAGGTAAAATTTTCCTCCTAACTCCTTGTATTTTTCAAGTTATGGCTCATTGGAGTTTTTGAGGGAAATTTTCCCTAGGAAGGCCCGTAACCAATAGGAATGCGCCATGTGGCAGGGCGGAATGGCGGGTTAGTGGAGGTAGGTTGGAAAATTTGCCAAAGAGTGGGTGGCGTGCAAAGGAAATTTTTTTCCCAGAAGCCCCACATTGATGAGAGTGTGACACGTGTTCATGAGACCGGTGGGAGTTGGAGGGGCAGAGTAAATTTCTGCTTTTTGCCAAAGTGTTCAAAAGGCACAAAGAAATTTTTTGGCCTGAAAGCCAGCGGAGGAAAAGAAATTTGCAAAGGCCTGTAGACCAACCAGAGGATGACATGTGTCTAGTTATGGCAGGGGTTGGAGGCAAGGAAGGATTTGGTAAAATTTTCCAAAGTGTTCAAAAGGCCCAAAGAAAATTTTTGGCCCAAAATCCTGCAGAGGAAAAGAAATTTGTGAAGGAATACAAACCAATTGGAGGATGACACTTGTCCATGAGACCGGTGGGAGTCGGAGGGGCAGAGTAAAATTTGGATTTTTTTCCAAAGTGTTCAAAAGGCACAAAGAAATTTTTTACCCACGGGCCCGCAGAGGAAATAAAGTCTCTTAAGGCCTGCATCAAATCAAAGTATGCCATGTGGTGGCAGAGCAACAGAGCGCGGAGAAATTTTGGAATTTTTTCAAAAATTAAAAAAGGGTAAAATGGAAATTTGAACCCACAGACAAATGGGGAAGCACCATGTGGTAGAGGAGTGGTGAGGCATGGAGATTTTTGGTGAATTTTTCCCAAATTCCAAAAAGGGAAAAATTTTTAGGTTTCGGCCCACCGACCCGATTTTTGCCCCAGTTTTGCTCTAAATCTTTAGAGGGGCATATCTTTCGATCTAGAGCTCAGTTTTTCTTGATTTTGGTGTCATTGAAAAGCTATTGAAGTCCTCTACATGATGGAATCTTCAATTTTGTTTTTTGGTGGAGTTTAGTGAGAGGAAAATGAAAAAAATACCTTTAGCATGGGAAAAAGAGTAGAACCGACATTAAACCAACATTTTTAATGCAGTATGGCTTCCATTCTTCTCAACATGGTTGAAAATCTTGGGGAATGATATTTTGAGGCTACCCATGCTATTTTTATGGATTTAGTTAGTGGTTGATTCATTCATTTCAATTTTCCCGTGTTTCTCCTTCCTAAACTCAGTTTTTCATTGTTAAAAGCTAGATTTGGCTTTTTGTAAAGGGTTAGACATTTTTTATGTTCTGCAGGCTCCCTCCTTCACCCTGGCAAGTGAATTTTTAGAATATAAGACCCTTTTTAAGGATTACAACATGTTTTTTACCTCCTTGCTGTTGTAATGCACTGTATTTAAAAATGGAAATGACAATGCAAGCTCTGTGAATGAATTTTCAATCCTTTCTTGTGTTGTTTTCTCTATCATGATCCTTCATTACAATTTTAGCAATTTGTGCATGATTTGTGTTGCAATCTTCATAATATGTGTCAATTTGACAGAAATAGATGTTCACCACTCCTTTGGTGTATCACCTTGTTAGTTTAGTTTTATCTTCTTTTCTCTCTTCTATCCTTGTCTCCTTGGTAGAATTAGAGTAGGATTTTGAGTTAAACCTCTACAAATTTCATGCATACATCTGATCAGAGGAGTAGAGGAACTATCATTTAATCTAGAGTGTTTTATTCCCATTTTTTCAAGTCCCACAATTGGGGAAAAGATTCAATGTTGTGTAATCACACTTGATGCCCTTCATCAAACTATAAATTTGAGAAAAAATCTAGGGCTGCTACTGATTTGCACTTACACTATTGGCATGCCCGGTGGGACCTTAGAGGTCTTCATATTCATTACAAAAAAGTATATGTGCATTTGTTGTAAGTTTTTTGATTAAAAAGAGTCCTAATTTTCACATCTGGCGACTCCAATGGGATAAAATCAACTGGTTTCAGCAGTCCAAGTCTAAAAATTTATGAGAAGGATAAAAAAACAGTCTAGGACTAGAGAAGAGGGATTTTCTAAGTATCCACAGTTATCCCCTGGAAGAAGAGAGAGGGGAAGAAGAATTCAAAGGTCTTAATCTCCACCAAAATAAACTCTATCAACTCCTCCACCTGGTGGAGCCTTTCACCCAATCAATAAGGGTTCTCAAGCTAATTAGAAATGGCACACCAAAACCATTATGTCAACTTCACTGGTAACAGCCCACTTGCTCTCAATACAAAAAACTCAGATCCAGTTACAACATTAAAGAACATCCCATACTTTACTGGGGGAAATCAAACTACTCCTTGGTGATCATGTCAAAGACATTTCTAATGCTTGTGAAATCCATGAGATTGTTGAGATGTAGATTGTTGTCAAATTGATGGCATATTCATTCAAAGGGAAAAGCCTTGTAATGGTTCAGGAGTATTAAGGCAAGTTTTATCCAAAATTGGAACTAGTTGTGCATAGATCTCCATGAGAAGTTTGGAGAAAAGGGAGATGAATTTGTCTGTTTTGGAACAATTAAAAACTATCAAGAGAGCTCCCAATTAACAGCTAACAGACATCAACTTCATATTTCAAAGCACTTGGGATAAAATCCCTGTGGCAGTAAGGCCTACAACTGAAGGTTCTTTCTTAAACTATCTCAAAGCTTTAAATTATAATATTTCTATGTTAATCCAATCTCATGTGAGGTGCAAATATACTTGCAACTTATAGCATTGCCACTAGAGCTGAAGAATTGTTTGATCCAAGCTGGTAAACTAGTGCACCTAGGCCTCCCATGCCCTTATATCCAAACTTGAAAAACACAAGCACTAGTTAGGCACCTGCTTTGGCTCCTATTCCCACTCCTAGAAATTGGAGTTCAAATGAAGCTTCTACTTCATCATCTAGTGCCCCAAATGAAATCCAAGAATTTATGAACCAATTAAAAAATTTAGGAAATGAATTGGTTACACTCAAGAGGTAGCAAGCCCAAAGTTTTAGACCTTATTATCAGTCTCTAATAGGCAACCATATCAGCCTAATTGGCCACCCAATCCAGCTGCAAATAAAAATCAAGTAAGGCATCCTACCAATAGACCATTTAAGCCCTATAATCCCAATGCTACATCTACCTCTAAATCCTTAGTGCAAGTGTAAATTAATATAGCTCAAGAGTATGATTGGTTTTTCCCATGAAATGAACCTCATAACTAGTTTATGTGCTTCAATGGTTCTTTGAACCAAGCTTTAATGGTGACAACAATTGGCGTAGAGAGTGAGGTGAGTCAAGAAACAAACCAACAACAAGGAATATCTTAGCAAAATACAACTCCAAATGAAACTACACTTGTGAATTGGTAGGCTGAAGATTTTTTTGGTATGAATCAAAAAATTTCTCATAATGTAGTAGCTAACACATAGTCAAAGAAGAGGAATATTGGTGAAGGGAAGTCATTAGCTCCCAGGTGATCCACAACCTTCCATCACTCCACAAAGTGTTGGCAAGAAAAATGCAGTTCCAAATGTGCAAGGACGGCCCAAGCCACCTTCTAGACATGCTCAAATGTCAGCTGTTGCAGCCCATGTACAAGAAAAGAGTGCATAGGATAAGGGGCAGAAAAGAGATGTTTCATCCCCATTTAACATCATTGAACAAATGAAGAAGACAAATGTGAATATATCTATGTGGGAATCACTATCCATCCTAGGCCAAAGGGATCTACTACAAGCTGCCATGAAGAATTGGTCAACTTCAAATCAGCAAGCTCATATGCAAGAGAAGGTACTCACAAATGCTACTACAGCTTGAGGGAAAGCTTGGAGGACAACAAGGTAAAGTTTTGAAGCCCCCTCCATTCTATGTTTCATTGATCATTTGGGATAAACTAGTACACAATTGTATGATTGATTTTGGGGGCAAGTAGTTTTGTGATGCCCAAGCAAATAGCTGATCAGCTGGGCCTCCAATATGAAATCATATCCAAAGGGGTGGTGTAACTAGATGGGACAATAGTAATAAAAATAGTTGGGAGTAATTAAATATTTGAGCCTCACTTTGCATGCATGCCCAATGTCACTATTTTGTCAAGATGTGTCAGTGATAGATTTACCACCACTTTTTGCCCTATGTTTGTCAAGGGATTTCATAGCTAGAATTGGAGGCTATTTATCTGCTGATTGGTCACACATGTTGTTTTCAGACCAGATATGGAACTAAGGCCACAATCAGGTCTAAACCTATTGCAAACTTTCACATTGAGGCTCATACTCCAAGCCCAATCAATGCCAACTTGTTCAACATTTGATCAAGAGGATTATCCAGGCACAGATGAAGCTGACACAAAATTTGGAAGCATCCAAGATTTGACTCTTGATGAATGGGCAAGCAAGGTACATGCTTTTGATCCCTACAAGAAAATAGAGGAATCTGAACTAGGATTTTATTACATGCATGAAGAAAATAAGCCTATTCCTAGCATCACCAAGCCAGACCATAAAGATGACAATGAGGTATGGCAGTTGTTCTTTGATGGATCAAGAAGTAGACAAGGTGCAGGGGGGAGCTATGCTTGTTTCACCTCAAGGAATTAAGTATTATTCAACTTTTATATTTCAGTTTGCATGTTCTAACAACACTATTGAATATGAAGCTTTGATACACGGATAGCATTGGTCAAAAAAGAGAGGTGTCAAAAAATTACAAGTCTTTGGTGACAGTGAGACTGATTGTTAATCAAGTTAAAGGGCAGCATGCTACTGCCAAGAATGATCTCCTCAAGAGTTATAAGAATAGGGTGTGGGACCTCATTGAGGATTTTGAAGGCTTTGGCATCAACTCCATCCCTAGGAAAGAAAACCAAGCTGTTGATAGGCTTGCAGCAGTTGGAGCAGCCTTTGATGTTGTGGAGAGTATCAAGGAAGATAAAGTGCAGCCAAACATTCATGTGATTGTAAGGCCATCAGTGCCAAAAAATAATGTAAGTTGGAAAGTGTTTGAAAGTGACCAAAAAATCATCAATTTCTTGCAAGAAGAAGCTGAGTTCTCAGCCAAAAATCAGGAAAAGTTAGAACAACAATATGGTGATCAAGTGGTACAGCTGAGAACCAACAAACTACCAAAAGGACTTGTCACTTTGGAGTCCATATTTAATCCTAATGACCAATTATGGAAGGAGAAAGAAAACATCAAAGTCAAGGGAGAAGATTCAGTGTCCATCTTGGTGGGAGAAGGAAAATCACTTCAAATTGGTAAAGTGGCAACCAAGCCAGAAAGGTATGAGTTCATGCAACTTTGTCAAGAGTTCCCCGGATATATTTTCTTGGAGCTATAAATACTTGAGAGGTTTCAATCGCAAGCTAAATCAACACATAATTGAATTAGATCCAAGTGCTAAACCCATCAGGTAAAAACAAAGACCGATCAATCCACACATGGAGCCTCTCATGAAGAAGGAATTGAATAATTTAATAGAGGCAAGTATCATATTTCCCATCAAACATTCAAGCTGGGTTGTAAACTTGGTTCCAGTTAGAAAGAAGAGTGGAGAAATCAGATTGTGTGTAGACTTTAGAGATTTGAATAGAGCATCCCTTAAGGATCATTACCCACTTCCTTCTATGGAGCAGATTTTGCAAGTTGTTGCTGGCTCTGAGAGGTTTTCATTGCTAGATGGTTATTCAGGGTATAATCAGATCATGGTAAAGGAGGATGATCAGTTCAAAACATCCTTCACAACCAAATGGGGAACCTATGCATATAGGAAAAATTCCATTTGGGCTATCTAATGCCGGAGCTACCTTCCATAGGGAAATGGATATGGCGTTCTAAGGGATTGATCAACAAAATAGTGCTGATATACCTAGATGATATTACTGTATTTTCTAAAAGTGCAGCAGATCATCTCTTTCATTTGAGACAAGTGTTCCAAAGATGTAGAAGATTTGGGGTATCCTTGAATCCCAAAAACTGTATTTTCCTAGCTCATGAAGGAAATATCCTAGGCAACATTGTTTCCAAAGAGGGATTAACAATTGATCTAGAGAGGGTTAAAGCAATAAAAGCACTACCATTACCAACTCATAAGAAGGCCCTTCAAATTTTCTTGGGAAGAATCAATTTTTTTCGAAAGTTTGTTCTAGACTTTGCAGCCCTTGTCAAGCTAATAACTATGATGTTGAAGAAATATATGGATTTAAAATGGACAACTGAAGGTAAGGTAAGTTTTGAGGTAATCAAAGAGGCTATCTCACAAGCTCCAACCCTCATTAACCCAGATTTCTCTACAGATTTTATCCTTTATGCATTTGACGGTGATGATACAATTTCTGTAATTTTAGTATAGCAGAACAAATAAAATGCAGAGGATCCAATTGCCTTCTTTAGCCAAAGCTTGGAGGACTATGAGGTGAGGTATTCCTTCATTGAGAAGAATGTTCTTGTAGTGATTAGGACCTTGACGAAATTTAAGCATCTAGTTTCAAACAACAAGGTTCAACTGCTGGTTTCTCATGTGGGAGTTAAGGACTTCCTCCTCAATAAATACCTAAATGAAAAATGTGCAGGGTGGATTACTCATGTCATGGAGTATGACATTGAGATCAAAGTCACCAAGCTGGTATGAGGAAAGGGATTGTGTGAGCAGTTGGTCTTGAGAAAATCAATGGAAGCAAGCAATGGGAAGGATGTTGTTTTGGCATTGCAAGAAAACCAAGAACAAAGAGGTGTTCAAGAAGAGAATGGTGGTATGCTCACTCCTTGCTGGACCCAAGACATAATGCACTTCTTACAAACTCACCTATGCCCTCCAGAACAAAACCAAGAGAAGACACTTCAGATTGCAAGATATTCCATATGCACTTGTTGATGGTGTCTTGTTCAAAAAGGATATCAATGGAGTGCTGCTGAGATGCATTGGGACAAATCAAATTAAGAGAATGTTAGATGAGTTCCATGGTGGATCAGGCTGGGGGTCATTTTTCTCCAAGAGTGACAACCCTCAAGATTATGAAGGCTGGCTATTATTGGCCCAAGGTGTTTAGTGATTGTTATGCATGGATCAAGAGGTGTAAAAATTGTGCATTCTTCATAGGAAAGGAAAGATTAGCAGCCCTTCCATTGCACCCAATTTCAGTTGACCAGCCATTCATGCAATGGGGTTTGGACTTCATTGGATTCATTAACCCAAACTCAAGCCAAGGACACAAGTGGATTCTAACAGCAACAGACTACTTCACCAAATGGACTGAGGTGGTGGCACTCAAAGAGGCAAATGAATCTAGCATTCTAGACTTCTATGAGGGGATAGTAACCAGATTTGGTATACCTACCACTATAATATTAGATAATGCATTGGCATTCATAGGATCAAAGGTAACTGAATGGGCTGTTAAGAATGGGATCTATCTAAGCACTTCATCAAATTATTACCCTCAAGGTAATGGCCAAGCCGAGTGTACCAACAACAACCTATTAAAGATCATCAATAGGACTCTTGATGAAAATCAGAGGACTTGGCACACTAAACTTAAATCAGCCTTATGGGCTGATAGGATAAATCCCAAGAGATCCACCGGTAACTCTCCATTCAGACTTGTTTATGGAAGAGAGGCAATCTTGCCTATTTCACTCGAGTTGCCAACATTGGAACTCATGAAGCAATTGGAATTGTTGGAGTTCAAACCCATGGAGGTTAGATATGTAAAATTGATGGAATTCCAAGAAATCAGAGAGCATGTAGCCTAAACAATGGAGAAGGACCAAGCCTTGATCAAGAGAACCTTTGATAGGAAAGCTAAGGCTAGAACCTTCCAAGTTAGAGATTTAGTGTTGAAATAGGATGCAGACTAAGAAAAGCTAGGAAGTCATTCAAAGTTTGATTCCATTTGGAGTGGCCCCTACATGGTCAGAAAATGTAAGAACAAAAATTCCTTCTAATTGTCTACATTGGATGGTGAAGAACTGCAGATTCTAATTAATGGAATCCATCTAAAGCATTGCTACTAGAAGGGAAACTCCTCACCTTGTACATATTAGCTTATATTTTTATTCCTCTAAGTGCTTGTGCACATTATTTTGTTGTAGCTTAGTTTTACATTTCCCTAAGTGCTTTGGCACAAGCTTTGTTGTCCCAAGGATGCATCTTTCTAGGCCATGTTCTAGATCAAGTAATGTTCTACTCTCACAATCTTCTTTCTAGAATTTTTCTAATGAGTTGAGAGTACCAAGTAGTCCAGTTGTGGTGGGGGTTGGAGGCACGGAAGGATTTGGTGAAATTTGCTAAAGTGTTCAAAAGGCACAAAGAAAAATTTTGGCCCAAAAGCCTGCAGAGGAAAAGAAATTTGCAAAGGCTCGCAGACCAACTGGAGGATGACACGTGTCCATGAGACCGGTGGGAGTAAGAGGGGTAGAGTAAATTTTGGATTTTTTTGCCAAAGTGTTCAAAAGGTATAAATAAAATTTTTTCCCGCGGGCTCGTGGAGGAAATAAAGTTGCTTAAGGCCCGCGCCAAATCAAAGTAAGGCACGTGGTGGCAGAGTGACAGGGAGCGGAGAAATTTTGGAATTTTTTCAAAAATTCAAAAAGGGTAAAATGGCCATTTGAACCTATGGATGAATAGGGAAGCAACATGTGGTAGTGGAGTGGTGGGGGTGTAGAGCTTTTTGGGGAATTTTTCCCAAATTTTAAAAAGGTGAAATTTTTTAGGTTTTAGCCCGCCGACCTGATTTTTGCCCCAATTTTGCCCTAAATATTCAGAGGGGCATATCTTTCGATTTAGAGCTCAATTTTTCTCGATTTTGGTGTCATTGGAAAGCTATTGAAGTCCTCTACATGATGGAATCTTCAATTTTTTTTGGTGGAGTTTAGTGAGATAAAAATGAAAAAAAGCCTTTGGCATGGGAAAAAGAGTAGAATCGACATTCAACCACTATTTTTAATGCAGTATGGCTTCCATTCTTCTCCAACATGGTAAAAAATATTAGTGAATGAACTTTTTAGGGTACCCATGCTATTTTTATGGATCTGGTTAGTGTTCGAGTCATTCATTTCATTTTCATGTGTTTCTCCTTCCTGAACTCAGTTTTTCATTGTTAAAAGCTAGATTTGGTTCTTTTGTACAGGGTTGGACATTTTTTATGTTCTGCAGGCTCCGTCCTTCACCCTGACAAGTGTATTTGTGGAATATCAGACCATTTTTTAGGACTGTAACACATTTTTTACCTCCTTGCTATTGTAATGCACTGTATTTAAAAATGGAAATGACAATGCAAGCTCTGTGAATGAATTTTCAATTCTTTCTTGTGTTGTTTGGTCTATCATGATCCTTCATTCCAATTTTATCAAAATTTTCATGATTTTTGTTGCATTTTTTATGATGTGTGTCAATCTACAGAGATAGATGTTCACCACTCCTTTGGTGTATCACCTTGTTAGTTTAGTTTTATCTTCTTTTCTTTCTATCCTTGTCTCCTTGGCAGACCTAGAGTAAAATTTTGAGTTAAAACTCTGTAAATTTCATGCATACATCTGATTAGAGGAGTAGAGGAACCAACCTTCAATCTGGAGAGTTTTTTCCCATTTTTGCAAGTCCCACACTTGGGGAAAATATTTTGTGTTGTGCAATCACACTAAATGACCCAATTCTCACTTGCATATTTGAAGGTCATTTAGGGGGTGCTGTGAATTTACACTAACAGTATTGACACACTCAGTGGGACCGTAGTGGTCTTAATCTTCATTACAACAAAGTTGATGTGTATTTTTTGTAAGTTTCTTTCTTAAAAAGAGCCTTGATTTGCACATCTAGCGACTCCAAAGGGATAAAATAAACTGGTTTTAGCAGTCCAAGTCTGAATATTCATGAGAAGGGTCCAAACAAGTTTAAGGGCTAGAAAAGAGGGATTTTCTGAGTATCTGCAATTATCCCCAGGAAGAAGAGAGAAAAGAAGAAGAATTCAAAGGTCTCCATCTCTACCAAACAGAACTCTATCAACTCCTCCACTCGGTAGACCTTTCACCCAATCAACAAGGGTTCTCAGGCCAATCAGAATGGTACAACCCAACCCTTATGTCAAATTCACTGGCAGTAGCCCACTTGCTTTCAATGTATAAAACCCAGTTCCAATTGAAGCATTGAAGAACATCCCATACTTTATTGGAGAAAATCAGACCACTCTTGGTGATCATGTCAAAGACATTACTAATGCTTGTGCAATCCATGAGATTGTTGAGATGTAAATTGTTATCCAATTGTTGGCATCTTCATTCAAAGGGAAAGCCTTACAATGGTTCAAGAACCTTGGGGTAGGCTCTATCTAAAATTGGAACTAGTTGTGCATAGCTCTCCATGATCAGTTTGGAGAAAAGGGAGACAATTTTTCTCTATTAGAACAACTGAAAACTATCAGCAGAGCTCCCAATGAGCAGGTAATAGACTTCAATTTAAGATTTCAAAGGAACTGGGATAGAATCATAGTGACAGTAAGGCCAACAGCTGAAGGTTCTTTCTTATACTATCTCAAATATTTAAATTCTGATATTTCTATGTTAATCCAATCCATGGGAGGTGCAACTATACCTACAGCTTATAGCATCGCCATTAGGGATGAGAATTGTTTGATCCAAGCTGGTAAACTGACACCTAGGCCTCCTATGCCCTTATATCCAAACTTCGAAATCATAAGTACTAGTCAAGCACCTATTCTAGCTCCTATTCCCAAATCAAAGTTCAAATGAAACTTCTACTTCATCATCTAGTGCCTGAAATGAACTTCAAGAAGTCATGAAACAATTACAAAATTTAGGCAATGAGCTGGTTACACTCAAGAGGTAGTAAGCCCAAAGTTTTAGACCTTCTTATCAGTCTCAAAATTAACCTAATAGGCAACCATATCAGCCTAATAGGCCACCCAATCTAGCTTCAAATAAAAATCAAGTAAGGCCTCCTGCCAATAGAGCATTTCTGCCCTATAACCCCAATGCTGCATCTACCTCTAAAGCCTTAGTGCCAGTGACAAATAATATAGCTCAAGAGTATGATTGGTGTTTCCCATGCAATTAACCTTACAACCAGTCTATGTGCTTCAATGGTGCTTTTAACCAAGCTTTGATTGTGACAAAAATTGGCATAAAGAGTGAGGTGAGTCAAGAAACAAACCAACAACAAGGAACATCTCAACAAAATACAACTCCAAATGAGACTACACTTGTGAATTGGTAGGATGAAGATTTTTGTCATATGAATCAAACAATTTCTTAGAATGTAGTAGCTAACACATGGTCAAAGAAGAGGAATATTGGTGAAGGGAAGTCATTAGCTCCAGATGATCCACAACATTCCATCACTCCACAAAGTGTTGGCAAGCAAAATGAAGTTCTAAATGTGCAAGGACAGCCCAAACCACCTTTTAGACCAGTTTAAATGACAACTGTTGCAGACCATGTACAAGAAAAGAATGTGTAGGCTAAGGGGCAGCAAAGAGATGGTTCATCCCCATTTAACATCATTGAACAAATGAAGAAGACAAATGTGAATATATCTATGTGGGAATCACTATCCATCCTAGGCCAAAGGGATCTACTACAAGCTACCATGAAGAATTGGTCAACTTCAAATCAACAAGCTCATATGTAAGAGAAGGTACTCACAAATTCTTATCAACCTTAGGGGAAGCTTGGAGGACAACAAGGTAATGTTTTGAAGCCCCCTCCATCCTACGTTTTATTGATCATTGGGGATAAACTAGTACACAATTGTATGATTGATTCTGCGACAAGTAGTTCTGTGTGCCCAAGTAAATAGCTGATCATCTGGGCCTCCAATATGAATTCATATCCAACGGGGTGGTGCAACTGGATGGGACAACAATAAAAATAGTGGGTGTAATTAAATATTTGAGCCTCACTTTGTATGCATGCCCCAATGTCACTGTTTTGCAAGATGTGTCAGTGATAGATTTACCACCACTTTTTTCCCTTTGTTTGTTAAGGGATTTCACAACTAGAATTGAATGCTATTTATCTTCTGATTGATCACACATGTTGTTTTAGACTAGATATGGAACTAAGGCCACAATCAGGTCTGAACCTATTGCAAACTTTCACATTGAGCCTCATACTCTAAGCCCAATCAATGCCAACTGTTCAACATTTAATCAAGAGGATTATCCAGGCACAGATGAAGCTGACATCAAAGTTTGAAGCATCCCATATTTGACTCTTGATGAATGGGCAAGAAAGGTACATGATTTTTATCCCTACAAGGAAATAGAGGAATCTGAACTAGGATTTTATAACATGCATGAAAATTATCAGCCTATTCCTAGAATCACCAAGCCAGACCATAAAGATGACAATGAGGTATGGCAGTTGTTCTTTGCTGGATCAAGAAGTAGAGAAGGTGTAGGGGGGAGCTATGCTTGTTTTGCCTCAAGGAATTAAGTATTATTCAACTTTTAGATTTTAGTTTGCATGTTCTAACAACACTGCTGAATATGAAGCTTTGATACATAGATTGCATTGGTCAAGAAAGAGAGGTATCAAAAACTTACAAGTCTTTGGTGATAGTGAGCTGATTGTTAATCAATTTAGAGGGAAACACACTACCAAGAATGATCTCCTCAAGAGTTATAAGAATAGGGTGTGGGACCTCATTAAGGATTTTGAAGGCTTTGGCATCAACTCCATCCCTAGGAAAGAAAACCAAGCTGCTGATAGGCTTGTAGTAGTTGAAGCAGCCTTTGATGTTGTGGAGAGTATCAAGGAAGATAAAGTGCAGCCAAACATTCATGTGATTGTAAGGCCATCAGTGCCAGACAATAATGTAAGTTGGCAAGTGTTTGAAAGTGACCAATAAATCATCAATTTCTTACAAGAAGAAGCTGAGTTCTCAGCCAAAAATTAGGAAAAGTTAGAACAACAATATGGTGATCAAGTGGTACAGTTGAGAACCAACAAAATACAAAAAGGACTTGTCACTTTGGAGTCTAAATTTTATCCTAATGATCAATTTAGGAAGGAGAATGCAAAATTCCAATTCAAGGGAGAAGATTCAGTGCCCATCTCAGTGGGAGAAGGAAAATCATTTCAAATTGGTAAAGTGGCAACCAAGAAAGAAAGGTATGAGTTCATATAACTTTTCCAATAGTTCCTAGATATATTTTCTTGGAGCTATGAAGACTTGAGAGGTTTCAATCTCAAGCTAGCTCAACACACAATTGAATTATATCCAAGTTCTAAACCCATCAGGGAAAAACAAAGACCGGTCAATCCACACATGGAGCCTCTCATGAAGAAGGAATTGAATAAGTTAATAGAGGAAAGTCTCATATTTCCCATCAAGCATTCAAGTTGAGTTACAAACTTGGTTCTAGTTAGAAATAAGAGTGGAGAAATCAGATTGTGTGTAGACTTCAGAGATTTGAATAGAGCATCCCTCAAGGATCATTACCCACTTCCTTCTATGGAGCAGATTTTGCAAGTTGTTGCTAGCTTTGAGAGGTTTTCATTGCTAGATGGTTATTCGGGGTATAATCAAATCATGGTAAAGGAGGTTGATCATTTCGAAAAAACCTTCACCAGCAAATGGGGAACCTATGCATATAGGAAAATGCAATTTGGGTTATCTAATGCTGGTGCTACCTTCCAAAGGGTAATGGATATGGCATTCAAGGGATTGATTAATAAAATAGTGCTGATATACCTATATGATATTACCGTATTTTCTAAAAGTGTGGCAAATCATCTCTTTCATTTAAGACAAGTGTTCCAAAGATGTAGAAGATTTTGGGTATCCTTGAATCCCAAAAAATATATTTTCCTAGCTCATGAAGGAAATCTCCTAAGCCACGTTGTTTCCAAAGAGGGATTAGAAATTGATCCAGAGAGGGTTGAAGAAATAAAAGCAATTCCATTTCCAACTCACAAGAAGGCCCTTCAAATTTTCTTGGGAAGAATCAATTTTGTTCGAAGGTTTGTTTCAGACTTTGTAGCCCTTGTCATGCCAATAACTATGATGTTAAAGAAAAGTATGGCTTTCAAATGGACAGTTGAAGGTAAGGTAAGTTTTAAGGAAATTAAAGAGGCTATCTCAAAAGCTCCAACCCTCATTAACCTAGATTTCTCTAAAGATTTTATCCTTTATGCATTTTGCGGTGATGATACAATTTTTGTAATTTTAGTACAGTAGAACAAAGAAAATGCAGAGCAGTCAATTTCCTTCTTTAGCCAAAGCTTAGAGGAAAATTATGTGAGGTATTCCTTTATTGAGAAGAATGTTCTTCCAGTGATTAGGAGCTTGAAGAAATTTAAGCATCTAGTATCAAATAACAAGGTTCAACTGCTGGTTTCTCATGTGGGAGTTAAGGACTTCCTCCTCAACAAAGACCTTAATGAAAAATGTGCAGGGTGGATTACTCATGTCATGGAGTATGACATTGAGATCAAAGTCACCAAGATGGTCTGAGGAAAGGGATTGTGTGAGAAGCTGGTCTTGAGAAAATTAATGGAAGAAAGCAATGGGAAGGATGTTGTTTTGGCGTTGCAAGACAACCAAGGATAAAGAGATGTTCAAGAAGAGAATGGTGGTATGCTCACTCCTTGTTGGACCCAAGACATAATGCACTTCTTACAAACTCACCTATGCCCTCCAGATATGAACAAAACCAAGAGAGGACACTTCAGATTGCAGGATATTCCATATGCACTTGTTGACAGTGTCTTGTTCAAAAAGGATATCAATGAAGTGCTGCTGAGATGCATTTAGAGAAATCAAATTAAGAGAATGTTAGAAGAGTTCCATGGTGGATCAACTAGGGGTCATTTTGCTCCAAGAGTGATAGCCGTCAAGATTATGAAGGCTGGCTATTATTGGCCCAAGGTGTTTAGTGATTGTTATGCATGGAGCAAGAGGTGTAAAAATTGTGCATTCTTCATAGGAAAGGAAAGATTAGCAACCCTTCCATTGTACCCAATTTTAGTTGACCATCCATTCATGCAATGGGGTTTAGAATTCATTGGAGTCATTAACCCAAACTCAAGCCAAGGACACAAGTGGATTCTAACAGCAATAGAATACTTCACCAAATGGATTGAGGCGGTGGAACTCAAAGAGGCAAATGAATATAGCATTCTAGACTTCTATGAGGGGATGGTAACCAGATTTGGTATACCTGCCACTATAATATCAGATAATGGATTGGCATTCATAGGATCAAAGGTAACTAAATGGGCTATTAAGAATGGGATATATCTAAGCACTTCATCAAATTATTACCCTCAAGGTAATGGCCAATCTGAGTGTACCAACAAGAACCTATTAAAGATCATCAAGAGGAATCTTGATGAAAATCAGAGGACTTGGCACACTAAACTTAAATCAGCCTTATGGGATGATAGGATAAATCCCAAGAGATCCACCGGTAACTCTCCATTCAGACTTGTTTATGGAAGAGAGGCAATCTTTCCTATGTCACTCGAGTTGCCAAAATTAGAACTCATGAAGCAATTGGGATTGTTGGAGTTCGAACCCATGGAGGTTAGATATGCAAAATTGATGGAATTCCAAGAAATCAGAGAGCATGTACCCCAAAAAATGGAGAAGGACCAAGCCTTGATCAAGAGAACCTTTGATAGGAAAGCTAAGGCTAGAACCTTCCAAGTTAGAGATTTAGTGTTGAAATGGTATGCAAACCAAGAAAATCCAGGAAGTCATTCAAAGTTTTATGCCATTTGGAGTGACCCCTACGTAGTCACAAAATGTAAGAACAACGATGCCTTCCAATTGTCTACATTGGATGGTGAAGAACTGTAGATTCCAATTAATGGAATCCATCTAAAGCATTGATACTAGAAGGGAAACTCATCACCTTGTACATATTAGCTTAGATTTTCATTCCTCTAAGTTCTTGTGCACATTGTTTTGTTGTATCTTAGTTTTACATTTCCCTAAGTGCTTTGGCACAAGCTTTGTTGTCCCAAGGATGCATCTTTGTAGGCCATGTTCCAGATCAATTAATGTTCTACTCTCACAATATTCTTTCTAGAATTTTTCTAATGAGTTAAGAGTACCAAGCAGTTCAGTTGATGTCTCCATTGTCCAATGGATTGCTTCAGGTAGCTGGTCACTTCATCTAGCAGGTAGATGACCCCTCTGATTTGTTAAATTTTTTATCCAAAATAAGCCCCATGCTTGTTTTTGGCTAACTACTCCTTCTTCTCCTTTGCTGGCACTTAAATGAATTTTTGGCATGCTTTAGGTACTCAAAAGATTCTAGAAATGATCCCATTAGATAGGATTTTTCCTCACCTTTCCAGAAAGGTAAAATTTTCCTCCTAACTCCTTGTATTTTTCAAGTTATGGCTCAGTGGAGTTTTTGACGGAAATTTTCCCTGGGAAGGCCCACAACCAATAGGAATGCACCACGTGGCAGGGCGGAATGGCAGGTCATCAGAGGTAAGTTGGAAAAATCACCAAAGAGTGGGTGGGGAAAAAAGGAATTTTTTTTCCCAGAAGCTTCGCGTTGATGAGAGTGTGACACGTGTCCATGAGACCAGCGGGAGTTGGAGGGGCGGAGTAAATTTTGGATTTTTGCCAAAGTGTTCAAAAGGCGCAAAGAAAAATGTTGGTGCAAAAACCCGCGGAGGAAAAGAAATTTGCAAAGGCCCATGGACCAACTAGAGGATGACACATGTCCATTTGTGGTGGGGGTTGGAGGTGTGAAAGGATTTGGAAAAATTTGCCAAAGTGTTCAAAAGGCGCAAAGAAAAATTTTGGCCCGAAAGCTCGCAGAGGAAAAGAAATTTGCAAAGGCCCGCAGACCAATCGGAGGATGACACGTATCCATGAGAGAAGCGGGAGTCGGAGGGGCAGAGTAAATTTTGGATTTTTTGCCAAAGTGTTCAAAAGGTGCAAAGAAATTTTTTTCCTGCGGGCCCGTAGAGGAATGAAAGTTGCTTAAGGCCCGCACCAAATCAAAATACACCACGTGGCGGCAGAGTGGCAGGGTGTGGAGAAATTTTGGATTTTTTTCCAAAATTCAAAAAGGGTAAAATGGCCATTTGAACCCACAAATGAATGGGGAAGTACCACATGGTAGCAGTGTTGTATATATTTACCCCCTCGGGTAAATGTAGATACACAAAGGGAATTGGGTTTACAAGGCAGAGAAACATGGTGGAAAAAAATCAAAGGGACATGTCAGGGGGTCTCCAAAACCCGCCAACAAAGAAAATGTGTCGTCGGGTCTCCAAAACCCGACACAAAAGGAATCGGGTTTCGGTGGTGCAGGAACATGTCGAGGGGTCTGCAAAACCTGACATCAAAGGAACATTTCGGGGGGTCTCTAAAACCCGACATCAAAGAAACCGGGTCTCGGCGTCGGGGAAGCATGTCGGGAAAGCATGAAAAAGAAGCATGTCAGCACCCCTTCGAACCCGATGCGCATGCAGTTTCATCTTCCGCCCCTGAAACAAAGGAAATCTTGGAAATACTAGAGGAAGCGGGTTTCAGGAAAACACAAGAATCAAACACATGTCGAGGCATCCTCCAAATCCGATGCAGATGCAAAGGAGAAACCCGAACCAGACTGGAAACAGACCCTGACGCGGGAAATATCCAGATTGCCATAACTTTTCACAGGGAGCTCGGATTCACACAAGGTTGGACTTTTCGGAAAGCTCTCGGTGTCCTCTACCCAACTACGACTGGATATATTTAATTGGGTGGGAACAAGTTCTTAAAAATGTAAAATACACTTCGCCACTATTGGGTTGTTGAGATTCTCACCTACCGCCATAATATGATGGGTTAGGTGCAGTCTTGGAGGTGGTTGGGGGCAGAATTCGAATCATTCTCTTCTCCCTCATTTTTTCCTCAGATAAATTGTAAAGGAGGGGATTTTTCTCATGGTTGGACATTCTTGTTTTGGCCCCTCCCTTCTTCTCTTTAGCAGGTGGAGTTGTGGAGCTCAAACCTCCCATTTGGAACTGCAATGCAACCTTTGCCTATTGGCATTTTTGCAGTGTATTGTATCAATCCTTCAGAGAAAATAAATGCATGACTATGGATGTTCCTCAACCCTCTATGTGTTTCATTTTGCATCCTCCTGATCTTTCACTGCGAATATGTTTATCCGTGCATGATATTGCATTGCATTTCTATGGTTTGTGTTTATTGGCAAAACATATGTTCTTCATTCCTCGGTGCATCACCTCCATAGTTTAGGTTTTATTTTTATGAATTATCTACCTTGTCTCCTTGGCAAGTTAGATTAGGTTTTTGGTAAGCCCTCTACGTTTTATTTGTGCATCTGAACAGAGGAATAGGAGCCGGCCTTCACCCGGAGAGCTTTTCCGATTTTGCAAGGTCCAACACTTGGGAAAAGCTCCATGTTGTGCAAACGCACTGAGATTCTCAACCCATCGTGTTGCAGAGTCCCAGGGGTGCTGTGTTTTGACACCAACAAGCAGAGCAGAGGGGCATGGAGCTTTTTGGGGAATTTTTCCCAAATTCAAAAAAGGGGAAAAATTTTAAGTTTCGGCCCGCCAACCCGATTTTTGCCCCAGTTTTTCCCTAAATCTTCAGAGGGACATATCTTTCGATCCAGATCTCAATTTTTCTCAATTTTGGTGTCATGGGAAAGCTATTGAAGTCCTCTATATGATAGAATCTTAAATTTTGTTTTTTGGTGGAGTTTAGTGAGAGAAAAATGAAAGAAACACCTTTGGCATGGGAAAAAGAGCAGAACCGACATTCAACCGCCATTTTTAATGCAGTATGGCTTTCATTCTTCTCCAACATGGTCAAAAATCTTGGGGAATGAAATTTTAAGGGTACCCATGCTATTTTGATGGATTTGGTTAGTGTTTGAGTCATTCATTTCAATTTTCCCATGTTTCTCCCTCTTGAACCTGATTTTTCATTGTTAAAAGCTAGATTTGGCTCTTTTGTAAAGGGTTGGACATTTTTTTATGTTCTGCAGGCTCCCTCCTTCACCCTGGCAAGTGAATTTGTGGAATATCAGAACCTTTTTTAGTAATTCAATACATTTTTTACCTCCTTGCTATTGTAATGCACTGAATTTAATATTGGAAATGACAATGCAAGCTATGTGAATGAATTTTCAATCCTTTCTTGTGTTGTTTGCTCTATCAGGATCCTTCATTACAATTTTAGCAATATGTGCATGATTTTTGTTGCATTTTTTATGATTTGTGTCAATCTATAGAGATAGATGTTCACCACTCCTTTTGTGTATCACCTTGTCAGTTTAGTTCTATCTTCTTTTCTTTCTATCCTTGTCTCCTTTGCAGAACTAGAGTAGAATTTTGAGTTAAACCTCTGAAAATTTCATGCATACATCTGATCAGAGGAGTAGAGGAACCAACCTTCAATCTGGAGAGTTTTTTCCCATTTTTGCAAGTCCCACACTTGGGGAAAAGATTCCATGTTGTGAAATCACACTAAATGACCCAATTCTCACTTGCAGATCTGAAGGTCATTTAGGGGGTGTTGTGAATTTGCACTAACAGGTGTATGAGCCCATCATTCCTTACGGAAGAGGTATACATGTAGAGAATTTGGGTGCTATCAGGTTAGTGAGGTGGACAGGGGTGACTGTTCTCAGGATGCCACACCAAACAGTGGCTTCCTTGAGTATTACAAACATGGAGACCACTCCTTATCAGGACATGGCAGGGTTATGGGGAGAGGAGACAGTTACTTTGATTTCCTACTCTTCCATGGGTCACTTGGTAGACAAGATAGGGAAGTTGGAAATCGACCCCTTTGGTAGAGTAACTCAGTAGTTTGGCCTCCCCTTCATTGATATGCTTCCTTCAGTGGGGCCAGTATACAGGTCTGTTCGAGAGGCCCGGGGAGGTCCTAGAGGCCGAGGTTGGACCACGATTACTCTTTGCATTCCCATTGCAGCTAGGAGGGTGGTTCATGCCCGAGGGGTATTTACTACTCCTCGAGTTCCTTTACTTTTGATTAGAGCTACTCCTACTCATAGTGGAGATGAGCCTATTGATGTGGACTCAGAGTCTGAGGAGTTCACTGGGGAGGAGACCGAGGAGGTGATAGAGGATGAGATGATGGGTGAAGAGGTCAGTGGGATGGCCAAGGAGGATGACATCAAACCTGAGTGGCATGACACCTAGGATATCTTGTGGGTCGAGAGGACAGAGGAGAGCACAGAGAAGGTGACCCTGATCTCAGAGGAGTTACCTTCTCAGGACTTAGGGGGAGATGATGAGTCTATGGCAGGACGTCACTTCATTCCAGATGTGAGAGAAGCTCGATAGTCGGCTGCAACGTTAGTGGTAGGTGCATATCCTAGAGATCCCACCTGGATGCCTAGAGATTTGAGTGACTACTCTTTTCTTGATTTTTATTTATTTAGAAATGTTTAGTTGATTTTTCCATTTTGTTATTTCGTTTGTTTTGACTTTACTTGGGTGATTTTCTAACTTGTCATTTCTTTCTTCTTCTTTTATTTGTTTGTAGTGACTGCTGAGGGATGGCGAGAATTGATTCACCAAGTATACGCAGACACTCTACTTCTCCCCTCGGTGAGTACTCAAGCCAAGCTTACCGTGGACGAGGGAGAGCCTTCAACAACTGGTAGAAATACTGATGTGTTTTCCCCTATTTGGAAGGCGGTGAAGTTATTTACTTCTCTTCGTGTTGAGGTAGCTGGATATATGACTGTTGAGTGTTTGATGAGGAGAGCCATTCCCACAGCGAGACCACAGCTACTGGCCATGATTGTGAGTCCTCAGGTAATTCAGAACATCATCATAGCAGGAGTCCTAAACGTGGGCATGCACCCACTAAGGGATCCCATAAGGACTAAGAGATCATGGTGTCTTTTTGTAGTGATTTTTGTAGGATGTTTTATACAAGTGTTTTTGTACTTTTTGGGCTCATTGAGTGTTTTGACCATGCCTAGCGCATGATGGCATTGTATATAGAACACTATTCACACACACACACACACACACACACACACACACACACACACACACACACACACACACACACACACACAGAGAGAGAGAGAGAGAGAGAGAGAGAGAGAGAGAGAGAGAGAGAGAGAGATATCTTTTTGGAACTAGATCTTCTTGTATCTAGAATTTTGTGATTTTTTTCCCATGTGTATACTAGATTTTTTTAGGATCTTTGTTCTTATATACTTTTCAAAATGTATGCAATGGATGACAAGTGATAAAAAGTACTATACAAAATGTTTTCCTTTTATTTTCTTTTGTAATGCTGATATGTGATGATGTAAACTATTGTAGTACTGAAATTTTTGGATTCTTTGGGAAATTTCTGTTGCTTCTTCTTTTTCTGGGTAAATGTGATGAATATATAGTGATAAAGAGATGAACTTGCCCCACTCCTAACTCCACGCAACTAGTAAGATGTGAGGGCTCATCACCAAGAGTTGGGAAGGGCACAAATTATGTGAGTTTGACTGAATGGAATGAAGAGAGAAAGACAAACCATTGACATAAACCAAATTTTAGACCTACACACTTACTCTACTCAAAACTACCACATAGCTCATAAGGCAACTTACTTTCCAGTTTATCTAGACTTAGATCTATAAATGGCAACCTGGTTGACAAAATCTGGTTTTGAGGATTTGATCTCTTTTGAATTTGGATAGTTAAGCTCACTTAATACACTTTGCTTTGTATTTTTAGAATACCAAGTTTTGTTAATTTGTGTGAATGGAACCCCTACACCCTGCCTCATGCCACTAGTAAGAAGTATGGGTTTGTCACCAAAGGTAGGATATAGGTGAGTAAGGGCACTTCTTTCCTTTCCCAACCTCGCACCACCAGTAAGAGATGCGGGCTTATCACTGAAGGTTGGTTGGGTAAAGAAGTGTGTAAAATAAAATATTCTATTTTCTTGGTATTTTTGATTCTATTTGATTTTGATACTTCTGATTTGTGATTTTGGAATATCCTTGTTTCAAAGAGACGTAAGAGGGATAAATGTGACACCAAGAAGCTTCTAGAACAAACCGTAGGTAAAAACAACTTCACCTAGTATAAGGAAAGAGCAAGACCAAGTATGTAGGCCTTGGTATGGTTTTCATCAATATTTTTCCGTTGAATTTGATGAAAAGATTTTGAAACAACTTGATGATATTATGAAAGTTGAAGAGATATGATTCGAATGTTTTTGACAATATTTTCAGAAGCTTATAATAAATTGCTTAAGAATAAATTCCTTGACTATGAGATTTACGAAATGAGTGGACAAAATGAAATGATTGAGTGACTAATGTAATGTAGGTAGATATAATATATAGACGGTGGTTTGATGATTTACGTGTAAAAATGTTGATGCAAGGAATTGATAGTTTGATTGAATTCCTTTTCTTCTAGTGTACACCAAAGATACACACAATTTCCTTAGTATTTCATGAATTGGTATGGGCTCAACCACTTGGGCTGGAATTTCCTTCCTTCTCCGATTTTCTTATCAATCTGGTTATCTAGTCTCAGCACTAGATCTCCCTTGCATATTTCTCGTTCGTATACCTTCTTGTTATATTGCCGAAACATCCACTTAGCATAGGCTCTATGCCATTGCTTGGTGTTTAGCCTGGCCTCATCAAGGCTTTCTAGTTGAGAGAGGCGTGCCTCTCTATAGGCTTCTTCTCCCAAAATCCCTTATATTGAGATGCAGAGACTGGGTATTTCAACCTCAAGCGGGAGAACTGCTTCTACCCCAAACACTAATGAGAAAGGGGTTGTCACTGTTGGTGTTCTTATTGAGGTTCGATGGGCCCACAAGGCTGGATACAACTTTAAATTCCAATCCCATTTTTTCTCCTTAACTATTTTGAGGAGAATAGATTTTAATGTTTTGTTTGTGGCTTCAGCTTGTCCGTTGGCTTGAGGGTAGTAAAGAGAGGCCGTGTGATGGTTTATCTTGAATTTTCTGCATAATTCACGAACCTCATCATTCTTGAAGGATGTTCCATTATCAGAGATAATGAATTGTGGGACACCGTACCTGTAAATGATTTGGTTCATAATGAACTTAACGATTACGGAACCTGGCACGGTGGTGAGAGGCATGACCTCTACCCATTTAGTAAAATATTTTGTGGCTGTGATTATAAAGTTATGGGAATCTATTGACGAGGGAGAGAATTTCCCTATCAAATCTAGACCCCACGTGGAGAAAGGCCATAGGGTTGCGATTGGTTGGAGAGACTGTGCTGGCATGTGAATCTCGTGGGAGAATTCTTGGCATTTATGGCACTTACACAAAAAATCTACTGCATCATGTTCAATAGTGGGCTAGAAATAACCCATCAGATGTATTTTGCGAGTAGTGGCGTGACCACCAAAGTGGCCTCCACATATCCCACTGTGGGATTCATAAATAATCTTCTTGGATTCTTCTGTGTCGATGCATCTTAAAAGCATGCCATTGAAGGCTTTATGATAAAGTACTTGTTCTAAAATAATGTATTTAGCAGTGATAATGCGTAACCGCTTTCTTTATTGTGATGTGGCACCTTCTGGGTATGTATTGTCCATGATAAAATTGATGATGTTAGTGTACCAGGGACATGTAGAGATGGGGGGCCTAGTTTTGACAAAGTATATGCACTCATTGGGAAATTCTAGGTCTACCAGATCACCTCCATCTAATGGATTATCTACTAACCAATCTGCAATGATTTGGCCCTTAACGGATTTCTAGTTTACAAACATTAACTCAAACTTTCCCATTAAGGTTATGAAATGTCCAACATTTTTAGATAAAGAATCTTGCATGAGGAATGTATGTAAATGATCTGTCTTCACCATGACCCTTGTTTCTTGATTTAGCATGTAGTGTCTTAAAAATTTCATCACAAAGACTATGGCAAGTCATTCTCTTTCTGTCTGTGTGTAACATGTTTCATAATCAAGCAACGTCTGGCTAATGAAATAGATTGCATGTTCTCATTTATCATCATCTTCCTGTGCTAACATACAGGCTAATGAGACGTCAATAGCCTGTGAATATAGGATTAAAGGATGATCTGGCCTGGGAGGCATTAGTGTGTGGGGAGACAACAAGAAGTGTTTAACTGCTTCGAAGGATTCATTGCATTCTTCCGTCCAATCAATGCTATAATCTTTCTTTAATAAATTATTGATTGGATGAACAACAAAACTTAAGTCTGGGATAAACCTTCGAATTACAATGAGCTTTCTAAGGAATGATCTGATTCCAGACTCATCTGATGGTGGAATCATCTCAAGAACAACATGGATTTTGGTTAGATCGACATCAATCCCTTGTGAATATATAATGTACCCCAGAATTTTTCCTCCTGTCACACCAAATACGCACTTCTCTAGGTTCAATGTGACACCATATTCGATCAATCATGAGAAAATGATATGGAGTACCTCTAGGTGATCACATCATTTCTTGGCCTTGGCTAACAAATCATCCACATAAGATTCCACAACTTTATGAATAAGGTCATGGAATATGTATGTCATTGCCTATTGGTATGTAGCAACAGTGTTCTTAAGACCAAATGGCATGACAACATAACAATAGGCTCTCCAAGGTGTTATAAACGTGGTCTTGGCCTGATCTTGTTTAGATATTTTGATTTGATTATATCCCGAGAACCCATCATGAGAGAAAAAAAGTTAAAATCTAGTTGTTGCATCAATAATGATGTCGATGGATGGTAACAGGAAGTCATCTTTGGGGTAAGCTTTATTAATGTCCCGAAAGTCTATGCAAATGTGTATCTTTCCATTCTTTTTTAAAACAAGGATGATATTAGATACCCATTGCGAATAGTCAACTCATTTGATGAAACCTACTTGGAGAAGTTTCATTACTTGTTCTTTTACCATGAGGGCCACTTTTGGTTTCATTGGTTTGAACTTTTGTTTAATTGGCTTTGCATCTAGTTTTGTGACAAGATTATGCACTGTGATATGTGGTGTGATTCCTATCATTTCTTTGTAATTAAATGCGAAGGCCTTTTGATGTTCCTTGAGGATTTGAGTATGTATTTCTATCTCTTCTGGGGTTAATGAGGATCCTAACTTCAAAATATTTAGTTATTCCTCCATTCCAATATTTATGTCAATCATTCCTTCGATTAAGGAAGCGTTGCCTTCTTCAAATTCAGGTGGTGCTAGAGGTAGTTCCAAAACTTCTCCATTCTCTACCTCGTAGATATTGAGATTTTCTTGTGGAGGATATTTTATCATGGGATTCCCAAATAGGAAGAGGAAGATGGGATTAAGGAGAAATATACTATGGGATGAGCAAGATTCAATTCTGCATAGGCATTTAGATATTTGAGAGTCATTATATCGCTGTCAAAATGATCTAGGATGGTAGACTCATTTTTAGTATGTGTTAAGACCGGTATCGTTGGCATATTTCACACTAATGGTTCAGTACAAACTGATACCATGAAACTTGTATTTTCTAGCTCACTACTTGGTGTGAAACGAGAAGCTGAGGTCGCTATTGAATTAGTGAGAAGGTTTTGTTCACGTGGGATTGCTTCAATTGATATGAAGTCGAATCCCTTGGTTATATCTAATACCACTGCTTTATAGAGTTGTAAATGTTCAGCTCTAGTTTCATATACCTTGAATACTTGGCTTACAACTAATTGCGAGTCTCCTAACACTCTAATATTACCAATGCCCATCCTTTTAGCTATGATAAGCCCAAGGAGAAGGGATTCATATTTAGCCCCATTGTTTGTACATTTGAAGTTTAATTTAAAGGAAAAAGGTAGGATCTTTCCCTCGGGAGAAGTAAAGATCACACCTACCCCTACTCTGAAATGACATCTAGCTCCATCAAAGTGGAGAATCCAACATTTTTCTAGAAGAATAGATGTTGAGATATTCTTTGTATCTACTTCTTCTACTTTGGTTACTTATACCATACAAACTTCATCTGCTGGAAGGGAGGAAATTCCTAGGGTGTATCCCATACCCATGGAATCAAATGGTAGGAGAATAGGTACATATTTCTCTAGTAACTTGAAAATTCTTGGGGTAGTTCCTAATGACACTGTCTTTATTACGTTAGTATCATTTTTTATTTCTGGAATTCTCTTGAATAGATTCATGATTTCTAATTCTGTTGTAGGTATCAAATTTACTTCTGGTTTTGAATCGACTAGTTTTTTAAGTTGATTTTTTGGGAGTTCAAAATCAGAGTGAACACCTGGTATTTTCTTCAAATTTTCTAGGTGTATATAAAATGGTTTTGGGTCACCTCGTGCCATGAATATCTTGCCCAGGTGCAAAAATATTATTTCTTGGAATAATGTGGAAGGGATTTCCTTCATACGATGTATCCATGGTCAACCGAGAATCATATTATAGTTGGTTTCCCGATTTATAATATAAAATTCGGTGAGTACTGTATTAGGTCCCAAGGTGACTGGTAACGCTATAGTCCCAATTGAAGTGGCCTTGAGGCTATCATAACCCCTTAGCATATTTCACGTTGTGGAACAATTTATTTCTCCATATCATAACTTTTGAACAAAAGAGAAGGGGACTATGCTAATTATTACCCCATCATCAATCATTGCACGTTTAACTTAATTATTATAAATCCATACCTGAACATATAAATTTTGGTCACTTGTACATGTAATTTCAGCATCTGTTGGCATTTTGTTTATATCAAATATAAACTCAGTATCCCTATCTTCCTGCCCTGGAGGGTAGACATCAAAGTCTACATGGTTTACTTACGTTTTGGGAGGGGGAGTGATGTTAATTAGGTGACCAAGACCTAGTGCTTCTAAGAGAGCAGTCCTGTGAGCGGGAGATTTTTTCAACAAATCCAAGAAGGAAATGTGAGAGAAGGTCTTTGTTAGATCATTGATTAGATCGTAAGCGCCTATGGATTTTACCATTGTTTGTTGAATGTTGTCTAGTTCTAATGGGTAGGTTGGAATTGGTTGAGAAAAATAATCCCGTGTTCTTGTTATGGTTTCTACGGGTAACTCAATGTCTAACTCTACCAGACCAACTATCTTGGTTTACAGTCGAGTTCCTAACTGGAGTGCAACTAGTGGGTTTAATGAAGTTAAAGCTTCATGATCATTTTTCTTGTTATAACACCCTTGTTAGTCCCATTTGGATCTAACCTGTTATTAGAATTGTTTGGGATAGGATCATTAAATATATTGAGGAGTGAATTTTGTGGAGAAACTACCCCCATATAAGTGTTTGGCGTAGGTATTACAGAATTTCCCAAAAACATGTCTATAAAGAGTTGTCTTTGGTCTTCTGGAAAATGTTTCATGAATTTATCGTAGTCACAGCAACTCCTAGTATCATGGCCTTAAATCTTGTGGAAGCCACAATATAAGTTGGGATTATAGTTTCAAGGTTATTGGTTTGAAACCCGTTGTGTCCCAAAACTCTGATTAGGAGGGTGGTTGTTAGAGTTAAAACTTTGAGGCTGTTGCCTTTGGTTTTGACCCTGATATCCAGTTGGGCTCGAGTTGGGCCTTGTGTCTAGATTTTTCATTGTTGTTGTTGTTGTGGTGAATAATTGAAATCCACCGCGTTGATCATTGGAGGGAAGTTATTATTTCGTTGATTGTTAACGGGTGTCGGGGTGTTCACAACGTTTGGTCTTGTGACCTGGTCAGTGACTCCATCTGTTGTGACCCCATGGTTTTTGTTAAGGATTTTTGGTCCTTGATTGGTATTTCAAATGTTTGGATAAGCCGTAGTGTTTTGATTGGAAATGATTAATTTCCCATTTTTTCCATAGGGCACTTCCGAGTACTTCATCATAAGTTCTTAGTGGGAATGTCTAGACTTCTTCCTTTATTTCTCTATTGAGAGAATGAAGGAATAAGTCACATAGTTCCATCTGATCTATGTTTGAAGCACTTGCTAATGAGTAGAGGACTGTGCACCATCTTTGAATAAAATGAGCAACAAATTCATTGTGCTCTTGTTTAATATGTAATAATTCCCCAATTCCTGTTCTTAACAATTTGTTCATATCAAAAGCCTTGATAAACTCTGACACAAGTTGTTTGAATGAGTGTATCAAGGCTTCAAGTATTCTGCAATACCAATCAAGGGCGATACCTTCTAAGGTTTTTGGGAATATCTTAGCAACAACCGCATCCCAAGGGAGTAATTCCCAAATGGCCATGGCATAGGCCTTGATATGTGCATTTGGATCCCCCTCCCCTTTGTATTTGGGTAAATTGGGAAGAGGTATCAGAAGCATGACACTTCATATGGTGAAATCTAGAGGCTCTTTTAAATATTACGAGTAAGTTCCTACTGTATAGGTTTCGACCATTGATGGCATCTACTGAGGGGGTGGGGGTGGAATAGGTTGTTGATATGGCATAGCATACATATTTATAGGGATATAAGGAAATCCTTATGTCTGAGTGAACATCCCAGGAGAAGAGAACATGTCTCCCTGTGGTGATTTTGAATAGATGTTTAAATAGGGAGGAGTATTGTTCTGGTATGGGTTGTTTGGTGCTAAGTCAGGAGGTATCATACTTTCAACCGGAGCGGCGTTTGAAAATGTGGTTCTAGTTGGTGGTTGCTATGGATAGTTATACGAATGCTGAGGAGGCATGCCCAACATGCCTATTCCTGTGAGGAGGTCAACTTGGTTGGGATGATGTGGAGGGTTGGGAATTCTTGCTTTCCTGAAATGCATGGTTTGATTTTCTTGGGTGAGTTCTAATCCTCTAACCTTCTCAACCAAAGTTGAGATGACCTCAGTTGGTGATGGCACCATGTTTTTCCTTAATGGTCGTTGTTGTAAACCTTGAGCTTGTAGAGGGGTAAGGTACCCTGCTATGAATTGATCATTACCCTACCAAGCTTCACCGAGAGTATTTCCCATAAGTGGAGGAATGGGATTATTTTATTAGAGCAGGGTATCGAGTTGTGTTTACAAACTTCCTATAGGTGGGTACATGTTCTGAAAGTGTTGTTCACTTCTAGCGTAGCATGATAAATAATCCTCATCCAAGAATGGGAGTGGATATAACTGTCTACTAATTTGTGGTCTAAACAAAACCCGAGGAGATGAAATGGTTTCTCTAGTAAACATCATATTGTTAGAGCCTGAGGGCTCTGGTTGTTGCGTTTGTGTGAGCTGATCCAATTCCTCAATTTGTAATGGAGAACTAGAGCCAATTCTTTGGGGAGGAGTCTGTGATGACAAGTAGTTACTTGAGTAGTTATCGGTCCATACAAAAAGTGATGGTGACTGTTGCCTATTTGTCTGACCATAATGTGGTTTGAGACCTGAAAGAGGTTTGTTGTATGCATCGTATCCCATCATATTCAGGGGGTATATAAATATCCACAGAATAATGGGAAAGAACAAAGGTGGATGAAAGAAAGGAAAATAAAATGGAAACTATTGTTAGCTTTACATCGGGTTCACCAATTTTTTTGGTGAAGCTAATGTGAAGGCTAATGAGGTGGAAAAGATGAAAAGTGTATTAATTGGAAGAACAAGTAGAAATATGACTCTGAATCAGAAGGTAGAAAGTTCACATTGAGTTCACCAATTTTGTACGATAGAAAAGTGACATGCGAGCATGAGAATCTACAAGTAGCCTTTCTTCGTACCCAACCTCCCGAGGTCATGCTGAGATAGCCGGTGGGAATGAAGTATGCGAGGATAGGACCAAGTTAATTGGGTAATTTTATATCCTCAACATGTAATAATGGGATCTGTGAATTTAAGGCAAAAAAATCTCTCCTAACCTGGATCAGGGTAATGGATTTTTTGGATATAATAGCTTCTCGGAGGCTCCAATCAATGTCAAGCTCTACCAAGATCCTATCTATTAGCTGTTAGATACATGAAAAGTAGCCTATAGGTGATTCGTATATATTTCCAGACAAGGTCATGGAAAATGGTAATGAGAGGCGTAGTGGATCTTCCAGAACTTTATGGGTGGTTCTTTGGTCTAGTCCAGAAATCCCTAGCTTGATTGGCTGTTATGTTTAATATAGAAAATTGTGTAATACTGTCTGGTGGAAGTGGTGAGGTTCTAAATATAAGTGTACGTAAACCATCATCAATGTCTAATTGATTAGTAGGACCATTGGGTTGTGGGACCTATGGATCACAACCATAATTTTGTGCTTGTGGCAGACCTCCAATGGTCATATGAGGAGTCAATCTCTTCTTCCGACTATCCAATAGTCATAAGCCTTTTCAACTTCTATGTTTAGAACTAGAAGTTGTATGATTTCCTCATAATATATTATGGGTGTTCTAGCAACTTGAATATGTAAGCCAGTATCTATATCAATGAGGAGATCTCCTGCATTCGGCTGTGGAACTAAAGGATCACAACCAAATATTTGTTCTCTTTTGGGTTATTGTATGGTCATGCAGATATCTTATCAAGGTAGTCTATAGTTAGGTTGATTTGACTAGAATGTATATGCCTTTTCGTCTTCAATATTCAACTCTGTCAATTGTTCACTAAATGCTTGTAGGTTTATTGTCGTTTGAAAACCCTGAATCCTAAGGTCTTGATCTATATCAGTTAGCATTGTGGAGAGGCTTGGTTGAAGTACTACTAGTTAGAAAATGTAATCCCTAGGATCTCTAGGTCCTGTAATTTTCATGCAAAGATGATTTAATTGAAATGAGAAAATTAACCATGAAAGCTATGTCTACACTATACTTATATTCCTTTTATTTTTGTATTTTCGATGAAGTATTTTAAATGAAATTTAAAGAGAAACTATTCTAATATATCTAGATAATGGAAAATTAATCTAATAACAGAATTAAAACAAGCAAGTTAGCCTGATGTGGTTATTTGCCTGTGCACTTGTGAGTTTATCCTAAATATTTAAATAAGTAACTAGCTTAATCAAAAGACGTCCAATCTTACCTTATAAGTGAGGAATAAATCACAGCTTCTCAGAAGCTATCATTCTCCACAACTTCCCTGGCAATATTGAAAGTGAGCTTTTAACTAAAATAATCAATTTTACTACTCTATTTGGTATATTTTAACAACTTTGATAGCTCAAACCTAGAATTTTACAGAACAGTGGTAAATCTAGTCGTGTCGTGACTTAGTCCCCTCAGTTTGATCTCCTCGTTTCTTTATGTTCTCGTGAATCCAGAAAAGTGTGTGTGTGATAGTGTCAGCAGAAGAAGATACTCAACCAAAAGGAAGCTTTGGATATAAACTGATTACAATGCAAGTAAGAGAGGGATAACACAAGTGAACAGAGCTTGACTTTGTAGTTCTTAATAGGATTTATCGTGGGGATACAATGTAAATCTACTGATAATTCTGGGATCTATCTCTTATGATAAAACAAAACCTGCAACTCTAAGATTATCAAATGGATTATAATCTACAAGTGAAACTACCTTATGCTAAATTGATTGTATGGGACAAAAATGAAGTAAGATGAAAGAAAGAAAACCAAATGATCTCTAAAGGAGAAAGGAGAGACTAATAATTCATGTAAACTATAAAACTAATGAAATTCATGCAAGAACTTCAAACAAACCAATTAATCAAACACAGAAGGAGAGGTGCCATTTTTTTGAAAGCAAGCTGGGTATTTATAGCATTTGGATTCACTAGAGGGTAACTTGGAATTGATCTCCTTTAGTATAGAAAAGGGAAAACACTATTTACCAGGTGGCCAAAACATAAATGCAAGCTTAAGTTGTTGTGGAATGCAGATAGAAATTTGAAATTTATGTTTGACGAAATCATCAGAATATTCTTGAAAACATGCACATGACCACCGCCCTATGCAGGGCGGCGGTTATAGGACTGTTTCCCTATCCTGGGTGGTGGTCATGGGACTGCTGCCCAGGCAAGGTAGCTGTCTCATCACTTAAGACCAAAATGCAAGGAAAAATGGGGTAGAGGATAGAACAAAGCATGCGGAGGCTAGATAAATCATAAGGGATACAAACATATACTTGGAAAGTTTTTCTACATTCCGAACACTTTGCGAAGAGACTTGAATCATCATTAGGGTATGTGTAACCTCTTTCCAGTGGTATAGTACCTTATAATTTTGGGTACATACAGTATGCAAAGATCACTACGCCATTCGAAGAGTTACTAAAATAAAATTTTCCATTTTATTGGGGAGAGGTGCAGTAGATGGCATTTAATACATTGAATAATAAGTTTATCACTGCACCCATATTATGCTTTCCTTCTTGGGATAAGCCATTCTATGTACATGTTGATGCTTTGGGGAAATATTAGCACAACCTGGAGAAGGAATTGTTGACCACACCTTGTTTTTTTCTAGTAAGAAGTTGACACCAGCAGAGTAGAACTATACTAATACAAAGCATTGTCCATTATCTACGTGCTACAAAAATTCAGGCAGTATATGTTGGCAACACCCTTTATTTTCTACATGGACCATATGACATTGAAGTACCTAGTGAATAAGCCCATTTTACAAGGGTGCATATGTCGGTGGGTCTTGTTGTTTCAAGAATTCGAGTTTATAGTAGTGTTGAAACTAGGTAAGAGTAATTTGGGACCTGATCATTTATCAAAGATTGAATCAGGGGAGGATGTGTAAAGCATTACATATACAATGTTCTATGTGCAACTGTTTAGATTTCGGTGAGTGCCCTTTAACCTGGAAGATATTGTTGTATTTCTCAAAATAGGTGTGGCATCAGAGTGAATGAAGACCTTGGAAAGGAAGCAATTAGCCATACGCGCCACACCCTACATGTTAATTGGTGGAGACTTATACAAGCTAGGCTGCGATGAACCAGTGTGTGTTAGAGCATGAACACATTGTAATCATGGAGGAAGCACATGGTGGAATTGTAGGAGAACATTATACAGGGAATGTAAGCATGTCTTAGATCCTTCTGGCAAGGATTTGGTGGGAAATCATCTACCAGATTTTATTAATTTTTGCAAGGCTTGTGATCATTGCTAACACCTTGGAAAACCAGGAAGAAGAGATGAGATGCCCTTAAGACCGATATCTAGCACAAAACCATTTGAGAAGTGGGTGATTGATTTTTTAGGAATAATTTCACCTGCCGCATGAAGGAGTGGAACATACTATATCATTACATACACAGAGTATCTTACGAGGTGGGTAGAAGAGACACCTATAAGGGATTTCACAACAGAAACAACAACTAGGTTCTTATGGGAAAATATAATCAACAAATATGGATGTTCATTGAGTTTAAAAAGTGATAGGGGTACTCATTTCTTGAATGAGACAATTAGAATCTTGTTGGAATAATTCATGGTAGCCCACCACAAGACTACCCCTATCACCCACAAGCTAATGGAACCATGAATGCATTTAACAAGATACTGAGTCACATGCTGACCAAAATTTTTGATGTAGGAAGAAGAGATTGGGATGATAAAGTTTATGCTATGTTATGGTCATACCAAACCACTTACAAAAATTTGAATAAGGCCACACCTTTTTAATTGGTGTTTGGCATGGAAGTAGTGTTATCTATTGAATTCATGTTACCATCACTATTCATAGTGTGTGCAGAAGGGTTAGCTGATGAACAAGAACTTGAGGAGAGGATTGATAAGTTAATGCAATTAGATGAGAAGTGGGATATTGCTCACTAGAGTCAGAAAATAGAAAAAACCAAGAAAAAGGCATGACATGATAGACACATCAAGAACAAAAAGTTTTAGGTTGGGTAGATGGTTCTATTGTATGATTCCATGTTTCTGCCCTATCTTGGAAAATTCAAAGTCCATTGGATGGGCCCATATATTGCATCCTATATACTCAATTCAAGTGCTTTCTAGTTACAAGCATTGGATGGAACATGGTTACCGGACCATTTCAATGGAAGTAGGATGAAGCCCTACTATAAATAAGTCTTCCTTGTTTTTGTATATAAGGTAGTATTGTCATTTAGCCTAGGATTTCCCTTAACGCATTCATTTTCTTTGTGTTTCCCTTTCTCATTTTTTGTTCCCTTTATTTTTGTTGTGTGCACATTATGTGCCAGTAGTCACTTATAATTTCAAAATTTTTCTATGCATAGAGCACTGCACATCTAATTTTGTGTGGGGTGGAGTGATACGATAAGCATTGGAAGCTGGTAGTGGAAGCTATGTTTCGATGGCCTATATCAAAGGAACAAAAGCATGTAGTTTGGAAGAGCGTGCATAGAAAAGGTGAACATGAGGAGGTTAATGTCAAGAAGGATTTATAAAAACCATGTACAAGGGTGAGAAGCGCAGAAACAACATGAGGTAGGCAATGTCAAAAATCAGGGTAAGGATAGAAGAAGTGCCTTCGACATTACAAGCACATGCATAAGGATCTTTAGTCAGTAAGGTTTGTTACATGCCAGAAGGTTGTAGAAATTTTTGCACAGGATTGGGTGCAGGGCTAAAAGTATTGAAGGTTAACTTTATAAGAAAAATCCACCTTTATTACAAAGGTATGCTTGTAGGTGGCATGGCATTTATTGTAAAAAACGTAAAGGCTATGAGTAGAAGGTTGAGGTACATTATTTGTTTACCTTGCATTTGTGATATTGAAGAGTTCTTGTGAACTAGGGTATCCTTGAAGAAAATTTGTGTGAAAAAGGGTTGTGAAGATTTGACTTCATAGCTAGTTTGATCAGTGAACCAGAGTGGAAAAAGAGTACACGAGTGTGAGGGAAATTTTTATAGAAGTGTTATATAAATAACTCTCGCAGTTATTTGGGTAACTTGTATACAATTTTTATCTCTGAGCTCTTCATTGCTAGGTTGCACACATTTAAGTTCACTTGGCACATTCCCTTGGTTGTATTTCCTAGCACACCCTTGCACTTTCCCTTCTTCCCTTCCTTTTCCATTTCATCTTTGTTCCATCTTCCCCTTGCGTGCATACCATGCGCTTCCACTTCCCTCTCAAAATTACATCCATCCTACATGTGCACATCTAAAACTTGCTCTAAATTGTATGTCCTTGGTATCCCCGCATGCCCCTTCCTCGTGCCATTGCACATTGCCTTGTAATAATTGCTCCTTGGCTATGGGTTCTCCACTAACCAGTTTTCCTTATTTCCCCATGCATGTTTCACTCGCCTTCATTCTACCTCTTTCCCATGCCTCATTATTCCATGCATATACCTTTGTGCCCTCCTATGCACCTTTTCATGCCACATCATTCTTTGACATGACTTGAGTGTATAAAACACAACCTATCAAAGTGCACCAATAGGGCGTTGAATCCTGACAACCATCCAGTGAATGACACATGGCAGGAACGATAATTCAGATGAACAATTGGATGATTTCTTTAGTCAATCTATGCACACCATGTGTCTTGCATGCTCAGACAACTCTAACATCATATGACAGCCATATATTTTTCTACATAGCTCTAATTGGTGTGTGCCTAGTCTTAACTGACAGTTGCTGACATAGGCTACAATGCTAGACATTCAAATTCAAATTCTTGGTGGATCTGGTAGGTGAGAAATGGGTAAATGTCTTTCTTGGCATTAATGAGTAGATCTAATTTCTCCAACCACCTAATTTGATATGAGGTTCCCTCCTTCATTCTCCAACATGCCAAACAAACTTGGGGAAACGTATTTGACATATTTGTAGGTGGATTTACAGGCATTGAATGCTTCTTGTTGGTGGTTGTATTTCAAATTTAGGTTTTCCCTCCTTCTTCCCCTCTTCTTTCATGGATTCATCTATAAATGTAAGAACTGGGATCATTTTTAATATTGGATATTTTGGATCCTTACACATTTTTGTAAGGACTTCATATTTTCTATATTTTGAGTTGCAGACCTCTAGATCTGGCTCGTGCATGTGGATATCGGCCTCTTTCACCATTGTAACAGCTCTATGCATTTCTGGAAGTAATGGAAGCATCATTTTGTGATTTCTTTATGTCCTAACATGTTTTTATTCCTTCTTCTTGCCTTTTTGTTTGCATTGTGTGCTCGTTGTGTCATTCTACATCCCTTGCAGCTCCTTATTTAGTTTTATTCCAAGAAACTGGTCGGGTGGATGCATTTTAGTTGTGCTACATGTGCCTAGCCTTCTTTCATGAATTTTCCTTCATTTTCACTTAGAAAAGATAATGTTCAACCCTATTTTTCTATCTAGTGCTATCACCTTTTAGTGTAGTTTCCTTTCATGTTATCCTTCCATCCTTGGCCCCTTGGAATTGTTAGCTTAGTTTTCCCTTTCAGCACTAGGAGTAGCAATAGTAGTAGAAGTAGATAAAGGAATCAACCTTCTCCAAAGATCTGTCCCAAGCACGTAAGATCCCACAACTTGCGGATGGTTCAATTGTTGTCACAAATGACTAAGTTCTTCCATATTTGAGACACGGGTGCAAGTTGGAAAACCATCAATTTTTGGCACACTCAATGGGACCAACAATGAAAGCTTGATTTTGATATTGTTAAGTTCTAGTGTGTGGAATTAGTATTTCTAGCCTTTGGAGGCTTATTTTAACACATCAAGTGACTCCCAACATTTGCAGATCTCTTTTTTAGTAGCCTTGAGTGCCTTTCATGAGAAGAGTGCATACAAGGAGAAGTGCAACAGTTGAAGATTATTTCAATTACCTTTGGATATCCTTGAGAAAATTTCGTTCCAGAAAACCCACATGCACATCTCCATCTCCAGCACGTCATGCCCATTCAACTCCTCTTCATAACAGATAATTAGTGCACCCTGTTATGGAGCATCAACCACCTCCTTATCTAAGGAACTTTTCTAACTTCACCAGAGGAAGTCCCCTATTTCTGGTCATGCAACATGATATGCCAAATGGTACACTCAAAAGTACTCCATACTTTACTAGTGAGAATCAATTCACCCCTTAGGATCATATACAAGATATAAAAATTGTATGTTCACTCTATTTGATCACACATGATGATGTAGTAGTCAGGCTACTTGTGTCCTCTTTCAAAGGAAAAGCACTTGAATGGTGCCAAGGCTTGAGACTTAGATCTATTGTTACCTGGGATGATCTTGGAACAACTCTTTGAAATTACTTTTAAGATAAGTTAGATCAGCTATCTTTGATGGAGCAACTGACAATAATGAAGAGGGTAACTAATGAGTAGATGACTGATTTCAACATCAAATTTTAGAAGACTTGGGATAGAATCCCTCTTGTGGTAAGACCTACAACCCAACATGATTTTCTGTATTATCTAAAGGCATTGAAAAATGATATCTCAGTCATGATTCAATCCATGGGAGGTAGGAATTTACTAAATGCTTATAATATTGAAGTAAGGGCAAAAAATAGTATTATTCAAGCATGAAAGATAGCTCCTAGATTTCCTATCCCTTGTTCCTAGAAATGTCACAAGCACCCCAGCCTTCTATGGCCCCTATCCCTATCCCTGAAAATAATGTGCAACTTGTTGCATCAACATCCTACTCTTTGGCATGGTAGAAAGAATATGAAGAATTGAAGTCCTTGATTAGAAATTTGTCAAACAAGGTCATATCATTAGAGAAACAACATGTGCAAACCTATAGAGGTAGTTCTAATTAGGTGCATAGCCAAAGCAGTCAGCCTTGGTGGAATCAATATGGAAACCAAATATACACGCCCAACTAGCAAAATGATAGATGACATGCCAACTAACATCTACCCTTGCAAGTTGTTCCTCCCGCGCCCTCTCTTCCAGCACCCAATGCAAGTCAGGCACTTTCCCCAGTCTAGAACAACTTGGTGCAGGAGTCTGAATGGTTCTTTTCTTTCAATATGCCTCATAAAAAGTATTACTATGCTAATTTTGTGTGTGCATAATCCTACATGATTTAGAATGCTTCCAGCTGTGAGCCTTCAACGAGTGTACCTGAGGAAAATAAAAAAGAAAATCTAGAAGCTTCCCCAAAGGAAAATTTGATGATCTTTAGAAGTGAATAATTTTGTGCAATCAACCAAGCTATAGAGGATACAAGTAGACCATGTGCCCAAGTTGCAGACAACACAAGATACAAGAAAAAAATGTTGAAGTCTGGCGTGGAGGTCACAATCCTAGCAAATCAACTGGACCCTCAGAAGAAAAAGGAAGCAACTAAGATATCCAGTAATAAAAGCTCTCAAGTCCCTACACATGAGGCTCTGTGCAAAGCTCCTTTAGAAGTGGTGCACACCCCTCCTTTGGTAGGTCAAGCCTCTATGCTAGCTAAGGTTCCTACCTTGGTACCCAAGAAACCATGCAAGGATGTTGTTGTTCCTCAAATGAGAAATTTCATGGGTTTTTCATTCAACATTGTTGACTGGATGAAAAATACAAACATAAATGTTACACTGTGGGATGCCCTGACCATTCCATCCCAATGTGAATTATTGCATGAAGCTTTGGCACACCTCCCGTGCACTGATCCAGCTATGCAGAAGCCACGTGCTTTTATCAACATTTGCTAATAAGAGGAGAAGCAATTGAATAAATTTGTTAAAACCCCACCCTTCTATATGTGTTTGATAATAGGAAAACATCTTGTCAATAACTGTATGCTTGAATTAGGTGCTAGTAATTTTTTCATGCCCAAGAAGATTGCTGATGTTTTAGAGCTTAAGTATAGCCCCCTGAAAAAAGGAGTCTTGCAACTTGATGGTTCAATTTTCACTACCCTAGGAGTAATCAAGGATCTTGAGTTAACCCTCCATGCATGTCAAAATCTAATAATAACTCAAGATGTGTCAATCATTGATCTACCCCCTATGTTTTCCTTATGTTTTTCAAGAGATTTTATTGCTAAAGTGGGTGGTTACTTATCTTTTGATTGGTATCATATGTTACTCAAGACAAGATATGGTACCTGGTTTACCATACAAGCTGAGCCAATATTTTCCTATCATGTAGAGTCATATGTCTCATCCCCTCTCCAAGCCAACTATTTAATCCAAGATGAACACGATTCAGTTCCTGAAGAACAACCTCTTCCACCTTTTATTCCTGATCTAGTACTTGATGAGTGAGAAAAGAGGAACCATAAATTTGATCAATATGTTGAAGAGTTAGAAGCTTATGAAATTGGGCTTGGTACTTACTACATTCTTGAAGAAGAAGCTATGTTGTCACGTGAACTCAAGAAATACCAAGTTGAACCTAGCCTATGGAAATTATACTTTGATGGATCCAAAAGCAGAAATGGCATGGGAGCAGGAGTTTTTCTCATTTCTCCTAAGGATGAGAAATTATTCTTCACTCACAGGTTACAGTTTAAATGTTCTAATAATGTGGCAGAGTATGAGGCACTGGTGCATGGTTTAATTATTGTTGAACGGAAGAAGATTAAAGCATTACAGATAGTCGGGGATATATAATTAGCTACTCACTAGGTTACCAACAAGTTCCAGGAAAAGAATAATCTTATCAAAGCTTATAAATACAGAGTTTGGGACCTCCTTGAGATCTTTGATGCTTTGAACTTATAGGTGGTGCCATGTAAAATGAATAACAAAGCTGATCAAATGGCCGCACTTGGTTCGCAATTCTCTCCTACTGAGGACTTTTTCAAATGTAACACTCGACACATTAAGATGGTGATCAGACCATCCATTCCAGACAACAATACCATCTTGTAAGTGTTTGAAAGTGACATACAGATCGTCTAGTTCATTCAAAATGAAACTAAGTTCTCATCAAGTATGCAAGATGACTTATATGACAACAAACGTGACCAATTGATTCAACTTAAGTCAAATAAGCTACCTAAAGGGCTGGTCACCTTAGAGAAAATATTTGGCCCTAATGATGAGTTTAAGGGTGAAGAAAAGTATATACACACCATGCAAGAATATTTCTCCCCAGCCACTATTGTGCAGAGAAAAGAGTTATTGCTAAGTAAATTTTACGTGGACAATGAAAAACATGCCTTCATCTCCCTCTGTAAATAATACAGTGATATCTTCTTATGGGAGTATGAATATCTCAAAGGTTTTAATCCAAGTATTTCTCAACATTCCATTGACCTTGATCTTGGTATCATTCCTATCAGACAGAAACAATGACTAGTCAATCCAAAGATAGACCCCCTCATGAGAAAGGAATTATCCAAACTCATTGAGGAAAATATAATTTTTCCCATCAGGTACTCTACTTGGGTCACGAATCTAGTTCTGGTGTGTAAGAAGAATGGTGAAATCAGAATATGTGTTGATTTCAGAGCCTTGAACAAGGTATCTCTAAAGGATTTCTATCCTTTTCCTTCAATGGATCAGATTCTATAGACTGTGGTTGAAGGGAAAAGATTCTCAATGTTAGATGGGTATTCAGGTTTCAATCAGATCCTGGTCAAGGAAGATTATTAATTAAAAAAAACATTTACAACCAAGTGGGGACCATACACATACCAAAATATGCCATTCAGTCTATCAAATGCAGGCGTGACATTTCAACGCACCATGGACGTTGTCTTCAAAGGCTATATTAACAAGTTTAGCTTGGTTTACCTTGATGTTATTACAGTCTTCTCAAAGTAAAGTACAGATGATATGGAACACCTGGGAAAAATATTTGAGAGATGCAAAAAATTTGGGGTATACCTTAACCTCAAGAAGTGCAATTTTGTTATGGTAGAGGGAAATCTTTTGGGCCATCCTAGCTCTTTCCCTTCCAGTGCACAAAAAGGCCTTGGAGTCCTTGGTAAGATTAATTTTTTTAGGAATTTTATTCACAACTTTACAGGACTCATAAGACCTGTCACCCTGATGCTCAAGAAGGACATAGCTTTGAAATGTACAACAGTGAGAAAGGAAAGCTTTAAAAAAATCAAGCAAGAGATTACTTGCATGCCATCACTCATCAACACAAATTATTTAAAGGATTTTTTCCTTTATGCTTATGGTTCTGATGTGAGTGTTGTTGTTTTCCTAACACAAAAAAAGATCAAGGGCTGGAACAACCAGTGGCTTTCTTTAGCCAAACGCTAAAGGATTATGAATTAAAATACAGTCACACCAAGAAGGTCTTTTCCATCATGCGTGCACTCAATAAATTAAAAATTATGCTCACCAAAAATCATATCAAGGTGTTAGTGTCCCACTCTTCTTTTAGATACTTCATCATGGGAGTAGAGATCTATGAAAAGAGAGCATGATGGGTGACCAAAATCATGGAATATGATGTGACTATCAAAGCAAAAAATTGGTAAGAGGTAGCGTGCTCTATAAGAAGATTATTCAAGATGCACAGAATGATCATGATGCTTTATTATTTCTTGATGAGGCTCTCCCGTGTGTAAAAATTGATCAGAATATAGATCTTGACACGTGTGACTGGATGAAGGACATGATCACATTCCTTTCTGACAGCGCATGTCCTCCTGGATTAAACAAAGAAAAGACAAGACATCTGAGGTTACAATCAGTCCCTTATGTTTTTATTGATGGGCTTCTCTTTAAGAAAAATCTAGATGGCGTGATGTTAAGGTGTATTAATGATGCGTAGATTGAAAAATTGTTGGCATAATTCCATGATGGTTTTTTTGGTGGATACTTCTCTGCCAAGCCTACAATAATGAAGATCATAATGGAAGGAATATTTTGGACTACCCTATTTGTAGATGCACACAAGTGGGTCACAAAATGTAAGAAGTGCACCTTTTTTACAGGAAAGAAGAGATTGGAAGCACTTCCCCTCTGACCAATCCAAGTGAATCAGCCTTTTACGCAATGGGGTTTTGACTTCATAGGCATGATCAATCCACCTTACAGTGTTGGACACAAGTGGGCATTGACAGATACATATTATTTCACCAGATGGAAAAATTTTGTTGTACTCAAATAATCAACTAATTCAATCATCCTTGACTTTCTCAAAGGTATAGTCATAAGGTTTTACATTCCACAAACATTTATCTCTGGTAATGAAAAATTCTTCCTTGGGAACATAATCATTGATTGGGCTCTAAATCTAGGCATCTATCTAAAGAATTCCTCCAACTATTACCCACAAGCAAGTGGTATAGTAGAATCAACAAACAAGAACCTAATTAGGATCATGAAATGCAAAATGGACATCAACCAAAGACAGTGGCATACAACGGACTCATGCGCGCTCTAGGCAGATAGAATCACATTTAAAAAGGAAATAGGAACTGTTCCTTAAAATATTTTCTATGGAAAGGAGGCCACCCTTCCTTTGACGCTAGAATTGAACTCATTATTACTTGCCTAATAGTTGGAGTTTAAAGATGCAAACCAGAGAGAAATCAGAATGACATAGTTGGTTAATCTTGAAGAATCAAGGAATTCTACCATAATCAAGCTAGGAAAACATCAACAAACAACAAAGAAATTGTTTGAAAAAAAATCTAGGCCTCAAGCTTTCAAATTTGGGGAATTGGTCTTAAAATGGGATTCTGACAGAGCTAAACCAAGACTCCATTCAAAGTTGGATGCATTTAGGAGTGGCCCATACATCATCAATTCATGCAAAGAGGCTAACTCTTTCAAGTTAACTCATATTGATGGAGGTGCACTATAAATCCTAGTAAATGGGATCTATTTCAAACCATTTTATTAAGTTTGTTGCATCATTTTGTTTATATTAGAGTAGTTTCAATTCCCCTAAGTACATTGTGTGCACATTATTTGTTTATACATAGTTCTTTCTTCTTGTGTGCTTCCTGCACGTGCTCTTCTTTTTCTTCCAGGATGCTGGCATATTTTATGAGTTGCAGGATTTGGAATAAAGTCAAGAAATGATCCTTCAAGTGACTTTAGGGTTATTTATTCAAAAGTGTAGATCAAAATTTCATGATTACATAATATAATCCATGGAAAATGGATACTTCAAGCTACTGATCTCCTTCATCTAGCAAAAATATGGTCCTAAAAGTCACCAAAACTGTTATCCAAATAAATCTCCCTATTATTTAAGTAACTTACATACACTTTCTGGCTCTGAGCTCTTCATTGCAAGGTTGCACATGTTCAAGTTCACTTGGAACATTCCCTTGGTTGCATTTCCTAGCGTGCCCTTTCGCGGTTACCCTTCTACCCTTCCTTTTCCTTTAATTCTTTGTTCCATCTTCCCCCTGCACGTAGTCCTTGTGATTCCACTTCCCTCTTAACATTGCATCCATCCTACGCTCTCGTGCCTAACACTTGCTCCAAATTAGATTTCCTTTGTATCCCCGTACACCCCTTCCTCGTGCCATCACAAATTACCTTGTAATATTTACACCTTGACTATGTGTTCTCTGCTCACCAGTTTTCCTCATTTCCCCACACATGTTTCACACGCCTTCCTTTTGCCTCTGTCCCATACCTCATTCTTCTACAAGCATACCTTTGTGCCCTCCTTTACACCTTTCCTTACCACATAAGTCTCTGACACGACTTGAGTGTACAACACACAACCTATCAAAGCACACCAACAGGGCACTAATCCTAACAACCATCTAGTGAATGACATGTGGTAGTAAAGATAATTCAAATGAATAGTTGGTCAATTTTTTCAGTCAATCCACATGCGCCATGTGTCTTGTGTGCCCAAATGGCTCTGAAATATTCTGAAAACCATATCTTTTACTACAGAGCTCTTATTTACGCGTGTCTTGTCTCAATCGGTAGATGCTAACATAGGATATAGTGCTAGACATTCAAATTCAAATTCTTTGTTGAACTGGTAGGTGAGAAATGGGAAAATGTATTTCTGGGCATTAATGATCATATCTGATTTCTCTAACCACCCGATTTGATATGATCCTACCTCCTTCCTTCTCTAAGACACCAAATAGACTTGGGGAATTGTATTTGACATATTTTCTAGAAGATTTATAGACATTGAAGACTTCTTGTTGGAGGTTGTATTTCAAATTCAGGTTTTCCCTCCTTTATCTCTTCTTCTTCCATGGATTCATCTATAAATGTAAGAGTTGGGCTCATTATTAATGTTGGATATTTTGGATCCTTATGCATTTTGATAAGGACTTCATATTTTATGTATTTTGAGTTGGAGACCTTTAGATTTGGCTCGGGCATGTGGATATCGACCTCTTTCACCATTGCAATAGCTCTATGCATTTCTAGAAGTAATGGAAGAATCATTTTGTGACTACTTTCTATCCTAATGTGTTTGTATTCCTTCTTCTTGCCTTTTCTTTTGCATTGTGTGCTTTTTGTGCCATTCTATGTCCCTTGCAGCTCTTTAATTAGTTGTGCTCCATGAAACTGGTTTGGTGGATGCATTTTAGTTATGATACATGTTCCTAGCCTTCTTTCATGCATTTCCCTTCATTTTCACTGAAAACAGATAATGTTCATCCCTATTTTTCTTGTGCTATCACCTTTAAGTGTAGTTTCCTTTCATGTTATCCTTCTAACCCTGGTTCCTTGACATTGTAATCTTAGCTTTCCCTTTCAGTACTAGGAGTAATAGTAGAAGTAGAAGTATATAGATGAACTAGCCTTCTCTAGAGATCCTTCCTAAGTGCACAAGGTCTCACAACTTGGGGATGGTTCCATTGTTGTCAAAAATGACTCAGTTCTTCAAGATCCAAGACATGGGTGCAAGTTTGATGACCAACAAAAAGTTTTCAAATCCCACAAGTGAATACATCATCTTATGGAAAGAAGGGTTTTCCAGGTTAGGGTTCCGCAACTAGGGCACAAGATTGAAGGGATTTTCATAAAAGGGTAGAGCTCCAGGGTTGAGCAGATCCAAGATCAGGAGAAAGAAAGAAATTTTATTGACTTGATGGAGAAATGACACTAAGAAAAGTAGTAAACATTTCACCAAAAAGGGGCAAGGGCAAGGGGAAACAATCCCTTTTCACTAGTTTCAACGAAGAATGGTACGTGGAGATGCATTATCCAGATGGTATATTGCTCAGAAAAGAATGGTTATCTCATGTTAGAAATATGGTCATGAATACAACAATCAAACAAGCACCACAGAGAACAAGATGACATTGGAACTGGTTCACCCTATAGACAAAAGGAAACCAGATGGAATGCTTATCTACAATGATGAGGTAAAGGTGAAGATGGAGAAGGTTGGGTTACTGTAATGCTACAAGTTTCCCTATTTCAGAAAACTTGAGCGACTTTATCAGTGGTTAATGTCGCCTATACATAAATAAAATTTCTACTTCATAGGACGTAGGATGCAGATAACTCCCCAACTATTTTTTAAATTTACTGGTCTTACTTACGAGGGATAATATTTAGATGATGAATTAGATGATAAGGAGGCCATCAAGAAGATGGTTGAAGCCCATGAATACAAGAAAGGGTCATAATACTTTGACATCTCTGTGATTTATAACCCTGTAATGAGGATGGTTGCTTGTTTGGTCACAAAACTAAATGGTCACGAGAGATGGACATAGATTAACAAGGCTTGTTTGAAATTTTTTTGTAAGATCTTAGAGGGGAATCTATAACATCTCAATGTTCATAGTATAATAAATCATCAATGTTGTGCAAGATGGATAAAATATCATGTTTGGTAATGTCCTCCTTACCATCATCTTTTCAGAGATTGGAGTTCCTAATGGGCCAGATAAATTTGTGTGAGAGTAACTAGATGAGAACCCTTCCCCTACCAAAAGATTTGAGAAGTACACTTTTGACACCATGGCGGCCACCCATAAGGTAGGCCTAGAAAAATGGTATAAGTAGATGCATGATGCATTCAACGCTTAGTGGAGAATACCTGAGTAGTTACCTATTTTACCGCAAGGTGAGGCTGAATTCACCATGTACAAACATTTATGTATTAGTAGGTTTACTCTGGAAGATGACGCCAAGGGTCCCTGATACAAATTGCCATTATCCTTCACAACACAATACTTCTAGGCCAGAGTCAATAGCTTCAAAGAAGTTGATGTTTGACCTCAACATGGTAGATCAATATTACCACGAGATGTGTAGGAAATTGATATATCCAAATAAGAGTGCCTATGTGGAGAATTATGTCTCTCATGACATATTTATGCTGAAGCCAGTAACATTGCATGTTACTGGGAGGACTACAAAAAGGGTATACATGTGTATAAGGAAGAAGTATGAAAAGGACACTTATGTTGAGAATGACATCTCTATCCAAGAATATCCCACCATAAGAAAGAAGGTTGTGCCAAGGAAAAGGGAGAGATAGGAGGCCCTTAAGAATAGAGCACCCAGTACACACACATCACAATCTATAGGTGGGTAGGATTCAGGAAAAAAACCAAGCACCTATACAGGGAGGAAGAAGTCCCCTGTAGAAGAGAGAAAGAAGACACTTGAGGAAGAGGGGCTAGAAAAAGAGAATCCCCCTGCAAAAGAAAATTTTCCAGAAAGAAAGGAATCACGTAGGGAAGGAGAAAAAGAAGAGTCTCCTATATTGGAATTACCAATTAGGAAGAAGCAAAGAGTAACAAAAAAGGAGGACTTAGAAGAAACAAAGAGCATAGAGGCCAACCAGGGTGAAGAGGATGATGGAGAGAACAGTGAGGCTCAGAACCATCCTACGTAAGATGTACATGAGTCAGAGGAGGAGGAAAATGAAGATAAGGATAAGGATAAAGGAGGTGCTCACGACATGGGGGGAAGTGAAGAAGTCAACGTGAAGGATCAAAGGACTTCAAGCTTGACCAAGGAACAATTATAGGATGCCATAGAAAGGGAGGTAATAGGCATCATAAAAGACTTGGTGGATTAAGAGGTGGAACATAATGCTGAAGTACTCAAGGAGATGGAGGGAAGTGAAAGTGTAGAAAAGGATTATGGAAGAATGAACGGAGGTCTCAACCTAGTGGTAAGCTTCCCAAAGGTAGTACATACAGGTGGAAAGGGTATAACAGTGGCACAGGAACAAGGAATGACCTATATCAATGATCCAAATAAGGTATTGCGCGCGTATTTCCAAAGTATTATGCCTTCAAATCAACTCCTTACATGGTATTCTTTTGATGAAGAGGGTGCGTACCCATGCATAAGGAACATGTTGTCTTGGGATTTTGAGTCCCATGTTGATGATCCTGAATTCGAGGTTAACCATGAGGCATTGATGAAGATACCGGATACCAAGGGAATAAACCCTCTAGTGAATTCTCAACAACTATTGTTTGAGCAAGTTTGTAATGCACTCAACAAAGTTTCGGTGGAGGTTGAGGTGAGGCTATTTGGGATAAATGATAGAGAAAGGGTCCTGGAGGAAGAACTTGAAAATAAAAATGAAGAGATCATAAAAAAGGACAAGGAGTTAAAGAAAAAGGAGATGATAAACATATAATTATTGTGTGCATTAAGGGAAAAGAAGGAAAAGGTGTTTGAAATCCATAAGAAGATAGAAACTATTTCAAATGCCATAATCTTGAAGCACCTGGGCTTGGCCCTGCTTGAGCAAAAATATGAGTCAACCATGCAATGCTTAGAAGACTTGACCCACATCCTCACCATGGAAAGATAGCCACTAGCATTGGAATTAGCAGAAGAGACATTGGAACAACAGATGGAGGAAGAAAAAATGAAGATGGGGAAGAAAGTTACTTGGTATTCTGAGCTACTTGCAGCTGTAAAGACCACCGCACAAATGGATGAGGCTGTTTATGAAAATTAAGCTGACAAAGATAGGGTAACAAGCATACTGGTTGCTATGTATGAGGTGAATTTGAAGGATTTTTAAGAGAAGAACAAAGGAAACAAGGCAGAGTGGGATAAGATCCAACCCAAGGTTGAGAATTTTTTTAGAAGCAATTGAAACCTTGCGGGGTTTTGTTAAGAATCAACTTAAGGAACTATATCCCCAGGTCACTCACAGAATGGATGTGTTGGATGATCTTAGCAAACAGGTAGAAGGAATTTTTAATGCAAAATCACAGCACCCCTAAATTAGTTGTTAGATCTTCTTTTCTAAGGTAGAATAATTTGGTGTGATCTGCATAACATTGAGTTTTCCTCAAAGTGTGGGACTTTACAAATAGGAAAAATCTCCAGATTAAAGGCTAGGTCCTATTTCTCTATTTAGATGCATACGTAGAAACTTGCAGAGGATCTATTCTTAAACCTAAAATAAACTTTACCAAGGAGAAAAGGATAAAAGGAATATAAGAAATCAAAACTAAGCTACAAGATGATGCACTGAAGGAATGATGAACATTTATTTTGTTGATAGACACAAACCAAACAAAATGTATACAATAATAAAACACAAATAACCATATTTATAATGAAAGACCAGATGAGAGTAAAGAAGACAAGAAAGGATCTATAATCGATCACAAAACGTGTTTTATTTCTTTGCAGATTGATACAATACATTAAAAAATGGCCAAGAGGTGAGAGGCATATTATAGTTTTAATGGAAGGTCTGAAATCCATGAATTCCTTTGCCAGAAGGAAAGGGGAGCCTGCATAAACAAAAGAATGTCCAACCCTTTACAATGAGTCCCGAGCCTGCTTTTATAGATTCCATTCAGAGGGGAGAAAGAGAGAGAAGAGGGGAAAAACAGCTCCAAGATCAACCACCGCTATTAATGTCTCCCATAAAATCTTCCCCAAATCTATCTTGATGGCATCAAATTTTTATTCCACGCCTTGAAAGAGGAAGAAATGGCGGAGCAGATCAAACCCAATCTGGTTGTTGGGAAAAATAGATCCTTCATTAAATGCCCAAAGATGTTTCTCCATTTTTCTCCCACCTAACCTCCTAAAAATTAAAGTTTCAGATCTCCATGGTGTAGACAAGGCCTAGATCTTTCCAACGGTGTTAGATTTGCAATATTTTGATCCTCGAGTCGAAAGATATGCCCCTTCAAAGTTTGTATCAGGTCTATACAAATGGGTGGGAAAACCAGTTTGAAAAAAAATCCCCCTTTTTAATATGGGACATGTGGAGGGCTGGTGCTTGCTCGAGGGTGGCCTCTATACTTTTCTCTTGGAATGGAATAGGGATGACATGTGGCTTCCTCTGCCAGCCTATTCAATTTCTATGTTTTTTGGCTAAGTCCTTTGCTTGGCGGGGTCATATTTCTTAGCCAGGGACACGAGGTGGTATGGAACTCATCTAGAAATCTTCCTTTTATTCGACCCTTGAGTTAGTGCCATTTGGAAACTTGGCACCTTCCACTGGTTTGTCTCTGTGTTTGACTATTCAACTTGACCCTATCCCCTTTTTGAGACTAGACACGTGGAGACACGCGCTCACTTGAAAGCCCGATCAAGAATTGCCTTTAGAGGAGCATTGATTTGACACTTGACAACCTCTATATGTCTTTGGATTTTTCAATGGCCCCTTCTATTCTTTCAAAACCTAGGCTATGTGGCGAGCTCACGCTCATTTGGGTCTCTGCCTTTGGACTAACTTTTAGAGATGCTTCAAGCTTACACTTGGTGACCTCCTCTTGCCTTTTATACTTAGCCAATTTTTTAGACCCTCCCTATCCACCTTTTGACTCTGTTGACCATTTGATCCTTCCTCCATTTTGGCCTGGAACACATGGAGACACAACTCTTATTCGAGCCTCCCTTTATAGATTCATCTTTGGAGAAGCGCCATACTGACACGTGACTCTCTCCACTGGCTCCTCCATACTTACTCGATTTTGGGCTCTTTTTTGAACTGTTTCGACCCCGAAAAATTTGAATCTTCACCAATTTTCCCCCCTCTTTCTCTTGTTTTCTTTGTGGCACTTACCCTTCTTCTCTGACCCTCCCATTCCATTGTCGAGCCCACCTATAGCCTTTAAAATAGATCTAAGACATAGAAACAGATCGACAGAGCCATTTCTTCTTGTATAGGGTTGTTTAGTCTTTCTCAGCCCCGCCACTCCATTGTTGAGTCCTTCTGCGACCCGTTAAATAGATTTAAGACATGGAAACACTCAAAAGAGCCATTTCTTCTATTCCTTCCTATGCAGGGTTGAGTTTGAATCTTTTGGGGCTCTGTTTTCCCTTACCTCATTCTAAAATGTGAGCTCATGGGTCTTAATTGTTTCCCTTCATATTTTATTTATGTGCGGGGCTTGTTCAGACCAAATTTTCTTGGGGGAAAATTTGGGATAACAATTTGGCAACTCACAAGTACATCTGCCTGCTAGATGAAGAGACTAGTGGCCTTGAAGCATCCATTGGGCATGGAGTCTACCTGATAAACATGTAACTGATCTGAACTATAAAGACTTGATCCCTAAGCACTATGAGATTGACTTCATACCTTTTCTATGTTTTGTCTGACCCTGAGCCTACCCACAGGTTTGCACTCTCAATTTTCATAAGAAAATCTTGGAAATGGAGTTTTTGAGAGTAGAAAATTGTTTGACCCGAGGCTTAAATTTTTCCCTCAAATGGACTATCTTGAAATGAATTTAGTTACTCTGCATTTTTTTTTTGGAATTTGTAACCGCTATAGGAAAATATGAGTCTTCCTACCTTGAATAGTTAAGAGCCTAACTTCATGCCCCTCTGAAGAAACACAAACAAAACTTATATACAAAGACCAAATCATACATGCCTCAAATGAGAAATGCAGAGTGTGCACATGCACTTCTTCTACTAAAAACAAAGCCTACTCCTGCTCCTAAACTAACCAGAGAGAAAGAATGCTAAACAAAACCTACAACTGGCAAGGAGAAGTAGCTTCCCTTTCTCGAGAGAGGCAGCCATGTAAATGATTTGACACTAAATATAGCTACCTGTATGAGTGAAAAATTGACTCTAAGCCTATCTTCCACCCAAATCATCGAGGTATCAACATTAATGGGAAATATCTCCCCAAGATGACTTACATTGGACTCCTGGAGGTGTTAATGGTGGCCCTTGGTACTTTGATGTTCATCCTCATACCCTGAAGTAGGCATGATTGGTTTTGGCTTCTCCCTTGGCTCTAATGAAGCCAAGTACCTGATTGGGTAAGGTGTGATCCTTAAGATGTGCCCATAGCTCTGAATTTTAACTCCAAGAATGGAGCCTTCTTGTTTACCTTCATAGATGGATGCTGTGGAAGAAATGGTGGAACTTTTCTTCCCTTTCTCTTCTTCCTCCTGTGAAGATCATGGAAGGTTTAAATCTCCCAAACTTGGTTCTCAAGAGATGCTATAAGATGCAAGATACTGCAATTGAAATTTCTCCTCCATGATAGCAAGCTCATGTTCTTAGAAGGTAGATGAAGGAGGAGAAAACAATAGAAACTCAACTGATTCTTCTCCATCAAAACATTCCTCCAAATAAGATAAATACATTGCCTGATTGCTGTCCTGCTGTAAATGTTAAACCTCTTCCATGGTGTCTTATTGATCTGTAACTTGTTCACCATGTTTTCCTTAATCCTTCAACATTGATTTTGAAATATCAAACTCTTCTTCAACATTAGAGTTTGAGAGAGATGAGGTGAGAGGAAGAACTGAAAGTTATTCTAAGGCCTATTTTGTGCTCAAAGCTTCTGGATTTGAATTTTTCTCCTTCACAGCTAGAATGCACTCCTCTTCTTTTGGATTTGGAGAATATTTTTCTCCTTCTATTGCTTGAAGACAATCTTGCTCTTGAGTGACCTCTTCCTCTAGCATGAAGTTTGACAAATCAAATTATTCAATCTGCTGCTCTATAGGACTAATTGGGACTGCAAGATCTCTTTTAGAGATTTCCTCCATGATGGATTCTTAACCAAATCAGGCCCTTTGAATGAAAGTAAGAATCTCCAATGATGCCTTCTACTTCTACTGCTACAAACTCTGATTTGATTTCTTCCATTTTCTCCTCTTTTATGGGACTTGGAGTTGATTTTTCATCTTCTTCCATGGATATTTGTGCAACTCAAAGTAGATCAACACTTTCTTCAAATAGAGTTCCAACATGGACACTACATTATGAGAAAACTGATGACCAATCTTCTCTCTCTTGTTATTTCTCTTCTCCTACTACAAACTCAGCCTGAGCCACCACTGGCTTTTCAACCTTGACCTCCTCTATTGGTTTGACCATCAAGAGAATCTTTGTAAACCCAAATTTGGCAACCCAACTTTTCAGATTGTCTATCATTTCTTCTCTGTTGTGATCCTCTTCTTGTTGTTCTCATTGAATGGTTTCTTGGGACTCTTCCCAACATGGACTTGGGAAATCAAGAGTGGTGATAGGTCGGGTTTCAACCAATTTTGAAATTTTTTGTGGTGTGGAGGGAGGTGGAATTTCCTATTTGTTTGGAGGGGATGATTGTTTGGAAGGGAAAAGAGTAGAAGAACTGAGATGAGGTGGAAGACTAGGAGATGGAGAAGAGAAATAAACCCTTGGGGCAACATATGGGAAGCTTGACTCTTGCCTCTGTTGGAATAATAAATATTGAGAAAGAGAAAATGAAACATAAGGAGTTGGTGATTGACTTACCCATCAACAAGGTTGATTCAGAATTTGTTCATATGCTTCAATGTCCTTGATCCACTGTGTAAGCTAAGGAAACACTTCAACCATGAAGTCAAGCTTCTCTTGAGGGATGTAATGTCTTGGAAAAGGGCCTTCCCATGAACAAGGTGCCCTGAAACCAATCTTGAATGCCTTCATTTGTGCTATGCCCCTTGACTGAACCATGTAAACCTCCATTTTTTGGATCTTCTTTAGACCAACATCTTGCATTTGATTGTCTTCATTGTTTACATAACCCTGCTCTTGGAAAGCTCCATATCCGCACTGCTGCTCATAGGAGAAGACATATTGATTTTACCTTTGCTTAAAATGCTGGTTTGAAGGAGTTGTAAAACATATTGGAGATGGATTGCTCTGCTACTGTAAATGTGAGTTACAAGAAGGAAATGAAGTCACGATTGCACAACCTCATGGAATGGGAAAAAAATGAAAGAGATGGATGAATAAAATGGATGAAAATGAGTGGAAATGGATGGAAAAGGTATGAAACTCAGAGAATGGGATTTTGACCAGATGGAGTCACCAGATGTGTAAACTAAAGCTTCTAATAAGCTGGAGATTTACAACCAGTGCACATCAATCTTGTTGCAATGAAGTGAAGATGTCTTAGGTCCCACCGAGCATGCCAAAACTATTAGAGAAAAATCATAGCACCCCCAAATGAGTTGTTAGATATACTTTTCTAAGGTAGAATCATTTGGTGTGATCCACATAAAATTGATTTTTCCTCAAAGTGTGGGACTTTACAAATAGGGAAACTCTCCAGATTAAAGGATAGTTCCTATTCCTCTGTTTAGGTGCATACATAGAAAATTGCAGAGGATTTATTCCTAAACCTAATCTAAAATTTACCAAGGAGACATGGATAAAAGGAATACAAGAAGTCAAAACTACGCTATAAGGTGATGCACCAAAAAAGTGATGAACATTTGTTTTGCTAATAGACACAAACCAAACAAAATGCATACAATAATCAAACACAGATAACCAGATTTATAATGAAAGACAAGATGAGAGTAAAGAAGACAAGAAAGGATATATAATCAATCAAAAAACATGTTTTATTGCTCTGCAGATTGATACAATACATTAAAAAATGGCCAGGAGGCGAGAAGCGTATTACAGTTTTAATGGAAGGTCTAAACTCCACGAATTCCTTTGTTAGAAGGAAAAAGGAGCCTGCAAAAACAAAAGAATGTCCAACCCTTTACAATGAGTCTCAAGCTTGCTTTTTTATAGATTTGATACAGAGGGAAGAAAGAGAGAGAAGCGGGAAAAAATAGCTCCAAGCTCAACCACCACTATTAATGTCTCCCATAAAATCTGCCCCAAATCTGTCTTAACAACATCAAATCCTTATTCGGCGCCTTAAAAGAGGAAGAAACGACGGAGCAGATCGAACCCAATCTAGTTGGAAAAAATAGATCCTGCATTAAAGGCCCAAAGATTTTTCTCCATTTTTCTCCCACCTAACCTCCTAAAACTTAAAGTTTCAGATCTCCATGGCATAGACAAGGCCTAGATATTTCCAATGGTGTCATATTTGCAATATTTTGAGCCTCAAGTCGAAAGATATGCCCCTTCAAAGTTTGTATCGGGTCCGTACAAATGGGTGGGAAAACTAGTTTGAAAAACGGGCCCCCTTTTTAATATGGGACACGTGGAGGGTTGGCGCTTGCTCAAGGGCAGCCTCTATACTTTTCTCTTGGAATGGTGTGGGGATGACTCATGGCTTCCTCTGTTGGCCTATTCAATTTCTATATTTTTTGGCTAAGTACTTTGCTTGGTGGGGTCGTATTTCTTGGTCAGGGACACGTGGTGGTTTGGTGGTCATGTGGAAATCTTTCTTTGATTTGACCCTTGAGTTAGAACCATTTGGACACTTGGCACCTTCCACTAGTCTGTCTCTGTGTTTAAATATTCAACCTAACACTGTCTCCTTTTTTAGACTAGACACGTAGAGACACGCACTCACTTGAAAGTTTGATCAAGATTTTCCTTTGGAGGAGCGTCGAGTTGACAATTGGTAGCCTCCGCAGATCTTTGGACTTTTCAATGGCCCCTCCTATTCTTTCAGACCCTAGGCTACGTGGCAAGCTCATGCTCATTTGGGTCTCCTCCTTTGGACAAACTTTTAGAGATGCGCCAAGCTGACACTTGGCAACCTCCGCTTGCATTTTATAGTTAGCCAATTTTATAGACCCACCCTGTCCACCTTTTGACTCTGTTGAGCATTCGATCCTGCCTTCATTTTGGCCTGGGACATGTGGAGACATGGCACTTGTTCGATCCTCCCTTTATGGATTCATCTTTGGAGAGCCTCCATACTTAGTCGATTTTGGGATCTTTTCTAAATTGTTTCAACCCTGAAAACTTTGAATCTTCACAAATTTTCCCCCTCTTGCTCCTGACTTCTCTATGACACCACCCCTTCTTATCTGACCCCCCCATTCCATTTTTAAGCCCACCTGTAGCCTTTAAAATAGATCTAAGGCATAGAAACGGCTCGACATAGCCATTTCTTCTTGTATAGGGTTGTTTTGTCTTTCTCAACCCCGCCACTCCGTTGTTGAGTCCTTCTGTGACCCGTCAAATAGATTTAAGACATGAAAACTCTCAAAAGGGCCATTTCTTCTATTCTTTCCTATGCAAGGTTGAGTTTAACTCTTTTGGGCCTCTGTTTTCCTTTTCCTTGATCTGAAATTTGAGCTCGTGGGTTCGAATCATTTCCCTTCATATTTTATTTATGTACGGGGCTTGTTCTAACCAAATTTTTCAGGCGACAAAGTTAGGACAACATGAATTATAGATACATTGAATGCTAAGAGAGAAGAACTAAGTTTTGATGAGGTGAGCACTCTAGTAGGTGACCTACTTCAACAAGCACAGGATGAAATAGATGCTTGGGAAAATATTGAAGCAACAGTTAGAAAGAATTCCCACTCCTACAACAGTAGCAAATTCTTCCATTCTTCCATTCTTTATTTAGATTGTCCCTATCCCACTATTCTTTATTCTTTGAAGAAGTAGGATGTTTTAAAGGATGAAGAACACACTTAGTGTGGGGTGATGTTGGGCCCTAAAATATTGGCTAAGTACCAAAGGGTACGTGTGTAGGACTAGTGAGAAGAAGGGTGCTCAAGAGAAAGTGCCAATGACAAAGGGGTTTAAGTGAAACTAGGGCATACGGGGGAGGCAAAACATGGGTTTAAAGGGACTTATCCAAATATGGCATTTAGGAGACACTTGAGGAAAAATGTGAGGACCCGACTAGGCATGATGAGTAGATAAGGTGCCATCCTAGAACCTTGGAGGTCAAGAAAAGGATATTCCATGTAGGGAATATTCCTAGAAGACATCATTAAAGAGAGTGGAGGTTTTGCAAAGAGATAAGCATTCACCAATGGGGGAACACATCAACACTTGGCACATGATCCATTTAGGGGAGAAAGCATTATAGTGGATATTGATCCTATAAAAAGAGATGCTCGGGCTGGAGACAAGGAAGGGGAAGATATACACAAAGACAAAATACAAGAGATGATGGGAGACAAATAGAATGCATAGAGAATGTAGAGAAAGAGAAGGAGAGTATGAAGTGTTGTAGTAATGCTAGGGTTTAGAGAACTTAGTATTAAAGTTTGTAAGCGATGCCATAAGATGGAACTAGGATCTGTAACAAGGGTTAAAATGGCAAAAGTATAGTTAGTGTCTCATATCAGAGATGTTGATAGGAGTTGAGTCTTTTTCATTTAATATGTATGGTTTGAGATGACCCTTTTGGCTATAATGTGTCTACCAGAACCATCTTAAATCAATATATATATATGGGTTCATTATGTATATATTGTTAAGGAGGAAAACCCTCATGTTATATGACAATCATGGTTAAGATCTAGTTTATTATGCTTATTACAATGGTATTAGATTTTGTGATGCATTAATGTTAGATCTATTAGTTGCATCTTTTACCTCTTTAAATCAATGAATGTACTTCTGCTTCTGAAAATCATCCTCCATTAATGGTGGAACCTTCTCACAAATCTCACATAAAGGAGGGGCTTGGCACCCGTGCATGCCTTGGGTTAGTGCCCAGTGCCCGCTGGGTTATAGGCCGGTGTGCTTGGGGTTAGTAAAGGTATTAAGGGTAAATAAATGACTACAGTAAGTAAAAAATTCTAATTAGTTCATATCCTTCATATGGAATGGTCATCTACAAACAAATAATACTTAAAACATAAATATTAGTAGAAAAGAGTTTATAAAATGGATTAAAAGCATGTAATATGTGATAATATGGCTGAGAAGTAGGAATCACTTGCAATTCAAAGTAGTCACCAATGATTCAAGGAATCACTGGAAATTACTATGAAATGTGCCAACTCAAATAAAATACATGTTTGATTTAAAATAAGTGATTAATCGATTGAATTATTCTTAGAAACAATGTATAGATAAAAAACGAATGTAAAGATATGATAATACCTTAACTTTAATACAAAATGCGGATGTTGAATGTTTCATAGAGGAAATACAATGGTGTGAAATCACTGATGGCTTAGTGTGGCTCTGTAAACACAAAATCATGCACTTTGGGTAATTATCTAGGCCTGATTATATACTACTATTCATATGATTCCTAACTAAGAAAATTACTAATTAACCTATGTCTTTGGCCATCTTTGCTTTTTTCTACTGCCACTTTTGGTCTTTCTCATTCTAAGCTCCAACCCCTCAATTTATTTGAGTCTAGACAAAATCTTCTAGCTAAGATGCCAACATCAGATGCCCCCTTCCCTCTAGGTGCCCCTGACCTCTTTATACTTTACTCACATCTTTTGGGTCCTTCCTAGCCATTTGAGCATCTTATAGTCTTGGTAGTAAGCCTTTTCTAGGTTAGGTATGAAATTAAAGTAATGGAATCATATAAATATAAAGTTGTGTGATCATAATAAGGGACCAAGCACCAAACATTAGCTATAAGCAACTAATGTTGCATGTAAAGGCTATTCAAGAGCATCAAAGAATCCATTCTAACATCCATTCAAGGGAAAGGGAATAGATTATTCCGTATACACTTCATAGGAGTGGAGTTAATTTTATTACATGCACACATCTATTACATTTCTTTACATCTAACTACTATGCTCACTATCAAGTGTGACACACATAAGAGCCACCTAGCACATGATTCCACACACACACATAAAACTACATTGGGTCTGAGATGTAGTGCAATGCTTAGTCTTAACATCACCATTGTGATAGTTGAGGATAGTCAGACCCCTCATTTTGCATATTTTTTAAGGATTTGATGTCTCTTTGAGGGTTTTATAGGTCAATACTTCATTGTATGTTTCTAGTGAGCTCAAAGATCATTGTGTGACCTTATAGTGAATAAAGGAGAAGGACAATAAATAACTAAATACCTAGAAAAGATGAGTTTTTGACCTTTTTTGTAGTCACAGGTGCGTATTTCTGGTCTGTGGCATCTGCAGGTGCCCCTACTCCTTTCTGGATGACCCTATCCATATTTTCACAGTAGATCTACATTTTCTTGGGTCTCTGTGTGAAGCTCCTACCTTCCTATTCACTTTGTTAGCACTTCAGCACAATATAATTTCCATTTTGAATCAGCTAAGGCTTATCTTACCCTCTTTTCAGCCATGGTTTCACATTTTATTGCTTAGTTTTCTTGGGTTATTTTATATACTAAATTGATTCATTTATTTACTGCTAAAATAACAATCAAATTAGGCATATTATACACATTTTACTTAATTATTGTAGTGAACCCGACATCAATATGAACTCTCTTACGATCCTAATCCTTCAATTGATCCTATCTTTCTAGGATCCCTTCATCATATCTCTATTAATAATTTATTTCTCATCAATCCTGAATTAAGAGATCGAATCAAAACTTTCCTACCTACCACTCGCATTCTTGCTAATATTTATATAGATACAATATACCAAACATTTGTCAATGTGTTTTCTCAACATATTGCTTTTCTGTCTAATCCAAACTTTGATCTTACTATTTTTGACAATGAACCACCTTTTCACATTGTGATTTAGATTTATAATGTGGGTGTTAAACACACTATAATTGATAATGGATATGAACTCAATATTTTTCCTATGTCATTCCTTGAAAAGATTTTTCTTTCTAGTGCTAATGTTAGTCGATCATGTCTTCTCTTCGTGCATATGATGGCTTTGTTTGTCAATGCCTAGGTCACATTACTCTACCTATCACTATTAGACAAAAAAATATTAATACGGTTTTGTTTTTCATTGACTTCCCAGTTTCGTATAATTTTTTACTTGGTAGCCATGGCTTCATGCCATGTAAGTGGTTCCTTCTACAGTACATCAATGTGTCAAATTCATAGATGAGGGCATATAGTATATAGTTCCTCATGATTGTCACCCATTCAAATATTGTGACCATGATCCCAATCCTATGCTTTATACTCCAAGAATTGATACTACTAATGAACCACAACCTATGGATACTCTGCCTCATTTTCCATAGGATGAAGGTGTTATTTTCATGCTAGATGTTATCTTATCTGTAACACCACCTCATCTTGTTACTACTACTGCTATGATTCTTTATCGGGGGCCTATTCATACATTAGATGTCATTCCATCTCCTTCATCTTCTAATGAGCATCCTCCATTAACATGACCTCCATTTACATGAATAAATCTTATTGGGAACACATTCCATTTGACCTTACTTTCTCAGATATTATATGCACACATGATGGGTTGAATCAGATAGGATCTATAGTTGATGGATTCTTTCCTCTGCCTCATGATCATCATTTGTATCATGGATTTTTTTACATTATCACTTCTTATGGTCTTTGCGTCTTTTATCTCACAGTATTTCTCACACATTCCCCCCACACTTATCCACTTACACTTAGATAGTCTTGGCTTGATTACATTGGGGTCACAATAGATCCTAATCATACTAATATATCATTTGCCATGCCATTTGGTCGTGTTTTCATTTTCAATGACTCATTTCTTGGATACTCACCAAATCTCACTCGCTGGTATGCACATGGGTGTCCATTACCTCCTTTTACTGATGAGGAATACGTTATGGGCATGTATTCACTGCATCTCAATGGATCCTTACTTGATCAATCTAACACTATTGAATATGAAGTTTGAGATGCTTCACTATTTGGTTTTGATCACGACAATGATGACCTCTTAGATGAAATTACCTAATCACACTCATCATTACATACTTGGGGGACATCACACTTATTTTCCCCCTTCTAGCATCAACAAACATCTTATTTTCTCATCACTCCACATCTATTCTATCACATGCACCATATACATCTTGATACACACTCGTATCATCCTTTCCCGATGATGCACTCTCATGCTACGGTTCACACTTGACTGCTGAGGGCATCGTATATACATGAACCTTACAAACTACACATTACACACTACACGCTTCACATTTCACGCATTCATATCTCTCTACGCAACATCTACTCTACACATTCACGAAATATCTTTCTAACCTCTACTTCTACACATTATAGTCATTACCTTAAGACACACTCTAGTTCTATGGTCCATACTTGACCATGGCGGGTCTACATCTCAAATGGACCTCCCCACACTCACGCATACAAAGTCTACATTTTTCTCTATGACAATCACATCATTCTATTACACACATTTCATATTGTTTCCTGATGATGCACTCTCTTTTACGGTTCATTCTTGACCGTGGAGGGGACATAAATAAATTATCCTCATATCATACATCTACACTCACTTGGGGGCACGTTACTCCTATCACTCACTTTGTATTTCATTCCATCTCATCCAAAACATCTTGCATAACTTTGTCACATTTACTCTTTATTTCTTATGCTTATAAGTACACTTTATTACACATTCTAGATAGATATCTTATATGTCATTATCTCTCCATACACACATGTGCATTCACTTGCTTTCTAGTTATGATCACAGATTCCAAAGATCCATACATGCAACACAAATGCTCTTGGGGGAAGCCACTTTCATATATTATAGGTGTTATCATTTCATTTTGTTTCATAACATATTACTTTATCAAATTATACACATATTGACATACTTTTAATTTTTCTAACTTGCTAACGGGTGCTTCATATGCAACATTTATTTTGCAAGCCTATTTGTCACCATGGTTTTCTACTATTTTTTTTGCCATTGTTTGCGGGATTTTTACTTTTTTTTTGTGCACACTTGTCTTCTTTTGGACTAATCGGCCTTGATTACCTTGAGACATCATGAGGGATGTCCCATGTTTAAAACCCAATTTTCACGGTCTACATTGCCTTCTTCTATCTTAGCTTACACATTGTATGCTTTTTCACAAGCTTACATTTTACATGAATGTTTTTTGGTACTAAAACGGGTCGTAACCATTTGTTTTCATGTGCCCTGGTTTCTACCAAGCACACTCCCTCCCCTGGAGATCACAGTTTCAACACAACAGTAGGTCCTCCTTTGAGCTGCATACTCCTTCATCCATGTCCCACACACCCAAAATGAGGGGGGAATCATTTAGGTACCCCATACAACATTTTACATTCATCACACAACATAACACAATACCAGTATATTACAATCATTAATATTGGACACGACTCAAATATTGACTTGAGTCTTTAACAAAACATAGACACCATCACCCAGACCAAGACAATAGTAGCTGGATGACCCTAATCCTTCCTCGAATAATATTACCAGGGGGAAGTTATACATAGTTCTTCAGTGAAAAATTTTCTACAAAACTCCACACAATAGCTTTTGACATGAAAGATAGTCCTCTAGCTCTCAACATTCATACATTACGTCTTCTTTTCCCATCCACAATGTTGGATTCAAAATGGTTAAACTGGATCAAATTTTTACACATCATCTGTAGTAGTGTTTGAAATTCCGGGAAGCAGTTAAAGGATGGAGGATAAAACCAAACTTTCCTCCCTACACTTCTTCCATATCATTGGTGTGAGATCACCTGAAAAACTCGTAGCCGACACAACTGGAGTGAGATCACCCAGAAAACTCAATCATCAAAAACATCTACATGATCCTTTCTACACTATTTTCCTCATCATAGATCAGGTACACATGTACCATTTTCACATTTTTCATTATTACATACTCTTTGTATGCTTTTTACACATATACATGTGTATTTCAATACTTCTTCATGCTTCTCTTTTATAGGTTTGTTCGCATGGGAAGAATTATTCAACATCATTTAAAATCATCCTACATCAAAAAAATTAATCACAACAACATCGACATCAACAACATGTATAATAGAGACCTCTACAACATGTGTTTCCTCCATATGGTCATTATTTCATCACTTTTTTTCACTTCCTCATCTTTAGTCTCCACGCTCCATATTTTTATCACCCCACACTTTTCCTTGTCTCTCGGCATGCTTCTCGCCATCGATCTACATGGTTATCAGGTATGTATCTTTATCTACTTTATGTTATCAAGATTTCTCTCAACAACATAAAGTGGGGGAAAACGTAGACATAAATTCACACACTTTGGGTAATTATCTAGTCTTGATTACATACTATATTCATATGTTTCCTAAGTAAGAAAATTAATAATTAAACCATGTCTTTGGCCATATTTTCTTTCTTTCTACTACCAATTTTTGTCTTGCACACCTTCTTTCTTAGTCTAACCTCTGACCCTTCCATTTCTCTGATTATGGACACCAACACCTAGTTAGGACACCAATGTCAGGCGACCCTGATCTCTATATACTTTAGTCACTTATTTTGGGTCGTTTCTAGTCATTTGAGCATCTTATATTTTCGGTAGTCATCATTTTTAGGGTTAATTATGAAATTCAAGCAAGGGAATCATATAAATATAAATTTATGTGATCATAATAAGGGACCAAAAACTAAACATTAGCTATCACCACCTAAGGTTGCATCCAAAGGTCAGTCAAGAGCATCAAAGCGTCCATTCAAGGGAAAGGGAATGTATTATTTTGCATACACTTCATAGGAGGAGAGTTTATTGTATTCCATGCACACATCTATTACATTCCTTTACATCTAGATAAATTTCTCACTATCAAGTGCGATATGCACAAGAGCCACCTAGGTCACGATTCCACACACACACACACAGATAGAACTACATTGGGTCTGAGATGTAGCATAATGATAAGTTGTAAGATCACCGTTGTGATAGATGAGGAAAGTCTGACCCCTCATTTTACATCTTTATTTTTACGATTTGATATCTCTTTTACGGTTTTGCAGGTCAATACTTCATTTCATGTTTCCAACGAACTCAATGATAATCATACAACCTCATAGGGAATTAAGGAAAAGGACATTTAATAACATACAACGTGGAAAATAATATTTTATGTCCTTTTTCATAGTCACAGGTGCCTATTTCTAGGTTTTGGCACCCGTAAGATCCTTTGTCCATTTCTGGGTACCCCTATCTTACTTGTTCCTCCAGATCTACATTTTGCTGGGTCTGTGTGTAATGTTGCTACCTTCCTGTTCACTTGGTTAGAACTTCAACAAAATCTAGTTTCCATTGAGAATCAGATAAGGCTCTTCTTACAATCTTTGCAACTAGGGTTTCACATTTTACTGCTTATTTTTCTTGGGTTAATTTTTGTACTTAATTGCTGCATTTATTTACTTTTATAATAGTAATCAAATTAGGCATATTATCCATTTTTATCTTAATCAGGGTCCTCAAGGTGTTGAGATGTTGTGAGTGATGTTGTTTAAGTTTGTAAAATTGAAAAACATTGATACAATGTACAGGGATGACCATTTAATAAAGTTGATGGGTTTATATACAATCTTTTATACCCTCATAATTCATTGTGGATGAGTGCATAACTTTATCTGGATGCATGTGATATTCTGTATGGATACCTTACTTTACATGATGATTATGTTGTAATAACAACTATGCTTGTAGCTATAATAATGTTTGAATTTATGGAAAATGAAAGTGGAAAGGATTGCTTGTTGTTATTTTGTAGTAAATTTAGATCTCATGTAGTTGTCTCATTGGTATATTGAAATTACTACCTGTAACATTGTACAACTAATTGATTATATGATCTTTGTGATTGAAGTGTTGCGATGAAAATGTTAAATTTTTACAGTCCAATGGTCATCGACCAAGTTTGGAAAATAATGTTACTAGAAATAATGGTTCATTGACCTAGACACATAAATTATTTTAATTTGAGCCATAAAAATGGTTGTTCTATCATTGACCTGATTGGGAAATTAGATTGAATTGGGAAATTATCTTTGGATATATATATATATATATGCATATTTTAATATAATTCTTTTGGTATGGTCTTAGACCATATTAAGGTTCAATGTTTATTTGAAATAAATCATGGAAAAATGGTGGCATCTCAGTTGAGCTACCACCCGAGCTTGAGAAACCAATGAGTTGGGAGATCCAACTGTGGCATCACCTGCATAGTCACTTTTAAATTGATTACATTGGAATGGTAGTTTAAACTTGGCAAAAAAATTGTATCGAGTTCGGGTATACATGTGTGCTAGGAATATGATTTATAATACCCTATGTGAATACCATTATGAGTTGAGAGGGATTTATGGGTGTTTTTCATTTTAGTTGTCAGCTTGCCTTGATCATGTAACATCTTGTTATGAAGCAATGTTTTATGTTCATTTTGTCATTTACATAGAACCCAGTTGGGCATGGATTCAAGTATTAGTATTTTGTTGTTCAGGTGAAATTCTTAGTCACTATGTTGGATGGTAAACTTGAGGGTCTTCTAGGTTTTACTCCTATGATTATTCAAGGGCCAAACGACCTTTTTCTATGTATGCATGTTAAACCCATATGGGAATGAATTCTGTGATTTTGTGATATTAATATGGCAAGATCATTTGGTCTCCATTTACTTATGAGAACCGTCTGCTCTGGATTGTTTTTTTTTCTGGACCTTTAGGGAGGGTTGATTGGCTCCAATTATGTTGAATGGTTAACATATAAAATAAAAAATAAAAACCCAGTTGGGTCTATGCTGTGGAAACTCCATTTTCTTATGCGAGTCGACCTCTGTTATCTTTTTTCTTACATACTTAGGTAGGTTGTGTGAATATGGTACATACAAACTCTATTCATGTTTAAACAAGTTTAGGTGCCTAGGATGCTAACATTAAAGTATAGAGGCTATCACATTCCATAAATTTTTTATGTTTGGTTGAATGGATATCAATGAACTTATTACGTTGATTTCCAAACCTATTTGACTACATAACATTGATATGAAGATACTATTTTGATTTATTATGAGGTTATGTTGACGATCTCAGTATAAAATCCTTTGATCTAAATGTGTTCATGTTTTCTTACAACACTACAACTATCGTTAATGGATTAAGCCTTGAAATTTTAGGAAGGTAAAAAATGGTAAGTTAATCCGGTCCAGGTTATAGTCATCATCATATAACTTCTGAGATTGACCATAACACATTAAATCTATAAGTGAAAAATTATTTGACTAAATAGTCACACTAAGCATAATATTCAAAAATGCCTTATTCAATTATTTGGTCTTCGACCAAATGGTACACACTAAGTTAAGAGAAATAATTAAATCTATAAAGTGATGATATGATATTATCAATCATAATCAAAATTGTAGAGTATAATGTTTAAGGTTATAGGGTCTAGACCATATATACTTAGTAAAGTTAATTGTTTGGTTTTGAAGATCTTTATACTCTCCTCCGACAAAGGTAATTTTGGGACCTAGCATTAAAATATACCTATATGCTAAGTTTAAACCTTGAATTATAAATGGCATACAAGGGTTTGGAAATTATAAAATTTTCAATTCAAACTGGTCTTTGACCCACTGAAATACATCACCACCAACCAAGGATTAAATAATTGAAAAATTAAAAAAAAAAGTCACTACGTGGCACGGTTGGAAATCAATGCATTCAATGCATTTGCAACCTCAAAAATCTTGAAGCTTCTTTGGGAAGCTACGAAGATAACTACATGACATTCTATTTTTTAACATTTTGTTTTTCAACTTCGAGCTCCACTTATGAGGAATCGGTGTATGAGGGTTTTCCTTATATGTATAAATGGATTTATTTTGCTTTATGGGAAAATAAATATGTTATTCTAAACAGAAAAGGTGTGATATTTTTTCTTAGATCTTCTTAAATTCTGTTGGAGTGATTTTTGGATAGAGATAGCGGAGAAGATTGTAGATCCTTCCAAGTTTATCAGGCATGGATTTTTAATCTGAATCTTATTGTTACACCGTGGAATACAAATTATTATGTAGTTACTCATTTTGATAAACTGAAATAAAATATGGAGATAGGTATGTATGCTTAAATGTATAGATATGGAAAAAAATATAAACTTGGGTTAAGTGTTCTATGAAAAATGGTTAATTATTGTTGAATATCTCCTTATATAATAAAATATGGGTTTACAAAAGGCTATATAAGTTATTTCTCAGTTGCAAGTTGTATTGCATGTGAGGGAATGGAATTATTTAGTCCTAGATAAATCTTAAGAAATTGGGTTCTTGTTTAGTTAATAATAAAACAAGATTATAGATATGCTCAATATTGATGTAATGATTAAATATTTATGGGTTAGCCTTCTCTAGGTTGCGACTGTAAAACAAAATCGAGATAATATGTGAAATTGGATGTTGAGGGTATATCACTAGAGGCACAGGTTACTTTCCTTACACTTCTGAGGAAGTTTCCATTCTATCAACTTTTTATATTCTTGTTTTTGTGTAGCTTGAGCATAGAGTTTCATTAATGTTGAAATAATGGTTTTTTAGTGGAATGTTAATATGGACTCGCTCTTTCGTATGAGCATCATAAGAGTAGAACACTGGTTGGGTATCCTTATCTACTGGAATTTGATTCGGGGAAAACTTATGAACACGAAGTGGTCGAGTGGGAAGCTAGGTGTTGATGCTAATAAATATGATTTTTGGGGTATTGGTACAAAATAAAAAATCTATACATGACTAATTGTGGAATAACAGGTGGTGAGCAACTATAATGGTTACTAGGTATAAATAGTGACCTATTAAATATAATTTTTGGGGTGTTTATACAGAAGTAAAATTTGTACATGTATAATCATAAAACAACAATTGGTGAGCACTTATAACTATTACTAGGTATAAATAGTGGCCCATTAAATATGATTTCTGGGGTGTTTTTACAAAAGTAAAATCTGTACATGTATAATTTTAGAATAGTACCTGGTGAGCAACTATAACCAATACTAGATATAAATAGTGGCCTATTTAAAATGAACTCAATCATGAATATATATAACTAATTTCCTAAATAAAATAAAAATTGTTGAAAATATATTCTCCAGACAAAATAGAAATGGGAAGAAAGTTTGGAATTGTTATTGCATTCTATAAGGGTGTGACACTTAACTGTCAATAAAAGGTCACTTGTTGATAAATTAGTGATAATAGTAACTTAGATGATGACATGTGCTCCTCATTTTGTAAATTTTAAAGTGAACCAAATTCCAGTTAAAGTTAATCTATATGATTATTAATAGTTATAGTCTTATAAAATTTTATAATGACAAGGCTATAGACTCATAAGTAAAGTTATTACATAACTACTATTATCTGTGAACATTTTTTATGGTACGTTTGTTCATGGAATCACATATTTATTTGAAATTTGAATGATGTTTAAAAAGGGATAATTTAATAATCCCTTGTATTTCATAAATTTCTCATCATGATTTAGGTTACTAATCCATGTCAGTACTTTGTGGTTGACCATGTATATACATGTTGTTATTTCTTCTAAATTGCAGGAATGAATAGTACTCTGAAAGAAAAGGATAATGACTGGTTCATCTGGAAATGATTGATTTTGTACTTGCAAAATGAAATAGATACCTATGTACTTGAACAAAATGATATATTTCTTTGGAAAAATGTCCAAGGCCGGCATGAGCTGAATGTAAGAAATAATAGTATTTGATTGATTAAACCGATTTCAATTGTAGTCAAAAAAGTTATTATTGTTGATTTGATACATGATGTTATGTCTAATTATATTGCTGGTTATCCAAAAAAAGGTTAATGTAAATGGAGCTATATAATTTTATATTATTGATGGGAATGAGAAATATATTGACTTTAAATAAGAAATCAATCTAAGATTAAACTGCGTAGGTAATGTGGAAGTCATGAATTCATAGTGGGAATAATATACTGATTAATCTGATAATAGTGTTCTAATTAAAATATGAAGTTAATGAATGATATAGAATATCCTTGTTAGGGATAAGGGACTATTAACCTTGAATATGTTTCCCCTTTTATAGCCTCTCTTTTGGTTTTGAGTAAGTTTTAAATTATAAGGTTCTTGAATGACTGAAGTATCCTATATATTGAGTATGTGACTTATTTGGGATATGTTGTTAGGTAACATGGATTGTATAAGTACCATATGGAGAGACTATTTTACTAATAAGCCATTAAATATCATATGATGGTCTAGGGATGAATGAACTAGGAATGTTTATATGGCACCAAAACTCATCCATTGCCTTATTGAGATATGGAAATCATGGATAAATACATTAAGTAGGCTATTGTATGAATATCTTGAGTTACAACTGTATTTCTATAATGGTTTGTGACGTAAATAATGTCTTACCTTGGGTTAAAATAGAGAAAATCCCAAGTTTAAGGGTAACAAGAATAAACAAAGACAATGGATTAAATTAGGAAGAATAAGGGTACTCTATTTAATGAAATGGATGCATGGATCATATGTTGAGTAATATGTTGTATGGGTGAGTGAATGGATATAACGTATTAGATGGACAAAATATGAATAAATATAGTATAATTCCTAGTTGGGTAAAGTATATAAAATATTTTATGTTATTTTACTCATATAGTTATGTAGTTCATATAAGAGAACCTCTTGGGAATATTACTATGCTTGAATAAATAGAAAATCTAGGTTGGTAGAGTTATTATAGTAATTAAATTTACATCTGCAACTAGGTAGTATATAGGAATGTGAAGTAAAACAATGAACTACGTTTGACTTAATGGGTTATCTTGAGATAGGACCTTAGGTAAGATTCTTTCATGGTGAAAGTTTCGTAAGATATAGGGTAACCTATCGTGATTTTAATTAATTAATTTGAAATAATTAAGATACAATTTTCCAATGTAAGGCACTCAGGGGGCCAACTCACTATGTCCGCTATGCAGTCGTATCCATTTAATAATGATGTCCATATCAGTTGCCTCATCAAGTCCCTCAAATTGTGACATTCGTAATGCGTTTAAGAACAAGATTGATTAGAGTTACAAAGTTGGATTGAACCACATGGATACATAACCCGGTGTCACCTTATGATGGCTAAGGGAAGGGAAGCGGTCTAGTAATGTTGCAAATCATTACAAAGACACTTACCTTCTCATAGATAACCTAAACTAACAGTGATACATCCTCATGCAGGTTAACTCAATTTTGTACCTTGAAGGATACTTATAGATGTTCATAACACCACTATCTAGTATTTAATACAGATACAAGAAATTAATATGGTGGAAGTAAAATTCATAATGATGGGTGTTTCGTCACGGAATCGAGCATGGCATACATGTCTTAGAAACTCTTTTTGGAGTAGTGTAAGCTGCTAATTACACCATCATAATTTCACCAAGATCTAAGTGTAAGATTCTAGATGGGATTCAATGACGAATACCTATGTAGACACTTAGAATGTAATATATGACTATCTTTGATAGATTAAGGAAATCATTGGTATACTTTGTATACACACATGTAAAGAGTAATATATGAGGGGACTGTCACTAACTAAATCATGCAGTTGCACATGGTTTATAATTGTTAAAGGATGGATTGACTAGGATGATGTTAGTTCTAAATTATGAGAATTTAGAACAAGGAAACATGAGATAGGAACTTAAGATTTATGTTGAATTTAAATATATGAGTATTTAAATCAATTAAGCATGAAATTAATTTTTTTACTGGACCTGAAGTGACAAAAGAGGTTGTTACACTTTGATATCAGAGCTGAAGGTTGCAACTCTTGGACTTATTAGGTCCTTACGCTTACTGAATTTTGATTTTTATTAACAAGATAAAATAAAATAATGAAGCATGTATAATATATAATTAACTAGACAAAACTATGCTTCAGGTTTGGTGACACGTTAGATAAAACTCTAACAGTCCCTCATGACACACTAAACTAGAAGGATGTTGGGAACAACTAGTAAGTGTTAATAGGATCAACCAAGTTAAAACATCTTGAACTGATTGATAGAAATCAGTAGAGGGTTTCTTAAATGTTGAAATTTCTTAATGGAAGATTTGGAACTCATATCCAATATGAAATAAAAACCCGTATAGGGTAGATGAAGTAGATATAGAGGACTATTTATTGTAGCAACAGTAACTTGAAAGGCCAATTAGGATAGAATGAAATATGCAATAAATGTTGACTCGAAAAGAGTAAAAGTAAAACAAGAGAATTGGTTCATATTCACCATTTAATTTTAGGAAGAAAGGAATGTGGGAGAGAGAGATATCCTGAGATGCTCAAGGAACTGTAATCTTGATTGAAGAATGATAAATCAAACTATTTGTTTTGAATGATCCTTTAATATATAGATTTCTTTATCATTATGACATGTGATTCTTGTAACTTTCATTAGAGTCTCAATGTATTGCATGGATTTAACTGTGATTTAAGCATGAGAAAGGATTCATATCCTTGAATGTGTTTTAGTGAATAAATATTCAAGATGGACACTAGTATAGTGAAAAGTGAATGCTTAGGACAGTTGAAAGAATTCATGTCATGATCAGTAACTCATAGACTTATTATGGTTTTAAGAAGACTATCAAGTTTATAATAGTCATCTTCAATTACTTTGTGTGCCTTAACATAATTGAGAAAGGAATAAATGAATACTAAAGGTGAAATTTGAACTCTCAGGCTTAAGGAAAAGTTAAGACCATTTCAAGTGAATATTTAACATATTTTTAGTTTTACCTTACTTTCCTAGATGATCATGAGTTTACAGTTGAAAATCATATGTTTTAAATTGTGAGCAGCGTGCTAAGGCCTATAGATCAATAATGATGGATCAAAATACAAGGAACACCTAACTTAGGTATGTAACTATGCAAATGATTGTATGAGACAATCAAGGTAATGGAAAGGAAAAATAAAGAAAATATCAACTGCCAAGAAGAAACACAGTGGTAAAATAAGCTGTAATTTCTGTAAGAAGAAACCAAAATATGTATTGTTTTGAAAAACCAGTTGTAGAATGGAACATTACTAGGAGAAACTTAAGAAAATAGAAATTCACACAAGGAAATGTCCAGAAAATAAGTGTATGATGAAACAAAACAAATGGGAAGACCTCAAAAAAATAGAGATAGTGGAGAAGGTTGTAGAGCCTTCCAATTTTATCAGGCATAAATTTTTAACCTGAACCCTTTTGTTACACTATGGAATACAAAGTATTATGCAGTTTCTATTTTTGATAAAATGAAATAAAATATGGAGATAGGTATGTATGCTTAAATGCATAGATGTGGAAAAAAACCATTAGTTAAGAATTCAGTGACAAATGGTTCATTATTGTTGAATCTCTCCTTGTATAATAAAATATGGGTTTGTAAAAGGGTATATAAGTTCTTGCTAAGCTGCAAGTTATATATCGTGTGAGGGAATGGACTCACTTAGTCCCAGATAAATATTAAGAAATTACGTTCCGGTTTATTTAATAAGAAAACATGATTAGAGCTATGCTCAGTATCAATATAATGATTTAACAGTTATGGGTCAGCCTTCTCTAGGTTGCGACTGCAAAAAAATTTGAGATAGTCTGTGAAATTGGAAGCTGAGTATATATCACCTGGGACACAGGTTAATTCCCTTACACTTCTGAGGAAGTTTTCATTCTATAGATTTTTATCTTCTTCTTTTCGTAGAGCTCAAGCATAGAGTTTCATTAATGTTGAAATAAAGGATTTTTAGTGGAATGTTAATATGGAACCTCTCTTTCGTATACGCTTCATAAGAGTATAACACTAGTTGGGTATCCTTATCTACTTGATTTTGATTCAAGGAAAACTTATGAAAAAGTAGTAGTCAAGTGGGCAGCTAGTTGTTGATGCTAATAAATATGATTTTTGGGGTATTGGTACAGAAGTAAAAATCTATTCATGACTAATTGTAGAATAACATTTGGTGAGAAGCTATAACGGTTATCAAGTATAAAAAGTGGCCTGTTAAATACAATTTTTGGGGTGTTTGTAGAGAATTAAAATCTCTACATGTATAATTGTAGAATAACAACTCGTGAGCAACTATAATGATTACCAGTTATAAATAGTTGCCTATTAAAAACGATATTTGGGGTGTTTGTACAGAAGTAAAATTTGTACATGTATAATTGTAGAATAGTGGCTGGTGAGCAGATGTAATGGATACTAGGTATAAATAGTGGCCTATTTAAAATGAACTCGATCATGAATATATATAAATGATTTCCTAAATGAAATAAAAATGGTTGAAAATATCTTCTCCAGACATAAGAGAAAGGGGAAGAAATTTTGGGATTGTTATTTCATTTTATAAGGGTGTGACATTTAACTGTCAATAAAAGGTCACTTTTTGATAGACTATTGATAATAGTAACTTAGATGAAAACATGTGCTCCTCCTTTTGTAAATTTTAAACTGAATGAAATTCCAGTTAAGGATAATCTATAAGAGTATTAACAGTTATAGTCTTATAAAATTTTATAATGACAAGGCTATATACTCATAAGTAAAGTTATTTCATAACTACTATTATTTGTGAATATTATTTATGGTACATTTGTTCATGGAATCAAATATTTATTTGAAATTCAAATGATGTTTAAAAAGGGATAATTTAATAATCCCTTGTATTTCATAAATTTCTCAGCATGATTTAGGTTACTAATCCATGTTAGTACTTTGTGACTGACCATGTATATACATGTTATTATTTCTTCTGAATAGCAGGAATGAATAACAATATGAAAGAAAACGATAGTGACTGGTTCATCTAGACAAATGACTGATTTTGTAATTGCAAAATGAAATGGATACCTATGTACTTGAACAAAATGATATATTTCTTAAGTAAATTTTCCAAGGCTGATGAACCAGATGTAAGAATGAATAGAATTTGGTTGATTAAATCGATTTGAATTGTAGTCAAAAAATTTATTATTGTTGATTTGATACTTGGATCTATGTCTACTTATACTATTGATTATCCTCAAAAAGGTTAATGTAAATGGAGGTATATAATATTCTATTATTTATATGAATGAGAAAAATATTGATTTTAAAGCTGAAATCAATCTAAGATTAAACATCTTAGGTAATGTGGAAGTCATGAATTGATAGTGGGAATAATATACTTATTAATCTGATAGTAGTATTATAATTAAAATATGAAGTTAATGAATGATGGAGGATATCCTTATTAGGGATAAGGGACTATCAACCTTGTATACATTGTCCCTTTTATTTCCTCTCTGATAGCTTTGAGTAAGTATTAAATTATAAGATACTTGAATGAATTAAGTCTCCTATATATTAGGTATGTTACTTATTTGGGAAATGTTGTTAGATATCTTGAATTGTACAAGTATCATATGGAGAGAATATTTTACCAAAAAGACTTTAAATACCATATGATGGTCTAGGGATGAATGAATTAGGAATGTTTATATGACACCAAGGCTCATCAATTGCCTTATTGAGATATGCAAAGCATGGATAAATGCATTTAGAAGGCTATTGTGTGAATAACTTGAGTTACGATTGTATTTCTATAATGGTTTACAAGGTGAAGAATGTCATAAATTGGGGTAAACTAGAGAAAAGCTCAATTTTAAGGGTAACAAGAATATACAAACCCAATGGGTCAAATTAAGAAGAATAAGTCCTAAATCCTAATCCTAAACCCTAAACCCCAAAACACTAAACCCTAAAACCTAATTTTTAGTAGTATGTCTAAACCTTGTTGAGTCCGAACCCTGAATATTCACACATTAGATGGACTAAACCCTGAATCCTGAGCTCTTGGCACTAATCCCTAGTTGCCTGAAACACTATATACCCTAGTTACCTACTATTTTATCTCGAGAACAAAAACCTAAACCCTATAACACTAAAATCCGTTGGAGCCCTTAACCCTCAACCTTGAATACCTAGACAAAATAGTTAGATTTGGAAAAAGTTATGTATTTTTAAGTAAACTTGGTATTTTTGAAAAGTCTAGGCATTTTTGAAAAAGTCGTTATTTAAAGTACAACAATGAACTAGATTTTCAAACTTAAGTTGGGGTATCTTCGAGATAGGACCTTATGTAGGATTCTTTCATGGTGAAAGTGTCATGATTTTTGAAAAGTCAGGATTACTTTGAAAGGGTTGGGCTACGATGTTCACATTTTTAAGGAAGTTAACGGATTTTTTAACTCACTATGGCCATTTTAAAAAACGTAGTAGGATCCCTTTGAATAACGACTGCATTGTTAAAACATTTGAGATTGTTCGAAAAAGTCAGCGATTTTTGAAAATTCAGGATTTTCGAAAAATTCCTCAGATTTTGGAAAATGCTGGGATCAATTATAATGAACAAAAGTTTTCAAAAATTCAGGATTTTTGACATAAGTCAGGATTGGACCACATAAATATATATACCTCGATTTTTTATATTTTGATGATTTTCGTTGGAAGGGATATTTTTTTTTTAATGATGAAGGATTTTTAAAAAGACAGTCAGCATTTTCATAGATAAAGTTAAGATTTTAGAAATATTGGTACGATCCTCATGAAAAAGTTAACCTGATTTTCGAAAACGTCAATGATTTTTGCAACTAGTTCATAATACCTCAATATATGCCATAAATTTTTTTTTAAAAGAAATCACACTAAATATGGTCGAGATTTGATTTCCTAATGACAAGTAGGATATCCAACAAGGAATAAATCCAGTTTTCTAAAAAAAAAAAAAAAAATGCTAGTACACTACACTTTATTTCCTTTTAGATAATACAATGGTTCCAATGCATCAACTAAATCATTCCAAAATAGAGTTGCAAAAATTCATAGGACTAGAGATTTCCGTATCGATTTCTACACAACTTTCTTTTCCAAGTCATAGGTTCACATTTGTAAAAGTTATGCTAAATTACATAGCTTCATTATAAGACTCAAATGACTTTTTTTACAAGATCCTTGCAACTATAATGAAGAGGAAACTATCTTAAGCAAATGACTTAATGTTCACAAGTAGACAATCAAATACAAAAATAGGTGTTTATACAAGAGTGATGAAAGTTACACAAAGCCACATTTATTTACAACAGATACAGTGAGAATAATGTCCTCATAAAGGATGAAGATCACCAAGATGGCAAGAGGCTTCAAGTATCTCCACCACGTGATCTCCAACTCTCAAAAGATTCTACAAGAATCCAACACAAGGAGAAAAGCTTATTTACCACCCAACCAATAGGCATCATCACATGCATTTCCATGGTTGGAAGTCATGCTAGCCTCCCCCAATCCCATGGGAGAGAGGAACTAACTTCCACAATGTGCACAAGTATATAAGGGGATTTACACACAATAAGAATACATAAGACCATTTAACCACTTACTACACATGAAAACAACAACATGAGGATAACAATGCCAACCTCACAAAAGGGGGAAGAGAAGAAGATAGGATGCCCAAAAATCAAGAGTGTCCACCCATAGGATACACCAATAAATACATATTTACATAACCTTCTTGTTTCTCCCAATCATTCATCTTCTTTATTTATCGTTTATGATCATATGAAATCCTTCTTGGGAGGATTTTCAAACCCAAATGGGTTTCCTCGCAAAAATGGGGAAAGGTTCAAGTCATATGAACCTTTGTCCCACCTTAAACCATATGAGTGGATGAGAAGGAACTTCATGGCTTGACCAACAAACCATGAGGTTTGAGAAGAAAATCTCTCTCACTTCCCCTACATTCTCCTAAAACCATCAAGCCATATAATGGTGGAGAGTAAAGCAAAACAACAAATAACAAGAACAAGCAAAGAACTATATTCTTCATACAAGTTTAACAACATAAAATTTCACACACTTTATTTATTGATCAAATGCATAGTTTATCAAGATAAACAAGCAACTAACAAGGAAAGAGGGATTAAGAATCCTACCTCTACAATGCTTTCTAAGACTCTAAGTTTTTCCCACTTTGTTCAAGCAATTCCCCTCCAAGCTCCCCAAAATTTCTCCAAGTGCTCCTAAAAAAATGAGGACCAAGAAGATCTCCTTTCCTTCCACCATGAGGAAGAATATCAAGAAGAACCCACAATTTTCCTCACTAATAGGAAAGTGACACGTGTCACCCCCCCTCCTCTCCTTAGAGTCAAAGATTCCCAAAACCAAATAAGTAAAAGTAAACTCACCTTTTAGCCCTTAACACCCAAAATACTAAAAATGTAATTAAAACAAAGTGGAGCAATTTTTAACAAAATCACACTTCCCCATCCACCTTACATGGATGTAACAAAAGGAAGGAAAAATCCCTCTAAACCTTTCAAATAAGCCCCCTACTTATTAGGTAGGGTCTAAAGTCCCATTTTCATGCTAAGTGAACTCCCAAACTAAAAAGTGGTCACTAAAAATGGTAGAGGGTGTGAGGCCTATCCAAGGTTCACATGTGGCTCCAATCCCTTCTACCAACACACACACTTACCCAAAACCATCACTTACATTAAAAAGAGATTATCAAATGCCTGAACTAGTTTACTTAAATAAAACACACCCTAAACATAATTAATTTTACAAGACATAAATAAATTACAATTGAGGGTTCACTCATGGTACCCAATTAATACACCTACTCTAACGCCTCAAATATTTAGCATGGTTGGGACTCAACCCGTGGGCCGCTTGTGCACAATTACATAGCCACCCTGAAACCCACGTTCTCCTATAACCTGTCACCTACACACTCATTACACACATTAACCACATCTGTCTAATATAATAAATATTATCTACTCATCACAAAATTAATCAAACCTATAATATCCTAACATCATTATACAATTGATAGTGCAACACATATAATTATACGCATAGTTCACCATGAATCATCCATAGATATAATTACAATGACATACACCTATGCTAGCATGAGTTACCATTATTAAATCCAAAAAACTATATCATCGATCAAATCGACTACAAAAAATCAACATATAACCAATAAATCTTGCTATCATGTAACTCTGTTAGTGTCATTAACATCATAGGAATATATCAATATACTAATCTAGTCTAATTGGCGCTACGTGCCTAAATACCATAATGTCCATGAGGATAAATAACATAGCATAATGTCTAAAATATATCGGAGTCTCAGTCAAAACATGTTTATGCATAAAGGAACCGACAGATAACTAGAGCTATAAAAATGTGGGCACTACATCCCCCTCTCCTAGCATTAGACTTCCTCCTGGAAGTCATTGGAAGAGATAGGGATATCTAGCCCTCACTGGTGTAGCATCCTCCTAGGTAGCTGATGAATCTTCATATCGGTCCCACTGCACTCTAACTTGGTCTAAATCTCGACCCCGAAGGCCAACCTCTGCTGCACCATTATGCATACGGGCTCTAGTCTCCATTGTCCTCTATCCTCTAGCTGTAATGCCGACTAATCCAAAACATGAGAAACATCTGGTATATATCTACAAAGTACAGAAACATGAAATACATTATGGGCCAGTGCAAGGCGTGGTGAAAAAGCTAGACGTCTGATAGGCAACTTGACCGATGACCTTAAGAAAATCAAAAGCCCCCACAAAATGAGGTGATAGCTTAGAACCCTTTCCATAGTGGATCAGATTCTTATGTGGGTGAACTATCAAGAAGACTTTGTCACCCACTGAGAAGTGACGAATAATCCGTTTGGTGTCTACATACGCCTTATGGCGTGCTCTAGCCTGCTCAAGACATTGCCGAATCAGAACAACCTATTGCTCAAAATCCTGAAGATAAGTTGGCCCCAAAATAATCCTGCCATCAAGTCTGTCCTAGCTCAAAGGTGTACTGCAAAGACATCCATACAAAAGTTTGATAGGGAGCCATGCCAATGGAACTATGATAATTGTTGTTGTAGGTAAACTCAACTAAATGCAAATAATCTTCCCACTTCTTCTATTGGTCCATCACATACATCCTTAACATGTCCTCAAGAACCTAATTAACTCTCTCTGTCTACCCATCTGTCTTTGGATGATATGCCAAACTAAAATTAATCTGTGTACCTAAAGCATCCTGAAAAGAAGTCCAAAAAACTGATGTGTAGTCATTAATGATCATCTTTTGGATCCCATGCAATCTAACAATGTCCTCCATAAACACTTTGACGATGTCATGTGTATTATATGTGACCTTGGTTGGCGAGAAATGCACAACCTTGATCAACTTATCCATAGTGACCATAATGGCATCATGACGATAAGAGGACATAGGAAGTCCTACTATGAAATCCATGGAGATCACATCCCATTTCCACTCGGGAATATCATGTGGGTATAAGAGTCCTGTGGGATGAGAATGCTCTGCCTTAACCCTCTGACACTCAAGCCAACATGTAACAAAATCTGCTATGTCTTAACGAAGACCTGGCCAATAATATAACTCTCTCAAATCGGTGTGCATCTTCTTCACTCCTAGAGGTGCTACGTATGGGCTCGATGAGCCTCTATAAGGATGAACCTATGCAGATCACCTGCCTTAGGCACATAAATACACCTATAGAACCGAAGTAAACCATCTGACTCTAACATGCATCTTGAATATCTGCCCTCAAAAGAACCCTGAGAATCCAACATCTGCCTAGCACCCTCGTAAAACCTGTCCTCAGGAAGATGCTCAAGTATCCTGCCTCTCAAATCTGACTGCAGTGTCAAGGAAGCAAGCACATGTCGTCATCTACTAAGTGCATCTGTAACAACATTTTCCTTTCCCTTGATATACTGCACCTCCATGTCATACTCACATAGGAACTCCATCCAACACCATTGATAAGCATTGAAGTTCGACTGTGAGAAGATATGCTACAAGCTACGATGATCTGTCCTCAAAATGAAAGGTCTACCCAAAAGGAAATGTCGCCAATGCACAAGTGCATGAACAACTACTACAAGCTCCAAGTCAAGAGTAGGGTATTTAAGATCATAGTCTTTGAGCTTACGTGACTCAAAGGCAATCACCCCACATGCTCCTGCATAAGAACCGCTCCCAAACCCTCTAGTAATGTATCAGTGCAAACAACGAAATCTTTTGTCGGGTATGAAACTGTTAAGATGGGTGCCATGGTTAACCTTTTCTTAAGCAACTGAAAGGCCTGCTCACACTTTTCTGACTAATCAAGCTTCTTCCCTTTCCTTTGGAGGGAAGTAATAGGGTGAGCAATCCTAGAAAAGTCTTATACAAACCTGTGGTAATAACCTGTTAAACCCATAAAACTCCTCACCTCAGTCACTGATGTGGGTGCTAGCCAATCCATGATAGCCTGAATCTTAAAGGGATCTACTGAGATATCATCTCGCTGAATATAATATGCCCCAAGTACTGAATCTCTGTCTGAAAGAAGCTACATTTTTTCAAGTACCCAAACAACTTCTGCTCTCTCAAAATTTGAAGCACCTGTCACAAATGCTCCTCGTGTTCCTCCTCAGAACGAGAATATATCAAAATATCATCAAGGAACACTAAGACAAAGTGGTCCAAAAAGGTCCTGAATACTCCATTCATGAGGCTCATGAAAAAATCCGAGGCATTAGTCAAACCAAATGGGACAACTGTGAACTCATAATGCCCATAATGTGTGTGAAATGCTGTCTTATGAATATCTTCATCTGATATGTGCAACTGATCGTAGCCTGACTTAAGATCAATTTTGGAGAACACTCTCGCTCCCTACATCTGATTAAACAAGTCATCAATCCTAGGGAGTGGATAACAGTTCTTTATTACGACTTTTTTGAGTTGTCTGAAGTCTACACAAAACCTAAGAGAACCATCCTTCTTCTTCACAAATATGAATGGTGCTCCCCAAGGAGATACAGTAGGGTGAATGAGACCCTTCTCTAATAACTCCTCTAATTGAATCTTGAGCTCATGAAGCTCTGAAGTCATCATCTGATAGGGTGGCGTAGAAATTGGTGTGGAGTCAGGCACTAAATCAATTGTGAAATCCAACTCCCTACTAGGTGGTAAACCTAGAAGCTCTCCTGGGAACACATCTACCTACTCCTTCAAAACTACGTGATCATCTAAGGGTGAATGCTCTGGAGTGCTCTCCGAATGATCACTGATGGTGATAGCAAATAACTTGAAACCCTTACGCATGCTCCACTTGAGTTGCTTAGCCAAGATCATACGTAAGGAAATAGGTCTCTGCAACCCTAAAATCACAACTACACTACCAAGATCATCCTGACACTCAATGACCTTATCTCTATGCAATCCACCTTGGCTCGATGAGCCTCGAGCCAATCCATACCTAAAATAACTTGATAGGATCCTAAAGGAATAACTTCGAGGTCAAGTGTAGTTGAGAAGACCCCCAAATGAAGTACACAACTCTCCACATATGAGTCCACGGCGAGTTTAGCCCCAGAGGCCAACTCAACCTGTCAACTATCTAGTTGTCTAGCCACCACTAGCCCACACTAGTCCACTAAAGAAGGAGATACAAAAGAATCTAAAGCACCTGAATCAAAAAGTACTAAGACAGAAATACCCCTGATAGTATATGTTGTCTCAATGATTGTGGCCTGATGCTCAACCTGGTAGTTGTCAACCACTGTATATACATGATGGGCATGTCTCACGTCACCCACCATCTACTTGGATCTAAGAGCTCTCTATATATCCGTAGTAGTGGGCTTGTGTGAACACATACACACATAATGGTCTGGAACCCCGTAAATAAAACATCCTCCTGTACCCCTCTAAGATGGGGTCCCTCCTATGCTCTGGCATACTGAACCTGCCAGTCCAACCCTAGCAGACTGCTACGAGTGGGCTGGATGTGACTGATGAGTACCCGGCCTCCTGTCTCTTAGATCCACCAAAACCACCTCTAGATCCACCTCACTGAAAGCTCTGAGTCTATCTACCCCTCTGATGCTGGCATCCCTAATGCTGTGTCTACTGCGGTGGGTGCGGTAGAGCTCTCGATGCTACTGGAGGAGACCAGATTCCTCCTCTAGGGGGTGGTACGACACCCATATGCTCTCTGACTCTGAAAAGCCTAAATCATGTCCTGGAACTTGCTGTTGTTTCTATCTCGGTGTTCTTGTGCCTTGGTCCTATTCTCCTCAGCTAAGTAGGCCTTCTCAATGGCCTTCTCAAGTGTGGTAGGAGATAACATCATAACTGCTCCTGCTATATTTGCATTTAGGCCCTGAATGAACCTGTTTACCTGCAACTTCTCATCTTGCAGGTAGTCTACATACTGCAAGAGATCCAAGAACCTACTCTCATATTGCGCCACTGAGCCAGAACCCTGTCGTAAGTCGTGAAACTCGTCGATCCTCTTCTGCACAAAATGCTCTGACATATACCGGGCCCTGAATAGCTCCTCGAAAAACTCCCATGTCACTGTATCCCAAGTCAAATGGAGCTTTCGCTCCTCATTCCTCCACCAAACGCCTGTTGCGTCTCGAAGTAGGTGTATGGCGAACTTGGCTTTGATGTTGCTCTCATGAGAGTGCAAACCAAAGCAGCTATCCAAGCTAAGGAGCTAGGACTTTGCCCTAAAGCCATCTGTTGAACCAATAAACGTAGGCGGCTGAAGGCGAAGAGGGTCTCAAATCACACTACCTATGTCTCGATCCTGGTGATGTGGTCTAACAAGTGAAAGAGGTCGCCTATCTCCAAATGACCCCTCGAAGTTGTGTGATCGGCTATAACGAAACGAGGCCACCCTCTCGCCAAGGATGGAAGGGCTGCGTGACCTCTCTCGTCTCGGAATGTCGTGCTCAGGTGGCTCTGGATGGGCGTCCTCGCCAAACAACTCCTCGTCTCCCAACTGAATATCCTCCTCTATCAGCACTTGCGGTGGTGGAAGGCGCTCTTGTATGACACCTATCAGCTGCTGCAGGGTCTCCAATATCTGAGGCCCGAAATCGGGGGCCGGTGGCTCTCGCGTAGGTGCACTACATCTCGAACCTTGAGCCGATCATCCCCTTTTGGGTGCCATCCTGAGCCCGAAATAAAAAAAAGTTTTATAAACTTTCTAAACGTTTGTTAGAAGCGTTATATTAATTTAATTTTTTTTTTTGAGGTGATCAATGATTATTAATACCTGCTTAAGCCTCTCACGTTAATAATTAATTTATAATAATAATTAATTCTCCTGAATTAAATTAACACTATCCTAATAATAATTTAATTTATTTTACCCTATCGAACTTCCTAGGGTTATGATTAAAATTCCACACTCCTAGACAAATAAATAATTTTCCCCCTTATAAAATTTTCCTTACACACTCTTTAAATTTAATTTTGTTTTCCCCCTTTTAATTTAATCTACCCCCACACCCCTCTTAATTTATTTTTTCAATCCCATTAAAAGTCATGTTTTAAAGAAAAGTAGGGTTGAATGAGAGCCCTAGAATCTAATCCAATATTGGCCATTTATTTTGAATCTACCCTAAAAGTGCCCTAAAATTCTCTGTCTCTTTTCCTCTCTATTCTTTTCTCATTTGTTTTGTTTCTTCCTTCTTTCTACTTTTCTTACTTTGTTTTCTTTGTTTCCTCTTGTGCAGGTGGAGGAGCTATGGAGGGTTGGCTCCATGGAAATTTTTTTTGGCTTTGTTTCATCCGTATATGTATATACATCTATTTTTATTTATTTTTATTTTTATAAAGAAACCCCGAAAGGGTCGACTGTATTTTTTTTTATTAGGTCATATATGTATATTTTAATTTTTGGTTGTTGTTTGCTTGGGCATGGGGCAGGGGCACGGTGCGCGGGTGCGCAGAGGGGCAGGGGCGTGTGGCAGGGTGTGCAGGAGGAACAGGGCGCTGTGGGGGGGGCTGTGCTGGGTTCGTGGGGGGTGCTACGGGGTCTGTGGCAGGGAACTGGGATTCCGAAGGGGGCGGGGGACAGAGTTTGGGGAGTCCGGGGCGGGCAGGGTAGGGTCGTGGGGAGGGACGGGTCTGGGGCAGTTTGGGTGCTGGGGAGGGGGTCGTTGGAGTCCGTGGGTGTAGGGTTGGGGGGTTCGTTTGGGGCTGTGGGGGGGGGGGGGGGTTTGGGGTTCCGGGGGCGCGGTATGTGCGTGGGGGCAGATTAGGGTTGGGGCGGGGGATAGGGGATAGGGCTGCGGATAGGTTGGGGGCTTTGGCCCCCCCAAAAACTGTTTTGTTTTTTTTTTTTCGTTTTTTTTTAAAACTATAACATATATATATATATATATATATATATATATATATATATATATATATATATATATATATATATATATAATAAAAGTATGATAAACCTATGGATTTTGCACTTAGATACAATTTTAAACATATATAAATCTGCAATACTTATTTCCAATAATAAACAAATAGCATATGACTAATATAAATTTATTTTATTTTATTATTATACTTTTTTTTTTGGATATATTCACATGTGATCTATAAATGTGCCAATCTTATTTTGACAAGAAGAGAGAAGACTAGTAGTATTCTACTCTTTAACCTTTAAAAAAAAAACTAATAAGTAAATACATTTCAAGAATAGTATATATATATATATATATATATATATTATATGAACACATGAAATAACAGTTTTTAAAAAGGAAACATATATCAATAACCATATTTCAAATAAATCAGTTTTCCTTTGAATCACAAATAATCAGATTTTTCATGCAAGGAAGATTACAATAAGGACATATATGTATATATATTGTTAAATGCAAGACTAAGACATCTACAAGTTACCCAAAAATCCGTGTGTTTGAACCATGGCTCTGATACCAAATGTAATGCCATATTTTATTTTATTTAAAAAAAAAAACAAAAAAATATGGCATTACATGACGAGTGCGCCATTATGGAGCCAAGCATGGCATACATGTCTCAGAAACTCTTTCCGGAGTATTGTAAGCTGCTGATTACACTATCATGATTTCATCAAGATCTAAGTATAGGACGTCAAATGGGATTCGATGACGTATACCTATGTAGACACTTAGAATGTAATATTTGACTATATTTGATAGATTATCTTGTAAATATCTATGATTTAATCAAATAAAAAACAAAACATTGCACAATAAAATAATAAAACCAAAGATATTGTAATTCATTCGGGACAAATTCCCAATGGAGATATTACATATAAATAGCTTAATGAACTCCTATAAGTAAGGAGTCAAGGCTAATCTCTAAGTCCTCTCAATATCCCAAATATCTCTCAACTATGAGTTGTGCATTACAATCATTTTACACACTCATATATTATTTTATAATTATTAAAAACATATTACTACCAAATAACCCAAACCACTCCTAAGTGTTTACACTATGAACAATATTTTTGTAACAATCACCCCCTTAGTGTGAACATGGGGAAAGCTATCTCTTGTACCTGCTTATGAACTACAAAGAAATGAAGGTTTTCAATGAGTGCTAACAACTCAAACAATATGAGGTTTTCAAAGAGAACCTCCAACTCAGAAAATGGTTTTCTAGTGGAACCAACCACTACATAGCAACGTACATTATTTTTCTCACATCATTGTTTCTAACATGGAGTGATTACAAAATAGAAATTATGCTCACGCAGGAGCTTTGAACATGAATATTACTTTTTTTCATTATTATAGCAGAAAGAAAACACACCACACAACTGAAACAAAATGTCATCAATACAATGAAGCAATCTCTTTGTTGGTGAATAAAAAGAGATGCCAATTTGCCTCCATCCTCCTATGCATCCATCCTCCATCAGACACTACTTAGTATAGGTATTCATCTTCATCCTCATTCTATTCAGGTTCATCTTCTTCTTCATTCTCTAACTTTTCTTAAACAGTTGTATTAGCTTCATCCATTTTTAGCTTTCCTTTTGTGATGTCCTTGGCATGATTAATACAAAAAGAAGATTTATGTCCTTTTTTCTTACAATAAAAGCATTCTAATTCCTCTTTGTTTTTGAAAAAATTAGTATGCTTCCTTTTAATAGAAAGAGTAGTTTCTTCCTCAATATCTTCTTTTGTTCTTTTTTCTTCAGCTAGTAATGTAGAAATCATACCTTCAAGTGAATGAGAAGGCATTTGACCAAGAGTAAAAACTACATTACTGTATTTTGGAGGTAAACTATTTAATAAAATAGCTTTTGCATCTTCTTCATCTACCTAAGCACTTACTTTTGTCAGTTGTCTTAGAAGAGATCTAAGATCGTTAATACGACTTGACATAGTTGCACCCTCATTCATTTTCAACTTGAATAACTACAACTTAAGTGAGAATTTAGCATTCACAACCTTTGCACCAAATTTCTTACTTAGCAAATCCCATATATCTTTAGACTTTTTTTCTAAGTCTATATAATGCAACTCAGTATCTGATAAAGAAAGCCCAATAATGGATTTTACTTTGTCATCCTTGGTTTTCCATTCAAGTAATTTTGCAGCATCTGTTGGTTCTGGTTCTTTTCCACTCATAATTCCCCAAAGGTTATTGTTCATTAATTGCATTTGTATTTTCACCTTCCATGTGTGAAAATTTAATCCATTGAATTTATCTAATGGAATTTCCATAATAGGTGTCGAACTCAGTCGAAAATGCACCCTTACAATAAAATTTATCCAGTAATAGAAAACATAAGATCAATGTGTAGAGATCGAAAAAATACACATTTTAAAAAATAATGGCACATTAATCTAAGTTACCAACTGAAAGTTATGACAATTTTAAGTTATAACTCCAACATCTTCTCGGACCCTTTCCAAATTTGGCAAAAAAAAAATTGTCCTATTTTTTTCATCTATGTCCAAAAAAGGAAAGAAATGCAATACCTCTATTATTGCAGATCCAGATATTGAAAGAAGTCGCGTCGCAGCCAAGTATGGATTCACCTGAGTGAAGCGCCATCGTTGTTGGTAGACAAACACGTAGATCACAAATTTGACTCCAATGAAACACGTAGGTCGCAGACTTGACTCCAATGAAACAAATTTGATCCAGATCTAAACGCCTCACAAATTCCTACAGGTTGTCATTGTTGTCTAACCCACTCTAATACCAAATTTTGTAAATATCTATGATTTAATCAAATAAAAAACAAAACATTTCATAATAAAATAATAAAACCGGAGATATTCTAATTCATTCGGGACAAATTCCCAATGGAGAGATTATATATAAATAGCTCAATGAACTCCTATAAGTAAGACATCAATGCTAATTTCTAAGTCCTCTCAATATCCCAAATATCTCTCAACTATGAGTTGTGCATTACAACTATTTTGCACACTCATATATTATTTTATAATTATTAAAAACCTATTACTACCAAATAACCCAAACCACTCCTAAGTGTTCACACTATGAACAATATTTCTGTAACAAATTAAGGAGACCATTGGTATACTTTATATACACAATCGTACAAAGTAATCTATGAGGAGACGGTTACTAACTGACTCATACACCTACAAATGGTTTATAATTGTTATACGATGGATTGAATAATATGATGTTAGTTCTAAATTATGAGAATTTAGAACAAGGAAACATTAGAGAGGAACTTAAGATTTATGCTAGATTTAAATATATGGGTATTTAAATCAATGAAGCATGAAATTATTTTTTTTCCTAAATCCAAGAACTGAAGTGACAAAAGAGGTTGTTACATGTGCTTGGTTGGAATTGTTTAACCCTTAGTTGACTTGATGGTGAGTCAAATCACTCAGCTCCCAAATCCATATTTGTGAGTGTACATTGTTTTAGTTAGTTGAGTGGTTCAGATTGCTTCAAGAAATATTTTAAATGTTAAGGTAATTTTCTTTGATTTATATTAGAAAAAGGGTAATGATAACCCTTATGGTTTTGACTATTCCTTTCCTCAGTTGATAATATTATTAATATTAAACAATGATGGGATAATGATCTCTACGGAGTCTATTCATACTAACTATATGGATTTTGTATTACTGGAATTCCTCCCTTGAATGTGTCAATAAATCATTATATCTAAATGAGTAGTGATAGGATAATAAAGTTATACCTCAAATGCTTATTAAATGTGTTATGGAAATAACCCTTATTTAGGAATGGTATGGAACAAGGATGGAATTTTTAATATGAACCAATGCTCATGTATGGTAGCCGTTTGAGATCTAAGTTTGGATATGCATTTGATCATGCTTCTATTAAGGCCTTATACCTTATTGTTTCTTTTGAAAGAAATATGAAATGGATATGGAAGTAGAAATATTAACTTCTTGTTGTTAAATTGTTGATGATTATATCATTGTTAAGGAAATATCATATTTATGAGATAATTTGGATGACCTTTTCATGTCATTTCTTTCGAATTTACCATTGTCTAACATTTTTTTAGATGGTAGAAATTAAGTCTTATTTGGTGCATGATTTTAAATGGCTTTGTTGATTCATTGATGATTTTTATTGCAAGTTGTATTTATTACGTGAATGACTATAAAATCAGGATTTTTCTTTGCTATATAATTTGGTTGAAAGCATTATGGCCTCTAAAGCAATTGCATAATATTGAAAAAAAGAGAAATATAAATATTGTATTCAAATATTGGATTTTTTTTAAAATGGTTCATAGTCGTTTATATAATTACTTAAGTAATTTTGAATAAGCAAAGGATAAAGTGTGTTGACTTAAGAAATTTCATTTAATGAGTTACGAAATAATATTTAGTAGATTGAGGACAATTTATTAAATATTATACCTATGTGAATTAGTTTTAAATAGATATATTGAACTTAAGCTACATGATGGTTAATGAGTTATAAACTATTGAGATAAATGATTGAAGATTATTAGTTTATATCTACATGCATGGAACCCATTCTAATAGGTAAATGGATCAGGAAAATTTATTATATAGTCATTTGCATGTAGTAGATACTATTATGGATGATTGTATTCTATTTTATTAATGAGTTCAAGTAAATATGTAGCTATGAAATGATACGAAATTGTTGTAATCAAATAAATTATGGAATACTCTTCTAATATAGAATGATGTCTTAATTATAATAATGATTCTTAATTAATGTACATATATATTAACTTTTGGGAATGATTACAAACAGTTATAGAATCTAAGTTATGCACCTTAGGATCAAATTCATATGAGATAAAGTATCGTTACGATATGGAAACTAATCCTATCGTAAAACTAATTCAATGTAATAAAATAAGTTAGAAATTATGACACTCTTAATATATGTGACTTAGAAGGCCAGCTTTGGATGGTTGTTCTAGTGCATTTTTAATTATATGACGTACATAATTCAATGAATAGTTCCATACAACAAATATTCTAAGTTGTCCCTCGAACTCCTTTTATTATGTATGTCATATTCAATAAGAAATTGTGTTATGCTAAGATGCAAAGGTTGTTTTTCCAGTTCAATCAAGTCACCTCATTACCAACTTATGTTGGCTATGGGGAAGAAATTGATTGCCTGATGATGAAATTCGTTACGTGAGTACTTTCTCTCCCATAAGAATCCTAATTTTTCAGAGGCATTGTTCATCACATGGGTTGAAAAAGTTTTGTACCTTATGCATAATTTAAAATTTAATTTAACTCAAACAACTAAATCAATTCTAATAACTAGAATAAGTGACATGGTGATAAGACATGTTTTTGTTGACGAATGTGTTGTATAGAAAATGAGCATGCTACACATGACCCATAAAGTTTTACATTCCACTGTCAAGTTTACCTAGTTCTAACTAAAGTGTGAGATCCTGGATGGAATTTGATTGAATGAATTCCAGATAGACACTTAGAGAAACACTTGAAAAATAATGCTCATAAGGGCGCTAAAGGTATACTTTGTATACTGACTCGTATGAGTAACCTATGGAGGATCAGTAGATCCAGTTAACCCATGACTATGCACATGCTTTATTGATTTGTTATCTAAAGAATTGTAATAAAAAGTTACTAGATTTAAATTTTTGATTGTAAATTTAAATAATTGAAGGCATATGTTAGTTTTGGGAAGATAAAAAAATTCCTGTAATTATGAAGTATTGAAAAGTAGGTGTTACATTTTGGTATTAGATTCGAAGGTTGCAGCTCTAAGACCTATTGAGTCCTTACACTAACAAAAATTAATTCTTGTCTAACAGAAAACATGGTTAGAAAAAGGGGAAAATTTACAAAAAACCAACTTGTAGGTGCCGAGGCAGTTGCAATGCATACGTTGGATGAGATTCTTACTACCCATTAGGATACACGAAACTATATTGTTGTTCTTGAAAAAAAAATTGTGGGTAATGACAATGATGATGATAGTGATGGCAGTGAACCATCTCAGGAACAACCTAATGCTTAAATAATAATGTTGTAGATCTGAATGCAACAAATAATGATACTGTGAATCCTAACACATGCAAATAATAATGCAAACTTGAATGCTAATGAGGTAAAAAAACCTAAGAACAAGAGGACATGTTTTGTAGTTGAACTATAAAACGATATCAAGAGGATCATCCCACCAAATTTTGATGGTACAACCTTAGGTGATGGAGCTAAGAATTGTGTCAATGAAATGGAGAAGTATTTCGCCATTAGAAACTTCTTAGAGGAAACCAAAGCGGTTTAGGCATCCTCATGGTGGGACAACCTGAAGGTTGAGCTGGATGTGGATGAGGAAAATTTGACTTGGGATCAATTTAAGGTATACTTAAGACATCGTTGGTTACCCCATCTTTATTATGATCAGAATATGTTTGAATTTTAGACATTAATATAAGGAAAAATGGTAGTGACTGAGTATTGGGAGAACTTCATGAAACTTCTCAAGTATGTGTTTTAGTATCAAATAGATGAAAAATTTTGTATTAGGAAATTTATCATGGGGTTAAACCCATTGATAGGAGGTGAAGTTTATGATTATGGGGCATCAATAATGGAAGTTTTATTTGAAAAGTCTATAAGACAGGAATAAAAAATATAGACTATTTCTACACATAGAGAGGAAAAGAAAAAGAAAACTATTAGTGCACCATCACCATTAGCACCTAAGAAGGTGGAATGGAAAAATTTTAACGATAAAAACAAGAATAGTAATGGAAATAACAAGAAAAAAACAATAGTTAAGACTGCTGCAAATAATGAAAGGAATGGGCTGAAAAATACGGCCAATAATGAAAGCAAATATGAAAGGAAAGGACCCTTCAGGGGATGTTTTATTTGTGGTCTGGATCATTATGCTAATATATATCCATAGAGAAAGAAATATAGTAACCAACAACACCAAACTCTTATTGTAGTGACTGAAAAGCAAAATGAAAAGAAGGTTATGCCAGTTGAAGTGACAAGTAAGTTGTACAGATTGCCTGTAACCATTTTGTTTAATACTGACACTACCGAATGTTTTGTTTAAACTAAATTAGCATATAATCTTAAAATAAAATTTGGCTATATAAAATAATCATGATCTATTCATTATGGGAACAATGTTTTCCACACTATTAAACAATTCCTATTTGGCGCAACTCTCAAATGACCGAGATTTACCACTAAAGTAGACCTATATTTAGCACTTTTAGTCTCTTATGAAATGCTCATAGGTATAAATTGGTTATCCCAGCATAAGGTAACTGTAGACTACCTAGAAAAGTGAGTAAAATTCCTTTATGACCTGTAAAAAAATAGTATAAGTTTAGAGAGAAAAAAGAGGTTTTACATTTAGTCAAATCACAACAATGTAACTTAAGAAGGCTAAAAACAAAGGCTACATACTATAAGCTGTAAAAATTACATATTTGGGTGAATAAGGTAAGGATTTTTTGGAAGATCATTCTTTGCTATGTGAGTACAATGATGTCTTTCTTGAAGAACTACCTGGTCTTCCACCTAAAAGAGAGTTTGATTTCAAACTTGATATCAAACAAGAAACTGAACCAGTTTATAAGGATCCCCACAAAATGACAAAAATGGAACTTGTTGAAGTGAAATCACAAATTCATGAACTTATATAAAATGGTTTGATTAGACCGAGTGTCTCTCCTTGGGGAGAATCAATCATCTTTGTAAAGAAGAAGGATGGAACACTTAAGCTATGCATCAATTATCAGATGCTTAACAAAGCCACTATCAAAACTAGGTATCCCCTTCCAAGAACTGATGATCTCTTTGATAAGATACATTGAGCATCAATTTATTCCATGATCAATCTTTGATCATGATACCATAATTTGAGAGTAAAGGATGAGGATATATAAAATATTGCCTTAAGGACAAGGTATGGACATTTTGAGTTCACTGTGTCTCCCTTTGGACTCACCAATGCTCATGCATATTTTATGAATCTAATGAATAATATCTTTCAATCATACTTGGACAAGTTTGTGCTAGTATTCTTGGATGATATTCTCATTTATTCTAAAACAATTTAAGAGCATAATGAACATCTTAGGATTGTTTTATATGTGCTAAGGAAGAGAAAACTATTTGGTAAGATTTCAAATTGTTCATTTTATCATAAGGAAGTTCAATACTTGGGTCACATAATAAAAAATATGTAATTTCTATAGATCCATCAAAAATTACAACAATAACAGAATGACCAACACCTAAAAACTTACTTGAAGTAAGAAGATTCATGGGATTGGATGGATATTATAGAAAATTTGAAAAATATTTCTCAAAAGTTACAACTCCAATTACCTTGCTACAAAAAAAAGATAAGAAATTTGTTTGGTCTAAAAAATGTGAGAATACTTTCAATCTGTTGAAAGAAAAATTAACTTCAACACCTACATGTTAAAGTTCCATATCCTAATGGAAACTTTACTCTAGTAATAGATTCCTCTGGTGAAGGTTTAGGAGGTATTTTGATGTAAAATAACCATGTGATTTTGTATGAGAGTAGAAAACTCAAACTACATGAGCTGAATTATGTTCCTTGTGACTTAGAGCTTGTTTTTATTGTGCATTCATTGCAAGTTTGGAGACATTACCTTTTAGGGAAGCCATTTGAACTAAAAATAGATCATCTTGGGTGGAAATACATCTTCAAGCAGCTAAATTTGAATGTGAGACAATGAATATGGTTATAGTTATATCACAATATGAATTTTATATCAACTATATAAAAGGTAAGGAAAATAGAATGTTAGATGCGCTAAGCCATAGGAAGCACATTTCTATCCTTTTCACTTTGAGAACCCAATTAAAGGATGGAGCAAAGAAAACAATGATGGCTGATTTTTATTATCATCAAGTTAAATCTGCTCTTGATATAAATCCTAGTGATAAGAGGTACAAAGGATTTTGATTTTATACTGATGGATTCCTAAAATTTGAAAATCGAGTGTATGTACCCTTAGAAAATTAACTAAGGATGAAAGTGATATAGGAGTTTCATGAAACTCTCTATTCTTGACATCCTGGAGTGAGTAAATTACTTATTGATGTAAAACAGTAGTATTTTTGGAAAGGGATGAAGAAGGACATAGTAAACTCTGGATCCCATTTCTTGGAATTTCAACAAGTCAAGGCTGAACATATGTATCCAGTAGGACTACTGTAGCCTCATAGCATTCCATAATATAAATAGCAGGTAATCAGTATGGATTTTGTATAAGGGCTTCCTATGTTAAAGAATAAACATGATGTAATTCTAGTTGTAGTTGACAAACTAACAAAAGTGGCTCATTTTATACTAGTGAATCTAAAATATGTTTCACATGTGCTTGCAAAAAGGTTCATGCATGATATTTTCATATTGTATAGTGTACTTGAATTAATAATTTAAGATAGAGATCCTAGGATGAATTCTCATTTTTGGAAAACCTTGAATACCACTTTAGGGGCAAAGATGAATTTCAATTTTGTATACCATGCAGAAATAGGTGGACAAACTGAATGGGTTAATCAAGTAATGGAAGACATGCTCAAGATGTACTACATGGATCAGCAATACAAGTGAGAAGAATACCTTCCATTGGTTGAGTTTTCCTACAATAACACTTACCATTCATAATTAAAAATGGCTTTGTTTGAGGCCTTGTATGGAAAAAAGTGTAGAAAACCTTTCAGTTGGGACAATGTGGAAGAAAGGGAAGTAATAGGACCTGAAGTGTTGACTAAAATGGAACAACAAGTTAAGCTCATTCATGAGCGAATTAAAGAGGCTTTCGATAGGAAGAAAAAATACACTAATTTAAAGAGAGTTGACAGAAAATTTGAATAAGGAGATCAATTTTTATTATGAGTTAAGTCTAAGAAAAGTTTCATATCATTTGGAAAAACATCCAAACTATCACCTTGCTAAGTTGGACCCTTCAAAATTATTGAAGTAATCATCCATGTGGCATACTGGCTGGTTTTTCCTCCCGCATTGTCAAAGATGCATGATATTTTTCATATCTCCTTTCTTAAAAATTATGTATTAGACTTATCACATGTTTTTAACTCGAACTCGTTGCAAGTTCAGGGTCTGGGTGTCATCGTAGTTGAACCCATAAGGGTGTTGGTAACTCACAAGCTATACTTGTAAAATAGGGAAATAAGTCAGTGCAAGGTCTAGTGGGACCAATTTTATGAAGAAAGTGTAACTTGGGAGACTCAAGACAAAATAAAAATTAATTTTCCGCACCTGTGTTAGTGATAAACATAACAATATGATATTTTTATTATACTTTTTCCATGCTTTATTGTTTGAAATACTGAAACAAGACATAAAATTTTGTTGTTTCAGCAAAAAATTGATTAAAGTGGGTTGTTACAGGTAGTTGTTTACTATTTTTAAAAGTATAAAAACTTGAAGTTGCTAGTTTCAGTTATTCTATTTTAAATCTTGGATGTTTTAATAAGCATATTCTTATCCAAATTGGTTTAAATTATTTGTATGATTAAAACTAATAATTAGGATGATGATACTTAAGGGGGGAGGTATATCATACCTTGTTAATTCATTGTGAATGAGTGCATAAATTTATCTAGTTGTAGGTGATATTCTATGTGGTTACCTTACTTGGCATGATGATTATGTTGTAATAACGATTATGCTTGTGGTTATAATAATGTTTGAGTTCATGGACACTGTACGGATGAAAATTAACATCTAACCTTCAACTCCACACGACCCCCTAAGGTATTTCTAGGGAAGCCGATGTGGAAATATGTGTGGCTAACTATAGGAGGATCAATGACTAATCTAGTAGTGTGATCTCCTAGTAGATGAGTTGGAAAAGGGGAGATTTAGAGGCTATGAACGAATAGCGTAAATTCTGCATGGTTTGTCTAATTGAATCTCATTGTTGAACCAGTTTGAAGTATCCAAATTAACTTAGATGAAACTAACAATCTATGCTAATTTTGAAAGTAAACTAACCTAAAAAAATCACAAAACTAAAATATTACAATCACAAACAACAATTTACTTTTATTCTAAATAATCAAATCTACTTCTACACTAAAACTAAAGAAGCAAAATAACCTAGTGTGGTTATTCACATATGTTAAGTGTATTGAAACTAAACCAACTTAAAACAAGAAATTTTCCAAATGATCTATGATATGTAGACAACCTCCTACAGATATTCTCTCCTTCAGATCCACAGGGATGGGAAGAAGAGGATCCGTCACTAGGAGCTACTATTAATGATTTAAACCCTCTTGGAAATTAAATAATTAATTGTAAATGAAATAATATTGGGTTTCTAATCTTTTTTATATGATATAATAGTAATAAATCATATAAATGAAGGAAAATAAAACAAAAACCCCAACCAGAAATTTACAAAATAGAGATAAATCTATTTGTGTGATGACTTGTCCTCCCAGTTTATCCTTTCTTTCTCTGTGTGTCCATATGAGTCCAAGGAATTGGGAATGCAAAGGAAGAAATAGGAGAAGGTGCTTGAGTAATGAAAACTTGAAGGAAAATTTGGTTGCAATGCAAGTAGAAGAGAGATAGCACAAGTGAACAAAGCTTGGCTATGCGATCTCCAGCAGGATTGTTGCAGTAATACTATGCAAGATACAAAAAAAAATTAGGCCCTTTTTCTTGAATACAAGCACTGAATGTATAGGAATTGGATTGGATATGCCTTCATGCATAAGGAAGCCTTGGAGTGTCAAATCATTGGCTGAAGAGGTAGTTCAAACAAATTAAATCTATTTAAAAATAGAAGAGGGAAGGAATACCATGCAATCAAGACTATTTTTAGGAAATTTTTTCCACAAATGCACCTTGGAATTCAAGTTAAGTGAAATAATGTGGGTAAAATCCATGCATGTAGAGTTCTAGAAAAAACACTCAGGACCTCTGCCCTACACAGGGTGGCAATCATGACACTAAAGGAAAAAACATGCACAGAAACAAACGGGAAGTTGGAAGAAGCCGTGGAAAAGTTAAGTAAGGATGTCTATGTTACAAATATACACTGTGAATGGGTTTAGGAACTCAAACACCTTTGTAAAGGACATAAATCATCATTGGGGACTTTTGTAACCATTTTATGACAATGTAGCACATGTAATTTTGGGTGCGTACATATTTCCCCCTCGGAGAAGTGTTTTAGCCATGAAAAGATGTAAAACATAAAGTCCAATTATGGCGTTCCTGAAATGGGGAGTTATAAGCTATACTTGACACGTCCGTGTGTCAAAATGTCTCCATCCAAACTCCCGCTACCTATAAAATGAAGAGAAGAATCAAGTGCAGATAGATAACATATCAAAAAATAAACACTAAATTAAAATGACAAGATGACTTACCATTTGCGTGGGGATAAGAACTTACCTCCACCAGCGTTCTAACCCTGTGAACATATACACTCAAAATGAAGTTATAACAACACACACACACACACACACACACACACACACACACACACACACACACACACACATATTATAACAAACTCATTTTCCAATTCATTTACGTGTATTGGTTTGGTGATTTTTAAGCTTTTGGCCCACAGTGACTGTTTTTGTTGAAAGAATATTCAAAATGTTCGTTGTGAGATTGTGATCATGCCTCCATGACTGGAAGATTGACTTGCGTGGTCTAAGGTTAGTTTTTCTCACTTGTGTGTTTTGAAACCTAAAATGTCAAAATATTTTCCTAAGGGGGATCATTTTTGAAATTTCTTATTTTAAATGAGTCTCTAGGGGGGGCACCCATAGGGTAGTCTTTTATTTTGTTAAAAATGGTCTATTTTTGCATTTTGAGCATTTTTTAGGGTAACAAAGTTGTACAACAAATCGGCTCAAGACTACCACCCTGTACTGGGCGGCGGTTCTGAAAAGAATGACAAAAGCTCATGCTAACTTAATTTTTTTGGATTTTCAATATTTTGTTATGTTTTTGATGAGCTTATTTCTTAAAATATGTCACAAACTTGCTCTTTTTCTATGTTTTTGTGGATGCAGAAGAAGGAAGGGTATAGCCGTTGGAGTTGCGAGGGGGAGTGTGACTGGCTCCCAGAGATTTTAGATCAGTGGACTCAGGATGAGACCGATACTATTTAAAGAGAAGGCATATGGAGGATTACGTGGGTGCCCCATGTCACTCCTTCCATTCACATAATATGTGACTTGTTTTCTTATTGGGATGCAGATTGGAATACCTTCTGGTTATGGGGTACTACGGGTGAGTGGACGATCACCCTAGAGGATGTGTACTATATTCTTGGGGTTCCAATACTAGGCATACGGTTGAATTTGGAGATAACAGGATCTAGAGCCACAATGACTCTATGGGCCACTTATATGGGGTATGTTGTGGTTTCCTTTAGCTCGAAGAAGGGGAGGAAGGTCCAATCAATTGCTATTACTACCATCCCTATTATCATAAGGACATCATGGGTATCTTGGCCTCGTGGTTGATTGGGGAAAAGAGAGGTGATACAATACTTTATTGTTGGGCTCCCATCATTACAAAGATTGAGGCTCATGGTTATATCTATGCTTGGGGAGTAGATATTCTTGGCAGTACCTATCATGACTTGTATCGGATTTTTAGGTTATAGGGACAGTATTTGAGCCACCCTATATTGGTTATGAGCTTGGTGTATGAACGGATCGTCCCATATGGGAGGGGATTTTCAATATAGGACCCAAGGGATTGTAGGGCCGCTAGATGGATGATGATGATAGTTTTCAGAGTGGCACATCAACCAGTGGCTTCCTTGACCATAATAGGCATGGTGACCATTCCATACTAGGACATGGCAGGATTGTGGGGTGAGGATGGGACTACAGTGGTGGCTTGTAGCACTATCAACCAGTTAGTTAATAGGATGAGGAAGGTTAAGAATCACCCTTTTGGCCGAGTTCCTTAGAAGTTTGAACTTCATTATATTAATATGCCTCCCCTAGTGGCACCTATGTACATCTTGGATAGTGATGATTCCAGGAGTGCCTATTGTAGGTAGGAAAGTTTTTTGTGCCTGATGGGAAACTAGTGCCTCTCGTGCACACTTACTCTAGATAGAGACTTCACCTACTCATAGTGGAGAGGAGGATGAGCCCATATGTGTGGACTCCGACTCTAAGGAGTATACAGGAGATGAGTCTGGAGAGGATTCGGTTGGAGATGAGACTAGTGACGAGGGTTGGGTGGTGAGGATGGTGGGGAAGCTCATATGGAGGAGGAGAGTGATCTTGAGTGGCATAATACTTGGGATGTTCTGAGAGAAGAGTGGGAGGAGGTGGCCGCAGAGGAGGAGACACTTATCTCTAAGGGAATACTTCCTCATTCCTGAGAGGGGGATGATGAGTCCGTGATGGGACAACATCTTACTTCTAGTTTTGGGGAGGCCTCACAGTCATAAGAAACAACAGTAGTCACTGATCCTACATGGATTACTTGAGATCCGAGTATGTTGATCCTTTTCTGTTGACCTTGTCAGTTAGAAATGTTAGTTGGTATTTCTTTTTGTTTTGTTTTTATAACTTTCTATTTCTCCTCTCTTTTTTTCTTATAGCACTGCACAGGAGTGGTGATATTTTATTCGATGGGTTTGCATTGACACCTTGTTGATCCCCTCGGGGAAGACCTGAGCTAAGCTGACATAGGACATAGGACAACCACCTTTAGTCAGCAGACACACTGATGTGTTTACACCCAATTGGAGGGAAGCAAAGGTCACGACTTCTCTCCGTACTCAGGTAACCGCGTATGAGACAACTGAGTAATTGATGAGGCAGATTCACTCTTTTAGTGAGACTACAACTAGTGGCCACCAGCATGAGTACTCCCACCATTCAGTGCATTCTCGTAATTGCAGCTGTAGTAGGAGTCCTTGATGCAGCTGTGCATCATCTCAGGGATCCCATGGGGATTTATAGGTCATTGGGCCTTTTATTTCTTAGTTTTCATTTTGTTGGGAATTATATGATTTTTTTGTATATTTCGAGCTCATTGCAAGCATTTTGACCATGCCTAGCACATGATGGAATTGTACACAAACTCGATCTATTATGATATATATATATATATATATATATATATATATATATATATATTTGGTTTGGTGATTCAATGTATCTGAGTTGACTTCCTCTAGGCTCACTTCACATGTGTACTCTAGATGTTTAGAACTTCCATTTTTATATATGATTTTCAAAATATATACATTGGATATGAATGCTAATAGAATGATTTCTTTTTTTTTTAATTTTATAATGCTGATATATGATAATGCAATCACATTGTAATGTTGAACTTTAGTTTCTCTAATAAATTTTTGATACTTCGTATTATTTTGGCAAGACGTGATGAAAGAGTGATATGATAAGTAAATGAAATTTCTACACTCCTAACTCCATGCAACTAGTAAGATTCAAGGGCTCAACACCAAGAGCCAGAAGGGGCACAAGCTATAAAATTTTGTTAAATGGTAATGATGAAAGAAAGACAAGGATTTGGAAAAACCAAATTGAGACCCTAAAACTTCATTCTACTCAATTTTCTTCATAGTTTAAAATGTGAATTGATTTCCAGTTTATCTAGAATTAGATCCGTAGATGGCCACTTGGTTGACAAATTCTGGTTTAAGGTTTTAAACTCTCTTGGAATTTGAACATCTAACTCACTTTGTTCTAATTTATGATTTCACAACATTTGAATGAATTGTTTCTAACTTTCAAATTTGTCAAAGAGACCCCTTACACCTTGCCCCATGATACCAGTACGAAGTATGGGCTCATCACCATGGACAAGACATAGGTGAGTAAGGGCACTTCTATCCCTTCCCAACCCTACATCACTAGTAAGAGACACAAGCTCAACACTGAAGGTTGGTAGGGAAAAGAAATGTGTAAAATAAATTTTTTCTGTGGATTTTCATTTGACTTATTTATCTAGGAAAAATGTCTAGAATGTTCTTATTTCTAAAGAGATGTATATAGGATTGAAGCTTATAGAACAAACTATAGGAAAAGACACCTAATCTAGAAGAAACTATGAGTAGAAACAAGAATGCATACCTTGGTATTGTTACTGTCAAAGTTTTTCCTTATCTTATTTAAACTAATGAAATGATTCAAAAAGAATTTATGATACCATGAGGATTTAAAGAGATATGATTTGAATGTTTTTCCAATATTTTCAGAAGTTTTTTAAAAGAATTGCTATAAGAATAAGTCCCTTGATCACACAATTTTTATGAAATGAATTGGTAGACTAACAGATGCAATGATGATGTAGTAATGTACATGTGGAAATGCAGGTGAAACTACATGTCATGATAGTCTAAGGTGAAGAAAGTTGATCGAATATCAAATTCTTCACTCCTTAAAAGTACACAGCAGAGAACGATGATCCTTAAAGTTTCCATGTTCTCTTAACAAGGGCCTACCATTTTTGGGTTTCAACTTAGAACCCTTTCCCAGAAGTGTATATGTCCAATAATTAAAATCACTTATCTAAAAGAGGCCTTCGTGAACCTCTTTGTCACATTCTTTAGACATGGTGTATGGGTAAGCATGACTATGTTGCTCAACCTTGTTTCCTATGTAGATTCATTTTTCTCCTATCTAATATGCAGGAACTCCCTAATCTGTGTATGCAACAACTTGTTCATATCAGATGCTTTGATGAAATCAGAAATAAGTTTTTTAAAGGAAGTATAGAATCTTCCAGAATACGGTAATACCAATCCAATGTGATTTATTTGAGAGTATTTAGAAATATCTTAGCCACTACAACATCCCAAAGAAGAAATTCCTTGATAGTAGTAGCGTAGGACTTGACATGAGTGTTCGGGTATCTTTCACCCTTAATTTTTGGAAGATCTAGAAATGGGCACAGAAGCATGAAAATATGTATGGTGAGTTTAAGAGGCTCCTTTAAGTACTCAGTGTATGTACCCATTTTGTAATATTCCACCATTGAAAATCCTTGATGAGGAGGTAGAAGAGGAGGAGTTGGATAAGCTGCATTATAAGCATTGACAGAAATGTATGGGGTCCCTTGATATAGCATGTAAGGAGGGGGAATGAAATATGGGTCCATTTAGGGTGTTTTTGAATACATGTGCATGTAAGGTGGGATAGTAATAGGATATGGACTAGTGGGTATAAAACCAGGGAACATCGCATTGCATGTCATGGCGGTATTTGAGAATGCACTTCCTATCAGTCATTACATAGGATAATATTGAGAAGGATGAGGACCCATCCCTAGTGTGTCTAAACCTATGAGAAGATTAGTTGGATTTGATTGAACCATATACCCTTGTTGTACAAGATATTGCGTTGGTTTCTCATTGAAAGGGATGCATCTTTTGTTGTCAACTAGATGCCTCATGTTCTTCCCTACTGCATGTATTGGTTATGAATTATGGGAGCTTTCTAGTTCTCTAATCCTCCCTAATAAAGTAGAAATAAGATTGTTGGGAGAGGATTGAGTCCCTTGTTGGGGTTCCAGTGGCATAGGGTTTGATTGAGTAGGCTCATGATACCCTATCATGAATTATTCAGTGTTATGATTCTTGTCTTCCTCAGAACTAAGAATCTTAGGATAGGCATGTGAAATCTAAGAGGTTGTAGCCTTCATTTATCCATATACTCATCTATCTGATGAAGAGGATTATCTATTCGTTAAAATTTATCATCTTCTATTGATTGTATGGCAATGTGAGGTCTTGACAAGACTCTATGGTAAGAACATGTTCCATTTGTGATAACATCGTGGTTTGCATTGGGTTGACCATATTACTTGTTTAATGGTTGATCATCCTCCTCCATCCTTACATAGCTAATGGGGTTTGAAGTGTAACTAGGGAAGGTTTGGATGTTGCTTGTGTAAATGTCACCCCATCTCAAAAGAGAAGAGGAATGTTGTGGTTAAATGTTGGTGTAATATCTATTATAGTCAAATGGCCCACCAAACTCTCTTCTAAACATATTTTAGAAAGTATAAAATACCTACCAAAATAGGGGAAGAAATGGAGAGGTGAGGTAATAATAATGAAAGAAAAGGAAACAAGAAGGAATTAATCCTTCACGTTGGGTCCACCAATTTTTACGGATGAAAATTGACATGCAACCTTCAACCACACACAACCCCCTGAGGTCATGCCAGGGAAGCCGATGTGGAAATATGTATGGCTAACTATAGGAGGATTAGTGACTAATTTGGTAGTGTGATCTCCTAGTAGCTGAGTTGGCAAAGGGAATATTTAGAGGCTATGAATGGGTAGCGTAAATTCCGTATGATTAATCTAATTGAATCTCATTGTTGAACTATTTTGAATTATCCAAACTAACTTAGATGAAACTAACAATATATGCTACTGTTGAAAGGAAAATAACCTAAACAAATCACAAAACTGAAATATGACAATCACAAAAAACAATTTTATTTTATTCTAAATAATCAAATCTCCTTCTCCACTAAAACTAAACAGGTAAAATAACCCAGTGTGGTTATTCACATGTGTTGAGTGTATTGAAACTAAACTATCTTAAAACAAGAAATTTTCAAAATAATCTATGATATGTAGAAAAATTCCTACAAATATTCTCTCCTTTAGATCCACAGGGATGGGAAGAAGAGGATCTGTCACCAGGAGCTGCTATTAATGATTTAAACCCTCTTGGAAATTAACTAATTACTTTTAAATGAAAGAGTAATTGTTTTCTACTGTATTTGATATGATATAACAATAATAAATTATAGCAATAAAGGAAAATCAAACAACAACAACCTGGAGTTTACAGAGATAAATCCAGTTGTGTGATGAATTATCCCCTCATTTTATCCTTTCTTTCTCTGCGTGTCTATATGAGTCTAATGAATTAGGAACACCAAAGCAACAACAGGAGAATGCACTTGAGCAATGACAATTTGAAGGAAAATTTGGTTGTAATGAAAGTAAAAGAGAGATATAACAAGTGAATAGAGCTTGGTTATGCAATTTCCAGCAAGATTGTTGTAGCAATACTATGCAAGATACACCAAATTCGCAAGCCCTTTTGTTTGAATACAAGCATTGAATATACAGGAATTGGCTGGGATGTGCCTTCATGCATAAGGAAGCCTTGGAGTGGTAAATCATTGGATGAAGATGCAGTTCAAACTAATTGAATCTATTTAAAAATAGAAGAGGGAAGAAATACCATGAATTCAAGACTATTTTTTATGAAATTTGGTTCACAAAAACACATTGGAAGTCAAGTTAAGTGAAATCATGTGAGTTAAAACCACGCATGAAGAGTTCTAGAAAAAGTGTGCAGGACCACTGCCTTTCCTGTGTGACAGTTTCAGAACCACCGCTTAGGCAGGGTGGCAGTCCTGACACCAAAGGCTAAAACATGCACAGAAATGAATGAGAAGATGGAAGAAATCATGGAAAATTTAAGTAAGTATGTCTAGGTTACAAATATACACTGGGAATGGGTTGAGGAACTTGAACAACTTCTGAAAGGACATGAATAATCATTGGGTAGTTTTGTAACCATTTTATGACCATGTAACACATGTAATTTTGGGTGCGTATAGACACCGAAAGTGGAAAGGATGGCTTGTTGTTATTTTTTCAGTCAATTTACTTCTCATTTTGTCATTGCATTTTTGTATTGTTCAATTACTACCTGTAACATTGTATAACTAATTGATTATATGATCTCTATGATTTAAGTGTTGTGATGACCATGTTAAATTTTTATAGTACAATGGTCATCGACACATGTTTGAAAATAATGTTACTAGTAATAATAGTTCATTGACCCAAGCACATAAATTAATTTAATTTGAGACATAAGAATGGTTTTTCTTCTCTCATTGACTTGATCGAGAAATTAGATTGAACCAGGAAATTATCTTTGGATATATATATATATATATATATATATATATATATATATATATATATATATATATATGTATGTATGTATGTATGTATGTATGTATGTATGTATGTATGTATGTATGTATGTATATGTATGTATATTATACATATACATACATACATACATACATACATACATACATACATACATACATACATACATACATACATACATACATACATACATACATACATACATACATACATATATATATATATATATGTTTATATATACATATTTTGATATAATGTTTTGGTCTGGTCTTCAACCATATTAAGGGTCAATTTTTATTTTAAATATTTTATTAATAATATTTATTATTATTATGGTAAAATATTTTGATTTACCACCCATATTCTTTTAGATTAATTGAGAGGATTAGGTTGAGCACGAAATGTTGCATGACCCACATGATGGAACCTTCTCAAGTGGTTCAACCAATTGTAATAAATGAACAATCACGTGCCTTCAATTTAAATAAGGGAATTTATGACTTCTTCTCTCAAGTACTCATTGACACACATCAATCAGTCTTCTATACCATGTCGAGTTGGAAGCTCATTCCTGGGAGGTCTGACGATAAGTTAGATTTGCTGAGACAAGTGTATATTTTTTAAGAATCCTTCTTCTTCTGCAAGTATAGTTCTTGTATATTGAAGGAAACTTTCAGAGCTAGGTACCTATTTCAAGACTGTAATGGCAACTAATTGCCTGCTTCTAAATGTATGGGGATGCATTGTGCATGCTTGTTGAAGTAGATACCACCAACTTAGTGTCATTTTGCGACTAATCTTAGTCCATTTCATCCTTCTATACTTGTTCTTTGTGTCTTTCTCGATGCTCTGCATGGAGTACACTGTGCAGGAGTTTAAGTTTCTATTACAGGTTCTTGGAGTTTTGTGCTCTATCAAGTGGTGGAGTATTAACTAGTGCGGTTGATATTGTGGTGCGATGTTCATGACTAATGCTATGATAAGTATGGATTCTTTGTTGATTTGGGCATTTTTCTTGATAGTATTGTTTATCTAGATCAAGTTGCAAGAAATTGTTGGAACACATGACTTCCTATTTTGTGGTATTATGTCAACTCTCTAAAGTTGCAGTAGGTAAAGTTGACTTGTGGTGCGCACACCCTCTATCAGGAATGGAACCCTTCCTGAGTCTTAGCAACACCATCTTTATTATTTATGTAATCACCATGTTCCTAATGATAGTTAACATTTCTTGCAAATATCTATCCCTGGGAGATTACCCATGCTGAAAGGTTTAGGCATAGGTCTAGATAATCAGTTTTATGTGCACAGTGCACTAGGACGTTTTGTACAACACTTGAGTTTAGGAAGACTGTGTTATAGTATGGCCTTCTTTGGGAGGTTATACCTAAGAGCCCAAGTCCCAAAAATTGAGAGGTGATCCCATGGTTTCCCAACTACACACCGAATGTCCTGGTTCATCATTGACTAGCCATATCATTTAGGGTGAAGTGATTTGTGCGATAATTATATTTTTATTAACACATCAATAGGCTAATAACTCGTATCGAGTTCGGCTATACCTGTGTGCTAGGAATACAATTTAGATTGGGCCACTAATGTGAATATCATTACGGGTTCAGAGGAATTTAAGGGTGTTGTTCATTTTAGTTGTCAGCTTTCCTTGATCGTGTAATGAACTATGTTCTTAAGTAATATTTTATATTACATTTAATTTCATATTTAGATCTAACCCAGTTGTCATATGGATTTAAAGTATGAAGAATTTTAAGTTGTTCAAGGGGAAACATTATTAGTCTCCGAGATAGATGGAAACACTGCCTTGAATCTTCAAGAGTGCCCTTTACTAATTTAATGGTTATTCGCATGGTCGAAGTGTTATTTTAATTAAGATTTATGCATGCATTAAACCCATATTTTGATGTGTTATATGAAGTTATGATATTAGGTATGGTGTAAACATTTGGTATCCATTTATTTCTGATGCACCATTAAAGTATATTGCTATGTTAGCTTTTTGAACATTTAGGGAGGGCTGAGTGGCTCTAATTATGTTGAATTGTTAACTTATACCTAAAAGTTCATTCATGATTAAACCCAGATGGGTTTAAGAATGCTAAAAACATCAAGATGCGACTCTCTATAATGTGAATTATATTTATGCAAAGCATTTGCACCTACAAACTGAAATAGGCTCAAACTGAGTCTGCTACATGAAGGTTCGAATCTTGTCTCAGACTAAGTTCATGGATGTCCTCGATAAACCGATCATGCAAGCTATATGAGTAGTGGTTTAAATTGAGTGACCCTTGGTGAAGCAAGATGGTTCAGTTCAAACACTGATGTCCCAAAGCCATGTTTATGATCTCCTACTTTATTCTTCAACCAAAGTTGGTTGAGTTCTTCTCACTTTTGCCTAAGGATCTTTCCTACAATGTAAAGGTAATGTTTAGCTTTGAGAAGTAGGTGTGTTTTGGAAAGGGGGTATGAGGACCCCTGTGCTTCTATAACTGTTCATTTCACTTTGGCGAAAAGTGCATTACTCATAGTGAAAAGTGATGAGATAATGGAGATGTATGGAGTTAAAACATAGTAAATGTGTGGATTAAGAGTAAATAATTAAGATTAATACAGTATGGGAATTAGATGGGGAGAAATTCTTAGAGCTAAATTTAGTCACTTATAGGATGGTAAAGTTAATATGCCTCAGATTAGCTTGTAAAATGTGTATATGGAGATGAAACTTGTATAGGAATGGTCAGTGAGATTTACCAGAGGATTGAGAGTGGTATTTAATATGAATGAAGGGTCATCAATGGTAAATGATTTGAGATTTGAAAACTGGATTTGCATTTGATAACGATGCTTATGTTAAGGCCTTAATAAGCGAAGAGGATTCTTAATCAACAGAAATGACGTTAAATAGCATATGGAGAGGAGAAAATTAGTTAACTTAACAAAGTTGTCATTCTATTAATGAGTTAAATCATATGTAATTAAAGATAATATTGATGTAATTTATAGTCTTATAAATAACACGACATATTTTAGGTGTCTGAACATATCATGCACAAGTTATCAAATTTGTAAACTAACCATTGTCTAAATTGTATTTCAATTATGACATGTGATTTTAAGTCTTATGCATGGATTCAAGAAAAGATTTCAAGATTAAATATACCAACTCCATCTAACACCATTTTGCTGTGGCAACCTTTATTTAGTCCATGAAAAATTTTAAAGATTGGGATTCCTTCTTCTTAGCTATATATTTTGAGTTTGAATGCATTATCGAAAACTAAAGTGGTTGTATAATCTTGGAAAAAAGAGAAATGTAAAGCTTCTTGTGATGACCAATTGTTGGATATTTGAGGCTTTAACAATGGTTCCATCATGAATTATACTAATTACTTCAATACTTTTGAATAAGATCATGATTAAGTTTCTCTCATTTAAGTAATTTTGTTTGATGATTTATTAACTCTTAAACATTTAGCTAGACTTTATTTCCCTATTATTTTCATAGTATACCTACGTGAATTAGTATTTCGATAGTTTTAGTGGGACTCTAACCTACATGAAGCCTAGATAAGGAAAGACACATAAAGAGGTCTTCTCTCATGAAATAAAGGATTGGATGAAGCATGAAACCATTCTAATACCTGGTAAATGGATCAAGACAAGGTGTTATTGTATACCCATTGTGCATGTAGTAGATACTATTATGGATAATGGTAATCTATTTTGAAAATGAGTCTCCACCAAATATGTACTTCATCCGTGATCGATGGGTATTATACAATTAATTAATACTCGATCTAGTGTACTCCTCTATTAATACTTGCAATATTGTATTAATTATAATAATGATGCTTAATTATTGTACACACACACACACACAGAGACACACACACATTCACACACACACACACACATGCACATAAAGTAATGCAAAAAAGCTACTAAATCATCTAATGTAATAACAAAACATATCTTTATTTTCTCCAACATTGTATATTAAACTCTTAGGATTAATTTCATATTTTGCAATACACTTAAGAAGATGAGCCTTCTGGGAAGAAAATTTTAAGTTAGGAAGAGTTACTCATACATATGTTATAGTAAATTAAGTGGAATTCTTAATATATGGGACTCGCCATTGACAAGAATTTCACGTTGAATTGTCTTTGTTACCTAGTGCACACAATGTGATCTTTGCAATTAAGATACATCATTCTATCAATACCTCTACAATTGACGGATATTCTAAGTTGTCCAACAAAAACCTCTTATTATGTATGTCGTAATCAATAAGAAATTATAGTTATGCAAACTTTGATGTGATGGGGATTTGTGTTGTTCGGTAAACAATAACCTGAAGAGAAAACAAATTATGTTGTTATGGGGAACTACATATATGATTTGCGTTACGACTTACAAGTCGATTGATGTGAGCATTTTGTCTTCCATAAACAATAAATAAAGAGAAAACAAGAAAGATTCATTGCAATTGGTTGAACAAGTATTTTTGCGAACTTATGCGTTATTTAAAATTTAATTTAACAAAACAATCCAAATAAATTATGATAAGTAGACCTAGTCAACATGGTCATGGGACATGGATACTATTGACTGAATGTGTCGTCTAGATATTACTAACCATACTACGCAGGGACTCATAAACTTTGAAGGGCTGAAGAAGTGTAATTCATTACATTGTGAAGGGCAAATAGCTCTGGACCAACCCTGTCGATGATGATAAGTCAGTATGAAGATTTTACACTTTAATATGACAAGAATAAATCAAGTATCACATCTATCATAAATCAATTAAGAATATCCCTTCCTCATTTAAAACTAGGAATACACTTCGATTTTAAACTCAAGTAGAGTTTGATTGACACCTTAAATAAAAGGAAAATTTCCAGTAATCTAAACAACAATCTACCCCTCAATCAAAATGGTGTAAAATTCTCAGATGCATTTAAACTGATAAAATTAATCAAATTCAAGATGTCAAATCCTCAGCCCACCATTCGTGGTCAATATTCTAATTTTCTAAAATCCTCAACTATAACTAAAATAAACATATAAATCAAATACATAAACAAACAATTCAAATTAGTCGAGCCCCCAGACACGTAGATCAGTAAAAACATTTTCAAACCATCAAACTAATGAGTGGGACACTGGGATCTCTTATCAAAATCATCCACCTGAAAAACTTGTAAAGAATAACAAAATTAACTTTAGCTTTTACTTGGATTTTAGTGCTAGAATTTCAAACCCATTTGGATTACTTATCAGTTTAATTTAAGCTAAGAACTCATTCAGGATTTTAACTACTAAAATTAAAACTCCCCTGTAAATTTTACACGGAGTATAAGCTTGTCATGCCATATCTAGATTTTTCGCAATAAAATAAGCATAAGAATGTGCTTCTATACATTGAAGCACCCACACTAATTATGTCACCGAAAATAGTACATCGAGATATTCTTGCTTAGTTTCCCATCCAGAGCCAAGTAACTTGATCTCGTGTATAGATATGTGTAAGCTATGAAAAATACACTACTAACAAGGAAGTAAAATACCAATAATCGTACCTCCTCCTTCGCGTTCTGTAGCAAACCTCAGAATGGGCTAGGAAACTTGGATTGAGCCCTGATTTTGTGATATGTAGGTGCTTTTCTTCAAGATGGAGCAAGACCTTCCTGCAACAACGATCCTCTTACTTTGCACTGGATGGGAAAAAGGATTATGAGGCTATTTTGGCATTAGGACGAGGCAGAATGATGTTCTTTGCTCAAAGGATGCAAGAACTTAGATATGGAATGAAAGCTTATTCTCCGTGTGTTTAGAGGGGAGGGGTAAGGTTGTATTTATAGCCTGAGGGAGTGATTAGCTTAAACTAATTTAAGTAATCATGGTTTGAAAATGTGGGCAAGATTAAGTGGGTGGTTTGAAAATGTGGGCAAGATTAGGTGGATAGTTTGAAAATGTGGGCAAGATTAGGTGGATGGTTTGAAAATGTGGGCAATATTAGGTGAGTGGGGGCCACGAAGAATGGGTGAGGATTTGAATTATATTTTTAATTCATAAGTGGAGGATTTTAGGTGAGTGGGGACCACGAATGGTGGGTGAGGATTTGAATTTGAATTTTTAATTCAATAGTGGAAAAACATGGAGAATAATGACATGTTGTGAGGATTAGATTATTTTTAGATTTGGAAATGGATAATTAATCAAATTATATTTGATTAATTCGAAGTGTATTTTTGTGGGAAATGAGGAAGGGAAATTAATTGATTTAGGATAGATGTGAAATTGGGGTGTCTACATCAACACCAAGTACCGAGGAGATCAAAGACAAGATGAGCTTCAGAGTTTCATTATTGCTATAACCTGCAGATACACCACAAGACACCACACAACAAAAACACTACCCAAAGCGTGAAGGTTAACCAAAGAAGACCAAAAGGAACAGAAAAAGAAATAATAATAAACAAAGAACAGATAAAACCACTAATTGAGAAAGTAATGGTAACAGATCGAAAGTAACCGGGCGTGCCAGAATGTAAGCTATGAAAAATACTCTACTAACAAGGAAGTAAAATACCAATAATCATACCTCCTCCTTCGCGTTCCGTAGCAAACCTCAGAATGGGCTAGGAAACTTGGATTGAGCCCTGATTTTGTGATATGTAGGTGCTTTTCTTCAAGACGGAGCAAGACCTTCCTGCAACAACGATCCTCTTACTTTGCACTGGATGGGAAAAAGGATTATGAGGCTATTTTGGCATTAGGACGAGGCAGAATGATGTTCTTTGCTCAAAGGATGCAAGAACTTAGATATGGCATGAAAGCTTATTCTCCGTGTGTTTAGAGGGGGGGTAAGGATAGATGTGAAATTGGGGTGTCTACTTGTGAAATTGGGGTGTCTACTTGTGAAATTAATTGATGTAGACACCCCAATTTCACATCTATCCTAAATCAATTAATTTCCCTTCCTCATTTCCCACAAAAATACACTTCGAATTAATCAAATATAATTTGATTAATTATCCATTTCCAAATCTAAAAATAATCTAATCCTCACAACATGTCATTATTCTCCATGTTTTTCCACTATTGAATTAAAAATTCAAATTCAAATCCTCACCCACCATTCGTGGTCCCCACTCACCTAAAATCCTCCACTTATGAATTAAAAATATAATTCAAATCCTCACCCATTCTTCGTGGCCCCCACTCACCTAATATTGCCCACATTTTCAAACCATCCACCTAATCTTGCCCACATTTTCAAGCCATCCACCTAATCTTGTCCACATTTTCAAACCACCCACTTAATCTTGCCCACATTTTCAAACCATGATTACTTAAATTAATTTAAGCTAATCACTCCCTCAGGCTATAAATACAACCTTACCCCTCCCCTCTAAGGACACGGAGAATAAGCTTTCATGCCATATCTAAGTTCTTGCATCCTTTGAGCAAAGAATATCCTTTTGCCTAGTCCTAATGCCAAAATAGTCTCATAATCCTTTTTTCCCATCCAGTGCAAAGTAAGAGGATCGTTGTTGCAGGAAGGTATTGCTCCGTCTTGAAGAAAAGCACCTACATATCACAAAATCAGGGCTCAATCCAAGTTTCCTAGCCCATTCTGAGGTTTGCTACGGAACGCAAAGGAGGAGGTATGATTATTGGTATTTTACTTCCTTGTTAGTAGTGTATTTTTCATAGCTTACAGAATAAATTCAAGGTAGAAACTTAGAGAAGCACTTGAAAATCAATGCCAAGAATGGCACTAAAGGTATAATTTGTACACCATCTCGTATGAGTAACCTATGGGGGATCAGTAGATCTAGTTAACCCATGACTATGCATATGCTTTATTTATTTGTTATCTAAATAATTGTAATTGAAATTTTATGATTTAAATGTTTGATTGTACATTTAAATCATTGAAGGAATATCTTAGTTTTGGGAAGATAAAAAAATTCCCGTGATTATGAATTATTGAAAAGTAGGTGCTACAGAATCACCAATGATTTTAGGAATCATTGGTAATCCAAGACAAATGGTTAAAACCACGTCCAAATGGGTGAGTTATAGATTAACAGTGAGAATAATGTGAGTAAGAGTGTATTAGGGAGGTTATGAGGGTTTATACTTACAAGGATAAAATGGGTTTAGGATATTTAGGAGGCTTAAAAGGGGGTAAGTAAATATTTACATGAGTAAATAGATATTACATGGGTAGAACATGATTTAAGGGTGTGATGGTACTTATTTATAGTGCTATGGATATGAATATGAGCTATGTGGGTAGGTCACCTTAGGGGTTCCAAAAACTAGTGTCTATAGCTACAAGAAATAATAGTTTCATGAGAGGCAATTATGAAGTTTTTTAGTCTTTCTTAACTAATAAACAATAATGATCCAACATGTACCATTTTGAGGAGATGATCTAACATGGTAGAGGCATAGAGTTTGTCACATGGCATGTCATGTGGTATTAGGATGATGAAAATAGGGTTTGGATTGAGAAGGCTTTGTGTAGAACTAAAGATACATGTGGCATGATGAGTTCAATAAGGCACAAGTATGTGGTGGTGCTACGAAATTATGATGTGTTACACAATACTTTGAGGAGGCGTGAAAATTTACAAGTACTATGAAAAATTTGATGGGATTGTGTGTTGTTGTATTATTTGTAAAAAATGTAAAGCAAGTGTGCAACATGTGTAGGACTATGAAAATCAATACAACATGGTACTGTGATACTTTGAAAATTGTGTAAAGTGTTTTGTGAGATGTAGGACATTGTGGAGTTGTGCAATGGGATGGGAGGAGCTACACCAATGATGTGAGTTACCATGAGTATATATTTTTTTTGTGAGATGTTACAATGATGAAGAACACTTAGGGTAATTTAAGTGGCTAATATTATCCATTTGAATAAAATTGGATTTTGGTCCTCTTGAAAATGACTAATTCTGTGAAAAAAATGAACGGTCAATTTTTCTATATTTTATAAAATTTCCAATATTATTTCCTATAATCACCCTATTAAATATATTTTCTCCTATTTTAAGACACAAATTCACTATACTTACTGTATATGTGTGGGTATTATTCACATGTTTCCACACACACATATATGTGTATATGTATGTAACATACATACATGTGTGTGTATGTAAATGTATGTGTGTATGTATGTGAATATATGTGTGTATATATATAAATGTATATACATACATATGCACATATACATACTTATGTTTATGTATGTGCGTGTAAGTATACATATAAATACATACATATACATATGTATGTATATGCATTTATATATGTATATATGTGTGTATGTTATATACATACATATTACTATTTTAGAATTTCTCCAAAATTAAAAGGTAAATTTGAATTTCAGTTGATATAAGGATAATAAAAATAAAAGTTTGGTAATACCTTACAAATTTTGATTATTAAAGTACAAAGTAATCTCCATAAATTTTGTAAAAAATCATTAGAAAAATCCCCCAAAACATGCATGCATAATAAATTAGTGAATTTTTAAAGTAAAGACATAACACATTTTACCAAGGGTGGCATGACTACCACAATTTTATTGATGATATTTGGCTTGAATTCATCAGAATAAGAACTACCCTCTTTGAAAATATCATTTAATAACACTAGTTCTCCATGATTTTATATTATTAGGATTGAAGAGTAGTTTCTTACAAGGCAAGTTTTTTTATTAATAGTGGAAGTCAATCAATTCAATAATTGGTTAATAATATTATCTATTAATAAATGTGGATAAGTATGCACCAATGGATGACTTATCCATGTATATTAAATTATAATGAATATTACAAGTACATCTTAATCCCATACACCAGTTTATGGTTAATTAAATATAATAGAATCATCTTTAGATGTAGTTTGATGAAGGGGTAGATGGAGGAACCCTAAACTACCCCTCTTGACAAAACCTTACTTTACTCCCAAAAATTTCCCGATCTGAATAAATCGAGCCTCGAACAAGGATTTGTGAAGATTTTTGTAACTTAATTATCTAAGAGACATAACTTAAGGTCAATAACCTTGTCATGGATCAATTTCCAAGTATAATACATAGGCATTTCAATGTTTTTGTGCATTATTTCTCCATTTCATTACAAGATATGTGGATGAAACTCTAATTATTGCACCAAATCATTATGGGTTGGGAATTTGGAAAAAAAAATAGAAAACATATTTCATATCCATACTAACTCACATATTGGAGCAAAAAATCCACTATACTCCACATCTATAATAGAAAAAAGAAATGCCAATTTTAATTTTACAAGTCCAAGTCATGAGACATTCCCTATATATCCTTTGGTTAACTTGTGATTTTATGGATACCTTGCCTAATCACTATATTAATATCCTAAAATTGTTGTCATATAAGGAACATGATTCTATGTTATTTCCCCCTTAATATGTAACCTAAAATTGATGTTGTGTTTCTTGACTTGTACTCAATCCTGTAATTACTAGTACCATGAAGATATTGTTAAATGTATTTTGTAGCTTTTCATTGGATTTTATGTGGGTTCTAACAATAGTGTGATACAATATTTACTGCAAATAAATATTAGGATGTGTATGAGTCAATTAGATTATATTTCAAACCAAATTCCAATGGAGTGTCCCATCAATTGAAGGAGTAAAACATTTTGTAGAAAGGTTGATCTCCGATTAAAAATTATTTAGTACAGACTTTTAGTTTTCCATGTTGAAGTGGTGGAGAAATACTTGAGCATATTTGGATTAGTGGATGAAAATAAATTTTCTATATTGTGAAATATGAAGATGCAAGAATAAATGTAGAAAACCTAAATCATTCATCTCAAATAAATTCTTCAAACATGCTTTCAAATCACAACTTTGTTGCATGGAAGCTCATATGATGATTAATTAATAGACACATAGGAACAAAATGAGGATCTTTCTATCTAATTTCTTAGTGTAGACTATAGGGTCATAGTAACACTTTGTAAAATAAAATTGATAAGAAATGTTTCAATATTTTCATCCTAATCTCAAGGAGCCTATTTTAAGCCATATAAGGAATTTTTAAATTCACACACATAACTGGAGTTCTCACTATCGATAGATCCTAGAGGTACTAAGACATGTAAATTTATTCCTAAAAATATCCATGTAAGAAGGCACTTTTAACATCCATGTATTACAGTCATGGAGCGTAAAAAACAAATAAAGTTCATTTTATAAATCATAACAAATGTTTCTATATACATGTCATTTTTATGCTTACTAGCCTTTTATCTTGTGTATTGGTTGTTTAAGCATTATCCTCCTAAGATATTTCCTTAAGGGGCCTTTTAGGATATGAGTGTGATCATATATGGTCATGTGGGATAAACCAAAACATTTGAGAGATGTCACTTTATGTCATAGTTACATTATTCTCACTTTATTCCCTCTCGTATTCACATATTTTACCCGTTATGACCATTTGTCTCATTATTCTCACTTATTTACAATAATTTCCACTGTCATCACTGCTTTTAGTCATCTTGGAACTTCATAAATGCCTTCATTATTTTTTGGCTTCTACTTGCCACTTCTCACCTTTTGACCTTAGGTTTACCCAAGGACAATATAATTTCCCATGGGTGATTGTGTCGGGTTTGGTTTTCCCCCATCTAATGCCATTACCCATGAGTGATCACATTAGGTATATATGCTTGAACACACTTTTTTCATCATCACTCATATATAATTCAAAACCCTTCACTACTACTTGCACAATGAAAATTTGCACATATTTTTGTATATAGTTGTTATACTTGAGGTTTTGGGGCTTATTCCTTTGCATTTGGGTCACCACAGTGAGCTAGGACTAGAGGTGTTCTTATTGAGATTTCACTGCTCCATCCATAGTGATTCTCTTAGTTTTATTTTCTTGTGGAAGGATTATGCATCAACAGTCACACTACATGTAATTATCTCTAAACCTTATTTATTGTTTGTTACTTTTGTATTTTTGTATGGGTAGTTTATCATTCATCGCTATATATTAAGCTAGATGCATGTTTTCTTTAGTCTATTGATTTTTCTTATTATATGTATGTTGTGTCATTTAGATTTATCCAAATCATGACATATCATATTATGAATCCTAGTAGGATACCTCCTTTATCTTAGTTAAATGCCTCATAAATATATAGCTAACTTAAGTTTGAGGATACAATTCTTATTTCACTAAATCGGGACATATTCTAGTGAATTGGGACTCCAATACTACAAGTATTAGAAGAAATCCATCTCCATTTTTGCGTATATTGGATTCCATTTTTGGCTATCCTGGATTCCATTAGTAGCAATATTGGATTCCATTAGTAGAAATATTGGATTCCAATGTTGTCATTATTGGACTTATTTGAGTTCCAATTTCTCTATTATTGGATTCTAGTTTCGCTATTATTGGATTCCAATTTCCCTATTATTGGACTCCAATTTCACTATTACTGGATTCTAATAACACTACTATTGGATTACACTTTTGCCACATAATCCTAATGGCTTCCAACTTACATAAGCCTAGTGGTTGTTATCTTACATAACCCAAGAGGTTTCTAACTTACATAAGCCAAGCGGTTTCTAACTTACATAACCCAAGTAGTTACAAACTTACATAAGCCAAGTGACCATTAACTTACAAAAGCCAAGTGACTGCTAACTTCAAGATAGTTCATAAGTGATTGTTGTCATTTATGCCACATATCAATATTAATATCATCATACATACATAACTATTCATGAATACCTTATTCAAATCAATAAGAGTTGACGTTGAAAATACCTTCACTAAAATTCATTGAATGGTGTTAAATTTGATGGTTGTTTAGATGCTTTTCATGATTTTAGACGTAACATATTTTCAAATATTTTATAGAACTGGCACGTGTGACTCACATGTTTAAAATGTGATCGTCAATATTTATATACATTTATATTAAAAATGTATTCGTATATATTAAGAATAGTTAATTTTGTCTGGAATTATCATTTTGAAATTTTGTAAGTAGTGTATAAGTGCGAGTGATCGCACTTACAAGTGCTATTTTTTGAACATCTAAGTGTGAGCCTCGAGTCCCACATTGCTCAACTCACACTTTAAGTGTGAGTATCGAATGAAACTTTTAAGTACGAGTATCAACTCGCACTTCTAAGTTTTCATCTCGACTCACACTTCTAGGTGTGAGTCTTGATTCGCACCGCCAAGTGTGAGTCTTGATTCGAATAACTAAGTGTGATAATTATCCACTAATTATCTTGTCAAACATTTTTTAGGCAACAATAATTTTTCAATACTGCCCTTCAAAAATACAAAACGGTGTTTATTTATACTAATTTATGTAAAAATTTAATTATTTTTAATATATATTGATGTAAATTTTTATAATTTTTTATAATTTATATATAAATCTATATTAATAATTGATGATTAAATATTAAATATACAATTCATGTGTGACATTTATTACAAATATTTGCAAGTATTTTACTGCTACAATCAACAAAAACATCTAAACTGGCATCAAGAGTTGCACGTCGAAGTGTAAACACAAGAATTAATGGCTTTATTTTTACTTGAATTATATAAGGGATTTTATTTACAATACAAAAATTATAATATTAAATTCTTACTGTAATTCTTTACAATACCAAATGTAGTATTAATGATAACCATTTTGTAAGGAAAAAGGCCAATTAATGTTGCATTTTCCACACCATTAATTAGCCATTAATTCGAGCTATGTAAAATTCACCATTTCAAAGTAAATGCGCCATTCAAAATATGTGTGCCTTTTGGAGCATGTAACTGTTGTCAGCCATTAATTAGGCATTTAATGAAAAGAAATGTAAAATCATACACATTCCCTCTTAAATTCATGCGCCAACGAAAGTAGCGGTTGGATTTTTCAGTTACATATCACTATAATTAGATAGTTTTTGAGTTTATATTTCTAACATTTTCCTTTCTATAATCTTCGTCAATACGTAAGAATATTCATCAATAGAAAAATATCACATACGCAAGTGTCAAAAATTACGTGCTTGAGTTTTGGAAATATTTTGATTTCCTCTCCATGCCAAAAATTGGTATGCATTCTCACCTTCAATCCCTTCAAAATTATGAAATTATGTTAATGTAAAATTTTCCATAGCTGATTAGGGCTTATATCCATGTAAAATTTTCCATAGATGATTAGGGATTATATCCATGTATGGATTTTGTAGATAATTAAATGGAAGAAAGTTTTTTATTCAATATTTTGTAGAAGGTATTTTTGTTTATCAAATAAATAATTTCATTATATAGTAAACATTTGTTAGAGCAGTGAAAGAAGAAGGAATGGAGAAAATATTGACAGAGAAACGACACAGCTTAATACGTAATAACATGAGAGGAATATTTACAGAATTTTTAAAAACCCAAAACACCTATCGGGTAAGTGCACGAAGTTGGTGGAAAATTCCGTGGACATAAAAACCCGAAATAAAGGAACTGCGATCACAGTTTACATACCACGATCATGGTTCCTGAATTCTAGGTTCGGTAATTACCAAACCTAAAACTGCGATCACGGAACTCTGAGACAAAAATTAGCAGTCCCGCGACTCCTTATTTTCCTCATTTTTCATTTCAAACCGTCATTTTTCCTAAACGTTTTTCACTTGCACTTTGAATACCACCTCAAAATTTCTCATTGGACTTCTGGATAGCGATAGATTCAACCATGCCACCAAGATGAGGAGGTAAGTTCCCGATTGTAATCATTTTTTTCCATTTTAGGTTTTTTTTTGCATTTTTAGGGTTTTTTTGAAATGTTTGTTTATGTATACAATTTTCTTGTTTTATCAGTTGGTCGGCAAGCTCGAAATCGTGCAAACTATCATAACATTCCCCAAAACCCATTAAACATTCCACAAAACCCTCCGAACATTCCTCAATACCCTCCTCCAAACATAGATCCGCCTCCTGTGGCTCCTTCTGTCCCCACTGAGCTAGTAGGAATGCAAGATAATATCATTGGAAGAATCTGAGAAAATAAAATTTTCATTGAGAACCTAATTCAAACTATAAGACAAAATCATGCTAAAAATCCATCCCGCATGAATTTAGCCAATACATTACAAACATTGATTGGTAAAGTTGAGTCCGCAACCAACCAAATACATAGATGAAACACCTTTAGAAGTGACTATAGGTGGTGGTATGTGAATAAACTATCCCATGTGGTCATAAAAGAAAAAAAATGGAAAAGACCTCATTTGTGCATTATTTACCAACCCTAGAACCAATGCCCCCCTGCAGTTACTTGCAAACAGTTCCCAATCCATTGGTGCCATGATGACAGAATCAAAAACAATTTTTAGGACCATGGTGGATGGTTTTTTATTATCCACCATGCAACAACAATGAGGTTCCTCTTTATTTTTTGAAGAAATTATATTGCGAGTTCGTGCTCAAAGAGGTCCCGAATTATTTTGACTTTTCTAACCTTTTTGGTCAAGGAGGTGGCTCTACACAAAGTATACATAGTGTAGACATAGGTTAGCCTAGGATCCCCCATGCCCCAAAACCCCCACTGCCTTCAGTTATCCCTCCTACAGTGAAGGAGGTTGTGGAGATTAATACATTGCATGCATTGAGGGAGCTCATTGACACTCTCACCCAGCATAGTGACCATATTGCATCTGGTGATGTTGGTGGAGGTGCCAGTTCTAGTGCACCACACCACTGTGGATCATGTGGTGCCGTATGCACTGTAGGCGAGATATCATTTTCTGGTTCACAGGATTTATTTTCTATAGATGAGATGCTGGGGAATGTTTTTGGAATTGGTGCCACTGATATTGGTCTTTCATAGGTAAATTTCAAATAAATATAAATAATATATATATATATATACAATAGTTTAGTTCACATGTTTGAGATATATATATATATATATATATATATATATATATATATTTGATTGTACGTCATGTACATACATGTAAAAAACTAATTTTTTATTTTATTTTAAATAGCAAGAGCTGATGAAGGAAACATCTGGTGTCGACATGCTAGCTACTGCAGCTGGGCGTGTTTCAAACGTAAGTTTCAAGTTGTACAAACTTACATTTTTAATTTCATTTGATTGAACTAGATTATTATTATAATGTTTCACATGTATGTTGTATATATTAATATTTTTCTCTTTTATACACAGGAGCCTGACGGGTCATCATTTGCTCAGGTAACTGAGGCTACTGGCACACCTCACATGAGTTTTATGTAGGTTAGTAAATCTCTTTACACTTTGTTTCTAATTACTGGAAGTTCACGTGGATTACATGCTTTGGACCTCTGTTATGTGGTGCATAGTCATGTAGATTTTAATATTGATTTGTACATGTTTTTTATATAGCTTATGACTGCTAGAGAGACTCCTCCATATATGCAGACTATGGAGGCTACTGTAGATATTCCCATAGCATCTGCAGATCCACTAACTGAGGTACAATTTTTTAAATTTGTTAAATTTTGGAGGTTCATTATTTCTTATTACTTAAATCTACAATATCAAATTTTGTATGTATATGTGAAATATTTAATTTGAAAATTAATTATTTGTATGTAGCTTACCCCTCATGAGTCTATTGTTGTCCCTGCAATGCGTCAACAACAAATTGATAGGGATCATGACATTGCAGTAAGATTTCACATGCATTTTAACTAAATTGTACAAGTTTCTAAATTTTGAATATATTTTAAAATTTTGGGTATTTAAAACTTGTTGTTTATGAATGTGCAGGTTAGGTTGTAGGCATGCTTAGAGACACCTAGGACCACATGGATGAAATCCGTAGTGGCATCTCCCTCCACTACATCCCTAGGTCGTGGACATGCTACTTCTAGCAGGGCGAAGAGAGGGAAGATGTTTCATGAGTAGATTCATAGTGGACACCTGGATGTACATATGTGGTTATGAGTAGATTCATAGTCTATTGTATATATATATATATAGCCTTTTACGACCGCATGTGGTCCCATATGTACATTATGACACACTTAGTTCGAGATGTACACATACATTATGAACTTATACATATATATTTTCAGAGACATGCGTCTAGAGCACGCTTTGTTTGATTCTTATATATCCATGTGTGTTGGTTTTTATAACGATAAATCTAAACTATATATGTTTGATTTGATTTCATTGCATGTATGATATCCTTCTATGTATGTTTTCATAACCATTTAAATTAGTTCTCTGATATGTACATGTTTGATTTAAATATTTAATCATGTATTCTTGTATTTGGATTGAGATGAAATTTTTTCATTAGATTAGGTATTTTCATATGGTTTCCTGCTTCAAATTTCAAGTGTTTTTGATCTCTAGAATTGCAAGGATCTAAAAAGGCAAGTTTTTTCTCTGAAATTTTAAATGGGATGCTATAAAAAATTAGGGTACCAATTGAAAATATTTTTAGATCATCTTCAAGGAGTTCACATGAGTAGAAGTTACAGGTAAAATTGAAGGGGAAATGGAGCAAAAATGAAGGAGATATGAGCAAAAATGTGATTTTTGCAATAGGGTTTCTTAAAAAATTAGTAGCATAACTAAATATACTAGCAACAATGAAGGAAAAGGAAATATTTTAAAAAGGGATTAAAAAAATGGCTAAGTGTATGTTTATACTCACCTCTTAACATTAACCTAGCTAACTCACCTTATAACTCATCATTGACCATTCTAGATTAACCCAGGTTACATGGCATGATAGGGTAGGGTTACAAGCCTTAAGTGAAAAAGGAACTTAAAGGGGCACTGTGAGAAGGGGTTAAGTATTCATGAGAGGGGGCAACATAATCAAGTTGGGATGCTAAGGAATTAAATACCTAGTGAGAATGTTACAAGCCTTAAGTGACGAAAGGGAGAGATTTCATGTGGTGGTGCATTCTAATGTCCCAAGTTGAAACTTGGGTAAAAATTTGACAGTAAGCCCTTATTAGTATTCTTAGGTTCCACCCATCGCATGAAGAATCCTCCTCTAATGAAGGATTATTAGTATTCTTAGTATTCTCCCTGAGAGGTGTACCAAGTGCATGCATTCTTGTGCCAAGAATGCACAATGGCTTCTTTTAGAGCTTCAAACCTCTAGGTGATGGTATGGGACAAAATTTCATACAAGTTCTCTGAGTCAGATGAAAACACAACTAAGCTCACCAAGGAATGAGAATCAAAATTATTCATCTCACTCGCAAATGAGATATTATTTTCCCAATGGAATTTCTCTTTCTTGATCTCAACTCCATTCCTATTGATTTTCAAAAATATGACCAAGAACAATCTAAACAAAGAGATAATCTCAGGAAATAGATCATGTTCCCTTTTTCAAGGATCATGCTCACCCAATGGTCACATGTCCTTCTTTGCAGTATGAATGCTTGATCTTGCTTGTTAGACTGGGGGGTTGAAGTTTCAGATGGGATACATTGCTTTAATTTGAGGCAGAGATGATTAATCTCATGCAATCAATGATGGAACTTATGAATAAAAGGTCCTCACACATATTTTCCCTTAATTTTTTGATGATTTGTACTTATACTCCTAATTCTGTGTCTAGTGATATGTGATGAAGAATCCTATTACAATGCAAAAATAATGAGCATGTAAGCACATAGCTGGGGCAGCAGAGGATGGAGAAAGATCACCATAAAAACATAGCTCAAGAGAGAAAAGTAAGGACAGTGATGAAGCAGGTCTAAGAGGATAGAGGAAAGTCCAAAGAGAACAAGAGAGATGGAAGGTAAACAAGTGACAAATTGAATGTTTTGAGTCCTAGGAAATAAACGAAGGCGAGGAGTGAGAAGTCATGCCTTAGGACATCGTGGCACCAAACCAACTGTGCTGGCACATCTAGGTGGCTAGGTGAATGCTAGAGGAGGTGGTGTTTTGGTGCATAAAAGGGTCATTGCTTCCGGGCTACTTCGTTCGGGCGTAGTCCCTTAAGATCCCTGAGACCAAAATATCATTCAACTTCGACGGGTGACTACTCGGACTCCATGGCACCTAGAGATGCCTTACCTAATTTGAAACCTCAGTGTAGGGACCATCTACAAAATCCTCCCTCAGTTTTTTCCTTCTCATTTCGGTTCTCTCACTGCCCTATTGTTTGCAAACGTGCGAAATAGTGCAGTTGAAGCCAATGATTGGTTGCCAAACGCTATATTTTGCAAACGGTGGGTCATGGCACCGAACTGACTGTGCCTGAACATCCAGGTGGCTAGGTGAATTCTATAGGAGGTGGTGTTTTGGTGCGTGAAAGGGTTTTTTCTTCCGGGCTACTTCGTTCGGGCGTAGTCCCTTAAGAGCCCTAAGACCAAAATATCGTTCAACTTCGACGGGTGACTACTCAGACTCTGTGGCACCTAGAGACACCTGGTTTGATCCAAAACCTCAGTGTAGGGACCCTCTAAAAAATTCTCTCTTGGTTTTTTCCTTATCATTTTGGTGCTCTCACTACCCTATTGTTTGTAAACATGTGAAATAGTGCAGTTGGAGCCAGTGTAAGGTTGTCAAACACTATATTTTGCAAACAGTGGGTCGTGGCACCAAACCAACTACGCCGGCATGTCTAGGTGGCTAGGTGAATACTAGAGGAGGTGGTGTTTTGGTGCACAAAAGGGTTGTTGCTTCCGGGCTACTTCATTCGGGCGTAGTCCGTTAAGAGCCCTGAGACCAAAATATTGTTCAACTTCGACGGGTGACTACTCGGACTCCATGACACCTAGATATGCCTCGTCTGATCCGACACCTCAGTGTAGGGACCCTCTACAATAGCCTCTCTTGGTTTTTTCCTTCTCATTTCATTGCACACATGTAGGTATGGTCTTGTAAACACTTGGGGAGGAGTCGTTTTCAAAATTTACAACTTTTTCAAAATTTACAACATTTTCATAATTTACAACATTTTCAAAATTTACAACATTTTCAAAATTTACAACATTTTCAAAATTCACAACTTTTTTAAAATTTACAACATTTTCAAAATTTACAATTTTTTTCAAAATTTACAACTTTTTCAAAATTTACAACTTTTTCAAAATTTATAGTTCTTTTTCAAACAATGAAAGCTTCTCTTAGCTTCGAGAATTTAAAATTCTCTACTAATAGTGCCAACCACGTGAAGGTGGAAGCTTTTTTGGCACCACTAACCTAAACATAAAAGTGTTAGTTAAAGAAATTTAAGTTTCAAATCAAAACCATATACTATCTATATATGCACAAAATACACAAATTTAAAATAAAATATATTCAAACTAAAATATAGATCTTTAAACTAAAAAATTATATATATATATTGAAAATAAATTATATATACTAGACATGAACATTGTAAATTCATTCCAATGAACCATCAGGATCAGATCTACTTTGAATAGCAGACAAGATTGCTTCATGATCTGACTCTCAAACCTTCCAAAGAATCTTGTTATTACACCTTCCTTGATATCTATACAGCTGAATATTTGTCGCTAGAACTAGATGTGAATATAAGAGTATTTTCCTGTGTGTCTCAAAGTCTTCAAACACCCAAACAAAGGAATTTTTTAATGGATACCGTCGAAGCCAAGTTCCAGTAACTACCATTGACCCTGTAGGATACTCAATATCTTTTCCATCTATAATAGGAGAAGTCAACTTCTTTCTTTCCTTGATGCAATGGCATAAGAAATAGTTTGTTCCTTCTTCATTGTCTTCTGTCGCAATAACTTCAAACACATGTCCTCAAAAAAATAACTTGGTCAGAACAACTCAAATTTAAATTACATATTAAAATTTCAGTGGACATAAATCAATACAAAAATTAAATAAATAACCATAAATACCTTGTTACACCAAAATCAAAATTTCTTCAAAATCCTTGGATGTTGTAACTTCATTTGCAGAAACAAGTCGTAATGCTTATGGAGGTTGATAACTAGGAAGCGGAGTTAGAGGCCTACAAATCCATCCTTCCACCCATTCTTGTGAATCACACTCAGCAGTGACAAATTAGATACAAGATGCACAAAAACATGTCAACTTTCTTGTCCATACGACCCACGAAGTAGCGTCTGAGCTACAAAATGAGTGCATATCACTAGACCCAGTGAGTCTCATACAATCCTCGTAGTTAGCAATATGTTGTTCCTTTATCAACCAAAAAATATCTGCAAACTGTGGAATTTTCTTGAGAACCTCGGGCCATGTTGTTAGTACACCATTCCACTATGCTCTTTACATCTTTTAATTTGGCACCATCCTTGTACTTTAACTCTTCTCTTACAAGATCTCTTTTCACACATTCCCCTGCACCATCATGCTCTTCTTTTCCATGTCCAACCTCAGTGAAACTCCAAATATGTTGCACACCCATCTTGACGTGCATTCTTAAACTGAGACATGTAATTATCTTACCATATATAATGATGTTTGAAGTGGATGTCCCTATCAGACAAATTTTCATAAAATAACTGGAAACACCCTTGCACAAATTTAGTAGAATGAGTACGATCATCACTGATATAAAAGTGGTACTCTCTTAAAAAAATTTGATCATTCTCTGTACTGTCAGGAGAATGTAGAAATGTTATATGCACAAAAATGATAACTTGTACCGAGTTGTAATATTGCGATTGAACCTCCATTTGTGGTTGCAATGTGTAATTCTCTACAAAATTGACCACTGAAACAATAGTACCAATAGGAAATGTGTCTTTGCATAGCTTGATTTGTTCATCCAACCATCGAGCTCTATGAGTATGCCTCGCATACTCATAAACAATTTCATCCTTAAATTTTCTCATAAATTGGAAAATAGGCATTTGTTCTGTAACTAGCTCACACCGTTTAGAATCTTTTCCATCTTTCAACTAGTATGCAACTGATTTATATTTATCAAACTCAACTAAATTATGTCCTATTTTACCTTCAATTTGCTCATGGATGCAACTTTCCAATTTAGGTAATCTGCCACATGTACTACAACTTCCATCTAAACAATCCTGACTATAAAAAATTGTCCAACTTCTTTTTCACAAAGTATAGTAGGAATGAAATCCCTGGAAGATATTGGTGGAATTTAAATACCACATTCTGATAATATAGTTTCATAATGAAAATTAGAATGAATACGTAAAAATTTAGCATAAAGCATCGCAAATTCAACATGTTGCCTACAACAAAAAGTGGTGTGAGTGTGGTTGATTTTCACATAGAATGGTTCAACATTTCAAAAAAATGTTGACTAATTTTAATTTCCAGATTCTCTTGTTCAAACTTACAAAAAAATTGAGTTTGATTCATAGCTAAGAAATTCTTTGGATGTGGTTCATGATTAGTAGAACCAACTCTCCGTTTTATAACATCTCTTGTATTAGGTGAAACTCTAGTGTTATCATGCCAAAATTTAATAACAACTTCTCTTATAGCATCAAAATTATTTTTTTCCTTACGCGGTGCTCTAGCAGAAAATGCCCAAAAATCAGCATTATTGAGTGATTGAAGGATATTACGTCTTTCAATTGCTTTCATTAGAGTTTTTCAATTAACTTGCAACATTCGACTTGTTTGCGTAATCAAACGTTGTTTTTTTATTGATTCACTTACAACACTAGTAGCAAGTACACGACGCACAATATTACTATCCCTAGTGCGTCTCTTGACACCAACAGTGTGATATGCATCATGAAGGTTTTCAACAATTGTAGAGGTATGACCGCGTATATTAGATGTTGTCAATCCTAAGGTGTTTAATGTAGGTCTCATTTTAATCAATTTCATCAAACTAACCAACAACTAACATATTTGAGAATCATTTAAAATTTCAAAATGATTATCCCAAATTTCAGTGGCTTTTCTTCTGATTTGTCGTTCAGAAAGTTTGTCAGACATTGGTTTCAAAAAAAATTCATCAATTTCAATAAAAAAATTAGGTTTCTTACGTACAATCCTAGGAGGTGTTTTTGTCAAATTTTACTTGTCTATAGTTTCAACATGAATTTCCTTATTCACATTTTCATTGTCTCCTTTAATTTCAACATTTACTACATCATGAGTATTTAATTCTTCTTCACCATTGACAGTAAAAACTTCTTCATCACGAGTATTTAATTCAACTTCAACATTGACAGTAGAAACATTACCTAGTTCTTCATTGCTCACAATAGTTGGGATTGAAGATGAACCTCTTCTAGATTCACGAAGTTTCTGTATTCGCTCAACATTTTAAATTTTGTTGGCCTCTAATTCGTTTGGTGTTTTTTACTTAATGACTTCCTTTTTTGACTTCGTTTTTTGTCTCCCATTATGTTTTACTTCCGGTGATAAGAAAAACGTGTAGAAAAAGATAGAATTTCACAGTAATTCATACGGTAAGGTTAGAGAGTAAAAATCACATGTTAATTAAGACATTGGGATGTGTGTAAATATGATTTATGAACCATGAGCGCACTTTATAAACCACGATCGTGGATCTATCTGCCAAACCTAAGCCTCAGAAAATCTTTGTTTTTCCCAACCAAAGCTATGGAAGGTCATTATGAAGTGTAAAAGGTCAAAAAACCTCAAATCTGCTCTTCCAAAGACTTGAACCATGCTAAAAAACTGAAAACATTTCACAAAAATGGTTCCATCGCGTAGGGGAGACTCTTAGCCTCGTAGAAATATTGTTTTTAAAGTGAATAGAATAAGATAAATATCATTTTATAATTTTTTAGTAACAATAGGTCTTTAAGACATTTTTTCCCATGAATGTTCATGTCTACGTTTAAGACTGTAAATTTTGTTTCACTTATCAAAATATGATAAAACTTATACCATCCCAAGCATGGACAAATTATATACACGTTAAAAAAATATATTTGATTTTGATATTTTTTGATATAGTTATGGCGAGAAAAAGGAAAGCACTCCATTTTCTAAATATTTTCAGACCAATTTCATGGAAAAAATCATTAAAAAAAAATATTGCTAAAAAAAATACAAAATAAAATCCATCCCAAGATAGACAACTACATCTAACGTTTCACCAAAGGAAAAAAAAAAAACAAGATTTGGTCATCCAAAATGCGGGCAACCAGACTACAATCTTATAAGTTTTTTCAAAAAAAAACTAAGTCATATAATTTTAAGTGTTTAATATAGCTAAACTTGTCCATTTTTTTTTAAAAATTAGTATTTTAGAAACTAGATTCTGAATGCTCGATTCATATTTATATAAATTTTTCTAATTTAGAGTGCGTGTATAGCTAATAATCCCTACAAGTTGAGATTTTGTTGTTTTTTGCAATATGACGTCCACGGATGACCCTATATTTGTCCATCAACTTCCTGCACTTACCCTACCAAGAAATTGTTTTGTTGAGTGTTGAAAAAGAACCTTGGTGGTATGGATGGTGGCTTAACTTGCATAGTAAAAAAGTGAATATTAGAATCAATTTATGGTCATGGTGGTGCTTAGGAATATAAGAGCAGATGCATTTTATAAAATCGATATTATTTTCTTGGCCTTATTGTTGTCCGCAAATAGTCCTCTGCTACACATACTCAGTAAAATTCAATGGCTATAACATCGTTGACATTGTCAATGATAATATTTTAGAATATATTCATGTTAAGAATGAGTTGACATTGAATTTTTTGGTGATGGATTATTGTGACTTATTTTCAAAAAAATATGGTAATGCAAGAGTAAGAGAACAAAAAATATTTTGGAGAGAAAAAGAAGGAATACAAATTTGTGAAAGGAGAATTCAAGGAACAAGGAAAATCTAAGATGTTACTATTATCGAAGCAACAAATATCATAAAAAAAAATCACAAAATGTAAATCTTCTTTTTTTTGCATCGTGCCTATGTGGATTTTATCTTTTGCTACCTATGGGATTTATCTCTTCTATGATTCAATGTCACATTCAGACCTTTTGGTAAAAGGATGTGGTTCCTTTCAAAACACCCATATTAACCCTTATAAAAAAATGCACATTTTTTGTACATCAAACTTTTTGACCCTGCTCCATCTTGACCACACGCCCCTGTAACTCTAAAACCAAAACTTTGATCTCTACCATATCGGCCCTGATAGAGTTTTGCGTGATACAAATTTTCTTAGAGGCGTTGATGCAATGCATGACACTGTTTCCCATATCTGTTCCAACTTCACCTAAGGCCTCCATATCCATTTCCACCTAACTCACCTTGAGATAATTTTTATCAAAAGCCACATTCAAACCTAGCTTTGCTCTCTCTTTCCCTTCAGATGACTCCCCTTTCGTATCAATTAGAGAACTTGCAGCCCTAGTACCAAGATTGTCATTCCCTTGAGGTGCCTTACCCTTTTTTCTCCTTATTTTGTTCATATGGTCCTATAGTCACCTATAATTTAGCTCAAGCAATTTAAATACTTAAATTGTGATAATTATACCCTTTCACACAAATTGACGACATATCATCAATATTGCACATTTTCTCTGCTATCATTTTTAAATATTTATATTACGTTAGTTAATTAACTCTTCTATCCAACAATGACACCAATTAACAACCTTTCGTTAATCAACTCCCCTTTCTATATATATTAATTAATTATTTATAATTAATTAATACCTCTTTCTATCTAGATTAATTAATTATTCTTAATTAATTAATTCTCTCTTCTATTTAATCAATAAATCATCACTTATTTGATTAAATCCCTCTCATAGTCTAAATCATGCTAATTTTTTTTTATTATGGGCAAATAGTTTTTTGAAAGGGACTATACCCTTGTACAGGAAGGCTCAAAAGCCAAGAATAAAACATGGAAGCCCTACAGCAGAAAACAATCTGCTTAGAAAAGTACCAACATCCAGCAACAACTCAGCAAAAAAACATCTGAAAAACAACAAACAGTCTGCAATAGTGCAGCACTATGTCAGATCCAAAAAAACCATAGTTCAGTAAAGACAAACCGAACACCAAAAGAGAGATGAATCATCGAGGTGGAGAAGTGTCATTCTTTAAAATAAACTTTTTCTTTTTACGGACAGTTATCCAACCTGATGATGCCTCCCTGGATGTAGGGTTAGAAAAAGGAGAATTTTCCATAGTAGCAAAAGTTCCAATTGAAACAACATCATTGTTTTCATGAGACAATTTCTCCTTGCTGTCAACAACTAAATGAGACAAATTTGCTGCAATTTCCTTGCTATTGGCAATAGGATTTTATGATAAAGGGGTTTCAGGGATTAAGTTATATTCACCCTCAGGATTTGAAATTGCTTCAAGGTCCTTTTTTGCATTAAAAACCAAATGTTCTGGGCGGGTATCCTTCCACCAACTGCGTTTCTCATGTTGGGGTTTTTCCATCCCACAAGCAATAGAGGTATGACCAAGAAAGAAAAATCTTCTACACCAAAATGGAAGACCTTCGTAATCTAAAGGTTGTGACCAAGTTTTGCTTTGTACCCTGAGATCAATAGTTACAGGGAGGTTTTTAGCCGTATCAAGTTCCACCAATATCCAAGCATAGGTAGTGTGGGTGTATTCAGCAGTTTGAGAATCTATAAAAAGAGTAGTTCCCAAGGTGTTTCCAATATATTTCTAAAGAAGTGTAATATTCTTATAGTCAATCAAGTTAGAAGTTCTAAGAATGTATTGTACATTGATGAATGTATTATAAGGTGAAGCCTTGTAAATGATAAATTCAAAATGAATCTTGTATGAAGATAAATAGGTTAAAATTATTTTTAAACAAGTTTGATAACAAACAACATCCTTCTCTTTCCTCATATTTCTCTTACAGTCACAATGAAGATACAGCATTTTAGGGACGGGATGGAGTAAAAGTTTTTTAACCTCCCAACGAGCAAATTTAGTCATCAGAAGTGAATGAAAATTAATTTATTATAATCTATTTTAATTTGAATAAGAACAAAATACATTTAAATCTTCATACTCTTATATATTTCTTCCTTATTATATTAATATATTATCTTGATGGTTTTTACATTTAAAAAGATTCATGGTGATTTTGGGAAATAGATTTACAAAGGTACTCTCTCTAATAATCTTACCATTAGTTATAATAGGTTCTCCTGTGGCCTTGACATAGATTCCATCTCTTGTAGACAGTGTATTCAAGAGCATAGTGACATGTTTTAGCAAAGAAAACATATTTATTTATCAGACGGATCATGACCGTTATACATTTGCCGTTAAAATACACTCAGAGGATGTAAAATGGTTAGACTACATACAAGATAGGGTCGAGTGACTGTAGATCAGCCTCCATAAGTCTTAGCTTGAGTCCAATTTAAATACTTGAAGGGGATTGCATAGCTAGTTATACGCGCCGGATCTTGCAAACTGATGACATATCGTTAACATCACTGACTTTTCGCTCTTCTACCACCATGTACATTAGTGACATTACGCTAATTAATTAATTCTTCGGGTATCCAAGAAGTCGGGTATGCCAAGTCGAGGACCATTCGGGTCACATTAATCCAGCTCCCCTTTCTAGGTCTAGATTAACCGCCATGTATTCTAATTAGGGCTAGAGCTCCCTTTTTATCTAGATTAATTAATTATTTCTAATAAATTAATCTCTCCTTTCTATCTAGATTAATTAATTATTTCTAAGTAATTAAGCTTCCCCTTCTACTAGATCATCATATTAATTATTCCTCTAAAAAGATTTTATAAGCTTGCACATCTATTAATTAATCTCTTTGATTAATCAATAAACCTTCTCAACTCCCATGAGTCACTAGAAGACAAACTAAACTCTCCTAAAGTAAACACAACCACTTCTAAACCATCCTTATCCATAACTAACTCAACCTTGCTATTATCCCCCATGTACAGGGATGCAAAGCTTCTTTTATCACTTGTGCTATATAAGAAGACCTCGTCTTACCATTATGCTTACACCTAAATGAGCATAGAGCTTATACTATAGCCATTTTATCATCTTAGAGAATTCTTCCATTAGATGAGCTAGCTATCTTCATTTCTTGCATCCATCCATCCAAGTTTTGAAGCCATATGGAGATATGTCAAATGGTCTAGTAGCCATGGATTGACAAGACTACTTTTTTGAAAACCTTAGGATTCAAGCCTACAATCAAATCTTTCAATTGTTAAGGATCTAAATAGGTTCATTTGATTTGATTAACATTTAATATAGATAGAGATTAATGGAATAACATGTTAGTTTGAATATTTATTCATGTTATAATGCAAGGATGATGGTAAATTAGTCTTGTTTAATCTCTAAGCATGATGGTGCATTGATTTCAATTTAGCTTTGTTTTACAACTACTATGTGTTAGTTCTAATTATTTTTACATTGCTAACAAATTCATGTACACAGTCCACAAGAGTAAAATTTTCATCTAAATCCCTAGATTCGCACTCTAATTATTTTTCCACCACTAGTTTACCATTCTCAAAAAGAAAAAGAATTAGTCCAAGGTGGATCATGGTATCAATCTTTCCCTATTGAAAATCATACATTGATGCAGAAACTGACATAAACAAGAAAAATGGAAGGCTCATAACAACCTTATGCCTAAACATATTAAGCATAGTAATATGGTGATTAAATATCATTCTATAATTCACTTCAAGATTAATGTACCTCATAAGGTGGAGGTAGACTATATTCCAAATATTAGGAATGTAGAATCTAGATATATCGTCTACGAGTAGGTAAATCATTTATTTACCATAGAAGAAAGTCTCAATTTTGTGCTTACATCTGGTGCAGTATTTGAATACCTTTAAGCTCCAATCACCTGTGTTATCGAATCCTCTAAAACCTTAATTTTCATGTCACAGATCACCATGCTGCCATTGTTTCATGCCCAACCAAACTTGAATGCAAGATAAGGATCAGACCTCATGATTTTTGAGATGAAATTCCTAAACCCCCCAATTTTTCAGAAATGTACCACAAGGAAGGGTTATCCTTCACGGAACCATACCTCACAGGCTCATTTCTCAAATGACCCCTTCCCATGGTTTTAGACAAATGAGATTGAAAATGGAAGAATAAATGGCCAAAATGAATTGTAAGATCAAAATTAATATAAATACTGCCATATATCCTACACGTGAGAAGGGTCCTGCTAACCATAAGTAAGTATGACATCCCAACGAGGGAAAAAAACCACCAGCACATTAGTACTTAATCTTATTAAAGAGATTAATAACATTGGTGATATCATCTCCCATCTCACAAACTTAAAAATTACTTCCTTTAGCCCCTAATTTGGCAAGATAATCCACACATTTATTACCCTTTCTAGGGGTATGAATAATTACAATTTATCAAAATCTTTCAAAAAAATTTCTTTAGTATCTTTATGGATATTTCTTATGGTATAATTATTAATTGTATCCTTTCTCACATTGCAAAGGGTTAAAATCTTGTTTTGTACATCTAACTAGAAAAACATGTTGGCATTGGTGAGTAAATCCTTAATCAAAATTTTCCTCTACAAATATTTTTCAAGATAACATATGCTCAAAAAATGAATATGTTTGGTTCATAAACTTATATGTCATGTGTTATACTTGAGCATTATAGTCATTGATCTCCATAAACATATGTAGGAAAAGCATTTATGTGAAAAAATTGTTCTAGGACATTTAAAAGACATCAAATTATTTTAGAAACATGTTCAATATTTTTCATTCAAACAAAAATATATTATAAGTAAAACATAAAAGGTATTTTATAGTAAGTAACAAATATTTGGAATAAATAGAATCTTCATCCTCCAATCTTTACAATTCAATTCTAGTTAAGGCAGGAAGTCTTCATGTTGTTGATGTAGCCTAGAATTCAACAGTTAACAACCAATCGCATTGGCACATCACTCAGCCTAGACTGAGCACTCACCCGAAGCGCGCAAAGGTATCAGGTCCCTCTTTAGGGTTGTTGTAGCAGGATGTTAGCATGATGAAGAAATAAACATACAGATTCATAACTAATCCATCATTCTACAATGCATGCTATAATCATATCTATGAAACAAACAAGCTTAAATAGTAATCATGATTGAATTAATAACATGCACTACTCAACTACGCACAGAATGACGCTTAGATTCAGCTAATATCTTCCATCTATTAATGAATATAGAAACTTCATTAAACTAATGTCAATTCATCTCAATGTGTGTATGCATCTGAGTACAGTAGTTCAGCCATATGTGTATATCACACACACTCACACTATATATTATTTGTTACACACTCCCTCACACACACACACACACACACTTTTTATCTATGTACTGAACATTCATATATACCTATATATCGATATACCATCCTATCCTATACTATATATACTCACTATATATATATATATATCTAGGGTGGGGAATTTTCCATTCACCGCTTCTCTATTTCAAAAATAGGTTACATGCTATTGATAGCCACACACCATTTACAAGACATAGCCACACATGTAAGTGTGTTATCTATAGTTTATTGATAGTTAAATAAAATATCAAGTCTGTTCCTCATCTCATCTCCATGCAAAAACACTATTCAATCCACTTCTCCAAAGATAGACAATGCATGGCACACACATCCCTAAATCATTGGTGTGTTTTGCAATGCCATCTTCTAAAAATAGGTCTTCATGCTACAAAATTGGCTAAGTCCAGAAATATGAACTTGCCTTCCATGCACGTGAGTCATTCCTGTCCTTATGCGCCCTTAGTTCCGAGACCTTCTATCCCACATGCAGAATCCTTGTGTGCTCTTTGACAAGTATTCTTTGATCAACATTACCCAACACTAATCTCATTATCATCCCAACAATGGGTATCTTAAAAATTTTGAAGTAAAGAATAGAAAAAATGGAAAGAATAAGAATGAAATAATGTAGATAAATCTAATAGAATTTCTATGAGGTTATGAGGCAGCCTCCTATGTATCAGTTTGTAGTATCAACTTTGGATACTCCTCCTTTATTTTGGCCTCCAAAACCTACCATTTAGTGAGTTCTTGTTCTAAATTTTTTGGGATGCCCAAAGCAATGGATTCCAACTCATCCCTTATAAGCTCTCCTTTCTCATTCTATGAAAGCAACACAACGTTGGACATTGATGTCACTCTCCCTTCTAAAAGATCCATCTTCTACGTAATTAACTTCCCAAGTTCTTCCAAATGAGTCTTGTGCAGACTCTTGTGTTGCTATCCAAGGCCTCGTGACTTCTATTTAACCATTGAAAATCTCAGCCCAATGTCTCATCTTTCATCACTTTCTAGACCTCATTGTTTTCTTCTAGGGTATTAATGTTGATAATCACCTCTGGAGTTGTGCATACATTTAAAGCCTGATTTACTTTCTTCAACACTTCATGTAATGCTTGCAACAACCATTCATAAGTTACAATCTTTTACATCACTGATGCTTTCTCCCATTTGGCATCTTGTTCCGAGCTCTTTGGCACTGGCATGTGCAGAGGTTCATCTTTAAGTACTAATTCCACCAACTTTCCTACATAGTGTATCGTTGAAGGAAATGTCTATGGTACCTTGGCCTCTAAATGTGGCCTTGCTATCAAAGACATTGTCCCTAATCTCCTTTGTGGTGCTGATAAATACCTCATTCTTCTTCTACACAAATTCCTTCTCTTACGTTATGTGCATGCTATCTCTGCATCCTTTGTTTTTAGCTCCTCATGCACAACACTCTAATCGTGGTAGCTTTGTCCATGTTATCTTCTAGCCACCTCAGTCAGAAAATTTCACCAATGCATTGCTTACCTTCTCATCTTACATGACAGTAGGATTTACTAGTCATGTGTCTAGCTTGGGGTGACATCTTCAGTCATATTGGCAAAATGCATGACTCTTCACACACATCAAATTCAGGCTCATCCATGTGGGTGTGCATTGACCATTATAGTTGCTTTCTAATGCGCACAGTTGCCATGTCCTCATCCATTAGCTCCCATCCAAATAAATCCTTATGTGCTATCATGCTTTAGAAGTGGGCACTGAATAATTTTTCTTGCATCCTCTACATACACCATGGCTGGTGGAATGTGCTCTCCACTTGTTCTTGTAGACCATTTCTGCTTAGGAATTTTAGCTTCCAAATTTGGGACTTGTGTCATCCATGTCCTGAAAATTCTCTAGTAACTATCTCCTCTAGTCTTTTCTCATCCTCTTCCTTTTTCCTCTTAATTGCTCACCTTATTCTTCTATGTAATCTGGAAGTGTAGGATAATTAGGTGCGCTTTCCTCTAACTCTTCCACCTCCTCATTCAACTTTAATTTTCTCCTGTCTTTGTATTTTTTCCCTCCTTCTGTGGAGAGAGTCTGGGTGATTTGTCACACCGTGGTTGGAGTAGCACCTTGGGTCCTTGTTCTCCTGAATACCCTCTTAAACCTATGCTCCTCTTAGACTGTATTCAAGTCCTCATCATACCCTCTCTTTTGGATGAGGTGGTGTAACGACATGCTCATATTCATCCTTATTTGTAGGATGTCTCCTACCCCTATGCTCCAAACCACCACTATCTTCGCGCTCCTCCTCCTCATCCTCCACTTCAATTGGCTTTGTGGGCTTAGTCACTAGGATGTTATCCATTGTATGCTTTCCCTTTGGTAGTGCTAGAAGTGCCAACTCACCTTCCATATACTTTTTATTCTCCAGCTTTAGGTTCAGCTAGAGATACACCAATGTTGCCCCCACATTTGCTACATCTAAGCTTGTTGGCTTAATAATCAGCACCTCCGAAATGATCCTCTCTATATAAGTGCTTCTACTAAGATACACATACTTCTTCCTCAACATATGGTAGTCACTGGTCTACCTTATCTCCATCGAAGACTAGTCAGTACGTGTCTTTAAATCTATGAAAAAATTCTTGGAAATATCATTACAGTGAATGCGTAAGACAATTTACACCAAGGGCTCCAGAACTCCATCTTTCATTGGGAAGTGCATGATGTAGAAATGTTGATATACCACAAACTGAACTCATTTCCCTACCACTACTAGTCAGGTCCTTTGGGATGTGCCACTCTTCCCCAAATGTCTATGCTGAGCCTGTCATACCATTTCTTTGCCCTCTGCTTTACGTCATCTATCATGACCCCTTTTTATAAGTACTTGTTGAATCTTTCAGCTAGTGACTTATTCTCCATGAGGTATTCCCATACTTTTTCCTTCGGCCTGTCTGGTACTCTAATCTCTATGAATACCAGTGATAGTAGAACAGTCCCAAAGCTGATCTTCCCTCCTCGTGCATGCTTCTTTGAATATTTTCTCTGTAATATAGCCTGTAATGTTATAGATTGTCCCTTTTGAACATCTTACGTGCCACATGTAACCACATAGTATTTACCTATGACCACCACTCTTGATCTGTTCAACTTGGTAACAAGGTGTGTTGCATCATGCACAACTAGACAGTTCTTCAATTTGTCTATGTCCATATCGCATGCGGACCCTTCAGATACCCCAACTTCATGTCTGGTCTTTAAAATCATGTCTTTATCCATGCGAGATCACCTTTTATATACTCTCCTATGGCCTTCAGACCTATAACTAATGAGACAAGTCACAGATGAGATTATTAACTCTGCATCCTACAAAGTAGAAGAAATCTTCGTGTACCCTGCTCATGAGCCACTGATATAGGGGCTCATACCTCCCGAAATATGGAAGCTCATATAATTGGAAAACCCCAATTATCTTCAAAATCTTATCACCTTGTGTCATCATAGACTATCATATCATCTGCCATATGCTTCTTTGTTCATCGTATTGCAGCGAGCAAGGAATCAAGCTCCTTCTTACTCTCTGACGGTCCTGTGATTGTATTCACTTACTTTTCTCTTTCTGATAGGTGAATCTCATTCCTAGCCAACAAGGACTCCTTCTAGAATATTGCATCTCTGAAAAATGGCTTTCAGGTGCCATCTCTTCCTCTTCAACGACCACCTTATTCTTTCCTTTTACTGCTGCTGCAAATGCTTTCTTAGGTGCCATTTCTACTTTGTAATTGTCTCCTCTTTAACTCTGTAACTTTTTTGCGAATCAAACCCTAGCTTGATTAAATCATGCCCTAGGTGGAAACTTCATAACTCTAACTCTTTTATATCTCCTCACTTCACTCAAACCCTTCACCACTGAGAACGCAAGCTTCTTGTTGCACAGATCTTGTTGTCACACTTGGTTTCACAACCTTCACACCTTAATCCGATCACTCGGCTCTTCGCAATTGGCTCTTTCCTCAAATACTCTTAGTTGAAATGGTAAAAATGAATCCACATCCCATCCTTACATAATTTTTTCAAATTTTGATGCATTTATTACTCTTTCACCTACCAAATATCCCCTCATTCATTAACCAAATCCATTTGTTCCATGCGGTACATCTTCACGCCCCAGCTATAACCTTCTAGCGTGCCTTCATACCCTCTGGTCATAGAATTATCTTTAGTGCATGCTCTTACACTTGAGTGCCTCATCACTTTACCTTCTCCTGGTAGCTATCACGGCCTCCACTTACCTCACGTTATATTTTTCTTTCATTCAGCTCCATCCCTAGTGGTCACTTTTGAGAAGAAATCTTCTTTTGGCTTAAAACACACCTGTAGTAGATTATTCCTTTCACCTTTCACTTCCCACAGTCTTTTACTTGGATAACTACATCCACCCCACACTAAAGGTATATGTAGTCCTCTACACATAAACATTATTCATATAGTAAGTAGCTGCATGCATGCAAGCATGCGTATTAAACAAAAACAAAAACTAAATTGACAAAGCATAACAACAATGAAGTAAATACATTAAGGAAATTCAGAATTGAAAACCTAAGCTAAATGGACAATACTACCTTATTACAAACACCTAGAAGACTTATTTATAATAGGGCTTCTAGCCTACTCTCTATTAAAGTAACCGGGTATCCGTGTTCCTATCAAGTGCTTCTAATTGGCAAGCATACCTGATTCAAGTATATAAGTGATGAAATATGGCCCCAACCAATATACTTTGAGCTTTCTTGGATGACACAAGAACTTAGAGTCATAAAGAAGTACCATCTATCCAATCTCAAACTCCTTATCCCTTATGTTTCTATCATGCCATGCCTTCTACCTGGTTTTCTCCCTGACTTCTGACTCCATCTTGTTATGGCTCTACACTCATCTAGTTGAATCATCTTCTCGATGCACTCTTCTAAATCCTGTTCATCAGCTAGACCTCCAACACGTGTAATGCATAAAGAAAGTAACATAAATTCTATTGGGAGAATAGCTTCCGTGCTAAACACCAATTGAAATGGCGTGGACTTTTTTCAATCTCTTGTAAGTTGTTCTATATACCCAAAGAATCGTCTGACACCTTGTCATCCCAATCCTTTCTTCCAACATCACAATTTTTTTTCAAAGTATGGCTCAAAATATTTGTTGAAGGCCTCAGCAATTCCATTTTCTTGAGGATGGTAAGGTGTAGTTTTATTGGTGTGTAACCATAAAATCATCTAATAGGATCCTGATTGTTTCATTCAAAAAGTGTGTACCTCTATCACTTTTCAAGCTTAAGGAACATCCATATCTTGTAAGAATATTCTCCCATAGAAACAGAGCTATTATAGCTATTGTACAGTCTTTGGTAGGTGTTGCTTTTGCCCACCGTGTGAGATAGTCTATACAAGTAATGATATAGCGCAATCCAGTCCTTTGCATGACTGGTGAAATAGGTCCTACAAAGTCAATGGCCCATTTCTCAAATGGTTCGGCACTAGTAACCGGTCTCAAAGGAATCTCATCTCTTTTCCCTGGTTTTCCTAGGTGCTGACAATGATTACATGCCTTACAATATTCTTTATAGTCCTTATACAATGTCTCTGACCATAATCTAACAAGTAGGGTCTTCCGAGAAGTAGCATCACCTGCATAATGGCCTCCTAAAATACCACCATGAGCTTCTTCCATGATATCATTATGCTCATGCTCTAATACACAACAACATAATACTTTATCTCTACATAGCTTGTAAAGGTCACCATTGATTAACATAAATAGTTTTGTGCGTATAGAAAGTTGCTTCTTTTCTAATGCTTTCATTCCTTCTGGTGCCATACCTATTCGTAGAAAGACAGAAATGTCCTCTTATTCCATGGGCACACATTATAAATTGTATAACTGTGCATCCGACATTGTTTCTTCAGTTGTCTATGCATCCTCTCCTAAATTAATCCTAGATAAATGGTCTGGTCCAGAATTACTTTTCCCTGGCTTCACCACAACTATGAAGTCAAACTATTGACATAAGAGCACCCATCTACATATGTGCCATTGTAAGATGGGCTTATTTACCAAGTACTTCAATGCCATGTAATCTGTATAAAACACAAATGGTTTTGCTAACAAGAAATATCAAAACTTTTGCAATGCATAGATCATTGACAAAGCTTCGTGCTCTGTAGTTGTATAATTCCATTCAGTAGGATTCAACTTCATACTAGAAAAACATATTGGATGATCTAAATACCTTCACCAAGTTGAGATAACACAATTCCAATGGCCATGCTAGAAGCATCCACATGCACATGAAATGGTTTATCCCATAAGGGAAAATGCAAAATGGGTGCAGTAGTAAGTTTGTCTTTTAATATCTGAAATTTGCGTTGTTGTGGTTCTTCCTAATAAAATGTACCTTTCCCCTTCAGTAATTCTTCCAAGGGCACAACAATTTTGGCATACCCTTTGATGAATTTTCTACTATATCCTGTATGACCTAAAAATCCATGCACCTCACTTTGACTGGTAGGTGCATTAAGGCATAAAATGACTACAACCTTAGCTGGATCAACCAACAAACCTTCCTTGTAGATTATATGTCCTAACAGTATCCAAAATGGTGTAGCAAATATGCACTTTTGATGTTTAAAGAGATAATCAATTATCTACACCATTCAAACATTAAGCGCAGATTGTCACAATGATATTTCACAAGCCCGTATACTATCCAATCATCTAGGTAGACCTGTAAGAAGTTGTGAATAAAATATTTGAATGCCTGAACAACTATGCGTGAAATACAGCAGGAACATTTTTCAATCCAAAGGGCATCACAGTATATGAAAAACTACCCCATTCAGTGGTAAATGTTGTCTTTTCTTGATCTTCCTGAGCAATCCTAACCTGATGATACCCTAAAAACCCATCTGTGAAAGAATATATTTCGTGCCCTACAACTCCTAGTATTTCCTCAGTGAATGGCGTAGGGAATGGATTTTTGACACATGCAACATTCATCTCTTTGTAGTCCACACATATTCTAATCCATCTATCCTTCTTGATACTGATCACCATCGAGCTAACCCATTCTGACTCATCAAGGGGCTTGATAATCCTAGATTTCAACATTTTATCAATTTCTTCTTTTACCTTTTTGTGCAAATTAGGATTCATTTTGTAAGGTCTCTTTATAACTGGTTGTGCATCATATTTGAATTTTATCTTTATTTCCCTAAGGGATTCATGCATGTCTTTAAGTTCATGATACCCTTGAGGGAATATGTCATGATAATCCCTTAGTAACTCAGTGATCTCTGTTACCTCTGAGTTTGACCAGTAGTCTCCAATTATGACCCCCTTGGGCTCAGCCTCTGAACCTATATTCACCTGTTTGGTCTTCATGGGTCCTTAGTTTTAATCCATGATGTAAACCATCTTTCCTTTCTCTTTCTCAAGGCAAGTGCATTCAATTAGTATGGAGTCCATTTCTTTGTCCTTTTCAAAATGTGCTCCAGACTCTGCCTCACTCAATAATTCCTTAATACGCTCTTCTGCTTTTACACTATCTTCCATAGTTAAGTGCTAGACAAATTTTAATGCCTCTACTACAAGAGGTTTATTCGAGAAGTAGTCAAAATTTTGGATCATTCCTGCACTCAAATCTTGCTAGTTTTTAGTCTCTTGATGTAAATCTACATATACATACCAGGCATGTGTGCATCCTTGTAGCATAAAGTACAACCGATGCACCCAGAGTGAAGGTGGTAATGCTTCCTATCCTACTATCCATAGTCTCTCACACTGCTAAATGTGATGTTGAACAATTTGATCACCATAATAAGTGTAGATTTGCATAGGTGCATTGTTCCTTACAAACCTAGTAGACAAAGCGACGCCAATCTCTTCCCATTCTATAAGATTATCTTTGTGGACTACCCACCAACACGTTGTTGTCCCGAATAGTGTATGTACTAACATTTCCCTTCTCTTAATTTGATATGTCCACTATATTTCCATGGCTTTCAAGAATTTAGGAATATCTTCTACCCTGATATACCAAGGTATTGTACTACCTATCCGTTGAACAAAGCAGAGTCCATTTTTGTGTGTGGCCATACATTTTACCTCACACACAACTAATTCATATGTATCATGAGCCCAATTATCACAAGCAATACTCATAGTATCACTAATAGAATGAGAGTCCTCCCATTGTAGGATGCCTTCCTTTGATGGCTCATTGACCTCGGGGTCCTGAATAACATGTACATAAAATCTATTTAAGTCTTCCTCACTTATAGGTTCAACATATGGTGTAGACTTCCCATATTTCAAAGGTATCATAACCCTTTCCACGTTGTTTTCAAAGATGATATACCCCTTATTGAATCTTAATTCAGCATTATTCACATAAAACCAAGAGCATCCAAGTAAGGCTAGAAAATTGTCTACTTCTGCAAGTGTTGATACTTCAAAATCCCCAGTGAACTTGGCCCCTTCTATAGTTATAGATGCATCCTTCAAAACTCCTATGGGAGTTACCTTAGTCCGGTTTGCCATAAATAACACATTAGATGAGAACTATGATGGAGGCCTCCCTATTTGTACCCATGCATCTAATGTAAGGACATTTACCTCTGCACATGTATCAATCAATATGTTACTCAAAAGCCATCCATCCACAACAACATTCAGAGTAATTTATTTGTCATAGTCAATACTATCAGGGGGAATATTTACATGTAGAATCTGACCTGGTCTCATTACTTATGTGCAGAGTGTTCCCTTTTAACCAATTTCCTAATAGCGGAATAATGTTTTCCTTACACAACATCTTAAACACCTCTTGAGATCATCGATATTAGTTTGGACTGTCTCTAATGATTTCTTCTTCTCCTTTAGGTATTGTATCTCACCTTGAAGATTCCTTAGCACTTCAATGGTATCCTGGTAAACTTCCTTTTGATGAGTAGGATCTAGGTATCTTGCATGCAAAACCTCCTCCTTGGTGATCATAGGCTTCTGGTGCAACACCTCTCTCACGCATGCTACTTCAACGTGTGTAGTAATCTTTACTGTCAATGCCTTAGGTCCTTATGCTATCTTGGGCATCCACTAATCTTCTACAGTGCACTAAATTCTAACCATCCTGACGCCTTTTTTTTCTTACTTATGTTTCTTACTCAAATGCTCATATAAATCCAGGAACTTTTCATAGCTATGGTTCTTCCCACAGAAATAACATGCAATATTTTGAGGACATTCACACCTATAGTGGTCAGGATATCTACACATATAACAAGTTCCACAAGGGAACTCACCTCTTCCTCCACCACGGCCTCATCCTCCATATCCACCACGATATCCATGTCCCCTTGCACGACCTCCTTCAAAATTCCCCTCATTCCTTTCATAGTGTGTTTGATTATGATCCTGATCCTGGTGCTCATTCTTACCCTTAGAATTATCTATTATACTTTTCTGTCATACCCCAATGTCTATAACATCCTAGATCTGACCAATCAACTGACAATCCTCAGTATCATGGGCCGTGGACCTATAAATCTTGCAAAAGCAAGATACATTCTTATTTATTGCACGTGCTGATAACAAAGGACAATGACTAGCATCATGATTCAAATGGACAAATGTCATAGTCCAATAGTAATGAGCATATAAATCTACAAGGGCAACTATCCTTGGTGTGACCTTCCACTTCACAATCTGTACACCAAATTCTTGAGCATGCATTTCATGGGCTGAATTTCCTAATAGCTTCTCTAACTGATTTTCCATAGTTGTAATCTATGTTCCTCTATAAATGGACTAACGCTAGTGTTAATGCTCCCAACTGCCTTAGTACGCAAAGTATGCCTCCAGTGCTTTGCACTGGATTAGTGTATGTCTTATGTGACAATTCCCTTCTAAAAGGTGTAATCAATCCTCCAACGAATAATTGTGCATGTTGGCTAGCGTGAATATCATAAGATAGCTTAGATATAAGTGTCTTAAAATGAGCATCATGATTATGTACACTCTCAGTAGTGCCTTGTCCTGATATCCTTGAACGCACTAATACTCTTCTTCTCAAACTCAGGGATATAGAACTCCTTTCAAGAAAGCATCCCTCAATGCTGCATAATCTATGCAAGTTTGATCAGGTTTCAAACTTCCTATACCAATTGTATGTGTGCACATCCTGTAATGTAGTGGAGAATTGACTTGCCTTACTGCTTAACAGTCTGTGATCCCTTTAGTGCATGCCACAAGATTTCACACATATGCACATGTTCGGCATCATCCTCTATACCTCTATATTCCTAGAGACGAAGAGACATCTCCATATAAGATATTCTATGGTTGTTACGGACCTTGAACACCTGATCCAAAACCTCTTGTGTTCCCTCATACCTCTAGAACCACCATATCCATTGGAACTAGAACCACCTATACCACCTGATACCTCCACCTGTAGTTGGAATAGGACTTATAGATGTACTCCCCTATGATCTGACAGTAAGTACTATACTGAACCCCTATAGTCTGTGAGGTAGTTCCACTTCTAGAGGTGAATCCAACATTCTGTACAGCTCACATTTTGTGTCAGATAATGTGCCTAAGAATGTTCCTCCAAATATCATTGAATTCATCTGTCCTGCCATTGATGTACTTGATCCCTGAGTTACTCCTGCTTTCCTACTTCCTAAGTTACATTTCTGGTTACTTGTCATATTAGATACTAGAAAACCAAGCGCAAGGGCTAGGTCACCAAGTGGATTAAGATGCGCGCCCGAGGTCCAGGTAGGTCTCTGCTGGTGCACTTCTGTGTGAGGCCAAGGGGGGATCTCTATCATGATTTTTAAGGTGGGGGAGTTCTTGATGCTCTTACTCCACATCTTCTACGTGAGCTGTCAAATCCTTCACGATCCATCTCTCTCCTCAACGCCATACTTTCTATAATGTAACATTGCCACCTCTCTATCCCCCTCTCGCATGCACCTCATTAAACTTAAGCCGTCTTTCCTCTCTCTTCCTCTCTTCCTCTCTGCCGCTAGGTCTGCCATCTTTCACCCAAACCTATTCCTGCCCTCATGCGTGGTGAAGTTTAGTTAGCCATCGGTTAATGTCTCTAGGTTCAAAGTTACCATCAAGATCTTGATCGCTAGTAGAATACCTTGTAAATATGTTCATCTTGGATACCATAAAAAATGGAATTCAGCTACCTCTGGGCAAGAGTACGTCAAAATTGAATATTCCAGAATATAGCTATTTAGGACACCACGAAATCACATATCCACAATGTGAGTCTAGATTAGATCAACATCATAAAGGGCCTGAAATTCTTCTTGTGTCCAGACAAGTATGTGAAATACCTCTATTTCCTACTAAGATGCATAAGCAGTAAGCCACTCGTATAGTTCTACATGGAAAGATAGCGAAAAATCTCTCATATAAGCTATCATATAGATTCTGTTCTACCCAAGTGTGTGTGTTAAACTTAGATCCAATTGCTGAAATACCGTTTTGCATATTCTTCCTCCAGATCGTGTATCCATTCCTCAATACTTGCTAGAGTTAACCATTACGTATTCATAGTGAACCATACTTGAAAACAACTGAAAAAGAGGTCACTGGAAATGGAACTAATGATGCAGCCTAGAATTTACCAGATAATATCCTAGTCACACTGGCACATCACTCAGCCTTTACTGAACACTCACTCAAAAGCATGCAAAGGTACCAGGTCCCTCTTTAGGGTTGTCTGTAGCAGGATGTTAGTGTGATGAAGGAAGAAACATACAGATTCATAACTAATCCATCATTCTACAATGCATGTTACACTCAGATCTATGAAGGATTAAGCCTTAAACAGTAATCATGATTGAATCAATAATATGCGCTACTCAAATACACATAGAATGAAAATTAGATTCAGCCAATATCTTCCATGTATTAATAAACACAAAATCTCCTTACATTAATGTCAATCTATACCGATGCGCGTATAGTATTTGATACAGTAATTCGGCCATATGCATATATCTCTATACCTTCATCACACTCTCTCACCTACCCTGTATCTATCTATCTATATGCATTCTCTTTACCTATCTATCGATATCCATCCTCTCCTTACCAGATAACTCACTACACATACACACAGATATATATATATGCTATGTATATATACATCATATATATAGGGTGGGGTCTTTCCCTTCACCACTTATCTATTCCAGAAATAGGTCGCATATAGGCACACGCTATGCATCGCCATTTATAGGCATAGCCACACATGCAAGTGTGCTATCTATAGACTTCTTGATAGTTAACTAAAGTGTCAATCCTATTCTTAGCTCATCTCCATGTAAAAATGCTTCGATCCGACTCCTCCAAAGATAGACAATGCTTAGTGACGCACACGTCTTTGCATTGTTGGTGTGTTTCACATGCCATCTTCTAAAAATAGATCTTCATGCATCAAAATCGGCTAAGTCCTGGAAAGTTGAACTTTCCTTCCACGATGCGGGTCCTTCCTGTCCTTCCATCCCCTTGGAATCCTGGCCTGTGCTCTCCCACACGTATCCTTATGTGTTCTATAACAGTTGTATTACCTCTGATCGAGTAAATCCTTAGACCTTATTTTTTCTTCCACAAGTCATGTTGCATTGTAACATATGGTCTTGTATTAGATGTTCATTTTAATGTCTTGAAAGTCCAATAACTGATATGGGCTACACCTAGTCATGCTCAAGATTAGCATTTCTATTTATTTGGTATGTCATTGCACTTGCTGGATGTATATTATGTTTCGATATGAACTCTTCTTTTTGAAAACATTTGATCTATAATATATACTTGATGTAAGACTTTGTTTTAGTCCCTACGACTATCAGATTTAGTTTAGGAATGCATGAGAATCAACTTATTATTGAGTATCAAGATAGAATAATTATATTTGATATTATGGATTAACAATACTCTTCATTCCTTCACATTAAGATTTGAAGTCTTAACACTCCTACGATGCTACTCACATTTCTCTATCGAGTACTAACTAATGTATCAAAGATAGGTTACAAATTGTCACTTCTATCCCATGAATTACTATACCTGTTTTTAGTTAGAGGTGAAACTTACCAGGTCCTCTAGACCTATCCTTGAAGATTAATATTATCTTGAGATATAACACTTGAGATGTTGGTAAGATAACTAAACTATCTTAATTATGTAATTAGTAATGGCTTGATTGAAATGATTAGTGTACTAGAATATAACTGTAGACCTTATTTTTTTCATATACATTGTTTGCCACTAGGCTCATACTGAGTTTTGATTTACATTTGTTGAGGTCATAGTGACCACTAAAATCTCAACCTTGATATAGGCCATGAATATTAAAATAAATTCACCTGTTGTGTCATTGAAGCTAGTGGATTTTAAGTCTTGGGAATATCATTCAATAGAGTTGTTAAATGATGTAATGCGAACACTGTGCTCAATGTTCTTTAGTCAAACAAGGTACTTATCCAAGTGTACATGCAACAATGTTAGAAAATATTTATATCCATGACCAGTATGATTTTACGTAATAGTTTGGGACATATATATTATTTTTGAGTATCCTTTGATTTTCAGTTATCAAGCTTTAGAAAGCATATTATTCTAGTCATGTACCTGTAATTGGACACTTCTACCTGAACACAAACCCATTAAGCATATAATCCTTTCCACGTATATGATAATTATGATCTACATTTAAATTTATCTTAGTCTGAACTAAACATGCAATGAAGTCTCCATTGAAAAAATCAGTTACTTCATGGGATGGAGAGGAATCCATAGGGATCCATAAATTTAAGTACATTCATGCACTTCCCATCACTCCCATGATTACATTCCAAACATTGTTTTATGAAATCACCTCACCAAATATATCAAATAAATTCCCATCACAAGTGTTTCTTGTGCTCCCTATAACATCTTCGTTCTTACCCACTTCATTTCTATGTGTAGCATGAAAAACATTGATGTGAATTTTAATGTAACAAATAGATAATGTCCATAATGACATTCTGATACGATGTATTGCTTTTTGATTCAAAGGTTGCAACGTCACTATTTTAGCTACACCATGGGGAATCATGTCTACAAATGTTAGTTATTTCACCTTGATCTTAAGTTTTATGTTTGGAGCATTCATCCTTTATAGGATATGTAAGTGAATTAATGGGTATTCATACTGATATGCATTTAACATTCAAACCTTAAGCTTAACAAATCAACTAAAACTAAAAGGTAAATGATAATTTAAGAGTAACTAAATGATAGTTGTAAAAAATGTCTACATGAATTATGCTAAATATTGATTTCTAATATGTTACAACTACTCAGAATGATTAAAAATGTGCAGTATGGTTATGGGAATGGAATGAAATCATAACACAATAGAGTAAATTTCTTGAGGGTATGAAACATGTGTTTATATGAGGAATAAACCAAATACACAGAGAAAATGATAGAGCTATCACAGTGCTAGGAAAAGAGTCGATATTTGCAAAGTGTGCATTGGATGGATTAATATCAATTTGGATAATAGCATTTCTGAAACCTTCTATGTAGGATAGGTATAAATATTGAACCTATATTTTAAAAATATGTTCCTATTCATAGGCTTTTTTGTGTTTTTTCACCTGTGTGTGTAAATGTATTTTTCAAGTCCTGGGATATAAGAGGATGAATATGAACCCCAACAAGGATAGAATAGTGAAAGATCTCTTTTATTAAATACAAACCCTAATATTTTAATGCCTATAAGTTCAACAAAAATGAGTATCATGATTGGTTCAAATGTAGAAATCTAAATTTGGTAGTTAATCACTTGGATAGGATGGTCAATACTGGGGATTAATTAACTAAATCATGAGCCTTATGGGGTACCTATTTTAATCCAAATTTGATATCCACTTAGTCCTATTGCAATAGTTTATCTCCTTATTACACTCAATCAATCCCTCATGTGGATAATCATGTCATTCACTGAAAGTAGTCTATCGGTCATAATTTCCACACCCATAAATTGTTTCCAACACTTCATTAACTACCTAGACAAACACGGTTCCAGATAGAAGGACATTACTATGGGGACGATATTTTAGGTATTAGAAAATTGACTTAATTACTGTGACAAGATTATAACAAAAAGTATGTCAATAAATCCTAATATCCCTGTGCTGGATCATTAATTTCCTCATGGTTTGTTTTCCTACATGTGAAAGTATGGACCTGATTTAGACCATATATACTGATGAAGTTACAATTTGTTTGATCATTTGACTTGGAAGGGTCTACAATTTACAGTGCACTCTCAAGAGAATACCTCTTAAAATAGGACCTTATTCAAATCATCTCCTAGACAGGTCTACTTAATGAGTACCAATTTTTGTATGGATTAAGCCCTGTACATACTCTTTAATTTCTCTTCCTAGAATTAGGGGTGGATCATAGAGTCAAGTTCCTCAAGTCAATTTGCCCTCAAAAACCAATCCTCAAGAAGAAAAAATTAGGTCATTGTCAGATTTGATCAAGATGTGGCTCCAACACCTGGATAGTCACATACATACAATTCAAGTCTCTAGGTGGAGAAATACATTCCAGTTCATAGGGTCCCAATCTTAAAATTAGTTCCAATGTTGGTAAAGCTGTACAGCATTATACTTCAACTAAATACACTAAATTTTTTGGAACAGGGAGACCTTCGAGAATATATTCCAAGAAAAAATAAGAATTGTGTAGGATTTATGAACTATAGAAGAACTTATGGAATAGGACGACCTCAATCCTACCCTCATGAGTCAGGAATATAATCTACTCATTGAATACCATGATATCATGGCCAAAGAAGAAGTGTATTTGAGGACAAAATATAGGTTAAAATGGATAAAGGAAGGGGACATGAATACAATTTTTTTTCATTTCTCTACTACCACTAGGACCAAATAGCTCAAGATCAAGGAAATTAGATGAGCTGATGCTGAACTTACTACCGATGAAGGATAAATCAATGATATTATTTTTAATTACTTTAAGGATCTCTTTCTCCATAAAAAGGAAATGAAAGTGGGTACTCGTGACAAGGTTCTCAAGATCTTCCAAAACTCTATATCCTAGTAGGAGAACAGAGAATTATTGCTCCTACCTAGAGAAGAAGAGATTATATTTTCTGTCTTTGATATGGAACCTGATAAATAGCTTGGTCCAAATGGTTTTTGCACTTTTTTTCCCAACAATTTTGGGAGGTGATTAGGAAGGAGGTGGTTGAAATGATTCAATATTTTTTTAGATATGGTCAGATCCTAAAACAAACCAAAAATACATTTTTTTTTGTCCCCAAAATGATAGGGGCTAAGGATGTTAAAGACTTCAAACCAATCAGCCTATGTTATACCAGCTATAAATTGATAACCAAAATTCTTTCCTTTAGAATAAAAAAGGTGATTGCTAATTTTATTTCACCCAATCAAGGTGTTTTTGTTCCGGGTAGACAAATTTTGAAATAAAAAAATTGTTATCCAAGAGGCCATTCACTCTGTTGATAATTGTGGTAGATCTGTAATGCTTATCAAGCTTTATATACACAAGGCCTATTATAGAGTCTCATGGTCCTTCTTTTGGGCCATCATGATTAAGGTTGGTTTTGATGATTTCTTTATTAACATGATTATGGCTTGTATATCCACTACTTGTTTCTCTATTATTGTTAATGGAAGACTTGAATGTTTCTTTCAGGATGGGCATGGGTTGAGATAAGGAGACCCTCTTTCTCCTTTTTGTTAAATTATAGTTGTTGAAGCTTTAAGTAGACTTTGAAACCATGTTTTTTCTCTTAATCTTATCCGGGGTATCAAGTTTTTTAATGGTATCCCACCCATATGTCTTAATCGGTTTGTGGATGATAACTTTCTAATGGGAAAATACTTTATATATGAAGCCTATAATTACAAGAAAGTGTTGAATGAATATGAGAGTGTTTCCAGGAAGGTTGTCAATTTCCACAAAAATTGCAGTCTTTTTTTGTCAATGTGGGGGATCAGTTTCAAGTCAAAATTGCTCGCATCCTTGGCTATAGGATCAAGAATTTTCAAGATACCTATCTAGGTATGCCTCTGGTCCACAAGAGACTGAATCCTTTAATATGGAAATTTTTTCAAGAAAGATTCAATAGAAAACTTGTAATGTAGAAGGGAACCCTCCTCACTCATGTTGGAAAAAATTAGCTTCTCCAAAGTTTGCTTCATGGAATTCCCATCTAGGTTATGTCACTTTTAAAATTACTAGATAATATATTAGATGCACCGGAAATGATTCTGAAAAGGTTCCCGTGGGCAAGGCGAAGGAGAAATTCAAATTCCCTCTTGTGGCCTGGGACAAGGTTACAAGACCTAAAGATTTTGGTGGTCTTTGTTTGAAGAATTTAAGATACATAAATGAAGCGTTAGTGGCCAAGGCTAGATGGAGAGTGATTAAAGAGGAGGGACTATGGACTGATATCATCATGAGGAATAATTTAAGGAATGTTAGTATAATTGAGACATTTTTCCTGTAAGACAATCTCCCCTATGGATCCATCTTCTGGAGATATTTTGTGGCATCCAAGGATATCCTAATCAAAGGTATAAAGTGGAACATTGTCAAGGGAAATAGCATCAGGTTCTTTCAGGATTTTTGGTTGCAAGAGAATCCTCTTGTTGAAGAGGAGCCTTGGAGAACCGTGGTGTAGTTTTTTGAAGATAGTGGAAAAGTTTGGGTCAAAGACTATTGGTAGTTCTCCAGCGAGAGATTCAGTTGGGTTGAGTTAGTGCCTCCCCTAGATTTCAATCCATGCGATAGGTGTCCTTTCAGTTATCTTAATCTAAAACTAAGAAAAATTTACGTTCACATATTTCAACATTAGGAGGATGCTATCATTTGGAGAGAAGAGGAATCTAGAGAATATACAGTCAAATCAGAATATCACCTCAATTTCAAATATTTTTCTAAAAATGATTATTGGGGTAGACTTTGGGTTAAATATCTCCTTCCTAAGGTAAATATTTTCTATTTTTTGACTGCACAAAATAAAATACTCACTGTGGATAACCTGAGGAAAAGGGGTATGGATATACCCAATAGGTGTGTTTTGTGTAACAAGGAAATGGAAAGTGTCAACCACCATTTTATTTCTTGTTCTTTCTCTCAAGTGGTTTTAACTGAGGTTATGGATCTATTCAAAGTGTAGTGGTTCCAACCCAACACCATAGAGGACTTCTGCATGCAATGGGAATGCACCTTCATATTTTTGGTTCTGGTGGCTCCCTGGAAGATGTCCCTTATTCATTTTCTCTGGTGCTTATAGAAGGAAAGAAACACCCTCATCTTTAGAAACAAGAAAGAAAACATAAAAAAATTCATTGCTAGATTGATTTCCTCTATTAAACAAAATGCGTTTTTTTTAAAGGAAAGATAAAAAGGCTCGCCCTAGGAAGGAATAAGAAGTTCTCAATAAGTTCACCTATAGTCTTCCCTAGATTTATCTACCTAGATCTATAAATAAATGGTCTAAACCGGATGAGAATGGTATCAAACTAAAATTTGATTGTGCATTGAAAGGTAATCTTGAGTTGGCGAGGGGAGGTGGTATTATCAAAAACCATGAAGGTGATTGGATCCTTGCTTATGTAGGCCCTTTGGGTACTCAAATTAATAATGTGGTTGAGGCTAGACCCTTGTTATGGGGGATCAGTTTAGCCAAGACCAAGGGAATTAAACACATTTCTATTGAGGGTGAATCTCTTCTTATTGTTAATGCTATCAATAAGAACCACTCTCAAAATTGCACCTTAGGAAACATTATTTTTGATGTTAGGGAACATCTCAAAAGTTTTGATTCTTTTTCTATCAACCATATCCCCCCACCATGGTAATAAATGTGCAGATATGTTAGCTAATGTGTAGGTGCATTATAATGATTTCAAGGTATAGCATAAAGGTGATGTCATACCCGAGCCTATCAATGATATTATTCAATATGAAAGATCACAATAATTATTATATCTCTCACACGAGGGATTTTAATAGGTGCAAATATCATGGCAACCGGCTTGAGTGTGGGGGTTTAATATCAAAGAAAGGTCATTTTTTCTCAGCAATTACAGAGTGTGTCTATTTTTTCTTATAGAGAACAACATTGAAACCATGGCTGGTGATAGATTCAGGGTGGAACCTTCGAGCCATGGCAACATTATTGAAAACCCATTGATGTGGAATTTTCTCAAAATAGGAGGGTTTAGAAATTATATCTCCAAGTTTTTTGGGAACGACTCCTCACTCACTAAGGAATTTGGTCTTGCTTAGAATGATGACATGGTGGTTGTTCAGTGTTTGGAGATTGAATTTTATAAGTAGACCATAGCTCATGTCAATGAAATGGAGACCACGGGGTTCAAAATTTTTAAAGACAAGAGCGTGCGTGACCATGAAATTAATATTTTTTGACCCACAAGGAGAAATTCCATTTCTTCATTAATGGAATTTCTCACTCATGAATTCCATGCATGTCAAAATAGGTATGTCTTCACATTATGAAGTTATTAACCTTGGAAGGAAAGTATCAAAATATTTATACCCATAATTTGTCTTTGCTTAATATGTTTAGGTATAAAATCATGATGAGAATTCCCCTTTTCTTTACATGTCTTTTTCTACCTCTTTGAGATAATTTCAAGGGAGGGAGATTGATACTCCCATTCATGAAGGTCTCATTCTTCTCCCATTTCAAAATGGTAACCCTGTGATAGCTAAACCAGTGCCCACTATTGAGGAGGATGACGCCATCACTTTGGTTGAATGTCTCTCTAAGATGTGTGAGGGAAAGGGTGTTTAAAATAGATTTGAGTAGGGGGATAATGTGACTAATCAGGATGTTGGGCCCTCGAATGGAAAAGGTAAAATGACTGTGGATGAGGAACCAAGCTATGAGCTTTTGAAAAAAAAGGGTGCAGGATCTAGAGGCTATTGTTCACTTTATAGAGGAGGAAAAATTTGACATTAGGGAGGGTATGCTTGATAGTATTGAGGCCACAAACTTGATTTTCATTTCTCAAAAGAACATCAGAGGTGAATTTACTGAGATGGAAAAACTTGTTCATGATATGAGGGCTAGATTGGAAATGGAGGATGAGGGGATGAAAAAACAAAAATATCATTCCATTACCAGTAGATCCAAGGACGAGGACGAAGATGAGACTGAGACTAACACCAAGGATGAGGAAGAGGAGGAGAAAACCTAGAAGAAGTTGTAACAACGCTACAACAAGGTGGAATATTCTACCATGTTGGGAAAGCCTCCCAAATTCCAAAAGAAAAATTAATGTTTATTATTTTTGAGCCTGAACTATAGGCTGATGTTTGGCAAACTGTCTTTGTTTTCAGGTCTATCTGTTTTTTTCTCTTTCTGTTTGTTTTTGTCTCGACTTTTTGTCTCTGATTTAAGATTGTTTAACTCCATCTGGCCCTTTTTCTCTTCCTGCATTTTTTTGTGTGATATCACGATGTTATCTTTTATGTAAGGCCTCTGAGATCCCATCCATGTTATTAACTTATCTAATAAAAAACTAACATTACAATAAAAGTTGTTAGGTTATGTTGAGGCATAACCTAATTTTGTGGTGACACGAGGATATGACATTTTTGGTGTTTGTGGGAATTTATGGCATTCATAGATTGCGTTCATGTGATGGTCGGGACCAATTAGTGACTATTAATAATTACATGATATTTCAATTAGAAATATTGGAGACACGTGTTGAATATTGGAATGAAGGTACTCGACATCTATATTTTAGCATCATCTCTATCAGTAATTTGGTAATCACTATCACAATAGCCCTATTCACTATGGGTGGCACCGTGAAATGCATTGAACCTTCTTCCTGTGAAGAGGTCAAGGACGACATGGTAGTATGGAATATTTTACATGAGGGTGGTGTTACATCCTTTATGGAAATACTATCTGGTCACTTTGTCTAAGTGACCAGTAGTGTGCTGGCAACTTGGAAGAAAGGAAGATTCAAAGTGAGCAAGACAAAAAAAATTATTTTGACAGAGTCCATTACGGATGCAACAGGGCTCCCCGTGAAGGGAGACATTTATTTTAAACACTCACTTTAGGAGGATATGGATGATTTCTTGTATTCTGGTGAAAATACGATAATGTATCACTCGCGCTATGAATGGGACTCACTTCCACAACCTTGGGATAGGATTGTTGAGTAATTAAGGAGGTACTTCACACTGCAGTGATGCTACAAAGTGATCTATGGACCTCATATTTTTTTTCTTATGCATATTTGACATGATCGGAAGGTAAACTTTGTATATTTTCTATTTCAATCACTTGAGAGGTTCTTTAAACTAGATAGAGAAGATGAAGGTCCTTTATATACCAAGGCATTTTGTATTTTTCTCTTTAAAATGGAAGCTTCCCAAAAATAAATCTCATGCTTCCCCTCTAAGCTAGGAAAGATGCATCATACCACCCCTCCTCTTCTGCAACCATCTCCCTCTTTCCCTTGTCATCATCACCACCTTCGTCTCCCTTGTGACTCTGATTAGAACATCATGATCATTAGCCAGAGTGGTCTAGTGATCGCTCCCTGTTATTTCACTCTTGGGTATCCCTCATCTTTTCTGGCGGATGATAACCCTTCGGAAACCTAGGAGCATTCTCCTAAGGTCTCTAAACCACTTACAGACACGACATCTACTTCCTCTCCATCTCTTCCTGATGCTTCTCTGGCTTCTCCCCTCATCTCCACTGACATTGTAATGGCTACAACTGACTCAACTCGCTTAATCACAGAAGCATGTGCAACTACCCTCCCACATTTTGCATGGAAATTAACATGGAATTGTAAATTCCATATGTGTTACAGGATCTCTCCTTGGTTTATCCTGATTCTCCTCTATTAGATAAAATGGGTTCCCTCACTACATCTTTGGAACACAAGGATCATTTAGAGAAGATCTCTCCTGATCCACACAAGGCCATTGAAGATTATGTTACACTTAGTATCTTCTATCAAGGAATGGATAATTCACATGGACATGACCTAGATAAAAATTAACGAAGACTTCTTGGAACACACTAAGTTAGTGGACATGCTGGTTCAAGGAAGCCCTACTGCCAATGCTAAGGATGAAGCAACTACTCTCATGAATATCCATAAAATGTAATTTGTCTTTATCCGGTTTGTGACTTTTTGGTTTTTATTTTTATTTTGCATACAAGATTGTTCTCTTCTTGTTTCACTATAATATTTGGTCGTGAGGGATTTTTTTGTAAGTATGCGGGTCATTTGGGAAAACCCCCTTTTACTATAATTCCAAATAGTTTTATGTTTTGGCATATCGTAGTCGTGGCTAAGCTCCTAATATCTTAATGAGTTTTCTTACATCCTTAAGATCGCTATGCTCCAAATTTTATGTCTTGGTATAACCTAGCAGCTTCTCAAATCATAGTATCCTACTTTATTTTGATAAAACCTAGTGACAACCAAGATCCAAAAATTTATGGTGTGGCATAACATAACGTTGTGTAATATCAATATATAATTCTCTTACTAGTTAGGTGCTAGCGAAAACTAAACTAGAAATATTATATTGTGGGTTTAGAATCTGAAAAGTTATGAATATCTCCATCTAATTTGTTGGATGTTGTAAAATATCTTATTTATGAATTATTAAACCCTAGTGATGAAATCACCAAATAACATGTTGTGGAAAAACCTAATAGCCGTGAAGATCAAAATAATATATTGTTTAAATACCTAACTGCCACTAAGCTCAAACTATGTTGATTCAAATTTGCTAAATCCTAGTCACAATTAAGATCCAAATATTATGTTTTTGTGTAACCCACTGACATCCAAGTTAAAATTATCTTATTTCTTTTATTTAAACCTAATTAGTGCTAAGAACCAAATATTATGTTGTGTCATAATCTAGCGGACGCTAAGCTCAAAATATCATTTAGTAAAATTTTAAATGATAACAACCACTATGCTTGAAATAATATATTATATAAGTAATTAGTCTCCATATAGTTCAAAATATGTTAATTTAACTTGTTTAATCATATCGACCGTAACCTCCATATATTATGTCATTGTTTAAACTAGCGATAGCTAAGTTTAAAATATCTTCCTGTAATTTGTTAACTTCTGTAAAATATTGTAACTATGAATTATTGAACCCTAGAAAATTCAATCTCCAAATAATATGTTATGTAAAAGGCTACTAGCTACTAAGATCATGTTAAATTAAAGTAACTATTAAGCTCGAAATAATATGTTATTGAAGTACCTAGTCTCTGCATAGTTTAAAATATGTTAATTTAATTTGTTTAATCCTATCAACCATAACCTCCATATATTATGTCGTTGTTTAAAATAGTGTTAGATAAGTTCAAAATATCTTCCTGTAATTTTTTAACTGATGTAAAATATTGTAAGTATGAATTATTGAACCCTAGCGAATTAAATCTCCAAATAATATGTTGTGGTGAATGCTACCACATGCTAATATCAAAGTATCTAAAAAACAGTAGTATCGAAATATTATGTGGTATCATAACCTAGCAGGCACTAAGCTCGAAATATATTAATTCCAAATCTTAAATGCATACATAAAATTCAACTAATTTATACTGGTCTTGATTGCTATAAAGATCTCCAAATTTAATGTATTTCTTTTGTTTGTTAAATACTATTGTTTTTTTAGCTCAAAATATTTATATTCTTAAGTTCTTGCTTTCTTTTGTTGAAACTTAGAGAATTCTAAGATCCTAATATTATGTTGTGGCATAACCTAGTGGTCACTGTGTTGAAAATATCTTAGTTTAATTTATCAAATCCTAACCACTGATAGGATGCAAAGATTGTGTGGTGGCATAAACTAGTGGGTGCTATGCTCAAAATATCTTAATTTAAAATCTTAAAATCATACAATAAAGTCGATTAATTTATACAGATCTTAATTGTTATACATTTCTCCAAAGTTAACGTTGTTGATTAACTTAGATGTCGATATGCTCAAAACAACATAATTTAATTTTTGAAAATGTAGCGAATTATAATATTTTATTAAAAAAAATGTTAGATTATTATGAGGGGTAACCTTTTTTGGTGGTGACAATAGGATATGATATCTACGACTTTAATGGTCATTTATGACATTGATGTATTGCATTTGTGTGATAGTTAAAATTGATTAAGGGTTATATGCACGTGAAATGTAAGATGGTGTTGGGAATTTAAGATTTTTAATGGGAAGCATGATATTTATGATTATGATATCTAATCAATGATCTTCGGTACTGTCACACTTACCTCATTTCGTGTGTTGTGTGTTGGTGGCTTTATATCTTTGGGTCGGCTGGACATTTCACTACCCTTTTCCTCTTTCCATTTTTTGTCGTTGTGCTTCCTATCTCTTTGGGATGGTGACAGGGGTGTGTGTGGTTTCTTGGGTAGCATGGAGTGTGGTCCTAGTAGGAAATAGGTAGAGAGATATGACTAGTATGGACACCAAGGAATCATTTACTTCTTGGATGAATGGGAAAATTAGAACGCATCTAGGCACAATTGGCTCAAGAAGGTCTGGTTGGTCACAGATAGATTCGAAGAAGAAGATGATAGTGATATTTTTGAGAGCATGTGCAAGCTAATGCTTGACCCAAACTATTCCAAAGGGAAAAGGAACATTTTTGACATGGCACAAGGGTTGAGTGTGGAAAGCATATTGTCCAAATCTTCAAAGAAGTTTATCTTACATCAGTATAATGAGAATTTAGAAGAGCGTCTAGTCAACCTTCAGTATCATATCCATTCCTTGACACAGGGGATGCAGGTGATTGCGCATGGTTTGGAGGAAGTTGTAGAAAATCACGGTATAGAACTCCTTGCTTGTGTTAAAGTGAAAATGTTGGAATGTTGTGTCGATTCATCCTCCTCATATGATTAGAGTAAAAGGGATGTGGATTTTGAGATCATCGACAAGGTGGAATCGAGAGGATGAATGGCCTAATCTTTGCTGGATGTATTTTTCTTTAGTTTTTTATTGAGGGCTAGAATGGTTGTCTGTATAATGAAGTGTATAGATATAGGAAGCATTTATGGGTGAAGTGAAGTTGATTACAACTCTTCCCCATATTTTGGAATATATTTAGTAAGATAAGTTACTTGTAATCATCATGGGAGTCCACTGCTAGGAGACTTATCAAGGACGGGTTCCAAAGGTATTTTTTTGAAGACTTATCATCAAAATATCATAGTTTAAAATCTTAAAATCATAGAATTAATTCAACTAATTTATATATATATATATATATATATATATATATATATATAATTTGCGATACATATAATGTTTGTGATACATAAGCTAGCGAATTGAAAACCCAAATACTATATTGTGGCATAACCTTGCCTCCGCTAAGATATTAATACCTCAATTTAGTTTGTAAATCCTAACCACCACTAGGTTCCAATGATTATGTGGTAGCATAACCTAGCGGGTGTTAAGCTCGAAATATCTTAATTTAAAATAACATATCATGTTTGCAATACATAACCTAGTGAATTGAATACCCAAATAATATGTTGTCACGTAACCTAGTGGCCGTTAAGCTCTTAATACCAGTATTCACTAAGATCATATGATTATGTTTTGGCATAATGTACCCGCTGCTATGCTTATAATATCTTGCTTTATTTTACTAAAACCTAGATACTTCTAAGATCCAAATATTACATTGTGTCATAAGCTAGAAGATGTTAAGTTCAAAATATAATTGGGTAATTGGATAGATTATAGTGCCCACTAAGCTCAAAATATTATAGTGTGGAAGTACCTAGTGCCCGCTTAGCTCAAACTATTTTAATTTAATTTGTTTAATCCAACCCATCATAAGGCCTTAATGATATACAAAGAATTGAATACCCAAATAATATGCTGTGGAATAACCTAGCAACTGATAAGCTCTTAATGTCAGTATTTACTAAGATCATATTATTATGTTTTTGCATAACCTACCCGCTGTTATGCTTATGATATCTTACTTTCTTTTACTAAAACGTATATACTTCTAAAAGCTAAATATTATGTTGTATCATAAGCTAGAAGACACTAAGATCAAAATATAATTGGCTAACTAGATATATTATAGCACCCACTAAGCTCAAAATATTATAGTGTGGAAGTACCTAGTGCCTGCTTAGCTCAAGCTATTTTAATTTAATTTGTTTAATCCAACCCACAATAATGTTTGAATGATTAGGGGATCAATTTTAGTGTCAAATGTTCCCTAAAATTCCCTAGACAATGCCAGTGTAGGATATCCTTCAGAGATCTTTCCGATGACTGTAAGAAGGTGAAAAATGGACACTCTGCGCTCAAGTTGTGTCTAGTCAAAGTTTAGTAAACAAGGAAGTCAACTTTGGTCAACAGGCCAATAATGGACCAATAGCACTGTGACACGTGGAAAAAGGAGAAAAAGGGGAAAATGAAGGTTGTTTGAGTTATTTAAAACCTCCGGTATTCGACACATGTAAAATTAGGCTAGAACAAAAGGCTCGACTTTTATTACAGAAGGGAGCCCGATTACTGTGAGGATGATTAATTCATCACCGACATGGTGGGTCCTCAAACCACCACATGGTTTGCTACCACAAACTCAATTTTCCTATCGAGGGTTGACAGGTGGTCTTATTTTTCATACTTCATTTGTTTTGAATTTCCATATTTCATTATTGCAATATCATATGATTGTAAGGTCAAAGTTTATATTACTTGTATAATTATTCACCATATAAATCCATGTCACTATATAGTTACACTGCCACATTAACCGAGTTGGTGAGTTTGTTATATGCCACAATGTTTGGGTTCTATCTAGATTATCTCAGCTAAAGCCTACATTCAACAATGGTCGGATAAACTTTACATTAGCACCTAACTCAGTATATACCTCGACTTTACACCATGGTGGGTGGATATGTCTTATTGTATTTATCCTCGGCAATGATATACATAGCACATCAAACATATCTAATAGCTCGGTGGTCAAACCAAATAACTCGGCGCATGAACAGGTCACCATACATGTGGCCAAATAAAATAAAATAGGTGTGACCGAAGTCACATGTAAATGTGCAGTCAAGCCTATGTTTGAACCACAATCCTGTCAAATATGCCAGCCATGTGGGATATTATCCACATTGTGCAAACAACTCATGGCAAAGGAGTAGGAGGCAGGATTTGAACACCCGACCTCATAGTTCTAAGACAAATCTGCTAACCAACTCACCCAAGGGGCTTGATGGGTTATAAATTGGGTCACTGCAATTTATACAAAACAAGTGCCAGGTCTGTGTCAAGCCAATAAGCAGGAAGTTTTGGAAAAATGCAATTTTGAGGCACTTCCACTAAAAACCAGATCTCGAGTTATATATGAGAGTTGTTCATAATTTTGAGACGATCATGATGGTGTGATAATTTTTTTGATTTATATCTTTTGTGATAGAGTTATTTTATGTTAAAGTTACACAAAGGCATAAAAGCAAAGGGAGACACTGCTGCAAGTGGATCAGGAAGGTGAATAATAGACGCTGAGCTCCATTAACATCCTTCAAAGATCTAAAACATAGTTTTGCAAGTTTTTGATTCATTATTGCTTAATGTAAATGTTATTGTATTTACATTTTTTAACATTATTAATGGATTGGTTCATCATGAACCCAAGGACGTAGGAATTCCAAACCCCGTAAACAATCTGGTGTTGTGTTCTGATTTTATTTTCAATTTCTGATTATTTGCAATAATTTAATTTCATTAAAATAATGTGGATGCAATGGTAATCGATATTTGACAACTTTGGAAAATCGATTAAAATCAAGAAACAATGATTTTTGGGCTTTGATCAAATAGTGAAGTTTTGAGTAAATTGCAAACTTAATTTCAGTTTTGAATTCAGCCCATAATCAAAATTTGATCAATTTTTGGGAGTATAAAATACTTCAAGTTGATTAAAAATTAACAATCCTTAAAAACATTTAAAAGTGTTAGTTTCAATCACCCGTTTTCGGATCACTTAATGATATACACCGAATTGAATACCCAAATAATTTGTTATGGCATAATGTCACGGCCACTAAGCGTTTAATACCAATATTAACTAAGACCGTATTATTATGTTTTGGAATAAACTACCTGCCACTACGCTTATAATATCTTACTTTCTTTTATTGAAACCTAGAGACTTCTAAGATCCAAATATTATGTTGTTTCATAACCTAGAAAATGTTAAGATCAAAATATAATTAGGTAATTGGATAGATTATAATGCCCACTAAGCTCAAAATATTATAGTGTGGCAGTACCTAGCACCCGCTTAGCTCAAACTATTTTAATTTAATTTTTTTAATCCAACTCACCATAAGGTATTAATGATATACAATGTGATGTACTCGATGAATCCTAGTGGCCGCTAAGCTATTCTTAAACGTAAACAAAGTGATCGCTTGACTCAAAATATTGTGTTTCCTAAAAATAAAAAAGTGTATTTAACATGAGAGAAATAACAAAGTTATCGCTTGACCCAAAAAAGTGTGTTGCCTATAAAAAAATCCACCTATCCTTGAGTCTGAAAAGGTAAACAAAGACTTCATCCAAATAATAATTATAGCTTAGTTGTCGCTAGAGTAAACATTTTTTGTTTAGATCATATTCCAAAAGGATTTTATATAAATGGTAAAAAATAAATCTAGAATTTATATAATAGTATACATATAAACTTGGACTTGTTGTACCCTAGCGACCACTAAGCTATACTTAAAGGTAAATATATCATGTTCATAATGAAGTCATGTATGTTTAGAATCATGTTTTTCATGTGTTACATAACTATACGTCTAGAATTCTATATTTCTTCTGAGATTTTTCCATAATATTTTTTACAGATAAGTCAAGAAAAGAAACCTGGACTAGCGACCAAGAAGTTATACTACAATCCTTTAAATACAACGAGATTTATTCGTTACACCCTAGAGACCGCTAAGCTATTCCTGAAGGGAAATATATCATGTTCATAATGAAGCTATGTTATAAATCGAAAGTCTTAATATTTTCTTGAAATCATATTGAAAATCTATAAAAGATAAAAAATAAATCTGGCATTTATATGATGGATAGATAAATATAAGTGTAAAATTGTATCTTTAATATGTTATATAGGTAAATGTATAGTTTTATCAACTTCTTACAAGATTCTGGCAGAATTATTTTACATTTATGAAAAAAAATTGAAACTCAGAATTGCATCTGAGAATCTATAAAACAATTTTTTATATACAACGTCATCTACTCATTGCATCCTAGCAGCCGCTAATCTATTCTTAAAGGTAAATATATCATGTTCATAATGAATTTGTTTTATAAATATAAATTGTTAATGTTTGTGAATATAATAGCTGACAAAGAACAAAAGTGATCGCTAGGACCAAAAAATGGTGTGTTTCCTATATAAAAACAACTTGTCCGCGAGGGGAAAAGGAAAACAAATGCTTTTTCAAAATTAGAATTATAGCCTAGTGGACGCTAGGGTAGACAAATTTTCCTATGGTAGAGTTTTTTCATAGAAAATAAATCATATTGAAAAGATGCACACAATAACAAATAAATCTAGAATTTATATAATGGATATATAAATATACGTGTAGAATCTTGTACGTAACTCAAAACAGAATTGGGGTTTCGTAAATAGGTTGTCGAAACAACTAATTATATCCTGGAAGCCTCAAAGCTATTTTAATTTTTGGCATAGATTAGCAGGCTCAAACAAAATAATATATTAGTAATAAAATGCCCATTGATTAAAGTATATTTAATAATATTATTGCATATATAATGTGTTTAACTTCCAATGTACATACCATAAAAATATTAAGAGATTACATTTGGTTAATTCTACATGGAAACACGTATATAATTGGAAATAATTATCATACAATTGAATTCTTAATATAGTTTTATAGTTTTGAATTAATTTTTTAACCTCATATATTTTCCTAAAATATCTAAGCGACAACCATGTAAAAAATGTAATATGCATTAATTAACAAGGTTTCTTTGCATCATCTTGATGAACAACATTAAACTATTTTTGGTTATCCTGACCAAAATAAAATTAAAAATAAGGTGACTATGCCAGAAGCTATCATTATCCGAAAAAAAAAATCACAGGAATGAGAACGAAAAAATTCAAAATGAAAATAGCCAAAGAGAGACATAGAATGGCAAAAATGGGAAAGCCTTAAAAAGAGATAAATACCAGAGCAGAAAAGTGATTAAATTTTTTTTCATTAATGTAAAAAAAATGATTTTTATGGATGAACAAGATAGTTTGGCATGAAGATAAAAATCAATTGGAAATAAAGGCTTGACTACAGAACACGATTCAATAGGACAAAGCAAGGCTTGTGTGGATCATGATTGGAATGTCATGTAAAACATAGGAACCAGTTGACTATAGAGAAACTAATAGTTCCCGAAATAAAAAAAGGTACACCTTTACTATAAACACCTAGTTTAGTAATATCTGGGATTATTTCATGCTTTATGCTATCTATGAAACCTCCATCTGCTATCTCATTCAAAAAATCATCATGATTCATTTCAAAACATATATTTCTATCATCCTTTGTGTGCATCCTATCTATGCTTCTTTTGTGTGCCTTTATATGTCAACAAGATTATAATCGCATGCAAAAAAGAATCAAGATTCGAACACTCAGCCCTACAATCTATGGTCTGTGCATATTTTTTATTTTGAAGACATGCTTTTTTTATTGACTGAAAAAATCAGAAACCCTATTCAATATTTATCTAAGGTATTTAAGAATTTTTTATCACATTCCACGAAATAAATTTCAAAAATAGAAAAAGAGTGGGATATGAAAATTTGAAAATTTTAATTTCCCCCTCTAAAAGAAAAAGGGTGGGCTATTGAAATTTCAAATATCTAAAAATGCAGGGGAATTAAAATTTCCATATTTTTATTATTCCATGGTTTAAAAATTAAAAAATAAACATTTTTCATTTTCTATAGCCTATAATAATATAAACATAATAACAAATATATTATACAACATATAATTTAACCAAACATAGAAAATAATAATAATAAGAAAATAGAAGAAATAAATCCTAAACATAGTTTCGAAGTTTATTAGAATAATATACATACATTTACATTCCATTCTTTATCAAAATCAATTTCTACATTGTTAGATATAGTGTGTGCTAATTTAAATTAATTATCCAATTAAAATGTGCCATGTGGCAAGTTCGAACAAGCTATTTGGGATATATAATAAGGCTAGCAATCCAAGAATGTACAATTAGTGTTACTGTATGGCTATTTTCAAAATTAGAAACATTTGAGCTTGGGCTCTGATACGCCATTTCTATCAATAAGTTAAGGAGCATAGCGTGCGCTAAACATTTTCTTTGTTAAGAAACAATGTGAAATATGTCTTGAAAACCATGTATCTAATGACAACTACATACTAGGCCTAGTGATCCACAACTTTACATATAGTGTTTAAAATGAGAAGAGGTAAAGGTATGAGCCTAGCAGCTGTTAAGCTAAATCGTGATTTATTATTTTATATCTACTTTCAAAATAAGAAACTTTGGAGCCTAGGGCCTGATATGTCATTTATATCAATAAATAAATGAGCTTAGTGGGTGCTAAGCATTTTATTTGATAGGAAATGATGTGAAGTATGAGTTGAAAACCATGTATCTCTTTGGAACTACATACCAAGGCTAGGGATCCAAAACTATAAAGATAGTGTTTAAAATGAGAAGAGGTAAAGGTAGGAGCCTAGCAGCCGCTAAGCTATAACATGATTTGTTGTTATTTTATGGCTATTTTAAAAATAAAAAAAAATTGAGACTAGGGTATGATATTTTGTTTCTGTCAATAAGTAAAGGATCTTAGTAGTTGCTAAGTATTTTCTTTAATTGTAAACGATATAAACTATGAGTTGAAAACTATGTATCTTATGGGAACTACATATTAAGGATAGCGATCCAAAACTACAAAGATAGTGTTTATATTAATAAGAGGTAAAGGTAGGAGCATAGCGACCACTAAGCTATACCATTAAATTCAATTTGTTATGACATTCCATTCAATACGTACAAAATCTTAGCAGTCACTAAGCATTTTCTCTCGTACGAAAAGATGTGAATTATACGTTACAAACAATAAGTCTTGTGAGTACTACATAATAGATGAAAAAACAATATCGACACAAAGTTATATATGTATGGTATTTATAATGATTGTTAGTAATTGTGTGAGCCTAGCAACCACTAAAATAGAGAATTATCTTTTATTTTATTGTTGTTTTCAAATTATTAAATTGTTGAACCTAGTGTCCATTATGCCCTTTTGACAAGGAAAAAATACTTAGTGTTCGCTAAGAATTTTCTCCCATAAGATCCAATGTGAATTATGTGTTTCAAAAAATATACCTTATGGGAATTACGTAAGTCTTGATCCCTCTATATGGTATGCAGTGCAACTATTGTCTCTGCTAGGTACTTTCCAACCAACATGATATAATTATAATCAATGAAAAACACTAGCGATTCAAATTTTTACATATAGTGTTTACGATAACTGTAATGGTAGGAACCTCGTGGTCACTTAGCTAGGTCACGATTTATTATTTTAATACAATTTCCAATAATATAAAATGTTGAAACTACCATCCACTTTGTTGTTACTTTCAATAAGTAATGAAACTAAGCGTTAGGTAAACACTTTTTCCAATATGAAACATTATGAATTATATGTTACAAACAATATATTTTATGCAAAATACTTATGGTTTGATCACTATTGAGGATTTTTAGTGTATCATTTCCACCATGGATATGAGCCAAAAGTGTATAGATAGTAAATGTTTGTAGCCTTAGAAGACTGACACTATTAATAAGTTAACATAAGTTTGAAATTTTTGGAATAAATTTCTTCAATTAGCATTGTAAATCTAACTTATAATTAGATTAAGAGAGAGTATACCCTTGTTTTAGTGGTACTCAAAAAACATTTTTAATAATCATATATTTTCTCAAATAGGTTTAATCCACCATGACCTTATAGAGGGCACTGTTTCCACGAAAACAACTATTTTGAAGAGGGTCATGCTTACGTTTAGAAAAAGTGTAATCTTTCCCATTTTTTTTGATAGCTTGTATAATTTACCACCAAGCTCTATGCTTAAAATATCATACTTAGAGTAGTTATAGACATTTATACATAATGAGTAAAGTATGTCTAATATGCATATATTTCACATTGTCTTATATAACAAAAAATCATGAGCTATCACTAACTCCGTTAATGTGATTTTTTTCTCAAATACTCTCCTCAAGATACCAAAAAATAAATCTTCCAACCTCTATCCTTTAAATATGTTCATTAGTCTTATTACAAGCATATAATCCTCACTACTACATTATGGCTAATATACACATAAATCACATAGTCTTGTAAAATAAAAAAATCCCAAGATATGGTAAACTCTCTTCAAAATACCAAGTATTACATCTTAATGTCCTCTACAGTTTATCATTAAAAATTTATAAATGGCTTAAACAAATTTAGGTTGTTTTTTATATGTTGACTAGAAGTCCATCTGCCACTAAAGTGTGTATTTTTTAACGATCCTATCATGCCATCTATATAATGTTATAGCTTTTCCAGCTCATATGTAATACTTTCAAAAGGAGAAAATGGTTTTGTATCTTTCAATGCATCATAATTCTAATTCAAACTTTTAGAAAAAATCGGTTATTATTGATTTGATCCACAAAATATGAATTATTGTAACCATTTAAATGATACATAAGATGTCCTATCAAAGTCTAGCAATCACTAACCATTAAGTTAATTAATTTGTTATGATACATAGTAAAGAACTTTAGAGGTTGGTGTCTGTTAGGGTAGTCTTTAAATTCCTTAACAAACAATGCGAGAAAAACACTTTAAAGTTCAGAAATGATCTAATTATTAATTTATTTTACTCTAAATATATGTAAAATGTCTTCCATTTTTCGCGCTCCATTCACAACAATTCCATTCATCACAGGCAATATTTGTTGGAAGAAAAGAGACGAGGAATGGTTAAAGGAAATTAATTTCCCTGAAAAACTGCAATGTTGACATGTGGTTGTTTTTTGTTATAGATGAAAATCATGAGGAAGTTTATATTTTTCTATCATCAGAAGTTATTGATTTTGGGACACTGCATGTCTAGGTGGAATGATTTGACTTTGAAAATAATAGGTGTATTATTTTGGATATGGATTTGGATGTTTCTTTGTTCAGGAAATGGGAAATACATGCCTCCATAAACATTGGACCATATTATGGTTGGAATTTGGGGATTCTAACTGATTCTGACAAAACTGGTTGATCAAATGTAGAAGAAATTCAAAATGGTATATTTACAGTATTCAAAACATTGTATAGAAATGAGAAAACATATTCTATTTGTCATTTCTTGCATCGAAAAAGTTTTCTTTCACCTCCAAAACATGCCAAGTTGTTTACTATGTTGAGGCAAACATATTTGACTAAATTAGAGATAGACCCATCTAAATCAAAATTACATGGGTTGAAAAGGAATACTAAATCAACTGGGTCTTTTGAGGCTAGTGTAATAGAAGAGGCATTTCATTTTTACTGTCAGAGAATAAAAGGAGACAACAAAATGAGAGAAAAATTTCTACATTATTTGATAAATAAGCATCCAGATAATATTATATTGACATCCTGTAGTGAATCCAATGTAATCAAAAAATTTAAATTGCATGAATCACACTACCACTAGTTTCTTGTACTGTTGGGTGAAGAGAGCAATGGAAAAATAAAATTGGATTCCCATATTATGGAAAATATGGCAAAATGGAAAAAAAGATCATGAGTGGAATCATTTCTTCCCATCGTGGCTTAGACAATATTAGAAAACTATGTGATGTCATTGGAAGGAAATCTACCAACAAGGATGAAAGCCACAAATAATTTTTATTATAAATGTGCATATCCATTCCAGCTTCCATCAACTTTATCACCTATTCCTTCGACTAATCCTTTCAATGTTGAATGTGTGATCACTCATTTTTACAATTTGGTCAATGATATTTGTTCGGATTTCATAATGGAGATTCTAGGAGTTATTAGAACCCATGTGTTGGATTGTATTATTATTTTTCTAATACCAATTAGTTATTCAAAAATGTTAAGCGACGCAATATAAAGATACATGGAAAAGGTTAAAGACATTGGAGTATCAATTCTGGATGGATGCTACAGAATTTATGATAGAAACGAGATATTCAAAATTTTGTGCCTTATGTACACAATATCTTGTGTGCACAATCAAGATAATAATGATTATTGTAGAGAAGAGGTCACTATGGATTGGACGGAAAAACTACCACAAATCTTCCCCTTCACTTCTCAGCAAACCTTGCTAATTGATGTCGAAACATAAATCCTTGATCTTATGTGAAGTTTATTTCGTAAGGACTGATCATAAGGAAGTTGAGTTGTTCTTGTTTTCGACACTGTTGGGAGGAAAGTTCTCTGAGTTAACATCACTGAGTCTGACAGAGGTATTGTCACACTGATGTGTAATGAAAGGATTCGAGGAACTATCTGCTAACTCTCTTGTTGAGACACATAGTCAAGCCATGTTTTTGAAAAATTATGATTCTTATATGAAGAAAGGTTCATCTCCAAAAAACTACTTCAAAAAGTGATTTTGTTGAATGGATTTTTAACTAAATATGTTACTTATACAATTATTGTTTATGCAGACAACCACAAAGCTATAAAAGCTGATGTACAACCATTTCACCGTGAGGCTACACAACCAATTCAACTTGGTGATTTACTTGCAATCATTTTATAAATTTGTTTAATGAGCTCTATCTTCAATTGGCATAGTGTTCAATTTTTTTTGGCAAAGTTATGTTTTCAACACTTCAAATGATAGACATGGATGACGTGGGAACATCGGTTACACATATGCCATCAGATCTAAGTATGTTAATTGTGTGAATTTACAAACAAAACCGCTAATAAGACCCAAAAATTTATAAGACAATACATGATTATGTAGACAACCAATAAGGCCCACAAATTTATAGGAAATGATATGATATGCATGTTTATTTTACAACAAAATTATTTTTAAGGCCCAAAAATTTATAGGAAATGATAACTAATGGACATTAGTTTATATGTTTGGCTTAGGGTTGAAGGAAAAGTTTAAGGAAATCCATTTGTAAGCTATGATAACAATTTAAAATGAAGTATATAGAGTTTAGTGGACTCTATACATCCACGTTCAATAAAGAAATGGTTTGAATAAAAAACCTTACATTCATCAATATCTCGTTGCTTTACAACGACATAATGTCTACAATGTTTCACTAATTCACTACTACATACTGACTACTTACATTGAATTAACATTGTTTTGGCTTCAACATTATTATAAACAGAACTACATATGACTTGATCCAGCTCATACATATGTAAACCAACACTTAGCTAGCCTCATTAAAGGTTTTCTAGTTAAGTATAGTTTGGCCAATGATGGCATAACCTAATGGTCCCAAATCCTCATCAATAATTGAGGATTGTTATCTTCCAAAAGGTGGTTTAACCAATATAAGTGTAGCCTAACGGATGCAAAATTTGAATTATAAGACAGAGAATAATTGATATTGTACTTACCATATCACCATAAAAACCACTATGTTTATCCATTTAAGTTTTCCACAACATGAAATCGATTATGAAATGATTAATGTTTATTTCAAACACATTATGCTCACATTTTAAATAGGAAGAAATAGATTATGAATTGATGATTGTGTACTTGAAATAATTCTTGCATCAATAGATCCAACAACGTGTAAAGGTGGTGTAATCCAAGCCAACATTTTTTTCAGCAACTGTTAGTCGTAAGCTAAAATGTTTTTTATTTCAATTGGATGTAATTGATAGGCAACCGATGAAAATAAAATTTGTTTAATTCCGTGTAGGTAGTGATAAGAGTTATTTACTTATTTTGGTATGGGATAAAAAAAACATACAATAGGAAGATGAAATTCAAGTTCGGTATGAAATTTGTCAACCTACGAGGTGGCCTATCATAATTTATAAAATTATTATCACCATATTGTGAACTTGGATTTTGGTCCAACAATCTCATTTCAGATGATGTTAAAAAGATATCAACGGGCTTTAATCAAAAATATTGGCCCTACTGATCTGGAGGAGTTTTGACTATTTAGATCTTCCCTAAACTTACCTAAACCTAGACCATGCTTAAGGTATTCTTGAGACCTTTTCGATGGTATGCTAAACTTCAGAATCGGAGTTCGTGTGCAAAGTCTATTGCCGGTCAAAGTTAAGGTCGTAAGCGGGTCAACCCTGGTCAACAGGGCAACAAGTGGACCAATGACAAGGTGAAATGTGCCAATTGGAAAAAAGGAATAATTTATGGTATTTTAATGTTTCAAAATTATTTCCATGGTATAGAGCTCATTGCAATCTTTCTGACTCATTTTGAACGAAGCAAATCTGAGTTCATATGCAAAAGATATGCATAGTCAAAGTTGTGGTCAAATGATGACGTGACACACTTTGACATGGAAAAATGTCATATTATAGGCGTGACACTTGGCAGGTTTGTAGTTCATTTGAATATAAAATAATAATAATAATAATTTATTTAATCCATTCCACGTGAATAAGTCTAAATCCCATGGGATAAGGAGGATTTTATGGCCAAAAAGCTATTTAAAGGCTTATCCTATCCCTTTCCCACCAAATGTGGGGTCAATGGCTAAATTGGGCACCTAAACCTATGAAAGGGGGATTTTAACCCTTGACTTGTGCCAAAAACCTTATCAACCTTACCGACCTGCCACTTTTTAGAAAGTGATAGAATTTGAGATCACCTCTATTTAAAGGGACCTTTTGGTAGGTTTGAGGATTGACAACGAAGGACCAATTTACAGAGATCACCATTTTCGAGGCACTTACAATCCAAAATTTGTAATGGTGTGAAATTTTTTTTTTAATAATTCTGAGAAATTTATAGAAATGTAATTTTTTTTACAGGAAGTGTTGTAGACTTTCCTGTGTAGGTGTTTTTCCATTGCAGTTTCACAGATTAGGCTGATATTTGTATTTTCCAACCACTTCTGGTCTGAATCAGGCCATGGAGTAAAAAGGAATTTTTTTCATAATTTCCTTTAGTTTCCATAAATTTAAACCTATTTTATGTAGGTATTTTATATTTCAAGTTGTAGATGTTTTTCAAATGTAATTTCATAGGAAACTATCAGTGAAAATACTGTAGGGGCCACAGATGGACTTGGGAACGTTTCTGGTAAATTGAAGAGTTCCAAGAGGTATAAATTAGCTCATTTGAAGGTATAAAGTTCTATTAATTTATTATTGAAGGGATATTGTACTTCATTGGATGTTTAATAGATCAATTCACTTTCTGTGAATTTGAAGACGTAGCCTTCGAGTGAACTCCGTTATCAAGTTCTTGTGTTGTGGATTTGATTTCAGTTTTTAGAAGATTTTGGTCAGATAAAAGAATTAAAATTAGTTTATTTGATTAATTATTAAATCAAGTCAGAAACTGGATTAATTGGATTGAAGTTGTTTCAGTATCCATAACCCACAATTAGATAATGAATGCACTTGCAAATTTTTGAATCCAGAATTCAGATTGAGTGCATATTTTAATTCAACTTGTGATTATTTTTAATGGCTTTTAAATAGATTTAGTATATTCACTTAAGTTGGAAAAATCAGATTAATTGATCAAATTCGAAGATTTTTTTTAAGATGGGTTTTCAAGACACCCAAAATTGAGTAAATTGAACTCATGATCAATGTTGAGTCTGATAAGTAATCATATGAGAATTTTCTAAGTACTAGAAAAAATTGAGTACCATTTTCAGATCACCTACTGAATCCAAGACTCACTTGGGGAAAGGAACATTACAATATAATTTAGGGAATAACAATAAGATGCCTAGAAAAGGTTTGGAGTAGAAATGATTTTTCATATAGTTTGAAAAACACTATGTATTGCATTAGGTGCAAAGGGAAACCCTATTGAAAATTATATGTTGGGTATGAAAATAAGACGCAAAGATTGTACAAAATATAAATGGTTAATGGCCAATTTGTATAAAAAAATATCACAAATAGTGTCTCTGGAATTGAATTTGGTAGAGGGCATCAAATACTTGGAGCAAGAAAATTCTAAATAACTATTTATCTTTTTAGAATGTTGTTATGATGGTACTGCTTAACATTATCAATAATATATACATACATATGTTATTATGAAAGTACTATGTAACTCTACTATATTATGATGAGATTGTCAAAATATAAGCTGGGTGGATTTATATTTTCATCAATTATAAGCTAATAGTATGATTGAATAACTTTTGTGGTGAATTATCAGAAAAAAATTCCCTTGAAAAATTATAAAATAGTCTTTTTTACACTGTTCATAAAATAAATATAAAATTATATTACATATACTTAATTGTTTTTAATACTTTTTAATATAATTAATATATAAATAAATCTCTAGAAAAATTGACCATCACATTTATAATATGCAATTCATATGTGACTATTATTTCAAAGATTTGCAACTATTTTAAGGATAAAAATATTAAAGAAACATCTAAACAGGTGTCAAATTTAACACCACATTGTATCCTTTGTTACAACCATTGATAGACAACATAAGATGTTCAATATCCCGTATAAAACAAAAACACGTTTTATACATAACATGTCATAAATAATGCCTAGCATCAGCTAGAATGTATTAAAAAAAATGTTTTGTATATAACAAAGCATAAATAATTCTTAGCGGCCGCTAGCTTGTTTAAAACATAAAAATTTTATTTGTATAACAAAGCATAAGTAGTGGTTGGAAACTACTAGCCCTTTTAAAAAGGAAACATGTTATGTACATAAAAAAATCATAAATAATGTCTAGCGGCTGCTAGCTCGTAAAAACATATACATATTCTGAAAGAGTTGGCAAGAATCGTATAAAAAACTATGCACCACGATGAAGTTGCACTCCAAAGGAAACGTAATAGCTATAGCACAATCACAAGGAGGAATCGATCAATCAATGGAATAACTTTCATAACAGAACAAAGCTTGCACATAGAGAAAGATAGCGGAGTGTCTTGGCATACTCATAAATGTCAAATGAAGGGATACATATAGGGTGTTGAGTAACCCTAGTGCATGACACACAAGAAAACCCTAAACCTAACCCATGTGAGATGACCCTCCATATGTGAGTGGAGGACATATATGATCCCACACACTAACACCCCCCTTCATCGAAGTTGGGGTAGCAGCTATGATGAGTCAGACAAAATAAGAAGACACTCCTAAACAATTAAGAAAGATGTGTCAATGGGGTCCGACAACTAAAGGCCTGATAAGGTGCCCATATACAAACAACATTTTCCTAGAAGAAGATGTAGAAGAAGAAGAAGAAGAGAAGGACTATATATCCCAAAGAAGATGAGAAGTTGCATAAGACCTCACCCCAAGAAGAGACAACAAGTGAAGAAACTTCACCTCAGTGAAGGGCTTGGTGAATATATCTGTAATCTGATCACCTGTCTGAATGTACTGAATGTCGATCATACCATTATGAATAAAATCTCATATGAAGTGCATATGGATCTCAATGCGCTTCATCCACTGATGTTGAACTGGATTTCTACAAATTGAGATAGTGCTTGAGTTGTCACAATAGATAATGGTAGGCCGCTGAAATTGGATGCCAAACTTTGTCAGAATACCTTGTATCCAAATAGCCTTTGTGGCAGTGTTAAATTGTCCTCTGTATTCTACCTCTATAGAAGATATCGTAATTACATTCTGCTTCTTACTAAATAAACTTATAAGACCTGAACCAAGAGAGAAAATATAGCTAGAGGTAGATTTCTGATGATCTAAGTCACTAGCCCAATCAGAATATATGAACCCAATCAATTCAATATCCACCCCTCCAAAATAATAAATGCCATCAGTATAGGTGCCACGAACATAATGAAGGATCCACTTAGCTACTTTCCAATGCAGATCATGTGGTTCCTGTATGAATCTCGACATGATCCCAACAACATAGGATAAATTCGGTCAAGTGTGAGTCAAGTAAATCATGCTCCCCACCAACTGTCGATAAAGGGTACCATCAACCAAGGGAGTAGAGAAATCAGAAACCAAACTAACCCCGAAAAGAAAAGGAGTAGGAGAAGACTTGTAATCGGATATCTAAAAATGAGAAAACAAGTCAAGAGCATACTTAGGTTGTGAAATAAAAATTCCCAAGTTAGATTGTGAAATCTGGATCCCAAGAAAGTAATGAAGCAAACCTAAGTTAGTCATGGAAAATTTGTTGGCCAAGGTGATCTTCACAGAATCAATGATAGAGGAAGAGCTTCCTGTGATCAACAAGTCATCAACATAGAGAACAAGAATGAGTATGGAAACATCTTGCCATAGAATATAAACATTTGGATCAAAGTGACACCTAGTAAACCCTGATGTAAGTAAAAAGGAGTCTATCTTGGCATACCAAGCCCAAGGGGCTTGTTTAAGGCCATAAAGAGACTTCTTTAACTTACAAACAAGGGAGGGATCATGGACATAACCTAGAGGTTGTTCCATGTAGATATTTTCCTCTAGGTCACCATGAAGGAAGGCACTCTTAATGTCCATTTGATGGAATTTCCATCTGTTTACTGCAGCAATGGCTAGAGTCAGTCGAATAGAAGTCATCTTTGCAACTGGAGCAAAGGTTTCAGTATAATCAACCCCAGCTATCTGGGAGAAACCCTTAGCTACTAATCGTGCTTTAAAATTTTTGACATCTCCATCTACTCCATACTTTTTTTGGAACACCCACTTATACTGAATGATTTTTCTTCCTTTCAGTAGAGGGGTGAGATCCCAAGTATCGTTCTTCATGAGAGAGGAATACTCCTCATCCATGGCAAAATCCCACCCAGGAATACCAGAAGCCTCTTGGAAAGACTTTGGATCAGAGGTAGAGGTGAAGAAAGAGTGGGGTCCAATGAAATATGAGTGAGTACGTCTCATATCTGAAGTATCTCCAACTAAATATCAAGCACTTTGTAAATTTTTCCTAGCCCAAAGAGGACTAGGAGGATCTAGCTTTGAGTTAGAAGATTCATCACTCAAGTGAGAAGGTACATAGTCCTTGTCATCACTACTGTCAGAATCAAAATACTCAAGGCTTTGATGGCCAGGAGGATCAGGAAGAGGAGCACACTCAAAAACATCATCATCTAATGAGTCAGAATCTGAATCAGCAAGTTGAAGAACATCAATAGGTAGAGAAGTAGAAGTTGAAGAAGACTTATCGAGCTTGACACTTCTCTCAATATAAACCTCATGAGAATTAGGATTCAATAATCGATATCCCTTCACACCATCATGATACCCTACAAAGATACAAGGTTTAGATTGTGGTTATAATTCCTTGTGTTTCTTCTTGGGAATGTGAGCCATAGCCTTGGATTTGAAGACACGAAAGTGCTCAACATCAGGATTGTTTCCAAACAAGGATTCAAAGGGTGTCATCCCTCTTACTACCTTATGTGGAATATGGTTCTGAATGTAATTAGCACAATTCACTGCTTCATCCCAATACTACAGAGGAAGAGACTTCAAATGAATCATACAAGTGGCCATCTCCTTAAGAGTATGGTTCTTTCTTTCTTCTACTCCATTCCAGGAAGGGATATAAGCAACTGTATGCTGCAAGGAGATCCCTTCAGAAGTATAGAAATCCATGAACCTATTTTTTACATATTCACCTCCAATGTTGGTTCAAAGAACCTTAATAGACCATTTCGCATGTTTCTCACCAAGAGCCTTAAATTCCTAAAAAATTTCAAAGACTTCAGACTTAAGATTAAGAAAATATACCCAAGTATATCATGAATAGTCATCAATGAAGGGCTACACATAAAGAGCTCTATTAAATAAAGGAGATGGAAATGGACCATAAATACTGCTGTGAACAAGATCCAAAGGATGAGTAGCTCTCCAGGCTTTTCCTTTATCAAAGTTCATTTTAGGATGCTTTCCAAGGGCACAACCCTCACAAATACCCTTATAAAACTTGACGCGAGGTAACCCGTTGAACATTTCATTTTGGCTCAATTGTTCAAGGTATCGATAATTTAGAAGTCCAAAATGCTCGTGCCATAGCTTACTAACGTCATTTGCATGAGTGAGCAAGGTAGTGGGCATAGAATCAGAAGTACAGTGGGAAAATTTATACAACCATGAATGGTGATCTACCTTTCCCTTAGCCACTATAGTGTCATCATTAAACACAAGAATAATAACCGAGTTAGGACCAAATTTCACTTGCATTCCTCCACCAAGGTGAGTAATTTGGTAAACTGATAGGAGATTGGTAGAGAGATTAGGAACACTCAACACTTGGTTGAATGTTCCCCCATCCATCTCTACCGATCCACTACCAGAAACTGACACTGTCATGTCATTAACCATTGTGATTTGGGACATACCAGAAGGATCGATGTTAGAGAACTCAACATGCAAAGAATCCATGTGGTGCGAGGCACCAGAATCTATAATCCACTTCGATGAAGGAGTAACTTTGGCTACAAGGGCCTTTCCTTTCTTCTTATCATATTTAGAACCTTCTGCAGTAGAATACTCGGCCTTCAGAGAATTTTGTTTGATAGACTCAAGAACACCTATTTGATTTTTCTCAAGTAAATGAGTAAGGTGATAAATTTGTTTTCTCATACATGTATGCTCTATATGACTAGGCTTCTTGTAATAGGAACACAAATACTTGTATTTTCTTGCTCTAGGCTCAGAAGTCAAAGTGTTCGTGTTAATTTTAGTTTTGGTCTTGGTTTCCTTCTTAGGTTGATCCTTTTTTATTTCTTCTTTTCAGTCTTATTTTCCTTATTAGTACTTACTACAAGGGCATATGACTTGGACTTGAGAGATCCCATTTTAATGAGTTTGTCTTGTTCTCGAATGAGTTGGGAAAAAAATAGTCAAAGGAGGGCATATTCGAATCCTTGCCGAAGGCAGCTTTTGTAGCGTAAAAATTTGTCACAAATACAAAGTATTCAGGACCTAACTTAGAGAGAATTGACAAGATCAGTTGAGAATATTTCTTCTCTAATTAACATTCTTTTAACAACAATCTAGTGTGGACAAACTTAGAGAAGAATGCTTGTAGGTTTTCAAAATCACTAGGATTTAACCCTAGTAGTTCATTTTCCAACTCATGCGCTCTCATGTCATCTTGTTTTCCAAACATTCCATCTAACATTTTCCACATAGAATTAGGTGTTTCAGAAGACTAAATGTGGAAGAGCAAGTCAGGAGAAACAAACATGACAAGAAGACCTAGAGCTTCATCACTACGGTTTAACCACTTAGATTTTTTAGGGTCGTCGCCTAGTTCAATCTTAGTTCCCAAGGTGATGTGGAATAACCCTTTACCCCTTAGCTTCATAATTATTTTCGATCTCCATTTGAATAAGTTCAACAACATAAGAAAAGGAATTGAAAGTGCATCCATAGTGAAGAGAGATAAAGAATGCATAAAAGAAACACACGAATCAAAACCACCTAGGACAATATAATAACCCCATGCTTTTGGCACTTTATAGTTTAGTGCATTGAATACAATTGAGTTCGAGCGTGCGTCTTGAAACACTTGGTAGCTCACCTTGCAATCAACGTAATAACGTGCAAGAGAGGAGACCACAATCGTGTTTCGTGGAGCGCAGAAAAGTGACACCGTACACAAGCACAATTGTAAAAAACTAGGAAGGAGGCAAAATCAAATCCTAGTTGTGAGAAAAAAACACCTCACGTCGCAAAGGATACCCCCTTATTGTAAACTGTGGTGGATGTGCTCATGAGTCACAAGCAATAATAAGGGTAAAATACAATATTTTGAACGAACTCAAGATGAGTCGGAAGGATCTTCAGAATGCCAAAAAATCATGTGGAAGACAAAAAAGGAGCTCAGAGTGTTACTGCACACTTGAGTGCACAATTAGTAACAAAAATCAACAATAATGATTTAAAATTACCATTTTGAAACATCCTATTTAGCTAATTTTAAACCAATTAGGACTATAAAGAAAACGATAAAAAAAACGTTAATTAAAAAATGATTTTAAATTATTTACTAATAAAAAAGGAAAGTTGGAGTTTGAAATTAATAAAACTAGATTTAATATAATTAAAGATAATTAATTTCAAATAATAAAAACTAATTAAGATTTAATTAAATCCTAATTAAGTATTTTAAATACTTTCCTTTTTAAAGAAAGTCAAATTTAAAACTAAGTAAGATCTATTAAGATCTAACAAGTTTAAATTAATTTCTATTAAGAGTTTTGTTTTTTTATTTTTTATAAATCTTACCGTTTAAAATGATGTAAAAAGATTTTTCTTAATAGAGAGATATTTTAAAAAAAACTTACGATTGTTATAAAAATTAAAACATACCATAAATAAACTTACCAAAAAAAATGTGAGTTCGCTGGTGTGAGTGCAGGTGTTTTAGAGGGAGGATCCGTGGTGACTAGGTGTTGGATACTACCATTGGGAGGGGAGGAGCTGCAGGTGTTAGAGACCCACTGCCCCATCAAAGAAAAGAACAACCTCAAATACCAACAACTCAGGGAGGAGCTCACAACATCAAACAACAACAAATAACAACACATGACCAGCAAACTAGATGAGACCACAACCACGTAGGTGGAAAACTTCACAGCCACATCAAATAAAATGTGAGCTAGAGAACACAAGCTCGGTGGAGATATTGGTTGAGAGGTGTTGGGAGCTTAGAGAGATAATAAATGAGCCAGGCCATAGTGAAAAACACGACTCAACCAGAGTGTAAAAAACGCACCCACACAACTCGCCCAAAAAAAAATGACTCTCAAACACCAAATTAATTCGCAAAGAAGAGCTCGAAGGAGACTCGGGTGAGTTGAAAACAGGTTATGCATGAACCAGGAGAGCTCAAAGAGGATCTTGGGAAGGTTGCAAGAGCTCAGTGGAGAGTAGTGCACCAAAAATGCCAAACTTCAACCAAAAATTTGAACCTGAATCTCTGCAAAACCAACATGCAAACACATAAGAGAGATCTAACAAAATTTCCAATTTTTTAAATTTAAAAAAAAAAAAACCAAAATAAAGAACCCTATTTTTTTGTCTGATCTGCTAAATTTAGCTACAGCTAACTAAATGTAGCTGCAAAACCTCTGAAAACTTGAGGAGATTAGCACATGCACAAAGAACACAGAAAAAATGAAAACTTTCCAAGAGCAACTTGTTAAGAACATTAGCAATAAATTTCTAGAAATATAATGATCAAAAAACTTGCACGAGGAGTAAAAAAATGAAACCAAGAGTAATTGTAACTCCGATGACGAATACACATTTACCCAATCTTAGCTTTGATACCATAAAAGAGTTGGTGAGAATCGTATCGAAAACTGTGCACCATAATGAAGTTGCACTCCAAAGGAAATGTAATAGCTCCAGCGTAATCACAAGGAGGAATCGATCAACCAGTGGAAGAAATTTCATAATAGAACAAAGCTTGCACATAGAGAAAGATAACAGAATGTCTTGGCATACTCATAAATGTCAAATGAAGGGATACATATAGGGTGCTGAGTAACCCTAGTGCATGACACACAAGCAAACCCTAAACCTAACCCATGTGAGATGACCCTCCATATGTGAGTGGAGGACATATAATATCCCACATACCAACATTTTCAGTTTAGTCCAAAGCATAAACAATGCCAAGCGGATGCTAACCCATATAATGGATTCTAATATTTGAAGTTTTGGATTCCAATATATGTGATTTTGTAATCCAATATATGCGATATTGGAATCCAATATGGGTGATTTTGAAGTCCAGATAATTCCAATATTTAACATTTTGGAATCCAAACCAAGTAGTTTTGGATTCCAATATTGGCTATTTTTTTTGCTGCTAGGACTGGAATAAGTCCCAATTTAGTGAAATAAGTGTTAAACTATTCTCTATAATTATAACATTAGAACTTCTTGAGCACATTTGGTATCTACATATTGTGTGCAGGCCTAGATTTGGGAACACAGGTGGGAATCCCTCTTAGTCCATCATACAATTTGATAGTAATCAAATTATACCTTAAACTTATGAAAAACCTATTGCTATAATTCATGTTTTTAATTTGTCAACGGACCCATTTGTTGCATATTTAATTCGGTACACACACTTGTACCTCACTATTTTTCTTCCTTTTTGCAACTAAAACAAAATCCCAAGTGTTATTTTTACAAAGAATGAAGTTCTTCTGACATATCTTATCTCCATTCAATATACTTATAAGCTTGATGATAAGTCTTAAAGTCATGTGTTGCTATCAAATGAGAAACACCATACTGATGTTGGGATCGCATCCTACTTAGATCTCCTACTAAGAGACCTCATTATGTACTATGTAAACCCATTTTGGTTGAGGTTGTTTGAGTTGTGAATGTGCATTCAAAATATCCTCTTTCATTAGCAATGGAGGTACTACAACTTATCATTTAAATTGTAGTAACTCACAAAATGAGATTACTTAATTTTTTCATGTTCATCATAAAAAAAATAGAATTGATGTCCAACTTGAAAAAAGGAAATGGAACAATACTGGGTGATAGCCCATAATATTAAGACTATTCAACAAACATTACATTACACCAAAAATAATCTTAGTGGTTTATGGAACTAAAAGATTATATGCCTTCACATCTTCATAGTTCCTTAAAAAGATACAATGGGTTCCCTTCCTTTCCATTACTTTTTCTTGTCATCTAGGATATGTTCCCATGCGTTACATCAAAAACCTTGAAATCTGAAACATAGGGATTAAAACCAAACCAAATTTATTCTAGTGTCATATCGAGCATTGTTAAATGGGGAGTTCGATTTTTAATGTAGTTTACAGACATAATATTTTTTTTCCAAAAACTTAGAAGTAAAATATTTGGAATGTAGCATGCAATTAGCCATTTCCTTGAGTTTGTAATTTGTCACTCACCTACACCATTCAATTGGCAAGCACAGAAAACTATGTGTTGAATTTCAATGTTTGGTTCTTAATAAAACATAATCATTTGGCTGTTGAAAAAGTATCCCTGATTTTCACTTATAAGATTCTTTGTTTTCCATTCAAATAGATTCTCTAAAAGGGCTCTAAATTATTTTAAGTGCTCAAATAATTTGCTTTTTATTGTTTAAAAAACTAAACCCAAGTTCTATAAGAGAAATCATCAATGAAGGTAAGAACATAGTTACAATTCTAATAAGAAACATGAGGCAATTAAATGAGGTCATTATGGACCCACAATAGTTTTTCATTGGATCTCAAATATTTTCCTTTTAGAAATGTATCCATATGTTATTATCTATGTGTGTAACTTGAACAAACTCCATATGTGAAGGAAACTGTTGGAAACCTAGGAACCATGTTGTGCTCAATTAGATTTTACAATGAGTGATAGTTAAGCTGACCAAAATTATCTTGCCAAATTTTATTTAATTCACTTGCATGGAAAAGAATGGATTTTGAAGGCTGAACATATATTTATCAAACTTTTACAATTTTAATTAATAACCCAAATTTCCAATAACTATAATAGAATAGTATTCTTTAGATTATATAATAACTTTTTTTTTGCAATAAAATCAAAAAGTTTTCCTTCACCTAAAGAGTGATGTGATAAATGGATAGTAACTATTCATACAAATATAGAACATGGAGAAATTGTTTGAAGGTTTTTGATGTGTGTATAAAGTGCAAAACAGATATGAAATACCTTTTAAATAAATCTAGTGATCATCCAATATTTCCTAGAATAATTATCTATTACACCAGTGTACTTGTATTTGTGATCAGTGTCAAAATATACACTAAATAATATCTAAGTGATATTTCAAATCTTTCTGGTCTTCCTTTGTGAGTACTTGCGATAAAATAAAAGAATAAAAAAATGCGAAAGGTGTTTTCCACTTGGACATATTCACCTCACCATTTCTTATTCAATTAATCAATAAATAAGGCTAATATAGCCATTACAAAAAGACTTGTATACATTTTCATGATGATTAAAATACTAATAATAAAAATTAAAACTCCTTAATGAACTAAATTTAACAAAATATGACTAAAAATGGATTAAGATAAGTATGATCCACTAATAATATATGGCCAATATGCAAGAAGCCATTATTAGTTTAAGTGACACATGCATAGTCTATTTTTAAACATTAGATAAATTAGGTATCTAAAAATTTCCTAAAATAGAAATAGACTAAAATAACACTAAATTCACTCATTCATACATACAAATGGATCCCGCATTTTTAAGATAAATGTATAATTTGATCTCAGTTAAGTACACATCTAGTGAAATAAACTCTAACTCGAACTTCCAATCTAAATATAGGATGTACCTAACACATATAATTTTACACTTAGTTAAAAATATCCTAAAAAACAAAACAAAAACTTATTCTTAATATCGACATCATACAAATAAAATGAATTTTCTATTACTAATGAGTTCATAACTAGTATTATGGGTCTGCACTTGAAAGGAAAAAAATTCTTCAAGAAAAATAGTGACAGAGTTACAGAAGGATCAAAATTTCTTGAGCCTGGGAAAAATCTGGTTCATGTCAAAACCATCTTTCTCAGAGAATCCCTGCCACATCCTTTTGATAGGGTTAGTTTTGTGTTGAGGAAGCATCTTACCTTGGAAGGGATATTTAAGGCAACCCCTTACTTCCACCTAGTTCTCCTTAATTATTTTCACATAACTTATTCAATTAGTTTTCCCTTTTTCATACTAGATTCCTTTGGAGAATTCAATTTATTTGGTTACCCAATGTAAGAGAGATCAACCTCTTCACCATACGGTTATCTTATTGATTTAAAAACATATAAACCTGGTTATCCTTAACTCTGCCCCCCATTCCTAGTTCTTATACCTTTTCCACCCCCACCCTATGATCTCTCTTCCTCCAAACGATATTTTCCCCCTACTTCTGACAGAACCCTCTGTAGTAAAAAATCCAAGACTACCCTCAACATGGACCCTCCCCATCTCTTTCTTCCCTGGGTGAAGGGGAGGCTGCCTTGAGTCTTCTTACCATGGGAATAAAGAACACATGACCCCTTAAATCCATTGCCATGAACTTGAGATCGAAGTGGAAATGCATAATGACATGAAAAATTGGCTTCGAAAGGAAAACACAGAGCTAAAAGACAAAATCAGAGGGTGAAAATTTTCTATTTAGAATGTAAAAAAGGATGATAATTTTCTTGAGGACCTCAATAAGAGGATTACTAACATTGAAAAAGAATAGGGTAACATCAGGAGCAAACAATGTGATATCATTTCTATCCTTAAAGGAAAAATTTATCTTAGTACTATCATTATACACCATCTGGAGAAGATCAAGGGAAAATAAAAATCCAAGAAGGATACTATCTTTAAAGACATCAAAAGTAGCTTGGAAAATATCAAGAAGACTTTTTTCATGGTCATGAAGTATATTATTATGGGTGTCTTCTCTTCATGATGATCTGGGTGGCTTCTTTTTGGGTTGATGTTGTAGTTTTGTTGTGGTTGAGCTATAGTTCTATTGTATCTTTTCTATGATCTTTTTTTGTTCTTGTTGTACTTGTTATGTGCCTCATTTATATAATCTGGCTTGGGACCTTTGTTTCCTAGGTAGGATCCCATTCGAAAAACTTGTTACTACTACTAATAATAAATCCTTGTGATTTTACTATCATAATTATGATACATTTTCTTATGGATGTGGATTGAAAAAACACTTGTACTTACTTAAAGTTGATGTAGATGGATGACTAGTATCTTAAGAAGAGCTAGCATTGTATCTAGTTGAACTAGAAACTTATGTAAGAATTTGTAATACCTCATAATATTCTTTAAGAACATGAACCCCTTAATTAAATATCCTTTTACAAATCTGGTCACAATCATTGTACACCTCATTTTCAAAAAAATTACAATCCATAAAAACAATTATGGAATTACTAAATGCATTATAAACTTGTATGTTTTACATTCATCAAAATATATTGAAAAATGTGTACCACACTCTTAAGATATGATTTTGGAAGACATATTACTATTTTACAAAATAATACCCATGTTATTTGAAAAAAATCATTTAAATTAAGGACTTAAGAAACTCTTGTTTGAAAATATATGGAACAAAGGAAATTAGAGTTCCACAGAAGTTAAAACTTAGTGTGCCGTGAATTTTCCTAACCTAAAGAGAAAAGCGACATAACCAAAGGGATATATGTCATGGAACAAAGGCTTAAACCATATGAAATTTTTGAAGAAGAAAGGATGAGCATGGGAATAAGAGATGAATTTATAGGAAACAAGACGTGCAAGGTTAAAGATCTTGAAACAAATAATCCATGGAACAAGTGAATTCCAAATCATGTGGTATATGGAAAATGAAAGCTATAGAAAAGAGAAGACTCCATGGAATGTATAAAAATATGTGGGAGAAGGAAAGATAGAGTTATGGCTGAAGGAAACTATTTGCAAAGTCATAGATTGTCATAGGATCAAACCGGAGGTCAAATTGGGATCATGGGTTATCTAAGGTTTAAAAAAAAATCAATTTTATTTGGAATATATGATCAAGGTGGAAGAACACCAAAATTATGTAAATCTATGCTTGATTTAGACTAGGCACTCAACCACTCCAACAACAAAAATTTAATTTTGAATGGTTTCATCCTCTTACACTAGTGATTTTATGGTGTGTGAATGAAGAAACATTAGGTACCCATATATGGCCTACAAAATTAATGATAATTGGTCCTTGGTTGGCAGTGAGTGGTTGGATCTCTTCATTTTTGGTGTGATCTAATTTCATCCCTTTCTCTTCTCTTCTTTTATATAAAAGGAAACTTGATATCACTTGTTTAAAGGATCCACTCCTAATTGTAAATTCACCATGTCAAAATCGTGGCTGAAACTTCACAAGTTGCAGACCTCTGATTTGGTCACACGTAGTGCACTCAATTACCTCTTAGTAATGCAATGGATTGTGTATCTATTATATCAATAAAATATTGTTATTTTGTCTCATATCCACCCTTATGTTTATTGTGTCTTTTACCTCTCGGTTCATTTCTGTTATGTCATTTTTGTCTTATACTTGTGTGTTTTTTCATTTCTTTGTGTATAAAATGTGTAAACTGGAATGGTTCATGTAGTGTTGATCTATGGATGTATCTACCCTCTCATCTTTGTTTTCCTTTATATTCTTCCTATCACTAAGAGAGATCTCCTTTTTGTTCTGGCACCATCTCCATTCTCTTAGCTTATTTTCATTTCAAGGAATCCTCCCACTTTTCCCCTTTATATTCATAGATTAACTTAGGAGTAGTGTTAGTGTTAGTTTAAATAGGTAGAGGAAGATGACCTACTCAAGAGGTGTGTACCAAGGACATAGTTCCCACACCTTGGGGACATTCCCCTATGTCCATGAGGTGTTAAATCTAGTATATTCAATAAGGGTGCAATCTCAGGTGGTAAAATATTTTGACACACCCATTGAATGTATATTGAGTCAATTATAGCTCATTTCACTAAAATTGATGTGTTTCTTTGTGATCTCCAGCCTTTTGAGGTATTATCCCAACACATTTGGTGACTCCATTAATACAAAAACCCATTTATTTCATTTATAGACTATTTCCATTCATCATTTTCCTTACTTTAATGAATTTTTCTAATCATGAATTTATTTCCTCATTAGGGTCCTCATTTTCAAGAGAAATATCATTCCCATCCATCTCTTTTCTTTCAAAATTCCCCTCCAAATTAGTTTTATGAAATATATCATGATGAATATGCATATTATCAAACCCCCATTAATCCATATTGTTATCGTATTAACCATGATGTTTTTCAAGACTAGGGATATGTAGAAAATGGATGTGTTTTCATATCTTATGATGATTTCTAGTCGCAGTTCGAAAACATGGAGGGAACCATGTAAAAGGAAAAGGATATGTTTGAAATCATAGTAACTAAACCACCTAGTTTTAGGGAGCCCTATTTATGGGGTGCTCCTCTACAAATTTGGTATATCCTTCAATAAATGTTAGAGGTAATGGCTAAATAATTAAATTAAAATGTTAGAGTTGATTGAAATAATGGAGACTAATCAATCTAATTATAGGGAACCTTATCAATGGGGTAATCATTCACTACCATCATATATCTCTCCCATTCCTTATTTTTAATCTGCACCATCTCATCCAATTTTTTGAATCCCTTGATTTCTCAAATCTCCTCTTACTAGTCATTCTCCTTTACAAGAGGCTATTATACCTCCCCCATCATTTGAACCTCTGTAAAATCACTCAAAATTTTAATATTTTCCTTTCTCATATATCAAAACCCATTTTTGGATGAGCTTCATGTCCAAACATCTAAAGGAACTACAACCATTATGCACCGCTCTCACACCCTATCCAAAATAATCACAATTGGAGGAGTAGCCTAGAGAATTGGAGTTTAGACAAAAAAAAACTAAAATCACTCAAGAATTGGTATGATAATTTTGAGATTAAACGAGATCTTCAAAAAAATCCTTGTAGCATCTAGTCTCTTACAAATGCACCAAAATTTATTGAGGTGATCTCTACTATTGAAAATTAGGAGATATTTATTTCATATTGGATTTAATATGAGGATAATGATGAGTTTGTCACTCAAATTTATCAAGAGCTTCTTGTACCCTATCCTGATCAATCTATAAATGAGGATAAAATTGTTGAGCACAAAGTGGAAGGGGAAAAATTTTACAACACCAAGTGTTGGAAGCGCAACCACTGGGGGTTGAATTAGTGGGCCTTCAAAAATTTATTTCACATTCACTTTGTCATTCATCAGACATCAATTCAACTTAACCATTACCTTTAACCATGCATTTATTAAGAAACATAACCATAGATGAGAAAATAAGAACACAATAATACTTGAACACCAAATATAAGTGGGAAACCCTCAAAGGAAAGAAAACCCACTAAAACAAATGTTTATCATAGAAATTAATTAAAATTATCTGAGCACTAACCCAACAAGTTTCACCAGCCCAAAAATGAGCACAAACCTCTAAGTTTATTGAGGAACCAACCCCACAAGGAGCACCAACCCTACATGGAGGTACCGACCCCATAGATTACTCAAAACCAACTCATCCACCTTTATTTTTTTGTCACCTATGAAAATTTTCACCATCAATTGATGATGAAATCTATAAATCTCACTTTCCTTCCATCTTCTCCAAATCTTCTCTTTTTGATAACTCACTCAAACACTTCTTCACCAAGTTGATTAGGTCATATGTCCTATTTCTCCAACAACTAAACACCCTCAAGAATATCCAAACATATTATTTTACCTCTTATTATGTCCACAAAGACCCTCTACACCTTTTATACTTTTCATTTCCATCTAGCTCACTTTCTCATGCACCCCCAACCACCAAATAAGCCTTCCTAAATTTGCTTCTATATATGAATCATGATCATAACTCATCTAGTTCTACCATAATAGGAAAAATTAACTTAAATACACATAATAAAATCATAAAAATATCATTCAAAAAACCAATTAGGTTGGCAATAGCATCTAGAACCTTCAAATCCGCTCGTAGGACCTAATTAGGCCTAATACCCTAGAACTTCTCTCTTGATAAAACCAAGACCACTTGGGCCTACATGGACATCACCAAACATATGAAAATACTTATACATGTGGTCTAATTACTCTCCATGAATCTTAAAATCTTGATCAACTCTTCACCACTAAAACATGTTATGAAGGCATCAAGAAGAAAAACTCTCCTCGCTAGGTCTATGGCCTACAAAACTAGTCCTCAAATATGAGGCTAAAACCAACACCAAAAAATATCAACCATGAAATTTTGACACATGGATGGAAATATCATGACCTCAGGGTCATCAAAAAATTCTCAAGACACCATCACTTAGAATGAAACACCATGAAATCACCTCTACAACCATGACCACCAAAACTTCCATCTTTTCCCAAATACCAGTCTTGTAAGATATACCATAATAGACCTCATAAGGGCTCAAACACAATCTGAAACAAATGTAGACATGTATTATGGATACCCAACCTCTTCAAAAACCAATTTAGTTAACAAGTCCAATGCAAAACTTGGGAGAAAATTGGACTTCTTAAGAAACTTGCAATTTTTTTGTGGGGTCAACTCATTGTCATGACATATAATTGCCACTTAGAGAAATATTTAGGAGTACTCTACAAACTCAAATACTAACCAAGGTCAACCAATCCATTCTAGGCTAGTATGATCAATTTCTTCTCCATTTTTTTTTAACTAGGGTTTAAGGAGGGTTTTAGACCAGTTTAGCTTCTTAACTATTGTTCATAAAGCTCTGTACCTAAAAACACAAAATAATTATAGGAATATTAAGCTAGGACACTTACCCAACTAAAATGAATATATTAAGCTCCCATGAAGACTTCACACGTGCCAATGAGCATCAAACAAAATATTTTTACCTTTTTTCTCAATTTTGTGAACTCGGTAGAGGTAAAAATCACTTTTCTTGCACATACCTGCAAACCAACACCTGAAACTTCAACCAATCCTCTAGAAAAACCTACTATACCTTTTCCACTACTCAGATTTGCATCACCATGTTCAAATCAGTCCAACCATTCTCATTTGGGCACCTAAGGCTTAGGAATAGATCTAGTATAGACTTAGAAAGCATGACTAAACCCTTTATCTACACTCTAAGATACTTGTTAGTTCCCTAACACTTCATCCACATGCTCATCATGCCACTAATATGCTTATCCAACTACTACATATCTGTACTCTATCATGGCACACATCATGCTGTTGACTAGGCCTTTAAACCAAGCATCTTAACCATGCTTACACCATCCATACTAAGCTTCTCGTGACTTTTACACACTTGCACACCTACAATAGCCTTCATCACACTTCTTATCATCACTACAACACTACAATAACTTATCAAGACACTCAAATCCTTCATACCTACCAAAGATACCTCAAGACACCATCCAACCTCATCAAATAACTTAACTCAAACACACACTACCAGTCAAACATAATTTCCCTTTCTCCTTTTGACATTAAGGAAACTTCAAGCATGAATGAAAAGAAAAATTTCATCACACTTCGACATCAATGATAACACAATGCCAAAAATATCCCCCTTTTTCTTTGATGGCAAAAACATATAGCTCATTATCCCCCTAAGGTACTCACATGTGCCATGATCTAAATCTCCTCCTTTTGACATTAATGAAAAATAAACATACCTTCAACTTCTTCTGATATCACATTAGGCTCACCTTTTGGCTAGAAACATAAACAAATTAAAAAAGGTCCATTTGACATCTTCATTTCATGTTTCGTCTCTATGTAATCACAACTCCTCTTAGCAAATACATACCTTAAAAATGACTCATAATTTGACCATGCACTTCTCAACAAAAAACTGATGTCAATAGATGAAAATCAGTAAACCAATTAAAAAAAACAATGATCTACCTCTTACTTTTCAAGGATCAAACAACACTTCTCAACTCTGTCACCAATATATTCATGTTTAATGACCTGTGTACCAAATTACCTACTTCTAGAGCTCAAAAATCAACTATTCATCTTACCAACAACATTTTATTTCCACTTTGTAAATGAAATTTTGAATCCATGTGTCTTTTTTTCAAAAATCACCTACTCGTGGAGTTTTTCTTAGCTCACCCCTAACTTATTGACACCTGATTAACTCCTCTTAAGTCCTTGAAACCGACATGATTGCAAGATACTCATACAAAATGTCTTAACTTTCCCTTTATGCACATTTTCTAGGCCTATCAAACATTCTCAAAAACTCTATACTCACTCAAACATCACAAACATACCTTATCATGTACCAAACTTCTCAAACAATCTCTCTTATTTCCAACCTTCATACCTTCTTCAAACTTATGGATCCCTTCATTATCCTGCATACCTTCTTCAAACCCAGATTGGAGACCTTAAAACTTAGTATCCTTACTCTAAACTACCCAGATGCTACAATAGTACTCATATAGCTTAGCCATGATTACAAAAAAAATCCATGACTGTAATTGTACTCACCTAGTAATATACTTTCATGACTGTGACAGTTTTAGTGAAGTCACCACACACTCCAATCTTACTATCTCAACTTGAAGCACCCTATTTGCAATAGAACAAGACATCACTCATACCTTGTAAGCATATTCAAAAATTCTTTATACCTGACCTAAAAACCTGGACCACAAATGTTTTGAGTCTTTCCAAACCTTACTGAAAAATGATTGTTCCTGAACCTCATATAAAATCAACCCAATCATCTTTACTATTAGCGTAGAACATGATAGGCTCCTCCTATCTCCATGAATCATCAACTTTGCACCATGAACCAATGCTCAACCTTTCCTGTTAAATACCCGTTCCTTTGTCCTAAAATATCCAAGTTTGTAAGTTTATTTTTAAAGCACAAACTACGTGTTGTCGTGCAAATGTGCATATACTAAATTGGAAGTATCCAAGCATGAAACATATACCCCTATGCCAAAATTTTCATGTGTTATCATTCCTAGGCAACCCCATCTCTATTCACTCAGTCCAAATGACCTCCAAAAAATAAATAAATTTATAACATCCCCCTAGGTGATTTTAGGAGTTCATTGTAAATGCAAATCTTGGCAGTCACGGGAAGGGCTATCACTGGCCTTCACAGGACCGGATCACCCCCTGGAGTGGAACGAAAGAGAAAAATAAACATGGAGGTGAATGAAATACCTTGGAACATCATGGAAATTATTTTTGAAGTTATGGGGAAGTTCTATAAGACTTGGAGCAGTCTGAGTAAAAAACAAGGTTCATAAGCCTAGGCGGTGCATAGCCCTAAAACAACTGCTAAGCTTAAGAAGAAGATTTTGGGAGCCCTAGATGGATTTAGAAGTAAAAAAAACATCATCGGAAAGAGGATTATAATACCTAGATGGTGGTAAAATAATATTTTTCACAACAACTTGGCGCATATGATTGATAGGTAGTTTTTCTCAGGCACAAGTGGAGTACCAGATCAAAACTCCAACTTTTTAGGGATCATATGGCAGAATAAAGACATGAAACACCCATAATTGGATTCAAAATTCCATTTTAAGCTAGGATCATATAAAATTTCACCAAGAAATTCCACCAGGAGCTCAAGTTATCTTTATTCTAAGTTACCCTCTCAAACGCAGTTCAGGACTTAGTCATTTTTTCAAGAGGACACGTGTCAGCACCAGGAGCCTAACAGGATTTGATGTCCCTAAAGTCCTTGAGGTTAGGTAAATCAGCCCTTAGAAAATTTTCCCAACCCCCATGTGACCTCTGGGGCCCTCATATGACCTCCAGACTTGACAGATCAGCCCCCAGGTGCTTATTTGGAGCATGCCTCCCCTGTCGTTAGATCGGGCACCACGTGTTAGCTATAGGACCACAGTGGATTTTTATGTCCCTTGTGCACCTAAGGTGGGGACATCAGACCTTTTTAAATGTGCCCAACCCCCATAGGGAGTCTTCTAGACACCCATGTGACCTTCTTTCAGCTCCTAGTGCTTCAATGTAACTTTCTCCCTCTTCATTCCCTACCGTTGGATCAAACGCCACATGTCATGCACTTCACCACCATGGAATTTGATGTCCCTCATGTCCCTGAGGTTAGGGACATAAAGCATGGAAAATTTTTCCCTAACCCTAATTGTGCATATCTTTTTTGAAAAATTCCAAGTGTCACCTTTTTCACTTCTAACTTCTAATAGTTTTTGTGCACAACATTCCTCCATTCTTCCTCTGCAACATTCTACCATCACCCCACCATTGCAAATGCTTAGATCAGCTCAACTCAAACACTGAAACAAGCTCCCCACAGTGATTTGAAGGTCTCAGAAGGATATTTTATCAAAACAAGAAGGAGAAACGAAGAGCAAGAAGAAGAAAACATTGAAAATCTCCATAGCCTAAAATTGAAGATCTGAAGAAATATTGCAAGACGGTGCATGAAACAAAAAACCATTTTCTAATGTTAATTCCTCTATTCAAGGCCATTAGAAAGAAACCTTTAAACTCCCCCCTCATATGATAGAGCAGCCACAATTAAGAAATATCATTTCCGGCTCAACGAAGAAAGAAGTGGGATTTCTCATCAAGCGAGTTTCCAGATTGAAGTAAGATCACACGCGAAGCATCAGAAGAAAAAAACCCACATCAAAAATATAAATTTCTTTGAAAATGAAGGACAAAACTAGACCTGTAATTTCAAGGTCCATTAACGGCTTCCGTACCCAGAAGTACTGCTAGGCCTGAAAATTAAAACTTTAAAATCTCCTTACTATTAAGCAGGCGGGTCTGAAATTTCAGGAGGATATTGAGAAAAAACCCATATAAAAAAAAATTGTTCCATGTCAATCCAACTCCCATAGGCCAACTTTCTAAAAATAGCAGGCCTACTACATAGGAACTGCTATTTTGGGAAAGTCAGCAACAGGAGAACCTGTAAAGGAGATGAAGACATTGGAGGTGCACTATAGCTGAGAATCCACCAAAACAGACATTTTTGGCACTTACTAAAAATAGTAAGTTCGCCCTTGAGCACCTGTTAAAAATAGAAAGTTGATCCAGAAGGAACGAGGAACACAGGGAGAAAGAGGAAGACTAAGCTGCAACATCTAGTTGAAGATCGGGGACTTGCTTTTTCATACTTACTAAAAATAGTAAGTTGCTTTTTCAAAGGGAGATATGAAGACAAAATGGATGGGTCAGAAGCCAAATCAGCCCTTTGCCTACGAGTATGATGTGGAAGATAGTGATGTCTTACACATGGACTTGAATGACCTTAAGACTCACATGACCTCCAAAGACTGAAGGAGGATTGAAGACCAGATATTCACAAGTGGCTTAGTCACCTCTGCAAGACACCCAGTGTCTATGCAAAGTATCGAGCTAGTCCTAGTCTGCTCTTTCCACTGCGAGCCCAAGACACAAACCATCTGAGCTAACAATGGTACAACTTTAGTGGTCATTTACCCTAGGACTATTTCAATATCTTTATAGATACCGACATCCCCCAACATGGTCGTTATTTCCAAGGAAAGGGTCGTGCACGATTGGGAAACAATGGATTCATATGTCCAATGGGTAATGCTCGGCTCATGGCTGAAAAATAGAATAAATCCTTCTAGGATTCCCAAGAATCTACCAATGTGTGAGTTCCAAGAAGGGTATTCTGATGTCATCACTCTCCTCAGTAGAGTAATGGGAAAAGCAAGCACAAGAGACTTCCAGGACTGAATGGGCCTTTTCATCCTGACATTGATAGAAGGGAAGTAGAGAATCAATTGGGGGTAGATCATCAGTGACAATATCCATCTAAAACTGCTCCAAGTACCTACAACAAAGAAGTTCCACATGACTTCTTATCTAGTTTATCTCCTCGCAAGCTTGCAATCATTCAAGGGATTGTCTCTCATGAAAAACATTCCTTCCAAGGTACCTGCATTCATGAAACTTCCACAGTTGATAATGGAGGAGAGAAATAGGCATTTCACCCATGTGAATGATGATTCACCATATATGTGGTCCAAAGCTTGGAAAGAGATCTTGAAGCTAGGATGTCACTAAAAGCAGTATCCTTGATTAAGGAATATGACTCGTACTTCATATAATTCTCAACATTCTCCTACATATGAGTCACTGGTTTCAATTAAGCTCCGTTGAAACTACCTAAGTACCTCAGTAACCAGATCATATTGTTTGAACTCTATAGGTAGATCACTTAAGTAAATAGCAAGCTCAGAAGTAGGAGAAAGAAATTGATTCCATTCCCTATATCTCTAAGGGAGTTCACGTTCAAAATCTCAAATGATGCATCTCACCTGGAGGCCACTTTCACACATCTGACTCTACATTCTTACATTGCCATGCCCAACTTTGACATCCGAGAAGATCCTGACTCGTTCCATGTCCCAGAATTGCAACATGAACCACAAGTTGAGGACTACTGGGCCAATTGTATTGATGAGTTTGAAGTACGTAAAACATATCATATGAGGATGACAACCAGCGAGATGAAGAAATTCAAGTTCTCTTGGTATGAAGACATCTTACATGATGATGGGATAGAGATGTATGATCCTGAGTACGCAACAGTCAAGATGTCCCCAATGCCCTAAATCAAATGGCATGTTCATGAATCAGGAGATATGCTAGAGTGGACTGAAAAGGTGTTGAGGAGAACAAGGAACTGGTTTCAAAAGAAGAGGACTATGATCATTTGGTCACAAGGAATTTATCCAAGCCTGAAGCAAGCTTCACATCATTCGTCTTCAAAATTGGTGGAGGTAACTTCTATCTCTAAATACTTTGGAGCGAGTTTAAAAAGGAAGGCCATGGAATTGAAAAATTCTCCCCATGAGAAGACATCTAAGAAATTTAGGGAAGAAAAATATTCATTGGCATTTCCGCAAGAGGAAGACATGATCCCAGAAATGCAGAAAAAAAATACAATAGAAAATGCACAAGTTAACAAGGAGTATATGACTCATGATCCTGTATCCGAGCCACTACAAAAGGTCTCGCATGTTGTTGATTCCAACGCTCCTCTCATTTAGGAATTAACTCCCCCATCAAAAAAAGAATGGTTGAGGTTCTCATCATTGAACCTGAATCCGACGAGATGTTTCTATGGGTGTGGGAAATATTCATCCTCGACACTCACATGGTACAACAAGTGGTATCTCCTCATATATCAACAATTGTCACATTGGCTAAAGAAAAAGGATCAAGAAATATCATGCAAACAACATCATGATTGTATAACATGGAGACAAGTAATCAGTACATTGAAGTAGCTCAACCCAAAGTAATCAAGCCAGCAGATGAGATGACACCAGTCGACTATGAGATGAGTACAATCCAATTGGGACCAACTACTCACGAAGATATTTACACCTATTCCAACTATCTTCTGCTCACATGGTGGTAAGGAATAAATAATATAAAGAGAAGATTGAGGTACTAGAGGAACAAGTACGAACTATTTCATCTTATGTGCAACACCTACTAGAACCAAGCATTATAATGCTTCCTATTGAGAAAGTGGCACCCATCAGTAGCTTCAATTTGGAATCCATCAGAAGAATGCATATGCTCATGATGCAAGGGAGAGAAAATAATGAATGGATTGACTTAATCTCTGAAAAATGGAAGTTGGCACTTCAAGAGGTAGTCAATCTCTTTGCATACATGTGCATAACTACCAACAGAATGTGAGCACTAAAAAATATGTGGGGAAAGAAAGAGATTAGTGGGAACCTCTAGGACAAGTAGTGAGTGAGATTAGCAACACCCATCGTTAGGAAATGATTGATAAGAATGTTTTTGGAACTCCTACAAAATATTTGAGACATGTATGGGTGAGGGCCCTAGCAATCAGATTTGAAGCAATCAATCAGTCCTTCACAGAGTAGAGGAGAAAGAAGAACAAACATACAAGTTGTAGGATAGCATAAATCAAAAAGTCCAAAAACTTGGAGTACCCGCAATGAGCGAACACTCCACTGCTGATGAGTTGATTTGCCCTTTCAAAGAATACATCAAGAAAGGGGTGGGAAACCCATTGTCCTTCACTAAGGATACTCTCGAATTCTTCTTAGAAATTTGAGCCTCCATTGCACTTATTGTAGAAAAGTATTCATCATGGTTCAGAAAGTACAAGGACATCAACAATGTGACCCATGGATGGACTGAAACCTTGAGCTGCATTTGTATCCTTCATGCCGACAAAATAGAACTAGTAGTGGCTCATTTTAACTAGGAGCTTGGAAAGACAGAAGCCTTCTCAGGATCACAAAGTGGAGAGCAGTTAGAGAACGGAGCTAAGTCCACCACAATAGTCCATCCTTTAACATAATTCTTCTTCTTCTTCTTCTTCTTCTTCCTCTTCTTTATCTCTCTTTTCTCTTCATATACAATACCCTCTCTCCTAAATGTTATATTTTTGCGTTGAGAGTTGGAATTTTTGATATGACTTAAGTGACTTTAGAAATATAATGTAAATTTAAGTCACCTTGCTATTATAAAAGGGACTTAAATATTTAAAGTGGAATATGAACAGTCTTAAGTCACATTAAGGTATTTGAAAAGTCACCAAGAAGATGAAAAGTTTCCTCCTCTTCTATAAATTATAACAAGCTCCTCATTTGAGGTCTTCTAAAAAGTCTTCTGAATTTTCCTTCTTAGATGTTGGAGCTATTTTTTGTGAATTCATGAGAGAGTTATCCTTGTGAAGAGAGCAAGAGATAGCAAATTTTTTCCATTTCTCCTATTAAAAAATGTCTTCTACTTCTCACACTATGTACAAATTCTGCTTGAGCTTCAATAAAGGAAGAAGGAATTTTAGCCTCTTTGATTGAGGAGTTTGTTGGTACTTTGTGCCCATTAAGCTTCATTTGGTCTTGTAGCTATTACACAGATTTGTTTTCTTCTATATTCAAGTGCATGTAATGAAACTTCTAGCTGGTGTATGCAAGTCTCTAATTTTCTACTTGCAGCATTAGTTTTTTGTCTTTTCTAATTTTCTCATTCCCTTTCCCACCTTCCTAGCAAAGTCATCTCTTTCAGGTATATGCAAGCAATTTCCGCAGGGTCAGTGGAGTGCCCTTGTTGGATCCTCAGCTGAAAGACCACTAGGATAAAACTCACATTTCACTCGCACATGCACATATGGAAGCTGCACTGGTTAAGTAGAGGGACTTAGACTCCTAGAGCATTGGCAAGATAACCACCAATTTTTCCTCAAAAAAATTTCTCGCCAACAGTTTTTGGCACCCACCATGGGGTAGATTTAGCAGCATCTGCACTTGAATACAACTAGAAGGTCCGAAAAATACAAAAAAAAAATCAGAAAATTCAAAATTCAAAAGAGAAATTTTTTGGAATTCAAATAGCTATATGAGCCACATGTCTAAAAACCATGGCTATTCTGGGAAATACTCATGTTGAAATACCTGAATTTCTCTTCCACATCCAAGAAGATATCACTTCAGATTTGAGAGAAGCTATTTGGCATAACAGACAAAGTGTCAACCACTACTTCATTGCCACAAGAATCCTTGACCTTGAAGAAGAACGCACTGCTGATTTGGAGAGGCAAAGGAAAATCTCGGCACCACAAAAGAAAACATAGATTTCCATGCGGGCGGATAGAAGATACACCTGACAACAAAGACAAGGAGGAAAAACCGACCCCATTTTTGAAGAACTTCAAAGAAGACAAGAGCTGCTCAGAATTCAGAGGCCTCCCCTTCATCAAGCAATCGGTCACGTTGAGAACCTGAGTGTTGCTAATCCTTTGGATGGTGAATTTCCATACATCAATGAGAACCTTGAAGATTTCACTGACGTAGAAACTGAAGAATAAGTTAGAGAAAGAGAAGAAAGAGTGGAAGAGGAAATAAGGGCTCAACTTGATGAAATCGAAAGACTTCAAGCCGAGGTAGATGAGAGAGTAGCAGTAGAAGCCACAGCTTTAGCAAGGTGGGAAGCTAGAAATAGAAATAGAATGGGAGATCATGAGCGTGATCATGATCGTGAGGCCCGTAGGCCTAATGTACCATGGGGAGGAAACACTGGTCCACTTGCTCTTGCTCAACCACTCCACGAGCTACCGAGAGGCTCAAGAAAAAAATTCCCAAAGTTCAGAGGGGATGGTTCTCAGCTCCCCGAAGAACATGTAGTAGCATTTATCACTTCTTGTAGTGTGTTGGGTGTTGAGGATGAAGATGTGTCAGTCTGACTCTTTGTGGAGTCACTTCAAGAGAAGGCTACCAAATGGTTCTACATGCTACCCCTGAGGTTTGTAACCTATTGGGAAGATATAAGAAGTGCATTCGAACATAGGTTCAAGACCACGAAAGATTGTCAGGATCTCTTGGTCCAATTGGTACAAATGAAAAAATAATCCTCCGAGTCAATGAGAGACTTCATAGCAAGATATAACAGAGTGACAAGAAGAATCCCTGAAGATGTGGTGCTTCTTGAAAATAATCTAAAGAGATTCTTCATCAGTGTATTGCCATCAGAAGTAGGTTTCTTCCTTAGAAGAACCCAACCAAAAACATTGAGAGAAGCTCAAGACCATGCAATAGAAATCGATGATGATCTAATCCTATCTAGTAAAAGTGAAAGGTCCAAATGGAAAGCAAAAGGGTCAGAATTCAAACTCAGTAACCACGGATCCAATGTTCCAAAAAATGGCTAATGACTTGGTTGCCTTGAAGAAACAATTATCCTAGATTACAATGCGGAATGCTCCAAGGAAACCAAACCCTCCAAATAGGCCAAGGATTTCTCCACCTCCTCACCGGCTTGCTCTTTAAGAACCACCAGTCAATGTTGTCTGTGACACTGAAGAGCCAGAGGAGGAAGAATAAATTGAAGAAATTGAAGAAGAAAATGCAGAGGAGTATGAAAGCTATCTTGAGGTTGAGGAAGTTGATGGCGATATGCACAATGGCCTAATTGAGTACATTGATGATGAAGATGAGGATGATGATGAAGATCTAGGTTTCTCATGTGTAGTTTTCACTCATGCACAGTCTAAGAAAGGTGCTTCATCCTCAACAGTTGCGGTAAAGGAAAAGAAGAAGAAAGAAGGTCCTTCTCCGGAGGCCCCACAAAATAAAATCATTAGTAGAGGATCACCACTACCACCTTTGATGGAGTCAGATAAAGAGAAAGAAGACCCATTGGCTAGCAAGGATCATGTTGCCATACCAAGTAAGTCATCTAATCCCCTCCCCAGCTCAAAGGTTACTAAGAATAATTCTTCTTCAAATGTTGTTCCTGCAAAAGCATCTAAGGTGCCATCAAAACCTACATCCCCATCTCCTTCCAAGCCAGTTACTGCACCCTTGAAAGAAATTTCAACACACAAAACAACAAAACCCTTGCCATGTAAAGCTTCCATTATTCCTAGAACCTCTTCCTTGCCCACCATAACCCCATTTGAATTTGTGGAACATGCAAGCAAAACTAAATTCCAGCTCTCAGAAATAGAATACCTACAAACTCATCCTGCCCAATTCGATAGGTTCATTGATGTAGTTCATGGGGGTAATCCCATAACCTCGGGTCCAAGTTCCAAAGGATTACTCCCCATGCCATCCACACCACTTTCTCAAAACATGCTAGCCCTCAGTGCCTCCAAAACCAACCGGGTTGAACCTTTCTACCTGTCACTTCTCATTAAAGGCTTCGAGCTAAATAATTGTATCATAGATTCTGGAGCCTTAGATAATGTGATGCCCATCAAAGTTGCAAATGCTCTTGGCCTCACTTTGACTTGAGAAAATGGAACCTACTATTAAATGGAATCCAAACAAGTTCCATTGGTAGGAAGGATCAAAGATTCACAAGTAGCATTGGCTGATTTTCCAGACAAGAAGGTGCTTCTAACCATCCTGGTGGCAGACATCCCAACATCCTTTGGCATGCTTTTGAGCCAAAGCTTCTGCAGAGACTTGGGTGGAGAAATAAAAATGGACTGGTCATCTGCAACTATTCCAGTAAAAGGTGAGATAAAGAAATTGCTTCCGGTAAGAAAGATGAAGTTCACAGTGTGAAAGTCTGATGATCCAAAGGCAAACATTCTTTTTCAAGATAGCGGGCTAGGCAACTACTTCCTCACATCAGAAAAAGATGAGAACTTGCCACTCCTTATGGAAGAGGAAGAAGATCAAGTTTGGACAATGGAATTTGATGGTAGTCATTCTAGTGTAGGTTCAGGAGCAGGTGTAGTGTTGTACTCTCCCTCTAGTAAATTGTACCTTTTTTCCTACAAGCTGCAATTCGATAATACGAATAATACGGTGGAATATGAAGCTCTCCTTTTAGGCATGAGTGTAGCCAAAGATATGGGGATCAAGAATATGAGATGTCAAGGTGATGCAGAAGTGATAGTAAAGTAAGTCTGACAACAATACCATGTGAAAAACCCAAGACTCCGGCATTATAGAAATAGAGTATGGGACTGCATTGAATCTTTTGATGCATTCTCCATTAAATCTATCCCAAGAGAAAAGAACGAAAAGGCTGATTCTCTTGCCGTATCGGCTTCTCTAGTGACACCTCATCCTTATTTTGGAAAAGATAAGGTGAGCATATAAATGGTGTTCAAGCCTAGTGTACCAGATAATGTAAATCATTGGCAAGTATTTAACAATGATAACCAAATTCTAGAATTTTTGGAACAAAGGGATAATTTCAATAACCTCTTCTTTGAAGGAAGTGAAAACCCACACCGTGAAGCGGTAGCTGAAGAAGAGAAAGAAGGAATCGAAGGTATTGATAATGAAGGGGTGATCAAATTGAAAGGGAACAAGATTCCCAAGGGCCTAGTTTCTTTGGAAGACCTCTTTGACAAACATGACAGATTCGTTCAAGAGAAAGAAAAGTAATCTTCTCGGTGCCCAACTGATTTTGATAAGGAAAACATTGGCACCCTAGAGGAACCAAGTATGGTCAATATTGGAAAATGTTGCTCAGCTGAGGAGAAGAGAAGGTTTTCTGCATTTCTCAAGAAATATTCAAATGTTTTGGCCTACTCTTATGATGAACTCAAATCCTTCCAACCAAAGGAAATGCATCACTCGATTCCTTTGAAGTAGGATGCTAAGCCATTCAGGCAAAAGTAAAGGCCATATAACCCAAATATTGTTAATACCATTAAGGAGGAGGTAATGAATATGCTTAATGCAAGAATCATATTTCCCATCCACCATTCAACATGGGTGGCCAACATTGTGCTGGTGCGGAAGAAGAATGGCGAAATAAGAATATGTGTAGATTTCCACAATCTGAATCAGGTATCACTAAAAGACAATTATCCTCTCCCTATCATGGATCACATTTTATAGGTAGTCACCAGATCTGAAATGATTTCATTGCTGGATGGATTCTCAGGGTATAATCAAATCAAAGTGGCAGAGGAGGATCGTGCCAAGACAACCTTCACTATGCCTTGGGGCACTTTTTCCTACAACAGAATGCCTTTTGGACTAATCAATGCGGGAGCTACATTTCAAAGGGCGATGGATTTGGCCTTCAAAGATATAAAAAATTGCATCGTCATATATCTTGATGATCTCATGGTATTTTCAAAGAAGAGGGGAGACCATATCCATCACTTAGAACAAGTACTTGCAAGGTGTAGAAAGCATGGCATATCACTAAATCCCAAGAAGTGCATTTTCAGAGTTACGGAAGGCAAGTTTCTTAGGCACATTGTGAACAAAAATGGAGCACATATTGATCCTGAGAGAGTATGATCCATTCAAGCATTATCTCTACCCACAAGCAAGAAAGGAGTTCATTCATTCTTTAGAAAGGTGAATTTTCTTCGTCACTTTGTTCCTGAGTTTGCTGAACTAACAAAGCACATCACCACCATGATGAAACCACGGGTAAACTTCAAATGGAACAATGAGGGGAAGGCAACATTTGAACAGATAAAAAATTCCATTGCCAAAGCTCCAACTCTTATGTCTCTAGATTTTAACAAAGATTTCATCATGTATTGTTATGCATCAGAACATACCCTCTCTGTTGTTCTTGTTCAGAAAAATGATGAAGGTGTGGAAGCACCCATCACTTTCATGAGTTGTCTGTTGAAAAAGCACGAACTAAATTACAGCCAATTGGAGAAACATGCTTATGTAGTGGTGAAGGCTGTAAAAAACTTCAGGTTCTACATCCTCAACTCTCATACAGTGGTGATGGTCCCTGGCAGTGCAATCAAGTCCATCTTAACACAACAGGATCCTAGAGAAAAAAGAGGAAATTAGATTACAAAGACTCAAGAGTATGACTTGGAGATCCAACCCTCCAATCTGGTAAGGGGAAATGGTTTGTGTAGGTTAATTGCTGAGGATGAAACACTCAAATCTCAACACGGTGAAGAGAATTGTGCTTGCCTAACTTGTTTCGAAAACAACCCACATGTTCTCTTTGTATCCACTACTGATGAGTGGTATGCTGATATTTCCTATTACTTAACTTATGGAGAATGCCCTCCTCATCTTGATTACAAGAAAAGGAGAACACTCAAGTTGAAGGCAACAAGGTTTGTAATCTGGAATCATGCACTTTACAAAAGAGGCCTAGATGGATGCTTCCTTAGGTGTGTGGATAAAGAACAACAAGAAAAATTACTTAAAGCATACCATGACCAAGCATGTGGTGGGCATTTTTTGGCAATGGTCACTGCACATAAGATCCTCTGAGGAAGGTATTATTGGCCCACCCTCTTTGCAGACACTCAATATTGGGTTTCCAAATGTGAAGCATGCCAAAACATTCGTTGGGAGACCACAACTTGCTGCACTTCCACTCAGGCCAGTTGTTATTGAAGAACCATTTCAACAGTGGGGGCTAGACTTCATTGGTGTTCTGAATCCTCACTCAAGCACGGGGCACACCTACATGCTCACGGTGACATATTACTTCACCAAGTGGGTGGAATCCATTCCCACCAAGCAAGCCAACACCGAAACAATATGCAACTTCATCAAGGAGAATATCATAGTACATTTCGGAGTACCACAGAAGATCGTAGCAGACAATGCCACCTATTTCTCTTTGAGGGAGTTGACCGAGTTCTGCTATGGCTACAAAATCTCTCTATCCCATTCATCAGACTACTATCCACAGGGGAATGGACAGGCCAAATCAAGCAATAAGAACATTGTGACCATTGTCCACAAAATTGTAGACGAGAACCAGAGGAACTGGCACAAAAGGTTATATGATGCATTGTGGGTGGACATGATCACTCCCAAGAAGGCAATAGGTATGTCACCATTCCAACTGTTGTATGGAGTCGAGGTAGAAATCCCACTCATAATCGAGATGCCAGCTCTCAAGTTACTACAGGTAATAGAAGATGGTCAGTACAAGGATTCCATTGACAAGAGGATCCTCTTCCTTGAGAAGCTAGAAGAAAATAGACTCCAAGTGGTGGACCATATCAAAGAGCACCAGTTAAAAGTAAAGAATTTTTTTGACAAGAAGGAAAAAGTGAGAGAGTTCAAAATCAGATACTTCTTCTTGCTATGGGACAAGATGAGGGAACCAAAAGGCAGCCATGGAAATTTTGATTCATTATGGCTCGGTCCATTGCAAATTCGTGAATCTTGTGGTGAGAATTCTTTTCTACTCTCATATTTGGATGGAACGCCACTGGAATTTCCTTGAAGTGGGCAATACCTCAAATTATATCATCAGTGAAAGTGGGTTGTCCCCCCGCCTTGTAATATAGGTGATTTCTAGGTGTGTTTCCCCTTTTGTTGTGTGTTTCCTTTCCATTATTTTGTGTGTGTTTCCTTCTTCTAGTATCTCTTTCTAGAGGTTGTACATGACTCTGCAAGGCCCAATGGATAAGGCATTGGTCAATGAATTAGATGGTCTAAAATTGAGATTCTGGATTCTCATGTCATGTCTTCACTTCACTCAGTCCACGCCATGTCCCCAAGCTAGAGCCAGCTGTTGTCATGTAAATGTGCAAATACTAAATTGGAAGTATCCAAGCACGACAACTATACCCCTATGCCAAAATTTTCATGTTCTATCATTCTTAGGCAACCCCATCTCTGTTCACTCAGTCCAAATGACCTGCCAAAAAAAAATTAGAAAAATTATAACATCCCCCTAGGTGATTTAGGAAATTCCATTCATTCCCCCTAGGTGATTTTAGGAGTTCATTGAAAATGCAAATCTTGGGCAGTCACGGGAAGGGCTATCGTTGGCCTTCCCAGGATTGAATCACCCCCCTGGAGTGGAAAAGAAGAGAAAAATAAACATGGAGGAAAATTAAATACCTTGGAACATCATGGAAATGATTTTGGAAGGTCTGGGGAAGTTCTGCAAGACTTGGAGCAGTCTGAGTAAAAAACAAGGTTCACAAGCCTAGGCAGTACATAGGCCTAAAACAGCTACTGAGCTTCAGAAGAAGATTTTGGGAGCTCCAGATGGATTTAGAAGTAAAAAAAAAAACATAATTGAAAAGATGATTCTAATACCTACATGATGGTAAAATAATATTTTTCACAACACCTTGGCGCATATGATTGACAGACAATTTTTCTTAGGCACAAGTGGAGTACCAGATCAAAAATCTGATTTTTCAGGGATCATATGGCTGAATCAAGACATTAAACCCCCATAATTGGATTCAAAATTCCATTTCTAGTCAGGATCATATAAAATTTCACCAAGAAATTCCACCGGGAGCTCAAGTTATCTTCGTTCTAAGTTACCCTCTCAAACGCAGTTCAGGACTTAGTCATTTTTTCGAGAGGACACGTGTCAGCACCAGGAGCCTGGTGGGATTTCATGTCCCTGACATCCCTAAGGTTAGGTACATCAGCCCTTGGAAAATTCACCCAGCCCCCATGTGACATTTGGGGCCCTCATATGACCTCCAAACTTGACAGATTAGCCCCCAGGTGCTTATTTGGAGCATGCCTTCCTTGCCATCGGATCGAGCGCCATGTGTCAGCTCCAGGACCACTGTGGAATTTTATGTCCCTTGTGCACCTGAGGTGGGGGACATCAGACCTTGGAAAATTTTCACCATAGACCCCATAGGGAGTCTTTTGGACACCCATGTGACCTCCTTTCAGCTCCTAATGCTTCAATGTAACTTTCTCCCTCTTCATTCCCTGCCGTTGGATCAAATGCCACATGTCATGCTCTTGACCACCATGGAATTTGATGTCCCTCACATCCCTAAGGTTAGGGACATCAAGCATGGAAAAATGCACCCTAACCCTAATTGTGCATATCTTTTTTTAAAAATTCCAAGTGACACCTTTTTCACTTCTAACTTCTAATAGTTTTTGTGCACTCCATTCCTCCATTCTTCCTCTGCAACATTCTACCATCACCCCGCCATTGCAAATGCTCAGACCAGCTCGACCCAAACACTGAAACAATCTCCCCACAGTGATTTTTAGGTCTCAGAAGGATCTTTCATCAAAACAAGAAGGAGAAACGAAGAGCAAGAAGAAGAAAACAATGAAAATCTCCATAGCCTAAAAATTAATTATTTGAAGAAATATTGCAAGATGGTGCATGAAACAAAAAAAAATTTTTTTCTTTCATTCCTCTATCCAAGACCATAAAAAAGACACCTTCAAACTCCCTCCTTGTGTGACAGAGAAGCCATAACAAAGAAATCTTGTTTCCGGCTCAACGAAGAAAGAAGTGGGATTTCCCGTCAAACTAGTTGCCGGATTGAAGTAAGATCACACACGAAGCATCAGAAGAAAAAAACCACATCAAAAATATAACTTTATATTCAAATAGAGGAGAAAACTAGACCTGTAATTTCAAGGTCCATTAATGGTTGCCGTACCTAGAAGCACTACCAGTCTTGAAAAATTAAAACTTTAAAATCTCCTGGACTATTAAGTGGGCGGGTCCAAAATTTTAGAGGGAGGATATTGGGAAAAAACCCATATCAAAAAAATTTGTTCCACATCAATCTGACTCCCAGAGGCCAAATTTCTAAAAATAGCAGGCCTACTACATAGGAACTGCTATTTTGGGAAAGTCAGCAACAAAAGAACCTGCGAAGGAGACGAAGACATTGGAGGTGCACTACAACTGAGAATCCACCAGAACAGACATTTTTGGCACTTACTAAAAATAGTAAGTGGGCCCTCGAGCACCTGCTAAAAATAGAAAGTTGATCCAGAAGGAACGAGGAACACAGGGAGAAAGAGGAAGACTAAGCCACAACATCCAGTTGAAGATCGGGGACTTGCTTTTTCATACTTACTAAAAATAGTAAGTTGCTTTTTCGAAGGGAGATATGAAGACAAAATGGACAGGTCAGAAGCTGACACAGCCCTTTTCCTACGAGTATGATGTGGAAGATAGTGATGTCTTATACATGGACCTGAACGACCTCAAGACTCACATGACCTCGAAGGACCAAAGGAGGATTGAAGACCAGATATTCACAAGTGGCTTGTTTGCCGCTGCAGGACACCCAATGTCTGTGCAAAGTCTCAAGCTAGTCCTAGCCTACTCTTTCCACTATGAGCTCGAGACATGAACCATCCGAGCTGACAATGGTGCAACATTAGCATTCATTAACCCTAGGACTATTTCAATCTCTTTGTAGATACCGACATCCCCTAACATGGTCATCATTTCCAAGGAAAGGGCCATGCATGATTGGGAAACAATGGATTCATATGTCCAAGGGGTAGTGCTCGGCTCATGGCTGAAAACTGGAAGAAAGCCTTCCAAGATTCCCAAGAATCTACCAAGGTGTGAGTTCTAAGAAGGGTATTATGATGTCATCACTCTCCTTAGTAGAGTAATGGGTGAAGCAAGCACGAGAGACTTCCAGGACTGGATGGGCCTTTTCATCCTGACATTGATAGAAGGGAAGCAGAGAATCGACTGGGGGCAGATCATCAGTGACAATATCCATCTACAACTACTCTAAGTACCTATGACAAAGAAGTTCCACATGACTTCTTATCTAGTTTATCTCCTCGCAAGCTCGTGATCATTCAAGGGATTGGCTCTCATGCAGAACATTACTTCTAAGGTACCTGCATTCGAGAAACTTCCACAGTTGATAATGGAGGAGAGAAACAGGTATTTCACCCATGTGAATGATGCGTTCACCATGTACGTGGTCTGAAGCTTGGAAGGGGATCTTGAACCTAGGATGTCACCAAAAGTGGCATCCTTGATTAAGGAATATGGCTCGTACTTCATACAATTCTCAACATTCTCCTACATATGAGTCGCTGGCTTCGACCAAGCTCCGTTGAAACTACCTAAGTACCTCAGTGACCAGATCGTATTGTTCGAACTCTGCAAGCAGATCACTCAAGTAAATAGCAAGCTCAGAAGTAGGAGAAAGAAATTGATTCCATTCCCTATATCTCTAGGGGAGTTCACGTGAAAAATCTCAAATGATGCATCTCACTTGGAGGCCACTTTCACACATCTGACTCTACATTCCTACATTTCCAGGCCCAACTTTGACATCCGAGAAGATCCTGACTCATTCCATGTCCCAAAATTGCAACATGAACCACAAGTTGAGGACTACTGGGCCAATTATATTGATGAGTTCGAAGTATGTAAAAAATATCACATGAGGATGACAACCAGCGAGATGAAGAAATTCAAGTTCTCTTGGTATGAAGACATCTTACATGATGATGGGACAAAGATGTATGATCCTGAGTATGCAGCAGTCAAGATGTCCCCAATGCCCCAAATCAACTGGCACGTTCGTGAATCAGGAGATATGCTGGAGCGGACTGAAAAGGTGGTGAGGAGAACAAGGAACTGGTTTCAAAAGAAGAGGACTATGATCATTCGGTCACAAGGAATTTATCCAAGCCTAAAGAAAGCTTCACATCATTTGTCTTTAAAAGTGGTGGAGGTAACTTCTAGCACTAAATACTCTAGAGTGAGTTCAAAAAGGAAGGCCATGGAATTGAAAACTTCTCCCCATGAGAAGAAATCCAAGAAATTTAGGGAAGAAAAAGATTCATTGTTGTCGCCGCAAGAGGAAGATGCGATCCTAGTAATGTAGACAGAAAATCCAACAGCAAATGCACAAGTGAACAAGGAGTATATGACTCATGATCGTGTATCTGAGCCACTACAAGAGGTCTTGCATGTTGTTGATTCCAACGCTCCTCTCATTCAAGAATTACCTCCCCCATTAGAAAAAAGAATGGTTGAGGCACCCTTTGTTGAACCTGAATCTGACGAGATGTTTCCGTGGATGTGGGAAATGATCATCCTTGACACTCACACGGTGCAACAAGTAGTAGCTCTTGATATATCATAAATTTTCATGTTGGCTAAACAAAAAATATCAAGAAAGATCGCACAGACAGCATCGCGATTCTACAACGGGGAGACAGGTAATCAATACATTGAAGTATCTTGGCCCAAAGTAATCAAGCCAGCAGATGAGATGATACCAGTTGACTATGAGATGAGTATGATCTAATTGGGACCAACTACTCACGAAGGAGATTTGCACCTATTCCAACAATCTTCTACTCACATGGTGGCAAGGAATAAAGAATATAAAGAGAAGATTGAGGTACTAGAGGAACAAGTACAAACTCTTTCATCTTATGTGCAACACCTGGTGGAACCAAGCATTATAACACTTCCTATTGAGAAAGTGGTACCCATTAGTAGCTTTGATCCGGAATCCATTAGAAGAATGCATGAGCTCACGATGCAAGGGTGATTAAATAATGAATGGATCGACTCAATCTCTAAAAAAGGGAAGTCAACACTTCAAGAGGCAGTCAAGCTCTTTGCATACATGTGCGCAACCGCCAACAGAATGTGAGCACTCAAAAAAGATGTGTGGAAAGAAAGATATTACTAAGAACCTCTGGAACAAGTAGTGAGTGAGATGAGCAACACCCATCTTCAGGAATTGATTGATAAGAAGGATTTTGGAACTCTTGAAGAAGACTTGACACATGTATGCGTGAGGTCCCTAGCAGTTAGATTTGAAGCAATCAATCGGACCTTCACAGAGCTAGAGGAGAAAGCAGAACAAACATACAAGCTGTAGGATAGCATAAATCAGAAAGTCTCTAAACTTGGAGTACCCAAAATGAGTGAACACTCCACTGTTGATGAGTTGATTGGCCCTTTTGAATAATACATCAAGAAAGGGGTGGGAAACCCATTGTCCTTCACTAAGGATACTCTCAACTTCTTCTCAGAAATCCAAGCCTCCATTGCACTTATCGTAGAAAAGCATTCATCATGGTTCAGGAAGTGTAAGGACATCAATAGTGTGACCAATGGATGGACTGAAATCTTGAGCTGCATTTGTATCCCTCATGCCGACAAAATAGTACTAGTAGTGGCCCGTTTCAACTAGGAGATTGTAAAGACATAAGCCTTCTCAGGATCACAAAGTGGAGAGCAGTCATAGAATGGAGCTAAGTCCACCACAGCAGTCCATCCTTCAACATAATTCTTCTTCTTCTTTTTCTTCTTCCTCTTCTTTCTCTCTCTTTTATCTTATCATACAATATCTATCTCTCTTAAATGTTATATTTTTTGCATTGAGAGTTGCACTTTTTGATATGACTTAAGTGACTTTAGAAATATAATGTAAATTTAAGTCACCTTGCTATTATAAAAGGTACTTAAACATTTAAAGTGGAATATGAACAGTCTTACGTCACATTAAGGTATTTGAAAAGTCACCGGGAAGATGAAACGTTTCCTCCTCTTTTATAAATTGTAACAAGCTCCTCATTTGAGGTATTTTAAAAAGTCTTCTGAATTTTTCTTCTTAGATGTTGGAGCTAATTTTTGTGAATTCAGGAGAGAGTTATCCTCGTGAAGAGAGCAAGAGATAGAAAGTTTCTTCTATTTCTCCTATTAAAAAATGTCTTCTGCTTCTCACACTATGTACAAATTCTGTTTGAGCTTCTATAAAGGAAGAAGGAATTTTATCCTCTTTGATTGAGGAGTTTGTTGGTACTTTGTGCCCATTAAGCTTCATTTGGTCTTGCAGCTATTACACAGATATGTTTTCTTTTATATTCAAGTGCATCTAATGAAACTTCTGGCTAGTGTATGCAAGTCTCTAATTTTCTACTTGCAGCATTAGTTTTTTCTTTTTATAAGTTTTCTCATTCCCTTTCCCGCCTTCCTAGCAAAATCATCTCTTGCAGGTATATGCAAGAAATTTCTGTAGGGTCAGGGGAGTGCCCCTATTGGATCCCTGGCTGAAAGGCCACCAGGATAAAACTCACATTTCACTCACGCATGCACATACAATAGCTACACCGCTTAAGTAGAGGGACTTAGACTCCCAGAGCGTTGGCAAGATAACCACCAGTTTTTCCCCGACAAATTTTCTTGCTAACACTACACAAACCCCAGTTTCTAAGAACTCTAACCTTTTATTCAAACTTATGCCCTCAAAGACACAATGCTAAGTTCATCTTCTTATCTCTCCTGATTGCATAATGGTAACAAATGAACCTATTTATATCACTTCGAGGTCTCAGTACCCTAAACAGGGACTGGTAAGCTCAAACACACATATTGAACTTATGTCAATCTCACCAAAACATGTGCTACCCAGGCACATTCCTTGGATCTTCCTGTTCTCTAATGCAATTTGAAAGAATGGATGCAAGATGGTGAAGTTATTTCCTGTCAATGGATATGACTTTAAGATCAAATCATTCCTATAGTTTATACCTAGGGAAAAAAAGGTGCAAGAAGAAAGGTACAAGAGAGGGGTTTCTCGTACTAGTAGCTTATTCCTTGAAGAGGTCTCATAGGTTATTGGATTATGGACTAAATCCTTTTCATGGATAAGCCAGGTCTACAAGTAACTTTAGTTTAGTTTACCCTAAAGCTAGGTGAGTTAGTACTTTAGTTAGCATTGTATGGGAGCCTTGGGGTGCATATAATTTAATCAAAGATGATGTAATTAAACTAGGCTAGGCATAAGATTTTTAGGCTATTTAGAGGGAAATCTAGTGTGATTTATGGGACTTTAAGTAAAGTAAAATGGGTCAATACATGGTAATTTACTGATTTAGGTGAGTGGTCGTAACTTGCATTAAGAAAAAATCATGATTGATGACACTAATTACAATCCTTGTGGCACATCTTTATTAACGAAATGTCATTTAATCGGCCTTCCATAAGTGATAAGAGGGTTAATCTAATTGAGTGAAATCCTATATTAATCTAATGGTAGATAGATCAGAGAACCATGGTGTGTCTATTGATGAACATATTCATAGGACATTGCAGGACCTCCTTAGCACATTAGTGCAATTTAATCCTCTTAAACCTTATTCTTGATCAGAAATTTTGGGTGTCTACATATCATGCATGCTAACATATGATCTATGCTTTGATGAAAACAAAAGAGGGATTCTTGGAGGCTACATGCACTTATGGGTGATTGCTTCTAGCCTTGTACTCTGATGAGTTTCCAACATGTATAGCCATTGTTGGGTAAACAAAGACTAAAACAAGGTTCTTTTGTCAGATTTTACCACTATTATGCATTAATTAGAGAAGCAACCAAAAGGATATGTACTTACCTTTTGGCTGGAAATGAAAAAAAATTTCTTCGATGAGTTCCACTAAATATTCATATTGTTAGTACCTTTTAGTACTCAGGATCCCTATGGAAAAAATCACTCATAAAACATTGGAAATTATACGCAGATGTTTGGAAATAACATTAATACCTCAGAGAATTCATTGAATCACTGATAAGAGCCACCAAATGAAGGAAATTATTCCTATGCTAATCTTCACTAGAACTGTAGATCAGACATGGAAGATCATCCTCCTTGCACTATAAAAGGAAATGACTTCTTAGGTAAATGTATGAAGTACACACTTATTGGTAACTTCGTTGTAATACAATTCGAGAGACATACCTATGACATGTAGTACATGTAGACTATGTAGATGATATCATCTAGATCATTGGAAATCTTCTCAAACTTTTGATATAGGATGCATAAATAGATGGCATAGAGATATACAAGGAATAATACTATAAGGGTAGACAATAGAGATTAAATCTAGATTAGAAGATGGAATATGTCCTCAGAACTTTAGAATTGTAGATTATGAATCTATAATTGATTTTTTGACTGAAGTAAATACAATCCAATATATATTTGTTCAATGAGTACATGAATCTTATGTCTTCATATGTTATGTTAAATATTTTCCTTCTATTTCTAAATATTCTACTCTTCGATGCATATCAACTCTTACTTGGATACAGGATAAAATCAATGCTTAACCCCCATGATTAGATATCAACCTCTTAAGGTCAACTAATGTGGTGTTTGAGATGAACCTCTATTTACATAAATTTAGATGTTTAAAGAGACTAACTAGCACCTTTGGTTACTAAAAACCCACATTAATTGAGATCCAACATCATTAGTGGGAAGCTAGGATAAGATTTATCTAACAAGAAGCTCACTACTTACCTATGACTGAGATGAAATCCATAAAAAAAGGATGTAAAATAAATTCACTTAGAGACTTCTTATTGTCTTCAGGAATTTTAGGAATTTAGTTTTTCACACTTACTATAGTCATGGATTTATGGGACCTCTTCCAAAATAAATTAGTAGATGTGGAGCATAATCTAAAAAACTTATAAAATTGAGAAAAAAATGCTTACAGAATGTCCAATCTCACCACAGTGGACACAAGCACTCTGATTATTGATTTGAAACTACATAGATTCTTTTATTAGTACTTGGGAAATCAAATGGTGGAATGGTTTCAATTCAAAATAAGGAAAATAGTATATGAATTCATCTTGAGGAATATCTTCATCATCATCTAAGATCCATTCTCTACCTATGTATCTTCCTATGCTAGAGAAGGTTTATGAATAAAAGTGAACGATATAATTTGCATTAGGGGAAGGAAAACATGGAGATGATGAATCAGGAAGATTACTATGATCCAAGAGATGTAATCTAATAATTAAGACTTTGGGGTGAAATGGTTAGGAGTTGAAGACATAAGGGGACATGAAGACCTAGAAATATGCACAACACAAGGATTATGTCAGTTCTTCTCCTAATAAATCTAATGAGAATTGACGAATTAGATCTAAATGTAGATTAAAAGGATGATGAGGAGAGCATAGAAAAGAGCTAGGTTCAGCTTCACACTTTCAAATTGAGTCCTATTGAGAAAAAAGTTGGACAAACTTCACCTTAGAGTGACATTCAAAATGAATTGTACCTTATCCCACATAGCCTTAACAATAACACATTTCATTACCTTGATAAAATTTGATTCTTATAATCCACACAAAATTACATTCATAGATTTAGATTTATCATTACCAACCTTCTTACCTATTACATATTTTAGAGGAGTTTTAGGAATAGTGCACCCATTTATAACTGACTGCCAAATATCACATTCCAAAGACATAATATGAGTCCTCATCCTGATGCTCCAAAAAACATAATTTTCCCCATCAAACATAGGAGATTTTATAGTAGAGGAACAAATTTGTTAATATTTGTGCTTCAAAGGGTCACCTAAAGCTTACTTCAAAGGACCTGTTTTCATACCAATTTTTGGAGGCACAACCAATGAGAGGCAGGGGGATTAAATCAACAAGTCTTAAAAAATTCCTTTTGTATTCACTTTAGCATTCATCAAACATAAATTAAACTTAACCATTAACATCACCATGCATTCATTAATAAACATAACCATAAATGTGGAAATAAGAAAAAAATTGAACACCAGATAAAATATGGAATTCCTCAAGGGAAAGAAAACCCACTGAAACAAAGCTTTATTATAGCAATGAATCAAATTTATTAGAGAAACAATAGAAAAAGGAACACCAACCCCAAATTTTGGTGAGGCATTAACCCCACAAGGAGCACCAATCCCTATATTTAGTAGAACACCAACCCTACATGGAGGCAAAAACCCCCTAGATGAATCAACACCAACTTAACCAAAAAAATTTGTTTTTCATCTATGAAATGTTGTAACAATAACTGAGGATGACATCTATGAATCTCTCTTTCCTTATATCTTCTCCAAATCTAACCTTCTTGCTAACTCACTCAAGCACATCTTCACCAAGTTGATTATATCATATGTCCTATCTCTCCAACAACTGAATAACCTCCAGAATATCAAAAAATATTATTTTACCTCTTATTATGGTCACAAAGACCCTGTACACCTTCTATACTCTGCCCTTTAGCTCGCACTTTCTCATGTACCCCCAACAACCAAATAATCCTTATTAAATTTCCTTATATACATGAATCATGATCATAAATCACCTAGATAAGCTATCATAAGGAATATTCGCTTAAAGAAACATAAAAAAATAAAAAATCATTCATAAGGCCACTTAGTTTGGAAATAGTATCTAGAACCTTAAAGTCCTCCATTAGGACATAACTAGACCTAATACCCTAGAACTACCCTCTCAGCAAAACCAAGACCACTTGGGACTATATGGCTATCACCAAACATATGAAACTACTTAGACATGTTGTATAATTCCTCTACATTCCTCATACAAGTTTGATCATCTTTGCATAACTAAAACATGATATGAAGCCATCAAGAAGAACATATCTCCTCACTAGATTTATTACCTAAAAATACCGAATCACCTCAACCTTGTAAGTGTGACACATAGATGGAAATATCATGACCTTAGATGAATCACAAAATTCTCAAGACACCATCACTTAGACTGAATCGCTATAGAATCTCGTTTGCAACCATGACCACAAAAAGTGTTATTTTTGCTGCAAACACCTATCTTTTAAGATAAACCATAATAGACCTCCTAAGGGATCAACCATGATCTAAAAAAACCATAGAAAAGTATTATGGCTTCCTAAATTTCTCAAACACCAATTTAGTTAACAATTCAAATTCAAAACTTGGGAGAAACCATTACTTCTTAAGAAACTTGAAATTTTTTGTGGGGTCCACTAACTATCATGAAATCTAAGTGCTAGTTGGAGAAACCTCGAGGATCCCTCTACAACCTCCAATAATTAATACAAGTCAAACAATCCATTCTGAGCTAGTATCATTAAGCTCTTCTACATAGATTTTGAACTAGGGTTTAAGGAGTGTTTTAGACCACCTTAGCTTGTTAAAAATTATTCATAAATATATTCCCCTCAAACCACAAAATAATGATAGGAAAATTGAACTAGGACCCTTCCCTAACTACCATGGAGATTTTATCCTCCCATGTATACTTCACATGTGTAAACGAGCATAAAACAAAAAAAATTGAACTCTGTTTCTAATTTTTTTGAGCTCGATAGTGATCACAACTGTTTGATATGTCATTTTATTTCCAATGAGTGGTTACATGTAATAGTTTAGGTGTTTTTGTGTGATCTTAGACTCCATTGATGAAGGCTTCTTCCTAGAAGTACCTGATTTGAGTAGGAACTACTCCTACTAGGTGGTGAAGTGAGAAGAATGGATGATGTAGATTCTTTTGAGCTGATGAATTGTGTTGAATGGATATCATAGAAATGTGTGAATCACTTGGAGGCATGAAAAAACTGTATGAAGTCCTCAGATGTCTTGGAGTACTAAATGAAATAGTTTTGGAAACTCAACTTGTTTGCATCCTTTTTGAAAAATTAAAGACCTCTAAGTGCATTCACTAGAAAAATAATTCATCTATATTCACTCTCTAATGGGTAACCATCATCATACAAATAATTATATTGGTCTTTCAGATCAATCTTCTCATTGAATTAGTGATGTCCTAATCCAGTCAAACTAGGTCAGCTTGTGACCTCAACCATGCCACTTCAACACCTTTTCAGAGCTCAATAAAAACATGAAGGATGTAACATATTTTCTCGAAAAAACATTAAAATCCATTAAAATCATCAAATTAGGACACAAGTTCCCAATAACACTCATTCACCATGACCAAAGTCAACCTCATTTGACCTATTTAGGTCATCAAATCACATCACCAAGATCTAAAATATATTCAAACATGTAGTATGGCTCTCTAAAAAACTCATAAAAAAATTAGACATAGGGTCTTATGGAAAACCTGAGAGTAAAACCTTATTTCCTAGAAACTAGCATATTTGAGTGGCCTTCACTAACTATCATGACTCTAACCACCACCATCTAAAATATGGAATAGTCCTATCCATCCTCCAATCATCACATTTGATGATCTAGCCCATTCTTGGATCACACCATCAAGTTTTCTCCTATCACTCATGAACTAAGGTTTTAAACTCATAAAAAAAAACTGAACTTCTTAGAAATCATTCATAAATTTTTGGACCTAATTTGATCTCATTCAAACTCTAAAATATTTTAAAATCCATGAAAAATCATCCTTTAAAGGATCAAGGTACCATGTCGACATCATACATGCCAGCCAAGATTATTTGTCTCACATTAAGCTAGAAAACATGCTTTCTAGAACTCAATAGGAGTACAAACCTCATAACTTTCAAAATATTCTCCATATCCACCTAAAAAAATTTCCATAGAACCATGAAACCCTATAATAACATCTCAAATGCTAACTTATTCATATATATCTTTTCATCTCTTCAACCACATGGACTTGCTCAACTAGGTATTAAGGTATTACATAGTTTAGGTCACAATCAAGTAGAATAATATCATACCTCTTCTTCCAAGGTCTCACAAAGGACTTAACATACCTGGGAAAACATGTCTTATACCTCTGTATCCTTTCATGAGATCATATATATCTACAACTAATGACCATGCCTCTCTAGGCCTCAAAGTGCCTAGACTAGATCTTGATGAGCACCTGAAACTATGTCCACTACATGTACCTATACTTTGAAACTATAATGAGTGTCTCAACACCATCCAATCATGTTCTCCAAGATTATACCATGCTCCTCTAGCCACCATGTTTCTTCATCTCATCATGCCAAGTCATCTTGCTAACTAGGGCTCATAATTAGGCCATCTTAGATAAGCTATTTTTAATTTCTTCATCCTTGAATCCATGCTGCAACAAGTCTAAACATCTCATCATCACACTAAGAATCCTCTACCACTCCTAGACCATCATCTTTATCATTAATGATATTTTACAGCAACAACAATAGTCTAACTCACACATGCCAATAAACTCCCCTTTGTCATTGATGGAAAACAACCTAATTATTCTCCCACTTTTTACATTAAGGAAAAAGTACATACATGTAGCTTATGATCTCCATATTCTTTAAATTTTTTTAGATCCTTTCATAGTTAGAAACATAAACCAAACTTACTAGGCAAGCATATAGATGTATTTTAGCTTCCTTGACTCTCCTTTTAGCTTCATTCATAGCATTTGATCATTGTATCTCCCCTAGAAAAGTGCATATCAAGGAACTCACATATGTAACCAAGCTTGATCTAGAGTGAAAACATCATTATGTACTCTTTCTCATAAATATTGAAACTGAAACACCCTAAAATAATATTGATCATGCTAAATATAGACTAGTCATAACTCTTAGGGCCTAGACCAATGAATTATCCCTTTAGACCATTCTTGTCAAACATATCAAATCTATAATATCACATTAAACACATAAAGAATCACCTTATAGCTCCCGCTAGGGTTATACAATCTTTGCCTAACTGAAGATGGAAAAATAAGATAGTATACCTTACATTCATGCCATGGGAATGAATCACATACAATGCATGTCTTGAAGTAACATTTTAGTGTAATCTTCCTTCTTATCTTTGATATCACATCAGTTTGAACCAATTATTTTACCCCCTTTAAATATACCTAAAATCATGACTAACTCTATTATAAAAGTCGTCTTGACACATTATACAACTGATTCAAGGTCAAGACTAGTTCCCAATGCCTCAATATAATTTTACAGAAATTTAATTAATTAAAGGGGTGGTTGTACATGATTAATTAATTTTATTAATCATTCATAAATGAGATATGAAATAGAAATTAAACTGGGGTAGTACTCAAAAATTTTGTGTAATTGTGTAGCTCACTATTATAGCACAAAAACATCCTAAAATACCCTGATAAGATGCAATGTCCATTCATAATGAAAGAAATTAGTCAAATTACCTCTGCAATATTGCTACTTTCTTATTTCTTGGGATTAAGAGTATACAAAATCCCCCTTAATAGATACAATCATATAAAATATTATGGAATCTATAAGCATAGGGAGAGACAATATATAGAAGTCCTTACAACACTGTAACAACTTAAGGAAGACATACCTTGACTTGAAGTATTGGCACAATTTTCTTAAACCTTCATCATGGTTAAAATTATTTTTTTAGGCCACTAGACCCTTTCAAATATCCTAACCTATCATATAAATTTTTTTGTCACTACTGTAGGCCCAAATGTCCACATTTAGACATGTAACCATGTTATCAACTGAAGACTACACCTTTCTCACTTTTATAGCTCTGACAGTTCTCAACCATCTCCATACTAGATTAATGATGCATAACACTCTAGAGACATTACATACATGACTCAAGAGAAAATACCCCAAGATATAGACCCATATATTCATCCTCAGTCTTGTAACCATGCATCTTCACTAAAGAACATATCATCTAGGCTTTCACATACTTAATCATGCCTTGTACACTCTTTAAACAACACTTATGGATTATGAACATGATTGTTACATCTTAACATGAATCATAAGCCAAAGATACACCTTGTAGACTCAATAAATTAATGAACATACAAGAATCTAGAAACCTTGGTTATGCAACATCACCTTAACCAACTCCTAAACAAGTTGAATACCTTCAAGAACATAATGGAAACATATTGACCTCATGAATGCACTACTACAACATTCAATATTTTTCATACCATTCCAGATTCATTGACTTCATCCTCAATTACAGACTTCATTCATTGATTTGACATCACATGAACCTTTACTTTGACCTTATCAATGTATCCACTCACAACTAGTCCTAAGACAATCCTTCTTATACTTCTACTTGAGATAATTTCTACTAATCCATACAACAATACTTAGACCTATGATCATGCTTATCAAATTTGACAAGCATTCCTTTTTGACTTTCATAGTTTTGATCATTCTTTAAATTTCTTCATGTTACCTTCATGCTACCAATACTTACTTGATATATCCAAATCATAGCTCAAGGGATAAGTCCAACATATGGACAAAACAAACTCATAGACATGCTTTTAGAACACCATATTACTTGCAAAAAATGGTCTGATAATGTTGAAATATTATTTTCATCTTCTTGATACTAGTCTTATTACATCATAAAAATGCCTATAATATCTCCAAAACAGACTAAAATCCTTTAAGATGATAAAAAAACATACCTTGACACTATGAATACACTCCTAAGGCATCATACTATAGACACCAAAAATATGCACTCCCTCATTTTTATCTAAATAATTAATTAAACACATGACACCCCAAAAGAAACATCCTTTATCTCTATTTAATTAATAAATTAATTTGATTAATTAAATATATATCTTAGACCACATAATATGCCTCTTCTTTTTAATATTTTATATCCACATATGAAAAATCATTATTTTTAAATAATAATACCGAACCTAGTCATTTTCCTAAATCCCTCTAAATTTATTTATTCCCCAAAATCCATTCCCTAACATGACACATCTATCATAACCACCTATACACCTATTAAAATCATTTACACACTCATGAAAATCATCTACACATTTATCCTAAATCATACCTAAATTAGTATGATCTAACCTATTCTATCACCTTCAAAAACGAAAAAAACATGTCTCTAAACACCCTAACAAATTCATCCCTCGAAAATACAAATAAGAATATCAAATTAGCAAATTATTCCAAAAATTTACTTTAAAAACCACAAACATGCCAAAATCACCAGCGATTTGGTAAATATCCAGCGATTACTTGAGCCCATTTTATAGTCTCTTTTTGGGATCATCTACTGACATTCTTGAGCCTAAGGTTTCTATTGGAGTTTATCAAAGTCATTCTACATCAATGTGAATGTGTTATCATCCAACACTGTTTCTCACGATCATTAAACATCTTGGAGTTCATTTTGAAGCTTGCACATCATCTAGCTACAAATTTCATCAACTCCTTACATCCTTCTCAATCAAGGTCAGCTATCATTTTATAATTCTTGTTATGCATTTAAGTTTTTCTGTTTGATCATTTGTTACTTTAAAATAGCCTCTCATGAACCACAATCACAAATAAATTAGTTCAATCCTTTATTTTATCAATATTTTATCATTTACCGGTAATCTCTTGTGATTACTATAATCTCTTCTGATTCCTACCTATTTTAGCTTTCTTGCAAATTTATCAAAATCAGTCCAATAATTCATATTATATCCCTTTTTGCTTCTAACATTTTATCAAGAACGGATTCTATTACATGGAAGTAAGGGGAACAAGCCATGAAATAACAAGCATAAACTCATTACCTGTCATATGTTATCTAATGTACTAGGAATAATATGAAAATCCATACAACCTCGAGTTGTGTGCCATCCATTCCACCCCTTTGGATAGTTTACAAAACAAATATGAGTCTACTCAGTGAATCCGCAAAGCTATTGACAAATTTTAGGAATCCTACTTTGAGGTTCTATGTATTCAGGTTGATTTAGCTTGGTTTGAATATCAATATGAAGTTTAATTTGAATAATTGAGCTCTAAGACTGTTGGTTGTCAAATCAAGACTTTAACGAAGGCAACAGTCAGGGGATAGAAATTCCCTCCTCTTTAATGGGATAGGTTCCCTTATTGAAAGAAAACGGAAAAACTATTTACAAATGTACAACTTTCAACTTTGATGAGGAACTCTAATATCATGAAAGTGTTTTAATTCTAAGATATATTATCAATACAAAGGAGTAGAAGAACTAAGAAAGGAAAAGGAGGAACATAATAGCATCCCTAGGAAATATAGATAGCAAAATAGTTCCTTATAAATGTTGTGCAAGGATGATATAGAGAACACAATCATTCACATGAAACCACCAGATATTATCTCATAGACACAAAGTTTCTTAATGCAATAGATTAACAATTCATAAACTTAAGACAGGCAGGATAGGGTAAAATATGTAGATAGAAATAGGAAGGGAAATCTTCTGTATTGATAGATTTTTTAACTCTTTTACACTTTTAAAAATAGTCAGAGTTCCAACCCCTTAGAATGGCGTGGAGAGCCCAATATATAGCTTACAAGGTGGTTACACTTGGTAACCATTTCTTTTAACCAAAGGATTAATTAAGGAAATATATAACATAAATTCCTTAATTAAATTACAAGGTGCTCAACACTAAAAATAGAGGAATAAAATGAAGAGCCATGAGTAGAAACATCCAATTATGGTTGAGGGGGGCCCAATAATTTGAGGATTTGATGCCTAAATATTTTCAATACCTCTGCTATCTCCATGCCTCTTGGAATTATTGTGTTAGAAGTAGCATGAGTCCACATGCCTAGAAATTTCTCCATACCTTTATCAAACTCGGTATGCTCCAGGTATTCTTTATTAGCCTTGGAAATAATAGACTGAAGACAACAAATGTCCTTCATCTTCTCTTTAGTAATTGAATCCTCTTTGAACAAGTCATCCTTGACAAATGTTCTGAACTAAGCCTTGATTTCTAGAAGAGAGAAGGGAACACTTGTAGTTTTATCCTGAAGATGGCAGTGGATATCTTTGAAGGTGGATGAAACACAAGTTTTAAAAGACTCTCCTTTTTTCCATACATTCCTCAATTTTCCCAAACACCTAAAATCCATGCCCTTGACAAGTTATTCTTTGCATCATCAAAAAAAAAATTGACCAACAAGATCTTCTCATCATTTTAGCCCATTAGGCGGAGATCTGTAATACATCCACTCTGGACCTTCAGCTCCTTGTCCACAGCTTTGATTCAAGAGGAGATTTTATGCTGCAAATTGACCACCTTTACAGTGGTTTTGAAGGCCTCCACAATGAAATTCAAACCTGCTATAGTCATACCATCTACCATGGCTTCCACAGCCTTCCCATAAGTTGAATACTTATGTATGTATTTGATGCTTTGGACTTCATCCTGGATGAGAATCATGGGAGGTGGGAGAGCAGCAAGTGGGGTTGGATCCAAAACTTTATAGTTTGTTAATAATGATCTAATGATGTTGGAAAGAACTTGATTATGTTCTTCCAACTGCTCTATGGTCTATTTACCCTTCTCCAATCATTTAATAACCTTATTTACTATTTCCTAATGGTTATGAGTTTCACTCTCAGGAGTGGATTATCCCATTGGGATCCTGGAAAGCTCCAAATCAGAGATCAAAATATCTTGCTTTGCCTTATCAACCTTGGGCTTTTTAACCTCTAGAAACTCCTAGTCCTGAGCATCAGTCATCAATCTGGAAGTAATCTTTTCTCTCTTTGCTAGAGGAGGAGGGGTAGTACCTAGTAGAGATGCCACAACATCAAAATTAGGTCTTGTTGAATGAGAAGAAGGTTTCCTTTTCTTGCCATTAACTAAGGGTTGTACCCAGGAAAAGGTATAAGAAGAAGTGGAGGGAGAATAAGGCCCACGAGCAAGTGAACTCATGGCACTCAAAGTATGAACTACTATTGCCTCTAGTGGGGAAGTGCATGGAACCTCAAGAACTTCCTTTGCAGAGGAGTCTGTTAAACTAGGAGGTTTAGTCCATGAAACTTCTCCTTCTTCTTCAAAAACGATTTCTGGAGCTTTTTCAGGGTCTTGCATTTCATCATCCTCATTCTCACTTAGAACAATAACGTTCTATGTCCCTCCTGGAAGCTCTAACTACCTCAGAGGATTCTCTTCAATGATTGGTTCTTACGTAACCTCCTTAACCTTCTTCTGATGTACTTGAGTGGAAGGAGTAGATAGTTCAGGTTATTTTATTGAAGAAGAAGGACAAGTTTTCTCAAGTACCTTAGTATTAGGCGTATGTACTTCCTTCCCAGGTGTGGAATTTTCTCGTGAAGAATATCTACCTTGGCTCCTCTTGAACTCACAAACCTTCCTATCAAACCAAAACTTAGTTATTATGATGACAAGGCTGATTATCTAATTTAGGTCATCTTTCTCCTTCACGTACCAATCTAGGGTTTATAAAGGAGTGTATTTGATTGATCTTTCATATTCAAAGGATTGCAATTCCTCATCATCATCCTCAAGCCCTTTAGGAACTTGGTAAAGATTGAGATCTATAATCTGTTGCAGAGACAGTCTACCAAAATGCCTCCTCCTGGCTTGAAAATAATCAAAAGAGTCAGCCCAGTAATCCTTAGTGTCTAGTTTATGATGATAAATTATTTTGAGGTTCTAATCAATGAACTTCTTTAGATAAAAACAATTCCTGGGTCTGAAGAAATGGATAGTGAGAGGAGAAATAGCCCTTTCTATGTTTTAGGCATCTAGATCTATTTTACAGGTATAATTCCCCAATGAAATAGGGAAATAAAGACCATTGATCTTATTATCTCAGCAGGCTCTATGAATTTTATCTAGTTTCCTACACACCTTGACCAAGGCCATTTTTATCATTGTAAACCATGGGGAGCTTGAGTGGAGTGCTTTCAAAACAAGCCAATCTAATGTACGAGAATTTTCTAAACTAGATGAATAAATCCCCATACTTGACTATCAAAGTCATAGCCTCGTCACAAAACCTTCTGGCTCTGTCACCCTCCAAGAGTCTCACAATGGACATAGTGACAACATCATTTACCCTTCTGAAATTGTGATTGTTGGTCTTGAGGGTAAATTGAGTGTAGTATGAGTAGATGGGCTCATGTTTCTTTCCCTCCATGTAATTGAAACCAAACCAATCCCAATATGTAGCTAGGGTGTACATGAGATAAGAAGTCATGTAGAACTTCTTAGTTTGCTGAACATTTGACAATTGCTCAGTCAGATTCCCACAGATAATCTTTGCCCAATTTTTTTTTTGTTTACCCTCACAGATGATGCTAATGAAAGGGCACATCCAAAAATGGAATTCATTGGTAGAGGGCATCCCCATGATTTGAGCGAGCAGAGTGATGAAATCTAACAGCTCCTCATTGAAATCAACCTTGAATAATGCTTTGGAGAGTCATGATGCTCCCTTCTTAGGGCACTTCAACCACAACTTTGCTACTCGTGCCTTGTATTTTTTGTTATCTTGATCAAATACGGCCTGAGCTTGAGCAAGATTAAGAATAATGGAGTCATCTATCTGAGGAATGCATAGGGCAGCAAAAATGGTGGTGGCATCTAGTTTAGCAATCAATTCTCCATGTACATTAACAATCTCCTTGGCATCTATATTTAAATGAGCCCCGCAGGTGAGCACGATGTCAACACATTACACGGAGATGGGGAAACCAATAGCATATGAAATTTCACTGTCATTAATCATTTGGGCCATGGGAGCAGGGTGGTCACATGTTAACCTGCCCCAAAAATTATCAAAGTCCAAGTGTTGAACTTCACTATCCCCAATACTAGGTACAAAGGTCTCTAGAGGCGACAAATGTTCATGCCCTTGAAACTTGATCTTCATTTATATAATGCACAGAGAAATGAACTTCGAATAATAGATTCACAATGAAAATGCAAAGGGATATAGGGAGATGAAAAAATGACTCAGTTGCAAATATGCGGGCAAGAAATAACAAGAAATCAATGTTACCAATGCATAGGTGGTAGTCCCTTTAAATAGTTGTTTAGGAGAGATAAGATCATAAATGCACATTAAATACACCTTGTATCGACTCAAAAAGGTTAAATGTAGGAAAAGTGGAAAAAAATGGCCCAGACAGTCCTTGGAACATTTGGGACATGAGGGATGTGAAAAGCTGATTCGGTCGATGTGGGCCAAATGAGCACGGGCAGTCTAGGGACACATAAACGTGAGGGACATGAAAAGATAATTCAGTAATCAGGGAATAGGAGGCTTGGGAAAACTTGGGAAAGACGGTTTGAAAAAGTGTGAAACACCTGATGCGGCCGATGCGGGTGATCGAGGAAAAGGAGGTCCGAGTGAACTTGGGACAAATGGGCTGAAAAGTTTCAATAAAGCCGACAGATAGGGACTTACAGGGAAATCGGACGATTGGCAAATAGAAGGCCCACCGGTACTTGGGACATGAGGGAAAAAAAATTCTGACAGACCCGCAAGTCATTAAAATGACCCCAATAAACACAATTTTCACTATCTCTTCAAATTTCTTCTTCACTAAAACATTACTGAAGGGTGCCAACTCAAAATTTTCAAATATTTCAAATTTCAAAAGAGGGGAATTTTGAGAGGAAAACAGTTGGCTCTTTCTGAGGATGACTTGATGAGATTACTAGAACAAGGAAAGACAAGAATTCAAGAAAAACTCTAGGGAAGAAGACCAGTGCTTTATCCTTTGGGCAAAAGAGTCATAGGAAAAACAATACAGAAGGCAACACACAAAGACAAGGAAAAGAAAACACACACTGTACCTAATATACAAAGGACTTCCTGTCACCTAGGACTTGAAAAATTTCAGGTACTACCCACTATAAGGAAGTGCGAGAGAGGATCCATCCATGTAATCAAGATAAAAAGAGTTTTCACCAGCAAAATTTCTGATTCTGAAAGGACCAAGCCAGAGAGATTCAAACTTACCATGGCTTCCTCTAGGTTCATGTCTTTTGTCCCATAGAAAAACAATGTCTCCAACTTTGAAATCTTTGGGTCTAGTTTTCTTATCAAATAAAGATTTCACCTTCTACTGATGGGTAGAGATCCTATCAAAAACTTGCATCCTGTCTTCATCTAGCTTATGAAGATACATGATCCTCTTGTCCAAAGAGTCACTAAAACTTGTGTCTTCAATATCTTTCATTAAATGTAAAGCTAGTAGTTCCACTGTCACTGGTAGTTGAGCTTCCACTCCATACACCACTTGAAAAGGAGACATCACAATTTATCTTTTGGGTGTAATCCTATCTTCCCAAAGAGCATCGTAGAGCTTCTTGTGCCAGTTTCTCTGAGATTCATTGACAATATTTCTGACAATGGCCACAAAATTTTTATTTGTTGATTCTACCTGTCCATTCCCTTGAGGGTAGTAATTTGAAGAGTGAGCAAGGGAAATTCCATATCCATAGTAGAAATCCATCATCTCAGAAGAAGACAAATTAGAAGCATTATCAATCACGATCTTGTTTGGTACTCCAAACCTTACCAAGATGTTTTCTTTGATAAAATTGCATACTACTTCAGAAGTAGTACTTTTAACCAGGATGGCTTCTACCCACTTGGTGAAATAATCTATGATAGTCAAAACATGGGTATGTCCTACACTTGAAGATGGGTTGATTATTCCAATGAAATCCAAACCCCATCGTTGAAAGGGTTCTTTGATCACAACTGGCTTAAGTGGTAAAGTAGCCAACTTAGGTCTTCCCCCAAATGTTTGACAAGATTCACATTTTTCAACCCACTTTGATGCATATCTGAACAAGGTAGGCCAATAGTATCCCACACGAAAAATATTATGAGTAGTAATAGGAGATGAGAAATGACCTCCACAATCTTGATCATGAAATGATGAGAACAAATTCCTCTATTGCTCTTTGTCAACAAATTTCAAGAATCTTCCATCCACTCCTCGTTTGAACAAAGCATTCTCCCACAACACATACTGTGTTGACCTTAACTTGATAGCTCTTTTCTCCTTAGCAGTTAAATGAGATGGAGACTCACCATAGGTGAGGAAGTGAGCAATGTCATCGTACCATTCATCTGTTGAGATAAGGAATAGAACAATAGGGATATCAACTTCATCCTTAGGAAAATCATGACCTGCTCCTTCAGCAATGAGTTCACACAGGCCTTTACCCCGAACTAGTTTTGTTGGTCAGATTTTGAGATCACGACCCTAAAATTTTTCTACCCAATTTCTTCTCTTGGTTCCAAACTCCTGCTATGTAAGAATAGACTTGATAGTTGCATCGAGTATAAGTAAAATAGAGTGAGACTTAAGAATATAAAATCGAAACTGCTTAATAGCTTTAACTAATACAAAAGCATGTTTCTCCATCATAGCGTACTTTAACTCGTGATTTTTTAGAATGTAACTCATGAATGCAATTGGGAGTTCATGATCTTCAGAATATTTCTGAGTCAACACAATGGCCAAGGTACTTTCTATGGAATAGCAATGGATAATAAAATCTTTGCAAAAATCTGGACATGCTAAGATAGGAGTCTTAGCAATAGCTTTTTTAATGCCTTCAAATGCTTCCTTCCCTTTAGGGGACCAACCAAAAATCTACTTTCCTTTCATCATCTGGGAGATATTCAAAGTTAGCTCTACAAAATCGGGGATGAATCTTCTCAAGAAGTTGATCTTACCAAAGAAAGAATGCACTCCCTTTTTACTTGTAGGAAGAGGAATATTTTGGATAGCTTGGACTCGTTTAGGATCAATCTTGATTCCTCCTTTGGCGACAACATGTCCCAATATATTTCCTTCTATGACACAAAAGATACATTTCTTGGGATTCAGAGAGATGCCATGTTCTCTGCATTTCAAGAGAATTGCTTCTAGATGCTAAAAGTGATCTGCTCTAGTTTTGGAAAATATAGTTAGGTCATTTAGATACACAACAATACATTTCCCTTTCAGACTCCCAAAGGCCAAATACATAGCTCTCTGAAAGGTGGTACCAGCATTAATGAGGCCAAAGGGTATCCTCTTGTAGGAAAAAGTACCCCAAGGAGTGGTAAAGGTAGTTTTGTGTTTATATGTAGTATTGACCTCCACTTGATTATATCCTGAAAAACCGTCAACCATGGACAACATTTTTGAACCAGTGATAGCCTGTAACACCTGATCCATCATGGGTAGGGGATAGTTGTCCTTCAAATAATCCTAGTTTAGGTTCCTGAAGTCAACACAAATCTAGATCTCACTGTTTTTCTTCCTGACAGGTACAATATTTGCAATCCATGTTGAATGATGAATGGGGAAGATTATCTTAGCTTTTAACAACTTCTATATCTCTTGGAAGATGGTGTCAGTGATCTTTGGATTGTATTGCCTTTGCTTTTGCTTGAAAAGTTTAATCCTAGGTTTGAGGGGAATGAAATGTTGCATTTCTTTTGGCTAAAAGGCTTTTAGATCATCATAAGAATAAGCAAGGACATCAACATATTTCTTCAACAAATTTACCACATTTTCCTTATCTTTTTGGGTGCAACACTTTCCAACGTTCACCATTTTAGGTTTGGCATAACTCCCAATGTTAATATTTTCACACTCAGCAGACTACTGAGATCCTTTAGAAGCCTTAGATTTGACATATCTATCAATTTTGTCAAACAATTCCTCTAGACTTATCAGCCCTTTAGGAATCTTGTTACCTTTTAGTTTTATGCAACCATCTTGATCCATCTCCTCATTGATACCTTCCTCATTTGAAAAGACACTCTCCCGAGGCCGATTTTCACTTCCCTCAAAATGCAATTGGTCAAAGTTATCTCTAAGCTCTAGGAAAGAGAGAAAATGCTGATCATCATTGAAAACTTTCCAGGTACTTGCATTATCTGGCACACTTGGTCCATGAATCATTTCAATGGTGAATTTATCCCGAGAGAAATTAGGATGAGGTATCAGTAAAGACCCTAAAACAGATAGAGAATCAGCCCTAGTGTTCCTTTCCCTCAGCATTGCTTTAATGGAAAAGGCATCAAAGAATTCAATAGAATCCCATACCAGATTCCTATAATGCTTCAATATTCTATTATTTATGTGGAAAAGGTCTCTAACTTGCTTGACAACTAGTTCTGCATCTCCAAAAGATAGGATATTCTTTATGCCTCTTTATTTTGCTTCATTCAAACCAAGAATGAGAGTTTCATATTCTATTGTGTTTTTTGTGTTTTCAAACTGCAGTTTGATTGAGAAAGGATAAATTTTTCCCTCTGGAGATATCAATACCACACCAACTCCAGAACCAGCTGAAGAGCAGCTTCCATAAAATTCCAAATTCCAAACACCATTAGGATCATGGAGCACTTCCTTAGTATGTTCTATCTCATCCGGAGACATGATCATGTAGTTTCCATGCCCAATATCTTCATAAAGTATTTTTTCCCTGGGATCATCAATCTTTTGCACAATATATTCAATTTTCTTTTTAGGAAACAACTTCTTCATTTTTCCATTGAACGGTATAAGAGCATGGGACTAATCCATTTGAATCTCTCCTCGCACATCCTTACAGAAATTCCTACTCAACAGCATGCCATATGAAGGAGGAATATCAACCACCAGAATAGTAGCTGAGACCTTTTTTCCAGCAAAGCGGAAAAAGCTACTTGTGCATCCTTAATTCTCCTAATCACGGGAACCTCTCTACTCTCCATGGAATAGCAAGAACCAATGGCGCATGTGAGGGTAAGACCCAAAGCATGAGCTACTTTAGCAGGCATCATTATCCAATGCTCCCAAGTTTATGGCGAGCTATGAGGAGGGTCACATAGAATGGTTTGATTTTTTCATTAGGTGAGGTGACAGCAGCTACAATATTCTATGGAGGTGTAGAAGAAGGAGTGGGAAAAATACCTTTAGAAGTGTTGGATGAAGATTTGGAATGGGAATTGACAAAGTGGACCATTTTGGCAAAGGCTTTTGGATGGGTTTGATAAAACTCAACCTCTGAAATCTGGATTTTTGTCTTCTTAAGGTAATCAATGATATCAAAGGATCCAGAGGTGGATGGGGTCTCATCACTAGGAACCCTAGGCTTGTTAGGTTTTAGAGCTGAAGAGCAAGGAGTTTTAGAAACAGGAGTAGAAGAAGAGGAATTAGCAAAACTCACCTTTTACATAGATGCAGTGGGAGTAGGAGATCCTCTTCTAGAAACCACTGGAATATTCGTGGGATACTCCTTAGATCTTTTTGCGGGATGCATCACTTTTTCTTTCTTATTTTTTTCCTCCCAAGTCATGACAACATATGACTCACTGTTCATCTTTGCCACCACTTCATCATAATATTCTTCTTCATCCATGCCTTTAGTAGTGAGGAAATTAACCTGAGATCCATCAAGTTCCTCCTCAACCTCTTCTTCAAATTCTTCAAAGTCTTCATTAAATTCTTCATCATCAGGTTCTTCAACTTCAAAAGTTGCATTAACAAGGAATTTGATGGGTGGTCCTTTGATTTCCAACATTGTTTGAGAAGAAGGCAAACAATTTATAGGCTGGAAGTTTTTTCTTGGAATGTATTGATAAGGAGCATGCTGAGCCAATTGTTTCTTGTTGGAAATGAGGTAATTGGCTAGCTTCTGTACTAATTGATCTGCATTAGCTCAGGAGTAGAGGAAGAAGAAGTTGAAGTTTTGGATTTGGAAGAATCTCTCTTCAATTTTCCAGACATGATCAGGTCATCTTCAACATTGACAGCTAAAATCTGATCAACATCCAAAGTTGCAAGATTGGCTCTCCTCAGCACATAGCTTACCTCAGGAAATTGAGTGTTGAGGAAGAAACATTTTTGAATCTGATCCATAAGCCGGTAGCTTGTAGGATCTTATTAATCAACTTATTAAAGTTGGCCACAAATTCTCACATGGGAACCCGTGGTTCTTTCTTGATTTGGGAAATTTGGGCTAACAAGGCATGCACATCTTCTACATGTTTGAAATGTTGCTCAAACTGGGTTGTCATGGTGTCCCAATTGGTAATGGCCCCAACAGGAAGATGATAAAACCAATCTGCTGCATTTTCCTGCAAAGTCTCCACAAAAAGCCTAACAAAGACATGGAAAACCTTGTTGTTCTAGGATTTGAAACTGAGAATCTTCAATTCCAAGAACCATTATACCACAGGTAAATCTTAGAGTCGCTAGATCAGAAATGATCAAGAAATTTTTCTTTAAAAAATAGAATTAATTGAAACAAATCCCGAGTAGAGTCACCAAACATTGTTGGTTGTAAAATTAGGACTTTAATAAAGGCAACAGTCAGGAGATAGAAATTCCCTCCTCTTTAATGGGAGAGGTTCCCTTATTGAAAGAAAACGAAAAAACTATTTACAAATGTACAACTTTCAACTTTGATGAGTAACTCTAATATCATGAAAGTATTTTAATGCTAAGATAAATTATCAATACAAAGGAATAGAAGAACTAAGGAAGGAAAAGGAGGAACATAACAACATCCCCAGGAAATATAGATAGCAAAATAGTTCCTTATAAATGATGTGCAAGGATGATATAGAGAACACAATCATCCACATAAAACCACCAGATATTATCTCATAGACACAAAGTTCTAGAAATGACATCTATAAGAACACAAAGTTTCTTAATGCAATAGATTAATGATTCATAAACTTCAGACAAACAGGATAGGATAAAAGATGTAGATAGAAATAGGAAGGGAAATCTTTTGTATTGATAGCTTTTTTAACCCTTTTACACTTTAAAAAACAGTCAAAGTTACAGCCTCTTAGAATGGCATGGAGAGCCTAATATATAGCTTACAAGGTGGTTACACTTAGTAACCGTTTCTTTTAACAAAAGGATTAATTAAGGAAATATATAACATAAAGTCCTTAATTAAATTACAAGGTGCTAAGAACTCAAAAATAGAGGAAGAAAATGAAGAGCCAAGAGTAGAAACATCCAATTATGGCTTGGGGGGCCCACTGATATGAGGATTCGATACCTGATTATTTTTAATGCCTCTGCTATCTCCATGCCTCTTGGAATTGTTGTGTTGGAAGTAGAATGAGTCCACGGGCCTATACATTTCTCCATATCTTTATCCAACTCAGTATGCTCTAGGTATTCTTTATTGGCCTTAGCAATAGCAAATTGGAGAGAACAAATGTCCTTCATCTTCTCTTTAGTAATTGATTCCTCTTTGAACAAGTCATCCTTGACAAATGTTCTGAACTGAGCCTTGATTTCTAGAAGAGAGAAGGGAACACTTGTAGTTTCATCCTGAAGATGGCAGTGGATATCTTTGAAGGTGGATGAAACACAAGTTTTAAAAGACTCTCCTTTTTACCATACATTCCTCAATTCTTCCACTAATTCTTCAAGAACCTTTATTCTCCACTCAACACTGAAAAATCCATGCCCTTGACAAGTTATTCTTTGCATCATCAAAAAAATTGTTGACCAACATGATCTTCTCATCAGTTTGGCCCATTAGGCAAAGATTTGTAATACATCCACTCTAGACCTTCAGCTATTTGTCCATAACTTTGATTAAGGAGTGTTTCTGCTGCAAATTGACCACTTTTCATTGGTTTTAGGGGCCTCCACAATGAATTTCAAACCTGCTATAGTCATATCATCTACCATGGCTTCCACAACCTTCCCATAATTTGAATACTTATGTATGTCTTTGATGCTCTAAACTTCATCTTGGCTGAGAATCATGGGAGGTAGGAGAGCAGCCAGTGGGGTTGGATCCAAAACTTTATCTTTGGTTGATAATGATCTAATGAAGTTAGAAAGAACTTGATTTTGTTCTTCTAACTGCTCTATGGTCTGTTTACCCTTCTCCACTCATTCAATAAACTAAGTTACTATTTCCTGAAGGTTATGAATTTCACTCTCAGAAGTGGATTCTCCCATTGGGATCCTGGAAAGCTCCAAATTAGAGATCAAAATATCTTTCTCTGGCTTATCAACCTTGCGCTTTGTAACCTCCAAAAACTATTGGCCCTGAGCATCAGTCACTAATCTGGAAGTAATATTTTCTCTCTTTGCTGGAGGAGGAGGGGTAGTACCCGTAAGAGATGCCACAACATCAACATTAGGCCCTGTTGAACGAGAAGAAGGTTTCCTTTTATTGTTGTCAACTAAGGGCTATACTTAGGAAAAGGTAGAAGAAGAAGTGGATGGGGCAATAGGCCTAAGAGCAAGTGAACTCATGGCACTAAAATTATGAAATATTGTTGCCTTGACTGGGGAAGTGCATGGAACCTCAAGAAATTCCTTTGCAGAGGAGTCTACTAAACTAGGAGGTTCAATCCTTGGAACTTCTCCTTCTTCTTCAACAGTGATTTCTGGAGCTTTTTCAAGGTCTTGCATTTCATCATCCTCATTCTCACTTAGAACAATAATGTTCTCTGGCCCACCTGGAAGCTCTGACTTCCTCTAAGGAGTCTCTTCAATGATTGTTTCTTTCTTAACCTCCTTAACCTTCTTCCAATATACTTGAGTGGAAGAAGGAGTAGATAGTTTGGGCTCTTTTATTGAAGGAGGAGTTTTCTCAAGTACCTCAGTACGAAGCGTATTTACTTCCTTCCTAGGTTTGGAAGTTTCTCATGAAGAATATCTACCTTGGCTCCTCCTGAACTCACAAACCTTCCTATCGAACCAAATCTTAGTTCTTACGATGACAAGGCTAATAATCTCATTTAGGTCATCTTTCTCCTTCACATACCAATCTAGGGTTTCTAAAGGAGTGTGTTTGATTTATCTTTCATATTCAAAGGATTGCAAGTCCTCATCATCATCCTTAATCCCTTCAGGAACTTAGTAGAAATTGAGATCTATAATTTTCTGCAGAGAGAGTCTACCAAAATGCCTCCTCCTAGCTTGAAAATCATCAACACAGTCAGCTCAATAATCCTCAGTGTTTGGTTTATGATGATAATTTATTTTGAGGTTATGATCAATTAACTTCTTCAGATAAAAATAAGTCCTGGGTATGAAGAAATGGATAGTGAGAGGAGTAATAGCCCTTTCGATGTTTTGGCCATCTACAGTTGTTTTATAGGTATAAATCCCCAAGGAGATAGGGAAATGAATACTGGTGATCTTATTATCTTGGCAGAGTCTGTGAAGTTTATCTAGTTGCCTGCACGCCTTGACCAAGGCCATTTTATCATTGCAAAACATGGGGGGCTTGAGTGGAGTGCTTTCAAAACAAGCCAATCTGATGTACAAGAATTTTCTAAACTGGATGAAGAAAGCCCCATACTTGGCTATCAAATTCAAAGCCTCATCAAAAAATCTTCTGGTTGTTTCACCCTCCAAGAGTCTCAAAATGTACATAGTGAAAGCATCATTTACCCTTCTGAAATTGTGATTGTTTGTCTTGAGGGTAAATTGAGGGTAGTATGAGTAGATGGGCCCATCTTTCTTGCCCTCCATGTAAGTGAAACCAAACCACTCCTGAGATGCAACTAGGGTGTACATGAGATAAGAATTCATGTAGAACTTCTTAGTTTTCTAAACATTTAACAATTGCTCAGTTAGATTCCCGTATATAATCTCTACCCAATTTATGTTTTGTTTACCCTCACAGACGATACTAATGAAAGGGTACATCCAAAAATGGAATTCATTGGTAAAGGGTATCCCCATGATCTGAGCAAGTAGAGTGATGAAATCTTACATCTCCTCATTGAAATAAACCCTGAATAATGCTTTGGAGAGTCGGGATGCTCCCTTCTTAGGGCACTTCAACCACGAATTTGCTACTCGTGCCTTGTATTTTTCACTATCTTAATAAAATAGGGCCTGAGCTTGAGCAAGAGTAAGAAAAATGGATTCATTTGTCTCAAGAATGTGTAGGGTAGTGGCAATGGTGGTGGCATCTATTTTAGCAATCAATTCTCCATGTACATTAACAATCTCCTTGGTATCTGGATTGAAATGAGCCCCGCAAGTGAGCATGGTGTCGACACATTGCATGAAGATGGGAAAACCAAAAACATATGCAATTCCACTATCATTAATCATTTGGGCCATGGGAGAAGGGTGGTCATATGTTAACTTGCCCCAAACATCATCAAAGTCCAAGTGTCAAACTTCACTATCCCCAATATTAGGTACAGAGGTCTCTAGAAGCGACAGATGTTTGTGCCCTTGAAACTTGATCTTCATTTTTGCAATGCACAGAGAAACGACCTTCGAAGAATATTTTTGTGATGAAAATGGAAAGGGATACATGAAGATGAACAAATGACTCAGTTGTAAGGATACATGAAAGAAATAACAAGCAAGCAATGTGACAAATGCATAGGTGGTAGCCCCTTTAAATAGCTGTTTAGGAGAGAGAATATCATAAATTCACATTAAATACACTTTACACCGAATCAAAAAGGTGAAATGTGGGAAAAGTGGAAAAAAATGGCCTGGAAAGCCCTTGGAACATTTGGGACATGAGGGATGCGAAAAGCCGATTCCGCCGATGCGGGCCAAATGAGCAAAGGTAGTCTAGGGATGCAGAAACTCGAGAGACGTGAAAAACCAATTTGGTCGATGCGGGGAATCAGGGAATAGGAGGCCCAGGAAAACTTGGGACAGATGGGCTGAAAAAGTATGAAACACCCGATGTAGGCGATCAGGGAATAGGAGATCTAGGTGAACTTGAGACAAATGGGCCGAAAAGTTCTAATAAAGCTGACAGACAAGGACTTGCAAGGAAATCATCTGATCGGTAAATAGAAGGCCCACTGGTACTTGGGACATGACGGAAAAAATGTCTGACAAACCCACAAGTCATTAAAATGACCCCAATAAATGCAATTTTCACTATCTCCTCAAATTTCTTATTCACTAAAACATTATTGAAGGGTGCCAACTCAAATTTTTCAAAATTTTCAACTTTCAAAAGAGGAGAATTTTGAGAGGACAAAAAAGACTAAAACAGAAAATCAAACTGATTCCAAGTGCTCAGATTTTGATTATGATTCCAACATAGAAGAGGAAGAGTCTGAATACATTTCTAACTTCTTTAAGGAAGAGTATACTGGAGATGAAATTTTAGGTTTCTCTGGAGAATAGGATCTAAAATCCATTAGAGAAGAGAGTTATCCTTCCTCTAAGAACTCAAATACTGATTTTGATTTTGATTTCCAAGCATAGTTCTTATCTATCATTGTTTATAATTTATTTAATTTTTATTTGTAATAACGAAACATTTTTCAAAACATTTATTATTACCATTTATCATATGTTATCTACCCACTTGATTGTAAAAGTGGATCGACGCCCTTGTTAAGAAGTCATTTTATTTCTAGGGACTGGCCTTTGTTAGGAAATCCACCTAATATTTTATTAATCCTATTTTTTTAGTGGCTATGATTTGCAGCTATTCTCACAAGAAAGGAGCTTGTATTATTTTCTATACATACCGCAACAATCAAACACCATTCATCCACATTCGCAAGTATCTATAAACCCTACCATACTGAGATTAGGTAAGTTTTATTCTCTTAGTTATTAGGTTAATTTGAAGAGGTAAGATTTATTCATAACATTTTGGCACAACCATTGGGACCTTCGGTCCTTCATTACATTATCAATTTTTTTAAAATTAGCATTTATTTTTCATTTTTTTGGTTCTCTACAAAGTAATCGTGAGAGATTCCTGTTATTTTTTAATGATTTGCACAATGCTTTCTAATCTCTATTTTTACTATTCTTTTTTGTTTTTGCTAACCTAATTTTTTAGGTGACTATGGCTATACTTTATTTTGTTTGTTGGATTGCTGGTGTAAAAACAAAAATTGGGTCACACTCCCCTTGGTCCCCTTCAATTAATTAACGTAATATATTTAATTAATCATGACACCATCGCCCCATTATTAATTATTCATATTCACATTATTAATTATTTTAATTAAATTAATTTCACCCTCACACCTCTACCTCACCTAGACACCTCACCCTGGACCCATTCCAGGGGCATTTAACTCACAATGACCGAGTCACCACTTGACCCAACTAACTAAGACTTCTTCCTAAACCTAACTGAATCTTTTCTAAGTTCTTCTTTCCTTCTCTCATGTGAACTCCACTTTCCTAAATGGACTCAATGCGAAAACACACCAAATCTAGGAAGATCTGCTTATTTTTGGTAAACCTGGTCTTTCCTGCCTTAACCAATGTTGGTTACTCCTCAACTGATGCCACCCACCTAACCGTCATTGATTACTTTATATACAACTTAGAAACCTTTTACCTAGGTTTTTCATTTTCAGTTTTGGGGGAAATATTGCATTCAAGCGCAAATCCAAGCCTCTCAGCATCCAAATGATGTAAAATACTCAACCACAAGCCCAAGAAATCATCTGACTCTTATCCCAAGGTATTAGAATATTCACGGGGATACTCTGGGAGTATTGTCGTGCCACTAAACATAGAGGTTCTTGTGTTCAAATAAAAGTTGTAGAAAGCCATGAATTTGGGGTAAGAATTCCTAAAGAATCCCCAAAGGCTTCAAGTAACAAATCAGTGGACCATCTGATAAGAAATGAGAAAGATCTTCTAACTAGCATGCATTATGAAGTAAATACTCAAATTTAAGCTAATTAAAAATATCTCTATTCTTTGAAAGCTTAAAATAATGAACCTAGTAAGCCCTAAGCAATTAGTTTTAGTGATTAAGAGAAAGAGATCTCCCCATTATAGGATTTTTGAGCCAATGGTTCTTCTTTTTTACTCTACAAATTGGATTAACAATGTAAAAAGTGAAGTAAATAGCTCAATATCTAAACTAGAAATAAAATCTAGAAATGAAAAATAGAACCTAGATGCAAAATACTATAATCTATGCTTAGGAAGAAGTGGAGGAATTCTTGAAAATGAGAGAGGGGGTCTAGCCCTATATATAGTTTTACATTTGGGAAAAAGGGAAGCTTGAGTGCATGTGGGACAAACACTAAATTCCAAAAAACACTTTTAGCAAGTCAAAGCTTACTTTGACTAGGTTTAGGGAGTGATAAACCATGTTTAAGCTTAGTTAAACATGTTTAGGAGGTGATTAGGGTTTGGAGAGAGTTTTGAAGGGTCAAATTAATCCAATGGAATGGATTAATAGGCTAGGAAGGTGGTAGAAGTGGACTGGAAGAAATTAAGAAGATAATGTAGTTAGAATGAAGCTATTAAAGCTTGTTTAAATGATTTAAAAGAGGAAAATGACAAAAGAAATGTTGTAGGAGGGAAGTTAGATAGGTCTAACCAGTGGTGTATCGTCGGTTGGCAGGGAGAAGCACAACTAGCTCAATATTAGTCATAATAGTGCATTGGCAAAACTACAGGTGTCTACATTTGCCCCTCTTTGAGGTGATGCAAGTTACATCACTTCGAAGAAAGTAGAAAAATATAAAAGAGAAGAAAAAAATGAAGGGATAGAAAAAAATTAATAGGATGAAAGGTGCCCCCTGGAGTGTCGATGGGGTGATGAAAGAATTTGATCAATGATCAAAAAAGATGAGATAGAAAGAGGAAAGGGAAGGGAAAAAATGAGAAACAAGAAAAGAGATATTGAGCTATCCACAAATCAATTGTATCCACTATTTAAATCATCATTTTGCTTAGAGACCTCCTCATCAGTCCTTATTAAAAATGTGAGCATATAACAGAAGCATATAGTGACATGAAAATCCAAGATACAAAACAATTGTCTATTGCTAAAATTCCAACTCTGTGCAACATACAAACATGTAACGCAATACGAGAAGTAAACAAATTCATGTAACAGGGAAATAAGTACAGTCACACACACTTAAACCAACAACATTCAAGAAGCTTACACAAATATTTGTTATCAAGTTGAAATCCCAAATGTTTTGATAAACGACAAGGGTAAGAATGATGCCCCAAGAAATATGCACATGCAAGGGAAATGATGGAGGACACTTGGGTCTGATGAAAAATCAACGTGCATGACGAAACAGTACCAGGAAACTAATAGTGCCCTAGAGTACAAACAAAGTAAGAAGTGGTCTTTTGTAAATGATTATAGATCAGGGTGATTCACAAGTCATTGTTTCAAAACACGTGAAAATGCCGACAGGATATAGGATGAGCGCCTTGCAAAAGACACATATTTCAGCTGAAAAATGAGTTGGTTACCAATTTTAGTTCATTTTCAAAGTTTTATACTATTTTTTATTTTTCTAAATCAATTTTACAAATTTTTAAAATTTTTGATTGGTCAGAAGAATTCAAAAGATCAAAGATCTTCTAAAAAGTACGTGCAGAGGTGAACGGGGGAAAGCGAGGCCACAAAAGAGCCAAAAGGGGATCCCTATGGAAAGAAAGACAGGGTAATAGTAATTTTTGTAGAGAATTATTGTTCACGACGGGAGGTAGATAGATGAAAAAGAGGAATCGAAATAGAGGAAAGCACCTATAAGGTTCGTAAACAATGTCAGAGTTAAGAGGAAGTGTCTGCATGGTAGCACAAAGTGCCCTAGTGTGTGAAAATTAATAAAAATAATTATTTTAATAATAAAATAATTATCACGGTAGGTAGAAGAAGATTAGAATGATCATCACATAGAAAACATGCCCCAGGGGCATCATGATGGGTTAATATACCTACCGGGGGGGTAAAAACAATCACGAGCAATTAATTTGTACCAGAGCCCTTACAAATTTTTACCACGAGGTGTTAGTGAGAGAACCTGGAGCATGATGTAGAGGTTACCGATGAGACGGAGGCAAGCAGACTGGATTCGAGATTACTAGCGAGACCCCACAGATGGAACCTTCATGAGTAGTCTATCCCTTCTCTCTTAAATTACGCATTTAATGCTTTTCTAGGTTGTTTCTAGGGTAGGTAGGCGGGGAAAATATGCATACGCACACACACATGTGTCAAAAATATGGGGATGCGCATGCGTACGCATTGAAAAGGTGGATACACATAGGCATATGCGTTGAAAAATGTATATATGCATGCATGTCTATCAAAAGGGGGAAAACAAGTACACGTGCGCGCGCGTCAAACCAAGCGCGTAGGCACTAGGGGGTAATTTGATTTTTTTTGGGAATGGATGCGCACAAGTGTGCGCATTGGGAGGGACATGTAGGCATCACACTAGGCACATTGGTATCCAGTGTGGTATACACTAGATAAGTGGAAAAGGTAGGGGGTGTGTATGCGTCGGTTAGGGTGCGTAGGCATCGAGGAAGGCACGTGTGCATCGAAAAGGGCGTGCATACATTTGGAAGAAAATGAAACACACTTATAGTAATAAAATAGCAAAGTGTATAGGAGAAAAATTAGAAAAATTTAAAAGAAAAAGGGAAATTAGTAAGTGTAAGGACTCAACGAACCATTTTTCCTTAGAAAGATAGCTAGAAGTTAGATAAATGCCTAACACTTGTTTTTTAGCTTGCAGCGTAGATTACCCACACTTCAGATGTGGGAGAGATATGGCCACCTTGAGACGATAGAGGCGCAGTTAGAGGATAGAGATAGGGGGATATTAGATATCCCCCTTTATGTCACAAGGTTAGCCTACGTGGCTGACATGCCCCAGATCACATTGGACCACGGCCTTCTTATGGCCATAGTAGAGAGATGACACAGGAAGAACCAGTGCTTTCGGATACCTATAGGGGAGATTACCATCACGTTGGAGGATTTCTAGCGCATCATGCATGTTCCCATCGTCGATTAGTCCATTCAGTATGTGAGCGATAGAGCAGTGTTGGATGGATGCATTGCATAACTATTCAGAGTCTCGACGATACCACGTCACAGGATGACGGTGAGATTGTCACGATGTATTGATGATCTTTCTCTAGATTGGGTCATAGTCTATATGATGGCCTTTGTCAGTGGAGTTTTACTCCCTGACAGGAAAGGTTCCTCATTCCCCTTGGGACTACTTGGAGTTATTATCGGATTGATACAGGGAGAGACTTATTGATGGGGCCTGTGCATTTTGGCACATCTTTACTGGGATCTACATCTTATCACTTACTACCATCAGAAGATGGTAGGTCTGGCGAGGCTCCTTATGATATGGGCCTGGGATCGCATTGTTATCGGGTGCCCCTTAGGTGCTTTGAGAGTTTGAGCTTCAGAGGAGCCATCTACCATGGGTTGGATCCCTGTTGGGGATGACGTTTGGCCTTACAGGGGTGATCCCTACTCCTATCGTCGAGAGCTTGATGACTTACAGCAGGTGGCCATAGTATGGAGGCCATATCGACATTTCCATTGGCCCGAGGATTCCCGAGAGATATCTATAGCTGGATTAGATCATTTTATCATGGGTAGCCGTAGCTATATGTAGGAGTTTTACAGAGTTGATAGGTTCCAATGATAGTTTGGCACCACACAGGATGTTCTAGGGCCTGATATGTGGTATGCGCGGAGGGTGCATGAGTATTTTGATGTGGGACCATAGATAGCCTATGACAGAGCCTAGACCAGCTTTACATAGGTGGTACCCATTGCATGGGTACCTTTGAGGTAGATTCGAGATCCAGGGTGCACAGCAGAGTACGCACCCTGGTACCATGATGTGATTCCACACAGGCTGACCATTCTAAGGATAGTATATGAGGCAGGCATGAGGCCTCCCCTAGTGGGCCCGCCTAGCGATTACGATGGTGCCAGAGGTGGCATTGATGATGATGATTCAGATGAAGAGGGTGGCCCCAATGCACATCATCGAGTTAGAGGTAGGGCCCCATAGCTGCAGGTACAGGGCCCTAGGCCTATACCTAGATAGGTACACCAGGCTCCAGCTGGTCCATTTCCTCCAGTAGGAATTCCAGTGGGCATATATGTGCCATTATAGTAGGTTTTACCACAGTAGGGTCCATCTCCTAAAGCCCCAGGGGGTGGTGATGGCAGCTTGTTGTACTACAGCAGCAACTATAGGCCACGATAGCGGTGCAGCTTCAGGTGGCCGCAGAGAGAGATCAAGCTAGGGCACAGATTCAAGTTTTGACTACCAAGAGAGACCAGGCTAGGTCTCAGTCACAAGACAGTGGTAGGGCTGTATGGTAGGGTCAGATTGCATAGTTGGAAACACAGGGTGCTCAATTAGTGGGTACCTTAGGCCAAGCACAGACCCAGTTACATAGTGTCATGGTCCAACATGACTAGTTGCAGGCCGAGGGACAGGCCTATTTGATAGAGAGAGACCAGGCCCACAGCTATTTACAGGGTGTCACAATGGAGAGAGATCGAGAGGCTGCCACTACTAGGCAGGCTGATGCAGATAGAGGTTGATTGATAGGCGAGTGTGATGCCAACCTATAGGCAGTCTTGGCCACATGTGACAAGGATTTGATACGTGACACTATCAGGGACACAGGTGAGGCTATTTATTATAGGACAACCTACTTTTGGGTATTTCTAGTAGAGGAGCAAGTGACTCCTTATGCCCAGCTTGATGTGAGCCGCACAGGCTCTAGATCACAGAGGTCGGCCAGGTCAGTACAACAGCTAGCCACACAGCCGAGTACATAGTAGAGGGGTACACAGGGTCCCTCCTCACAGTTGGTAGGTTCTTCAGAGGTAGGCCCATCATGGCCTTCATTATTCCTTCCTCCAGGACATGGTCCCAGCAGTCCCGGTGAGGGTGAGAGTTGTGGCTGAGTCTCGTACTCATGCCATGATATGTATGTATTCATTTTTATATGCCTCTTATGAAGGAAATTTTTGACTATGTATAGGTTCTTTTGATTCTTTTGTGGATGCCTCTAGATGAAGGCTCGATTTTGATCGATGTATGTACTTTTTAATGTACCACCATGCCTCTGTATGCAGGCTTAGTATCTGATCCTTGCCCTTTTATATATAATAGATGGACAGAGCATTTTGTATATACCAGACTTTGACACAGAGATTTTTATTATACATGTACCATATGGACATTCTCTTGTATATCTGTCATGCAATGATATATTGTGATGGTAATTATGTTTCATTGATGTTCATGTTGTATCTTTTCCTCTTCATGTATGTGACATACTTTCAGATGTATAGATGTACATATTTTTATTTCATAGTGATGATATTCTTGTGTATTTGATATCATGTGTTTTTAATTTATGAGATGTTTGATTCCACATGGCTAGAATTTTGGGATGATACTAGATGATATTGATGTGGGGGGATAGATTAGTGATTATGCACAACCCCTCTTGCCCCGATTGATGATACGATATGTGATGATTAGCTTAGCATACATGCATGATGTACTACTCATCATTTTATTTATATATGATGTAGCAAATGATATGATAAATGTGATGAAATGATAGATGATAGAAGGGATAACAAACAAATGTGCTAAACAAACACACAAGAAAAAGTTAACAAAACTAAACCAACACACACATGCAACACAATGCAATGAAATTAAAATGAATATTAATCTAACACTTTAATCCAAGCAAGTAAAAAATAGTTCTAACACATTCACATAGCAATCAAAGAAACATACAACAATTAATTACAAGCATAACAATCCTAACAATCAATGCAGTGCAACACACAAGTAAACCTAACAAGATTTAACGTAATGTAAGAAAAGAATCATTCAAAGAACGAACAACACAACAAGATTAGTACATCAAAACTATACAAACCAACAACTAAAAGAAATCTAACTACCACTTTGTTTTTGCGGGATAGTATCGACATATTTTCTAATGTTTTTGAGTTTATCACGAAGGATAAGTTTTTTAAGACTACAGTTTACGTTGTTGTCTAGGTTTCCCTAAGATAACGTTGTGAAACTAATGTAGCTACATCCCTAAGAAGGGAACTTTTCTAGATGTTTAGATTTTTGTGTATCATTTTCTAAATGTTTTTGTATTTCCAAGGTCATGTTCTGAAAGTAATGTACAAGCTTTAAAGAAACGTGGAATGCCCCTAACGTATGTGGGAATATACAAATGGTCAAATTCCACGTGTTAATGTGTGATGAAGTGGAATGTGAATGTGCCCCTAATGTGATGTGGGAATATATAAATAGGCCACATCCTTCACATAGATATAGCATAAGTAAATCAGATCACAAGTCCTGCAAGGGAGCTTGAGGTCAGATTCCTAGACCTAGCCAGGGTACTGTGGAATTTAGCAAGTGGAAAGAGTTACCCATCCTGTCGCAAGAGTGAATTGTGTACGAGAAACCTTCCTTGAGTGCCAGAAACTAGTTTTCACAAAAGGACATGCCCACTGCTCCACAATTGCGTGGTTTTCACACAATGACGACCTGTTTTTTCTTTACTTTTTTTTTCTCAAATTTTCAATTTTTTTTCTTTTTTTTTAAATTTTTTTTCTACTTTTTAGTTTCTTATCTCAATATTCCATCCATGCCTAAGCATAGAAGTACTTGAGTTGGATGGCATTCATGGGCTCTGGAATCTCTTCACCATCTGAATAGGCAAGTCTATATGCCCCTGATCCATATTTAGCAGTCACCACATAGGGACTGAGCCAATTGGCCTCAAATTTAACTTTCTTTTCTCTATCTTTGGTGGTATTATTCTAATTTTATTTCAGTACGAGATCACCTACATCAAATTCCATTTGAATGATGTGTTTGTTGTATCCTCTGCATATTGTATTTTGATATACTTTAAGGTGATTAAGTGCTCTGATACGCCGTTCATCTAACAGTTCCAAATCTGACAAGGAAGTAACTATGTAGTCTTCATCTTTGTCAAGGTAGTCCCTGAGAGATATGCTCCACTTCCAAAGGTATGATGGCTTCAGTGCCATAGAAAATTGAATATGGGGTCGCACCAGTAGGGGTGTAGATGGAAGTTCGATAAGCCTAGAGGGCAGGATGGATCTACAAGTTCCAATTACGACCAATTTTACTGACCATTTTCTCCATAATGTGCAAAAGAGTTTTGTTTTTAGCCTCTACTTTCCCATTACCTTGAGGGTAATAGGGGGTGAACCATTTAAGTTAGATATGAAAGCGTTGACACAAGGTTCTTACCGTCTTTTTTTTGAAAGATTTACCATTATCAATAACAATGGCCGAGCGGATACCATAACGGCATATAAGATGGTTCATGATAAACTTGGATATTTGTGCACCAGTGACATAGGTAAGAGGAACAACCTCCACCCATTTAGTGAAATACTCGGTAGTAGTTATGATGTGTGTGTGACCATCTGATGAAGAAGGGTGGAGATTCCCTATGAGATCTAAACCCCACTTTTAAAAAGACCAAGGCGTTGCAATAGGCTACAAATCCTGTGCTGGCACATGTATGAGATTACCGTAATTTTGAAAAATTTCACATTTCTTCATGAATTTACAGCAATTGGATTCCATGGTAGGCCAATAGTAGCCTACTCTTAACAGTTTCTTAGCTAGCACCATGCCACTAGTGTATGCCCCACAAATACCACTATGTACCTCTTTAATCATGTGAATCGAATCAATAACATTTAGACAGTGAAGAAATTTACCTTCATAGCCACGACGATAAAGTGTGCCTCCTAGGAGGGTATAACGGGCTATGCAGTGAATAAGGGCTTTTTTCTCTGAATGGGTAATGTCAGGTGGGAAGGTTCCATCTCGTAGGTATTGGTAAATAGGGTTATACCATGGGGATAGGGAACTAACAACTTCACATGCAAAACATGACTCTGGCATATCATATGCAGGTACCTATAAATGTTCCACAAAGAAAGGCATCTTACTCTCTTCAGGCAGGATGCGCAAGAGAGAGCCGATGGTAGCCATGGCATCCGCAAATCTATTATGAGATCTAGGTTTTTGTTCAAATATGACATGTGAAAAATACTCCTTCAGGGTTTCAACCATCTTCTTATAGGGAATAATGTTTTCATCTTTAACCTTGTATTCATCATTGACCTACTTAATGATGAGCTGAGAATCTCCAACAACTCGCAACTATTTGATGTTCTAAGTGATAGCTAGCTTGAGGCCAGTAATGAGTGCTTCATACTCTACAATGTTATTGGTACAAGGAAACCCCAATAGGAATGCCCTTGGTATAATATATCATGTAGGAGTAATAAGCACCACTCCTACTCCTAATCCCTGAAAAGTAAATGATCCATCGAAATGGACCTACCATTCTGCATATTCTTCAATATACATCATAGCTGCATCTGGGAGATCTAGACACAAAGGCTCTGTCCCTGGTAAAGGTGCTTCTGCCAACATATCTGCCAATACCTATCCTTTTAAGGACTTCTGGTTTACAAACTCTATCTCAAATTCACTCAAAATAATGATCTAATTAGCCATTCGGCCTGTTAAGGTGGGTTTGGATAAGAGGTTCTTAAAAGGGTCAACCTTGGAAATAAGTTTAGTTTTATTGTTAAGGAGGTAATGGTAGAGTTTCTAAAATGTAAAGACGACTGCCAAGTAGGCCTTTTCAATATGTGGATAGTTTAATTCATAGGCAATCAATGTATAGCTAAGGTAATAAACAGTCCTCTCCTTATGGTCAAGGTCGTATTGGGCAAGCAGTGCACCAATAGTGAATTGGGTAACATAAATATATAAAAGGAAAGGCTCTCCAGGAGTAGGGGGGATTAGCACATGTGGATTTACAAGGTACTGTTTGAGTAGAGAAAATGCCTTCTGACATTTGGGCCCCCACTTGAAAGAAACATCCTTCTTCAAAAGATGTGTAAATGGATGACATTTATCTACAAGATGAGAAATAAAACAGCGAATAGCCTGGATCTTTCCTTGTAGACTTCTGAGTTGTTTAAGAGTGGTGGGTGGAGGCATGTCTGTAATAGCAATGACCTTGGTGGGATCCAATTCTATCCCTCTCTGTGATACTATGAATCCCAAGAGTTTTCCTAATAATACACCGAAGACACACTTCTTAGGATTAAAATGAACCTTGTAGTCCCTAAGGCGCTGAAAGATACATCTAAGAACTTCTTGGTGATCTTGTCTACTCTTTGATTTAGCTAATATGTCATCCACATAGTCCTCCATAATATCGTTCATCATATCATGAAAAATTATAGTAATAGCACGCTGATAAGTAGCCCCATCATTTTTGAGCCCGAACGGCATGAATTTGTAACAAAAGGTTCCCCATGGAGTGATGAAGGAATTTTTGTGCTAATCCTCTTCTGTGATCCTTATTTTATCATACCCTGAGAAGCCATCCATTAAGTATAGCATCTCATAGCCAGCGGTAGTGTCTACAATCATATCTATGTTGGGTAAAGGAAAATCATCTTTAGGACATGCTTTATTGATGTCACGGAAGTCAGTACAGATCCTAATGCTAACGGGATTCTTTTGTACTAGAGCTATATTGGGGATCCAATTTGAGTAATCAATAGGTTTGATAAAATCTGCAGCCAAGATTTTCTCCAATTCTTCTTTGACAAGAAGTGCAACTGTAGGATGCATCTTCCTCAATTTCTGTTTAATGGGCTTGACATCTGGGTGCACAACTAGTGTTGGATCTAAGCCAAGCATATCTTAATATGTCCATGCAAAAATATGAACGTATTCTCTTAAAAGTTCCACAAAGGTTTTCTGTTCCTAAGCTGAGAGTGAAGCCCCCAACTTGATCATCCTGGGTAAATCCTCCGAACCAATGTTAACATTGATGGTTTCCTCAATGAGCATCTTAGATGCATCCTCCATTCTAGTAGGATAAGGCGGGAGGGTGAGATCAAACTCCTAAGGTAGCTCTTTATCATCTTCAAATGGATAAGTCATTTAATCCATGTGCTTTTCATTTTGTTCTTCTATAAGTGTTTTAAAGAGTTTGTCACTGTGAGATTTCCTTTTATTCTTTATACTAGGCTGCTCTAAAGTATTTTTACTTTTATTCACAACATTCTTACCCAAGTGGCCACACATCTCTGCCTCTTCTATGAAGTATGCACATGTGTTTAATTGAATTTGGAATCCTTTCTTATGGTACCCAACAGGAAGAAAGTCCCTGAGTCCCATGAATTCTGTCAATGCTTCATCATTCTCGAAGATATCAAGTGGTACGTAAAGTTGTTGGTTCCAATCTACAAGTTCAGGATAAACTAGGATGACTTGATAATCAGTTGAAGGGATAGATTTAGATAGGGTAAGGATGGCTGATTCTAGGAATAGATTCATGGAAGCCAAATCTTTGTAGAGGCTACATTGGGAACTTGTATCACTATCCACATTATACGAAACGTCCTCGCACTCAAAAAAGGTATCATCAATCTCGACGAGTTGAGTATCCTAGGATTTTAACCCAAGAACATGCTTGTTAGATTTGAAACAACGAGTAGGAATAGGTTCTAGATGGCCTTATGCATTGGCTCCGCATCTGTATCCTCTATAACCCATGATAAACATCATGCGGTGTCCTTTAGTATAATGAGGCACTTGATGGCATGAGGCCATAGTTCCTTCTGGTACCTTAGTAATGGGATCCTCCATAAAATTTTCTTTAGACAGGAGGCCACTATGAACAAATTTATCCAATGGTTCTGAACATGGTTCTCGTGTAATTTTGAACTGAAAATAAGGCTTACCCCATGTCCTAGGTGACACTAATAAGTCTAAAATTAATAATGCTTGTTCAAGAGTAAATGGTTCTCTTGAGCCATATTTTTCTGATGTAGCCTCTCAAGATGTGAAAGGATTGACCAAAGAAGGGAGGTCCTGATTATAAGGTGTGAGAAATTCTGAGTCCACTCGATTCTTCATAGCTTCCATTTTAAGAGGGATGACAACATCCGTGGAAGGGCACTCATAGGCTACACGAGAGAAACTATGCAATGCTCGATAGTGAGTGAATGGCTCAGGATCACCCAAGATAGTAACTATACACCCCTCATGGTACAACTTGATACACTGATGAAATGTCGAAGGAATATCCTGCATGGCATGAATCCATGGACACCCCAAGAGCATGTTATATGGGAGATCTAAATCCAGGACATGGAAGGTCGTATCATGACAGGTTGGACCTACTTCCATGGGCACTATAATAGTACCTATAGATTCTCTCTCCTCATTATCATACATTGTGATGGTGATGGTCTTAGCTCCCAGATCCATTTTTGAAAGGCCTAGCTACCTAACTAGCTTCAATGTGCATATGTTTAGACCAGATCCCTCATCCACAAGCACTCTTTTAATCTTACGATAGGTAACCACCACTTATAAATAGAGAGACAAATTATGCTTAGGGTTGTTACGTGGGATAACGTTGTGATCAAAAGTGATATGATCAGTGGGTTCAAGGTGGGAGACCATAGCTTGCAAGTGCACATGATCTACCTCATTAGAGACTCCAGAATTTTGTAATGTTTTGTACAATATATCCTTATGAGCAGTAGATATTTTTAAAAGGTCTAAAATGGATATTTTAGCTGGTGTTTTCTCTAGCTGGTCTAGTAAATTATATTGGCTTTGGGTAGTTGGTATTGGATCAGGTATGATTAAGCGAGCGCGTCACATTCCAACTACACAACTCTTTTTGAGAATTCAGATTGTGTTTACTAGTTCATCAGGTGAATGGATGCAACCTATAAGGGAGTTAAATGGACTGTCATTACTAGGGTAAACATACGCAGTGGTGTGATAGTCATTAGAAGCTTGCTCGTGATCTGGTTTCCTTTTCTTTTTATCCGTGTGATTGGGAAAAGGTTCTTTTTATATGCCCATTTTTTCATTAGGAACCTATCCTGAATCAGGGGGTGATTCTACGGCAATCTTTCCCTCTTCAATGATGTCTTGTATGAAGTGTTTCAGTTGTAGCCATCTATCTTTTTTGTGTCCTTTGACATGATGGAAGTCACAGTATTCATGGTCTTTATACCAACTAGGTTTTGGAGCATTTTCTGGGAATGGTACTGTGGTACTTGGATATTCTACCATTTTAGCATCATCTAATTATTTTAATATAGTAGTCAGGGGTTCATTCAATGTTGTGAACATATGTTTTATAGATGCCTTGGGACAAGGTCCTTGTGAAAGCTTCAAAAGTGGACCTGTATGCATAGCTTGGAATCTTTTGGAGTCAGTAATTCCATCACCGACAACGTGCTTATTCTTATTAAAGAAATTAGGTTTGTCTACAGATTTGGCCTCATGTTTGTCTTTGACAAAGGGTTTAAGTGTTCCTTTGGTAATAAGAGTCTTTTCAATTTGGCTACCTTTCTCTATAACTTCCTCGAAGTTAGATACACAATGCATCTGAAGATGGAAGGCTATCTCCGAGTTTAAATTAGGAACAAAAATGCTCACTAATTGTTTTTTAGGTAAAGCACAAGGGAAGTGACTAGCCAGTGCTCTCCATAATTGTAAGAAACCTGTGAAGGTATCATTATGTTTTTTCTTTGCATTGCAAAGGTCATTCATCATGAAATCATTTTCAATATTGAAAGAATAGTGTCGCACAAATTTTTATGCTAGTGTCGGCCATGTTGTTATAGATCCTTTAGGTATGCTATAGAACCATTCAATCGGCAAAGCTCCCAAGCTGCAGGGAAAGAGTCGTATTAGAAAATTATCATTGTAGGTGACCTCTTGACAAGCCATGTAAAAGTCCTTGATGTGATCACGGGGATCACTTTTGTCGTTTTACTTGTCGAGCTTTGGGATAGTGAAATGTTTAGGAAATGGCTGCAGTAGCATGTCTTTATCGAAGAGATAAGGACATAGTTATTTGTAAAGATACTTTCTGTTTTGGCCTATATTTCCCTATTGTAATGTTGTGATCATATCTTTCATAGATTTTAATTCATCCTGAATGAGTTTCTCCTTAGTAGGTGATATTGACCTTTGAGCCTGAGTTTCCTTAAAGGTATAGTCTATATGCGGATCAAATTGAAACTCGTTAAGTTTGTTTTTGTCTTTGTCTTTACCTATGTATCTTTTTGAAGCGCCGAGGTTCACTAATTTCTAACTCATCTTCAAGATTAGTTTTTGGAGGGTCTCTTCCTCAACCAAGGGATCCTCTTCTTCATCAAATTTCGAAGGAGGGGAAGCCTTCCACTTAGTTTTTACTTTATGCAAAGCCTTAAAGTGAGGTTTATGTGATGTTTCACCTTCAACAATGACCTTATGTTTCCCAAAAGTGGATGCATATCCCACATCGAAAGGATTATTTGTGACTAATATGAATCTTCGCTCTCCTAAGTTAGGGTCAATGAGCTTTGTTTTTTCTTCGTGCTCATGCAGAATTTTAGCTCCTAATGCCAAGAATCTCGTGAGTACTTGATATTTGTTATAATATAAGATCTCATCAAATCTGTTTAGGTCTAACCTTTGTTGTTCTTCTGAAGAGTCCGACTCTCCTCCACTATGATCGATTAACATTTCCATATCTTTGACTTGAGAGAAGAGTGGTCCTAAATTATTCCCACTAAAGGGGAAATCATCAAAAGGATTGGCTCCTACATTAAGCTCACTAGATTTTGCTGCCATTCTGAAAAGTCTAGGCATTACTAACCAATACTCAGATGCAACACTATGTTTTACTATTTTTCAAAGGATACCGATATGGACAGATGAAAATTTATCACTCACCTAAGTTGCGCTATGTAAAATCTATACTTAAAAGACCAAGATGAATGATAATTTTGTACCAGATATGTGGGCCGAAGTTAGAAATCTAAAAAGGCTTGAATATTAGCACAAGACTGAAAAATTCCTCTAACAAGGTATACCTAAAACTGACTCAAGTACTGTCAACAAGCCAAGTGTATTGAAAAGTGGAAGTTGCAATTAGATACAACACAACAACGTTGTCAAGCTATCTTAACCAAGCAAGCAAGGCGTCGATATCAAGACAACATCATGATGATATACATAATGCATTATCAACACTCGTCAAAAAACCTAGATGACGTCAGAACTAAAACCAAGTAGAAGGTATAACAAGAAGTATTATGAATATGTGAGCAGTGTAACCATGTAATAGAGGGATTCATACTACATGCCCAAAGAATGGGAGATACAATGTAAATGCCAATACTAAATGACTAAAATGCAAGCAAAATTTGACAAACTAGGGAGACACAGAATGACACAACCGACCCGTAACAATCATGAAGATCCTGAAGTCAAGATCATAGGACTGCTAAAGATGCGAAAATGTACCCACCCACTTTAGTCGTTTAACACCCCAGCCGCAAACATGAATGAGTGTAAACGTACAAAAAATTAGCTATCACTATCTTTGACATAACACGTAAATTATGCCTCTGTTCAACTTTCAACGTGGAAAGTACAAATGCATGGGTGTAGATCAAGAATGTGTGAAAATAGACTTAGTTTCACTTGGGCAGAGCTTCGCCTCATTTGAAAAGTGAGAAGGAAGCTAAGCTAAGTAATACGTTTGTCTAGATTCGTGATGAAAAACACTTAGATCCAACTTAGAATGGGTTTGTTACCATGTTCAACAAACAAGGTGTTGAATCCAAACAATTTATCACTTCACGATGGCTAATGACGTGAATGGACTAGTAAAGTTGGCCTCCAGCCAAAATGGTTTCCTTAATAAGCTCTCTTAACTAGGTGTTACAAGGTTGTCTTAAGCAAGCGCAATTTACCCAAAAAGTCACACTGACTAGTTTGGGAGTATCTCGGCTTTACTTTACCCCCTTCAAGAACAGTAGGCAACTAGTGCATCTACATGTACTATCACTGGGGTCACCACACAGACAACTGATAATGTTATCTCACAAGGTGTACTAATCAAGTGGGTAAGTGAGGATCTTCCCATTTATTCGACGAGGTTACTCAGCGTTGGACTATTTTGGGGTTCCTGGAACCACCCCCAATGTTGTAGCTTAAGGAGTTATGCAAAAGGGGTTACATTCCAGTTAAGTGGAGAGGAACTTACCCTTTTCCAAAACCTGCAATACAGTGTGTTGAATATGGTGTGTTTTTTATCTTTTTTAATCTTAATGTGGTTTCAAAAGTGGCACACCATTTGGCAATCTGTAAACACACATGTATTAGAAGTTTTCACTTCATTTTAACACCTTTCTTTCAGCAATGTTAGGTCCTGTAGACAACAATTTGGTTAGTAGTTTTCTATTTTTTCGATTGAGGTAAAAGAGAACTTACACTTGTTTTTGATTCCTAAGATCGCGCAAAGGTGTGAAGGAAGAGCATATGCAAAGTGGAAATCCTACTAAAAGCACATAAAAATGTTATTTTATCTTTAAAAAGAAAGTGATTTTAACATAAAAAATAGAATTTGCGCAAGTGATTTTGATCTCCAAGATCACTTTGGAAAGCACAAGGATAGAGCATACGCACGTTTCACAAAACCTCATTTAAGCTAAAGAATGAAAAACACTTAATCATGCAAACTAAAATTTTAAAGAGTTATCCCTGGTTTTAAACCTGTCAACCTTTTAGAAACCTGCATCAAAAAATGCTAGAGAAACAGTTAAAATAGACTGTAAATTTTTTTTAACTTTGACAGTAACACCTACGCTCCTAAACCAACATGTACGTGCCCCAACCAATGCGTATGCGCCTATACCAACACCTATGTGTGTCTATTAAGATAAAAATAGTCACCAACACCTACATGCCCTAATATAATAGGTATGATAGGGTTTCAACGTGCATGCACTCCTACCGATGGACACATGGCCCAAGTAAAAAGAAGTCTGTAAAATTTTACACATTGATATTAATTACAAAAATGCATCCAGAGAGATGGAGACATGGACAGACCAACATAGACGTGGACACATCCTTGTAGAGAAATTTTTCAAAAACAAAGAGTACACCCTAGCGGGTACGTGGCCTTTCCGATGGAGACGCGCATATCTCAACGCGTACGCGCCACCTTAAAACACCTATGCGTGCCCTGTAAAAAGCCTACAAAAAACATGAATTTTCAAAATTTTAAGAGCAAACAGGTTATTTGTTAGTCAAAGCTTCCTATTTCTATGTTCAACCCAAAAATGCATGTAAATAGAGTTCATTAATCCAAGGTTTAAAACAGAAATAGAGGAAATAACAAGTGATTTAAACTAAAAAAACTTGAAAAATGACTTTGAAAAACCTAAATGATTGTCAACATTAAAATTTTCCTCCGTAATTTCTATTTTATTAATGTATGTATTAGGAATAGGATGTTGTTAAGTATAATTAGTAGTGGCATCCAATAGAAGATAACGGCGCCGTCAATATGGTGCTGCCAATAATGTAGAGTATGGTAACAGTCAAAGTATAATAGGAATGTTGTAAAAAGTAAATATTTGTCGTAAGTGGTCTGGTAATGTTAAAATGTCAAAGTTTTGGTAAGTAGAGAAGTAGGGTCTACATGATTAGGAATTAGAAATATTATATTTTTAATAAGGACAAAGAGTGATGTCATAAATATTTTGTGTATTTTATTTGTGGAAAAGTCTAAAAATGTGGAACCCATGTGAAATGATAAGGTTTATCTTATCTTAGAAGATAAGCCTACATGTAAAGACAAGAGTTTAGGCATGGAATATGATTGGCCGGAAGAGATTTCCTATCCTATCTTAGAGATAGGGTGGATAAGCCTGAATTCCTATAAATAAAGAGGCCACCCCCCTCATTTAGCATAGAAGGAAGTAGTGAGAAATATTGTATGGGTAAGCCATCATTTTGAAGGTGTGTTAAAGAAGCCATTAAGAGGTGTAATTGTGAATTTTCTCCCATAGTTATTGTTGGAAGGCAAGTGAAGTCAGTAACACTTGAAGTACCTCATGGGTGAGATTGTAACAATTTTATGTTGATATTATAATTTACGCCTATATTTTTCAGATTTTTCATCATTCCTTTGTATCATAGTCTGTGGTATTCTTGTGTTATGTTTGTTGTTGTGTTTCCAGATTACATCCACCAAACTAATGGTTGTACATTAGTAAATAATCATAGCACGAGGAGTTCCCGGTGGTGAATTATCATAGTGCAGGATTGGTGATGACATTTTGGTTTTGTTGCCAGGACCATTCCTCGTTGGTGGATTTTCTAGAGAGATATTCCCACTTAGTCAAAAATCATTTGGAGAGTAACCTTGTTTTTACTATGCATAGTAGTTACTATGGTAAAGTCACTTTTTACCATGCATAGTATTTACCACAGTAATTTTATTTTTTACCGTGAATAGTATTTACGATAGTAACTTCATTTTTTACCATGAATAGTGTTTACCCCAGTAACTTTATTTTTACCATGAATAGTGTTTACCATAGTAAAGTCAGTTTTTATCGCAGTAAGTCATGTTTTACTGTGGTCATTCCTATTTTACCGTAGAAAGGTGTAAAGTCACTTTCTATTATAGTGATTCCAATCATTTGTGCACATAAGTCTTGTTGATTGTACTTGTGGGTTGGTATTTCACTGTGGTTACTTTTGAAAATGGGGTAGATTCTTGTTTTTTCAGCCCAATCTAATGAAGATGCTTCCTCTTTCATTCAAGAGTTTAAATGATCTTGCATTTGTAATGGCCTCATAAGAAGGGAACAATGGACTGAATTTTTTCCTACCTTTTTATATGGTTCAACCCTTAGGTGGTTTGAAACACTAGGTGATAATGTGAAGAACTCATGGGATTTATTAACTGAAAGTTTTCTTGAAGAATTTGGTGAACAACAGAAATATGTAGATCTCATGATCAATATAACAGAGCTATCCCAAGGAGAGAAGGAGAAGATAAGGGATTATCATGCTCGTGTTCTAGAGCTAAGGAGGAATCTCAATGCCTAGATCCGGAAGGAAGGATTAGCGGATGGGTTGATGAATGGCATGGATAATCTCCTCTGTAAGCACTTCATTCTTGGGATGAAGCCAGAGATCAGACAACAAGTGAATTATGACCTCCCAGCTACCATTGAACAATCAAAGGAGATTGCAAGAAGGCAAGAAGAAAGCATGGAAGAGGAGCCCAAAGAAATTGTTGCTAAAGCAGATCCTACACCAGCACCTTTGGTCCAAAATTCACAACCACTCTCGGTGAGAAAAAATCTTTATCCTAGTACATCTACTGAGTATGAAGATCTACTCAAGAAGATGGGTCAGTTAACTATTAATCTTCTTCAAGGAAAGGAATTTAGTTCTCAGGGAGGAGGTAGAGGTCCAAAAATAAATATTTTTGAAGTTGTATGTTATGGTTGTTATAAAAAAGGTCATTACAAGTATAATTGTCTAGATAGAGCTTCTACATCTGGTACAAGAGATAATGATAAAGGAAAAGCACCTGTGAATTCTTTTGGTGTAGTAGATAAGAGCATAAATAATGAAGTAGATGTGTTTATAACAAAAAGAAAGAAATAAAAATATAACCAAGATGGAAATGATCCTAAGAAGATGAAAGGAGAAACTAGTAAGAAACATAGGAGAAGAAAGTTGGGTGTGCAGGATTTTCTGATTTCATAGGGACAAGAACCATACTACATCTTAGAAGATCTGTCCAAAAGGCTTGCAAATATTATATATGGTCAACTCATGGCTATGTCTTCTGAGAAGAGGTGAGAGCTACGAAGTGGACTCAGTGCTCGATGAAGGAAGGAGGTTGAGGTCCCTGTTTTAGAGGCAGAGGCGGATCCCTACGCTCCACAAGCTGAGGTACTATGTAATGGTATTTAAATTCATGATGTCTTAGTTGATGGAGGTGTTGCAGTTAATGTAATGACTAAGTCTATAATGAATATGTTGGGTTTAAAAATTGATCACCCCTCAACACTTATGTTAAGGTCATTAAATAAGGGAAAAACTAAACCAGAAGGTGTAGTTTCAAATGTGGTAATATCTGTTATGGGTGTTGTATGTGTGGTAGACTTTTAGGTGATGAAAAATGGTACTGTTGCGTACCCAATGTTGTTGGGAATACCATGGATAAGGATAGTTCATGCAATAAACTACTGGAATGAAGGATTCATAACACTTGTACGTGGAAGAGAGAGGGTGAATATAAATATGATCACTCGGCATCATAAGGCATAACCTGTGGATTCAAGTGATGAAACTGATGATTGGACATCCTCTGATTACTCTAGTACTAGTGAAGTGGACACTGAAGATGAAGAAATTGAGATTGATGTTTTTGTCATGGATATCCTTCCAGTCACACCGACTCATGACCCCATAAAATTATCTAAAGAATAAATTAATGATCGTCTTCAACAAATAAAGATTGGTGATGTTGTGATGGAGAGTGAGAAGGAATCCTACCTCTAGCTCTTTTGAAGGTACATACACATTCACTTTTGATTACAAGGAACTCCATCAATTAAATTGGGTAGAACACTCTATTGAGTTGGTAGATGGTGCTAAGCCCATAAAGCAAATGCCATATAGAATGAATCCTAATTTTTCCAAGATCGTAAAAGAAGAAATAGATAAGTTGCTTGATGCAGGATTCATATTTGTTATGGAGAATTCAGAATGGGTTTCTCCCATTGTGATCTCAATAAAAAAGAATGGGAAACTACGCATTTGTGTTAATTATAGGAAGCTCACAAGGCAACAAAGAAGGATCATTACCCTCTTCCATTCTCAAATAAGATATTAGACAAAGTAGCTGGCCAAGAGTGTTATAGTTTTGCGGATGGATATAGTGGATACAACCAATTTCGTATAGCAGAGAAAGATCAACTGAAGACCACGTTCACCACTCCTTGGGGAACATTTGCTTATAGAGTTATTCCTTTTTGGTTGTGTAATACTCTGGCAATGTTCCAGCGCTTGATGAATAGGGTGTTTAAACCCTACATTGGGAACTTCATTAGAGTATTTCTGGATGATTTTTACATCTATGGGATCAAGATGGACCACCTGCACTAGATGGAAACAGCATTTCAAAGGTTAGATAAATCACAATCCTCACTAAACCCTACAAAGTGTGTCTTTGGACGTTCTAAAAGTGTTTTGTTATGGCATGTTGTATCTAGAGATGGTATTGGTACTGATCCTGATAAAGTTTCAAAACTTAAAGAATTACCATTTCCTATGGATAGAAGTAATTTGAGATCATTTTCAGGCCATGTGGGTTACTATAGAAGCTTCATCAAGAATTTTTCAAAGATTTCACAGCCACTAACCCAGTTCTTGAAGAACGATGTTACTTATGAACCAAAAAATAAGGCGCATGAAGCTTTTGAACAACTGAAGGAAGCCCTAGTGTCTTCACCTGTTTTAAAGAATCCAGATTGGAGTAAGCCATTCATTGTGTATACTAGATGCCTCAGATGCAACACTAGGAAGTACTCTAAGCCAAAAGGATGAAAATGGGAATGATCATCCAGTTTACTTTGGGAGCAGACAAATGAGCAGTGTTAAGGTAAATTATACTGTAACTAAAAAAGAGGCTTTAGCTATCATTTTTACTGTAAAAAAGTTTAGAAATTACTTGTTATGGCATAAATTTATAGTTGTAACAGATCATCAGGATCTAAAGTATATTGTAAATAAGCCTAACCCATTAGGGAGAATAGCAAGATGGATAATTTTACTACAAGAATTTGAATTTGATATTATAGATAGGCCAAGAAAGAAGCATGTCAATGCAGATGCACTCTCTCGAGCCTATGATGGTTTAGGTTCATCTTGTGATGATGATGATTTCTCTAGATGCAGGCATTGTTATCCCTTGACACAATCCCTAGTGAATACATAGATATTTGGAATTATCTGAATGAATTCAAGTTTGCTGACGGTGTTAATGCAAAGACTAAGAAGAAGATTACTCAAGTCTAGTCGTCCATATTCTATTCTGCATAGATTATTATTTCGAATAGAACCTGATGGACAGTACAAAAGGGTAGTTGGACATGATCAAGGGAAGGAGCTAATAGAAGAATTCTACAATGGTATATGTGGAGGAAACATCTCTGAACAACTTACAGCAAGAAGGATCTTAGATGCAGGTTATCATTGGCCCACTCTTTTTAGAGTTTTTTTATAATTATTATAAGACATGTGATATTTGTAAAAACACGTGGTAACCGTAAGATTTCATCAGCTCCATTATGCCTTATTTTTCCACTTGGTCCCTTTGAAAAATGGGGAATATACATTGTAGGTCCACTTCCAACTACCCCATGCCAAAATAAGTATATTGTAGTTTCCACAGATTATTTAACCAAGTGGGTTGAATCTAGGCCATTGAAAACAGCTTCCATGGATGAAGTGGCAAGATTCATATATGAATGCATTGTCACCAAATTTGTTTGTCCATTAGAAATTGTAACAGATCAAGGAAGCCACTTCATTAATGAGGTGGTAGAAGCCCTAATCAATAAGTTTTCTATTAAGTACATGAAGGCAACAACATACAAGCCAAACACAAATAGATAGGTGGAATGAATAAATTTTGTGTTGTGTCAAATTCTAGCAAAAGATGCAGCCTTACAGGTACATAAGTGGGATAAAAGGATTCATGCAGAATTGTGGGCATATAGGGCAAAATCAAAGTCAGCAACAGGATACTCCCTATTTCAGTTGGCTTATGGCATTGATCCAGTTCTTCCTATTGAGTTTAATATTTCCACTGTGAGAGTTATGAAAAAGGAAAGGATGAATGAAAGTGATTCAGTAAAAGAAAGGTTGGTGCATCTTCATTTGCTATAGGAAATGAGGGAAATAGTTAAGGATATAAGCTATAAGAAAAAAATGAAGCAGAAGGAATACTTTGATCAAAAGATCCGTTGGTATCCATTTCATGTGAATGACTTGGTTCTAGTATATGATTCCAGATACAAAAAAAGAATGCCAGAGAAAATTTCTTCCTAAATGGATGGGCCCCTACAAAATAGTAGCTATGCATGAAAATGGTACATATCTGACTGGAGGAATTAGATAGTACTCCCATTACAAAATGGGTCAACCATGAAAAGTTAAATATTTTCTAAGGCACCAGCTTCAGAATGTCCATAAGAGTCTACTCCGAGGACGGAGTAGAAGCTAGGAAGGGGGAAAATGTCGACATTAAAATTTTCCTCTGTAATTTCTATTTATTAATGTATGTATTAGTATGTATTAGGAATAGGATGATGTTAAGTATAATTAGTATTGGTGTCTAATAGAGGATAACGACGCCGTCAGTACGGTACCACCAATAAAGTAGAGCATGGTAACAATCAAAGTACAATAGGAATGTTGTGGTAAAAAGTAAATATTTGTCGTAAGTGATCCGGTAATGTTAAAATGTCAAAGTTGGGGTAAGTAAAGAAGTAGGGTCTACATGATTAGGAATTAGAAATATTATATTTTTAATAAAGACAAAGAGTGATGTCATAAATATTTTGTGTATTTTATTTGTGGAAAATTGTAAAAAGGTGGAACCCATGTGAGATGATATGTTTATCTTATCTTAGAAGATAAGCCTACATGTAAAGGCAAGAGTTTAGGCATGGAATATGATTGGCCGGAAGAGATTTCCTATCCTATTTTTGAGATAGGGTGGAATAAAACCTGAATTCCTATAAATAAAGAGGCCTCCCCCCTCATTTAGCATAGAAAGATTGAGAAATATTGTATGAGTAAATATTGTATGAGGAAGCCATCATTTTGAAGGTGTGTTAAAGAAGCCATTAAGAGGTGTAATTGTGAAGTTTCTCCCATAGTTATTGTTGGAAGGAAAGTGAGTCAGTAACACTTGAAGTACCTCATGGATGAGATTGTAAAAATTTCATGGTTGATATTACAATTCACACTTATATTTCATAAAAATTCATCATTCCTTCTTATCGTAGTCTATGGTATTCTTGTGTTATATTTGTTGTTGTGTTTCCATATTACATCCACCAAACTAAAGAGCTGTACATTAGTAAATAATCATAGCATGAGGAGTTTCCCGGTGAAGAATTATCATAGTGCCGGATTAGTGATGATATGACCTCCATTAAGACCAGGATGCTACATAAGTTTCCCACTATGTATGTCATTGATCTAATGTGTATGAATGAAGTGGAGGAGTGTTTTAGGTGTAAGTACTATGTAATTGATGTATTATGTCTTCTCAAGGATCCCCAGATAGGCATGTCAGGGTAAACAAATCGGTGGACCATCCGAGTCAAGACAAGATGAGTATGTTGGATCTGGTCTAACAAAGGATGACATTGTAGAACCACCATCAAGTCAAGTTTAAGCATGTTTGGAGACATAAGAACCATGTGACTATTCATTGAATAGGTATATGAAGGATTATTGCTATCTAGTAAGGGTGTTTGGAGACCTACACCATTAGTGGTATCAAGAGAAAGAGTTTTCTTATCATAAGTGGGTGTATATGATTGTAGAGCCAATGGTTCTGGATTTTTGCTCTGCAAATTGGATTAACAATGCAAGACAAGTGAAGTAAATAGCAAAATATCTAATGACCTTAAAATCCATTGAAGGCTTGAAATGAAGGTTAACTAGAAGTTTGTGATTGTAGGTAAAGACTATAATCTATGGTGTAGCTGAAGAGGAGGAGGACAATATTTAGGAGACATGAGCTAGATGAGGTAATGAGCCCTAGAGTATAGTTTTGAAGTTGGGAAGATATAGGGAAACTGGCCAGAGAAGCATTATGGGACAGACACTAGGTGTCTTGAAAGAGAAAACTGTCTAAGAAAGTCAAAGCTATGACTCAGACCTACATTTAGCTAGTAACAATCTCAAGTTCAAGGCATAGTTAACCATGCTAACAGAGGTAATTAGGGTTTGTACAAAATGTATATTTTAAAGGTCAAGATGTTATCCAATGTCAGAATGGATATGCATAGCCATAGGAAGGTGGTAGAAGTGGACTGGAAGAAAGTAAGAAGCTAATGTAGTTAGAATGAAGCGATTATAGCTTGTTTAAATGATTTACAAGAGGAAAAATGACAAAAGGGATGTCGTAGGAGGGATGTTAGATAGGTCAAACTGGTGGTGTATCATTGGTTTGCAGGGAGAAGCACAACTAGCGCAATATTAGTCGTAATAGTGCATTGGCCAAACTACAGGTGTCTACAATTCTTTATGGATCAAATATCTTCCTCCTTCACCTATGGGATCTTTAAATTCGAGTAAGTATACATGATTTTAATCATTTGTGCTTTCTTAAAGGTTAGATCCATTATTTCCTTCATTATACTTTACTTCTCTTTGTCTTCCTTTATCTCCACCTGCTCACCAATCCATTAACCCAACTTCCTATTAAATTTTTTCTCTCCATGCCTTCCCCCTACACATTCCCAAGTCTTCCTTGTAATATTATGAACCCAACCAATCTCCCTCCATTCTCTGTGCAATCACAGAGAAGTTCAAAAACTGATTTTATTTAATTACTACCAAATTTCCCCTACTGACATCGGTCACTTGAACCATCGTTGGTCTCACCTTAACCATCATCAGTCTCACATCTGTATCAACATGGGTTACTGTGTATTTTTCTAAACCTCCACCAAATTGCATCCAGACCTTACCAGATATCCCAGCAACCTTATTGAACACCTATGTGACATTCCCCAACAAGAAACATACCTTTCCTAATGCTAGATTAGTTTGTATTTCAATATTTTGTTTAATCTTGTGTGGTGATAATGTTTTGAGACACCTAAATAAAAGTGTTAGCAATAGGACCTTTATTTCTTGTATTTATTTTCATTAATTTAAAATAGTGGATTGATAACCATCTAGGAAGTATCACACTTCCTAGAAGTAGAAATCACTAGGGATTCCACTGTCATTTACTATTTAATATCATTTGGTGGTCTTGTTTTGTTTCTTATACAGGTTGTTCCTCCTAGCCACAAGGAATATTTCACATTCATCCTGATAAAATTCTACAGCGTGTGTATTTTGTCTACATAATCATAGGTATTCCTTCTTGACCGTTACCTTATTTGTTTTATCGCATTACTTTGAGGTGAAACATTTTTGCACGTCCGGTGGGACCCATCAGGGGTTCTTTTGCATTTTTCATTCCTAGATGAATCATTGTGTATTTATTTCCCTTTAAAAGAGTTCACATTAAATTTTATCCCTTGGAACATTATTTTTCTCCTACTGGTCTTAGTGGCACTTGTATTTTGGACTAAAAAAGAATGGTTCTTTATATTTTTTATTGCATTAGTGAAAGACATACTCTTGCCTCTTCATCAAATTTCATTGTGGATTTGGGTGTAAAATCTTTGCATATCATTTATGTGTGTTGCATCTATAGCTCATTTAAAAATTTTGGGAAACCTATATGCTGGAAGTCATGACTAGCTGATGGTTGATGAATTGAACTACAACTCACACTTTGCACCCTTATTTCTCTATACCAAACCACTAAAAATAAATTACTCATTTCATTAAATAAAAATATTTCTTGAAGAAGATTTCAACGATCACATAATCAGAGGATTGATAGTGGGATCCAAATTGGTTTCTTTGTCTAGTCATCATCTCAGAGAAGGATCCACCAAGCCAAAACATACCTGAAACTATCCATAATTGTTGGATTTTATAGGGAACATTTTTCAAACCAAACACTCCACTCTCTATTCACAAGTTAGTCCAAAATGCCATAAGCCAGAACATAAAATCTATCACATAAGATTTCATGTTTGTTATCTTTCTTCTTGATCTATGTTTTGAGGTGTGAGTTCATCCTCTCCATTCTTCTTTCCCTTCACACTCCATAATCATAGTTGGTGTATTCCAACTCTTTCTGAGTGTGTTAGGGTCAATCAATACCATACTCAGTTTTTGGGTTGGCCTTTTATTTGATCTAAAACACCAAATTCATTTTTTCCCCATCTTTTCACAAATTTCACAGTAATTCTCTCATCTGATCATCATTGGTTTACTGACTGTTGTCAGTTTTCAGCTTTTTTGGTCATTTTAACCAAAGTAGCATTCACCACTTTGCTTTTCTTTCTAGGATCTCCTCAATTACCTCACCATATATTTGTGTCTATAAAATCATTGTTAAAGTCTAGATCTACTCCATTTTCATCATTTTTTTGCCAAATTTGTAAGTCATTTTATTTTCCATAGTGATTGGTATCAGTCCTCTGACTGACATCGGTTATTGTCTGTCACTGACACCAGTTACCCAACCATCGTCGATCGCTATATTTTAATTTTTCAATTAAAATAGCGATCAGTTGTCACCTTCTGGAACCATTTTCTCCATTCCTTATATACTCTTGTGCCATGTATGGAGCTCAAATTACCAAGTCTATTATTAGTCACATGGTTTGGCTCGTAGCCAAGCCAATGCCCTAGTGTTCCACGCTAGCCCATTGATGCCTTCCATTTTATCACATATGGATCCTAGTCAACCTATTATAATTAGTACCAATGATGAGGACTTTGTGAGAATCCTTGATCAAAACCCCACTACTTTATAATATTATTTATCCCATTCATCCACTCAGGATTCATTAGGGAAGCTTGTATACGACATGCATGTGTCCATTCCTCCTACCCTTACACCCAGTTCTACATCATCTACTAATAACTCAGCCTTACCCTCTTCCACCTTACCACATGTGGTGTCCTATCTTGACCCTACATCATTGATATATGTTGCACTTACAACATCTATCGTGCCTTTGACATTAGTCACTCATATGATGTCTACCATGCCTTTATTAACCTCCTTGAGTGTAGGTCTATCTGCATCCACCACCTCTCATAGACCTATTACATCTCATCCACCCATGATGTTGGCAGCCCACACTCCCTTCCAAAACATTATCCTCTCCATCCTACAGTCTCTCCTTCTGATTTCTATGAGATTCATTACATCCACTCCACCTACCTACACTCATCACCAAACACCTCTTATTTCATCTATCGCTTGTTCAAGATATTTGCCACCTACATCTATTTTTTCCTACATCCCTCCCTCAATATTTTTGTACTCAACACCACCATATACTCAGATGCCGCCCACATCATACCCACCTCATTTACCCCCTTATACTATAGGGGGTGCCCAATCATCAAAACCTACCAATGATCTTCTCAAAATGATGATGGACAAGATGCAAACATTGGAAGCATCTGTCTCCGGCTCACATAACTCTCTGACATACGATGAGATTTGCAATGAGCCTATTCACCCTTCCATTTTGATTCTTCCATACCCTACACATTGGGAAATGCCTAAATTCAACTGATTTAACAACAAAGAAGACCAACAATAGCACTTGCGGTATTTTAAGCATGGGTGTTATCTGATCTCTCATGATGACACTTTGCTCTTGCAAACATTCCCAATGTCCTCAACATGACCTGCTTTGGATTGGTATAGTGCTTTTCCTAGGCACTCCATTTTCTCATTCAATCAAATAGCTCAAGATTTCCTAGACAATTTTTCTATCAATATTGTCAACAAGGTCACCATGACCGAATTTTACGTGACATGCCAATACAAAGATGAATCTATTATATACTTTTTCACTCATTGGTGGATCCTAATCAACTAGCTCACATCAAAATAGCCTCAACCCAAGTTAATAGATTTGTTCACCAGGTCTTGTGCTTGACACATCTCACCAACTCTCCAAGTTCAAACCTTCTGCATGTTTGATGAGGCATTTACCATGTCTCAGAAATGTGAAATTCATGCCATTGAAGAGAAGAAGATACAATTACGTAACAATAACATTGCATTTAAATCGATCCCACTTCTTCCAAACCGCAAAACAATTACTCTAAAGAAAAAGGATCTACCAACATGGTAGTTTTGAAAGTTGGCCCATCTTACCCATCCAACTAATAAAATACTTCTTCCAGCCTTTTTCCTATTCATGGTTTTTAGTTTAAGCGGAAGAAATGAAAATACACTCCCAAAGGAGAACCCTACTCTTCAGTTTTAGAAAATAATTCTAAATGCCAGATCAATCACTCTTCCACCCATCAAACCACATATTGGTTTTGACCCCTCTCGTCCTATGCCTACATGGTACAAAGAATATTATTATTGCAACTATCATCACGTTAAAGATCATAATGATGGTAATTGTATAACTTTCAAAAATATCATCCAAGAATTTTTAGATAATGGAGATCTCATCTTGGATAATACTAATGCACCAGCTAATCATAACCTTCACATATTTAAGAAGTCATTCCCAAATCACACCCTGTAGACTAACCAAACTAGTAAAACCTCGACCAATGATAGTAAGGTTTGTGAGGTTCATGTTGTTTTCGACATCATACCAACTCTTCCTCAGTTTCCTTCTACTCCATCTATCAAGGAGATTCTTGCATGAGTTGCTTCATCCACAAAGGGATTTGTTTCATCTATTCCTTTACCTAAATAGGGGTCTCCCTTATCTCATATTTCACCCATGGAGGAATCTACCATATCCACCGATGTAGTTTCCCCACGCACCTCTCAACCTGACGAAAAACCTGCAGTACTTACTCTTCTACCCACGAGAGAGTCATGTTTACCTTCTTCTTCACAAAAATATGAACCTGCCTCATTTGACTTGTCACCCATAGGGGATCCAATTATCCATCCCTATTGATGACAATTCCCCATTGGCTTTCAAGGATCCTATTGATTTTCTCTCTGCTCTTTTACCCACAGAGTTTGAAGCTAACTAATTCCCTAACTCATAGACATTCTTTACAGGGATTGTTATTAAATCAACATCATCCCCCCTACAATGGTGTCATTTTCATGTTTACCCAACCACTTAGATTATGTTGACAATTCCATGCTTTAGGGATGCATTCGGTTGCCTTTCTCAACTCAGATGCAAATGTTGTCTGCTGATACTTCCATGATCTATCCAAAATTATTTCAGACAACCAAACCCACCATGTGCATGCCAATTGTAGTGACCTCTTCTTCATCACCCTCATCTACACCTAGACCTTTACCATCAAATGAACTTTTTCCAATGCCTTAAATCTTACGTACACCTATATATTCCTCCACATCCAGACCCATTGCCACATTGGGTGTCATGCCGACATCAAGTATAGTCCATCCTCTTATCAAAATTGATTTAGCCATGTCCTTGCAAGCCATCACAAAGACTATTCCTCCACCTAAGAGGAATACTCAACCTCTTCGGCCACACACACCGGTTGCACCCACTACCCCTTTGTCACATTCACCATTTCCATCTTTCCTAGGTCCCCACCCATCAACCTTGGTTAAGCAACCTCCTACCCAAGGTAAACCAAAAATACAGCATCCCACCTCCTCATCACGATCCTCTATTCAGCCCAAATTACCTATATAACTTATACCTTCACCGTCACATACATCCTTTTTACCTCCTATACCTACACCACTTCTAGTATCCTCATCATTTCTTATGTTATTCCCTTCTCTTCAACCAATACCTTCCATATTACATCCTACTATACCCTTCACCACACCTCCACTATTGCCTTGGCTAACCCATCCCCTTCCGTCATCTTCTTTCCTTTCTTCATCACACGATTTTTATTCACCTTTACCAAATAAGATGCAGCCAAATCCCAAGAACCCACTACCCTTTAAAGAGGTATTTAAACCTACACCACCCTCAATAACTAGTTCACATGTTACACTTTTACCCAAGAAGGTGCAATCCAAACCTAAAACCGTACCATCTACCAGACAAGTTGTAAAACTAAATCAACCTCTAATTCCACCTATAGTGGTACCTCTCCCACAAAATTCACCTACACCTCCATCCAGACCCACACTTACTTCACATTGTGATCCATTGGTAGGGTTTTATAATAACATCCTAGCTAACCTTTTGGAAACATCTGTCATCACATTGTCATCACTTAGACCTTATGACCTGCTAAAACCTAAACCATGACAGTACCAAAAAAAGTTCTTACCGCCATGTGTCAAGGAATTATGTGAATTTTTTTAAGGATCTTAAGACTATTCTTCTGTAACTATGTTCTTTTGAAGAAATATTTTACAATTATGATCTTGTAGATGAGGACCCTATAACACCTACACCTATCACCGCACATCCTTGTCCCATATCTATACAGTGACCTCTATCTCCTTCTTCACAACCCTTTTATCCTCCTCCAACATTTGAGATCAATATGGTCCGTATAAGAGAACTAGCTAAACATGTGCCAAAATTCCAATGTGCTATATTGTTTTCACAAAACCAGTATATGCCCTCACCATATTTTTTACCATCCTATCACTACACCCATCATGACTCAATTGCTCCTTCACCACATATTCATATGGTTCAAATTTCCACTCGAGCCCAGAAGGACAAAGGAAAGGAGAAAACAACCAGCTCATCTACAAATCTTTTACCTAATATTCCATCTGCACCTACACCAAAAATCACCATCTGTGGACCCACATAACCTATTTCTAACGGGGTTTCTCATCGTATAGTTCTTAAAAAGTTGCACCAATATCCTCTCAAAATGTTTTTGTATGACCTTTTCCAAACCTCTGAGTCTCATCAGCAGGCCCTCATTGAGGTTTTGTAATCTATTGAGGTTTTACCTAATGAACCTACTCATGTTGCATCCATTATAACTCCTCACCATGTGGCCTCTCTCACCACTTCATCCCCTTTCTATGCACCCACTACCACTTATCAAGTAGTTGCTCTCGCCCTATTTATTTCCATCTACATTGATAATATACATGTTAGATGCATTATGATCAATGAAAGTGCCAATATCAACATCATTTCCTCCCATGCGTACAACCAAATACACATCCCTGCTAATTGCATGCATAATAACCTATTTATGTTGTATTCGTTCAATGATGCCATGAATTCCACCATTGACATCATCATTCTCCACATTTGTGTACGACCTTGTACCATTCCTTAATTATTCTATGTCTTAGAGGGGGAATTCCAGTACAACATGTTGCTTGACCGACCTTAGATCTATGCCATGGTTTATGTTCCTTCAACCTTACATTGTTTTTTAAAATTTTAACATGAAGGACACAAGTATACCATTCCATTCGACCCTTCACCATTCAAGACCTGTAACATGTTGTATCAACCCAATGACATCCTTATACCAGTTAAGGAATCTACCACCACTACCACTTCTCCTTCAGCAACTGCCTCATCTACAAATTTTTTTGAAACCTATTCCACAACTAAATCCTCTATACCCACTGCTACCACAACTTCTATAGCTGACCCATCATCCAACCCATCTACTTCTCAACCAATCAATTATTATTCTTCCCAACTTTCCAGTAATTCATCCATTGCCTCTACCCACATATCAAATACTAATCCCTTAGAAGGTGTTTTTCAATGCCTCACTCTGGAGGAGTACCTCCATTATAAAATTGACACATTCCTTACTCCTCAAGAGTATGGTAAAATTCACCAACATCCTGGTTATGATCACTGCATAGGTGAGGTTTTCCCCTATGGTCCTTCCCACCTTCATACCATCTTAACATATGGAGGACTTGATGCTTCTACTTACTCACCCGAGCCACCTTCCTAAACTCAACCATTTTCATCTGACCTTCAATATCTCACCAACCTCTGCTTTGCCCACACCTTCCTCCTTCATTGTGCTTATAAAGGCTTTAGCTTTGGTTTCTATTAACAAGGCTGCCATATTGTTATTCCTTACATGAATTGTAAATATAAAGACTGTAGTGGTTGTAGACACCAAATTTGTGTCTTACGACCCCTTGTGACCCACATCTCATCTCGCAATCTAACCTCATCACCTAAACCTTACACAATTATTTATCAATTACCTTATAATTGATAAATCCACATCACCTTACCCGCCACCTCACTTTGCCACCTCATCATGACCTAGCCCTAACCCTAAACTAACCTAATTAGGACCCATGACTTGGTCTAGACTCACATCCATAACTAATGCCTCCTTACTCGCACCCAAATCCGACCTTCTAGCCACTTGACCAAGCCCGCAACTGATCTCTCGGGAGAAAAGTAGGGAAGGTGGGCTATTTTACTAAAAATAGCCTACTTTTTCCTTACCGATGCCGGTTCCTACTCGACCGCCGTCGGTTACGCAACCGCCATCGGTTCCCTGTAAATGGGCTCCCCAAACCAAAACAACGGATTGGAAATTCATTTTGGGGATCAGTCGAAGGATTTCTGGATCAACAGAGAGCATTGGGAGTGAGAAACAGAGTCCAGATCTTCATTTAATCAAGCAGAGACGAGTAAAGAAACCAGAAGTGCTTGCAGTAGAGGATATCAACTTGCATCTTCGCCAAAACCAGTAAGTCACATCTTGCATGTCCTCTGTTATAACATTTCTTATGCTTCTTGAATCTCAGTCCTCCTAAATCCATTTCTGAATCCACTACCCAACGTGCCATTGCATCTAACTGTTATTCTTTTGCTTCTAATCATCCCATTTCCTAATATCATCCATAAACCAGCCTTACAAAACACCATAGCTACCAAAAAGATCCTAGAACTAACCGGTATCGGTTATCAGTAACCGTATCGGTTATCAGTAACCGGCATCGGTTCCTCTGATCAAAAACCAGAAAACCAGCCTCTCCCCTACCCAGTTCAACGAGACAATTTAATTGATATTTTGCAGTCTTTTGTGTTAATTCATATTAGCAGGGGAACTGACCACCTTCGAAAGGAAGTTTTATATTTCCTGGGCCCAAGGCAGTTTCCTCATTTATTATTTAATCAAAATCTTGTGGTCTTGTGTTCTTGTTTGTAGGTAGTCCTTCCAAGACAAAAAGGAGTTCTTCGCAGTCAGCCTGATCTTTCTCTACAGTATGCGCACACCATCTCGACATTCAACAGGTATTCCTCCTAACCCTAACCTCATCTGTTTCTAAAAGGAATGAAAGGATAGAAGCAACTCTATTCCCAGAAGCCGAAACATTCCGAGCGAAACATTTTGGCACGCCCGGTGGGACCCATTTTGGGTTTCTTTCTTTTGCTTATTTTCATTTTAGGAAGCATATTTGCTGTTGCTGCTTTTGTTATATATATTTCGTAAAGAATTTGTCTTGCTTTCCTAGTTTCGCATTAGTGAAAGTCATCTCTCTTGCTTCATCGAACATAATTTTCGATTTGGGTTTAAAACACATGCATTGCATTCCTGCTTGTTGTTCTTCAATTCTAGTGAACATAGATTAAGTAACAGGTCGTACACATGGAGGTGATATCCACTATATTGATAGGAAATTAACCCTAGTTTCACTACACAACACATACCGAATCACTTCACAATTAACACAACAGCTCAAACATCCCCCCTTTTCCGCGGTATTCCTCCGCCCGATTGAGGTAACCTTATAAGCCAAAACAAACTTGACATTTCCCCTAGGTCTTGTTGTTTAGGATTCCGACATCATTCTACGTCTAAAGGCATAAGCCCACAATAATTAAAATTAACCCTAGGATTAGTCTCTGGATTTGCGTGTGCATCTTGCTTGTTTTCAAATTCTGTTTTCTCTGTCATACTTTGTCTTCTGTGATCAATAAGTTGATAAATATACTCAACGTTGCTAAAAATCAAATTAGCAGCCTTTTATATCTTCTTATCCTAGAGTTTTGACACCGGCATCGGTTAAGGGACCGACGTCGTTTGCTCTGTGACCGACACGAGTTACTAAACCGATATTGGTTACTATCTTCATCAGCCCCTGACAAACCAGCAACTTGCCAAATTCATCATTCTGAGGTTGTTTTTGTTCTTGATAGATTGAAACTTTCCTGTGTGTTCTTGTCCATGGTTGTCATCACTCGAAAGCAAGCCGCCACCATGGTTTCACATGCCTGCTCTGTGTCTTTGCCTGAATCACCCCCTTCACATTCTATAGGGAACCCTACAGACACCAGTGAGATCCCCCAATAGGAGACAAGGACTTTGCCAAATTTCTGGATGCTAATCCCAGCGCTGTACAATACTATTTGTCTCATGCCCCTGACAATATGCCTGATGGTCATCTCCTTATTGGCATGCCTATTAGTATAGCTGCTCATTTAGCTCCCACTCCTCCTGATAACACTGCCTTACTTCCTGCATCTCTAGCCCCGTCTCCCAATCCGACGGCTTCAGAGGTTCATACAACCCTGATTAGCTTTCCTTTGGTTAATCTTGGACCCCACGTATCGTTACCACGAACTGCCCCTACCTCATCTCTCTTTCAGACCACTCCATTCATGACTTACTCTCTGCCACCTATTCACACGAGCTTTCCTTCTCAAGCTCCGCCTACCTTTTCATTCCCATACACGTATCCAGTAACCTCAACACCTTATATGGGACATACCTATTCTGTGGCACCATCATCTCATCTAACCATAGATTTCATCAAACAAATGATGGAAAAAATGCACAACCTGGAGGCTTCTGTTTCGGGAAGTCGTAGTGCCTTAACATACGAGCAAGTTTGTCAGGAGCCCATTCACCCTTCTGTCCCCCTTCATTCATATCCTCCTCAATGGGAGTTGCCAAAATTTACTCATTTTAACAGTAAAGAGGATCCTCAACAACACTTGCGATCATTTAGACATGCTTGTTATTTGATTGCCCATGATGATGCCTTGTTACTCTGCACCTTCCCCATGTCCTTATCAGGACCCCGCCTTAGAGTGGTACAGTGCTATAACCCAGCACTCGATCTTCTCTTTTAACCAACTAGCCCAATCTTTCTTGGATCATTTCTCCATTAATATTGCCAAGAAAGTATCTATCACCAACCTCTATGCCATCCGACAATTTGAAGATGAATCTATCGCAGATTTTGTTGGACGATGGCGGGGCTTATCAACCAACTTATGTATGCCTTGCCTCAAACCGAACTTATCGAACTATTTACGCGGGCCTGCGCTAAGCACATCTCCCCTACCCTCCAAATTCAAACTTTCCGCACATTCGACGAGGCCTTTACCATGGCTCGGAAACTAGAAATTCGAGCCTTAGAAGAAGAGAAATTGCGGCTGCGTAACAAAAACCCCAATTTCTGAACTCCTGATTCTACCAACAAGCCAAACACCACCACTCCTCACACATCCACTTCTTCTAAATCAAAAGGAGCTGTCCACGCGGTAATGGTCAAATCTCAAACACCGTCCAATACTCCGCCGAAAACCACTTATAAGTACAAGGCTGAGCCCACCAATTACACTCCCTTGGGAGAAACTTATGGCGTCATCCTGGAGAAATTGCTCAAAGCTGGGGCTATCACCTTGCCCCCTGTTAAACCTCACTCTGGGTTTGACTCCACCCGCGCAATACCTTCCTGGTACAAAGAAAATGACTTTTGTAACTTTCACCGTGTAAAAGGACATAGTCATGAAAACTGCAAGATGTTGAAAAACATAGTGCAGGAAATGGTTGACGCAGGGGATATAACCCTCGATAATCCTAACACCCCTGCTAACCGAAATATAAAAATTTTCAACAAGCCATTCCCGAATCACTCATCCAACAGTAACGTAAACCAAGATATCTTAGCCGAGGAGAGTGTTCATGAGATCCATGCATTCTTTGATTCTCAGCCAAAAGCCTCTATTGAAATTTTTTTAAATCAAGCCTCTCCACCAACATAGGAGTCTGAATCTCCTTCACCACCATCAAGCCAAAGTGAAATCATTCCTTTACCCATAGAAGAGTTAACTGCCCGGACTTCTCTTCTCATCGACGAGTCTTCTTACACCACATCCCTACAAGACTGTGAGCGGATGTTATCTAATTTATCTATTTCCCAAACGTCCCCTTCTACCGCTCTCGTTGCATAAGAGGAGAGCTCGCCACTCCTTTTGTCACCTTTAGACGAGAAACTTCTTACACCGACATCACTAACTTCTTTAACCATAACGGACCCCCTCAAACACGCCCTCTTACCTATTAGTTCTTCATCGCCTAAATCTTTTCAGCGACCTGTTGACCTCTTAACATCTATTGATACAGCACCTCATCTACCCCTTGTATCACACCCGCAGTGGACTGGAATTACAACCCACCTTTCTTCTATACAAAAATTACAAATCACACCTGGAGACTGTCATTCCACAGAAGATAGACAGGCCCTATGGGAACGTTTGAGTACCCCTTTTTCTACTCAAATGCAAATGACTGATCCTGATGTCTCCACCATATACCCGAAGTGTTTACAGAAGCTTAAAATGCCCCTGTTCTCACCTTCACCCCCCCTCACCTCTACCAAATGCCCCGTCCACTTCTATCAACTTAACCAGATCTTCCCCTACGCTTGGGACCTCACCAATGACCAGTCTAACGCACCCGCCTAAGTGACTCGATCTATCCAAAAATAAATCCGTCCCGCCACCTAGGAGACAAACTCAATCCGTGCCCCTATCACAATCAAAACCATCATCGTCATACCTACCCTCCATATTGGGACCCCATCCCTCTACCTTACATCAATATATCATACCTCCTGCGTTTTCTTCAAAATAACCTACGCCTTCCGCACCCGTACAGAAATTCCGGGGTATAGCAACACCGTCACTCCGCGTATCCTGTCCACCTATCAACCCTAAACAAATTCCATCATCAAAAGATTTGTTTTCGGTCACTCCTATTTCCCCGTGGTTATTTTCGGATACCACATCATCTGCGGCCTCATCATCCAACATAGCTTCTACGCCAAAGAAATCACGTTTAGTGAAAACCACGTATCAACACCCCTCGGCTAAACCACCACCCGTGCGAACCAACCACGCCCAAACATTACCAAAACCTGCACAACCAATACCCTCATCCTCTTCCGATTTTGACCCACTCAAAGGATCTTACGCCAAAATCCTTGCTATGTTGGTGGAGAATGCGACCATTTCCCTACCTCCACTTAGACCTTATGACCCGTCTAAACCCCGACCTATGGGTTACGATGAGTCTAAAATCTGTGCTTATCACCGCACACCAGGACATGATGTGGAGGGATGCAAAGCTTTAAAAACCATCCTTCGTCAGTCACCTCTCCCGGATAGAAAGATTAAGAAAGACAACTTACGAAGGGAGAGACCTTTAGTTTCCATTCCCTCTCCTATACCATCTGTCCCCGCCTCACCAAGATCTATCATTATTACAACCCCACCTCTTGAAGACCATGAGTTATCCCAACCATCTTCCTCATCTCAGGTCTACGAGATTAATATGATTAGTGTCGCTACTCGAGGGCAGAAAAACAATGGGAAAGCAAAAGAAAACACACCATGCGGCATCTCTTTCTCCGTCAAACATCCCGATTGCACCACCACCTAAAGTGGTCATTCGCGGACCCGCCTATCCTGTCTCTAATGGCATTGCCCACCGAAATATGATTAAACAGCTTCACCAATCGCCCGTAAAAATGACACTGTATGATCTCATTCAGACTTCTGAATCTCATCGACAAGCTCTCGTTGAGATCCTTCAAGGGATAGAGGTTTTACCTAATGAAACCCTGCCTGTCGCCTCCATTCTAACACCCAATCACGTTGCTTCTCTCACCTAAACAGCCACCTACTCCAATCACTTCTGTCTCTATACCACAAGCTGCTGCAGTCAGTTTCTCGGAAGATGAAATTGTCGACTTTGGTACAGAAGACCCTGACCCTGCCCTTTTCATCTCCGCTTACGTCTGGGACATTCGAGTACGTCGGGTTATGATTGACGGGGGCGCTAGCCTAAACATCATCTCTTCAAAAGCCTTCCAACAAATGAATATCCCTTCTAGTTACATGTGTGCCAACCCCATCATGTTGCGGTCATTCAATGACGCTATTACTTCTACCTTAGGCACTGTGATCCTCAACATTCGGGTAGGACCACGTACTTTACCCAAACTGGCTTCTATGATCTTGGAGGGACGAGTTCCAACATAATATATTATGGGTCGTCCTTGGATCCGAGCCATGGGATGCTCCCTCCAAGACATAGATGTATAAAATTTGAGTACGAGGGGAAGTCCTACACCGTAAAAGCTGACCCTCCCCCCTTTAAAACCTGCAATATGTTATACCGCCCTAACGATGTGCTTATACCAATCAAGACACCCATACATTCAACCCAACCATCCTCTTCAAATCCACCTCAACCATCCACCTCAACCACGCCTACGCCTTCAACTGATGAAACCACCATCACAAAAACCACTTCCCTTCCCGCAGCTAACATTCCAACCTCTGACCCCTTAGTAGATGTTTTTCAGCGCCTTACGCTGGGGGAGTACCACCTATATAACGTTAGTTCTTTCCCTACCCCGCAGGAGTACGGAAAATTACATGCATATCCCACCTACGACCGTCGTGTGGGGGAGATAATCTCTTACGGACCACCCCATTGCCACACTAACCTAACGTATGGGGGTGTTGACGCATCCTCCATTACCCCTGAACCTCCTCTTGGTGTGGTTCCTTTCCAATCCGATTTTCAATACTTGACAAATCGTCATTTCGCCCTCACCTTCTTGACTCGCTGTGTGTGGAGAGGCTTTGGTTTTGGCCTCTACGAACAAGGCCGACATACACTCATTCCCGTGACTACCCGTAAACATAATGATTGCAGTGGTCTCGGTTTTCCCGAAACACCTACACAGGAGACACCTCATGTCAGCTATATCTTGGAAGAAGAAGACGTCGCCCCTACCAAACCATCATCACCCACTTTGCCATCATCACCCACAGAATCTATAGACCCTGAATCCATCCCTCCTAACTTTTTTTTTTCATAAATGCTATCTTCATAGGTCCTCTCACTTATCAACGCGATAATGAGGACCCATCTTCTCTTCCCCTTCTGTATCCAGACATGATCGAAGAGGATTCACCTTTGATTAATGTTGTTGAGTGTCAGGATGACGAATCCATCCTCACTTACCTTGGCGCAGATGATTCTTATATTCAACGAGCCTTACCATCTGAAACCCAAACCATGTTGAACGAATCTACCATAGAAATCAACATCCACACGGAGGAGGATCCTCACATTGTGAAGATTGGACAATCCCTTAACACATCTGAACAAGCCGCCTTTACTACCTTTCTCCGTGCTCGCAACCAAGCTTTCGCATGGTCTTACACTGACATGCCAGGAATTGATCCTACCATTGCCGTCCATAACATCACCCTAAACCCCGATTCCAAACCGGTCAAACAGAAATTGAGAAAAATGCATCCACGCATTGCTCTCTTGGTCAAAGAGGAGCTCCAACGACTCCTTTCTGTTTCCTTCATCTTGCCTATTGACTATCCTCAATGGATTTCTAACATCGTACCTGTCACTAAAGCGACAGGGGGACTTCGGATATGCACAGATTTCCGGGATCTTAACCTTGCTTGCCCTAAGGATGACTTCCCCTTACCTAGCATTGACCAACTTGTTGATCTAACTGCAGGTCATGAGATGCTCTCTCTCATGGATGGCTTTTCAGGATACAACCAAATTTTGGTTGCCCCTGCCGATCAACACAAAACTACCTTCATAACTCCTTGGGGAACCTTCTGTTATCGTGTCATGCCATTTGGCCTTAAGAATGCTGGTGCTACCTATCAACGGGCTATGACCTACATTTTTCATGACATTATGCACACTATCCTTGAAGATTATGTCGACGATCTTCTTGGCAAGTCTAAACATCGTAGTGAACATCTCGATGTTTTAACCATTATTTTTGATCGCCTGTTACAATATTCTGTCCGCCTTCAACCAAAGAAATGTGTCTTTGGTGTTCTTTTGGGAAAACTTCTTGGCTTTATCGTCTCTTTGCATGGCATTGAGGTCGATCCATCTAAAGTTAAAGCTATCCTAGAAATGCCCCCACCCAAAAATCTCAAACAATTGCGTAGTTTACAAGGTAAGCTCCAATCTATCTGACGTTTCATCTCCCAACTCTCGGATCGGTGTCAACCTTTCCATCACCTCCTTAAAAAGGATATTGCATTCCAATGGAGCGAAGAATGTCACCAAGCCTTCGAAGCTCTCAAATCCTATCTCTTGCAGCCACCCGTGCTTATCCCACCCCAAGACGACCGCCCTTTCTACCTTTACCTTTCCGCCACCGACCACGCTGTAGGAGCCATGCTTGCACATCGTGACTCTGAGAATCGCGAACAAGCCATTTATTATATAAGTCGTACTTTGGTGGACTATGAGACTAGGTACACACATATAGAAAAGTTATGCCTAGCCCTATCATTCGTGGCCACCAAACTCCGACACTACCTTCTAAATCACAAGACTTTCGTCATCACCAATACAGACCCCATCCATTACATGTATGCCAAACCTCATCTGAACCAACGCATTGCCAGATGGCTCATGCTTCTCGCCGACCTCGACCTTGAGTTTGTCCACCAGAAATCAATCAAAGGACAAACCATCGCAGACCAACTTGCAGAAGCTCCTTTACCTGGGGAACAATTTACCAATTTCACATTTCCCGACGAACTCATCGCTACTCTTTCCCTCACGGAGGAGTCGTACCCAATGACCCTCTTCTTCGATGGATCTAAATGCCAGCGCGGCGGAGGAGCCGGCGTTGTTCTCATTCCTCTCGACGCTGAACCTATGCCTCTTTCATTCTGACTCGATTTCCCTTGCACTAATAATACAGCGGAATACGAGGCCCTTGTTCTGGGTCTCCAAGTTGCGTTACACTTAGGCATCAAATCTATCAACATTTTTGGCGACTCTCAATTGGTAGTCAATCAAGTTATGGGCGTCTACCAATGCAAAAACGAGGAACTTCAAAAATACAAACACTACGTGGATTCACTTCTAGCCTTATTTACTCACTATTCTATACAAACCATTCCACGCTCCACTAACAAATTTGCGGACACTATGGCTTGCCTAGCCTCGCAAATTCCCGCCGCACCAACTGACTCTGAATTATTCGTTGTGGTCCAGCAACTTTTTGCACCATCCTATTCAACCCCGGTAGTTTGTATGATAAATACTGTGTCTACTAGTTCGCAGGATACCTGGTACCACCAATTTCACGACTACCTTACAATCTCTGTCCTCCCACCTGACCTTACTAGTAACGGCAAACGTGCTTTTCTTAAAAGTGTTTCGCGTTATGTTGTCATGGGGGGACTCCTCTATAAACGTGGCTTTGATGGCATCCTCCTTCGCTGTCTAACTGGCGCGGAGGCCACTCATACCATCCAACAGGTCCATGACGGTATTTGTGGTGGACATTTCAGCGGCCTTGCCGTGGCCAAACGAATCCTTCGCCTTGGTTATTATTGGCCTACTCTCAATAACGACTGCTACGAATATGTTAAGCGTTGTGTTATGTGTCAGCAACATGCCAACCTTCAACATACTCCTAGCCACCCACTCCAGGTCGCTCGAGATCTTTGGCCCTTCTCACAATGGGGTTTAGACCTTATTGGTGAGATTCACCCGACCTCTTCACAACGTCACCGTTGGATAATCACAGCGACCGAATATTACACAAAATGGGTGGAGGCTATTCCACTCATTTCAATCAAAAAAGAAAAAATTGTCGAGTTCATTAACCACCACATTATCTGTCGTTTTGGTGTTCCTCATCGCCTGATAACAGATAATGGAAAATCTTTCAAAAACAAGTTGTTGCAAGACCTTTGTGACAACTTTGGTATCAAACTTAGTTTCTCATCACCTTACTATCCACAAGCCAATGGGCAAGCCGAGTCCTCTAATAAAACACTAACCAAAATCCTCATGAAAGTTGTCAATGAATCCGGAAGAAATTGGCACGATCACATTCCCTTTGCCCTTTGGGCTTATCGTACTAGCATTCGTACCTCTACTAATGCCACACCTTTTTCTTTGGTATACGGTACTGAGGCTGTTTTGCCTCTCGAAATACAAATACCCTCCCTTAGAATATCTCTTCAGGATATTCTCACCAACGATGATTTCCGCCAAGAGCGGTTAGCCCAATTGGAGCTTCTTGACGAACGCCGTCTTACAGCTCTTGATCACCTTCAAATCTATCAAAAACGCATTAAACGTGCTTATGATAAGCGACTTCATGAGCGTACCTTTAAGGTTGGTGATCTTGTCCTCAAAGAGAATCAACATGTAACCAAACTAGAAAAGAGCAAACGTGGAAAATTTGCTCCCAATTGGATTGGGCCTTACATAATCACTCACACCTATGGATCAGGCGCTTATCGTTTAGCTTCGCTTAATGGTAAACCTGAGCCTGAGCCCCTTAATGCCTTGCATCTTCGACCATTCTACTGTTGAAATTAGTGTTATATCACTTCTTATCTACCTGCCGCTCGTCCCTTGAGCTCACTTACCACTACATACACTCTGTTTCCTACACCTCATAATAACAATCAAGCTCACATAGTTTGATTCTCACCTCCCCTTGATGATGCCTTCCCCTTTTTAGTCTAGTCCATGACTTCAAAGTATTAAAATAAGCCGTATTCTTATGGGATTTTCTTGAGTCAAACTTCCTACTAAACTAGATGCTTCACGCCAAAAGAACATCTAGTCATCTAAATTAAATATAGACTGCTCCCTCGAAGGACAGCTATATGCCGAACTATTGCTGCTATTATATATAGACTGCTCCCCCGAAGGACAGCTATGCATTACAATCATATCTGCTACTATAAATAGACTGCTCCCTCGAAGGACAGCTATACACAGTCAGCCTTTATCAGAAGCTTCTCGCATTGATCAGCTTCGTGAAGACCTCAAGAATAATACAATCAATATCCCTTGTAGACTTCCCGCATCGATCAGTCTACATTCAATAAAATAAAAGCCTCATTCAAAAGAACTTTTGAGTCATGGACTTGTCTATTTAGGGTAGGTTCTCTTTCGTTAGAACACTCACTTTGTAATAAGTTCTCTGCACCTCAGCTATACCATCCACCTCACCTCACCATTTGTTTCAACTCAAGGGATGTAATGTACGCTCGATATATTGTGATCACACAACTCTTTTCACCTATTGACTTCTCGTCTATGCACGGTACCTAGGGCTCCAAGCTCGTTCTACGTGGTGTGGTTTGTTTAGCTCTCTTCATCTACGGAGCACTCTTTCCGCTTTGCCTCGCATCTAGGATTGTGTGTTGATCTTAATCAGGACATGATTCCCTTCTACTTGGGTAGGCTAACTTTCGCTTCCCTTATACCTTTTACAACATCACCAATTCATTACCAACACCATCCACCTTACCTTTACTAATCTTAATATTTTTACCAACCAACCAATTGCCTAAACCGTACCCAATTGCCTGAATTCGCCTCTCCCTGATCCTAAGGGAGAACTACATCGGTCTGAGGCCCCTCCTTGCTTTGTGCAATGGGCTATGTAGGCAGCACTTCGGAGACATGGGGTCTCCCAAGGTTAGCTCGACCATCCCCTACCATAACCTATCCTGTGTGGTGAATATAAATATTTTTGTGTATTTCTATTTAATCACATTCCTCTTTATCCTTTTTCAAAACACCGAAAATCAAAACACAAACATTCTTATTATTATCGTAACTCAAATCAACATACATATTCAGTTTTATTTAGATGTTAAACAAATACATCTTCTCTATCATCGACACGCAGGTCGGTACTCTTATTTATTCTTATACCTTGCTAACATTTACTCAGACCCTCACGCCTCATCCCGAACTAGGTGATGATCGTGATCGTCGACCCCTCTCGCCGGGCCTCTCTGTCCTCAAAGGTACCACGGCTATTGGTACCACCCACTGATCTGCCAATCTCTCCTGTAACATATGAATACGCCCTCTCGCATGGAGGACTCCAGCCTCTAGTCTCTCCGCCCGTGACTCCGCAACCGCTAACAATCCTCTTGTCTCATTCACCTGCGTTTGGAGCTGCTGAACTAAACGCTGCAGACGATCCCTCTCTGCTGTAATCACAGCTATGTCAGGACAATCACGTATACCTCGCAGCTCCGCTGCCCACCATAATCTATAGGCCTCTGTCGTTCCTGCGTCCATTACCCTGCGATCGGCTGCTACCTCTTCAGGACCTTCTGGAGGTGTTGGCTGGGGAGGTGAGAGTACTGCCTCTGCGTCGATCCTCATATATGGTCTATAAGCCAGGGGTATATCCTGCACAAATCCAAATTGTCGCCGCACGCGATCTATAGGAATCCTCTCATATTCACCTGGCCTGTGCCCCGCGATCCACCTCATTCGCTCTACACCCCTTAACTCCTCAGCTATGCTCTCTGTTACCATATAGTTACCGTAAGGCCTCCAACAGATGTCCGCAACCGTCACCCTCTCCCATACCTGCCTGTAATACTCAATATCACCCGTCACGGCTTGGGATCTGGCCTCTTGTTCTGTCTGGACCCATCGTCTGAATCCCAACCTCTGTACTCCGGTCTCTCCTGCCTGGAGGGATTGGCCTATTGGTCGCACACAAACAATGTGCTCATAGGCCCAACAGTGTAATAAGTATGAACAATCCAGCGTCGTCCTGTGATTTCGCCTACAAGCCCATAAACCCCTGTATAGCTCCGCCAAATATGCAGGTGCCCACGCAAACGTCACGTTCCTTTCTACCATCTCCCAGATAACACACATCAATGCCTTTGGAAATCTTCCTCCTTCTGCCCTCGGTAATGCATAATACCCTACCGCTATCATTAATATCACTGCTAACCTTGTCTCCTCAGGGTGTGCTGCATACATTACCCCATACGTAAAGGATAAACCTCGCTGTGTCAAATCTCGTGCGTATGGACCAAATACTGCTGTTATCGCTCCCCGTGCCGCGCTAGGTAGTGCCTGATATACTAGTTTTCCTGTAATGGGGAGTCTCAAAATATGAAACACATCTTCCAATGTTACTGTCATCTCCCCTGTTGGCAGATAGAAGGTATTTGTCTCGGGATTCCATCTCTCAATCAATGCCTGCAACATAGCATGGTTCCGTGCGATTCGTGAATAATAGCGGATTCCACTTAACCCCAAATGATTTATCAATGTCCATTCAGCTGGTGTTACATCCGCTCGGATTCGTGACAACAACGCTAGCACACTATCATTCATCCTCAATCCTGCCTCTGCCTGCATACACCAAAACAACAAACAACCATTCAATCCGTCAGGGTTTTTCAAACATTCTGGAAATTCCTCCAGTAACCGGTATCGGTTATACATAACCGGTATCGGTTCAGTAACCGATACCGGTTACCTCTAACCGCTACCGGTCACTGTCAATTACATACATCTTGCCTAAAACAACCACCTACGACAATAAATTGCTCGTTTATTCCTCTCTGTATACACAGACATACCCGAAACCCTTGATTACCTACCACGTAACACTTACCTCACCTATAACCCTTGCTATCATGTTTTCTTCTTCATATCTACCCACTTAATCTCTTATTCATAACACATGCAAAAATCAGATCACAATCAAAACGTTTACCTCTTGGGTTGCAGCGGCTTGAGGTGGCCCTTGTCTTCCCTCTTGTCCCTGCCTGCTGGATGCTTCTCCTCGTTCTGCCATGATCACCACCCTTTTCAAATTCACCTTTCTACTTTCTGAATCTCAGATCGCATTCACCTTCCCAGTCTCTGTTTCCTGTCTCTTTTCTCCTTATCACTCAAATCTCTCATGCAAATATCTGTCTCAGTCGTCAAAAAGCGTCGCGTTCGCGTATTTAACCTCTTGCATGGCTCTAAAATTAAAACTTAAGTTGCCACCCTAGCTTTTCTATTTTTAGAAAAGCTCATACCTAAATAACCGGTATCGGTTACTTAACCGATATCGGTCTATCAGATACCGATATCGGTTCCTCAACCGATATCGGTTACACACCTATCTTTTCTCAACAGCGTTCTTTTCTTCATTTCTCACCTAAATTTTTGTCGCGCCCGCCTCTTTTCCTGCATAAACAACACAATTTACCACATTTGTTCATCCACCACATATAGCATTACACTTTCATTAACATCATTTATTTTATACAAATACACAAACCATCAACTACGGATATCAAGAAACTATCAATCTATACATCATTTGGATCCAACTCATCAGTTACATATATCACAATGTCACAAAACCAACAATTCATCACATAACCTGTCATTCATATATACGTGCAAAAACAAAAACATCAACATCATCCATCTATCAACATGTCAACTAAAACTTATCATACATTATATATTACCAACCATTAACAAAATATTTAAACACATTTTGAACACTGCATGTGGATCAAAACATCGTCTCTATATATATACAAATTTTCAAAAATACAATGTGCCCTACATCGGGGCCTCTGTGATCTCATAATCCACCAAAGCCGGCACGCAGGCCGCAATAACTGTCAAAAAATCTCGACTCGGCTCGCAGGCCGGTCCCTCGTATCAAAAATAGATATATACTCGGCTCGCAGGCCGGTATCCACTATACAACCCCTACTCGGCTCGCAGGCCGGTATACAATAAATGAATAAATGAATACATGAATAATACATAGGCACGCAGGCCTCTATCAATACACCCGGTTCGCAGACCGGTGCCCATCTATCAATACACCATGTCTGGGATCTCTCAGCTCTCCCCACCGCCCTCGGCACCTCTCCCCGCTGGTCCCTGTGGTGCCTCTCGCCTCCTGCCTGTGACGGACCCACCAGCTGTGGCTGCACCTCCCTGAGACCTCTGGCTCCGAGAGGTCTCTGCTCTATGTGCCGCATAGGGCTGATAATCAGCCCCGGTACCATCAAGAATATCCTGATAGTATCGGGCCTCCGCTCTAGCCTCCATGTAACGCTCTCGAGCCACCGTAGGTACTGGGGCTGGTCCCCTGACACCTACTACCAGTGCCCCCTGTGCCTGTGCTGGTGCCGCTGGTGGTGCCTGTGGCTGTGGTACCTGTACCTGTACCTGTGCCTGGGGCTGTGGCTGTACCACTGCCGGTGGTGGTGCTGGTACCTGTGCTGCTGCCTGTACCTGTACCTGCACCTGTGGCTGTGGTGCTGGTGGTGGTGCTGCCTGTGCCTGTGCCTGAGCCTGGGCTAGCTGCCCCTGTAAGACACCTATCTGTGCCTGTGCTGCAGCTAGCTGCCCCTGTAAGAGCTGCACCTGACCCCTGAGCTGATCTCTCTCTCCTATCACTGCAGCCAAGTCTGGCTGTGCAGGCGGTACTATCCTGGCTGCTCTCTGCCCAGCCCACCACACCCTGTATGCTCCCGTGCACCCAGCATCATCTACACCCTCACCTGCTGGCCTCTCTGCTACCCAATCTGGATCCAAAGGTTGTGGTGCAGGCAGTGGGGCCTCTACATCATCTCTCCTGTACTGAGGAACGGGAGGTGGCTCATCCTGTCGCAGCCCCATCTGCCTGCGTACCCTCTCCAGGGGTATCCGCTCGTACTCTCCTGGCCTCCGTCCTGCTATCCAGAATGTGTACTGGATTAGGCACAACTGTAAGCGGGCTCCTCTGCCAGGATGGTGACCTCTGTAGGGTCTCCATACAATGTCTACTGCTGTAAGGCCCTCTAGCAAATGTCTATAGTATGCCACATCCCGACCTGCCATAACTGCTCGTGGCTGGCCCACGACCCCCAACCACCTCTGAAAGCCATATCGGTATATGACCTGTGGCCCTGGCTGCTGGGGTAACCCTACTGGCCTGATGCATACGATGTGCTCGTATGCCCAACAATGCAACAAAAATGTAGAACAAATACCAAATCACCTCCTCCGGCGATAGCCCCATAGCTCCCTGTATAATTACACCAGATATACTGGTGCCCAGGCGTAACAGGTGTGCTCCTCCACCATCTCCAGCAGTCCCCCCATCAATGCTCGTGGGAAGCGGCCTCCCTCTGAGTCCGGGAGGGCGAAGCAGGTGATCCCAACCATCATCAACACAGCTAGTCGTGTCTCGTGTCGATGCGCATGGTACATGTCACCGTACCCGATACTCGCGCTATGGTAGGTCAGTAGCGCGGCTGCATCCCCAAAAACCTGCAGTATGCTGTCCATGGCAGTCTCTGAATCTACCTGGAAGACTGCCTCTCCCTCGATAGGTAACCGAAGGATGCGATACACATCCTCCAATGTGACGGTCATCTCCCCAGTCGGGAGATGGAACACATTGGTCGCCGGATCCCATCTCTCGATGAGGGCAACCATCAGGCTGTGATCTCTCTCTATCGCTCTGTACCTCTGGACTCCACCGAGTCCCACCTCACGCATGATGGCCCAATGAGCCGCAGATACGTGTGGCCTCATCCGCACCAACAGCGGGGGCATCCTATCCCGCATCGTCAACTGCTGACGTGCCTGCAAAACCAACCCACATCCTTAGACCTACTCTTTATTACAACATCTACTTTATCATCTAAACTCTCTACCCGCCCCCCTCTAACAACCTACCACCCCTACAAACCCAAAACAACCAACCCAACCCAAAAACCCAAAACAACCAACCCAACCCAACCCCCACACCAAACCCAACCCAACCCAAAAACCCAAAACCTAACCCCACACCACCCCTTCGACCACCCCTAACCTAACCCCAACACCCACACCAAACCCTCTCCACCCCTAACCCAACCCCAACACCCACACCGACCTGCCCCAACCCAAAAACCCAAAACAACCAACCCAACCCAAACACCCACACCAAACCCTTCTCCAACCCAACCCCAACCCCACCCCAATCCAACCCACAAAAACCAAACACCAAACCCTTCTCCACCCCTAACCCAACCCCAACCCAACCCCCGCACACCCAAAAACCCAAAACAACCAACCCAACCCAACACCCACACCGACCCCAACCCAACCCAAAAACCCAAAACAACCAACCCAACCCAACCCCCACTCCCACCCACAACCCAACCCAAAAACCCAAAAAACATACAAGCTACCGACGCCGGCCGATACATGACCGACGCTGGTCACCAATAAGTCTTCCTTTCCCTAAAATTGTGCGACCGATGTCGGTCGCTTAGTGACTGACATCGGTCACTGTCCTCTCCCGGAGCCGAACCCCCGCACGGCCCCCAAAACCCATTTTTTTACCTATTTCTACCCATCTACCCACCCAAAAACCCTAAAAACTTACCCACCTACCCACCTTAGCCTATCTAGCCTATCTACCCTCTCCCTTTTTCAAATCATTTCCATTTTCTCATTATTTCCTAAAAAAGGTTAATTCCTACCCAAACCCCCAATTTAGCATAATACAACCAAATCACCAAATTAAAGAGTTTCGAATCTACCCGAACGATGGACACGTCGTCGTGGTGGGATGGGCGGTGGCGGTCCAGCTGGTCCAGCCCCTCCAGCTCCTCCTGCCTGTTGCCATGGCTCCAATCCTGATCTGCTGGGTCCCCAGCCAATCAACTGCTGCCTCCTCCTTAATCGGGCCCACTATCAACTCTCTCCGCCAATACAATAGCTCCACCTCACTCAATCAAGCCTCTAATCCCAACTCTCCACGTCAGACAAGTCGATTTGGTTTGCAAATAACAAAAGTGACAATGACAAGCCGTATTTTTCTTTTTATAGGTTTTTCGCCTTTCACCGATATCGGTTTCATTTTGCCCTAAGGAACCGGTATCGGTCCCTTAACCGATATCGGTCATGAAGAATCGACATCGGTTCTCTACCCAACTTTCACCCCATTCTTTGCCCTTATTTACTCCTTGCCTCTTTTTCACCAATATCGCCTCTATCCACCTTTGCTGCACACCATTTGTTCACTTGTCCAGCCTGACCTAAGGCCTCAACCTACCTATTCGGCCCGACCTAAGGCCTCAACCTACCAATTGGCCCGACCCAAGGCCTCGCCCTACCAATTTGGCCCGACCCAAGGCCTCAACCTACCAATTTGGCTTGACCCAAGGCCCGACCCAAGGCCTCAACCTACCTATTTGGCCCTACCCTCATTTGGCCTGACCCAAGGCCTCAACCTACCCATTACCAATTGGCCCGACCCAAGGCCTCGCCCTACCCATTCCTGGCCCGACCTACCATTCAGCCTCGACCCTCCACCTACCATTTGGCCCGACCCAAGGCCTCAACCTACCTATTTGGCCCGACCCAAGGCCTCAACCTACCTATTCGGCCCGACCCAAGGCCTTGCCCTCACCATTTGGCCCGACCCAAGGCCTCGCCCTACCTATTTGGCCCGACCCAAGGCCTCGCCCTACCAATTTGGCCCGACCCAAGGCCTCAACCTACCAACCAGCCCGACTTAAGGCCTCCACCTACCAATTGGCCCGACCCAAGGCCTCACTCTACCCTTATGACCTGACCCGGGGCCACCGCCCAACCACTTGGCCTGACCCAAGGCCGTATCACTTCAATACCATACCCACAATCAACGTTTTATTTTATCCATCCATCATGTACCTTTTGTTCAATCGAGCTCACCTGTTCGTGTTTTAGCATGATTAGGGTCCTTGACTTGATCTGTCGACCAACTTTGCCTAGACCTAGACCGTGACGTTTATCTCAACCAAACCAACCATTTGGTACTGCCGAACATGCCTAAACGTTCCTGTACCTCACCTGTTATATACCCTGGAGCTACTTCCTATGCCTTGGATACCAGGATTATATCACCCTTGTTTGGATAAACTATCGACCTTTGCCTACACATTGCTGGTTTGCTTGTCAAATCATGTACCCTCGTCGTACTATTGCATTTCAACATGCGTCTGCTTCCTTGGACCTACCCCACCACCTTACCATCCTCTCTACAACATGTACCCTTTATCAACCCTATCCCTGATTTCCTGTTCACTCAATCGGCGATAGATTTGAGGGGGATTACCTATATCTTTAACACGAGAAACCACTTCATATTATTGTCCGCGCAGCTTTACAGAACAAGCTACACGACAATAAGGGGCTAATGTAGACACCAAATTTGTGTCTTACGACCCCTTGTGACCCGCATCTCATTTCGCAATCTAACCTCATCACCTAAACCTTACACAATTATTTATTAATTACCTTATAATTGATAAATCCACATCACCTTACCCGCCACCTCACTTTGCCACCTCATCATGACCTAGCCCTAACCCTAAACTAACCTAATTAGGACCCATGACTTGGTCTAGACTCACATCCATAACTAATGCCTCCTCACTCGCACCCAAAGCCGACCTTCTAGCCACTTGACCAAGCCCGCAACTGATCTCTCGGGAGAAAAGTAGGGAAGGTGGGCTATTTTACTAAAAATAGCCTACTTTTTCCTTACCGATGCCGGTTCCTACTCGACCGCCGTTGGTTACACAACCGCCATCGGTTCCCTGTAAATGGGCTCCCCAAACCAAAACAATGGATCAGAAATTCATTTTGGGGATCAGTCGAAGGATTTCTGGATCAACAGAGAGCATTGGGAGCGAGAAACAGAGTCCAGATCTTCATTTAATCAAGCAGAGATGAGTAAAGAAACCAGAAGTGCTTGCAGTAGAGGATATTAACTTGCATCTTCGCCAAAACCAGTAAGTCACATCTTGCATGCCCTCTGTTATAACATTTCTTATGCTTCTTGAATCTCAGTCCTCCTAAATCCGTTTCTGAATCCACTACCCAACGTGCCATTACATCTAACTGTTATTCTTTTGCTTCTAATCATCCCATTTCCTAATATCATCCATAAACCAGCCTTACAAAACACCATAGCTACCAAAAAGATCCTAGAACCAACCGGTATCGGTTATCAGTAACCGGCATCGGTTATCAGTAACCGGCATCGGTTCCTCTGATCAAAAACCAGAAAACCAGCCTTTCCCCTACCCAGTTCAACGAGACAATTTAATTGATATTTTGTAGTCTTTTGTGTTAATTCATATTAGCAGGGGAACTGACCACCTTCGAAAGGAAGTTTTATATTTCCTGGGCCCAAGGCAGTTTCCTCATTTATTGTTTAATCAAAATCTTGTGGTCTTGTGTTCTTATTTGCAGGTAGTCCTTCCAAGACAAAAAGGAGTTCTTCGCAGTCAAGCCTGATCTTTCTCTACGGTACGCGCACACCATCTCGACATTCAACAGGTATTCCTCCTAACCCTAACCTCATCTGTTTCTAAAAGGAATGAAAGGATAGAAGCAACTCTATTCCTAGAAGCTGAAACATTCCGAGCGAAACAGTGGTATTGGATTTTCTGAACCACCTCCCAAGAAGGCTTGAGTAAAACTCATTGAGGATGATAAACATTCCCCACCCCATTCATCAACTTCACCACCTTCACCTATAAATTATATGGATACAGAATCCATTCCTCCTAAAAAATTTTCTTCGTGAACACTATTTCCATGGGACCTCTAAATTATCAACGATATGGCGAGGCTCCCTCTTGTCTTCCCTTCCAATATCCTGACATGATCGATGATGATACACCTTATATTAACATTTTTCAATGTTAGGACGATGAGTCTATTCTCATCTACCTTTGTGCGAAAGATTCTTATATTCACCGGTCATTACCTTTTGAGATGCAAACCATGTTGAATGAATCAACCATTGAAATCAAAATTCACACTCAAAATGACCTGTACATTCTAAAAATAATCCAATCTTTAGATAATATTGAACATGAAGCTTTTACTCCTTTCCTCTGAGCTCATAGAAACCCTTTTTCTTGGTCCTATGCTGATATACCCAATATTGACCCAAACATTGTCATCCACAATATCATAACCATTCCTGATGCCAAACCTGTGAAACAAAATCTATGAAAACTACATCCACGCATTTCCTTTCTTTTCAAAGAGGAACTACAACACCTTTTTTCAGTTTCCTTCATCATTCCCATTTACTATCCCCAATGGTTCTCTAGCATCATTCCTGTCACAAAAGCGATAGGGGGACTGTACATTTGCATGGATGTACATAACCATAATTTAGATTACCCCAAAGATGACTTTCCTCTACCTAGTATTGATCAACTAGTTGATCTCACCGACAGCCATGAGATGTTATCACTCATGGATGATTTTTCAGGCTATAACCAAATATTACTCAACCCAAAAGATCAATACAAAACCACCTTCATCACTCCTTAGGGGACCTTTTGCTATCGTGTCATGCCCTTTGGCCTTAAAAATGTTGGTGTTATATATCAGTGGGCTATGAATTATATCATTCATGAAATTATGGATCACATATTAGAATATTATGTTGACAATCTTCTTTCCAAATCCAAACATTAGGTCGAACACCTTACAGTCCTTAAGGTTATCTTTTATTGTCTCACCAAATACCAAGTTTGTATTCAACCAAAGAACTGTGTCTTTTTTATTCTCTCCGGGAAGCTCCTTGGTTTTATCATTTCTTTACATGGCATTGAAGTTGATCCTACTAAAATCAAGGATATTCTCGAAATGCCTCCACCTAATAACCTTCATCAACTTCATAGTTTGCAAGGAAAGTTACAATATATTCGTTGCTTTATTTCTCAACTTTCCGACTGCTTCCATTCATTTCATCATCTTATCAAAAAGGATGTCTCCTTCAAATGGGGTGATGAATGCCATTAAGCCTTTGAAACCTTAAAAAAATACCTCCTCCAACCACCTGTGCTCATTCCCCCTAAAGATGACCAACCATTTTAGATTTACATTTCTACTACTAATCATTCCCTTAGTGCCATGCTTTCCCATCATGATGAGCAACAAAGGTAGTAATTGGTTTATTATATAATTTGTACACTTTTAGACTATGAAACTAGATACACTCACGCTAAAAAACTCTATTTATCCTTAATTTTTGTCGCCACTAAGCTCCACCATTACCTAATCAACCAGAAAACCTTTTTTTTCATCAATATTGACCCCTTACATTACATGTACACTAAGCCTTACCAACATCAATGTGTTGCACATTGGCTTATGCTTCTTATAGACCTAGATCTCAAATTTATCCATCAAAATTTTTTCAAAGGGCAAACAATTGCTGACCAACTTGCAGACGCGTGTCTATCCGGAAACCAGTCCTCTAACTTCGATTTCATTGATGAATCCATCGCTACCCTCTCCTTGGAAAATAGCATTTAATAGATGACCTTATTCTTCAATGGTTCCAAATCTGAGTGTCGGGGTGGTACCGGATTTATCCTCATTCCTCTTGATGGCGATCTTATGCCATTATCTTTCAAACTATATTTTTATTGTACTAACTATATCATTGAATATAAAGCACTCATGTTAGGTCTTCAAACCACCGTAGCCTTAGACATTAAATCAATTAATATATTTGGTGACTCTCAACTGGTTATGAACTAATTTAATGATATATACCATTGTCATAATTAGATACTTCAAAAGTATAAACATCATGTTGACATACTTTTGACTACCTTTGATCGTTATGAACTTCAAACTACCCCGTGTTCCACTATTAAATTTGTGGATACCATGACATGTCTTGCTTCTTAAATCCCCACCTCGTCCTCTGAATTGAAAATATTTTTTACCGTAAAAAGGTTGAAATCACCTTCTTATCTAATTTTAGATGTCAACCTTGTAGGAAATATTGAGACGGACCCACATGACCTTTGGTATAAGTAGTTAGTTGACTATCTTTCCCTTTCAATTCAACTTCATAATATTACTCACAATGGACAATGAGCCTTCTCAAAAGTGTCTCTCGCTATGTCATCATGGTTAGTCTTCTCTATAAATGCGGTTTTGACACTATCCTCATAGACCATCAAGGAAGTTCATGAAGGGATTTGTGGGGGTCATTTTAGTGGATTAGATTTGTCTAAGTGCATCCTTTTCCTTGGCTATTATTGGCGAACCCTAAACTGTGATTTTTGTGACTCTATCAATTATTATGTCAAATGTTAGCAACATGCTAATCTCTGTCACACCCCTAGTCACACCTTACAGGTCACACGAGACCTTTGGCCTTTCTCTCAATGGGTTTTGGATCTTTTCGGAGAGATCGACCCTCATTCTTCCCAACACCATCAATAGATTATTACCACTACTGAGTATTACACTAAATGGGTGGAAGTCATACCTCTTATTTCTAAAAAAGATGAGAAAAATTGTGAATTCATTAATCATCACACCATTTGTCGCTTTTGTTTCCTTCACTGTCTCATTACTAATAACGGAAAATAATTCAAAAACAAAACCCTAAGGAAACTTTGTAATGCCTTCAACATTCAACTCATTTTTTCTTTGCCTTATTATCCTCAAACAAATGGCAAAGCTGAATCAACCAACAAAACCATACACAAAATTTTTATGAAAGTGGTTGAGGATACTGGTAAGGATTGGCACACGCACATTCCTTTTGCCTTATGGGATTATCATACTAGTATTCATACCTCAACTATTGCTACACATTTTTCTTTGGTCTATGGTACCGAAGTTGTCTGGGCTCTAAGTCTAAATTCCATCACTCTATATTTAACTCAAATATATGCTCAAAAATTATGATTTTTTCCAGGACCGTTTGGCACAACTTGAGTTATTAGAAGAATGTCATCTAAATTCTCTCGATCACCTCCAAATATACCAAAAATTTATCAAATGTGGCTACAATAAACATGTTTAAAAAATAAGCCTCCAGGTCGGTGACCTCATCCTAAAGTAAAATCAACATGTAACAAAAGAGGAGAAAATTAAATGGGGCAAGTTTACTCCTAATGATCTTGGACCCTATATCATTACTCATGCCTATGGATCAAGTGCTTATCGTTTATCTTCACTCTAAGGTAAACGCAAATCTAAGCCCCTCAATGCCTTGCATCTTCAACCATTCTATTGTTGAATCAAGTCCTATATCACCTTCTTTCTATGAAACGGTCATCTCTTAAGAAACGTTCACCTTCCACTTGTACCTATTTTAAGGATCAATGACTAAACAAGAATCATGTGATTACCCATCACCTTATACCCTTATCTTCAATATGAGTACCACAACTCTACTCATGGCATGATTCTCATGGATACTTTTCCTCCTTTTCAAGATGGAATCCCATGGTTGTTCATCACTTCAAACCTCTCTTTCATATCTAACCTTTGTGTGCTATGGTTTTTTCTTCATAAAATAAGCCTATACTTCTCAAGAGTCTTGTCCATGACTTAAAAGTCCAAAAAAAAATTCAAAAGTAATATACAGGATTTTCCAAATTCAAACTCCTTGAGTCAAACTTCTATAAAAAAGATGATTCCCTTGAAGGACTGCTATCTTTCTATCTTGATGCTATAAATAGACTGCTCCCTTGAAGGACAGCTATAAAAATCTAGCCATACTATACATAATCTATCACAAAAAGAAGACTATTCTTGAAAAATAAAATAAAAATATTCAGAAGCTTCCTGCATCAATCAACTTCATAAAGACCTCAAGGAGATATTCTACTCATCCCACCTAGACTTCCTACATCGATCAATCTATAAAACAAAAGAAAAAATATATAACTCTTTTTTGTCATGGACTTGCCTATTTTGATCTAAGGTATCTTGTAGAAGAGGCATGTTGTCTCACATCAGGTTACATTAAAGCAACCTCTTTCACCTCACCATATTTTCCTTTCTAATATTCTACCTACTGATGGAATGTGCCACAAATGTGACATTTTGTGATCATGTGACCTTCTTCACCCTTAGAATAGTCAAGCATGCAACTCCTTTAAGGTTTTATGTTCATAAGACAATCTTTGGTATGATAGACTCATAATGGTTCTTACCAATTATATGGGATTTTGTCTCCTCTTACCATTCACCTCTTTTCTTACCCTACATTATGTGAATTCCTCTTCCACCATGCCTAACTCACCTAAAATCAACCATGCCTTAATGACCTAGATTCCACCATGCCTACATGACATTGACTTAATCATGCCTAATTCAACTAACCTCCATAATACACAATAACAATGGAAATTAAAACGAGTACATCATCCATCCAATAAATATTATCAAATTATATAATGGGAGTGTATGTGTATCAATACATATATAGACAAATATAAATAAATATCATTATCTCAAAACCTCTCATGTAGAATCTAATATCTTCGGCATGTAGGTTGATATATATATCAAAAATCAAAATAATGGTACACTATCACATCCAGTGACCAATCACCCCCATCTGATGCCCTCCTCTCCAGTCTTACTTGACTCCTCCTCTTGGCTCTCTATTGGGCCTAGTTTTCAAGAGCTAGTAACCTCAAGACTTGTCTTTGGGATTGACGACCCCCTATGCTAGCAAACTATAAGTCTTAGATCTAGTCCACTCACTAGTTTCCTGTTGTGCTCGATAGTCGGCATATGAAGGCACATCAATCCCTGCAGTGGATAGATGGTCTTGATAATAGCGAGCCTCATTTAGGACATCCCTGAACCTCTACATAGATATGGTATGTGGTGTTACCATCGATCTCACTGACCCTTAGGAAATTTTCCCGAGAAAGAGTGTACCTTGTCTTGGTTTAGGTGCTTGTACTATGTGACCCTATCCTTGTGCCTGTGTTGGTACCTATGCCACTACCTAGGCCTGCAGGGCCACTACCTATTCATGTATAGTGGCCAACTTGCCCTGTAATCTGGCCACTATTCCTAGAAGGCATATACCTTCCCTTCATCCCCATCTCCACCTTGTGTAGGAACTAGTGCATGTGTTACTAGGGCCTATAGGGTCATCACCTGTGCCTACGAGGTGATCACTTATGCGTATGACCCTGTCAGTTGTACCTATAACCCTATAATCTGTGACTATAGGGTGGCCACCTAACCCTGTAATGTATCCCTCTGCACTATGAAGATCACTAAATAATGCTGCCCTAGCCTCAACGGTGTCACCCGTAACTATGCAACCCACCACTACGTGTATCCATCGGTGACACCCACATCATTGATTTGTCTATCCAGCACGTGTTCCTCTTGCCATGTGTGAACACTCAGATGTGGTGGAGACAGGTCTATCCATGTCATCTCTACGGTACATTGGGAAAGGTGAGGGCACGTCCTACTGTAGTGAAAAGTTTTGTTTGAAACTATCCATGTGTATCATCTCGTGCTCCCTGGCACATCACCCTTGTATCCATCTCAGTAACTACAGATCCTCTAACTCCTCAACCATACCTCTATGGGATGGATAATCAATATATGGCTGCCACATAATATCTACCACTGATAGGCCCTCCAATAATGGCCTATAATATATAACATCATATGTGACCCTGGTCACTCTCAGCTATGCTTTAGTTGGTACCCATATCCTGAATCCTACTCTGTAAAAGCCACCCTTGAACCAATCCTATCATGATAACCCAACTAGAAGGACACAAACAATGTGCTCGTACACCCAACAGTGTAACAATAATGTGCAACACATACTATACCTCCTCAACCTACCATACACCCATAGTTCTCTATATAGCTAAACAATAAAAAGTTGGTGCCTAATCAAAGCATATCCACTCCTCGATCATATCCTGTATCACCCCGATCAGCGCTCGTGGGAATCTACCACCCTCATAATTTGTAAGTGCAAAACATCCCATTACCACCATCATCAACACAAATAGTTTGTTCTCCTATGGGTATGCCGCATACACATTCCAATAGCTCAGACTCACACTTTGATAACTCAACAAGCCCATGACCTCACCAAATACTGCCACTATCGACTCCACTGATTCCTAAGAGTAAATTGAATATACTGGATCCCCAAAAATAGGAATCTTTAGGATCCTATACATGTCCTCTAATGTGATGGGCATCTCACCCATTGGTACATGAAAGGTATTGGTCACTGAGTCCCATCTATCGATGAGAGTGACCATCAAGATATGATCTCATGCTATACATCTATAACACCTAATCAAACTAAGTCCCACATTTGCTATGTACTCCCAATCCTCAGTTGTAACACTAGGCCACATTTGACCTAGTAGGGGTGGTACTTTGTCTCTCATCCTCAGCTGATCTCTTGCCTACATCATCCAAACCAACATTGTCAAGTCTCGACCCTCTCAAATTAACTATTCCTTAAAACCCCAAATGACGTCATACTTAGTAATTTTTTCCCACATCATACCTACAACCATCACTCATACTAACCCTCACATAGTTTCCCATACTTATCCCCTTACCTAATTCACCTAAAAAATTAATGTCTACATTTTCATACTTACCCAATTCCTTAGACCATTTCACCTACATACCTAAAACACACCTACGACATGATTCCTTACACTCTTCCACCAACACTAGCCTTCACCATCCCCCTACCTTTCCTGTTTAACTTTACGAACTACCTTTGCATTACGCTAGTCACTTTTTACAGTGACTAACATTGGTCACCTCGACTAATTTTGGTCACTTTAATCAGTGTCAATCACCCTTTACCCGACTAATGTCATCTAAAGCCAACCAATGTTGGTAAACCCCTAACCAACGTTGCTCATTATTTCAACTGAAAACCAAAACCCTCATCCCCCATTAACAAAAATTACCCAAAAACAGCCTAAACACCTATCCCAACCCACCCAAACTTATCCTACCTTCATTACCAACCCTATTTAAACTACATTTGACCTTCCCATCCCCCATTTCATTCATTTTAACCACAATTCAAAATTAAATTTCTACACAAATTTCACACGCAATAAACAAAAAAAATTCAATATAACTAAACTGAAGGATTCGGATTGTCTCCTACCTTTACTTAGAGCCATCTCCGTAGTGGCACGTCTGGTCATTGTGACGATGGTCCACCCACTCCCTCTCCCACCTCCTCCATGCCACAAATCAGCTCCTCACCTCACCACAAAAAATAGCTCCAATCGATCTCATGGACCCGCCTACCGAATGCCAATCACATGCTAGTCTCTCGCCAAATCAACTCAAACACATCATACAGTCACTTTCCACTCTTACTCTTCTTCTCTTTCATTTTCTAAAATTAGAAAGGTTCAAATGAATCTGTAAAAAGTGGATTTTTCCTTTTTATCCCCAAATTGACATAACCAACATTGATCATGTTATTCCCTAGCAAACTGACACTGGTTAAGCTCTAACCAACATTGGTCACCTGACATAACCATTTGGCCTACCCTATGCTCATTTATCTTGAAACAACGTTGCTCATACAACTATTTCTCTTACCAACATCACTTACACCTTACACACACGCCTAACTTACCTGTGCATTTCCTTAATTACATTTAGGGACATGTTATTGACCTATAACTCAGCCCTACATGTGCCTTAACCTACATACCTTGACTTAAACCACCTTTATTGACATTTGAATTTGTGTACTCGTTATACCTTGCGATGTTGTTACCCATGTTGTTTATCCTAATGACCTTACCTTTCCTAATGATGTGATATTTATCCTGACCATACCTCAGGTGTAATGAAAAAAAACTATTACCTACTCCTACACCTAACCTCATTATGTTTGATGACCATATCCTATACCTTAGATACATGAATCACTTCAACCTCGTTTGGATAAACCTATCAACCTTTGACAACATAAAATTTGCAAGCTCTTTCACCTGGTACCATATTGTAATCCAAACGTGTGTGTGCATTCAATTTCCATTACCCATTACCTGACCCGACCTTTACCCATTACCTGTAATGACCATACCCTTACCTACCAACCCTTAATTTCCTCAATAACCTATTTATCAAAACACTCCCTGACTATGTTTCCTACCTCATCAGTTCATGGTTTGAGGGGGAGCATCTTCATCCCTACTTGGGGCAACCCCACTCTCACTTATATTAGGGTAAACTACTTCTATTTTTTTTAGCATCGCTTACTAAGTACAAGCTATGTGATAAAAAGGGGTAAATGTAGACACCAAATTTGGGTCACAATCCCCTTGGTCCCCTTCAATCAGTTAATGTAATATATTTAATTAATCATGGCATCATCTCCCCATTATTAGTTATTCATCTTCACATTATTAATTAATTTAATTATTTTAATTAAATTAATTTCACCCTCACACCTCCACCTCACCTAGAAACCTCACCCTAGACCCATTCCAAGGGGATTTAACTCACAATGACTAAGTCATCACTCCTAGTGTTGAGTCACCACTTGACCTAGCTAACTAAGAATTCTTTCTAAACCTAACTGGACCTTTCCTAAGTTCTTCCTGCCTTCTTGAACGTGAACTCCACATTCCTAAGAAGACTCAATGAGAAAGCACACCAAATCTGGGAAGATCTTCCTATTTTTGGTAAATCTAGACTTTTCCACCTTAACCTACACTGGTTATTCCTTGACCGATGTCGGTCACCTAACCATCATCGATTACTTTAAATACAATGTAGCAAACTTTTACTCGAAATGGTCATTTTTTATTTTTTGGGGAATTGTTACATTCAAGCACGAATCCAAGCCTCTCAGCATCAAGATGACATAAAATACCCAACCACAAGCCAAGCAAGCATTTGACTCTCATCCCAAGGTATTAAAATATTCATGGGGACACTCTAGGAGTATTGTCGTGGAACTAAACATAGAGGTTATTCATGGATCAACTATTTTCCTCCTTCAGCTATCAAATCTGCAAATGTGAGTAAGTATATGATTTTAATCATTTGTGCTTGCTTAAAGGTTAGATCCATTACTTCCTTCATTATACTTTACTTCTCTATGTATTCCTTTATCTCCACCTTCTCACCAATCCATCAACCCAACTACCTACACACGTTTTCCTCTCCATACCTTCCCTCTACACATTCCTGGGTCTTCCTGGTAATATTACAAACCCAACTAATCTCCCTCCATTCTTTGTACAATCACATAGAAGTTTAAAAGCTACTTTTATTTAATTAATATCAACTTTAACCTACCGACATTGGTCACCTTAGCCGTCATCGGTCTCGCATCTATACCAACATTGGTCACCGTGTATTTTTCTAAACCTCCACCAAACAACCCATAACTCTACCAAATTCCGTCGAGATCTTACCGAACACCTTTGTGAGCTTCCCCAATAAGAAACTTACCTTGCCTAATGCTACATTAGTTTGTTTTTCAATATTCTGTTTAATCTAGTGTGTTGATAACGTTTTGAGATACCTAAATCAAAGTGTTAGCAATACGACCTTTATTTCTTGTATTTACTTTCATTAATTTAAAATAGTGGATTGCCAGCCATCTAGGAAGTATCACACTTCCCAGAACCAGCAATCGCTAGGTAATCCACTATCATTTACTATTTAATATCATTTGGTGGTCTTGTTTTGTTTCTTATACAAGTTGTTCCTCCTATCCAAAGGGAAGCTTTCACATTCATGCTAATAAAATTTTTCAATGTGCACATACCATCTACATAATCACAGGTATTTCTCATTGACCATTACCTTATATGTTTTATCGTATTACTTTGAGGTGAAAAAGCTAGATTTTTTTCTCAAAAATTTCTTTAAAAGGAATGTTTAACGGTGATTCCTAAAAAATTCCTTTTTGGTTCCAATATTTCATTTTGGTTGATTGTCTTCATCGAAACAACAACATTTCATTTTTTGTTTTAAAACAAACCCTTCATCCTTATTGTTTCACATAGTATTAATTAACAAGGTAATATGTTGCATTCATTATCATTTCCCTCACACACAACCAAACCACTTAAACATAAAACACATTTAAACAATTTCCACCCAGGTGGATACCTACTTAGATTTAATTACCAAGATGAGAAGCCACCTTAGTGTTTTGGATGAGTATAATCATTTGTCTAGCGGTATATATCGGCTAAGCACCTGACACCATTATCACTATCGGACCGTGAAGTTAGGACGTAGGCCCCAATACCACACCCGTATCATTAGCAGTACAGAGTTGGCCTCACATACCTGCAGTTATATCGAGGACTCTTCCCTTAAACACACCTAAAAGCAGCCATAGATTTCCATTTCCTAGGACCTTTATCGACCATTTCACACTTTTAAATATTTTTAATTAAATCAAGAAAATCTAAAAAATCATCTTGATTTATTTTTATTGTTGTTTGTAACCAACTCATTTAGATGATTTTTAGGTGAGTGTTTGTTTGTTCATCATGGTACAAACTAGACAACAAGCCTATAATTAAACCTTTAAAAACATGTCTCAATCATTATACATGCCCTTACAACAATAAATTCCTCTATCTCTACTCCATTTTATACAGTGTTATATACACCTTTATCCACTACTGTATCTATACAAGTATTTACCATGCTATTACAACATCAAAACCCATTTCATCAACCAATTATGTCCACTCCTCTATCTGATGCTCAACAAACCTAGAATGAAATAGTGAAGGAATATAATGAAGAAATGAGACAATGTCTCTTACATTCTTCACTTCATATTTGTAGTCAAATTTTCCATACATCTAAACAAGAAGAAACTGAACAACCATACTCCCCTAATTCACAATCATAATCTTATGAACCTACTTTATTTGAAAGAGGAGATCATGTTTTCGAAGAAATGTTTGATTTGAACCCCATTACTCTCAACTCTTATCTAACAACTAGGGGTGTTTAACTCTAGTCGTTCATGCCTGAACCATATTCAAACATTCTTAATCCTTTATCTGGATCTTCATAACAATTTGAACCTGAACCATCCTAAAACATTGTTGATCCTTTATTAGGTTCTTCATAACAATTTGAATCTAAATAATTTTTGAGTATTCCTAATTCTTCACATCCTATCGATTCAAATCAACACTCTATACCTGAACCACCGCCTTATGTCCTTAATTCTTCATCTATGGTTTGACATCTTATTGATCTAAACTACCAACCTATCATTAAAAAAATACATTCATATCCACCTTTAAGTCAACCTAAAATGTCTGAAGTTACGTCTTCCATTCCTATTCTTAATCTCCATAGGGTTTCCTCTCAAGACACAACTGCCGAACAACATACATCCTCACCTGAGCCTTCTACTGGCTCAACACCTCCATAAAAAAATACTAGTGCTTCATTATCTACTCCTTCGGCATCCTCAATTACCTAAGCACGTCCAATGAGTTATATTTCTACTTCTACTATTGTATCTTAACTAGTTTGCAGTATTTAGAATATCACTATGTCCATTCCATCATTTATTCCCTTGATCAATACTAGTGCTATCATCGTCACTCACCCTGTTTCATAATACATACCAAAACTATCACAACCATTAATTTCCATACCACAATCTACGTTGCTCAAGCATTCCACAACAAGCACCATCTTATGGTGCCTCTGATATGCCCTTTCAACAACCACCTCCTTATTCGCAACCACACCCTTACCAATATATACAACCTTCACAACCTTTAGCTTCTCAACAGTACATCCCTTAGTAAAATATTCCACAAAAAAATATTCCTTCCCAACAAAACATTCCTCAACAAAACATCCCACAACAAAAAATTCCACTTACCTATAACATTCCTCAGCAAATCATTCCACAATAAAGTATCCCTCCACAATAGAGCATTCCTTGTCAATGGTATGTTCCTCAGCAAAACATTCCTCAGTAGAATATTCCATTTCAAAAAAATGCTCCTTACCAGCAGAACATCCCTCAACAGTACCAAATGTATGCACAACCTAGCCAGTTTGCATTTCAACCTGGATCATCATCGCTAAAACCAACACAAACTAACCCCCTTCAACCCTCATGAATCATATATTCATTATAGAGGCTTCCTCATCCACACCTAAAAATGTGCTCTCATCCGATAAAATATGTAATGAATGTATCCAACCCTTAGTCCTACATAAAGCATATCCACCTTATTGGGAACTTCCAAAATTTATTAAATTCTATAGCAAGGAAGATCCTCAATAGCATATTTGTGCTTTTGGCCACACCTATTATCTAATAGCCCATGATCAAGACCTCATGTTGAGAATTTTTCCCATGTCCCTCGTCAGTTTTGTGTTGGACTAGTACAATACCGTTCCACAATATTCCCTTTTCTTCATCACACAACTCACACAATTGATCTTATAACACTTTTCTATAAACATATCTTTTAAATTCACTATCAATGACCTTTATGATATCAAAAAGTTTGAGGATGAATCCATTTCTAATTTTGTTACCCACTGGAGGGGTATAATTAATCAATTATCCTTCTCATTACTGTTATCACCAAAAAAAACAATACCCTTCAATTTTTCATGCTTGTGTGAATGAGAAATCAATGTTTTTGGGTAACATTAGACCATCTCTCAAGTGGTGGGACTTGCTACTTGAGATGGACCTCCAAATAAGGTTGGTTCCTCTACCTAATCCTAGCACTAAACTACTTCTAAGGAAGGAAATGCGACCGTCTACTCCTAATCTAACAATTCCAAGGGACCAAGAAGAGAGAGAGACAGACAGACAGACAGACAGACAGAGAGAGAGAGAGAGACAGAGACAGAGACAGAGAGACAGAGAGAGAGAGACAGAGAGAGAGAGAGAGAGAGATAGAAAGAGAGAGAGAGAGAGCATGAAAATTAAGAAATCCTACACTACAAAGGTAATAAAACCAAGAAAAGGGGGTGAAATATCCTTCTGAGGGAGAATATAGAAATAAAGTGGAGTTGAGAGAGGCCAGACCAATGTGACACAGACCCAAATATTCATTTACTAATATATCTCCATGAAACACAACATTCTACACCTACAAATGAGACATACATGCACATAAAGACAAAAACAAAAATAAAGGGGCAAGAAGATACAACAAAACAATGCAAGGGTTGAAAGAACACCACGAACACAATTTTATTACTCTTAGAATATACAAAGTCCATTACATTATTTAAATAGAGGAAAAAATACACTTTCCAATCCCATGAGAGGGTTTGTAGCTCAATGGTGTCGGGGAATTAATTTTACAGAGTTTCCCCACATCGCATAATATATCCATTCTCAAATAAGAAGTGTTTACAATATATAGAAAATGAATGAGAGAAAGAGAAAGAGTGAAACTCGGATTTCTTCTCTCACCAACCAACAACTACAATTAAATATTCTAAAAATGGCATGGGCACCCTTACAAATCATCTTACATATGTACATAAGCTTCTGGAAAAAGAAATAGGGTACTATACTTCATTAATTGTAGTGGTTGGGATTGAAATTGTGTATTTCCATGCTAGAGGCATAGAGGATGTCATCCTCATTCTGAAAATTCCAATTTTGTGAAAATCAGAGCTTTGGATCAAGAGTTATGGCCTTTTGAAGTTTGGAGGTCAGGCGTGGGAGGAATTCATTCAAAGGAGGGAAAATGGTGGTAGAAAATAAAAGAAGGCATGAGACAGGAAGGGTGTATGCAAGAACACAAGAGGAAAAGTAGGGACTTAGCCAATTTTAGGTAAGTCTGTAAAGGAGCGTGCAAGGAGGGTGCAAGGGAATAGGAAAGAAAGCATGCACGCATGAGGAAGGCGCAGAAGGTGCGCGTGCAAGATTAAGGCATGGAAGGGGAAATGGAAGGATAAGAATGTAAAGGGAGAAGCAAAAAGGCATGTAATGGTGTCCAAGGAAGAACTACATAAAGGAAACAAGGCATGAAGCAAGATACAAGCATGCAAAAGGAAAGCAGTGGGAAACCACACGCGTAAGTGCGTGTGTAGAAAGAAAGAAGGCATACTCACATAAGGAAGGTATGGAAGCAGGGCACAAGCATCCAACTGAGGAAGGGAACACAACAGAGGATATAAAAGAGGGCATGCAACCTAAAGAGTAGGGACTTAGCCAATTTTGGGACTTTGCCAATTTTGAAGGCAAGACTACAAATGGGCATGCAAGAAGCGCGCGCAACCTAAAATGTGAAATATCAGAGCCAGAATGAAAGTATAAGTTATACAAATAACTAGGAGAGTTATTTGGATAACAATTACCAAAAACCAAATTGATTGAAGTTTTTTTCGATCATGCGCCAAGCATATTTCACCAACATTAAAAATTTAATCATTCCAGACTTTCGATGAAGCTTTTACCATGGACCATAAATTGGAAATGCGAGCTCTAGAAGATGGTCATGTTAAAATTTTTCCTAAAAATCCATGAACTGAATTCCCATCTAAGTCATCCTCTACTCTCGAGAAATCCAAATCAGTTGCTAATTCCATAGTAGTCAAATCCTCTCCTAATAAAAATTCCACTACCAAACATTCTCGTCCCCAACATAATTACACACCAATAGGAGAAACTTATAGTGCAGTATTTGATAAATCGCTCATTGTAAATATGATAACTCTCGCACCTATTCGACCCATTGATACATATATATCTAAGCCCTCTTGGTATTGAGATAATGACTATTTTAAATATCATAGGGTCAAAGGACATGACATTGAAAGGTGTTGTACATTTCAAAATGTTCTTCAAGACTTGATTGACAAGAGTGAACTTCATTTGGATATTTTGAATGCACCCCCAAATCAAAACCTTGACATATTCAAACCCTTTCCAAATCAACCCCCATCCACTGATCAACCACATATAAATGTTGTTCATGCTCACCAAACCATTAACACCATTACTAAAATGTTACCCATTACTAAATCAACATCTACCAAAATAACTTAACCAATAATCATACCTATTAAACAAACATCCACATCCACACAACTAACAACAATACCCACAGAACCTAAAATTGTATCTACTGAATCCCCATCTTCTTTCAACATTACTGAAACAATCCTTCCATCTTTGTCATAGGTTATTACCAAATCTATCTCCCTACCAATCATATCCTCTAACATAGGTACAACTACAACTTAATTTACAAATATAAATATGATACCTCTCAAAACGTTTATAACACAAACACCTCCACCTAAGGAAATTACAAGTCACATTCGTCCTCTATCTACAAAATCCATTATCTCTAGGTAAAACAATACCAAAAATAAAACATCCACAAGTCATTTGGATCTCATCAATTGCATTATTCAAACCCCCTTTCCTTCATTAACAATTATCTCTACATCCATCTCTAGCTCATCCAAAACCACGAAAGGACCTCAATAACAAGGTATTGTCCAAGTTTTCAAAAGTCCTTATACTTTTCCCGAACCATATCGATTTCGCCTTCCTTGACCTTTTCCCCCACCTCCTCCTAGAAGGGTCATCCTACCATTCCAATTCCTAGACCTCTTTATCAGTCCTCCCCACTAGGTCCTCATCCCCCATTTACTTTACTATTTACGACTCATCAAAAACAAAAAATTCAGTGACTTATAATCGATATCTTATTGCGATTAGAAGATAAGATACATAAAACTTCATCCTAATCCACATTAGCACATAAGGGGTGTTATGCATCCATTTTAGACAACCTCTTCCAAAAATCACTCATAACATTACCACCACCAAAACTATTGGATCCACGAGGGTGGGAACCCACTTGGTATGATTTCAGCGTCTCGTGTGATTATCATAGAATGTTAGGTCATTCCATTGATAATTATAAAGCCTTTCACTTGATTTCACATAAGCTGGGAAATCAAGTTTCCTTTCCTTTTGAATCACATACAACATCAACACCATCATCGTCATCACCTTTGTCTAAATCTAAAGAACCCTCATCTAAATCAAAGGGACCTATGTCTAAATCTCCTCACTGGGTCAATTCTGTACATATCACTACTCGTTCACATAATTTTGACATAGACCCATCTGAGCCTAACAAAGGTAAAAATTTTGTAGCCATACCTCCACCTCAATAATGTTGGGATTAATCACATCAGTTTTACAGACATATATTCAGATCTAAGCATATAAGTAATAAAAGTGGAAATAAATCAGAAGAACAATACATAAGATATAACGTGGTTCACCTAGTGTGGGCTACGTCCACCAAGAAACAACCAATCTTATTATTCAAAGATTTGTAGATAATATAAAATGAAGATTTGTAATCTTCCACACCTCCTGGATGTACAATAATTTCTTCCTGACAAGCTTCTCTTTTTCTCTCTCCAATAATTTCTTCTTGCAATTCTCTCTTATTATGTTCTAACCCTATTTTTCTAGCTTATATAACCATATACAAACTTAGGGAAACTTAGCTATGCTATTACAACCATTAGATCAAATTTATATCAAAGGTTAGATCTAATTCTCGTTAGTTAAATAAAACAATCACGCATAGGTAACTGATGTCAGTTCCCTCCTTGTTTTGACCGATACAAGTCTCCAGATGACCGATGCCAATCTGCCAACTGATGTCAATTACTGTGTAATCCAGCAAGTTAATAAAGCATGCTAATGTGAAGCAATTAATCTCCACAACTTAACAATCTCCCACTTAGAGATAAATTGTTGCATTATACCATACAACTCCATTCTTGGATCATTTTCGTGGCATGTTTCTTCCTCTTCAAGTCTTGAACTTGAAGACCAATAGAAGTGGAGTGTAGCTCCAACTTCTCCTTTGCTAACAGCTTTGTTAGCATATCTGTGGGGTTCTTATTCGTATGAATTTATCCAGTTTCAGCTTCCCATCCTCCAACACATGCCGTATGAAGTGATATCTCAACTGAATATGTTTCGTTCTTTAATGAAATGTTGAGTTATTTACTAGATGAATTACACTTTGACTATCATTGTATAATCTCCAATCCTCTTTGTCCTTTCCCAACTCTTCCATGAACCTGCTCATCCATATCATCTCTTTCTTAGCCTCTGTAGCTGTAACATACTCATCCTTTGTAGTAGATAGGGCCACAACCTTCTGCAATATTGAAATACAACTAATTTCCATCCCACCTACTATGAATACATATATAATGGTGTTTCTCCTACCATCCAAATCACCAGCCATATTTGAATCAACGTAGCCACATAAAGAAATGTCTGACCCTCCATAACATAACTGCATGAAAGATGTCCCTCTCAAATACCTGAGAATCCATTAGACTACTTTCCAATGTTCTTTACGTGGATTGGCCATAAATCTGCTCATAACTCCCACTCCTTATGCAATGTCTCGTCTTGTACAAACTATAGCATACATGAGACTTCTAACTGTTGAAGCATATGGAACTCGTGTCATGTACTCAACCTTCTCATGTGATGTAGGAGAATGAGTCTTTGCTCAATTTAAAGTGTCCAGCTATATGTGTACTTACAATTTTTGAATTCTACATATGAAACCTTTCTAACACCTTATTGATATAATGTTCATGAGATAAATACAATTTCTTGTTCTTCCTGTCTCTGTAAATTTTCATGCCAAACATTTTCTTTATAGCTCCCAAATCCTTCATTATAAATACATGGGCTAAATTTTCTTTAAGCTCAACAATGTCCTGCATACTAGATCCTGTCAATAAGCATATCATCCACATATAGTAACAAAATAATAAAACTTCCTATTTTCAAGCTTCTTGAAATAAACACAATGATCAGATTCACATCTCATATAACCATGTTCATGCATAAAACTATCAAACCTCATATACGATTGTCATTAGGAGCTTTCTTGAGCCCGTACAAGCTATTTTTCAACATGCACACAAGTTTCTCCTTACCCTTGAATTCATACCTAATTTCTTGTCTGCATATAAATCTCTTCCTCCAAATCACCCTGAACGCAAATTCGTCTTGACATCAAGTTGTTATAATTACAAATATTCTTACTACAACTAAACTCATATACAATATATATGGAATTCATTTTTACTACAAGAGAAAATATATCACCAAAATCAATACCCGATTTATATGCAAATCCTTTTACCACAAGTCCTTGCCTTGTATCTTTTCTATCCACCCTCTTCTTCTTTGATCTTGTAAACCCATTTTTTCTGTAATTCCCTTTTACTTGCTAGAAAATTAACCAAATCCTATGTCTAGTTCTATTTTAAGGATTCCATCTCCTCATCCATGCCAGTCTCCCACTTCAGTGGCTCTCATCCTGCATTACTTCTTCAAAACTATCTGGTTCACCACTATTAGTCAATAATAAATAAGATAAGGAAGGTGTAAATATTTCTGGGAGGGCTACTTACACTTTATGACCTTCTTACAAAGATTTGGGGTGTTGAAGGCTCAATCTACTCATTTTGTAGATTAGTATCAATCTCAGACAGTGACTGATGTTGGTCATCTTCTGTTGACACCGATTCAACTAATTGATGTTGGTCTCCTATAGCCGACACCAGTTCGGCTAACCGATGTCGGTCTAGCTCTTCTATAACTGACGTCAGTTTAGGTGAAAATGATGTCATGTCTCGGTTTCAACCGACACTCGGTTGCTGTGTAGACCTGTAGGTGTACACTTTTAAATCTAAGAATGCATTTTCATCCACAAACTCTCCATACTAGTTCATCTTTAGGATACCAAAACTTGATCTCTATACATTCTCTTTTCATTTCATTCAATGTCATGACTCATTAACAATCTTATAAATCTTCTAAATCCCAAAAATGGAATCCAAAATCACCATAGCCATAACCAATAAAATTGCATCTCTTGGATTTAGCATCCAACTTCTTTCTATTTTCTTTATCAACATGCATAAAATCTTATGAACTAGATACTCTAAGAAAATAAAGTTCTACCTCTTTTCCAGTCTCAATATTCTTCTGGTATTCCACCATGTAGTACACTTGAAGGCCCATGGTTGATTAAATACACCATTGTGTCTACTGCTTCTGCCAAAATTTTTAAGGGCAATCCAACATGTATCCTCATGCATTTCTTGCATGTTCTATGATTTTCATATTCATTCTTTTTGCAACACCATTTCTCATGTAGTGTTCTAGGAACCGTTCTTTCTTTACATCTTCCATTTACTGAACAATAATCATTAAAAGCCTTACTGCATAGTACTCACCACCATTATCATATCTAAGGAATTTTAAATTTGAATTTCATTCATTTTCCACAAGGGTTATGCCATCTTTTAAAAGTCTCAAAAACATCAATATTTACGTTTAATACAATAAACCCATACCTTTCTTGTGGCATCATCAATGAAAATCACATAATATTGGGATCCTCCATGAGAAGTTACCTGGGCTGGTCCCCACGCATCTGAGTGCACAAGCTCCAATTTTTTCTCCTTCTTTTTTGCCCAAACTTTGAGAAAGTTCACTCTCTTTTACTTTCCAAATATACAATACTCACAAAAATCAAGATCTACATATTTCAAATCTGATAACTTACCCTTAGCCTTTAAGATTTGCATTCCTTTTTTACTCATATGGCCAAGTCAATTATGCCACATGCTTGCATCTGAATCTGAAGTAGACAACATAGAAAAGGAATCAATAATACAAGTAGACAAACATATAATGTTCCTACCTTCTTTCGACTCTTGCTACAACAAGATATCCATTGGTCACCTTCCAAGAGTCGGCTATGAATGTAACCATACAACCAAATTCTCCTAGTTATCCTACAGAAATTGGATTTCTCCTGAGGCTTGGAACATGCCTCACATATTTCAATATCCATGTATTTCCATTCTATAATTTTAGATGAACTTCCCCTTTACTAGTAATAGTGCATGGTTCATCATCTCTTTAATAAACGTGCCCAAAATTACCCTGGACATAATTTCTGAAATAACCCTTATTAGGGATAGCATGGAAAGAAGATCTTGAATCTAAAACCCATGATTCAATTTTATTATCTAAGGGGAGAATAAGGGCATCTTACATTACCTCATATGTAGATGCAACATTTTCATCTTTACCTTTCTCTGGTACATTCTCTTTGTTTTCCTTGAACCAATAATCCTTCTTTGCATGTCCTTTCTTTCCACAATTCCAGCAAGTTATTCCTTTACTTTTGGATTTAGATATGTCATTCTTAGACTTTGATTTATCATTATTATGTTCTCTTGGATCTCTCCTTATTCCTTCCTCTCACTTTCTACATTTAAATCATTTCTAGATGATAATTCTCCTGTAATTTTTCTGTATATTTCTTCATTCAGGATTATACTAACCACATCATCAAACTTTAAAATATTAGTAGCAGACGTTGTATTGCTAACAATCATTACCAAGTTATCCCAATCTGTCAAGAAAAGAGAATAGAAATAAAATTTCTTTCACTTCATCATCAAACAGGAATATTCACCGATTTTAATTGATTTACAATAGACCAAAAATCATTCAAATGACTTGATGCAGATTCACCTTCTCGCATCTTAGAATTAAATAATTTCTTCATCAAATAAACATTTATTTTAAGCACTAGGTTTTTCATATAAATTAGCTAAAGATTTCATCAACTTTACTATGGTTTCTTGCTTCAGTAATATTCGAAGCCACATATGTTGTTAGGTTCAATCTTATAGATCCCAGAGCCTTTCTATCAATAATTTTTTATTTTTCATCAGTCATCATTGTAATTCTTTCCTTCTCATCCAACGGTAAGTATAGATCTTTATGATACAAATAATCTTCCACTTGCATCTTGCATAGATTGATAATTATAGTCGTCAAATTTCTCAACTCTGTATTTTCCATCTTCTGTCATCGTTGTAGCTCCCACTTAATTAGAAATCCCTCTGTGAGTAAATTTGTCAACACACAAAACCCTTAAATAAAAAATAGCTCTGATACAAGTTGTTGGGGTTAATCACACCAGTTGTACAGACACATCTTCATATTTAAGCATACGAGCAATAAAAGAATATGGAAATAATACACAAGATATAACATGGTTCACCCAATGTGGGATGTGTCCACTAAGAAACAACCAATCCTATTATTCAAATACTTCACAAAGGATATACAATGAATATCTGTACAATCTTCCACACCTATCTTGGATGTATAGTCCTTTCTTCCTCACAAGCTTCTCTTTTCCTCTCTCCAAGAATTCCTCTCTTACAATTCTCCCAATTATTAATGAGTTCTCTCCTTCTAACCCTAGATTTCTAGCTTATATATGCATATACAAACTTAGGGAAACTTTACTATGTTATTATAATAATTATATCAAATTTATATCAAATGTTAGATATAATTCCCGTGAGTTAAATAAAAAAATTATGCACAGGTAACCAATGTTGATTACCCTAACCGATGTTGGTTCCTCCTTGCCTTGACCGATACCGGTCACCAGGTGACTGACGTCGATTCTGTTAACCGAATGTCACTAGTTAGTGTGTATTCCAGCAAGTTAATAAAGCATGCTAATGTGAAGGAATTAAGTTCCACAATATAACACAGTATTAATTCCTCCATTAGATAAGTTAGCCAAATGATTCCATCTCTTGGTGAGGCTCCCAAAACACCTAGTCAAACAATTTCACCTGGAATATCAAGGTTCTCATGCTTAACTTGCCATCCCTTCACCTAAACCATCCACTGCGATGGACAAATGTTTTCATGTAAAAAATGACACCAATCTCCTGTTAGGAGATTGTATTTCGTATGGTCCCACGTATCTGAAAACAAACCTCATTTACGGGGGGATTTCAATAACCCTCCATCTCAAGTCATCAATCCACACCATGCCATGTCATTCGCGTTACAGCTTTAAATCCCTTGACAATCCTAACTTCTCGCGCATGTATCTTCCTTGTTGTGCATGGAGAGGTTTTGGCCTTGGGGTGTTATGAACAAGGAACCCATGATCAACCCATCCTGTGCTCCCTTAAAGCTCATGAGAAAAGTGGATTAGGTTATAAAAGATTGACCTTCAATATGTGTAAAGCCACTACCTCTAAACTTGCTACATCCCTAACTATTTTTAAACTAGAACCAACATCTTCAACAAACCATAAAGATCTCATGGACACAGACGAAACTGTACTCATCCCACCAATTTTTTTTTAATGAATGTTATATCTTTAGGGCCACTTACTTATCAATCTAATCACTCCATTAAATTGTTACCTTTTGTGTTGCTAGAAATGGTTGAAGAAGATTCACCTACCTTATATATCCTCTAGTGTCAAGACAACCAAGATATCCTTTCCCATATGGGAGATGAAGACTGTTTCCTTCAAAAATCCCTGCCATCCAACACACCAATGCTCTTTAATGAATCCACCCTCAACATTAACTTAGGTACCCCACAAGATCCTCATATACTTAAGGTAGGTCAATCCTTGAGTCCATAAGAGCTTAATGATTTCACTGCGTTCCTTAAAAAATATCACCAAGCCTTCACCTAATCATATAGTTATATATATAGAATCGATTCTAACATCTTCGTACACAACATAGTCACGTATCCCAATGCTAAGCCAGTCAAACAGAAACTCTGTAAAATGCATCCCCATATAGCTCTTCTTGTTAAGGAAGAGTTGTAATGCGTCTTATCCGCTAACTTCATCATACCCATTGATCATCCACAAATGGGTTTCCAATTTTGTCCCTGTAACCAAAGCCTCAGAAAAATACGCATCTGCACAGATTTCAGGGATCTCAATCTCACCTGTCTGAAAGAAAATTTCCCTCTTCCAAACATAGATTATCTTGTCGACTTGATTAGTAGCCATGAAATGCTTTCCCTCATGGATGGTTTTCTTTAGTTATAATCAAATCCTCATCACACCCGATGATCAACACAAAACTTATTTTATTACCCCTTGGGGAACCTTCTGTTATCGTGTCATGCTCTTTGGTATTAAAAATGTAGGAGCTATGTATCAACGCGTCATGACATACATTTTTCATGATCTCATCCAAAAAAAATTCGAAGACTATGTTGACAACATTCTAGGAAAATCTAAATCATGAAAAAATCATCTTGACATTCTTGAATCAATCTTCACTCGTCTCATCCAATTTTGTCTTCACCTTAATCTTGCAAAGTGTATTTTTATATGGTGTCCTCACTGGAAAACTTTTAGGATTCATCATATTTATCCATGGCATTGAAGTTGACCCAAAAAAAGTTAGGGCAATTATTGAGATGCCTCTGTCATCCAATCTTAAGCAACTATGTATCATTTAGGGTAAATTATAGTCAATTCGATGTTTCATATCACAACTCTTTGGCCGTTATCAACAGTTCCACCATCTCCTTCGTAAGGACATAGAATTTCATTAGGATTCTGATTGTCAAAAATCATTCAATGATATCAAACAGTCCCTATTATCACCACTTGTGCTTACTCCACATCATGAAGGGGATCCATTCTATCTATACATATCCACTTTAGAATATGCTCTAGGAGCTATGTTTTCACACTGTGATAATCAAGGTTGTGAGCATGTCATATACTATATTAGCCACAATAAATTTGACTCGTGAATTATGCTTATGACTAAATTTGACCTTGAAATCATATCAAAGAAATATATTAAGGGTCAAGCCATTGTAAATCAACTCACTGAAGCACCCCTTTCAGATAATCAAATACCTCATAAACATTTTCCTGACTAATCCATCAACAACATCGATGAATCTGATTCTGTCCCCATTAAAATGACCCTCTTCTTTAACAGTGATAAATTCCTGGAGGGGGGAGGAGCTGGATTTGTTATCATACCACCCTGGGGCATTCCACTTCCATAATCATTCAAACTTAACTTCAAGTGTACTAACAACATGATAGAATATGAACCCTTAATGATGGGTCTAAATATTGTCATTCTCCTAGGTGCCCACATCCTGGAAATCGATGGATTCACAACTTGTTATTAGTCAAGTCAAAGGAAAATATCAATGTAAAAATGAAATTATTCAAAAATATAAATTTTTTGTTGACTTTCTCCTTGGCACATTCGATTATTACACCATTCAAGCCATTCCATGGTCTTCTAACATATTTGTAGATATTATGGCATCCCTCATATCCCTCATCCCTTTTGAAATAAAAAAAATCAAAGGATAAAACCAAGATGTTTGTAGTTGTTCAATGCTTGGATCATCCTTCACATCAAAATGAGCCACCTTCCATCAATATCATTGACAACAATCCACCGGATCTATGGTACACACAAATATATGATTATCTCACCATATGTAAACTCCCATCATATTTATCATAGTTTGCTAAACGATCATTCCTCTAATGCGTCACTCACTTTTTTATCATAGGGATAATCCTTTACAAACATAGTTTTGATGGTATACTACTACAATTTCTTAAATCACATGAATCAACTAGAGCAATCAAAGAGGTCCATGATGGCATTTGTGGTGGTCATACAGCTGGGGTATTACTGGCCTACTATTGCAAAATATTGTTGTGCATACATAAATAAATGCGTTAAATGTCAACTCCATTCAGATCCCATCTACGTCCCTAATCAAGCATTACAACCCGCTCGAGACCTATGACATTTATCTCAATGGGGGTTAGACCTCATTGGCGTAATTAATCCAAAGTCATCTCAACAACATCATTCCATAATCATAGCAACTGAATATTTCACTAAATTGGTTAAAGAATATCCTCGTTGATGGTTATACCTGCAAAGAAGGGGGAGGATCCAGTGTTTTTATCATTCAACTCCTTAGGGAATTCATATTCAATAATCATTCATATGTAACGTTTTATCATTCCACGTAAGCTAATCATGGAAGAATGTAAAGTCCTTTAATCATAAGGAAGTCTCACAACCACTATTCTCCTAGGTGTTCACATATCAGACATCAAACTAGAGTTTCACAACTTCGTCACCATTGTAGTCAAAGGATATGTCACTTTAGAAACAACATATCTACATGCCATGTGCATTGGCCGTTTAATTACTCCTAGCGTGCGTTGAGGCACTCACCTGAGGCATGCGCAGGTCCACGAGCCCCTCCTCTATGTGAGTTTTGTGAGAATACAATCCCCTACTGATAGAAGCCCTGGATGCAAGAAGGGAAAGAACCATGCATTCATTTAGATAACACTGGAAAATATCAAACAAATAACAATTATATGGATCACCCTTCACATAGAAATAGGCACTAGGGTTTATACCCATGAACAATCGTTGACTATTTTAAAAGAAAGTGATATATTCATATTACTCCCTATTTAGTAACCACATTATCATTCCTCAAGGTCATTACAGACCAAATTTCTTAACTGTATCACATAACGACTTAATGATCATTTCATCAATGCACCAAACTCACTGTTTTCCATTATTGGTGGTATCCTTTACAAGATGTAGTCATAGATGGTATCCTATCTAGATATACCATATCTCCTACTATCCTCCTAATGAGTCACCTTAACCCATTGAAGAAGTCTACTGACTGGATTTCTGTAGAGCTTCGCCTCTCCTCTTCTAGAAATCTGCCATCTCTTGACACCCTTTTCTTCATACCCGAGCATCTATAATATATACTAGCTTAGTATCATCCACCGTTGTGCCTTCCTGAATATGTCAATATATGTAGTTGCCAAGTGTCCAATGTGGTCTTTCAGATGGAGTCATGCTTGACTTCCCTTTTGAGCATCTACAACTTTCTAAGCACATGATGGTCTTTCTCTCAATGGGGGTTCCATCGCATTAGTGATATTAATCCTAAATCCTCTGACCATCGAGTTGTTAGGTTGGCACCTTATCACACTCCACATGCTCATTACGGGTTCAATAAATTGGTTCAAGCGTGCCTCCTTCAAACATCCGAATATGGCTAAGTCTTGAAACCTATTATCAATTTGCCTATATCAGGCACATTATATGGGTTTCTGCTAAACCCTTAGAAAACCTTGTCACAAATAATGCGCAAATCTTCTTCATAATAAAGCCCCGTGCACCCATGTACCTTATGTGATACCTTCAGCATCAATATTCTAATGCCTAACAACGCCATATTATCCTCAAGTAAAATGGATTGGATGAGGCCTTAAATAAAACACTTAACAAAATCCTCATGAAAATAGTAAATTATGCAGGAAGAAATTGGCATCTCCAAATCTTGTTTGCTCTCTGGGCCTATCGAACTAGCATTTGTACTCCTACAGGAGCTACACCATATTATTTCATCTATGGCTCTGAAGTTTTATTAGCTCTTAAAGTTAAAAAACCATCACTTCCTAGATCACTTAAGGAATTCATCCATGACAAAGAATATTGACAAGACTGTCTAACACAACTTGAACTGTTAGATGAAAAACATCTAATGCTCGTTGAACATCTTTAGGTTTATCAAGAGCATATTAAATGAAAATATAATAAAAATATCAAAGAACGTGACTTTAAAATTGGTGATCTTATGCTTAAAGAAAATAAAAATCTCACTTGATTATAATGGAGTAAACGTGGAAATTTTTCCCCTAATTGGATCGGTCCAAACATCATCACTCAAAAATATGGGTCTGTAGTGTATCATCTTGCTTCCCTTGATGGTGAACCTGAAAAGGAACCTTTGAATTCCTTTCATTTACAACCATTTTATTGTTAAATTATTGATTGTCATGATAGTAATTACATTTAAAATCTTGTCACTCTATCATATCATCCATCTTGTCATAGTAATTATTTGAAAGCATGTGGTTATCCATCATTACCTTAGATATACCTTAAAAATAAACACCACAACTCTATTTGTCTCATCTTTCACTTTGGATAAGTTCCTCTCTTGTGGAAAACCCTTTAATAATTACACTCACCTACCATGGAAAAAGGCATGACATGGGGCACAAATGTGTAGATCATATATATATTCTCCCCTCCTTGAAATGGTCTATTAGGGATTCACCCTTAGCCAAAAATATATACTTTGAAATCATTTGGATGCATTTCTCAAAATTCAAAAATAAATTATAGATTGATCCCTTGAAGGAAAAATATCCATCAAAATCATAGACTGATCCCTCGAAGGATGGCTATCTATAAAATCAAAAGTAAAAAGTAGACTGATCCCACGAAAGACAACTACCAGTAAAAAATATAGACCATACAAAGGATGACTACCCATAAAAAAGGATTCCCACATTTATCAACCTTCAAAATAAATACACCAATATTAAAATCATTAAGGAAATCTTCCCGCATTGATCATCCTTCCCCTCATAGAAAAATTCCCTCATTGATTAGTTTGCTTTATAAATAAAATATGAAAAGTTGGGTCATTTCTTTATGAGCCCATGGAAAATGAAAACCTTATTCCTATCTCGACTTACACATATTCGAAACCATTTCATCTCCTAGAAAATAACATTCATTTAATCCCATTTGTTATTAATATTTTTATAACTATCCATTGATAATATTATTTAAATTTCATTAAGGTTGTTAGTGCAAGTGTATTCAAGACCCATCGCATATGTTTCAAATCCATCATGGGGAAATCATTTCATTTTACTTGGTTCATTATAGATCACATTTTAAAATCATTTAATTAATTAAAAAATTCAACATTTTATCAAACATATTCATAAACCATAATATCACAACTGATGCTTCCATCAAAATCCATCAAACACTAATATACATTCAAATTAATAACATACACATGAAATTTAACCAAAATAATTCATAAACCTCATCATCATCATCATATAACTCAATTTTGTATGCATCATGATCATCATCATATAAAAATGGGATTCTAATAGTCGTACATCAAAGTACATCATATCAATGTCATACAAAAAAGGGCTTCAATGAGCCATATATCAAATATATGAAACATGTCATCAGTAGGTAAAATGGAAACCTCCAAGGGACTAGCTATGAGGGATTATATTTCCCTCTCCTCCCTGAGCATCTCCACTGCCAACTACTCCTACATCACCAATAGAAACAACATCTCCTCCAGCTCCTCCCTTGTTATCATCTACTCACTCTAGTCTCTGAGGTGGGTGACCCATACTCACTACACTAGTACTAGGGCATACCACCTTAGCATCCAAGTGATCAGCATACAAAATGACATCAAGATAATCATGCGTAATCATATCAATGTAATAATCAAACTCTTCGGGTAATGCCTCAAATTAATCCCTAGAAACCATCCCAAACCCCACAAGTGGCCTCAATCCACTAACCATTGATATCTTCCCACTAGCTTGTCCCCTAGCCTATGTCCTCTTTCTACTAGCTTGTGCCATCTATGTCAACTCCATGCCAAGAAATAGAAAGAATGGTAAGCCCCAAGGCCTTCCTCATCCCATCTCTATGTCCCTTATACTGATCTCTATTAGAAATGGCATGGGCTAGTTGTACACTAATTCCATATCACTTATTAATCAAAATATCCCTCTAAGTAATCAATGTGTCCCAAACTCTAAAGAGGTTGTCCCTCTCTCTCCTAGTTGCATATCTCTCTCCCTCTGCTACGGCCTTCTCGACCATCACTATTGCAATAGCTTCAACCAAATCATCATCTCCCTCCTCCTCACTGTCATCCTCAACATCCTCCACTACCTCCTATGTTGGTGCTCCTCCCTCAACTTGAGCATGTACCCATACGACCCTCTCTACTACTCTCTCGGCTACTCATGTCCTTCCTAAACCCCTCAATGCTCTGGTACACCATGCTATATACTTAGGAGTCACCCCATAATCATATATTGACACTATCTCTCCATCATCATTGGGACCCATAACCTCCTGTTGATAAATGATAATCTCAGGCTCTGTCATCACTGCCCTTGAAGTCTCTGTATCTCCTTCCTCTTGCCTATGCTGAACATACTCCTTGGGAATTCCATGCACCAATACAAATTGTCTCCTGACATTATAAAAATAAAGAAACACGTGCTCACCTATTCAATTATCTTGAATCTATCTATCCTGTTGTGAACCCATCAATTCATGTGAGTACTCAGGCCAAACAAGGAAATCTTGATATGGCCTCCATACTACATCCCCCACCTCCAATCCAGATAGTAACTCTCGATAAAATTTTGTCCTCCTCCTCCTCTTCTCCACATGACCTATGTATAATCTCCACCTCACAAAATAGGATTCCCATCATTCATCCTCCATGACAAACCCTTGGGATGAGGAATGACAATGTGCTCAAAAGCGCAAGTGTGTAGAAGAAATACCACATCAGTACCATAATGATTGTTGGCCTTACAGGCCCAAAACATTATGAATGTATGCATAAGTAAGGTAGGACCCCACTCAAAAACTATACAATGCTCCATCATATCTATAACATTACCCCTGTCATCATCCATGAGAAATGGCCACCTCTAGAATCTAGCAACATGAACCAAATGATAGCCATCATTATCACAGTCATCTAAGTATGACCCTCTATCTCAGCTAAATATAGGTTCCCATAAGAAAAGGCCCCTAATTAAAATATGATATCCCTCACATCCTCTCCATATAATTTAGTCATCACATCATCTCTCTCTGCCTCTGTAATAGTATATACGCCCTCTCCCCGGATAGGTAGTCTTAGGATGTAATGTACATCCTACAGAGTAATCATAATCTCCCCAGTAGGTAACCAAAAAGTATAGGTGGAAGGATTCTACCACTCTAACAAAGCCAAAATAAAACTCTGACATCTATGTATCCATCGATAATGTCTCATGATAGCAAAACCAACAACCTCAATGTGCTTCCAATCATCATCTGTCATATCAGCCCTCACCCCATCTAAAATCAATGGTATACAATCATGAATAGTCAATTGTGTGTCCACCGGCAATCAAAAAATATATAAACAAATATTAATATCACCACCAAAAATATCAAAAACATCATCCACAACATATCAAAATTTTTTACATCAACATCACCATCATCACTTAAACAAATACCAACAACATCTAAAACATCAAAAATTTGTGATGGCACATCGTTATCCAAAACTATAATTTTTCATTTGTGAACAAAAAGTAACAATAAAAATTTACTTAAACATCAATGACATCAATTACATTATACATTCAACACCAATTAATAGATTGGAACCACAAATACCATCTCTTAAAAATCATATCAAAAACAAAAAATGTAAACTATTTATATTATAGGTGAATCAACAATGATTCACTTCAATCGTTGGAGATTACATGAATCACCGATGATTCCTATGATTCAAAACTATGGCATCTGTATACCCCTAAAATGACAAAAAAACCTAAAAACAACAAAAAAAACATAAACAATAGGTTAAATCACCTACCTCAACCATCGTGAGCTTGCGCTACCTACTCGAAGATGCCATTTTGTCCAAATCTCACCTCTTTTGACCCCCAAACACATTGTTTGCACCTCACTCTCTTTGTCAAATCATTTTCACCGTGGTAACAATGTGGTTAAATGAACTTGCAATCAGATTTTTATTGATCAAATTTACTTTGGGGAAATTGCCAATGATTTCCCTAATCATCGGTGATTTTTTCAATTGCTAGCTATTAACCCCTATTTTATCCATTATCCTCTCCTTTTCCCTAAAAACATGTAAATCATTACTTTTCACAAGTGTTTCTTACTTTCAATGGAGCGTAGTCCTTGAAACATAAATCAAACAATGAAATAAACATTGGGATTCATCATTCATCTATGGGACGTGTGCTCTTTGGCCCCCATCACTTGACTTTCCCCATCAATTTAGCCTACCTTTGCAAATCATATGTCTATAGGGGTTGAACCCCTTTGTCCCCCTATCATTTGATTCCTTGGTAGCACATCTTGTTGTGGTATTCCTAAGACTATGGAAAATTTTACGAAACAAATCATATACAAACACTGGTGTTCTCTGTACTACATAGCAGTTTGATCACTCGTATAAATCAACTCTTCTTATTTTTTTCTAATGCTTTGTCATGAAAATCGCTAGGCAAAAAAGGGTCAAATGTAGACACCAAAAAATCTACACTCCCTCATTTTTATCTAAATCAATAATTAAACACATGACACCCCAAAAGAAACATTCTTTATCTCTATTTAATTAATCAATTAATTTGATTAATTAAATATATCCTTTAGACCACATAATACGCCTCTACTTTTTAATATTTCATATCCACATATGAAAAATCATTATTTTTAAATAATAATACCTAACCTAGTCATTTGTCTAAATCCCCCTAAATCTATTTATTCCCCAAAATCCATTTCCTAACACAACAAATCTATCATAACCACCTATACACCTATTAAAATCATTTACACACTCATCAAAATCATCTACACATTTATCGTGAATCATACCTAAATTATTATGATCTAACCTATTCTATCACCTTCCAAAACAAAAAAGAAGCATGTCTCAAAAACACCCCAAAAAACTCATTCCTCGAAAATACAAACAAGAATCTCAAATTAGAAAATTGTTCCAAAAATTTACTAAACAAACCACAAACATGTCAAAATCACCAGCAATTACCTAAGCCCATTTTGCAATCTCTTTTCGGGATCATCTACTAACATTCTCGAGCCTGATTTTTCTATTGGAGTGTATCAACATCATTCTACATCAACGTGAACGTGTTATCATCCAACACTCTTTCTCATGATCATAAAACATCTTGGAGTTTTTTTAATCTTACACATCATCTAGCTACAAACTGCATGAACTCCTTACATCCTTCTCAATCAAGGTAAGATATCATTATATAATTCTTTCTCTGCATTTAAGTGTTTCTATTTGATCGTTCATTACTTTACAATAGTTTCTCAAAAACCACAATCACAAATCAATTAGTTAAATCCTTTTTTTTATCAATCTTTTATCATTTACCAATTATTGCCAATGATTACTAAAATCGCCTACGATTTCTGCCTATTTTGGTTTTCTTGCAAATTTATCAAACTCAGTACAATAATTCATATTATATTCCTTTTTGGTACTAACATTTTATCAAGAATGGATTCTCTTAGATGACAGTAAGGGGACCAAGCCATGAAATAACTAGAATCAACTCATTACCTATCATATGACATCCATTGCATTGGGAACACTACGACATTCTACACAACCTCGAGCTTATTGAGTTATGGAGCTCAATTACTTTAGTTTATCTTGCAATGTGAAACTTGTTGGAAAACATAGTAACCGTCATCGGTTAGGGGGAACTAGCATCAGTAACCCAGGATTGGCATCGATGAGGAAAGGAGAAACTGACATCAGTTAGGGATAACCGACATTGGTTAGGGAGAACCAACATCAGTTACCTGTGCAAGGATGTTTTAATTAACTCTCTGGAATTAGATATATTTTTAGCATTAAAGTATATCTATTGATTGTAATTACATGGCTAAGTTCCCTAAGTCTATAAATGACTATATAAGCATGAAAGCTAAGGTTTAGAAGTAAGTATTAACAAGAATTAAGAAGAAATTGCAAAAGTTGGTGACAAAGAGAATTCTTTGTGATGAATAAAATGCTTGAGAGAAATAAAGTGTTGTACATCTAAGAGGTGTGGAAGATTGTAAATATTCATTGTATATCTTGTTAAAGATTTGGATAATAGATTGGCTTATTTTTTGGTGGACGTAGCCCACATTGGGTTAACCACGTTAAATTTGGTGTTGATTTATGTCTCTTGTTTTGTATATTTCTTCTGGTAGAATATCTTCTTTTATTTACATGTATGCTTGGATCTGATATATTGTATGTACAACTGGTGTGCTAACCCCAACAATTGGTATCAAAGCATTGTTTGAGGGTTTTTTGTGTTGACATTTTTACTCACATAGGGTTTTCTAATTGAGTGGGAGCTACAACAATGGAAAAAGAAAACAAATACAAGGAAGAGAAATTTTATGGCCAAAATTATCAATTATGGAAGATGCAGATTAAGGATTATCTATATCAAAGATATTTGTATTTACTGTTGGATGAGAATTCTAGACCTATGAAGATGAATGATGAGGAATGGAAGATTCTTGAAAGAAAGGCTTTGGGATCTATAAGATTAAGCCTAGCAGCATCCGTGGCTTCCAATATTATAGAAGAAACTTTTACGTTAGGGTTAATGAAATATCTTGCTAATTAAATGAAAAACCTAGTGCTTTAAATAAAGTTTATTTAATGAAGAAACTATTTATTTCTAAGATGCATGCAGGTGGTTCTGCATCTAGTCATTTAAATGCTTTCAGATCTATTGTAAATCAGTTAAAATCGGTTGATATACTATTTGATGATGAAGTGAAAGTAATTTTATTCTTATGTTCTTTTCTTGATAGTTGGGATAACTTGGTAATGGTTGTTAGTAATATAACATATGCTAATAATATTTTGAAGTTTGATGATGTGGTTAGTATAATCTTAAATGAATAAATTCATAGGAAGAGTACATAGGAATCATCATCTAGGAATGTCTTGAATGCAGAAATCAGGGGCAGGCAAAAGGAGAGATCCAAGAATAAGAGTAATGGGAAATCAAAGTCAAGGGATAGCAGATATAAATCCAAAATTAAGGGAATTACTTTGTGGAAATGTTGAAAGAAAGGACATGCAAAGAAATATTTTTCATCAAAGGACAAAGAGAATGAACAACCATACAAAGGTAAAGAAGTAGATCTTGCTACATCAAAGGTAATGCAAGATGCTCTTATTCTTTCTTTAGATAATAAAATTGAATCATGGGTTTTAGATTCAAGAGCTTCTTTCCATATAACCCCTAATAAGGGTTATTTTAGAAATTATGTCCAAGGAAATTTTGGGCATGTTTATTTGGGTGATGATGAACCTTGCAGTATTACTGGTAAAGGGGAAGTTTATATAAATTGAAGAATGGAAATACATGGGTATTGAAAGATGTGAGGCATGTGTCAAGCCTCATGAGGAATTTTATTTCTGCATGGCAACTAGGTGAATTTGGTTGCATGGTTACTTTTACAAGAAACTCTTGTAAAGTCACCAAGGGTGATTTTGTTGTGGAAAGAGGTAAGAAGGTAGGAATGTTATATTTATCTAATTGTGTTACTAATTCATTTTCTACATTATCTACTTTAGATTCAGATGCATGCATGTGGTATAATCGGCTGGGCCATATGATTCAAAAAGGAATACAAATCTTAAAGGCTAAGGGTAAGTTATCAGATTTGAAAGATTTAGATCTTGATTTCTACCAGCAGGTAAGAGAACGTTGCAGAACAAGTGGGTTTACAGGATTATGGAAGAAGAGGGTGATTAGAAAAGATACAAGGCAAGTCTTATAGTAAAGGGATTTACATAGAAATCAGGTATTAACTTTGGTGAAATATTTTCTCATGTTGTTAAAATGACTTCTATTCATACTGTATTGAGTTTAGTTGTAGTAGAGGATTTGCATTTAGAGAAACTAGATGTGAAGATGGCTTCCCTTCATGGTGATTTGGATGAAGAGATATATATGCAACAGTCACTTGGGTATGAATTCAAGGGAAAGGATAAATTAGTGTGTAGTTTGAAAAAGAGCCTATATGGGGGCTCAATCAAGGTCCAAGGCAATGGTACATGATGTTTGATAGTTTGATACATGAGCATGGTTACTTGAGATGTGAATATGACCATTGTGTTTCTTCCAAGAAGCTTGAAAATGGGAGCTATATTATTTGGTTATTGTATGTGGATGATATGTTTATTACAGGATCTAGTATGCATGACATTAGTGAGCTTAAGGGAAAGCTATCTCACACATTTTTTATGGAGGATTTAGGAGCTGAAAAAAGAATCCTTGGTACGCAAATACACAGAGATAGGAAAAACAATAAAATTGTATTTGTCTCAAAAGGATTATATCTACAAGGTGTTAGAAAGTTTCAACATGAAGAATGCAAAATCTGTTAGTAAACCTATGGCTGGACACTTCAAATTGAGAAAAGATCAGTGTCCTTCATCACATGAGGAGGTAAAATACATGACACGAGTTCCATATGCTTCAGTAGTTGGGAATCTCATGTATGTTATGGTTTGTACCAGACCAGACATTACACACATAGTGGGAGTAGTGAGTAGATATATGTCCAATCCAAGTAAAGTGCATTGGAAAGAAGTCCAATGGATACTCATGTATTTGAAAGGGATGTCTAGCATGCAATTATGTTATGGAGGTTTAGATATTTCATTATGTGGCGAGGTTGATTCAGATATGGCTGGATATTTTGATGGTAAAAGGAGCACTACTAGATATATTTTCATAGTAGGTGGGACAAAAGTTGGCTAGATTTCAAGATTGCATAAGGTTGTGGCTTTGTCTACTATAGAGGAAAAGTATGTTGTAGCTACAAAGGCTAGCAAGGAGATGATATGGATGAGTAGGTTTATGGAAGAGTTGGGAAATGATTAAGATGATTGTAAATTGTTCAATGATATTCAGAGTGTAATTCATTTGGAAAAGAACTCGCCATTTCATTCAAGAACAAAAAACATTCAGTTGAGGTATCACTTCATAGGGTAGGTATTAGAGGATGGACAGTTAAATTTGAAAAAGATTCATATGAGCAAGAACCCTGTGGATATGCTAACGAAGCCATTAGAAAAGGAGAAGTTGGAGCTACACTCCACTTTTGTTGGTCTTTGAGTTTGAGACTTGAAGAGGAAAAAACAAAGCTAAGGAGGGATCCAAGAATGATGTTGTACAGGTATGGTGCAGTAATTAATCTGCAAGTGGGAGATTGTTGAGTTGTTGAGCTCAATTACTTCAGTTTAGCTTGTAATGTGAAAATTGCTGGAAAAAATAGTAACCATCATCGATTAGGGGGTACTGGCATCGGTCAACCAGGACCAGCATCGGTCACCCAAGACTGGCATTAGTTAGGAAAGGAGGAACTGGCATTGGTTAGGGATAACCAACATTGGTTACCTGTGTGAGGATGTTTTAATTAACTCTCAATAATTAGATCTATTCTTAGCCTTAAAGTATATCTATTGATTGTAATTACATGGCTAAGTTCCCTAAGTCTATAAACAACTATATAAGCATGAAATCTAGGGTTTAGAAGTGATTATTAATAAGAATTAAGAAGAATTTGCAAAATTTGGTGAGAGAGAGAATTATTGGTGATGAAGCAAAAGCTTGAGAGAAATAAATTATTGTACATCTAAGAGGTGTGGAATATTGTAAAAATTTATTGTATATCTTGTAAAAGCTTTAGATAATAGATTGGCTTGTTTCTTGGTGGACTTAGCCCACACTAGGTGAACCATGTTAAATATGGTGTTGATTTATGTATCTTGTTTTGTATAATTCTTCTGGTAGAATATCCACTTTTATTTGCATGTATGCTTAGATCTAATATATTTTCTATACAACCGATGTGCCAACCCCAACAGTGTGCCATCAATTCTTCCCCTTTGGATATTTTACAAAACATATTTGAGTCTACTCAGCAAATCTACAAAGCTACAGACAAATCCTAGGAAGCCTACTTTGAGGTTCTACATATTGGGGCTGATTTATCTTGGTTCAAATATCAATATGAAGATGAATTAGAAGAATCAAGCTCGAGAATGAATCTGAAAATCAAACTGATTCTGAGCACTCAGATTCTAATTCTAATTCTAACATGGAAGAGGAAGAGCTAGAATGCATTTCTAACTTCTTAAAGGAAGAGTATATTGGAGATGAAAGTTCATATTTCTCAAGAGAAGAGGATATGGAATCCACTGGAGAAGAGAGTTATCCTCCAGCTGAGAACTCAAATACTAATTTCTAAGAATAGTTCTTATCTATCATTTCTTATCATTTATCTAATTTATATTTGTAATAATGAAACATTTTTCAAAAATTTTATTATTAGCATTTATCATATGTCATCTACCCACTTGATTGTAAAAGTGAATTAACACCCTTATTAGGAAGTCATTTTATTTTTGTGAACTGGACTTTTCTAGGCAATCCGCTTAATATTTTATTAATCCTATTTTTTTAGTGGATGTGATTTGCAGATATTCTTACAGGAAAGGAGCTTGCATTATTTTGTATGTGGAGTGCAAAAATCAAACAACTTTCATCCATATCTGCGAGTATCTCTAAACCCCTCCATATTAAGGTTAGGTAAGTTTTATTCTCTTGTTTATTAGGTTAATTTGAAGAGGTAAGATTTATTCATAACACATACTTCAAATAAATCATTCTTCCTCTTCTCACAATGCTTCATATGGGTAATTATGCATCTAAGAAGCCTAGTAGAGACATACAACTTCATAATGAATCTATAAGAGTGTCTTGAAGAGGTCCCAAGCCCTCTTTGACACCTGAAACTCACCACTTCTTGCTTCTAATTTTTACCTTGATATTCTTCTTGGTTTCTTCCTTATCAACTTTTTGTGGAACTCTATTGTTCACTCTTGGCTCCCATGACACGTTTTTCCTCCTTTATTGCATTTTAGGTTCCTGAAATCTCCTAATTTTCCTTAAATAACCATGATGACCTAATATAGCAACATGACCAACTTCATTTCAAGTAAAACATACAACATTTATCTTACCTTTAAAACCTTCATCTTTCCAAAACTGTCTAGGTGGATCAAAAAGACAAAACCTAGCCATATGACCTCTCTCTTGACAATTGTAGCATATTACATTCCTTTATTTCTCATCTTTGCTATCCCTCCATGGATGGTCATGTTTGACATAATTTTTACACAACTTATCTCTATGCCTAAATCCATTACAAGTGAAATAATATACATTAAAAGATATTTCATGCCTTGAAGCATTATGTTGTCTTGTGGACTTTGTATTCACATTATCTCTTACACTTCTCTCCTTTTTCTTATCCTTGATGATTGGTTCTCCAATCTCCTTGTTGGAACTAGTGTTTTCTTGCATCATCTCTTATCCTTTGAAGTCTTATTTAAATCCCAAACTTGTTTTGTCTTCTACATATCTCTTCCTGCTTAGAATATCATCAAGATCTTTAGTAATCTTGTAAAATTCCTTGAATGATTTATCCCTATTGGATTATTCAAAAACATATTCCCTTAGGAACATCATATTTTCTTCAAATTTAGTGCATTCACTCTCTTTATCTTGTAGGCTTGTAACTGAGAAATTTATATTTTCTTCTATCCTCTTAACTATCTCATTTATATTGTTTGTATATGACCAATGCTTCTCTTCATGTTCATTGATTTTTATTTCATATTCTTTGACTAATTCTTTTAACTTCTTGTTGATATTTTCAAATTGTTTCAGATGCTTGAACACACATAAGCTCATTATCAATATCATCTCCTTCCTCTTCATCTTCAAATTACATGGAGTCACCAAACAGTATGGACATGTCACTTGAATACCTCATGATATCTTTGGTAATTAAAAATACTTCATTACTAATATCACCATTTTGAGATTAAGAATCGGAATCAGAAACACCACTATCACTACGTGCATTGGAAGAACAATGTTCTTAGTTTGAGTAGAATATTTTCTTGAATTTCTTCTTGCTGTCAGCTTTTTTATGTCCTTCTTGTCTTTACCAAACCTATGATTATTCTTATCATGTTACTCATCACACTTAATCTCGTCATCATCCTAAACCTTGTTCTTGTGAGGGTATTTTCTAGAAAATTGATCTATTTTATGACAGTTAAATCATTTGAAAGGAACCTTCACTTTATACTTACCTGATCTAACCTTCAGTCTTCTAGAATTCATTACTTCATCATCAATCTTAGGTACAACATCATCATCCTTAACTTGCTTTCCCTTTCTCTTAATATCATTTTTTAAAGTTATCTCCTTCTTAACTGGTTTGGATTCAATAACCCTCATCTCATATGTAGTCAAGGTTCCATACAACTCATTCATTTCCAAGAGCTTAAAATACTTGTATTCCTCAATTGCAAACACTTTAGAGTCAAATTTAGGAGTTAGAGACCTCAATACCTTTTTCAAAATAACCTCTTCTTTCACTTTTTCACCTAAACCTCTCATGGTGTTGACAACCTTATCAACCCTGAGAAAATGTATCTATTTTTTCTTCTTCACTCATTCTTAGAACTTCAAACTGATTTCTAAAAGTTTGGAGCTTTAGAGTCTTACATTTTAATAACATTAATAAATTATATGAATTTTCTCCCATATGGCTTTGGTTGAAGTACAATGCATCACCTTTACAAGTTCTGGGTCAGCTAGACCACACATGATTGCATTCATAGCCTTGGAATGATGACTACAAAGGTTTTTTTTGCATTACTTGTTGAAGGAGTTTGGGTTGTAATATATCCATATAAAAAATATTTCCAAATGTTAAACCCTAAGGACGTGATATGATTCCTCATCCTTAAACTCCAAAATCATAGTTAATCCCATAAAATAAATGACCTTTTCTAGTAGAAGAGATACTCTTCTCACTCACCATTTTATTTCTTTAAAGGATCTCCTTTAAAGTGATTAAAATTCTCCAAAGGACCTGCTCTGATACCAATTGTGGGAAGAAAAATGGACTAGGGAGTTAATAAGTCCTTATAAACCCTTCACCAATTCAAATTAACTTATATAAAAAATTTATAATCATCATGATCTTCATCAATCTCTTCACCCTTATGTTTTTGAGGAAACTTGTTTGAAAAAAATTCAATCTCACCATAGTTGAAACACTTGAAGGGAAACTTACCCTTATACTTACTTGAATCTGTCTTCAACTTCCTACAAAACATAGTAATCAATACATAATCATCAATATCAAAAACATCATCATCATCCAATATCTTCTTACCTTTTTTCTTCCTTTCAACTTTGAAGGATTCTTCCTTCTTGAGAGGTTTATCAACACATTTCCTTATCTCATATGCTATCAGCATACCATGGAGTTCATCCATCAACAGAGTACTAAAATCCTTTGCTTCTTCTAAAGATGAGACTTTAGGATCAAATTTAGGAGTGAGAGATCTTAACACCTTCTGCACCACCAAAGATTATTTCACTTATACTCCTAATCCTCTAATGGTATTGACAACTTGATCTAATATGAGATGATATATGCAACAATGGTTTCTTCTTCCCTCATATTCAAACTTATCAAATTGATTCCTACAGGTTTAAAGATTTTTGCCAACTTCACATTAGATTAAACTTCATAAATGACTTTTATCTTATCCCACATAGTCTTAATAGTATCACACTTCATTACCTTGGATAAACTTCGATTCTTCCAATCCACACAAAATAACATTCATAGATTTAGAGTTATCATTACCAGCATTCTTACCTGTTGCATCTATTGGAGGATTTTGAGAAATAGTTTACCCATCTACAACTCACTGCCAAATATCACATCCCAAAGAAATAATATGAGTTCTCATCCTGATGCTCCAAAAATCATAATTTTTCCAATCAAACATAAGAGATTTTCCAGTAGAGGAACCACTTTGCTGACTCGACATATCTATGCTTCAAAGGATCTCCTCAAGCTTGTTAATCTTGCCTTCAGAGGACCTGCTATGATACCAATTGTTGGAAGACAAAAAAAACTGAAGAGTGCGAGGGGGTGAATTAATGGGAAATAAAAACTTAATTTCATGATTCACTTAAGCATTAACATCCATCAACCATTCAATTCATTCAACTTAACAATCATCAACATATAGATTAAGCATTGGTTAACCAAACACACAAGCATTCACCATGAGGAACATAAGAACAAAACAAGTGAACACTAGATTTTAGTGGGAAACCATTATAGGGAAAGAAAACAAACTGAAACAAAGATTTATTACATGGACAATGAATCAAATTTATTATGAGTCACCAGCCAAACAATGAGCACCAACCCCTAGGTTTAGTGAAGGCACCAACCACACAAGGAACACTAACCCCTAGATTTTAGTAGAAAACCAAACCTACAAGGAGGTACCAACCCCCTAGATGACTCAACACCAAATAAAGACACCTGAATTGTTTTGTCACCTCTGGAATGTTTAAACTCAACAACTGATAATGACATGTATGAAGCTCTCTTTCCTTCTATCTTCTCCAAATGTTCACTCTAGACTCTTTAACTCGCTCAAGCGCTTCTTCAACAAGCTGATTAGGTGATAATGAAATATCTTTTCAAAAGCTCCACACCCTCTAGAAAATCAAAACATCTTATTTTCCATCTTATTATGGTCAAAAATACCTTATATACCTTATATACTCTACCCTCTAGCTCACACTTTCTCTATGCTATTCACCAATCATCAAATATAGCATCACCAACACATTGCTTAAATACCTGACTTAAGCATCATAATTCCTATAGGTCGATCCATCATAGGGAATATTAATCTTAAAGACAATATGAATACAATCATTAGAAGTATCATTCATAAGACCACTTAGGTCAGTAATATCATCTTCACACCTTCAAATATTCCATTATGACACTAAGAAGGCCATAAAGCACCCTAGAACTTACCATCTCGCCAAAATTAAAACCACTTGGGCCTACATGGCCATAACTGAATCTTCAAGGATCTACTTAGACATGTTTTCTAAGTCCATCTCCAGTAACCTCCATATAAGCTTCTAACACCTCTACGCCACTCATCACATGCAATGAAACCACCATTTGGAGACAACCATCCTCTCTAGGTTTATGATTTACAAAATTAGTCCTCAAAGAAGAGGCTTGAACCCACACCAAATCACCTCTACCATGAAACTGTGACAGCATGGATGGAAATATCATGACCTCAACAGTCATAAATCAAATGCTTTAGACATCACATTACTCAGATTGAAACACCATAAAATCATGTCTGCAACCAGGACCACAAAACTACCATTTTGGCCTGAAAAACCTATCTTGCAAGATAGACCATAATATACTCCTAATGGATCAAATATGATATTAAAATACCATATAAAAGTAGTATGCATTACTGAATTTCTCAAACACCAATTTAGTTAGCAATTCCAATGTAAAACTTGGGAGAAAATAGGACTTCTTAAGAAACTTGCAATTTTGTGTGGGGTCCACTAACTATCATGACATCTAATTGATAGCAAGAGAAATATAAATGATTCCTATAAAACATCCAATAACTAATACATTTCAAAAAATAAATTATATTCTAGTATGATCAAGTTCTTCTGCATAGATTTTGAACTAGGGTTTAAGGAGGGTTTTAGACCACCTTATCTTTTTAACGATTGTTATAAATATTTGCCCCTCAAACCAAAAATTAATGACAAGAACATTGATTTAGGACCATTACTAAACTACCATTAAGATCTTATCCTCCCATGTATACTTCACACATGCTAATGTGCATCAAACAAAACAATTCGATCTTTGTTTCTAGATTTTGTGAACTCGATAGAGGTGCAAATCACTTTTCTCGCACATGCCTGCAAACTAACATCTTAAACATGGACAAATCCTCTGTAAAAACCTACTACACCTTATCCAATGCTCATATTTGCATCACCATAATGAAATAATTCTAACTAATCTCATTTTGACACCTAGGGCTTAGGAATAGGTCTAGTGTAGCGCTATAAAGCATAAATAAACCATATACTTGCACTTTGAGACACTTGTGAGTTTCCTAACACTTCATCCACATTATCCTCATGCCCTCACCATACTTATCCATCTGATACATACATTTAATTCATCATGAAAATCCTCATCCTATTGACTAGGACTTCAAACCAAGCATCTTAATGTTGGAAGCAAAATGGACTTAGAGGGTGAATTAGTCCTTCAAAGCCCTTAACGAATTCAAATTAACTTACATAAACCATTTATCATTCAAAAATTCATTAATGTGATATTAACAACATATAATAACCATTCACAAAATAATAACCATGAAAAAGTACACAATAACACAAGATGTAAGTGGGAAACCCTCAAGGGGAAGAAAACCCATTGAAACTAATGATTATATTACACAAATCAAAATAATTACATGAATATGACACATCACACAAGATTTGTTTAGTGAAGCACCCAATTCATAAGGAGCACAAATCCCTAGAAACCCTTTTTGATATTACTCACAAGAAAGGAATTGTATGAATATTACTCATTACATAAGTTTTGATTAGATTACCACTAAATATATGCTTCCAACAAACACAACTGATAGTGATAAAAAAATTCAGCTCATACACACACTCTTCAGCTTCATTTAATCTTGCTCTTTCATGGAATGATTTGGACAAATACCCTTACAAAAAAGCTCTTAAAATATATTAAGACATTCACACTCTCTCTCAGATCTATATTGATGCTCTTAAACCACTTTCACTCTCATACCTAGCTCGCACTTTTCCCTCTTGCATACGTGCCCTATATTGATGATCTATAAAAATGCATATAAATCATCAATATAGACCTTGTTATGTTTTTATAAATGAATCAATTCAAAAACATAACAAGGTCATCCATGACCATTAGTGGTTGATAATAAAAACTTAAAAACAAAACAAAAAAATAATATAAATCATCATGAAATACCCATATGGGTTGGCAATGCACCAAGACATTTACAAGCTCTCATTATCCCACGAAGACCAAAAACACCATCACCAAGCACACCATGGACTCCAAAAACTCACTATAGCTATTTCATGCCTCCAAAGTCTCTACACATGTAAACAACATCATCGTAACATCATCTACAAGATTAAGAAACTCTGATTCACTCATTCATCTCATAACACCACCAAGCAGGACTAATTCCTACTTAAATCAAGAACTTATAAGAACCAGTCTTTAACAAAAAATTCAAAAATGACACCAAAAAAACTCAACTATTCCATTTAACCACTCATTAGAAATCCAATGACACAAGGAAAACCATTAAGCACTTTATAACTCATGACACAACTCTAGGAGCCAATAGAACAACTTTTTCTCTTCAGAAACTTGAACTGCCCATAAAACAATTTTAGAGATGAGACCTTATTTCACCCTTGTTGTCACCTTAAAGATGACCAAATGCATTAAATATGAAAAAAATTCACCCCTCTTAAATCTCTAATGGATATCTATAATCAACTAATCAAATATATTGGTCTTCTAGACCAATCTTCAGACCAAACCTTTGTTGTCATGAACCGGTCATACTAGGTCAACTTGTGACCTTATTCATGCCACCTAAAATAAATTCTAAAGCTCAAAAAATTTATGAAACACATCATATGAGATTTTTACAACATGTAAAATCCTATAAAACTTCATCACTGTGCACTCAAGTGTTCAAGCACCTCTATTCACCATGACTACAAAACTGCCCTTTTAGGCACAAAAACTAGTCAACCTATTTTGACCTATGTAGGTCATCAAATGGCCTCACCAAGCTCTGAAATGACTTAAAAAATGTATCATAACTCACATAATCCTCAGAACACTAATTTATTTCATAGTTCTAATGGAAAACCTAAGAGTAAAATGTTCTTTCCTTAAAACTAGCATGTTTGAGTGGGATCCACTGACTGTTATGATATCAAACCACCATTATATGAAACCTGGGAGATTCCTATCCATCATACAATCATCATATTCAATGATATAATCCATTGTGGTCTCAAAAAAATAATTTTTCCTCCATTGCTATCAAACTAGGGTTTTAAGCTCATAAAAAGCAAATTACCTTCTTAGCAATTGTTTATAAATGTTTGGACCTCATTTGATCTCATTAAAAATATGAGATATTATTAAATCCATGAAAAATTGTCCCTAAAATTATCATAGTCCCATGAAAACATCACATGTGCCAACCAAGAAGATTTCTCTCACATCGAGTTGGAAAATGCACTCTCTAGAACTACATAGGACCAAAAACATCATAACTGTCAAAATCTTCTTCATAGTAACCTAAATTTTTTCCCTCAACACCATGGCACCCTCTAATAAAAAATTTAATTCTCAATTATTCATAAACATGTCTACATATTCTCAACCACTAGGAATTGTATGACTAGGCCTTGGGGTTTTGCATCTTTTAGGCCATAACCAAGTGTTCTAACACCAAACCAAAGCATGAAACCTCTTCCAAATGCATTTACATACTAATAATGATGTGACCCACCTTTAGTAGTGTCTACAAGGGCCCATAAAAATTTTCAAGTGACTATCATGTCTTATTAGGCCTCCGTGCACTAAGATTAGGTCTAGTTTATACCTAGAGAAAATAGAAGAACACCATACCTCTACTTCTAAGATCTCCAAAAGGACCTAACATACTTGTGAAAAAATGTAACACACCTATGCATGCCTCCATGAGCTCATACACCTCTGCACCTCATTCTCAAGCTCCATTTGGCCTTCAAGCACCTATACTAGGTCTAGATGAGTACCTGCAAACCCTGATTTCACCTTGAAACCAACCTCTAGACCTATACGAGTGCTTCCAAACACTCTTATCATGGCCTCCATTCCTTGACCATGATCCTCAAGCCACCATGCATCTCAAACCATCATGATCCATCATCATGCTGACTAGGCCTGTTAGGTACATCGATTCTCACTATCTTCACTCTTGAAATCATGCCATATATTATTTTCCTATGTCACCATCATAACAAGCATCTTATATCACTCCTAGATCATTATCTTTGTCATTAATGATCTTTTACACCAATGACAACAATCTAACTCACACATGCCAACCACCTAGTTCTTCTACCCCTTTTTACATTAATGAAAAAGTACATTCCTGAGAACACATTAATCATATTCCTTCAATTTTTTTGGATCACATATTGGTTAGAAACATCAACCAAACTCATCATTTTGGCACATAGTCCTATTTTATTCTTCTTGACTCTATTTTTGGCCTTTTCATCATGGAAATACTGTAACACTTCTTGGGCAGATGCATATCACATATACTCATGCCAATTTTTTTAATTTTGAAAATTTAACATCATTCTTGACACTTCACTAACTTTTTAAAGCTAAAAGACCCATAAACTAACTTGGTTCGTGCATTAGCACATAGTAAGAAATTTTAAGGACATATAGCCCCAAATCTCACCTTCAAACCGAAAATGACAATCTTTATCTTGATGTAGGAGAAATGTTTTGACATGAAACAACTCTTGTTACTCCCCTAAGATCATACTGCCCATATTTAACCAAAAAAACAAAAATATGATCATAAACGTCAAGCAAGTGTACTATATATGAATCGTTCATAAATTCACAGTCATGTAGCAAAATTTTAGTATCCTTGGCCTCTTTTTCATGATATTATGACTTCATTTGTCATAGAACTTTCTCTTCTTGCTAATACACTTGAAAATACCATTATCACTGCCTAACCAACCTTCTTGCCACATAGAGCACATGATTCAAGGTCAAAACTAGATCCCCTTTCCTAAATATACATTCACACACATGTAGCTCACTAATGTAGCACAAAAACATCCTACAATACTATAATAAGGTGTAATTTCCACTCATAATACAAGAAGTCAATCAAACTAGCACTGTATCATACCTAACTTCATCTCCTAAGAATCATGACCCTTAAAGATCCCCCTCAACACATACCATCATGTGAAACATTATGAAACCTTCAAACACATGTTGAGACAATACATAAAAGTCCTTGCAACACTGTAGTAACTTAAGGAAGATATACCTTGACTTTGAAGTATTGGCACATTTCTCTCAGACCTTCATTATGGTTGAAATTATTGTTCTAGGAAACTATAGCCTTGCAACCATCCTAACATCTCATATACCTACTGGAGTCACTAATGTAGACCCAAATGTCCACATTCAAACATGTAACCATGTTTATCAACTAAAGAATATACCTTTCTCACTTTCATAATTTTGACAGTTCTCAACCATCTCCATACTAGCTTCATGATGCATACATACTCTAGAGATATTACAAATATGACTCAAGAGAAAATGCCCCAACATATAGACCCAAATATTCATCCCTAGACTTGTAACCATGCATCTCCACTGAAGAACATATCATCTAGGATTTTATATACTTAATCATGCCTTTTACACTCTTCAAACAACACTTATGGAGTATGAATATACTTGTTAAGTCTCAAAATGAATCATTGGACAATGATACACCTTTTAGACTCAATCAATTCATGAACATACCTAGAAAACACAAACATTATCTACCTCTGATGGTATGATCAGGTCATCATACAAAGTGATTGAATTACACTTCATGAATCTAGCAACCTTGGTCATGCAACATCATCTAAACCACCTCCAAAACAAGTTTAAGACCTTTGAGAACACAATGGAAACATCTTGACCTCATGAATGTTTTTCTAAAATTGTAGCCTTTATCAGATCATTCTAACTCTAATTGACTTCATTATCAATTGCACACTTCATTCATTGATTTAATATCACATGCAACTTTACTTTGAACTCATCATTATATCAACTCACAAACAGTCATGAGACAAGACTTCTTACACTTCTGCTTAAGATAATTTTAACTCATCCATACAACCATACTCAGGCTTATAATCATGCTTATTAACTTTGACAAGCATTTCTTCTTAACTTTCATAGTTTTGACCATGATTTAAATTCTTCATGTTTCCTTCATGCTACTAAAACTTACTTGATACATCCAAATCATATTTCAAGGGATAATACCAAACATATGGACTAAAAAAAGTCATAGACATACCTGGAGAACACGATATCACTTCCTATAAATGGTATGAAAATGTTGAAAGATTTTTTTTATCTTCTTGATACTAATCTTCTTCCATCATGAAAATGTATATAACATCTCCAAAATAGACTAAAATCATTCAATAGAATAAGAAACATACCTTGACACTATGAACACACTCCTAAGGCATCATAATTCAAAAAAACCATGCCCCCCTTCTCATAATGCTTCATGTGGGTGATTATGCCTCTAATAATCCTACTAGAGACATACACCTTCATAATGAATCTAGAAGAGTGTCTTGAAGAGGTCCCAAACCCTCTTTGATGCCTAAAAATCACCTCTTCCTTATTGCTTCTTATTTACACCCTGAGAATATTCTTTCTTTTCTTCCATATCTTATTTTGGTGGAACTCTATTATTAACTCTTGAATCCCATAACATGTTTTACCTCTTTTCCTGAATTCTAAGTCCCTAAAATATCCTGATATTACTTGAATAACCATTATGAAACTCTCCAGAAACATGACCAACTTCATTGAAAGTAAAGCATACAACATTTCTCTTTCCTTTCAAACCTTCATCTTTCCAAAACTAACTAGGTGGATCATAAAGAAAAAACCTAGCTATATGACCTTTCTCTGGATAGTTTTAGTATACTAAAGTCCTTGATTTATCATCTATGTTATCCCTCCATGAGTGGTCATCTTTGACAAAATTCCTACACTCCTTATCTCTATGCCCAAATCCATTACAAGTGAAACAATATCCATTAAAAGATCTTTCATTCCTTGAAGCATTAGGTTGGCTTGTGGACTTTGTCTTCACATTTTCTTTGACACTTTTCTCCTTTTTATCCTTTTTCTCCTCTTCGATGCTTCATTCTCCAATCGCCTTGTTAGAACTATTGTTTTCTTTCATAATCTCTTTTCCTTTGAAGTATTCTTTAAATCCCAATCTATTTTGTCTCCTACAAATCTCTTCTTGCCTAGAATATCATCAATATCTTTAGTAATCTTTTATAAAAATTGGAATTATTTATCCTTATTGGCTTCTTCAGACAACTTTTCCCTTAGGAACATCATATATTCTTCAAATTTTGTGAATTTACTCATTTTTTCTTGTAGGATTGTGACGAAGAAATTTATATTTTCTTCTATCCTCTTGACTGTCTCATTTAACTTTCCTTTTTCTAACCAATACTTCTCTTCAAGTTCATCAATTTTTATTTCATATTCTTTTACTAATGCTTTCAACTTATTTTTGCACTTTTCAAAGTGTTTCAACTACTTGAACAAACATAAGTTCATTCTCAATATCATATCCTTACTCTTCATCTTCAAAGTGCATGGAGTCACCAAATAGTATGGAGCCATCACTTGAAGACCTCATGACATACTTGGTGATGAATAAGACTTCATCACAAACATCACCATTCTCATATTAATAATGAGAATCAAAAACACCACTATCACTACTTGCTTTAGATGAACAACTTTCTTCCATTGAGTAGAATATTTTCTTCAACTTCTTCTTTTTGTCAAATATCTTTAAGTCCTTATTACCTTTATATAAAATATGAGTCTTCTTGTCATGTTCCTCATCACACTCATGATCGTTATCATCCTCACTCTTGTGCTTGTGAGGGAATTTTAAAAGGAACAAAAATAATATTGTTCCAAGCCGCAATCTCAGATGATAATGGCACACCACATTAGATTTGTAAAACAGAAGAGCTAAAATACCATATATGGAAATCCATCATAATCCATAATGCTCAATACATTACAATAGAATGACTTGAATTATTCAATAAGAAAGATGTACATATAGGAGGAGGGAAGTGAAACTACTACCTAAATCAATGGTGAAGAACTCTCACTAACTGATACTAGTAGTTAAGTTAACTCTAAAAGACTAGTAAGCTAACTCGACATAACTGAGAAGCTAACTCCACACAACTAGTAGACCTAAGCAAGCTAACCTAACAAGTGTAGGGCTAACACAAGTGTAAGAATTATCCTGATAAATAAATAAAAGGATAAATAATAACCTACACTAACACCCTCCCGTAAGCATAGCTTAGGTGGGTGGAAAAGAAGGTGGGTCCAGGCAACAAGGCCTGATGAGGTACCCACGTACAAAAACTGGGAAAAATGGACACTGTAAGGTACCCAAAACCAGTAATAACAAAGTAGAGAGGAAAATCATGCTGCAAGATATCCTTGGAAGCTCGACTCCAAAAACTTGTATAATGCTGAAGAAGTGTGTTGCACACTATGGTTTGAATCCACTGCTCGATCATATAACTCAAAAACAACTGAGACTGGGCTTCACTAGAATAGCTCCATGTAAGGAGACTGTCAATGGAGTGATGTCGAAAAGTGAAAAACAAACACCAAACATAATTTGATCAACTGCTACAAATAGGTGTGCCACGATCCAAGAAAAACCAAGGCAACAAGGTAAGGACACGAGATCCAAATAAATAGGAGTGCCATGATCCAAGAAAAATCCAAGGTAACAAGGCAAGGGCACAAAACCCGAAGAAGCAATATCAACACCACACCCTCCCATACTATATAATGGGTAGAGTGACACAATAGATCTGTATGAGTTGTCAAAATCAACTACTCAAACACTGACAAACTAACACTGGGCTCCACCAGAATAGCTTCCCCATAAGAGAGACTATCAACATGCCAAAAAAAGTGTCGAAAATATAGATCCAAAATATCTCAACAAACAAGAGAGATATAAATGTATACACCCATAGCTACAAGAATGCAATACCCAAAATTTTAGGACGTCTGGCTCAACTGAAAATGCATCCACAAGTGATCACAACACCCTCCTAAAATTGGCACTTTATAATTGAGTGCATGTAAATATTACAATGAGTAACAATACCTTTTACATTTGAAATATGTTTATAAAAAATTCACCAATGCGTAGATCTTGAAAAAATACACAATTTCAAAAAAAATATCACCTTAATCCGAGCTACGGATCAAAATTTATGAGCTCTACAAGGTTTTGCTATTAAAATAATATTTTAATGCTGATCTTTTTAAAAGGTACACGTGACATCCAAATGTCCAAAGGGTAAAAGAGTGCATCCACATGATACATGCTTGCGACCAAAGGATAAAAGCCTGCGTCCAAAACCTAAAATGTCCAGAGGGTAAATCATTGCGTCCATATGGTACACGCTTATATCCAATGGATAAAAGAATGCACCTAGAGGGTACAGATTTGTGTCCAATGGATAAAACACTACATCTAAAACCAAAATACCCAAAGGGTAAAAGAATGCATCCGGAAGGTGCACGCTTATATCCAATGGATAAAATAATGCACCTAGAGGGTACATATCTGCATCTATTGGATAAAAGACTGCATCCAAAACTGAAATATCCAGAGGGTAAAAGAATGCAACTGGAAGGTACATGCTTATATCCAATGGATAAAAGAACGCACCCAAAAACTAAAATGTCCAGATTTTACTGTCTCAAAACATGGTCAAGTTTATAGTCGATCCTAGGGTTTTGGCACCTTCCAAATCCAATGCCACACTCCATTTTGCATAAAAATGCATGCTGCAGAACAATGCTAAAAATTTCCAAATACATGAAAATAATAAACCCTTGCTTGCAAAGAAAAACTTACAGATGGATGTCTACATCATCTATAGCTCTGATACCATGAAATGAATGAAAATAATATTGTTCTAAGCCACGATCTTAGATGATAATAGCACACCACATTAGATTTGCAAAACAAAAGAGCTAAAATACCATATATGGAAATCCATCATAATCCATAATGCTCAATACATTACAATAGAATGAATTGAATTATTCAATAATAAAGATGTACATATAGGAGGAGGGAAGTGCAAATGCTACCTAAATCAATGGTGAAGAACTCCCACTAACTGATATTGGTAGTTAAGTTAACTCCAAAAGACTAGTAAGATGTCTCAACATAACTGAGAAGCTAACTCCACACAACTAGTAGACCTAAGCAAGCTAACTCAACAAGTGTAGGGATAACACAAGTGTAAGAACTATCCTAATAAATAAATAAAAGGATAAATAATAACCTATGCTAACAATTTTTTTAGCAAAATTACTTATTTTACCATAGTTATATCATTTGAAAGGCAACTTCTGTTATACTTACCTGATCCAACCTTTAGTCTTCTAGAAATTATTGTAAAGAGTTATTAATCATCAATATCAAGAGAAACATCTTTATATTTAACTTACTTTCCCTTTCTCTTCATATCAGTTTTGAAATATATCTTCTTCTTGACTAGTTTGAAGTCAATAACCCTCATCTCATATACAATCAAGGTTCCATACAACTCATTCATTTTCAAGAGATTCAAATACATTAATCCCTCAATTGTAGAAACTTTAGAGTCAAATTTAGGAGTTAGAGATCTTAATACCTTTTGTAAAACAACCTCTTCTTTCACTTCTTCACCTAAACCTCTCATGGTGTTGACAAATTTATCAACCCTGAGAAAAATGTAGAAATTGTTTCTTCTTCACTCATTCCTAGATCTTCAAACTGATTTTTAAAAGTTTGGAGCTGTACGAATCTTAGATTTGAATCACCTTCATAAATTATTTGAAGTTTCTCCCGTATGGCTTTGGCTAAGCTATAAGGCATTACCTTTATAAGTTTTGGTTCAGATAAACCACACATGATTGCATTCATAGCCTTGGAATTATCACTACAAAGGTTTTATGTTTGAATTACTTGATGGAGGAGTTTGAGGATCAATATATCTATATAACCCAAATTTCCAAATGTTAGACCCTCAGGACGTGATATGAGTCATCATCATTAAACTCCAAAAATTTTAATTAATCCCATCAAATAAATGATCTTTCTGGTAGAATATCCACTCTTCTCACTCGTAATTTTAGTGCTTCAAAGGATCTCCTTTAAAATGATTAAATGTATCCAAAAGGACCTGGTATGATACCAATTGTTGGAAGAAAAATGGACTGAGCGGGGGGTGAATAAGTCCTTAAAAACCTTTCACCAATTCAAATTAACTTGTATAAACCATTTATCATTCAATCATGCATTAGTGTGAGCTTAACAACATATAATAACCATTCACAAGATCATAACCTTGAAAGAGTACAAAATAACAAAAGATGTAAGTGGTAAACCATCAAGGGGAAGAAAACCCATTGAAATTTTGATTATATTACTCAAATCAAAATTATTTCATGAATATGAAACATTACACAAGATTTGTTTAGTGAGGCACCAACACCATAGGGAGTACCAACCCCTCGAAACCCTAGTTGATATTATTAACAATAAAGGAATCATATGAATATTACACATCATAAAATTTTTTAATAGAATACCACTAAATATATTCTTCCCAACATTTGATTGTAATCACAAGGTCAGCCCGTATAACTCAAAACCTTCTTCAAACACACTCTTCAACTTCGCTCAATATTTCTCTTTCATGGAATGATTTGGAAAATTGCCCTTGCACAAAAGATATTCAATACTTTTTATACAGCTACAAAATCTCTTAGATCTATTTTTATTCCATAAACCAATTTAATTCTCACACCTGGCTCGCACTTTTTCCCTCACTCAACACTAATTCAAAATCAATAATTACATGCACTTTATACATGACTTAATTAAAAACCATAACAAGGTTGACAATGAACATTAGAGGCTGGTCACACCAACTCAAAAAAAATCTAAACACTCATATAAATCATCATGAAGGACTCGTATGGGTTGAAAATGCACCAAGACATATAGCAATCACAACTAGGCCAAAATGGCTAGTTTCTCCTTCACCAAGAACTCCAGGACCTCCAATAAATTAATATATATTTTTCATTCCTAAAAATTACTCACACATGTCCATGATATCAAATAAACATCATATTTCATCTCATAAGACTCCACATCATCCATTCTTCTCACTTAACCACCCAGTAGGATTGTTCCCTACTCAAATCAGGCACTTCAAGGAGCCAATCTTCATCAATCGAATCCAAAATGACACCAAAAAACATATAATATACCATGTAACCACTCATTGGAATTAAAATGACATGTATAAAAATTATAATTAAGTTATACTTAATTTAACAACCAACAAAGAAAATGGAACCACTTCTCCTCTTTAACAAACTAAACTACCGAGGAACTACTTTTGGAAACTCAACCTGTTTCACCCTTTCTAACACATTCAAGACCTATAAATGAATTAAATAGGAAAAACCTTCATCCCAATTTACTCTCAAATTGATATCATCATCAACTAAGAAAATATATTGGTCTTCCAGACCAATCATTTCACCAAAGCAGTGATGTCCTGATCCAGTCAAAATAGGTAAACTTGTGACCTTAACCATGCCATCTCAACTCATTTTTATAGCTAAAATAACATGACACATGTCACATAGGATGTTTTCAACACCTTAAAATCCATTACCATCATCAAATTAGGCCACAAGTTCCCAATAACACTCATTCACCATGACTACTAAAACTACTTTTTTGGCCCAAAAACCAGTCAACCTATTTTGACCTGTACATTCATCAAAACACATCATCAAGATATAAAATTTAATCAAACATGTAGCATAGCTCCCAATAAACTCAGCACAAAAATTTAGACATAGGGTCTAATGGAAAAGCTGAGAGTAAAACCTTATTTCCTAGAAACTAGCATATTTTAGTGGGCTCCACTGACTATCATCATCTATAACCACCACCATCTGAAAGATTGAAGATTCATATCCATCATACAATCATAAATTTTTATGATACAATCCATTATGAACTCACACCATCAATTTTTCTCCTATCACTCATGAACTAGGATTTCAAACTCATAAAAAATAACTTACCTTCTTAGGAATCATTCATAAATGTTTGGACCTCATTTGATCTCATTCCAACTTTGATATCTTATTAAATACATGAAAAATAATCCTTTAAAGGATTAATGTACAATGTAGACATCACATAGGATAACCGATAAGATTTGTCTCACATCAATCTGGAAAATATGCTTTCTTGAACTTGATAGGACTCAAAACCTCAAAACTTTCAAAATATTATTCAGATCCACCTAAAAGTTTTTCCAAATCACCACGACACCCTTTACTAACATGTACAATTCTAAATTAATCATAAATATCTATGCATCTCTTGAACCACTAGGACTTTCTCAACATTTTCTTATGGTTTTGGATATTTTAGGTTACAACTAAGTTAAAGAACATCATACATATGTTTCCAAGGTTTCCAAAAGGACCTAACATACCTAAGAGAACATTTCTCACACCTATGTATGCTTACATGAGCTCATATATACCTACAAATGATGAACATGCCTCATTAGGCCTCAAAGAACCTAGACTAGGTCTAGATGAGTACATGTAATTGTGTCCACAACCTCTACCTACACTATGAAACTCCCATGAGTGTTTCAACACTCTCTAATCATGCTCTCCAAGATTATACCATGCTCCTAAAGCCACCATGTGTCTTCATTTCATCATGCCAAGTCATCTTGTTGACTAGACCTCATGATTAGGCCATCTTGGCTAAGCCATTCTTACTTTCTTCATCCTTGCATCCATGCTACAACTAGACTAACCATGTCGTCATCATACCTAGCATCCTTTAGCACTCTTAGAACATTATATTTATCATTAATGAGATTTTATACCAAATAAAACAATGTAACTCACACATGTTAATAGTTAACCATGCTTACACCATCCATATTGACCTCTTTATTGATTTGACACACTTGCACACCTACAAGATCCTTCATAATACTTCATTTCATCACTACACCACTAAGATAACTCAGCAAGACACTACAAGCCTTCATACCTATCCAAGATACTTCAAGACACCATGCAACCTCATTAAGTAACTTAATTCAACACATGAAATTATCAATCAACTTTCATGTCCCTTTCTCCTTTTGAAATCAATGAAACTTCAGACATCAATGATAAGACCACTTTTATCACACTTTGACATCATGAAAACATAATGGAAACACCAAGGATGATTATTTAGGAGTACACTCTTGATCTAATAGATGAGGAAATCATCTTAGAATGTGAGATCACAAGGGAGTTTCACCCAAGCATAGAAAAAGATGAGGTGGAGGGGTTATCTAACCTAGAAGAATTGAATGATGAGGAAAAACCAATTGAACTTATAAGTATGTTATCCCCATCATTTATCTTCCTTAACAAGGACCCCTTTGCTATTGGAGTTTCCCTTGGACCTGAGATGGAGAAAGAAATGATAACAAATGCGGATCATAGTCAAACAAGGCTACATAAGGAAAAATATGAAGATTGCGGGCTTCTAAAAAATGGAGGAGATCAACTCTAAAAAATGAGTGCCCAATATGGTATTTATGTTTTCAGAGCACTATTCTAAGTTACCACCAATCATGTTTAATTTAGAGGATGAGGAATATTTTCAAAGTACCAAAGATCAGTCGATGAGCCTATCCAAACCAAATGAAGAGAATCCAGAGGAGGTGTTTTTTCTTCTTAATACTAATATTTTGAGAAAAAGGGAGGTGCATACCATGTTTTCACTTCCACCACTTGATATAGTTCCATAACTGATTTCACTGCCATATTTTGTAAGGAATGGAAGTTATTTTTCCTAGCCAATATCTAGATAATTTTTGTTTCTTTGATCTTAGTTAGAGTAGGAGTAATTTAGGTTTTATTTTTGTTAAACAAGTTCTTTGCACACTCTACATGTCTCCATTTGGATCATGTATGGTATCTCTTTTGTACAGAGTTTTTGTGATCCACTTTAAAACTATGCATAGTCTAGATAATTTACCATGGTGGGAAAGAAATCAAATATTTTTGGGGTAGTTTCCAAGTAGTATTGTTATTCCAAAGATCCAAATATCAGTCTCAAACCGATGCCAATTTCAATGCTTCATGCAGATTTAGTGTTAGTTTTATAGTTTGGGATCATTTTTTAAGATGTACGCTTGATTCCACGCCCAATGGATTTTCAAGGCTACTAGTTAGTTCATCTAGAAGGAAGATGTCCCCTAAAAGTCACCAAATTGTTTTCCAAAATAGCACCCATGATATTTGGAAAACTTTATTTAAGTTAAGAAATTAAGTGGATCTTATTTGAAAATCATCACAAACAAAGGAACTTAGTGCTCAATGGAAGTCGAAACTTAGTTTTTAATGGGTTTCTCTAATCCACGTAATAAAAGGACATCACTATGAGGATATATTCCATGGAAAAAAACATTAAACCATGTGGCATTGCGGAGAAAGAAAGGATGAGCATTGGAATAAGAGATGAGTTTTTGGGAAACAAGCCACATAAGGTTGAAGACCGTGAAACAAAAAAATTGTAGAATAAGTGAATTCAAAATCCTGAAGCACATGAAAAATGAAAGCCATAGAACAAAGAGTCTATGATATAAGGAAATATGTAGCTAAACATAGAAGAATTCATGGAATGAAACAAACTATATGGGAGAAAGAACAATGGAGACATAGATTAAGGAAAGTAGCTATGGAATCATAGATTGTTCACTGATTAAAAAGAGGTCAAAGTGGGATCATTGGTCATTTTAGGTTCTCCAAACAAAATAAAAATTTGTAGAAGACATGATCGAGGTGTTGGAATATCAAAATTCCATAAAGTTGCATCTAATTCAAACCAGGTGCTAAAGCACTTGAACAACCAAAATTTGATTTTAAATGGAACCATCTTGTATTGGTGATATGATGGCATGTGATTGGAGAAATGTCAGGTGCCCATATCTAGCTTACAAAATCAATGAAAATTGGTCTTTAGTGGGCAGTGGGTGATTGGATATATTCATTTTTTGTGTGATCTAATTTTATACCTCTCTATTCTCTTATTTATCTATAATAGGAAATTTAATATCAATTGTTTAAAGGATCTTCTCAGCTGTAAACTCACCTTGTCAAAACGGTGGCCAAGATGTTATAAATTACATACCTCTAATTTGGTCACATATAGTGCACTCAGTTTCGTCTTAGTAATGTAATGGAATAAGTATCTATTTTATCAATAAAATCTTGTTGTTATGGTTCTTATCTACCATTTATTTGTGTTTAATATGCCTCTTAGCTCTCTTTTCAATTCTATTATGTTGTGTGTGGGTTATATTTACACATGTTTTCATTTCTTCATGTCTAAAATGTGTGGATTGGAATGGATCATGTATTGGCTGTCTCTAAAATGTATCTTCGTTCTCATCCCATGTTTTCATTTGTATTCTTCCCCACACAAATATATATATACACTTTATATTCACCATTCCTTTATCTTAGTTTCATTTAATGCATTCCTTCTTCCCCTTTTCCCCTGCAACTTAATAGCTTGGAATAGGAGTAGTTGTAGCATTAGGTTAGACAGGTAGAGAAAGTTGACCTTCTTTAGAAGTCTATCCCAAGGAGTAATGTTGGCCACTTTGTCTTGGTGTTGTCATTGATTTCAAATTCCATTGATGGATTAGGTATTTATGTTTCATATGAGTCTCCATGAGATTTCATGATGATGTATTGCATTGGTGACTTTTTCTTAGGTGAAGTAGCATGGTTCAAGAATTTACGGTCTAGTGTATGAACCTAAATAGTTTCAAAGGTTGGTATGAGGTAAATAATACTCATATTGGTGTCTAAAATGTGTTAATGAGTTTGTAATACGGTTTTCAGGTTAGTTCATGAAGATTCATGTGTTAAAGTTGTCCTTCTAGGCCTATTCCTAGACTTAGTACATGAGGTACAATATGGTACCATGAGAAAATAATAAGAACATGTCAAGGAAAGCATGTAGAATTTTTTTTCAAGTGGGATGGAATATATATAAGGTGTTTCAAGTCAGTACTTAGAGGTTTGATGAGGTTTCATGGTCCTTTGAAGAAAGTTTCATGGGGACAAGGCTTGCTAGTAGACCAAGTAAGTCGTTATGGATAGAGAGTTTTAGGAATATTTGAGAAAATTGGTGATATGGGATGGTTATAGGATGTTTTCAAGATGCTTCATTGCAAGTTTTAGGTCAAAGTTATGAGGAAATTACAAGATATGCCATCTTTGGTAAAACTGAGTTCTAGAGAAGGATAAATCAGCTTGATATGGAAACTTGTGATGCTCACATGATCTCACATACTTTGCATGGGACCCAGAGGTTTTGGGGTATTATTTTACATTAAGATAAGAGTTTTTATTAAAAATAATGAGGTGATTTTATTGTCATGTTATTAGGATAAATCGTTAAGAACATAATTTGGTTTGAAACCCTAGTTAAACCCTCACAACAGAGTGACTTGGGAGATTTTATTTTTTGGTATTCAAATTGTCTTAGAATACCTTAGTAATGTATCATGGTTAAAGAGGATTCCTCATAGCTCATTTTTGTGGTGGTTTAGTGTTTGATTAACTAAAATGTGGGTTTAATTAAGTTAATATAACTAGGAACAACAGTAAATAGAAGCCGTAAATAAGTATAGAAAGTCACCCAAGTAACTAAACTAATGAAAATGTGAAACCCTAATTGACAAGTAGGGTTGGAAGGAGCTTAGATGATTCAGAGGATGATTAGGATTGCATCACAAGATGAACTAGATAAAAATAATGCAAATGTGACCACACATGATTTCTAGAAGATAGATTCGAGTTTTTTGGTTAGATTAGGGTTCCTGGGAGAGGATCAGGGCATCTTTGAGCACCCTATTTCAGTTTTGGGTGCCTTGGTCTATGCAGGAGGCCCATAAACCATATTTTTAGGGTCGGATGATGATGTGAAACCATTGATTTCCCACGTGTAACTCATTTATCTGTCTTGAATATCATCAATGATCAGTGATGAAGAATAAACCTACAAGACCCCAAAACAAGTATCAAACCTTAAAAAATAAAAATGTAAATGAAGGTGTCATACTCTCCTCAGTGGCCACAATGGTGGAATTAATAACTGAGAACTACACTACATATCAGACACGATGTAGTTATCTATGTCTGTGTGTGTAATCGTGCCCTAGGTTTCTCTTGTGTCAGTTGCACTTTGTGAAAGTAGTGGGCAATAAATATATGTAGAAAATTTAATAGAATGGTGGATGGAATAGAATAAACTTCCATCCTATCTAGTGTGATGTAGATGAACCAACCTTGTGCCTTGTGATGGAGCTAGATGGATGCAAATGAACTTTAGATGGATGAAACCTTAGATGATGATGATAGTTCTTAATTCTTGGTCCCTCATTATGTACACATAAATTTATATTTATATGGTTATCCTATTCTAATTTCATAATTAACCGCAAAGAGGCTGGCCAAAAGAAAGATAGAATGTTCAAATGGCTAGAAAGTTCCCAAAACGTGGCAGGAAAATGTAAAAAAGTATTAGGGCACACCTACTAGGACCAGGGCGCTTGTGGACACCCCATTCAAGGCTAGAATGAAGGAAAATGCTAAAAACATCTTGGGTATGTATGTAGTGAAGTCAAAAATGACGAAAGAAAACAAAGTAAAATGGCCAAAAGACAAAGGTAATTAGTAATTTCTTCACTCAAAAGCCATATTGTATGAGATCGGGACTAAATAATGTCTAAAGTGTATTTTTTTTGTTTACATTTTCCCCCATTTTATGTTAGTGAGTGGAAATCTTGGCAACATAAAGTAGATAGAGATGTGTACCTGATATCCATTGAGAGTGATGTAGAAAGCATGCCAAAGGACTAGAAAAATCTTGGAGTGACAAAAGGATGATGGAGTGTGGAAAATAATGATGTAAAAGCGCAACAAAAAGTGATGAGAGTGAACCTAAGGTGGAAACAATGTGTAGTTTCTGATGTGTGTGATGTACCTGCATGGTTAGTATCATGTGTGCTACCATAAAATATTTTTTTGTTGACTTCTTGCTTCTCATATGGTCAGACATGCAAGGATAAGATGATCAAGTAGTCAAATACACATGTATATATGTAAAAAACACATGTAAAAGATGCATGTATATAGTAATGAAAAGACTGAAATGAAAGTATAAAAAGTGTAAAAGAAACATGTGCACCTTATCCGTGATGAGAGAAAAGGGTGTAAAAAGAAGATATCCTATCCTAGGTTTTTTAGGAAATCTAACACCATAACCTGAAGAAGTGTAAGGAGGAATTCCATTGTATCCTCTAATAGATATCTTTACTACCTAGTTTTTTGGGAAATCCAACACCTCTGGCTGGGGTAGTGTAGAGAGGAATTCTGTTGTATCCTCTAACCTGTAACTACTCTAAAAAATGCTAAGGATAAGTATGTCTTGTAAAAGTCTCTATGTACAGGGTTTGTAGACTGGTCTAAACCCAATCGCTATATAACCCAAAATTTTATGGGCAGAAACTAACTGAACTGAACCGATGTAGAAGTGTTGTGTAGTATGTAAAAAACTCAAATGCTCCCCCCTCTTTGGGGGTGCATGAAACATCACTGATAGGATAATGCAGTCCAAAAGAGGACCAACCATATGAACTCTGTAATTATTCCCTGTAGGGGAAAGGAATGCACTTGGTAGAAAACAAGGCATGCATAAACAAGAAGGATATCCAAAAATACATTTTAGTACAAACAAGTATGCATGTATAAAACAATGTCTAAGCTACCAAGTAATACAGTAATGTCAAAACACAAGAAGACAAAGTAGACCGCTAAATAAGGTTGTAAACATGGGACACCACTCATGATGTTGCAAAACATGTAAGTCCATAATGGTTGCATACAACAAACAAGTTTGCACACCAAATAGAAATCCTTCAAACAATGACAACCAATAACAGATAATGTACCAAACAATTATGGAAGTAAATATCCCTGCATAACAAGTTCTACACATGAAACACCTGTTAGCATGTTAGAAAGATAACTAGTATGTCAAAATTATATATAGCAAGTAATGAAAAGTTCTAAGTATAAAATGAAAAAATAGAACTTGGAAGAGATGAATATGGACTCTCCATGTGACCTTTTTAGTATGGGTAGAAAGCAAGAATATGTTCAACATTCAAAATACCTATATCTAATATCACTGTAGACACCAAATGTAGGTAACACTTCCCTTAGTCTCCTTTCAATCCATTAACATAATTTGTTCACCTAACCATGACCCCTTTAACCCACATTCATATTAATTTAATTATTTGCAATTGAATTAATGCCCATCCTCACATTATTTATTAATCTAATTACTTTAATTAGGTTAATTTACACCTCACCTAGCCACTTCACCTAGACACCTCACCATGGACTTATTCTTAGCCTATTAATTAACTAAGACCTAGTCTCTACTTATCTTAACCAACTGGGACTTAGTCTAACCCTAACATTAAATTCTTATTCCTTCTCTAACAACACTCGCACTTATCTAAGCGTTAACCATCACTTGAGACCCGAAATGACAAGTAGAGCATGTCAAAAATAGCCAAGATCTACTATTTTGGTAAACCTAGGATTTCCTACCCTAACCGATGTCAGTTAACCCACAACCATTGTTGGCCACCTTGACCATCATTGGTTAACATATATACAATTTTGCAACCTTTTTCCTAGGTTGGTCACTTCAAGTTTTGGAGAGACTTATCTTCATTCAAGAATAAACTAGAGTTTTCTCAGCATCAGGATGATAGAATACATTCAACCAGAGGCCCAAACAAGTGCATGATACTAATCCAAAGGTATTGGCATTCACGGTAGCACTCTGTGAAGCACTTATACAATAATGACCACCTATTTCTTCACAAATTGACCATCGTCATCCTTCACCCACAAATATTTCATATACAAGTAAGTGTGTTTGATTTTGCATCATTTATGTACTTACTTAAATAGGTTCTTTATCTTTGTGTTATTAGATCTTGTTCTTCCTTGCATTCCTCCATCCCCAGCTTCCTACCCATCTACCTATCCAGACACCCCAACCTTCTGGCTCTCCATACCTATCCTTTATATCTTCTTGAGTCTTCCTCACATTATTACGAACCCAATCATCCCTCCATTCTCTGTGCAATCACAAAGAATCCCAAAATTACATTTTATCAACTTTCACCAAATTTCCCCTACTGACACCGGTTAGCTCAACCATCGTCGGTTTCCCCTTCACCAGCATCAATCAACGGACTGATGGTGGTTACTATGTCTCATGTCAGAATTTCACTAAACTTGCCTTAACACCCCAAAAATCTCACATAACCCAGCCAAAATCTAATGCCACACCTACAACCTCACCATAGACCTTCCCAACTCTCTGTGCAGGCACAGAGAGAGCCTGGATACCTATTTCTGCCATTCGACCACTCCCACAAGAACCGATATTGGTCATCTTAAACTGATATCGATCATGCCTAAACCATCATTAGTCACACATTGACCGGCGCCAGTCTCTATGTATGGTAGACTGCCTTAGACTAGCAAGCCTCCTAATTTCCCAAATTAATACCAAATCACACCAGATCTTACCCCAACCTTGCTTGTGACCCTCAAAGCACCTACCCATCTTGCAACCTAATTTGAGACCTTCAACAGTTTAATTATTAAATAATCTAATTGGATTAACATTGATAGTAATCTCATATACCTAAATTAGAACACTAGCATTATATTCTTTTAGTTACATGCTCATTTACTTTATATTGAATTATATATATCAGTGGATTGACAACCATTAAAGAAGTATCACACTTCCTAGATCTAGCTCACACTAGGCAATCCACTAACCTTTTGCTATTAACTATGTTTTGCGGTCTTGCTTTGTATTTCAAGTAGTTCCTCCTAGCCAAAAGGAAGCTCATATAATCAACTTGGATCAAGAATTCAGATTCATGCTCATAACCTTCAACCAAAATTATAACAGGTATTCCTCCTTGGCCTATTTTACCCTTATCTATTTCATTAATCTACTAATAATCTGGTGAAACATTTTGGCATGCCCGGTGTGACCCATCAGGGGTTCTGTTGCATTTGTTCATTCCTAGGTAAATAATTGTGTGTTTATTTCCCTTTGAAAGGTATTCACATTAATTTTCTTCTCTGGAATCTTCTCCTTATTTCTATTGTCTAAGACAAATTGTGTTTTCGGTGTTTTAAAAAGAACATGTCTTTCATTCTACTTCATTGCATTATTGAAATAACATTCCTATTCATGTTCTCCATTTTCTACATCGAACGTAATTTTGGATTTGGGCTTAAAACATTTGCATTTCATTCTGGTTTGTTGCATTGTATCTCACATTAATTGAGGGAAACCTATACACTGGAAGTCATGCCCAATTGATGGTTAACTAATCCAATAGTAGTTCACTTTTCACACTCTTTATACTAAACCACTTAAATAATATACACATCTTCTTAAACATCATCCTACCTGGAAGAAGCTATCAATGATCACACAATGAGAGGATTGACAGTGGGTGCCCAACTAGTTTCTTTGTCTATTCATTATCTCAGAGAAAGGACCACCCCCACCAAAACTTTACCAGAAACCATCCATAGTTATTGTCTTTTCATAGGGTACCTTATATCAAACCAAAAACTATGTTCTATTCACAAGTCAGTTCAAAATAGCATAAGCTAAAACATAAAATTCCCCAATTGGATTTCGTGTTTCTTAGTTTTTTCTTGAATTTTGTTTTGAGTTGAGAGGTCATTTTCTCCATTTTTAATTCTTCCTTTCACACTCCACAATCATAGTTGGTGTCTCTTGATTTTTTCTGAGTGTGTCAGGGTTCATCATTACCATACTTAGGTTTCTGGGTTGGTATTCTATCTAATATTAGTCACTAAATCCCATTTTTCCTCATCTTTTCAAATTTCACAGTGACCAATGTCAGTTCAGTGACAATCACCATTTTACATCTGACTGTCATCGGTTTACCTAACCATTGTTGGTTTCCTACTTTTTTGGGTTATTTCATCAAAGAAACACTCATCATATTTCTATTCTTTCTAGGTTTTCTCTAATACATCATCATATCTCTAGATCTTTGAAAATCATTGTCAAATCCAGGTTTTACTTCATTTTCATCAGTTATTACCTCATTTGTAAACCTTTTGATTTTCCACAATAACCAGTATTGTTCACCCTAACCATCATTGATCACCCTCTATCACCGTCATCAGTTAACCCAACCATCGTCGATTCTTGTGTTTTAAATTTTTAATTAAAACAACATCAATTTTCACCTTCCAAAACTATTTTTCTTCATTTCCTCTTTTTTTGTGTCATTTACAGAGAGCAGATTGCCAAGCCTACACTAACTCACATGGTTTTGACTCATAGTCAAGCCAACGCCCTTGTATTCTACGTAATCCTTCAGTTGCTCCCACCTAGCCCATCACCACCTTCCATCCTATCACCTATGGATCCTACTCAACCTATTATCATCAATACTGATGACGAGGAGTTCGTAAGAATCCTTAACCAAAACCCCGTTGCCTTACAATATTATCTCGCCCATTCATCCACTCGAGATTCATCAAGACAACTAGTATATGGCAAGAATGTGTCCATTCCTCCTTCCGTTGCACCCACTTTTGCACTGGCTAGTACTACCTCAGCCTTACCTTCTTCAACTTTACCACTCGTAGTATCCTAACTTGACCCCAAATCATCAATATCTATAGCACCTATGGCATTGGTCACACTTTTGACGTCAGTTTCTCCCATGATGTCAACCATTCCTTCATCAACCACCTTGATCATAGCCCCGTTGGAACCTGCCACCTTGAATTTACCTATTACATCGCAGCCACCCATGGTTTCCATAACTCATACTCCATTCCAAAACATTATCCTCTCCAGATCATATTCTTTACCTCTAATCACTACAAGAATCACTACATCTACCCCACCTACTTACACATATCACCAATAACCACCTATCTCATCTATCACCTACTCGGTATATTTTCTGGCTGCATCTATCCCCCACTCGCAATTCTCATACTCAACACCACCATATACTGGGATGCCGTCCTCATCATACATTAACCATCTACCCCCTTATACTACATGGGGTGCCTAGTCATCATAACCTACCAATGAACTTATTAAAATGATGATGGAAAAGATGCAAACATTAGAAGCATCAGTTTTTGGCTCTCACAACTCTTTGATATACAAAGAAATCTGCAATTAGCCCATTCATCTGTCTATATAGTGGTTTACCTCAACATTCCATTTACTCATTTAATCAAGTGGCTCAAACCTTCCTAGACCATTTTTCAATCAATATCATCAAGAAGGTCACCATGACCAACTTGTACTCAACATGACAATACGAAGACAAATCTATCGCAGATTTCATCTCTCATTAGAAAAGCCTCATCAACTAGCTTACATTCCAACTGCCTCAAACTAAGCTTATAGAGTTGTTCACCAGGGCTTGTGCCAGGCACATCTCACCAACTCCCCAAGTTCAAACCTTCCGTACATTTGATGAAGTGTTCATCATGGCTAGAAAACTTGAAATTCATGCCATATAAGAGAAGAAAATTCAATTGCATAACAAAAATGATGCATTCAATTTAAATGATGCCTCTTCCTCTTCCAAACCCCAAAAACAATTATTCCAAAGCCAAAGGATCTGCCAACACGATAGTTTTGAAAGCTGGCCCATCTCACCCATCCAATCAATTGAAAACATCTTCCAACCTTTCTCTCGTTCAAGCTTTCCAGTTCATGCGAGAGTAAAACAAGTACACTCCCATAGGAGAGTCACATTCATAAGTTTTAGAAAAACTTCTAAAAGCCAGAGAAGTTACTCTTCCACTCATCAAACCACATATTGGTTTTGACCTTGCTTGTCTTATGCTTTCATGGTATAAGGAACTTGATTATTGTAACTATCATCGTGTTAAAGTTCATAGTGATGGTAATTTTATAGCCATAAAAAACATTTTCTAGGAAATATTATAAAATAAAGATCTCATCTTGGACAACCCAAATGCACTGGCTAATCAGAACTTGCATATTTTCAAGAAGTCGTTTCCTAATCACACCCCATCATATAACCAAAGTAGTGAACCTTCGACTAATGACAGTAATGTCCATGCATTTCATGTTGTTTTAAAAGTTGTACCATCCCTTATTCAATTTCCTCCTATCCCCTCTATCAAGGATATTTTTTCCTGAGCACCTTTACCCATGGAGGAACCTATTTCATCTACTCCTTCACCCGTAGAGGAGTCCCCTTCATCTCCCACTTTAACCACAGAGGAGTCCACAGTATCTACCGATACCATTTCACCACTCATCTCGCAACCTAATGAACATCTTGTGGTGTTAACTCTCTTATCCTCTCCACCAAAAAAGGAACCTACCTCATCCTACCCATCATCTCCCCTACCCATAGGGGATCCTTTAGAAGCGACACCGCCTGTTGGTGACCATTCCCCATTATCTTTCTAGTACCCTATTGATTTTCTCTCAGCTCTCTTACCCACAAATTCTGAAGCCAACCAATTCCCTATCTCACAAACATTTTTTACAGAGATCACCACCAAGTCAACACCATCTCCTCCTAAAAAAATGTCATTTTCATGTCTGGCTGACCACTTGGATTATGTTGATAATTCCATACTTTGGGGATGCCTTGAGCTATCTTTTTCAAACCAAATGTAAATTTCGTATGTTGATACCTCTACGATTTATCCAAAGGTATTTTAGACAACCGAAACAACCATGCCTAAGCCTGTTATAATGGCCTCTTCTTCACCACCCTCGCCTATACCAAAACCTTTACCAACAATCAAACCCGTTCCTATGCCTAAGAACCTACCTGCACCTACACCTTCCCCCACATTCTGAACCATCACCACATTAGGGGTCATGCCGACATCTATTCTAATCCATCCTCCTATCAAATTGGATTTAGCCACATCTTCAAAAACCCACGCAAAAACCATACCTCCACCTAAAAGGAAGACCCAACCTTCTAGGCCACATACACCAGTTTCTCCTTCTACCTCTTTGTCACCTTTAATTATTCCATCTATCCTAGGAGCTCACCCATCCACCAGGCCAAGCAACCTCCCACCCAAGGTAAACTAAAAACACAACAACCCATCCCCTCATCATGAGCCTCAGTTACACCTAACTTACCTGCACAATGTACACATTTTCCATCACCTACAACCTATTTACCAAAAATACCCTCACCACTTCTAGTAGTCTCATCCCTACATATGGTAGTCCCCCACTATTCAACCAATACACTCGACCTCGCCTCTTCTAAAAATTTTCACCGCACCTTTGTCATCACCTTGGCTGACCTGTCCTCTTTCACCATCTACCTTCCCTTCTACGTCATGCATGTCATCTTCACCTTTACCCAGAAAGGTGCAGCCAAAGTTGAAAAACCAACTACCCTCAGAAGAGGTAGTCAAACCTATAACACCTATCGCTAGCTCATCTGCTGCACCTTTACCCAATAAGGTGCAACCCAAACCTCAAATAATACAACCTACCAAACCAGCGATCAAACCTATTCCACCTCTTGTAACAACTCTCCCACAAAAATCACTCAAACCTCGATCTCAACCCACACTTACCTCCCATTGTGATCCATTGGTAGGGTCTTACGCCAACATATTAGCAAACCTTTTAGAGACTGATGTCATCACATTTCTACCACTTAGACCTTACGACCCACTCAAATGTAAACTAGCAGGGTTTTATGATACAAAAATTTGGGCCTATCATCGTGTGTCAGGGCATGATGTAGAAAACTTTAAGGCTTTAAAGACCAAACTACTTCAGTTATGTCCTCCTGAAGAAAACTTTGATGATGATGATCTTTTAGATGAGGACCATTTTCCCCCTTCACCTATCACCACACATCTCATCCCTAACCTATTCAACAACCTTCATCTCCACCTCCACAACCTTTTATATGCCTCCAACATTTGAGATCAATATGGTCCGTATAAGAGAGCTAGCCAACCACCACCCAAATTTCAATGCACTACCTTCTTTGCACAATGCCAGTATATGTCCTCATCATTTTATTTCCCATCTTGTCACTACACTTATCGTGACTTAGCTACTCCCTCACCTCATATTAATATGGTTAGCACTGCTACTCACACCCAAAAATACAAAGGAAAGGAGAAAGTAACTAGCTTATCCACCAATATTGTGCCCAATATACCATCTAAAACCACACCAAGAATTTGTATTCGAGGACCCACATACCCTATATCTTATGGGGTGACCCATCATAAAACGATCAAAAAATTGCATTAATCTCCTCTCAAAATGTCATTATACGACCTTGTCCAAACCTTTGAGTCTCACCAATAGGCCCTCATGGAAGTTTTGCAATCTTTTGAGGTTTTACCTAATGACCCAACTCATGTGGCATCCATGATCACTCTTGACCATGTCACATCTATCACCACTTCATCACCTTCCTTTGCACCTGCTACCACTCATCAAGTAGCCACTCACAGTTTCTCTGATGACGAGATTGTACCTTTACAATAAAATGATGATGATCCCACCCTATTAATTTCCATCTACATTGATAGTATACATGTTCAATGCATTATGATTGATGGTGGTGCCAACATCAACATTTTATCTTCCCATGCATACAACCAAATGTGTATCCCCGCCAATTGCATGCATAATAACTTAGTTATGTTGTGTTCATTTAATGATGTCATAACTTCAACCCTTGGCACCATCATTCTCCACATTCACGTGGGCCCCTATATCATTCTAGAATTATTCTATGTCTTAGAGGGGGAATTCTAGTACAACCTGTTGCTAGGCTGACCTTGGATCTATGTCATGGGTTGTGTTCCTTCAACCTTACATCATTTTCTAAAATTTGAACAAGAAGGACATATTTATACCATTCTAGCTGAAACTTCACCATTCAAAACCTGTAACATGTTGTATAGACCTAATGATGTCCTTATACCAGTTAAGGAATCTTCCACTGCCACCACCTCTCCTACACTCACAGCCCCTTCCACCAACATTTTCACTACCTCTCCCACAACTAACTCCTTTAGTCACACTGCAACTGCATTCTCTATTACTAACCCATCCACTAACCCATCTAATTCTCAACCAACCAATGCTTCTTCTTATTCTCTACCTAGTAATACATCCATTTCCACTACCCACATACTGACTACCAATCCCTTAGAAGGTGTTTTTCAATGTCTCACTCTAGGGGAGTATCACCTGTAAACCATAGACACATTCCTTACTCCTCAAGAGTATGGTAACCTTCACCAACATCCCTGCTATGATCACCGTATAGGTGAGGTTTTCTCTTATGGTCCTCCCCACCTTCGCACCAAATTAACATATGGGGGACTTGATACTTCTACCTACTCACCCGAGCCTCCTACCCAAATGTGGCCATTTTTATCTGACCTTCAATCTCTCACCAACTGCTATTTTCCCACACCTTCCTCCATCATTGTGCATGGATGGGTTTTGGATTTTATTTCTATGAACAAGGCCACCATACTATCATCTTGTGCACCACACATAAACATAAATACCGAAGTGGTATTGGATTTTCCAAACCATCTTCTAAGAAATCCCACATCAAACTCATTGAAAATGATGAATCTTCTTCACCCCATTTACTAACTTCACCACCTTCACATACAAATTCTATGGATCCAAAATCCATTCCATCTAAAAAAATTTCGTGAATACCATTTTCCTAGGACCTCTGACTTATCAACAAGATGGCAAGGCTCCCTTTTCTCTTCCTTTCCTATATTCTGACATGATCGATGAAGACACACCTTCTATTAACATCATTCAATGTTAGGACGGTGAGTCTATTCTCACCTACCTTGGTGCAGAAGATTCTTATATTCACAGGTCATTACCTTCTAAGACACAAACCATGCTAAATGAAGTGACCATCAAAATCGATATTAACACTCAAGACAAGCTACACATTCTAAATATAGGAAAATATTTATATGTTGCTAAACAAGAAGCTTTTACTTATTTCCTCTAGGATCATAACAACACTTTTTCTTGGTCCACAATATTGTAACTATACATCCTCACATTTCCCTTCTTGTCAAAGAAGAAATCCAGTGCCTTCTTTCAGTTTCCTTTATCCTACCCATTGATTATCCATAATAGATCTCTAACATCTTTCATTTCACAAAAGGAACAGGGGGACTTTGCATTTACATGGATTTCCACAACCTTAACTTAGCTTGCCTTAAAGATGATTTTCCTCTACCTAGTATCAACCAAATAGTTGATCTCACCACCAACCATGAGATTTTATCCCTCATGGATGGTTTCTCAGGTTATAACCAAATATTACTTGCCCCAAAAGATCAACACAAAACCGCCTTCATCACTCCTTGGGGGACCTTCTACTATCATGTCATGCCTTTCGGCCTTCAAAATGTCTGTGCCACATATCAGTGGGATATGACTTATATATTTCATTAAATTATGAATTACATATTAGAAGATTACGTTGATGATTTTTGTGCCAAATCCAAACATCGGGTTGAACACCTTACCATCTTTAAGGTCATCTTCGACCGTCTCATCAAGTAATGTGTTCAACTTCAACCTAAGAAGTGTTTCTTTTCTGTTCTCTCTGGAAATTTCCTTGTTTTATGGTTTCTTTGCATGACATAGAATCCAATCCCACTAAAATTAAGGCTATTCTCAAAATTCCTTCACCTACTAACCTTCATTAACAATGTATTTTGTAAGGAAATGTGTAATCTATTCATCGTTTTATTTCACAGCTTTCCGACCGCTTCCACCCATTTCATCATCTTCAAAAAAAGGATGTCTCCTTCAAATGGGATGATGAATGCCAAAACGCCTTTAAGGCCTTAAAATAATACCTCCTCCAACCCTCTATGTTCATTCCACCTAAGGATGACCAACCATTTTACCTTTACATTTCTGCCACTAAACATTCATTGGGTTCGATGCTCATTCATCATGATGAGCAACATAGGGAATAAGTGGTTTATTAAATAAACATGTCCATGAACGAACCTTTGAAGTTGGAAACCTCATCCTAAAGGAAAATAAACATGTAACAAAAGAGGACAAAAGTAAATGGGGAAATTTTTCTCCTAATTTGCTTGGACCCTATATCGTTACTCATACTTATGTATCAGGTGCTTATCATTTGTCTTCACTCGAAGCTAAAAATGAACCTGAGCCCCTAAATGCCTTACATCTTCGACAATTCTATTGTTGAATAAATTCATATATCACATTATGTCTAGTTAAAATTCTCTTCCTTTGAGCACCATTCACCTTCCATTTTACCCTATTTGAAGGATGAACAACTAAACAAGAATCATGTGATTACCCATCACTTTTCAGCCTTATTTTCAATTTGAGTACCTTGGATCTACTCATGGAACAATTCTCATGGATATTTTTCAAGTTTTTCAAGATGGAATCCCATGTTCGTTCATCAGTTAAACCCTCTCTTTCATATTTAACCTCTATGTGTTATGGTTTTGTCCTCAACTCAAGACCCTTTCATTCTCTATAGTCTTGTCCATGACCTAAAAATCCAAAAGCAAAACAATTTCAAAAGTAACTTAGGATTCAACTCCTTGAGTCAAAATTCTAGAAAAAAATGACTCCATCAAAAAGGACATCTACTTTTTCTATATCGAATTATAAATAGATTGCTCCCTCGAAGGACATCTATAAAAATCTAGCCATACAAAGAAGACTATTCTTGAAAAAATAAAATAAAATATTCTGAAGCTTCTCACATCGATCAACTTCATGAAGACCTCAAGGAGATAATCTACTCATCCCATATAAACTTCCTGCATCAATCAGTCTATAAAAACAAAATAAAAAATATAAATATAAATTTTTTGTCATGGACTTGCCTATTTTGATCTTGAGTCTCTTGGCAAATAGTCATGCTATCTCACACTAGAATATGTTAAAAACCAAACTATTTTCACCTCATTTCCTTTTTACCCTAATTTTTCACCCGCTCAAAGGACGTGCTGCAAATGCGAAATTTTGTGATCGTGTGACTTTCTTCACCCTTAGAATAGTTAATTATGCAACGCCTTTAGGGTCTTACATTCATAAGCCAAACTTTAGTATGATAGACTCATTAGGATTCTTATCAATTAGGCCTCTCTTTTCACCACCTCTTACCATACACATTCTTCATTACTTTTTGATTCTCCTATATAGGACCAGACCATTGATACCTACATTTTAAGGATTCCCGTTTCACCAAAATCGCCCATGCCTAAATGACATAAACTCAACCATGCCTAAAATGACCTACACTCAACCATGCCTAAAATGACCTAAACTTAACCAAGCCTAAATTACCTAGACTCAATCATGCCTACAACCTATCAACCCATCCTTCTACTTCATCATATTCTTCTCTAGCTTATGGGAGAACTACATTGGCCTGAGGCCCCTTTTTGCCAAGGCTATGTAGGAAACACTCTGAGGGCATGGGGCCCTTGGAGGTTATCTTGGACACTCTTTACCCTAACCCATTTTCCCCCTTTTTTTCTATTCATAGGCTATCTTAGTTTTCCATTTTACACAAAACTAGAAAATTAAACTCTCAACAACCATACATACCTACCATTTTATCACATCATCAAAACATCCAATCAATCATTTCATATTTCCATGACATCAAATATTTGGAAATTTACACCATAAACATACATATACATCATTGTTTATTTTCCATACTACCAATACCTTGGAAATTAAATCAAACCCAAAAACATGACCAAACCATGCCTATACATGACTCCTTCATGCCTATATGACCTCGAATTCCTAATTCACCTAAACTCCACCATTCTTAACTCACCAGACTCCACCATGCCTAACTCACCTAGAATCCACCATGCCTAACTCACCTAGAATCCACCATGCCTAACTCACCTAGACTCCACCATGCCTACATGACCTCGACTCAATCATGCCTAATTCACCTAGTTTCCATCAATACACAATTACAATGAAAATTAAAACCAAATACATCATTAATACATAATATCATCATCTATATAAATTGGAAAGTCTATGTATCAATACATATATACACAGATACAAATAAATACAAGTATCTCAAGTCACTCAGATATAACCTCACTATCTTCAACATGTAGGCTAATATAAAAATAAAAATAAAAAAATGTTCATATATAGCCTCACTATCTTCGGAACGTAGGCCGATATATATAAAAAAATCAACACACTGATCATCTCAAGTGACCACACATCACCCCACCTGATATATTTTGGGCCAGTCTCAACTGTCTTCTCTTCCCGAACTATCTACCACCCTACCAACATATCTCCACCCTCCATGGGTCTCGGTCTAAATTACCCCTTGCCCTTTCTATGGCATGGCCTCTGCGAACTAGTAGCCTCATCCCTGACCATGTCTCTGGGCTCACTCCCCCCTGTGCTCTCTGAGCTATGAGTGCGGGATCTAGTCCTCTCACTCGCTTGCTAGGCCTATACTCATATGGGGATATGTATCTCATAGGTATGAAGGGAATAATGTGCCTATTTACCAGAACATTCATTAGGTGGTGGTGCTCCTGACTAATAATAGCCTTGGTCCATGTAAATAGGGCATCCATGAACCTCATCATAGTCATCATCTAAGGTGGTGTCATAGGTCTCCATGTAACCTATGAGCTCTATCCAGTTAATATTAGCCTTGGCCCCTTCCCTAGGCCTATAAAGCCACAACTTGTGCCTATGTAGTGGTCAGATGGCCCTGCAAACCTACTACCTACACCTGTAAGGTGGATAAATGTCCCCCATCACCATCTCCACCCTATGCGAACACCTTTCCGTGAACTACCTGGGCCTTTAAGGCCACCACCTGAGCTTATAAAATGGAAACTTGTGCCTCTCACCCTATGAGCTTCCCCTATAAAACTATAATTTGTGCCTGAAGGGTAGCCACCTAACCCTGTAATGAATCTCTCTACACTATGACTATGGAAAAATATAGCTTCCCTGGCCTTGGTGGTGCTACCCATCATTGTGTCATCCACCACTACCTATATCCATCAGTAACTTCGACATCATCAATCCACCTATCCATCGCATGCTCCTCCTTCCCTGTCGCCACACTCAGACATGGTGGAGACATGGGTCTCTCCACATCATCATGATGGTACAATGGAAAATGTGGGGGTACATCCTATGGTAACCCAAATTGTTGTCTAACTCTATCTATAGGTATCATCTTGTGCTCATAGGCACAACGCCCCTATATCCACCTCACTAGCTAAAGATCCTCTAACTCCTCCTCCACGCCTATATAATATGGAAAGTCAACATAAGGCTTATAAACAATATCAACTCCTAAAATCCCCTCTAACAACCACCTGTAGTAAAAAACATCATATGTGGCCCTAGCCACCCTATGTTGCCCACCAACTGGTACCCAACGTCTGTATCCAATTCTAAGCAAGCCACCCCCAAACCAATCATGTCGATGTAAAACAACTGGCCACAAACATACAATGTTCTTATATGCCTAGTAGTGAAATAAATAGTGTAAAACATACTAAATCGCTGCAATCCCCCATAAACACATAGCTCCCTATATAGCTGAACTAGGAAATTCGGTGCCCAAGAAAAGCGTATGTACTCCTCCATCATATCTTGGAGTACTCCCATCAGTTCTCATGGAAATATCCCACCCTCAGAATTGGGCAAGGTAAAAAAACCTACCTTCTCCATCATATGTATGGACAACCTTGTCTCCTATGGGTAGGCTACATACATGTCTCCATAAGTGAGACTCACGTTGTGATACCTCAACTCACCCATCACCTCACCAAAAATAACCACTATTGTCTCCACCAATGCCTCAGAAGTAATAGAATAAATTATCTCCCCAACAATAGGAAGTCATAGGATTTGGTACATGTCCTCTAGAATGATGCTCATCTCACCCATCGGTAGATGAAAACTGTTGGTCAGTTAATCCCATCTATCGATGAGCGCAACCATCAAACTATTATCTCGAGCTATACTCTTATAATGACAAATCATAATAAGTCAATCCTCGGTCATATATGACCACTCCATGGTCACGCTAGACCACATCCATACCAAAAGAGGTGGTACTTTGTCCCACATCCTCAACTGGTCTCTAGCCTGCATCCACCAAAATACAACATTATTAAGACCTGACTACCTCCAATTACCTATTACCCCCAAACCATACCCAATAACATCTATCATGCCCACCCCCTTTCCCCTTCTCACCTACAAACCTATTAACCCTTTTCATCCTTACCCACTATGTTAGTTCATTTCACCTACTTACCTATCCCATGTAACTACAAACACATGTTACCCTCATCCCTCTCCATACACACTTCACCTATCCTTTTTTTACCTATTTTCATTTCCTTCCTAATCCTTCTTACCCCTATTCTTCCTTAACCTTAACTAGCATTGGTCACCTTGACCATCACCAATTTTGCTTAACCATCATCACTTCCATTTAACTTGTTTTGGTTTCTTCAGTCATAACCGCTTCCAGCCAAGGCCTACCGATGTCGGCCAAACCTTGACCGACGTTGGTCTCTGTCGCGTAAACCAAAAATTAAAACCCATCTCCCTATATCCCATTTCACCTAAAATTCACCTAAATACTACCTAAAACCTACCCCAACCCACCCCAATTTACCTCAGATTCATTTTCTACCCTATTTCACCTACATTTTCCCTTCCCCATATCAATTTCACCCACTTTTCACCCGCATTTCAAAATACAAACCCCCACCCCAATTTCTTCATTTTAAACCAAACTTTAATCACACAATGAGTACAAGAATGCCTCCTACCTCATCTCGATGGTGTCTACGTGGTGGCACCTTTGGTCTCTATACCAGTGGACCTCCTGCACCTTCTCCCACCTCTTCCATGACCAAATCAACAACTCACCTCCAAACAAATCAAAACAATTGAATTGATCTTGTGGACCTGCCAATAAAATGCCAATCACCCACTACATGACTCACTAACCCATCTCAATGTCTCGTACTATCACTTTTTCACTCCTCACTTGCTCCTCTGTCATTTTCTACAAATGGAAAAGTCAAAATGAATCCGTAAAACATATTTTTCTTTTTTAGACCCAAATCGACATGACCGACATAGTTCATGTCATGCCCTAGCCAACCGACATCAGTTATACCCTAACCAGCATCGATCACCTCCCCTTACCTTTTGACCCACCTAATAACCATTTTTCCTAACAACACTACTAACCCAATACCTTTTGACTTACCAACACCTATTATACCCTACCCAAAAACCTCAATTACCTATACATTTCCTTAATTACATTTAGGGACATGTTATTTACCTATACCTCATCCTTACCCATGCCATGACCTATATACCCTGACCTGAACCACCTTTTGTGACATTGGAATTTGTGTACTTGTTATACCTTGCGATGTTGTTACCCATGTTGTTTAGCCTAATGACCTTACCTTGCCTATTGTTGTGTTGTTTATCCCGACCAAACCTTTATCATACCTAAATTTTCTTGAACCTAGCCTAAGTTTCTTTTTGAGACCATATCATGTACCTTGGATACCTTAAACACTTCAACCTTTTTAGGATTAACATATTGACCTTATCCAACGTAGATTTTTCAAGCTCTTCCACCTGGTACTCTGTCATAGTCTATACGTGTGTGTGCATTTGATTTCCATTTCCTATTACCCGATATACCCCTTACCCATTACCCAAAGTGACTATACCATTACCTACAACCCACCTACCCTCACTTTCATCACTTACCCATTTATCAAACCACTCACTGACTCCGTCTAACACCTCATCAGCTCCTAGTTTGAGGGGGATCACCTCCACCCACACTTGGGGCAACCTCACCTTCAACCCTACTTGGGGCTATCCCACTCTCACATATACTTAGGGAGACCACTTCATATTTTTTTTTGGCATCAGTTACCAAATGCAAGCTATGCAAAAAAAAGGGGCAAATGTAGACACCAAATTTATGTCACACTCCCCTTAGTCCCCTTTCAATCAGTTAACATAATGTGTTCACCTAACCATGACCCCTTTACCCCACATTCATGTTAATTTAATTACTTATAATTGAATTAATTCCCATCCTCACATTATTTATTAATTTAATTACTTTAATTAGGTTAATTTACACCTCACCCAGCCACATCACCTAGACACCTCACCATGGACTTATTCTTAGCCTATTAATTAACTAAGACTTAGTCTCTACTTATCTTAACCAACTAGGACTTAGTCTAACCCTAAAATTAAATTCTTATTCCTTCTCCAACAACATTCCCACTTATCTAAGAATTAACCATCACTTGAGACCCATAATGACAAGTAGAGCATGCCAAAAATAGCCAAGATCTGTTATTTTTGGTAAACCTAGGATTTCCTGCCCTAACCGATGTCGGTTAACCCACAACCAATGCTATTCACCTTGACCATCATCAGTTACCATATATATAGTTTTGTAACCTTTTTCCTAGGTTGGTAACTTTGAGTTTTGGAGAGACATATCTACATTCAAGCATGAACCAGAGTTTTCTCAACATCAAGATGAAATAATACATTCAGCTTGAGGCCCAAGCAAGTTCCTAAGACTGATCCAAAGGTATTGGAATTCATGGTAGCACTCCGGGAAGCACTACCTACGATAATGACCTCCAAATTCTTCACATATCAACCATCACCATCCTTCACCCACCAAGCTTGCATATACAAGTAAGTGTGTTTGATTTTTCTATACTTACTTAAATAGGTTCTTTATCTTTTTGTTATTAGTTCTTGTTATTCTCTGCATTCTTCCATCCCCACATTCCTATCCTACCTACCTATCCATCCACCCAGGCCTTCTGGCTCTCCATAATTATCATTTATACCTTCCTAAGTCTTCCTTATATTATTTTGAACCCAGTCATCCCTCCTTCACTCTCTGTGATATCACAGAGAAGCCCAAAATTACCCTTTATCAACTTTCAACAAATTTCCCCTATCGACATTGGTTAGCTCAAGCATCATCGATTTCCCCTCCACCTATATCGGTCACCAGACTGACGTTGGTTACTGTGTCTCCTATCAAAATTTCACTAAACTAACCTTAATACCCCAAAAACCTCACAGAACCTTGCCAAAACCTGATACCCCACCTACAACCTCACCACAGACCTTCCCAACTCTCTGTGCAGACACAGAGAGAGCCTGGATACCTATTTTTGACATTCAGCCACTCCCACAAGAACTGATATTGGTCATACCTAAACTGTCATTTGTCACACACTAATCGACATCGGTCTCTGTGTTTGGAAAACTGCCGCAGACTAGCAAGCTTCCCAGTTATCCAAGACCAAACCCAAACTCCACCAAGTTTTACCCTGACCCTGCCTGTGATCTCCAGACCACCTACCCAACCTGCAACCTGACTCGGGACCTTCACCAGTTTAACTATTAAAGCATAGATAATTAGATTAACATTGATAGTAATATGAGATACCTAAATCAAAACACTAGTGTTAGATTTCTTTTATTTACATGTTCATTTATTTTATATTGAATTATACATATCACTGGATTGACAACCATTATGGAAGTATCACACTTCCTGGATCTAGCTCACGCTAGGCAATCCACTAACCTTTTGCTATTAACTATGTTTTTTGGTCTTGCTTTACATATCAAGTAGTTCCTCTTAGCCAAAAGGAAGCTCACACAATCAACTTGGATCAGGAAATCAGATTCACGCGCACAACCTTCAACCAAAATTACAATAGGTATTCCTCCTTGGCCTATTTCACCCTTATCTATTTCATTAATCTACTAAAAATCTGGTTAAAAAATCACAACTAAGAAAAAGTGTGAATGATTATGTTTTTCTGGTATAGATAAATGACATATAAGAGATCTATCTAGCATATGTAATAAAGTGACCATGAACAAGAAAATGAAAGAAAGAGTAAAAGAAACCATGTTATGCATCATGCTATGGATGGATGGAATGTAATGCAAGATGAAATTATAGGATTCATGTACCCCTCGAGTGGATGGAGTTGTATGTAGTGAGGTTCATTTAGTTTTCCCCCTCAATAGTCAAGAATGAACCATAAATGAGAGCGTGTCATAAGGAAATGATCAAACTATGTGTTGTGTCTAACAAATTATGATGAATGTGTATGTTTATTGATGTTATGTGACCTAAAGATGATGTGTGCATAACACTTATAGCTGAAGCAAATATCATGATAAGATGATTAAAGGGAGTGGTGATGTAGCCTAAAGCGTATACCACTACAAGATGATGAGAATATGTGACCATTTATCCTATAGCGTATGCCACTAACCTAGGAATGTTGCATGATATATATTCGAATGATGATAAGGTACATTTTATTTTTAAACCCTCGGTAGTCGAGTATGGACCAAGGAACTAAAGTGCATCATAGGGTAATGAGTGCAATGCGTAGAAGATGATGTACTATGTGTGATGATAAAAGACGACCATATTATTTGTAGGGTGTGTGATATGTTGTGGAAAGAATGTAATGCTAGATGTATAGATAGTCTAATAATGTGAAGATGTGTGCTATGTGATATGCATGATAAGTAGTATGTACTGCGAGACTCGTAGACAATAGAATTGTGACATATGTATGCTAAAGACTAGTATGCTATATAGAATATGTAGATGCACAAATATCACAATAATGAAATAAAGTAGACTAAATTCAAAGTGTATGATGTAATATGTAAGGCATACAACGTGATATGTGTGAATAAACACAATGTGTATTAGGTATTGTGCAGTGTGTCGGGTTTATGTGTAGTATGCCCTCAACAATCAAGTGTGAACTGAAGCACGAGAGTGTTTCATCAGGTAATGATTGATTTAAGTATATTATTTATTAAGATGCATTAAGTTGAGTGGGTTTTTGAGAGGTTTTCCTAAAAGGGTGGCAAGGCGATAAACTCCACCAACATTTTTATCAGTGATAATGTATGAAAAAGCCAATTGGGATTAAATTTTCCTTTAAGAGGTGCCTCATCATTTGTAGTCTTTTTATTCTCTTTTAAGATGAGTTCATTGTTAAACTCTGGAGAACAAGTTTTGTGATTATATGTATGTGCAATGTGGGATTAATATGCACGAATATGTTTGAGTGCTTAGACATGACGTGATCCAACATTTCAAGTTCATGCAAGTGGTTTTCATGATATTCACGAGCTTAAACGAGATAACAACCTCAGTACCATAAACCAAGGAAAGAGCGGTGGGTTTAGTAGGTGTATGAAAACTGGTATGATAGGCCCATAAAGCATAGAATAGCTGGTTATGTCAATCAGTACCACTAGAGTTAAGGGTCTTGTGTAGGATTTTGACAATGGTTTTGTTGGTGGCCTCAACTTGGCCATTTCATTGTGGATAGTAAGGGGTAGAAAATGATTGCTTGATTTTGAATTTGGCACAAAAATTTTTAACATCCTTATTTTTTAAGGAAGATCCGTTATCAACAAGTATAGAAAAAGGCACACCAAAACGTGTGATAATATGTGTAGTGAGAAAGTTACAAATGTTTTTACTAGTGACCGTGCGTAGGGGAGCCGATTTGACCTACTTAGTAAAGTAATCGGTAGAAATAATAATGAATTTATGTCCTTCGATAGACCTAGTATTGATCATACCAATGAGGTAAAATCCCCAAAGGGAAAAAGGCATTTTCATTTGTTATGCGGCTTTTCCTTTTTTATGCAGCTTTTCCTTTGTTTTTTACATTTTTCTCCAACTTTCCATAACATTTTGGATTTCTCTTAGATTAGGGATTTAGTAAAAAATGTAATGAAGCCCCCCAAAATCCAAATTTCACTGTTTTCTCAATTTTGCCTTGAATTTGACAAATTTGTGAACCTTTTTGGAACCTAGAAAAGAGGAAAAAATGCACCAAATGATCCCAAACCTCCCAAAACAACTACAAGTGTTCAAAACATGGAGAATTTACCTAAATAATCCATATTCAACCTTGAATCCCCTATCATCTTCCCAATCTCAATTTATCCCAAGTTTTCCATTTTACCAAGGGGGTAAAAAGGGATAATAATAGTCATGCAATATATGTGTCATTATCCATTGATAAGTAGCTCCTGCATTTTTAAGACCAAATGACATAACTGTATAGCAAAATGTTCCACATGGCATGGTGAAGGAGGTATTTTATTGGTTGGAGGGTTTTATTTTAATTTGATTATAACCCGCAAATCCATCCATAAAATAAATAATGTCATATCCAGCTATAGAATCAACAATAGCATCAATATGTGGCAAAGGAAAACTATCCTTACGAAAAGCTTAGTTTAAATTGCAAAAATTAGTGTAACAAAGAACCCAACCATCCAATTTCATTACTAGTACAATATTCAATACCCATTCAAGATATTCAACAACACAAATAAAATCGGCATCGAGAATCTTTTGAATCTCTTCTTTAACTAGAAGTGCTACTTTGGGATGCATTTTACGGATTTTCTGTTGGATGGGTTTAGCACCAGGGTTGAGGACAATATTGTGCATCACGATGGATGGATCGATTCCTAGTATATCACTATAGTATCATGTAAAAATATCATAGAAATCATGAAGGACTTGCTTGATATTGTTTTTTTGGCAAGATTGAGGGAGGCAACTAGCAAAATCATGCGTATATTTTTAGATGTACCCAAGTTGTATTGAATTGTTTCCTCATTGAGAAGGGACGAGTGATATTCACTGTATGGGTTAGTAGGAATAGTTTCGGGAGGATCGGTATTGTGAAGGGAGACATCAGATTCCCCAAAATAACCTGTATTATTGAGAGATAATGGGAAGTGTAATTTATGGTGAAAAGAAGGAAGATGATCATAAACACCCATATAATCAAGTAGAGCATCATTAGTAGTAAAGGTATCTAAAGTATCCCAAGTGGTAGATGCATCATCACCAATAGGTTTAGGAATGACTACAAGAATTGGGCTAACATGAAAGGTAGTATAAGTATCTATAGTTGGTAGAGAAGGAGGATGATACCCTAGCCCAAACTTGTGTGACTATGTAGGGAGATCCCAAAGTGTTGTGACCTTATGTTCTTTTTGATATAAATTTATGTTAGAGAAACCACAACGGTTCAAGTATTTGTACCATAACCCATATCTAGAAAATTCCTTAATAGCATCAGAGGAAGAGGAATTATCGCTAGATTGCTCAACAAAATTACAATACTTAAAAGGTGAAGGATCAGCCAAAACATCATAAAAGGTGCCTTGATGATTCAAATTAAGTCATACATTTAAGGTAGAGAGGACCGCATGCATAGCATGGATCCAAGGCTGTCCAAGAAGAATATTATAATTAAGGTTATCAGGCATGAAATGGCACAGGATATTGGTTTTACATGGACCGATAGTGACAAGAAAGAAGACAATACCTAATACACATTTAGGAATGTTATCAAATCCATGAATAGCGATGGAGGAAGGAGCTAGAGATGCTTCTGACATACCTAAATGATGAAGAAAAGTGATGTTACAAATGTTAAGGAAAGATCCATTGCCAACTAGAGTGTGTTTCACCCCGACTTTGTTAACAAAAACATGAATATATAAGGGAGGGTCATGTTCTAGTACTGTTTGAGAAGGCAATTCGTTAGTTTTGAAAGTTATTTGATCCTCATTTAGAGATAGAGAATAAGTGAAATTATGATATACATACTTGGATGACATGTGAAGAGGAATATAATTATTATATAATTATTGTTCAAGCTTACTTATACAATCGGGTTGATTTTTTTAGATAAGTGTGAGTAGATATATTCATGATAAGAAAACCTTAAGATGATAAGTAATAAGGAAAAAACTATAAGTGTGAAAAACCTATGAGCGTGAATATCGAATCGGGTTCAACATAATGATTAACTAAAATGTGGGTTTTATTAAGTTAATATAACTAGGAATATAAGTAAATAATAGTAAATAGAAGTAGTAAATAAGTATAGAAAGTGACCTAAGAAACTAGACTAATGAAAATGTGAACCCCTAATTGAAAAGTAGGGTTGGAAGGAACTTAGATGATTTGGAGGCTAATTGGGATTATGCCACAAGATGAAGTAGATAAATATAATGCAGACGTGACCACACATGAGTTCAAGAAGACACAAATCTAAGTTGTTTAGATGGACTGGGGTACCTAGGAGAGGATCAGGGTGCCTGTGGGCACCCTAGTCTAAGTTCTAGGTACCATGTTCTGTGCAGGAGGTCCAGAAACTAGATTTATAGGGTCACTTGATGATGTGAAACCCTCATTATCTATCATGTGTAACTTTCTGCTTTGTTTCAAATGTTGCCAATGATTAGTGATGAAGGAAAAACCTGCAAGACCCCAAAACAAACATCAAACCCTAAAAAATAAAAATACAAATGAATGGGTCGAACTGTCCTCAATGGCCAAAATGGTGGGCTTACTAACTGAGTGTTACACTACATCTCATAACCAATGTAGTTTTATGTGTGTGTATGTAATCATGCACTAGGTTGCTCTTGTGTTAGTCATACTTTGTGAAACTTGCAAGAAATAAATGTGTAGAAAATGTAATAGAATGGTGGATCGAATAAAGTAAAATTCCCTCCTATGTAGTATGATGCAAATGTGCTAGCCTTGTGCCTTGTGATGGAGCTATATGGATGCAATTTTGCTTTAGATGGATGCAAACTTAGATGATGATAGTACTACCCAGTTCTTGGTCCCTCATTATAAACTCATTACTTTGTATTTATATGGTTCTTTTGTTCTAATTTCATAATTAACCCCAAAGAGGCTAACCAAAAGAAAGATAAAATGTTAAAACAACTAGAAAGTGCCCAAAAAGTGGTGGGAAAGTGTAAAATATTAGGGCGCCCCAATCGGGACCAAAGCACTTGTGGGCACCCCAATACTATCTCATGCATCCTAGTCAAGGCTAGAATGATGGAGATGCTAAAAGAAGACTCAACATGTATGCGCTGAAGGTCGGGAATGACGACAGAAAACAAAGTAAAATGGCCAAAATACAGGGGTTAATTAGTACTTTCTTCACTCAAAAACCATATGAATAGTAGTATGATACTGGGACTAAATAATGTCTAAAGTGAATGATTTTCTATCTACAGTGTTCTAGTTGTTTTGGGAAGAGATAAAATTCCTAGTTTTGTGGGTTTGTATAGTTTCACACCTGATATGGAAGTTCTAGGATGAAAACCAAAATGTTCCAAAATCCTTTAGAGGTTATCTAAATGATCATGAAAATTTTTAGGTTGATTCAATGAAGAAAATGAAAGATACAGATCCTCAAAGCTACACTACCGATTTTGACCTTAAGGGCTAAAATGCTAGTCTCCTAATCTGAGTTGTGTTTGATCTTTTTTCTTATTCTCGATGCATCTAATGGTCATGGACCGGTTCTTATGAACTTGATATGATGTGATGAAGTTTTTGGTTTGATATGATGAAGTGTTTTTCAATTGAATATGTAATGGCCTAGACATCCCTAGTTGGCTTGCTTAAGATGTTGACTGAAACATGGATGTTGGATAATATTTTTCCACATGAGATATGATTCTTAGTGATTTTAAATTTTGGTACAATTTTCCTTGATGTTTTCTTGGTGATTGTTGAGATTTGAAGAGGTTTTGAAGGATATTTAGCATTGATTCCTCAAGACTAGTTCTTGATCCCTTGGATCATGAATATGTTGTTATGGAGAGTTGTCTGTTTGGAATCCTTATGCCATGATTTGAATATTCTAGTTAGTTGCATCAGATAGTATAATTCATGATATATGGTTTGTGTCTTGGTGTGGTGTTTTAATATGAAAACTAACTCTGCTTTCAAGACCTATTTTTAAGGTCTTGAAGTCGGTTTGGAGAAACTGGAGAGTCTGAGTTGTTTGGAGGTCTTCCACTATGAGTTTGATGAAAATGTTAGTTTTTATAGAAATAGTATTGATATATATTTATTTTGATATAAGTTTTGATTCATGATGATGATTTTAGCTATGTGAACTTATTCATTGTCTAGGACTAAATTTATGGGTGCTTGGAAACCTAGTTGTTCTTGCTTGGTTCTTGCACATTTTCACAATGAAGATGGATGTTTCAGTTCTTCCTAAGATTTTTGGTGATATAGAGGACTTGTGCCTAAATTTTTTTGAGCTTTTGTATCTTGTAAAAAAAATGTTTGATGACCTTGGAGATCTTAGAGAATTCACTAGAGCTTGGAGTGTTTGTTTTGGGCTTTCTTGAGAATCCTTATGCTTGTTCATGTTGTTTTGACCCTTTCTGACACTTTTGGTCTCTTAGAATGAATTTTTATGATTTTCTTAATATATTTTTGTTTTTTAATGACTGAAATACTTGGTCATGACCGACCTAAGTGATTTTATGAGCTAGCATTGTGTATATAAGCTAGTGTGTTTGGTTCATTTGAACTAATTGAGATGATGATGTTATGAGTGACCTAAAGGACAGTGAATAAGAGTGTTTATGGGTAATTGAAATATCCTAGAAGAGTGATGAATAACGAGGAAGAGTTAAGTATCAGATGTGTAAGAATAATTGATATATTCATCCCATGAGAGGACAAATTTGAGTGATTTGAAGAAGAGCTTGTTTTGAAGAAGGTCTTGTGTGTTTGGAGCTGAACTTGGATCACAATAAGTTGTGTGAAAAACATATATTATGTTATCATTCATTTATAAATATATTGCGATATGTAATATTCATAGGATTCCTTTTTTGTGTGTCATATCAACAAAGGTTTAGGGTTTTGTGCTCCTTGTGGGGTGGTTGTCTCACAAAAAAAATCTTATAGGATGCGTAATATTATTGCAAGTCCTTTCTTTGTGTAATATAAGCTAAGGTTTTAGTGGGTTTTATTTTCCTTTAGGTTTTTCCACTTACATCTGGTGTATTATGTTCTCTATCTTGTTGTCTACACTTGTGATTGTCCAATATGCACGTAATAAGCTCACATGGTTCATGGTTGATTGAATGAATGGTTTGAATGATGAATATATGTAATGGAAAATGAAATGAATTTTTTTAGGATTTATTAACCCCCCCAAGTCCATTATTATTCCAAAATTTAGTATTAGATCTTGTTCTTGTGAAGCAAGTTTGACAACTTGAAGTAGATCCTCTTGAAGCACATGTATGGAAAATAGTCAACCTCAAATTGAAGTTAATCCTCTTGTTATGATGAGAGAATGCTTGAAACCATTAGGGTTTGAAAATTTGGAATAACTTTCTTGGTGTTTGAACTCCCATTTCCAATCCAGTTGATGAGAATACTGATAAAGGTGTCTAAGTAGATCTTTGTGTTGATTTTGAAGAAAATTCCCCTTAAGTTGAGGATGAAGATGTTGAAGATTCCCTATGTACTGATCATGAAGTTGTTCTTGATGTTTATGGTCCCAAATAAGATTATGAAGATGATAATGACCAAGAAGTAATGTTTGAGGTTGTTCTATATATGATTGATCCTATAAGAGCTAATGTGTGTCATGAAACCCTTACCCTAGACATAAGTTGTGAAGAGACCAAAAGGATCACTAAAGCTATGTTTACTGAAAGTCTGAATCAAATTAGCATGATTGAGAGAGATGGTGTATTGATAGGATTTATCACTATTATTATAAGGAGATATAAAAAATTTGAGGTTCAATGCTTTATGTTTCTAGTAAATAATGACATGGTTTTCTCATCAAGGCATCAAGATATATGTTTTTCATCTCTTCAAGTAAGGTATGAAAGTTTATTCTATGAATATATCTTCTCATTCAAGAAAAGATATCATAGGTTTGTAGAAAAATGGAAGAAGGAGAAATGAATAACCTACAGGTGTATGAATGTTAAAAATTTATCTTGAAAAATTTAATTACCAGTCAGGATGCTCTACAAATTTTTTTTTCTTAAAATAGTCATGTTTCATGTTGATCAATGGTATGCAAACTCTAAGAAAAGTGAATTCATTTTAGTCTGATCACTCATAATTTTATATATGTCTCCTATACTATCAAAGGTAGCTATGGTTTATCATGAATATTCAAGGCTTGACAAAGTAAAATGAAGTGTCAATGTGCCTTGGTTCAAATGGGTAAGCTTTCTCAGTTGATGATCATGATTGTAAATTGTATATGGATACTTGGAGTATGTAAGAATGTCTCAAGAAGGTGTTTAGAGTGTCGAAGAAGTCTTGCTAGGTTATTCCATATCTAGAATGAATAATAAAAAACTTGATGAAGGTATATGGAAACTCTATAAATTATTTCAAATGTTAGAGTATATCATTTAAGTTTACATTTGAAGAAAAATATTGTAAATAAAGGTGTTCTATCTTTATTTATAGTATTTCAAAGTCATGTCAAGGCCTGTAGGAGTTTCTTTGTTACTATTAAGATCATAACTTGTATATTTTATCATTTTCTATCTAATTTATTGAAGGAGTGTGTTGCCATGTTGGTACTTTTGGTAAAAGTGGTATGGTTTTCATGAAGTTGTGTCATAAAATCTATGTTTTATCATAATGTGGAGTATTGAAATATCTTGTTGTCAGCTTAATGGGAAATTTGAATGTGTATCAAATATCTATAATGTACTCTGAGTCTGTAAAGTAGTTTTAGGTTTGCATGAGAGTCCCAATTGTGATCCTACTCTGTGAAATAAAGTATTTGGTTGAACAATCTATCAAGTGGTCTTAGCTTGTGAATATAAAGGATCTTTATGTTTCTAGAGAGAATGGTTTCAACTTGTGTTTATGAAGTCTTATTAGATGGCCTTATGAGTTAGTGTTTAATTTTATCAAGAGAAGCATTGAAAATTTTGAGTATGGTCAATAGTGTTGCAAGTTCTTGAACTTCTAAAAGGAAGTAATCTCTCTCAAGATGAGGATGGTTATCAAGGTTTAAGACCTTAAGACAAAATATTCAAGGACAAGTCTCTAAGGTCATGAGCATACTCCTAGGGGAGTCATTCATAAAACAAGAAGATCTCATGAGAAGATAAATGGTTCATCAAAATCTTAAAGAGTATGATGAAAGGCCTCTCTCTCACCCATGTCTATATTGAAAGGTAAATGCAATGAAGTTCTCTATGTGTTGCTACTAAACAATTAAATATGAGTATGTTGTTGCAAAAGGTTTCTCTAAGTGTTGAATATAGGTCAAAGAAATGAGTCTAAGTTAAAGAATAGTTTGAGATCAAGTGTGGAGATGATATGAGGGTTTAAAATATGATATCAGAGGAATATCCATTTTTCCAAAAGGCTACTTCATGCTCTATGTATGCCATGTTTTGTTATAGATATATTACTAGGATGGAATTAAGGTTTGATTATGAAATAGTTAGGTCTAAGGTCTGACAATGGATCTTGGAACTAATAGTTTTCTCTAAGGTTACTCTAAAAATTCAAAGAATATGTTAAGGAACAAGAAAGTAAAATTTTCAAGGATAAATTTCATGAGTGTACAGTGTTCTGAGACTGAAGAGGAGATGTGTTATTCTCCATCTATATCATGAGTATGCAGATAAAATACCTTATATGCTTAAGGATGGAAGAATATCTTAAGAAGTTTATACAAGAATTATGCCTTCAGATTTATTTGAATTTGATGCTATAAAAAGGGTGAAAATTTTGTGTTTTGAAGATTCTAGGTGGCCTAGAATGTGTGACATGCTGATACAAGATAAAAGTGTTGACTCAAGGAAGTATTTCTCTACAATTGTGTTGAGATTCTCTAAAATCATGGTGAATATATTTCTTATTTCCATAATTTCGTGATGATATACTATGTTAGAGAATGTCTTGAATTTACTAGAGCTGGCTCTACATTTGAGGGTACAATTGTCCCTATGAGAAGAAGTTTGTGCTTTTGTCTATGTATATTCTTCCATCATGTTTAAGGTCAAAGTGAAGTATTTTCACCATATAAATTTGTATGAGCATGTATGTTGCTCATAATCTTGTATTTTTGAGATATTGGTCTATATAAGAAAGAAAAATGATGTTCTTGTCCTGATCATGTATGAATATTTTATTGTATGTTTCAAGAGATTCTAGAAGCTCTTAGTTGATGAAATGGGTATCTCATTATATGAAATGGTCAAATATTTGTTCAAGGTGAAAGAATAAGGTTTGAAAAAGGATTTGAATTCTTTTGAGATGTTTCATCACTCATTCTAACATTGGGTTGTTCAAACATTTATAATTGATGCATGAACTTAATGACTCAATAAAGCTCTATGTAAGTATCCATTTTAGAAAGAATTCAAAAGGTCTTAAGTCATCAAATGTATACAAGACATGAGGCATTGTTTGATGAAAATGACTACGTCTAACAATTGATGCAAAGTGAACTAAGTGTTTTAGTCAAGGTTATAAACTGGTGTGGTTTTCAAAGCATATTACAAGGGATGAAAGTCAATTGGAATTGTAGATACGCAGTAAATTCATTATGTTTAATGCTTGAACCATGAAGGTAGTGTCATAAGTCATATAAAAGTGAAATCTTGAGGTCTATGCAATGATGGTATAAGTTTGCTGGAAAAGAGTGCATGTTTGATTATTAAGCCATCTAATGAGTGAATAAGGTATAAGGCGATGATCAGTTTCATAATCTAGTATTTTGAATAGTAAGGTTTTTTGAATTTTTAATGTGTCCTATTTGGCATCAAGGAATAGCATGGTTTGTTAAATGTTATATGAAACATGATTCCAGTTTTGGAGAAAAACTATAACATGATTCTAAGTTTTGACTTCAAAGTATGAAGTGTATGGTATGATTTAAATCTTATTACCGTCAAAGAATGATAGAACATGTTATATGACTTGGCATCAAGAATTAATTCGTAAAGGTAATTATTGTTAATGCACTAATGTCAAGGTTACATCATGGCAGGCTATTGAAGCTCTACAACAATGAGCTACATGATTCATGAATATTTCTTGAAGCAGGGGGGCTATAAATAACCTTCAATAAATGTCTTAGGTGTTGAAAAAGATTATTCTTGCATTATAGTTGATAGTTGAAGGCATGTTTGGTCATATAAAAACACTAGAATGAGTATTTTGATGAAACATGGGCAATATATCCTGAAAAATGGTCTTAGGTCTGTGATATTTGAGTTATCATATCGTTAGAGCATTCAATCAAGGTATGTGACTTTTTTCTTGTGTAAACGGTTGGGAAATGATAGTATAAGGTCGGGGGGAGTAGTTAGTGTGTGTTTTATACACTTGGAATGGTTCTATATTACTAATAAATTTGACATTTTTGGACTAAAAATGTGGTTTAGGGATCTTAGTCCTAATAGATGATATGTTAATCTTAGAAGCATATGTGGTGGTTTTAGCATGAAACAAGACTAGATGAACATTCATAGTAAATATCAAGATAAAGGGAAGTGAATAAAATCTCAAGGGAAGCTTTTTGGAAGCTTATTTTAGGTCTGTGGATCCTATATTGTTGTTTTTGAATTCAAAAATAGAAAGTATGGTCCTAGGGGGAGCTATTAAAGCATGTAAGTTATTATTTTCATTGTGTCTTGTCTTGTCCTATAATTTTTCATGTTGATTCATCATTGTAACCTTTTTCATATATGTCAAAGGGGGAGAGATACATCAGAAACATGAAAAAGAGGCCTTGTAGGTGTTTTAGTCTTGTTGGTTTCCATCAATGTTTCTGAAGGTGGTTACCATCAATGACAAAGGGGGAGATTGTTGGCCATTGTGTCTTAGTGTTATAATTGATTTCAAATGTCATTGATGACAAATGGATTTAGGTGTCATATGAGTCTCTATGAGATGTTATGATGAAGTATTTCATTGGTGAGTGTTGCTTAGGTGAAGTAGCATGGTGTTTAGGTGTGTTTGGTGCATGGTCCACTAATGTATGAAATTAAAATATGTTCAAAGGTTTGTATGAGGTCAATCATGGTCAGAGTGGTGTATAAGAGGTATTATTGAGTTTAGTGAGACACCCACCCCACAAGGAGCACTGACACCTAAAATGTCACTAATATGAATCATAAAAAAGGACTCCCATGAATATTACACATCATAACAGATTTTATAAATGAATGATAACATAATATATGCTACTCACACAACTGATTGTGATCCAAGTTCAGCACCGAACACACCAAAACCTTCTTCAAAACAAGATATTCTTCAAATCACTCAAATATTTCCTCTCATGGAATGAATATATCAATTTCGTTAACTATTATCAGTTTTACATCAATATTCTAAGCTATTTCTATAACCCATAAACACTTTTAGGTTGTTCGTAACCCCATCATCTCAACTAGTTCAAATGAACCAAACACACTAGCTCATTAAATCTCTTAGGTCAGACATGACCAAGTAGGTTCGTCATCCCAACACAAAAATATAACAAGAAAATCATATAAATTCATTCCAAGAAATCACAAGGGTTGCCAGGGGTCGCAACAATATGAATAAGTACAAGGATTCTCAAGAAATCCCAAAACAAGCACTCCAAGCTTTACTAAATGCTCCAAAATCTCCAATTTTATCAAACATATTTGTCAAGGCTCCAACAATTCTACACAAGTCAATAACAAGTAATCATCATAACCAAAAATCTCAATAAGCGCCGAAACATCCATCTTCATCATGAAACTCTCCAAGAATCACCTAGAATAACTAGGTTTCTAAGCACCTAGAAATTCAGTCCTATAAAATGAATGAGTTCACATATCTAAACGTATCATCATGACTCAAGTCATATATAAAAAGAAAGGCCTCTAAGTCATATTTCTGGAACAACTCACATTTTCATCCAACTCGTGCATGTTTGAACCATCCTTTTCATCCTCTTTCTTTTCCATCTTTTTCAGTATGTTATTTGCATCTTCTAATTCATCCTTCAAGTTTATCAATTCTTCTTCATGTTTAAGGAAGATATCTTCCTTGTCTTTCAGGTATTTTGACACATTCTCAACAAATGACTCCATCTCTTTGATTTCTTAGCCATAGTAAAATTCCATAAGCTTAATTTATTTCTTCAGTACATCAAACAGTGACTAAGTAATCTCATACTTCCTTTTCATAACTAATTCAGATAGTGCACCCATTCCTTTACTCCAAATATCTCCTCCAAGATGTTAAACTTTATTCAAGAGAACCAGGATCTGATACCAATTGTTAGAAATCCCAAAAAATTGGGGGTGAATCAGTGTTTGTACAAACATTTGAACCAATTTACAATTCTTCAACCAGCCAAAATTATACTATCTTAACCAAGATGCAGTATGCACATTAAAATAGAGTGAGATACAAACACACACACATGAACACCAAATTTAATGTGGGAAACCCTTGAACGTAGAACAACAGATAGAAACCAAAGAACTATCTTGGAAAAAATTTCCTTTTATAGTTACAATGAATTCATTGTTGATCATGTAATTAACTTGAGGCACCAACCCCAAAAAAATTTCAATCTGTTACTTAACCTTTTGTAAGCATATACTTGTTTAGAAGCTACAACTCGCAAAACTTCAACCAAACTTCTACTTGTTTCTACTATAAGCTAAAACTCACAAGGAATCTTAAAATACCTCTTGCTAAGCTATAAATTACTCTTAAATAAGATGGTTGATCACTTTTAGTTAGTTATCTCAATACAATAGGTTGTGATCTCAAAATCAGCTCATATATTTTTTCATTCCCCTCTCTACATCAGCTACAAATAATATTGCAGAAGGCTTCTCTCACACACTCTTTCATACTTATACATACCACAAATATTTTTTTCATGAATTATTGTCTCTCTTATTCAAGTGCTACAAAACTCTTATTTACTAGGATTCTCTCACACTCTCATTCTCTTTATAATCCTCTCTTTGAACCACCTCTTCAATACAAATATCTCACATATTCAAATGATCTACACCTAGTCTTCATACGTGTTCATCTCCTTGCTCTACATCAACAGAAATCTCTCTAATTTTTCAATAAAATTTTCATGCATTAAGTCTTCACATATAAATGAAAATGAGCTTCTCATATGACTCAAAAAATTCCACACATCATCTAAACAAATTCTATGTCTATTCAACTCATACAAGGAATATTAATTCACATAATAATACTTGTTAACTAACAATAATTACAATTTTTTTAGTTTAAATGCAATAATATTCATTTCATGAACTTTCATAGCTCATTGTTAACTTATGGAGAACAAGAAACATGTTTTCAGAGATCTGATAATCAGTTACACCTACAGAGATTTCAAATCAGTCTTCTACACCAAATGGATTGTAACTGTCAAAACAATTTTGTCTTTTAGAAGAGAGATCTCCCTTTTATCTTCTAGTAAATTATGACCATGAAAAAGTGGCATAAAAAGTGAGAACATTATACACCTTCTCATTTAACTTTATAACTCCTTGCAATACTTCTTCACATGTCATTTCTCCTTTCATCTTCAAAGCTTCAAACTCAGTCATGGATGACTAAAAAATTTCAGTCATGGTGATCCTCTTATAATAAGTGATTCATGCAACATAAAATAAATATAAATCATTCATATGATATGGCATGATGTGTAGACAACATTAATATACAAAGGAAAGCTTCATATCAAGTTATATAAACAAAAAACTCTTGCATTTTAGAGACGTAAAACTGGTTTCAAAACACCCAAAACTAGTTTTGATGTGCATGACTTCAAACACTTCAAATTAAATTTCATGTTTAACCAATGCATAAAAAACTTGTAAAAAATATTTTTACTTAAATTTCAAACCATCATTTGCAAGGAGTTTAAGGAGAAAAAATTGTTAGCCGTTCAGACACAAAGACTAGTTTTTTCCTTCATAGCCTTCTCAAGAGGTAGGACTGAAAAAAAAACCTATACCATAATTTTTTTTCAAAGGAGTGGCTAAGATGACTTCATGAAAACCAATTGCACATCACCAGAATCCTTCACAAAAAAATTAGTATGGGTTATTTTCATTAAAAAAAATTGTACACTGAAATTATCACAAAATTGTTATTTTCTTGTGGGGTCCACCATGAGTTAAGAGATCAAAATACCATGGAAATATTCTCTTATGAATTATATACATGATAAATTTCATGAAATATCAAAACAAGTTATTTTTGAGGCTCAACCAAAAAAAATTCCAAATTGATTTAACTGGGTTTGAGGAAGGCTTCAGACAACTTCAAAAAAATGGATAAGATTTTCTTATTTCTCATCCATTTGACCTCAAAATTTTTGTAACATACTTTTATCCCTATGCTATTCAATTTTTTCTATTATGATTTATGTGAATGAGCCTCCAAAATTTTTCTTGAATGGTAAGAAGTCAGAGTTCTAGTTTACTATACCTCACTTAACCCATTTTTGGTAAAAATGTAATATCTTGCATAAAACTCCTCAGGTCCTAAAATTTAGACCAAACCTTCATAAATACCTATTATATGATCTCTAATGTCCAATTTTTCCTGGTTCAATCTGAAACTTCCAATCTCATCTTATTTTGGCATGTTAAAGTTGGTTGTCCTAAAGGGAAGTTATACCAATGACCCTGAAAATGCCTCTAACTATTGAATTCTGACCTTTAACTTCATATTTGGACTATTGAAAATGTACCTACATAGTTCCCATTCATGAATTTTATTTATATATCTTATTTTTCTTCATACCTTCATGATAGGTTCCTGAAATATGCCTAATTGAGCTAGTTTGCACCATATCTCATCATGAATGTCCTTCTCTTCACCTTGTATCCCCTTAAAAATGTCCAATAATTTGTTTCATGACACTACCATGCTTCACCAACTACCTCATTCCTTCACTCTATCTTTCTATGTCCCTTTGCTAATTAGGCTTAAGGATTAAGCACCCTGAACTGAGCTAGTTTGACCAATTCCAAACTTGTGCCCCTGTATTAATTCTTCTAACCATGCTTCCACATCACATACATGTTATGCATTACTTTAAATCATCCTAGTGTGTTCTCACATCATCACCTTGTATGTACCTATAGTTATCTGCTTAAGAATTTTATGCTTCATTACGTGTTCTCAAGCCTTGGACTTGTTCTGCTCTTGTCAAATTCATTACAAGCTCCCTCTACATCTCCTAAATCCTTATTTTTTATTAATATTCCTTTGACATCAATGAAAACTCAACATCCACATGCCAATAATCTCTCCCTTTGTCATTGATGGAAAAACCTCCTAATTCTTCTCCCCCTTTTGCATTAATGACAAAGTAACTAGTTTTAGTTCATGGTTTTCTCATGTATCATCTTGTTTGGGATTCATATTGGTTGGAAACATCAACAAAATTCATCGTGCAGGATCTTTATCTTGTCTCTCCTAGATTTTACTTTGTTTTTTGCCTTTACCATGCATTGAATTCACTATTTCTCCCCTTGAGAAGATGCATTCATGCCACATACACATGCCATCAATCTATAATTTTCATGAAAACACCCTAGTAGCACATGCATATGTATATTTTTTTCTCATAAGACTCATTTTTAGGCTTACTTCTTCTATATGTTGTTTGTAGACAAGATTTAGGACTTGGGTCCCTATAATGAACTTTCAGAGTATTCTTTGTGATCTTTAACTTGTTGTAGAAGTTTATTTGTCTCATGAAATTCTCCTTTCAACCTCCCCCTAAGGTGATATTATATGTATCTAATTTCCTATACAATATTAAGCTTTCATTTCTTGCACGTATGTCATGAGGATGACTCAACCTTATTTATATAATCCTAAAATCATTCTTCAGTGTTCTTTGCCTTTATTTATGCCAATTCAATGGATTATGCTTGGAAGCTTGCTCCTCCTTGCAAGTATCTTTATTATTCCATTTTTGGAAATCTCAACACCTAGATCCTTATCTTGAAGATCATAAGAAGCTTACCTACTTTGAGTTTCATTCTCAAATCTGTAGACCCTCATTTCAGGCCCAAAAACCATGAACTCGCACTTTTCTCTAGCTGGAAAATTTTTCTCAAAAGGTTAAAAAACACAAAATTATTATGTCAAAAGATAAATTTCACTTCAACATGATTAATACACCTTATATAACATCTATGAGCCGTCCAACATATTCCATCTCATCAATTTGCATACTTTTCCTTTTAGACTTCTTACTTGGCAAGTATACCTGAAAAACCTAATTTTCTATCATAAAACACTCAATTCTCATCATCTTTCCTAAATCATAAATTTTATGGGTACCCATCTGACCCATTAAGATGCATACATAATTTCAAGGCTTAATTCATCTCTAGTAAAAAGTTATGCTTCTTTTTACAATTTTGCACTAGTCCTCCAATTATCCTCCTATTATGAAAACCTCCAAACTTGGAATGACCCACATTCATTAAATAAAATAGAGTTATCTTTTTGGAAACCCTTAATTTTTTTTTCTTAATTTTCACTTATATAATCTCTCCAACTCCTTGTACACCCTCTCAACATCAATTTTCTCTTTTTGTTTGCTTTCTAGCTAGGATTTAATCACAAGTGTTGGTGTTTGATAGTTATTTCACTATTGTATTCCTCTCAAACATCTTATCCTTTTCAAAAAAATTATACCACTTCACTATACTTTTCTCATGATTCTTTCAATTCCTAAACATCTCTCTAGCAACAATCATGCAATTTTGCAAGCTTTACAACTTTGGGCAACTTAGTTTCATACTAGGGTTTCCATGAAACTAGGTCTTCCACTTCATTATTTTTACTTTCTCTTTAAAAAAACAAAAAAACAACTTCCAAATTTATTTAGCTTCATTCAAGGTTCTTTAGGTTTCATTCAACATATGTTCCAAGTTTTAAACCTCTTCCTCTTCTTCGTGGTTTTAGGCTACCACAGTCCTCTTTATTCATTGTTTGCCCCTTTTCTTAGACCTTTCCTCATTATTTCTTGTACCTCTTACCTTATTGATGAATTTTATCACCCTACCATCAAATCCTCCTTAAAACACTTCCTCACATAACTCTACAAGGCTCTTCCCACCAACTATCTTCTTCTGTTTCTTGAGTCTCTTACTATGTGCTACAATAGGAAAGTCAAGGTTTCACTATTTTTTAGGGTTTCCAACACCTTATATACCTTTATAAGGATTATTTTACCATTCCAAAACTTCTAAAACCTTTCATAGTTACCTTCCAACTCACAACGTGTGCTATGTGTTTATTTCATGCAAGTTCACACCTCAACTAGACTGTACCAATTACCAAATGACTATGTCAAACAACTTTTCCTCTCTCTAACTCAATATTTGAGTTCATCCTTAATTCTAAGATCTCTAACCACCAATAATAACTTTTATCAACTATCATAATGTCCTTGTAAACCTCAAATATCAAGAAAAATGTTTAATCTCTAAAATGTCACCTTGATTAGTCTGGTACGTTACAATTACCTCTAAGTCTTCTTATTTAAATTTCATATTTAGGCTTCCACTAACTTGGTGTTTCCCTGACCACATCATTAAATTTTAAATAACTTTCAAGAACCTTTCCCATTTACCATTGTAATATTTTCATTCTTAAATTTTCTCCTAGGATTCCAAAATTATACATGTACATGCATCTTGATTGTCACAGAAAACATTATTGGGCATTTGCTTTTTCATCAAGTCTCTAATATGTGTATGCACAACTAGGACTGTGTTTTCACAATTTCTAACCTAGGTCCTCTTTAAAATGCATTAAAACTTCTAAATCTTGCAGTGTCCCTCTTGAATCCCCTAATAACCACCTTGGCATTGGTCTAAGAATTGAATTCCTCTTACTAAGATATTATTGACCTTTAGTCCATTGAGCTAAGAGATCTTAGTCAGAACATATTAAGTCATTTGTTCATTTCAAGAGTAATCCTTTATTGTGGCATCAACCCTTTAACAAGTAATATTTCTCTGAAGCCTTATCCTTGATGTCAAATCATCAAGCCCCTATGTATTTCTTCTTGTCCACTGATTTTATAAGTATGCATTTCTTGTCACTTATGTCTTAACATCTGACTATGACTGTTAAAATATCTAACTAGACAAGACCATAAAGTTTCTCTGATATTTCACTATTCATAAATTGTTATTCCACCTTACTTTATGTATTATAAAATTCATGGATAGGTTCAATGTTTAAGTTATTCGATCAGACCATTTTCCTTACAACACTTTCTTAAACTTAGGGAAATATCTCTTTTGAGACTATTGTGGAGACCTTGGACATGTACATCAATTGGTGCTTGTGGATTGATTATGATCATCTTATAGGATCCTAAGATACATTGTCACAAAATGTTATCCCCTGCATCTTTATGTAATCCTCCAAGCATCAAAGACTCACTCAAACTCTAGAGATGGTTTCAAGAAGTTTGTTGGAAGAAAACATGGATTTTTAGCCTTTACTCACTTTCCCAAACACTCAACCTTCTTCAAATAGATCTGTGTAAACAGTCTTCAATTTTTTGAGTTATAATACCTCAAATTTTAGGCCAACAAGTGTGTGGATAGAGATATCAACTTGAAAAACAAAGTGTTCTTTCCTTAGAAAATCTTGTGCACAGTCAAACCATTTCTCAATTTTTGTCTCTCAAACATTCAGACTTTTCCTTGATTATGAAATTTTTACCCTTATAAGTTCCTCTTAGACACTGTACAGGAATTCACCTTCCTTGTGATTTCTCAACCCACAAAAACCTCCTTTTAAGCCTGTTGGTCCGAAAATCTGTCGCGTGGACAGATCTATGGATAGACGGGCCAACGGTGTGCAGGGCTTAGCCCCTCTTTGAGACAGCAAAGCGAAACTGGTTTATTGCTACTTCTACTAGCAGGAACCTATGCAAGTCTCACAGATTCTGCCTTCGGGGGTTGGGATCTCATCCCAGTAGAGTGTTCTAGGCTGCGAAGAGAAAGGAATAAAAGAAGGAGAAGAGAAAGAACATATCCGAAGGAAGAAAAGAAATGAGTTCCAAAGCGGAAGGGTCAGAAGATCTATGCTTTGGGCTTGGTAGTAAACAGAGCCAAACCTACTTGCATAAATAAACAAAGCAATACTGATAAACAAGTGACGGAAAAGTAGATATGAATTCAACAGAATAAACACATGCAGACCTAACATAAGAAAGATCTTAATGTATAACATAGTTATTGAGCACAAAGTCTGAATAATTGTATTAATTGTTTTTATCTGTTACAAGAAAGCTCAAAGTCTTTCTCTCCTCACTTCTATTTCTGTCTAAAAAATGTTCACCTTGAATACAACAAGTATTCTAGTATTTATAGAAAGTGAGGGAGAGAGAAGGCAAAATGGAGCCAACCACTTATTCACAAGATATTTACAAAATATCCAAAAGTCATGTTGACTTTGACAACTTGGATGGATGACATCATCCCATGATGCAACATGGATGATGTCATCGTTTGTGCCAACACACTTCAGATATTTCGAAGAGAAAGTCGGAGAATAGAGAGGAGAAGAAGAAGAAGAAGAAGAAGAAGAAGCTATTCATCATCATCATCCTGTGGCCTAAAAGGGGTCGCCTGTTTCTGATGCTGATCAGGAGATGAGATGTGGAACTGAGCGCGGTATTCCAAGAACTTGCTGATCATTGGCGCAAATTGATCCTGTGATGGATCCTTGTGCCTTTCACTGATTGCTTCGCAAGTTTCCCGCTCATCAATGAGCTTTTCGGGGACCCTGGAATAGTCTTTACCCGCCTCGATTAGGGACCCGATGAAGTCTCTACAGGCCAGTAGGTTGTTGATGGATTCGATGTCGAAAGTGACTTCTGGCCCTGTCCCTTGAGAAGCTAGCTCCTTGAAAATTCGGATAGTATCGTCAGCTGATCTCAAGGTGAGGGAAGGAGTGAGCAACCCTGGAGTCATAGATAGAACAATCTTCTCCATTTGATGCATCGCATCCAGGGCCTCTTCCTTCACCTTGTCTATCTTCTCTAACACAAATTCGAGCTGATCTATCCGATAGTCCAGAGTGGACATGGTCTTGTTGAGGGTCCTTGGATGACCGAATACTCCAAACTTGACCAAATCTTCGACTGAACAGTCGAACATTTGTTGGAAGGCCTCGTGTTGGAGTCTGGCATTTTCGAGCTCTTCTGATACTAGACTTGCTAATGTTTGGAGTTCCTTATTCGCCTTCTCGATGTTCAGGTATAAACTGATATACTCGGCGATCACCTTTTCACTATCCTTAAGGATTTGGCTCCTCCAAGCAGAAACAGCCATACCCTGCTCGCCGATCTTTGAATATTCATTGATCTTCTCCTGACTGAGCAGCTCAGGAGTCTCGGCGGCAGTTGTGGGAGGTGCACTTCCCATCTTCTGTAGGGCTTGAAGCAGGTATTTATTCTGCTCCTTCAGTAGCCTCTTTTCTTCCTTTGTTTCTTGAAGCTTTTCGCAGAGTGCATCAACTGCGGAAAGAGCTTCCCCCTGGAGACTTTCAGAGGATGTCCCCATTGTGACTTGGGTCACTGTGAAATCTGCCGGAGACAGATCTTCTTTCTCTTTGGTGGGATCGGGGTAGGCAATTTCCATAACCCTCTCACCTGCAGCGCTCTTGGAGAAGCGTGTAACCGGCTTGTGCTTCTTTGCTCCTTTAGCCGGAATGACTGAAAAGTCCATCGGAGCGATGGGGACTTTCCTCTTTGGTTGGCTCAGCTGTTGAGAGATCCAAGCTGGTCCTATTGAAGAAGGACCAGAGACAGAGGGGGAGGCAGCAACGGTAGAAGAGGGGAAGAACGTGGAGACACGCGGCGGCGGCATTGAAAGAATAGCCGAAGACATGCTCACGGGAGGAAGGGAAACCGCAGCTGTAGAGGACATGGGAAGGGAAGGGAGCCCGGAAATGAGGGAAGAAATGGAGGAAGACAAATCAGCGAGAGAGGAGAAGATGGACGAAGAGGCAGGGGAGAGAGTAGAAGAAGGAGAGGACACAACCAAAGGAGTGGTTGCCGACATCTGAGGAAGGGGAGGAAGAGAAGAAGAAGGGATAGAAGGGACCTCTGTAGTTGTAGCGATGCCGACATCCTGGGTGGATGGGCGTATAGGACTATCCTCTGTCAATTCCTTCTCTGGCGAATCCAGGGTTATTACTTGTTCAGGTTCTGAAGGAAGAGGACTTTCAGGGGCTTTCTCCTGAATGGTGCTAGGCTCACCTTCCGCAGCTTTGCCTTTTAGCTGCTTCTTTGACCTTGGAGGTGCATTACCCAAAGGAGAAGTTGTAAAATCTACACCGAGGTAGATTAACCCATTCATGCGGCACCAATGCTCTGTTCTCCACATAGTCTCCTTGACCCTCTCCTCGATTTTCTGAGGAGCCTTGCTTCTGTCAATGTCCGGGAAGGGCCAATCATCCCCTTCTGTGTCATTATACACTTTGTCTACTTCGTCTTCCGTGGTTTGGAAGCCTTTTGGGACAATGGCCACTCCGTAATGGATGATTTCCGTTAATGCCAAGCGAGAGTGATCCTTTCTTCTGAGTTCTACCTCATGGAGAACGTCAATGTAGATATCCTCAATCTGAGGGACATGAATCGGATCAAGCTTAGCCCTTGGTAGACAGCCCCTTGGGTCGAATGTAGGCCTTGCTGGGAAATCATGCTTCAGGTTGAGCAATTCTAGCTCAGCAAACATCTCCTTCGCCTTGTGATAGCTGGAGCATGTGTAACGGCCTACTGTGAGGGGGAAAGGAGTTCCGCCCTTCTTTCTCTTGAGGCACTTTTCATGGTATGTGACGAGCTGTCTTGATAGTTCCAATAAAATCAGCTTTGGTCCAGCATACCTTGGCAACCTGGTTGGTTCGCCCAAAAATTTGACCGCCCTCAGATAGGTGAATGTGGGAAACTGGGTGAACAAGGCCCCCCACTTCTCTGTGACTGCCACTATGTTTTTGGTTGTCCGGCCATGAGTCAAATTTGGCCGCAACATGCACATGATGTGATAGAAGAAAACATCATTGATCTTAGCGAAGTGTTGGATGCTGTTCTCCAGCTTCAGCTCTTGATAGTATTCATATATTTTGGCCTGAGGCCAAGTTCCACTTCGGTGCAGCCCTGGATAATCTCTTTCAGACGCAGCAGCATACACTACGTAGGAGTTCATGTGGAATACTCCTGTTGTAGCGAACTGTTGCAGTTGCTCGGATATTGTGCTGCTTATTATCTCCCCCCAGCAGAAACGCTGATCGGGCAGATTCTTATTCATTGTTTCCAGGTACCGCAGCATCCACTTATGGAAGTAGTGAGCATCTGAAAGACCGAAGACTCTGCTCAGGAAGGTGATTGTATCACTGAGTTCCTCTGAGAAATCACTCCGGTGGATAGTTTGAGGCCACCGGGTCACTACCTTCTTATTCTTGAGGTAGACCTCATTCATCAATTGCATGCACTTGTCTTCGTTGTCCTCCCAAGCCTTGAGGCATTCTTGCTGGCTAACAGCCACATAGTTTCGGTGGTGAGGGATTCCAAGCATCAACTCAAAGCGACGGGCAGTAAGGTTTATAACTACCTTGCCTTTGCTATTCTCGACACATCTCATGTCTTTGTTGAAGGATTGTGCAACAACCATCATGAACTCGTTATTCACAGCGCTGACAGGGATTCCTCCGGCAAAGTGCAGGGCGCTGCCTATCAATTTATCCATCCATGGACTCCTTGTCACTTTCTGAGTCCTTACCCAGAATTCCTCTATGTCAATGTGGCCCAGTTCAGAATCCCTGACATCCATATTACACTCTGCCTGTGATTCGGGCATCCTGACCCTCTGATATTTGTATTTCATTTCTTCTTCTGTTAGCTTTGCCTTCCCTCTTGGTTTGATGGGTCTCTTGCTTGACGTAGACATGTGTTCTTCAAGGCTTATCTGATGATCTGCACGTAGAAGGAGCGAAACCCAATCCAAGAAGCTTGAATTAGTCATTTGATCTTCCATTGGAATACTAGCAGAAGAAAGAGTTAGAACTTTTAAGGTTCGGGACGCAGGGCGCATGAAAAATGTATATAACAGGCTGTATAGTCAAGGCGCACAGGAAAAGGGGGCAACAGAGGTTAAGTTGGCGCCAAAGGGGCATGGCGCATGGATGAAGCAGACTGCATTATATAGAAGGGCGCACAGGAAATGCATGTTACATTGAGATTTGGTGCGCCCCTTGGCGCATGGGCAGATTGTGCAACATGGAAAAAAGGCGCGCCAAAGGTATATGGCGCGGCGCATGGAGGGTCTACACAACATCATGTACTTGCAACGGAAGGTGCGCCCGCGCCTTGGAGGCTTTACACTTGCGCAAATAACTCTTGCGTTGCATGGAAGCTGGGCGCGCCCTTTAGCGCATAGAAGAGGGATGCAACAAGGGTAAAGGGTGCGCCAAAGTTTTTACGGAAGCGCGGGATTTAAACTTGCAGCATGTAAAAGGGGCGCGCTTCGAGGGCGCATGAATTTAAACTGCAGCAGGATGGCAGGGTGCGCCCTAGGCGCGGGTCTTGAGCATGTTGCATGGCGGGTAAGTGCGCCGAGGGGCGCGACTGTCTTGATTGTAACAAGGCGCGCCAGTGCGCCATTTTGAAAAAAGACTCTCCACTCAAATCATTCTTACTCATTTCCTCCACCTAAATAGTTACTTGGGCAAGTAAGGTTTTATAAAAGGTTTAATCAAGCCAAGCCATTCAAGAAAGCTCCCTTTACCAGCAGATCTGGAAAAAGGGAAGAAGAGGAGAGAAGAAAACGATGGAAAAGCTCAGGGGGAAACACCTAAACATACTCTTTTAAACACAGACCAGCAGACCAAACACAGACCAAAACACGAAAGCATGCAATGAAAAAGAGGATGAACCTCTTACCTTAAATATATGTTAAAATCAGAAAGCGGGTCCACAGGGTGAGATAATGACAGAGCAGAGCTGACAAATCCAGAGCGATCACGTGCTTGTCAAAATGAAATGAAAATGACATGGTGGGCACGGGTATATATAGAAAATCTTTTCATTAATGCGCCACCAACTTTTGAAATGGCGCATGGAAACAGCTGTCGACAGGGGAAAGCGTGCGCCCTTTGGCGCATGGAAGGAAATGACAACAGGAGAATGAGCGCGCCTTTGGCGCATCAAACGAGTTGTCGACACGAAGCTATGTGCGCCCTTTGGCGCACCAAAACTTGATGTAACAAAGATATTACGTGCGCCCTTTGGCGCACCAAAAACTCACTCAACATCCTTTGGCGCACGGAAAGACATGCTAACATGGAAAACCATGCGCCAAAGGCTTTTAAGGAGGCGCATCAAAAATTGATGTTGCAAGGCAAAACCATGCGCCCAACCAAAAAGGCTCAAAAAGATTAAGTTCAAAAACTGAATTTCCCGGGAAGGGATTTTACAATATTTTGAACGCGAAGGATCCCTAACGAGGGATCGAAACAAAATTTTTCGGTACGGTTATCGGTAAAATTGCCCTTGTCAATTTTACGGGATAACAGCTGGCTCTTTCTGGGGACTATCCCTGAGTGAAACTCGGGGGTAGAGAATCCCAGATCACATGTGCCTATCCATTGGGTACGGAGTCAAAAACAAGGGGGACCGGAGGGAGAACAAAGGAAACACACAAAAACCGAAAGCAAACACACGACTAAAGCAAACACACTACTAAAGCAAACACACAACTAAAATAAACTGTACAAAGAAGAGAGCAAGCTCTACTTCCTGAAGATCTTGAGATGTTGCCCGCTATAGGGAAGCGGGAGTTCAGCTCCATCCAGATATGAGAGATAGAAACTATTCTCTCCATTGAGTTGCTTGATTTTGAAGGGCCCTCTCCATAGGGAATCAAATTTTCCGTGCATACCCTTTGGCTCTCTTCGTTTGTCCCAAAGAAGGACGAGATCTCCCACTTGAAAATATCTCTGCTTGGCTTTCTTATCAAAAAGCCTCTTTACTTGATTCTGATGTTCAGTGATCCTGTCGACCACCCTTACTCTCTTTTCTTCAAGTTCCGCAAGGTACATGATTCTCTTTTCCAGAGAACTCTGAAAAGTTTCATCTTCGATTGCTCGTGCCAAGCGTAGAGCAGGAAGTTCCGCAGAAATGGGAAGTTCGGCATCAGTGCCATATAATACTTGAAAAGGTGACATGCCGAGGGATCTCTTGGGGGTAATGCGGTCCGCCCACAAAGCATCGTACAAAGACTTGTGCCACATCCGCTGATTTTCATCTACTAATTTCCGTATGATGGTTACCAAGTTCTTATTACTGGATTCCGCCTGACCATTTCCCTGAGGATAATAATCTGAGGCATGTGCTAAAGTTATCCCATATTCATAGCAAAAACTAATAACTTCCCGGGAAGAGAAGTTAGAAGCATTATCAGCAACGATTTTATTTGGAATGCCAAACCTGACAATGATATTTTCCTTGATAAAACTGCAAACCACCTCAGAAGTGGCATGCTTGACAGGTATGGCCTCCACCCATTTAGTGAAGTAATCTGTTGCCGTGAGGACATAGCTATGTCCAGCACTCGATTGGGGATTGAGTGCACCAATAAAATCAATTCCCCATTGCCTGAATGGTTCGTTGATAATGACCGGCCTTAGGGGGAGGGCAGCCAACTTGGGCTTGCCGACGAATTGCTGACAGGGTTCACATTTTGCCACCCAGGTAGCCGCATCTTGAAAGAGCGTCGGCCAGTAGTACCTGGCTCGAATGATCTTGTGTGCTGTCACGGAAGAAGAAAAATGGCCTCCACAGGCTGAATTGTGAAAACTTTCCAGCAGTTTTACTTGCTGGGGCTTGTCAACACATCGCAGGAAGACACCGTCTATCCCGCGCTTATATAAACCGTCATCCCAGATGACATATTTAGCTGCCCTGAGCTTTATAGTACGCTTTTCCTTTGCAGTGAGGTGCATTGGGCATCCGCCGTAGGTAAGGAAGAAAGCGATGTCGGAGTACCACTCGTCACTAGTTGAAACAAACAAAACCAGAGGTAGAGAATCAGGCCCTTCTAGAGGGGTTTGCTCTTCATTGGTACAATTTTCTCTTTCATCAGGATTTTTTGAACCCTTGTTCTCAGCCATTAGCTGACACAGGCCTTGGCCCCTCACCAGCTTGGTGGGTTTAATATCTAGGTCATATTCCTGGACCTTTGCGATCCAATTCCCTCTTAAGCTTCCTAACTCCTGTTGAGTTAGAATTGACTTCACCGCGGTGTCGGGAACTAGCACCACCGTATGCGAGTTCAGAATGTAATACCTAAAATTCTTCACCGCTTTGACAACGGAAAAGGCGTGCTTTTCTAATTGAGTCATCTTCAACTCGTGGGGCTTGAGGGGAGAACTCATGAATGCAATCGGGGATTCAATATCCTCTGAATTCTTTTGCATTAGGATTGCAGACACAGTATGTTCGGAGGCGTAACTATACATAATGAAGTCTTTGGAGAAATCTGGACATACCAGGACCGGCGCATGAGCAACAGAAGTTTTTATCTCTTCAAACGACCTTTTCCCCTCTTCACTCCATCTGAAAGTGGGTGACCCTTTCATCATGTTCAGTATGTGGCGGGTCTTCTCAGCAAAATCAGGGACAAAACGCCTAAGAAAGTTTACCTTTCCGAAGAAAGAATGAACACCATTCTTGCTTGTAGGCAGAGTAAGGATTTGGATAGCCTTAACTCTTTCGGCATCAATCTTGGTTCCTTCTTTGCTAACCACATGGCCTAGCAATTTCCCTTCAGTAACCCCAAAAACAGATTTTTTAGGATTTAGGGAAATCCCATGTTCTCGACACCTGGCCAATACTTGCTCCAAGTGATCACAATGATCACTTCGTCGTTTGGAGAACACGGTTAAGTCATCTAGATAAACTACAATGACTTTTCCCATCATGCCTTTGAATGCAAAGTCCATGGCCCGCTGAAAAGTGGCACCAGCGTTGGTTAGGCCGAAAAGCATTCTGCTGTAGGCAAATGTACCCCATGGAGTAGTGAATGCTGTTTTGAATTGATCTTCAGGCGAGACTTCAATCTGATTATAGCCTGAAAAACCGTCAAGCATAGACAGCATCTCTGACCCAGTTACTGCTTGCAGAACTTGGTCCATTATGGGAAGAGGGTAGTTGTCTTTCAGCGAAGCTTGATTCAAGTTTCGGAAGTCTACGCGTTGCGTATTTCACCGTTTTTCTTACGTACCCGGCACAATGTTTGCCACCCAGGTGCTGTGATGAATAGGGAAAATGATTCTCGCATCCAGCATCTTCTGAATTTTGGCCTGAATGGTGCCCGAAATCTTAGGATTACAGTGCCTCTGCTTCTGACGGAAGGCTCTGGCATCCTCTTTCAGCGGTATATCATGCTGAACGTCCTTTGGCTTGAAGGACTTTAAGTCGGCATAGGACCATGCCAATACATCCATATATCTTTTCAGCAACTTGACAAATTTCCGCTTTTCTTCTGGCGTGCAACATTTCCCGATGTTCACGAATTGCGGGTGTGCCTCAGAACCTATATTGACTGGTTCTGTCTCTGGAGATGAGCTAGGATCATCTTGCCTTTTCTTTTTCACAAAACGGTCATGCCTGTCAAACAGGCGCTCCAGAGAAACCAGGCCTTTTGGAATTTTATTTCCCTTAAGCTGACAAATGCCATCGTTCTCCTTTGTTTCGTGGTTTTGACTGTTGATTGATTCACGGCATGTAGAGGTGGATCCTTCGAAATACAACTCATCAAAATTTTCTGATTTTTCTAGAAAGGCAATGAGGTGATTATCATCGTTGAATACCTGCCAATGCTGAGAGTTGTCTGGCACGCTTGGGCGGAAAACTACTTCAATGGTGTATTTGTTTGTTTTCAAACCCGGGTGCGAGAGCATGAGAGATGCTGAAACAGCCAACGAATCAGCCATGTCATTTTGAGCTCTTGGAATCGCTCCTATTGAAAAGGCATCAAATTCCTCAATGCTGTCCCATACTGCATTACGGTAGTGCCTGAGCCTTTCATTTTTTACTTGGTAAATCCTTTTGACCTGATTTACAACTAGTTCGGCATCACCTTGAACTTTTAGATTTTTTATTCCTCTTTCCTTTGCGGCTTGCATACCGAGTAAGAGAGACTCATACTCAGCAGTATTATTCGTATTGAAAAACTGCAATTTGAAAGAGAGAGGAATGACCTCCTCCTCAGGAGATATTAGCACAACCCCAGCGCCACACCCACTAGTTGCGCAGCTGCCATCAAATTGCAAGGTCCAGACCTTATTAAGGTCCTTTTCTTGAACGAAAACTTCCTTTGTATCCGCCTTGGTGGATAAGAAGTAGTTCCCCAGCCCTGATGATTCGAAAAGGATTTGGGCTTTGGGGTCTTCAGAGCTAGTGACCAAGTATTTCTTTTGGGATTCCGGCTCCAAAGTTTGCATTACGCCTTTGACTGGAATTCTAGCTTTAGACCAGTCCATATGAATTTCTCCACCAACTTCGCTGCAAAAGCTCCTTCCCAGCAAAATTCCATAGGCTACCGGAATGTCAGCGACATGGATGGTCATTTTTACCCTCTTTTCGGGAAATGCTGCGAACGCAAATTGCGCGTCTTTGATTTGACCAATCAATGGCACCTGCTTAGTTTCCAATGAGTAGCATCTACCGAAAGGTCTGGTAAGAGTGAGGCCCAAAGCATGGGTGACTTTCGCTGGCATGACGTTATCGGAAGCTCCGGAATCAATTATACAGTTGCTCAACTTATGGCCATTGATTAGGAGGGAGAGATAGAAAGGCTCTATCTTTCCTGATGCAGATGTTGAGGCAACATTTATGTGGGATTCAGGAGGAGTGGAAAGGATTCCTTTAGGGGAAGCCTGATTAACTATAACAGCTTGGCTTTGGATATACTTAGTCAATCTTACAAGCTGTTCGGGGTTTGACTGAAGATACTCAGCTTCAGACATTTGGATCTTGGTCTTTTTTGGGTGATCTATTATATCAAATGCGGCCAAGGGTTGCGTTGGTAAAGGAATGAGTCCTTCACCCCGCGATGATGGAATAGGGTTACTGATCTTGATAGGAATATGAGAGGGCTGACTCGGAGGAGAGATAGGTGGAAAAGACTTCTTTGCAAAAGATTTAACAGGGAGTTGAGTGGGAAGAGGATTACCTCTTTTAACAATGGTTGGAGGCGCGTTTGACACGGCCTTCTCTTTCTGCGTATGGGCAGCAACTTCTGCTTCTTTTCCTTGCGAACGGGTAAAAACAGCGTAGGATTGTCCGCTTGCATAGCCTTGCGTACTCTCTTCTTCGTCTGATTCGTCTTCGTCAAATTCCATGTATCCAATAGTAGAGTCGCCAGTCGGTTCACCGACATCTTGATCATCTTCGCCTTGGAGCGAAGGTTCTTCATAGTACTGCTCTTCTTTCTTCCTCTTCAATTTCGGCCAAAGCATTGATCGGAGGAGCTTCAAGCGCCAACCGTGGAGCAGCTGTAGGCAAGCGCGGCCTTTGTGAAGCGTTGTTAGGAACAAAATTCCTCCGCGGGATATCTCGATACGAGGAACTGGGAGAGGCCTGGGCCAGCTGCTTTTTTAGTGCAAGCAAATCATTCGCCATTTTTTGGAATGCTTGATCAGACGAAGTGGTAGGCGAAGGGCCCAAAGACTTAGGCTTTACTGATTCCTTTCTTAACTCGCCAGATATTATCAGATTGTCTTCTATACGGATGGCAGCAGCCTGAGCGAGAGGTAGAGTAGTAGCTACTCGCTCTTGAAGGAGTAAGAAGCTAACTTTTGAGCTCATGGCATTTACGAAAAAAAAAAAAAACACTTCTGGTTCTCCGGTGTTGGAAGCATGCAGTAGGGACACGGTTGATTAGAGCATTGAACCGGGCGATAAAATCGCGCATGGTCTCATTTGCCTCCTTCTTCAGATGAGTGATTCGTGACAATAAAGTAAATGCATCCTCTGAAGGCTTATACCTGTCTTCAAAAGCGTCCCTCAAAGTTGCCCAACTAGTGATAGATCCGGCCGGCAAATGCTGAAACCATTTAGCTGCAGGCCCTTGTAGAGTTTCCAGAAAGAGGCGAACTGACACATCTTCATGAGTCACATCCAAAATACTGCATGACATAATGAAAGCAGAAATGTGGGAATCCATGCTTTGATTTCCGCTCCCGTCGAATTTAGGAAAATTCTTTCGATTTCCGTGAGGGAGTGTGTGAACTAGATGTGGTAAAGCCAACGGACCCATAGCGTTTCCCCATGGTACCGCCATCTGAAAAGCCGGAAAGAGAACGCGAGCCGGAAGTGTAGCTCCGCTGAGTAGCAAAGCACTACAAAGGGATGTGGATGCTCCTGGCAAAAGACTTTTTCTTCGTGAAGGCGAGACACTCCTGGATGACCGGCTAGCTGAGCTTAGCGCTGAAAAACGTGCCGGTGTTACGCTGAAATTGTGCCTCTGAAGCAGATCGAAAGTAGGATCAGCTTCTCCACGGGCTCTTCTGCTGCGCGTAAAAGGTTCACTCGCCAGTGTACCTTTCAGATCTGCAATATTACAGCGCAGATTTAAACTTTATTTTTGGGTGTACTTGCTGATTTTCTGGTTTTTCTGACAAAAACCAGCAGCATGCACTTTTCTGGATATTTGAAAATTATCCTCTTCAGAAACCGATTGTGGTTAAATGACAAATAACAGCGAGGATAAGATGGCAGGGAAGATAGTAAGCTGATTTTTTAGATCTGGTTTTTAATTTTCAGAGGGTTTAGAACATTTCAGAAAATAGTTAAAAACTCAGATCTACGGAAAAATGATGATTTTGATAAAAACTCAGCGAACTAAAGATATGTAACAGGCCCAGATCTATGATTCTCAGAAGAAAATTTTCAATTTCGGGCACTTTTGCAAATTTTTAGGATTTTTAACAAAAAGGTTTAGATTTGCAAACTGGCAGCAACCTGCTGATTTTTCCTGATTTTTTTTTTTTACTACCAGCATAGATCTGACAGATTTATCTGTTTCTGTTGGCGAAATCTGTTAGAAAATCCGATCCCCAGCGGAGTCGCCAAAAACTGTTGGTCCGAAAATCTGTCGCGTGGACAGATCTATGGATAGACGGGCCAACGGTGTGCAGGGCTTAGCCCCTCTTTGAGACAGCAAAGCGAAACTGGTTTATTGCTACTTCTACTAGCAGGAACCTATGCAAGTCTCACAGATTCTGCCTTCGGGGGTTGGGATCTCATCCCAGTAGAGTGTTCTAGGCTGCGAAGAGAAAGGAATAAAAGAAGGAGAAGAGAAAGAACAGATCCGAAGGAAGAAAAGAAATGAGTTCCAAAGCGGAAGGGTCAGAAGATCTATGCTTTGGCTTGGTAGTAAACAGAGCCAAACCTACTCGCATAAATAAACAAAGCAATACTGATAAACAAGTGACGGAAAAGTAGATATGAATTCAACAGAATAAACACATGCAGACCTAACATAAGAAAGATCTAATGTATAACACAGCTATTGAGCACAAAGTCTGAATAATTGTATTAATTGTTTTTATCTGTTACAAGAAAGCTCAAAGTCTTTCTCTCCTCACCTCTATTTCTATCTGAAAAATGTTCACCCTGAATACAACAAGTATTCTAGTATTTATAGAAAGTGAGGGAGAGAGAAGGCAAAATGGAGCCAACCACTTATTCACAAGATATTTACAAAATATCCAAAAGTCATGTTGACTTTGACAACTTGGATGGATGACATCATCCCATGATGCAACATGGATGATGTCATCATTTGTGCCAACACACTTCAGATATTTTGAAGAGAAAGTCGGAGAATAGAGAGGAGAAGAAGAAGAAGAAGAAGAAGAAGCTATTCATCATCATCATCCTGTGGCCTAAAAGGGGTCGCCTGTTTCTGATGCTGATCAGGAGATGAGATGTGGAACTGAGCGCGGTATTCCAAGAACTTGCTGATCATTGGCGCAAATTGATCCTGTGATGGATCCTTGTGCCTTTCACTGATTGCTTCGCAGTTTCCCGCTCATCAATGAGCTTTTCGGGGACCCTGGAATAGTCTTTACCCGCCTCGATTAGGGCCCCGATGAAGTCTCTACAGGCCAGTAGGTTGTTGATGGATTCGATGTCGAAAGTGACTTCTGGCCCTGTCCCTTAAGAAGCTAACTCCTTGAAAATTCGGATAGTATCGTCAGCTGATCTCAAGGTGAGGGAAGGAGTGAGCAACCCTGGAGTCATAGATAGAACAATCTTCTCCATTTGATGCATCGCATCCAGGGCCTCTTCCTTCACCTTGTCTATCTTCTCTAACACAAATTCGAGCTGATCTATCCGATAGTCCAGAGTGGACATGGTCTTGTTGAGGGTCCTTGGATGACCGAATACTCCAAACTTGACCAAATCTTCGACTGAACAGTCGAACATTTGTTGGAAAAGTCTAGAATGAAAACAAAAATGTTCCAAAATCCTTTAAGAGGTTATCTAAATGAATCATGAAATTTTAGGTTGATTCAATGAAGAAAATGAAAGATACAGATCCTCAAAGCTACACTACCAATTTTGACCTTAAGGGCTAAAATGCTAGTCTCCTAATCTGAGTTGTGTTTGATCTTTTTTCTTATTCTCGATGCATCTAATGGTCATGGACAGTTCTTAGGAACTTTATATGATGTGATGAAGTTTTTGGTTTGATATGATGAAGTGTTTTTCAATTGAATATGTAATGGCCTAGACATCCCTAGTTGGCTTGCTTAAGATGTTGACTGAAACATGGATGTTGGATAATATTTTTCCACATGAGATATGATTCTTAGTGATTTTAAATTTTGGTACAATTTTCCTTGATGTTTTCTTGGTGATTTTTGAGATTTGAAGAGGTTTTGAAGGATATTTAGCGTTGATTCCTCAAGACTAGTTCTTGATCCCTTGGATCATGAATATGTTGTTATGGAGAGTTATCCATTTGGAATCCTTATGCCATGATTTGAATATTCTAGTTAGTTGCATCAGATAGTATAATTCATGATATATGGTTTGTGTCTTGGTGTGGTGTTTTAATATGAAAACTAACTCTGCTTTCAAGACCTATTTTTAAGGTCTTGAAGTCGGTTTGGAGAAACTGGAGAGTCTGAGTTGTTTGGAGGTCTTCCACTATGAGTTTGATGAAAATGTTAGTTCTTATAGAAATAGTATTGATATATATTTATTTTGATATAAGTTTTGATTCATGATGATTATTTTAGCTATGTGAACTTATTCATTGACTAGGACTGAATTTATGGGTGCTTGGAAACCTAGTTGTTCTTGCTTGGTTCTTGCACATTTTCACAATGAAGATGGATGTTTCAGTTCTTCCTAAGATTTTTGGTGATATAGAGGACTTGTGCCTAAATTTTTTTGAGCTTTTGTATCTTGTAAAAAAAATGTTTGATGACCTTGGAGATCTTAGAGAATTCACTAGAGCTTGGAGTGTTTGTTTTGGACTTTCTTGAGAATCCTTATGCTTGTTCATGTTGTTTTGACCCTTTCTGACACTTTTGGTCTCTTAGAATGAATTTTTATGATTTTCTTAATATATTTTTGTTTTTTAATGACTGACAATACTTGGTCATGACCGACCTAAGTGATTTTATGAGCTAGCGTTGTGTATATAAGCTAGTGTGTTTGGTTCATTTCAACTAATTGAGATGATGATGTTATGAGTGACCTAAAGGAGAGTGAATAAGAGTGTTTATGGGTAATTGAAATATCCTAGAAGAGTGATGAATAACGAGGAAGAGTTAAGTATCAGATGTGTAAGAATAATTGATATATTCATCCCATGAGAGGACAAATTTGAGTGATTTGAAGAAGAGCTTGTTTTGAAGAAGGTCTTGTGTGTTTGGAGCTGAACTTGGATCACAATAAGTTGTGTGAAAAACATATATTATGTTATCATTCATTTATAAATATATTGTGATATGTAATATTCATAGGATTCCTTTTTTGTGTGTCATATCAACAAAGGTTTAGGGTTTTGTGTTCCTTGTGGGGTGGTTGTCTCACAAAAAAAATCTTATAGGATGCGTAATATTATTGCAAGTCCTTTCTTTGTGTAATATAAGCTAAGGTTTTAGTGGGTTTTATTTTCCTTTAGGTTTTTCCACTTACATCTGTTGTATTATGTTCTCTATCTTGTTGTCTACACTTGTGATTGTCCAATATGCACTTAATAAGCTCACATGGTTCATGGTTGATTGAATGAACGGTTTGAATGATGAATATATGTAATGGAAAATGAAATGAATTTTTTTAGGATTTATTAACCCCCCCAAGTCCATTATTCTTCCAAAATTTAGTATTAGATCTTGTTCTTGTGATGCAAGTTTGACAACTTGAAGTAGATCCTCTTGAAGCACATGTATGGAAAATAGTCAACCTCAAATTGAAGTTAATCCTCTTGTTATGATGAGAGAATGCCTGAAACCATTAGGGTTTGAAAATTTGGAATAATTTTCTTGGTGTTTGAACTCCCATTTCCAATCCAGTTGATGAGAATACTGATGAAGGTGTCTAAGTAGATCTTTGTGTTGATTTTGAAGAAAGTTCCCCTTAAGTTGAGGATGAAAATGTTGAAGATTCCCTATGTACTGATCATGAAGTTGTTCTTGATGTTTATGGTCCCAAATAAGATTATGAAGATGATAATGACCAAGAAGTAATGTTTGAGGTTGTTCTATATATGATTGATCCTATAAGAGCTAATGTGTGTCATGAAACCCTTACCCTAGACATAAGTTGTGAAGAGACCAAAAGGATCACTGAAGCTTTACAACTTTGGGCAACTTAGTTTCATACTAGGGTTTCCATGAAACTAGGTCTTCCACTTCATTATTTTTACTTTCTCTTTAAAAAACCAAAAAAACAACTTCCAAATTTATTTAGCTTCATTCAAGGTTCTTTAGGTTTCATTCTACATATGTTCCAAGTTTTAAACCTCTTCCTCTTCTTCGTGGTTTTAGGCTACCACAGTCCTCTTTATTCATTGTTTGCCCCTTTTCTTAGACCTTTCCTCATTATTTCTTGTACCTCTTACCTTATTGATGAATTTTATCACCCTACCATCAAATCCTCCTTAAAACACTTCCCACCAAGTATCTTCCCACCAAGTATCTTCTTCTGTTTCTTGAGTCTCTTACTGTGTGCTACAATAAGAAAGTCAAGGTTTCACTATTTTCTAGGGTTTCCAACACCTTATATACCTTTATAAGGATTATTTTACCATTCCAAAACTTCTAAAACCTTTCATAGTTACCTTCCAACTCACAACGTGTGCTATGTGTTTATTTCATGCAAGTTCACACCTCAACTAGACTGTACCAATTACCAAATGACTATGTCAAACAACTTTTCCTCTCTCTAACTCAATATTTGAGTTCATCCTTAATTCTAAGATCTCTAACCACCAATAATAACTTTTATCAACTATCATAATGTCCTTGTAAACCTCAAATATCAAGCAAAATTTTTAATCTCTAAAATGTCACCTTGATTAGTCTGGTACGTTACAATTACCTCTAAGTCTTCTTATTTAAATTTCATATTTAGGCTTCCACTAACTTGGTGTTTCCCTGACCACATCATTAAATTTTAAATAACTTTCAAGAACCTTTCCCATTTACCATTGTAATATTTTCATTCTTAAATTTTCTCCTAGGATTCCAAAATTATACATGTACATGCATCTTGATTGTCACAGAAAACATTATTGGGCATTTGCTTTTTCATCAAGTCTCTAATATGTGTATACACAACTAGGACTGTGTTTTCACAATTTCTAACCTAGGTCCTCTTTAAAATGCATTAAAACTTCTAAATCTTGCAGTGTCCCTCTTGAATCCCCTAATAACCACCTTGGCATTGGTCTAAGAATTGAATTCCTCTTACTAAGATATTATTGACCTTTAATGCATTGAGCTAAGAGATCTTAGTCAGAACATATTAAGTCATTTGTTCATTTCAAGAGTAATCCTTTATTGTGGCATCAACCCTTTAACAAGTAATATTTCTCTGAAGCCTTATCCTTGATGTCAAATCATCAAGCCCCTATGTATTTCTTCTTGTCCACTGATTTTATAAGAATGCATTTCTTGTCACTTATGTCTTAACATCTGACTATGACTGTTACAATATCTAACTAGACAAGACCATAAAGTTTCTCTGATATTTCACTATTCATAAATTGTTATTCCTCCTTACTTTATGTATTATAAAATTCATGGATAGGTTCAATGTTTAAGTTATTCGATCAGACCATTTTCCTTACAACACTTTCTTAAACTTAGGGAAATATCTCTTTTGAGACTATTGTGGAGACCTTGGACATGTACATCAATTGGTGCTTATGGATTGATTATGATCATCTTATAGGATCCCAAGATAAATTGTCACAAAATGTTATCCCCTGCATCTTTATGTAATCCTCCAAGCATCAAAGACTCACTCAAACTCTAGAGATGGTTTCAAGAAGTTTGTTGGAAGAAAACATGGATTTTTAACCTTTACTCACTTTCCCAAACACTCAACCTTCTTCAAATAGATCTGTGTAAACAGTCTTCAATTTTTTGAGTTATAATACCTCAAATTTTAGGCCAAAAAGTGTGTGGATAGAGATATCAACTTGAAAAACAAAGTGTTCTTTCCTTAGAAAATCTTGTGCACAGTCAAACCATTTCTCAATTTTTGTCTCTCAAACATTCAGACTTTGCCTTGATTATGAAATTTTTACCCTTATAAGTTCCTCTTAGACACTGTACAGGAATTCACCTTCCTTGTGATTTCTCAACCCACAAAAACCTCCTTTTAAGCCTCTTATCAACCTTCACAGAATCTGATTGTATAATTTTATTTCTTCAAAAGGATTAGATGGGCTTAGAGACCATATATATTCAGGATCAAATAATGATAGGAATTATAAGTGCATTACATAGAAAACAAGACAATAAATTTATCACACTAATAATATATTTCCATTCTTATTTTCTCATTGAATGCATCTGAGATTACATCTAAAATATATAGGAGAGTTTGCTCCTATATTCAAGGAGAGATTATCTCTACCAAATCCTATTTGGTTGGATTTTTTACTTACATAACAATACTCAACTCTAATTACATGAGTTGTTTATGAAAACTCCAAACCATATAAATATATTGTTGTTAATATAACAATAATATATTACCACTACATTTTACATTTATAAGAATAATGTAATATTACAATATTACATTTACATTCACCAACATATATAACTTATCAATGTGAGCACTATAGATATGTTTTCCTAACATTCCCCCCCTTAGTACGAACATGGGGAAAACCTTCCTTGTATTGCAACATGTCGCTTTGTAGCTTTCTCATGATCTGGATGGTTTCTAGGACAAAACCAACAACCTCTGGATGGTTTTCCAAGTGGTTAACCAACAACCACGCCAGAGATAGTTGTCCCAGTGGATTACTAACAACCACAACTATAGATATTTTTCCAGTGGATCAAATAGTGATTCTCTTGCATTTTAAAGTTTTACGGGTGTATTTTTCCCCATCAAATTTACATCTCAGCATCAGTGGAAACATGGCCCTTTTTGGTTGGATGTGGCTCGGTGGGGCACTTTGAAAACTCTAAGGCTCACTTCAGACTCAAAGCTTGTCCACGTGGAAGGCTAGCGCTCATCTGAAAATTATCCTTTTGGTTTGACCTTGGAGTTGTGTCGGGGAGACATGGGAGGTTTCCGCTACCTTTCCCAGACTTAGACAAATATTTCATGAGGCCGGTATAGTTTTGGTGGACCATGGACACGTGGAGGGTAGACACTCATTTGAGGATCTACCTCAGAGTCCCACTTTAACAATTGCAATAGGGAGACATGTGGAGGCTTCCGCCAGCTCTCCTCTATACTTGAACTTTTCAAAGCAATTTTGAAAGGCTAGTGACATGTGGAGGGACTGCGCATGTTTGGGGACCAGCCCTTAAGTTTTATTTTAAAGAAGCGCTAAGAGGACACTTGGAGGCTCCCACTCACTCTGCCCTTGCTTGGAATTTTCAACAGCCAAGGAAAACCGTCTCGGACCCTAGACACATGGCACCTTCTATTGATCCTTCAAATTTTTTAAAAAACTATGTTGGGCTGAGATAGGTGGCAGGCCGATGCTAGTTTGGGGTCTCTACTTTTGAGGACCATACCAGAGGTGTGCCAAGGCGACACGTGCAGGAGTTCACTAGCTCTTTTTTTACTAAGACTTTTTGAAGGACAAAATATGTTTTCCTTGGGCCTTGGGCACGTGGAAGGCCCACGCTTGTTTGCAAACTTGCCTATGTACCTCACCTTTGTTGTTGCACCAAGAAAATACATGGACAGCTACAAAATAAATTAGAGAAGGGGCAGAATCAACGATTGCTATGCATCGCGTCTGTTTTTCTACCATTTTTTCTCTAAGACTCCTGGAGATGCAAATATGCACTATTTTTCATCATTCTTTGATGAAATTCCTTGTCGTCTCTGTCTGTAAAGTGTCATTGAATGGATTCAGAACTTAATTTTTGAGTCTAAGGATTGCTACATGGTTGATATTTTGAAATTGGAATTGCTCGGGCACTTGCAAATATGTGAATTACCAGAGAAGATGGATGCGGAATAGAATTGTAGAGGAAAGAAAGGAAAAGGATGAAATGGTGAAAGTCACAAGCGTAAAAGATGAAAAAGGTGTTTTCTCAAGATAAAAAAGGATTACCTGTCAAATCCAACTGTGCAGAGCCTCTAGAAAATGATTAAAAAGGGGATTTCTCACATGACAGAATCAGAATTATTAGAGGGATTGCCAAAAATTTGTGGCATGGAATCCTAGTCATTAGTCGAGGGACAAAGAAATGTGATCAGTTCACAATTGGTCCAACTGGTAGCTTTTGGGTATGAAATTGTTAAATGTCGCTTTCTGAGGAAAATTGGTAGTAAGAAAAGGTTCCTCAAATATTCTTCTTTTGGGGGGAAAAATTTGGGATGAATGAAATGTATAAATGTAATCAGAATACTCTTATAAAGGGTCGGGGATAAAAATTTCACGAGAAAATTTTGAGAAAAGTTCATCTTCTAAGAAACCATCTGAAGAACCTAGTTAATTTCTTCTATGTTATATTTTCATTCATGTTGATTTGGTTACAAGTGTATATCCATCAACAAGCTCTGAGACTGTTCTATGTAACTTTCCCCTACTAATGAATCTAACAAATTTTGAGTTAATTTGTGTCATCTTTGGAGCAATATAGTGTCTTCTTTCACTTCATGAATTACTCCGCGAAGTAGTTTTACTCATTCCTATTGCAATCTTCCATTAAAATCTTTAGGAATCACACAGATCTTATCCTTTTTATTATTTAGTTGCGTTTACAATTTAATTTATCAAAAGATCCTGCATCTGGTAATGAAATAAGTAATTTAAAATAACTTTTCCTTCATCTGTTGACAAAGATTGTTTGTAAGTCTTTAGGTGTACCTTAGGCATGATTGATCAGAGATTTTGATGTTTAATTGAGTCTTCTAACTGGAGCCTTTGTGTTGTATTCTCAAAGATTGTGTGAAAATGTGTAAATCTAGGCCTCCATTGATGCACACCTTCTTGTTGAAGGAACATTCTAGCTATTTTGAAGCATTTTGTCTGATAGTTATTCAAGTGTTGTAAAGGTTGTCAAAGATCTGACTTAGTCAAATTTGTCTTGTTAATCTCCCACTAAAAAACCATTCAAAAACAACTAATCCCATCCTGAACTACCCTTGTTTTTCCCTGTATATCAATAAAAGAACAAAATCCACTTGCTAAAATATGTAGAACAATCAAGATTTCATAATGTCTTCAGTAACCCTTGTGTTGAAAATATCTCCATATTCTGGAAGCGACAACTTGTGAGAGTCATATTTGGTGTGTTGATCCTATTTTCCCAAGGTCTTCTTTATAAAATTTTTGCAAAAGAAAGGTATCTACATCTCCTTTAATAACAAAGGTTGCAAAATATGTTCTCTTACCTTGGTTGAAAGGCACAACCTAAAATAGTTAGGATAAGATCAAATCCTTTTAAAGTGCTACCCACTTCTTCAAGGCCTGAGTGCTAAAAAGTCAGATAAATTGCTTCCCCGGCTATAAAACGACATACATAATCATTTATCTGTCTCTGAGTGTCCTATCAAATCCATGATGCTACTTGGTTTGTGAAGAAGAGTAAATTTGGGTACAAACACACTTCTGGCACCGTTGTCGGGGATTGTTTGAAACTCTGGGACCAATTTGTGTAGTAACAATGCTTTTGGTGTCATTGTTAGGGACCCTTTCAAGAATTTAAAGTTTTCTAAACCCTGGTAATGTTTCTTGTAGTTCTGTGTGCAAATACATTTTGTAAACATTATTCTCTGATCAGATCTGTAAAGATTGAAGTTATAAATTATGTGTGGAGTATTTCTAATTTTCCAGCAGTAATTGTTCTAAGTTTTCCTCACCATTGATAAATTTGGGTGAAGGAAGGTCTTATTTGTAAAGCTTTGCATGATTTTTAGTGCTGATAGACATTTGATAGATTATTTTAGTGCATTTTCATAACTAGGGTGAAAATATTTGGTGGCAACTCCGTGTTGATTTATTTTGGATAAATGCCAGTGTCTTGACCTCTGTCAATGTGAATTTGTTACTAATATTTGCAAAGATGGAAGGAAGGATATCTTTCTTTGTTAAGAACCCTACTAGCAAGTTGTTTCCAAAGCTAGGAAAATCAAATTCTAAAGGAAGAGGAATTTAGAAACTGGTTAGAGATCAGACATCAAGAAAAGGGATCTCCATTGTTGAAAGTGATCAGCCTGTCATTAAAGTTTGTAGTTCTCCCTCAGATGCTTCTGAATCAAGTAGTCTTTCTGTAAATCTAAATTCTCCAACTGGAGAGGGTCCTTCATTTGTATTTGAAAATTTTGAATCTCATTCTATCCCTGTGCTTTCCAAATCTAATAGAGTTTTCCGTGAAAAAGAGCTATTAGGGGATATTCATTTTGAAAATCACATTCCTATTCCTAAAGGACCCCTCAGTTCTCATTATCTCGTAACTCCTCCAAGATCACCTCCACAAAACAACATGGCTCAACCTCCACCCAAACCTCCATTTTTTGTTATTTTAGAGGGATGGTTGGTTACCCAAATGTAGTTCCCCAAGATGTAAGAAATAGATTACAAAAGTTCCAAGGAAATAATGCTATAGCTGGTGATCAGCATTTGAATCTCTTTGTCAATATGATGGAAGACTTTGAGATTGAATTTGAGGATGTATATATCAAATTTTTTATTCATACATTAGAAGAAGATGCAAGGGACTGGCATAAATATTTTCCTGATAATTCCATTGACTCTTGGGAAGAAATGAATAATGCCTTTAGATTTTAGTACATTGACACAACAGACCCTAGGTTTCTTTTGTCATAATTTGAAACTATTAAGAAGAATCCTAATGAATCAGTTCATGAGTTCAACACTAGATTTAATAAGACATTGAGAATATTGCCTATGAATTTGAGGCCATGTGATGAATCATGTCTGATAAAGTATTCAGATGCATTTGATAAGAAAGTTGCTTACTATTTAGGGATAAGAATCTTGGTACTTTGAGGCAGGCATTTACCATGGCCCTGAAAATTGAGAACAACATTAAAGCAGTTGGAAAACCTCATAATAGGGATGGTGTTAAAGTGATTAACCTAGAACAACCTCAAGCAAGTAAGGCTACTAATTTAGAGGAAGTTGTGAAAACTTTGGCAGCGGTTGTCAAATAAATCTCATACAAATTAGCCTGGGGAGAGAAAGGAATTGGGTAGAGTTCACAAGGTCAGCAAAAGGAAAAAAATCATGAAAGATTTAGCAATCATCCTAGGGGTGATCAGAGGTCATATGATAGAGGTAAAGGACCCATAGGAGGAGGAAATAGACAGCCCCAAGCATGTGAAAGTAGAATGGTGCTTGATCCTCTAACTGCCATGGTTGTTGTTGATGAAGCCAACAAAATTCATTGGTGTGATAGATGTTTTCTACCCCATCCTCCATGTGGAGTAGATCAGTAAGTTGAAGAAGCTGATAATGATGATGATACTGATGATTATGTTTGCATGATGGGTTGCTCCACAAGCTCACAACAAGGAGCAACTTCAACTGAAGTGATAAGTGCTCGAACTGTTGTCAGTTTTTGGGATTGCATCCACCAGGTACCATTTCTTCCTCCCTCTCATACTTTTGAAATAGATACGGTACAAGATTTTGAAATACCTAATAATGACTTTGAATACTTAAGAGCTTTAATGATAAAGAAGTATGATGGAGGAATCCCATCTGAGGAGGATAGGTAATTATTGATGAATGTTGTTGTTGCCCAAGAGAAAGATTATAACACTAGGAGTAAAGTTGTCAAAGGGGCAGGCCCTCAGGCCAAACCCAAAACTCCATTGCTTACTAGTATTCCTAAATAAGTTCCTAAGAAAGATGCATCTGCCAAAGGCCTTGCTGTCCCAAAAAAAATTCATACTTCTCCTCATACCCAAACTATCAAAAATCCCATGCCATCTGATGAGTTTTTTAATCTCCCTCTTGATGTTTCCTTGCCCAAGTATGTTCCATATGACATTGCCCAAGTTTTGAGTCAAATCAAAGTTAGTGTTCCAATTTTTGAGCTGCTTAGGATTCCTGAGCACAAGAAGAGGGCATTTGAGTATTTGGGATTGAAAGAAGAGAAAAGTACCCCAGGACAGAAATGTAAACATTGTGGAGACTCCTCCAATCATTGAAGAGCTAGAAACACCACCAGCATTGGAAGATCTTGGGGAAGCACCTGAGGTTTATTTGGGAACATCTTTGGTTGAGTCTCAATTGAATGTTGATCCATTTTTTACAACTCTGATCATTAAGGATAGACTACTACACAATTGTATGTTTGATTTGGGAGCATCATGCAATGTCATGCCTCTTGAGGTCATGAATGAACTGGATATCAAAGTGACATCAGCATATGGAAGATGTACTATCATGGACTCTAGATAAGTGTCAGTTGTTAGATGTGTAAAAGGATTGGTGGTACAACTTGCAACTTATCCGAGTAAGAACTTGAAACTTGATGTTGTTATTGTTGATTTCCCTACCAAATGGGGTATGTTGTTGTCTAGAAAATGGGTTGCAAGTGTTGGTGGGAGTGTTCAAATGGATATGTCCTATGCCACCATCCCGATTGAGGGCAGCCTTGTCAAGTTGTATGGAGAAAAGAATATGTTGCATCTCATAGAAGATCCCAACAATGTCCTCTTATGAAGTGTTGTACACTGATGTTGATGCTTATAATTTTGTTGGATTTGTTGATGGTAAAGAACACAAAATTGATCAATGCAAGTGTCTTGAACAAGTAGGCTCTCCTTGGAATTTGTTGTTTGATGGAGCTTTCTCTAAATTTGGAAATGGTGCTGGTATTGTTCTGATTTCTCCAAGCATGGAAGAGTTTGTTTTTTCTTTCAAACTTAACTTTGAATGCACTAACAATATTGCATAGTATGAGGCATTTTTTTTAGGATTAAGAATCACTTGGAAGTATGTTGTTAAGGATATTATTGTCAAGGGAGATTCAGAACTGATTGTCAAGCAAATTAGAAAATTGTATGCTACTAAAAATCAGAGAATGAAACAATACAAGCATGCAGTCTAGGATTTGATTGAGATGTTTGACTCATTTAATATTTTGCACCATGATAGGAAGTTCAATGTTGTTGCAGACCAGCTTGTAGTATTGGGATCTCTATTTGAAATTTGTTCAATGTCCCCCAGTTGTGAATATAATGTTGAAGTACTAACAAGGCCATCTGTCCCTGACAACATTAAAAATTGGCAAGTGTTTGATGATGATGCCCAGATAAAATGGTTTCTGTAGAACCAAGGTGAGTTTTTTGACCAAATTATTGATTGGGAGCCAATGGTGTGTTTAGCTGAGGGAAAAGAAACTTTGTTTGGAAAAGATATCATTCAATTGAAAACTAATACCATTCCTAGAGGGCTGGTTGCTCTTGAATCAAACTTTGATAATGTTGATTGCATTATTAACAGAAGTATGTCGATTTCAAGAGATGTTGAGGAGCATGACCTTGGCACAAAGGAGAAACCAAGGAAGATCTGGTTGGGAAGCAATCTAAACAAGGAGGAAAAATAGTCCTATGTCTAATTGTTGAAGAAATATCAGGACTACCTAGCTTGGTCTTATTCTAAACTGAAAGCATACAGAGAGGATTTGTTTCAGCATGAAATTCCTCTTGAAACAAATGCCAAGCCGTTTAGAAAAAAAAAAGGCCGATTAATCCACTCCTCTCCCTGAAGATGCAAGAAGAATTGAAGAAGCTAAGGGATGGAGGGATCATTCAGCCAACAAGGTATTCTTCTTGGGTTACAAACTTAGTGCCTGTTAGAAAAAAAGAATGGTGATATCAAGGCTATGCATGGATTTTAGAAATCTGAACAGAGCATCAATGAAGGATAATTATCCTCTCCCAAACATGGAAAATATGCTGCAATTGGTGACTGGTTCTGAGCTGCTTTCTACCTTGGATGGTTTCTCTGGATACAACCAGGTAGTTGTGAAGGAATCAGAATGACTTAAGACTGCCTTTACCACTCCTTGGGGTACATATGTTTATGTCAGAATGCCTTTTGGTCTGATGAATGCTGGAGCTACCTTCCAAAGAGTAATGGCTGTTACTTTTGCTGGTTATATTAATGACTTCATTGTTGTCTATCAAGATGATGTGACTATGTTTTCTAGGAAAAGAAATGATCATTTGCAGCACCTAGGAAAAAATGTTGATGAGGTGCAGAGAATTTGGTATTTCACTTAATCCCAAGAAGTGCCATTTTGGAGTGCAAAAGGCAAAGTTGCTTGGTCACATTGTGTCAAAGGAAGGGGTCATGATTGATCCTGAGAGGGTAGAAGCCATCAGCAAAGTCCCTATTCTAAGAACCAAGAAGGGAATTCAATCCTTCTTTGGGAAAATCAATTTTATCAGAAGGTTCATATCTAACTTTGTTGAGATAACTATCCCAATTACAAGCATGCTAAAGAAGGACCAAGTTATCAAATGGGAAGAGGTTACCATTCAGGATTTTGATGGGATCAAAGAAGCATTGAAACATGCCCCTGTTTTAGCAGCTCCAAATTATAAGAAGCCTTTTCAAATGTTCTCTTTTTCTTCAGAAAACACCATTGCATATGTTTTATTGTAGAAGGATGATGAAGGGGATGAGAGACCAATTGCCTTTTTTAGTAAGGCATTGCAAGGAGCTGAGTTGAAGTACACCATCATGGAGAAGCAAGCATTTTCCTTGGTGAAAGAAACAAATATTTTTAGGCCTTATATTCTGAGTTCCAAATTTGTTGCTTATGTTCCCCACACCATGGTGAAATATATCTTATCAGAGATGGAGGTCTCAAGCAAAAGATGCAGATGGGTGAACAAGTTGCAGGAGTATGACATGGATATCCAAACCAAAAAATTGTTAAGAGGTTTGGGCTTAGCTAAGCTTATGGCTGAGAGTAACTTGCAAACCATTGAGGTGAATGAAGTAGAGGAAGAAACGGTTGATGTCCTTCAAAAATTGATGAGTTCTGAATGGTAGAAAAACTTGCAAACTATTGATATAAGTATTTTATTTAGTAAGCTCTAAATGGTAAAAGGATATAATCTTTTATCTCAGACATCTATGCTTCCCTGAACATTTGATTAAAAATCAGAAAAGAGCTCTTAAGTTAGCCTCTCAAAAATATGTCATTACTGATTTTGGGTTAGCTTGGAAGAACTTGGAGGGAGTGCTCTTAAGATGTATTGCTGAAGATGAAGCCCCAAGAATCATTGATGATCTCCATGGAGGATTTTGTGGGGGACATTTTTTTGGAAGGGTCACAACTCATAAAATTTTGAGAGCTGGTTATTGGTGGCCCACCCTTTTCAATGATACAACTCTGCTAGTTAGAAAATGTGAAAGTTTCGAGTGTTTTTCTGGAATAATGAAAGCTTCAGGCTCCCTTCCTTTGCAGTCTATGTCAGTTGAAGCTCCTTTCAAAACAATGGGGAATGGACTTCATTGGTGAAATTTTAGATCCTTCCAATGCTGATCATAAGTGGATTCTTGTAGCTACTGACTACTTCACTAAGTGGGTGGAAGTAATCCCCACCAAGAAAGAAACACACCAAGTGGTCATGGAATTCATGTTGAATCACATCATCTACAAATTTGGAGTGCCAGCTAAGGTTGTTGTTGATAATGCCATGAGTTTCAGAGCCAAACCTTTGGTAGCAATGTGCAAAGAATATGGAATCAATTTGACATATGCTTCTAACTACAATCCCCAAGGAAATGGACAAGTTGAGTCCAGTAATAAAAACTTGTTGAAGATCATTAGAAGAACCTTAGATCTAAAAAAAAAGAAGTGGGGTGAGCAACTGAAGTTTTTTGTTTAGGCTGATAGAATCACTGTCAAAAGAGCTACTGGTAAAAGCCTATTTGAGTTGGTATATGGAACTCAAGCTTTACTTCCCCTTCATTTTTAATTATCTTCATTTCAGTTTGTTCAACAAATAGAAGATCAAGAGGTTAGTCCATATGATGCTCACATCAATCAGATTATTGACTTAGATGAAGAAATAAGGGCATCACATCAGCGATATGTGAAGTTCAAAGAAAAGTTGAAGAAGTTATTTGACAAGAAGGTGACTCTAAGAGCTTTTAGCATTGGGGATCTGGTGCTATTATGGGATAACAAGCATGAAGATAAGGGAAAGCATGGTAAATTTGATGCATTGTGGATGGGCCTTAATTCAATTGACATTTGAATTGGTGAAAATACCTTCTTCCTAAAAGAATTAGATGGGGAACTGCTTGAATTTCCTGTTAATGACATGTATTTGAAAATTTCCTTGATTAATTTCTTAGAATTAAGGTATACTCCATTGTATAGTGTATAGTTATTTGTTTTCATTCTACTTTTGTGTTTTTGTTCATTCTGGTCCTTGGTGAACTAGTTTTACTGGTTTCTCAGTTCGTTTTTTGGAGGATGGTTATGGTTTCTTTGCTCTGTAAGCTTATTCTCTGACTTTGTTGCCCAATGGTCTGTTTTTGGCACTTGGTCTGCTATTTTTTCTTGTGGCACTCACAGGGAGTGCCCATCCCCGAGTTGGAGCCGATGTTGGTGCTCAAATTAATCTCTCCTTGTTTGTCCTTGAATGTCCTCCAGTTTGTGGGCTCTGTCATTTTCTCTATCTCCCATATTGATGCATAAAAACTTTTTTATCCATTTTGATTTCCATGATTAGTCCCTTCCTTGGTTGAGGATCACTTAAAAGTCTTGAATTTGTTTTTCATTCCTCTTTCCATGTAAAATAATCTATAACTTGGGTGTAAAACTCGGGTTTTTCCTTTCCTTCTATTTTCCACAGTCAGGTTTTGTTGTCCCTGTCCTTTTTGTCTCAAGTATATATGAAAACGTGATTGGATGTGGCTTTGAGGGTCACATTTGGGCCTTATATCATTTCTAAACTCTCTGTCCTGAGAAGAAAGATTCATTTCCAGGGCTCAAATGGTGATTCTCCTACATTTTAAGGTTTGACAGGTGTATTTTTCTCCATCAAATTTACATCTCAGCATCAATGGAAATGTGGCCGTTTTTGGTTAGATGTGGCTTGGTGGGGAAATTTGAAAACTCTAAGGCTCACTTTAGACTCAAATCTTGTCCACGTGGAGGGCTGGCACTCATCTAAAAATTCTCCTTTTGGTTTGACTTTGGAGTTGCGTCGGGGAGACACTTGGAGGTTTCCGCTGCCTTACATAGACATAGACAAATTTTTCATGAGTTCGGTAAATTTTTAGAAGACCATGGACATGTGGAGGGTAGGCGCTCATTTGAGGATCTGCCTCAAGGTCCCACCTTAACAATTACGATAAGGAGACATGTGGAGGCTTCCGTCGGCTCCACTCTATACTTAAACTTTTCAAAGCAATTTTGAAAGGCCTAGGACACGTGGAGGGACTACGAATGTTTGGGGACCAGCCCCTAAGTTTTATTTTGAAGAAGCACCAGGAGGACACTTGGAGGCTCCCGCTCACTCTTCCCTTTCTTGGAATTTTCAACGGCTAAGGAAAACTGTCTCGGACCCTAGACACATGGCACCATCCACTGATCCTTAAAATGTTTTAAACAACTCTTCCGGACTGAGATAGGTGGCAGGCCAGTGCTAGTTTGGGGTCTCTGCTTTTGAGGACCATTCCAGAGGTGTGCCATGGTGACACATGGAGGCTTCTGTTGGATCCTTTTTTGATGAGACCTTTTGAGGGACAAAATATGTTTTTCATGGGCCCAGGGTAGGTGGAAGGCCCATGCTTGTTTGAAAACTTTCCTATGTACCTCACCTTTGTTGTTGCACTAGGGAAACAAGTGGACAACTAAAAAATAAAGTAGAGAAGGAGCACAATCAATAATTTTTATGCATCACATTTTTTTTCCACCATTTTTGCTCCAAGACTCATGGAGATGCAAATACACACTAATTTTCATCATTCTTTGATGAAATTCCTTGTCATCTCTTTCTGTGAAGTGTCATTGAGTGGATTCAGAACTTAATTTTTTAATCCAAGGATTGCTAAGGTCGATATTTTGAAGTTGGAATTGCTTGGGCACTTGCAATAATGTGAATTACCAAAGAAGATGGATGCGGGATAGAGTTGCAGAGGAAAGAAAGGGAAAAGGATGAAATGGTGAAAGTTACAGGTGCAAAAGATGAAAAATGTGTTGTCTCGAGTTCAAAAAGGACTACATGTAAAATCTAGTTGTGTAGACTCTCCGAAAAATGATTAAAAAGGGGATTTCTCACATGACAAAATCAAAATGATTAGAGAGATTTCTAATAAGTTTTGCATGGCATCTTAGTCATTAGTCAAGGACCCAAGAAACGTGATCATTTCACAATTGGTCCACCTGGAAGCTTTTGGGTTTGAATTTGTTAAACGTCGCTTTCTGAGGAAAATTGGTAGCAAGAAAAGGTACCTCGAATATTATTATTTTGGGGGGAAATTTTGGGATGAATGAAATGTATAAATGCAATGAAAATACTCTTACAAAGGGTCGGGGATTAAAATTTCATGAGAAAATTTTGTGAAAAGCTCATCTTCTGAGAAACCATCTGAAGAACCTGGTTAATTTCTTCTGTGTTATATTTTCATTCATGTTGAGTTGGTTACAAGTGTATATCCATAAACAAGCTCTGAGACTATTCTGTGTAACTTTCCCCTACTGATGAATCTAACAAATTTTAAGTTAATCTGTGTCATTTTTCAGGCATTATTGTGTTCGCTATCACTTCTGAATGTCCGCGAATAGTTTTTCTTGTTATTGTTGCAATATTACATTAAAATATTTAGGAATCACACAGATCTCATCCTTGTGATTGTCTATTGGCATTTGTAATTTCATTTATCAGAAGATCCTTCATCGGGCAACAAAATAAGTAATTTAAAATCACTTTACCTTCATCTGTTGATAAAGATTGTTTTGTAACTCTTTGGGTGTACCTTAGGCATGATTGATAAGAGATTTTGATGTGTAATTGAGTCTTCTAACTTGAGCCTTTGTGTTGGATTCTCAAATATTGTGTGAAAACGTGCAAATATGGGCCTCCATTGATGCACACCTTCTATTTGAAGGAACATTCTGGCTATTTTGAAGCATTTTCTCTGATAGTTATTCAAATGTTGTAAAGGTTGTCAAAGATCTAGCATAGTCAAGTTTGTCTTGTTAATCTTCCACCAAAAAAAACATTCAAAAACAACTAATCCCACCCTGAACTACCCTCATTTTTCCCTGTATATCAACAAAATAAAAAAATCCACTTGCTAAAATATGCAGAATAATTAGAATTACATAATGTCTTTAGTAACCTTATCCTTGTGTTGAAAATATCTCCATATTCTGGAAGTGACAACTCGTGAGAGTCAGATTTGGTGTGTTGATCATATTTTCCCAAGGTCTTATTTATAAAAAAAATTCAAAAGAAAGGTATTTGCATCTCCTTCAATAACAGAGGTTACAAAATAGGCTCTCTTACCTTGGTTGAAAGGCACAACCTAAAAAATTTAGGATAAGATCAAATCCTTTTAAGGTGCTACCCACTTATTTAAGGTCTAAGTGCTAAAAAGTCAGATAAATTGCTTCCCCGGCTACAAAACGACATACATAATCATTTATCTGCCTCTAAGTGTCCCGTCAAATCCATGATGTTGCTTGGTTTTTAAAGAATAGTAAATCTAGGTACCAACAGATACCACTTATAGGAATTATAAATGCATTACACAGAAAACCAGACAATGAATTTAGCACACTAATAATATACTTCCATTATTATTTTCTCATTGAATACATCTGAGATTACATCGACAATATATAGAATATTTTTCTCCTATATTCAAGGAGACATTATATCCACCAAATCCTATTTGATTGGGTTTGTTACTTACATAAAATTACTCAACTCTAATTACATGAGTTGTTTATAAAAATTCCAAACCATATATATAATTGTTAATATATCAATAATATATTACCACTACCTTTTACATTTATAAGCATAATGTAATATTACAATATTACATTTATATTCACCAACATATCTAACTTATCAATGTGAGTACTAGAGATGTGTTTTCCTAACAAAAAATTCATTCTTGTACATGATGGGCTATGCCTTTGACACTTTACAAAGCATATAGATACCTCAAAGCCTCTGCACTTTCTTTTTATTTGATTGGCATACAACCTAATGCATGTTTCTTGACTTGTCATTCAAATCATACACACTTTTTGTTGAGGAACACTACAACCTATGACCAAAAATGACTAGTGCATATACCTACTTGATTGTTAGAATAATCATTTTCGGACTCAAACATAATTTTTAAAGACCCAAACTACCTATACAGGGTCATTGATGATCCCCATTTTTGTCATGATAAACATTGTGTAATTATGTTCAAACCATGCCAGAACTTATTCTACTTTTGATATTATTATGCATGATGGATAAATACATACTTTATATTTACTATTTTACTATGTTTATGGGAAATTATTGTGTGTTCTTATGATGTTTCACCTTGTTAATTTTTGTGCATAAAAGGATTGAATATGATGTGGATAAATAGTAATTATGTGTGTAAAAAGTGCATATATTGAATTGTTATATGGAACACAAGACTTGGTACATACATTGGTGTAATACTTTGTTTTGTGTGATAGCGTAGGAAAATGGTTTATGTGTTGGTGTAACAATTTCATCCTCATTGATCAAACATTCAGTTCATCAAAACCTATTCCCCCAAATCTCAAGTGATAAAAGCATACATGTAGATAACTTAGATTCTTCAATTCCAGCTGACAACATCATTTGCTACCCATAATCATTGCCATTTATCAATCAACATTCAAGCCACAAGAAGAGTGAAGCAATAATGACTGAAGAATCATAGCCAATTTAGTTTCTTTAATCAGTTATGATTTGGAGAATCTTCTAGGGGTGATTGACTCCTTCAAGGATTCAATAATGGATCCACTCTTTAGTTATTGCAAACGCTTCAAGATCAAACACCTATGAATTGTTCCCACCATTAATGTATTACCAAGAATCAAGGGAATTGTTTAGTTCAAATAGGTAGTTAGATTTAGAATTATTCATTTAGAATAATTATGTCCCATGGAGATACTAGTACTCTTTTTCTTTGATATAAAAGAGAGAATGTAATTAGAGTTAGGGATTCCATATTTTTTCTATTTGTAGCAGCATATTTTGAATTTAATAAAGATCAAATTCAGGAATAAGTTTAATTTTCTAGAATTTCTGTACAGACCTGATCGAAGGGCAGGAGCAAGGGCCACTACCACCTAACGAGAGGGATACTCATCCTTAATTTCTTACTTTGTTCTTTAACAATTTTTGTTACTAGTTTACTATTTATTTTTGAATGCAATATTGATGTTTTAAGTTGAACTCGGTTTCCGCTTTCAATTGAAGTACTTTAATTTTATGAATTTCAATTATAATCATGACCAGTTCAATGAATTATTAGATTTAAAATAGAAATACATGCTGAGACTATGTTCCTATTGTTCCCTTTGTTGCAAATAGCCATTGGATGCCACCCTAGATTGATAGATTAAATTTATTAAAGTACGATTCCAATGACACTCGTCAATCATGAACTCAACCTCTTTTTCAAAACTTCAAAAATTCTTTAAAGACCTCTCTTGTCTTTATACAAACCAAGAAGGATGACTCTATCATGACTCATTTGATTAGGGATGGATGAACTAAATTAAGACTATTTGTATGTAGACACAATTAGTTAACCTACACATAGGTATAATTTTAAGACCTTAGCTTCTCTTAAGTAAATCTCACACTCTAAACCAACTGAGTAGGATGAATCTTTGGGCAACACTCACTAGTGATGGTTACATAGACTTAGGGGCTTGATGAACACTCTTTCCTTTACTTGATCAGACAAATAGGACTCTCAAGCACATTATACAAACCAACTATGCACAATGAATTTATGGCAAAGCTAAGAAACATACCTTTTCACTTTGTAACATTGTACAAATCTTGATCATCAACTTCAACTAGTGATTTATTTCAAGGATACTTCCATGTTTCTCTCAAGTGATTCATGTCTCCTAGAAGCCTAGAGGAGACACCTAATGTTTGTGGGAACACCTAAAATAGTAGAGAGTCAACAAAGAGACTTGATGACTTACCTTTCTCTATTTTTTCTTTCGAATCCTTTTTAATCTTTTTGGATGGACTTCCTATGTCATTGGATTCTAAACATTGATGTAGCCTAGAATTTACCAGGTAACACCCTCTTTGTGCTGGTACATCACTCAACCTAGACTGAGTGCTCACCTAAAGCACGCAAAGGTACTAGGTCCCTCTTTAGGGTTGTCATAACAGGATGTTAGTGTGATGAAGAAGAAATAAATATATCCATAACTAATCCATCATTCTACCATGTATTCTATATTCAGATCTATGAAAGAACAAGCTTTAAATAGTAATGATGATTAAATCAATAACATACGCTACTTGATTACACATAGTAATGACACTTAGATTCAGCCAATATCTTCCATTTATTAATAAACAAAGAAGCTCCTTGAAATAATGTCAATCTATAGCAATGTGTGTATGGGTTTGATACAGTAATCCAATAATATGCACATATCTCTATGTATGTTTACCTCCTTACGTGTCTATGCATATACCTATATATCTACCTATATATCTGCCTATATATGTGTCTTACTATGTGATTTGCTTCATCATATATATAGGGTGGTGACTTTCGCTTCACCACTTATCTATTCCATAAATAGGCCACATGCTATTAATATCTACGCACGTTGTTTATAAGCCATAGCCACACATGCAAGTGTGCTATCTATAGATCTATTACAATTAACTAAAGTGTCAATCCTATTCTTAGCTTTTCTCCATGCAAAACTGCTTCGATCTCAGTCCTCTAAAGATAAATCTATGCATGGCATGCATGTCTCTGCTTCATTGGTGTGTTCCGCATGTCATATTATAAGAATAGGTCTTCATACTCAAAATCGGCTAAGTCCTGAATGCTAAAATTTCCCTTCTTTGCGTGTGGATTTTTTCTTAACCTCTGCACCCTTGATCCTAGGCATTCCTCTCCCATGTGGACCTCTTATGTGCAATATCTAACAAATATTCTATGATCAACATTACCCCACACTAATCTCATCATCGTCCCGACAATGGTTAGCTCCAAAATTTGAAGTAAAGAATAGAAGAATAAGAATGAAAGAATGTAGAAGAAAATAAAGGATTTTTATGAGGCTATGAGGTAGCCTCCTCCACATCAATTTGAAGTATCAACTCTAGATACTCCTCCTTTATTCTAGCCTCCAAGGCCTTCCATTCAGTGAGTGCTTGTTTTGCTTTCTCTGGAATTTCCACATCAATGGATTCCAACTCATCCCTCGTAATTTGTCATTTCTCATTCTGCAGAACTAATACATTGTTGGACATCGAGGTCATTCTTTCTTCTAGAAGATCCATCTTTTGCGCAATGAGCTTCCTAAGATTGTCCAACCGAGTTTTATGTGGCTCTTGTGTTGCTTCCAGGGCCTCACGCTTTTTCTTAACTATTGACAATCTTTCTACGCGGCCCAACGTTTCATCCTTCATAGCTTTTTGGACCTCATTTCTTACTTCTAGGGTCTTTAAATATCAATAAGCACTTCTGGAGCTGTGCAGATGTTCAAAGCCTAGTCTGCTTTCTTCAATAATTTCTATAGTGCTTGCATCAACCCTTCATATGATGTAATATTTCTCACTATTGACACTTTCTCTCGCTCTTCCTCTTGTTCTAAGTTCCTTGGCACTGGCATACACAAAGGTTAATCTTCAAACACCAGGTCCACCAGCTTTCCTACATAATGTATCGCTAAGGGAAACGTCTATGGTACCTTGGTATCTAAGTGTGGTCTAGCTCGTATGACCTTTTCCCCAATCTCCTTTGCGAATATGATAAACACTTCATTCTTATTCTGTGCCAAGTCCCTCTCTTATGTTATCCACGCTATCTCAACATCCTTTGTCTTCAGCTCCTCACACAGTGCTCTGATTGTTGCAGCTTTATCTATGTTTCTTCAGGTAACTTTATTAGAAACCTTAACCAATGCATTACTGACCTACTCATCCGACATGATAGTAGGATTTATTGTCATGTGTTTAGTTTGCAGTGCCTTCTTCAGCCATCTCAAAATGCATGACTCTTCGCATATATCAAAGTTAGGCTCATCCATGTGGGTGTGCATTGACCATGATAGTTGTTTTCGAGTGTGCATAATCACCATATCTTCATCCATTAGAACCTAGCCAAATAAATCGTTCTATTCTATTGTGCTTTCAAAGTGGGCATGGATAGTTTTTCCTACATCCTCTGCATACCCCATGGCTAGTGGAATGTGCTCCCCACTCGTTTTTCTAGAGTGTTTCTCCTTTGGATCTTTAGCTTCCAAATTTGGGACCTATGTCTCCATGTCCTAAAAATTATCTACAACTATCTCCTCTAGTTCCTCTTTGTCCTCTCCTCTTTCCTTCGATTCCTCACTCTATTCTTCTATGTCCTGTGGGAGTGTAGGAGAATGAGGCATGCTTTCCTCTGACTCTTCCACCTCCTCATTTAACTTCAGTTTCCTCCTTCTTTGTATGGTTTCCTCCTTCTATGGAGAGAGCCTGGGTGATCTACGCACCGTGTTTGGAGTAGTACCTTGGGTTATTGTTCTCCTAAACACCCTCTTAAACCTATTCTCCCCTTGGGCTACATTCACATCCTCATCATCCCCCTCTTGCATCTGAGGTGGTGTAGTGGCACACTCAGCTTCACCCTTATTTGTAGGATGGATCCTACCTCTATGATCCAAACCACCACTATCTTCGCACTCCTCCTCATCATCCTCCACTTCAATTGGCTTTGTGGGTTTAGGCACTGTGACATTCTCCATTGTATGATTTCCCTTAGGTGGTGCTAGAAGTGCGAACTCACCTTCTACATATTTTTTATTCTCCATCTTTGGCTTTAGTTGGAGATACACCAACACTACTCCAATATCTCCTATAGCCAAACTTATTGGTTTAATGTTCAAAACATCAGAAATGAGTCTTTCAACATATGCACCCCGCCCTAGATACACATACTTCTTTCTTAATATATGGTAGTCGTAATCTACCTTATCCGCATTGAACATCAATCACTGTACATTTTTAAACCTGTGTACTGATGCCTAGAAATACCTTGTTGTGAATGCATATGGAAACTTGCACCAAGGAATCCATGCTCCATATTTCATAGCAAAACGCGCTATACAGAAATGCTAGTATATAGTGAACTAAACTACCTTTCCAACTATCGAAGGAAAGTCCTTAGGGATGTGCCATTCTTCCTCAAAAGCAACACAAAGCCTATCATACCACTTCTCTACTCATTTATTAACCTGCTCTGTCATGGATCCTTCACATAAGTACTTCTTGCAGCATTCTTTAGGTGATTTGTGTTCCATCGGATAATTCCATACCTTCTCCTTTGGTCCATCTGTTACTCCAATCTCCATGAACACTAGTGTTAACAGAACATCTCCAAAGCTGATCTTTCCTCCTGCACCCTCTTCTTCAATGATTGTCTCTGTGATATACCCTGAAATGTTGTAGACTACACCTTCAAACATATTTTTAGCAATGTGCAGCCACATAGTGTTCACTTGTGACCAGCTTTCCTGGTCATTGAGCTTCGTAATGAGATGTGCAGCCACTTGTACCACTGGATACTTCTTTAGTTTATCGATGTCCATACCGTGTGGTCCCTTTAGATATCCCAACTCCTTTCTAGTCTCCAATATCACGGTTTTATCTGTTAGGTCATCTCGCAAATCATCTCCTATGCTTGTTAACCTTGTTACTGTGGAGATGAGAGCAGATGAAATTCTAACTCTACACCCTGTAAAGTAGAAAAAGTCCTCGTGCACTCTGCTCATAAGCCACTAGTATAATGGCTCATACTTCCCAAAATAAGGGAGGTCATAAAGTTGGTAAACCCCTATCCTTTGCAAGATCTTCTCACCCGTATCATCATACACCGGTATATCTTATGCTATGTGTTTATTTGTCTTCGTGTTCAGCAACGCGTCAAGATCCTTCTTGTTCTCAATGGTACAGTGATTGCACTTGCTCACTTTGCTCTTCCTTATGTAAGAATCCCACTCCTGGCAGACGATATCCCCCTCTGGATATTGAATCTTAGAGAAATTGCTTTCTGGAGCCATTTCTTCTTCTTCTTCTACCACCTTCTTCTTTCCCTTCACTCTTGCTGCAACTGCTTTCTTGGGTGCCATTTCTACATTGCAATCCTTTGTAGATCCTTACCACTCAAATTCTGTAATGTGTGAATCAAAACCTAGTTTAATTTAGCATGCCCTAGGTGAAATTATGTGCCCCTAATTCATCTCCATTACCTTTCTTTGCGCAAATTCTTCACCACTGGGACACAAGCTTCTTCTGCGCATAGATATGTTCGTCACAACTGGTTATACATCCCTCGCAACTTTAAACGATCACTAGGCTCTTCGCACTTGGATTCTTTCAAATAATCTTAATCGCAACGGTAAAAATGAATTTGCATCCCATCCTTATATATATTTTTAAAATTTTGATGCATTTATTACTCCTTCACCTACCAAATATCCTCCCATTCATTGACAAATTTTTTTCATTCTGTGCGGTACATCTTTGCGGCCCAGCTATAACCTTCTAGTGTGCCTTCCTACCCTCTAGTCACGGACTTCTCTTCAGCACGTACTCGTGCACCTGACTACCTCATCACTGTACCTTCTCCTAGTAGTTATCATGGCCCCCGCTTACCTCACATTATATTGTCCTTTCATTCATCTCCATCCTTGGTCACTTTTGAGAAGCAATACTCTTTTAACTTGAAGCACACATGCAGTAGCTTATTTATTTCACCTTTCAATTCCCAAATTATCTTACTTGGATAACTACAACCACCCCGTACTAAAATTATGTGCAGTCCTCTGTGCATAAACATTCTTCACATGATAATTAGCTTCATGCGCACAAGTGCACTTATTACACAAGAACAATAACTAATTTGAAAAAGCATAGTGATAATGAAGGAAATACATAATTGAAAACCAAATCTAAATGGAAATAATGCCTTATTACAAACACCAAGAAGACTTATTTATAGTAGGGCTTCAACATACTCCCATTAAAGTAACCGGGTAGCCGTGTTCAATCAAGTGCTTCTAACGAGAAAGCACCTGATTCAAGTATGTAAGTGATGACATATGGCCTCAACCAATGTACTTTGAGCTTGCCTGGATGACGCAAGAAATTTGAGTCATAAAGAAGTACCACTTTTCCAATCTCAAACTTCTTATCCCTTATGTTTCTGTCATACCATACTTTATACCATGCTTTTTCTTGCTTCTGACTCCATCATGCTATGGCTCGTCACTCATCCAGTTGAATCATCTTCTTGATACACTCGTCTAAAGCCTTCTCATTAGTTAGACCTCCAGCACATGAAATGCATAAAGAAGGTAACATAAATTATATAGGGATAATGGCTTTGGTGCTAAACACTAACTAAAATGGTGTTGCTTTGTTCAATCTCTTATATGTTGTTCTATATGCCCAAAGAACAACTGACACTTTATCATCCCAATCCTTTCTTCCAACATCAAATTTTTTTGTCAAAGTTTGGCTCAAAATCTTGTTGAAAGCCTCAAAAATTCCTTTTTCCTGAGGATGATATGGTGTAGTCTTATGGTGTGCAACCGTAAACTCATCTAATAGGATCCTGATTGTCTCATTCAAAAAGTGTGTACCCCTATCACTTATCAAGATTAAAGGACATCCATATCTTGTAATAACATTCTCCCATAGAAACCTAGATGTTGTAGCTGCTATGCAGTCCTTCATGGGCATTGCTTTAGCCCACCATGTGAGATAATCTGTGCAAGTAATGATATAGCGCAACCCAGTCCTGTGCGCAGCTGGTGAAATAGGTCCTACAAAGTCAATGGCCCATTTTTCAAATAGTTCGGCCCTAGTAATTGGTATCAAAGGCATCTCATCTCTCTACCCTAGTTTTCATAGGTGATGATAATGATCACATGCCTTAAAATATTCTTTACAGTCTTTATACAATGTCTCCCCCCATAATCCAACAATTAGGATCCTTCAGGCAGTTGCATCATGTGCATAATGGCCCGCTACAATACCACCATGGGATTCTTCTATAATATCATTTTGCTCATGCTCTAATACACAATGGTGTAATACTTCATCTCTGCCTATCTTATAGAGGTCTCCACTGATTAACATAAATGGTGTCACGCGTATATCAAGCTATTTCTTTTCTAATCCCTTCATTCCTTCTAGTGCCACACCGGTTCAAAGAAAGATAACAATGTATTCTAATTTTGATGGTGCGCGTTGTAACCTATAAAAATATGCATCTGGCATGGTTTCCTCAATAGTTTATGCCTCTTCTCCTGAGTGAATTCTAAACAAGTGGTCTAGTCCAAAATTGCTTTTCCCTGGCTTCACCACAACTGTGAAGTCAAACTCTTGAAATAGGAGTACCCATCTGCATATTTTCCCTTACAAAAATGGTTTGTTTACCAAATACTTCAATGCCATGTGATTTGTATAAAACATAAATGATGTTGCTAATAGGTACTGTCAAAACTTGTGCAATGCATAGATCATTGACAAAGCTTCGCGTTCTGTGGTTGTATAATTCCTTTCAGCAGGAGTCAGCTTCCTACTAGCAAAAAAATGGATTATCTATAATACCTTTGCCAAGTTGAGCTAACACAATGCCAATGGCCATACCAGAAGCATCCACATGTGCATGAAATGGTTTATCCCATGAGGGAAAACACAGAATAGGTGTGGTAGTAAGTTTCTCTTTCAACATCTCAAATGCGTGATGCTGTTGTTCTTCCCAATAAAATGTACCTTTCCCTTTTAGTAATTCTTCCAAGGGTGCAACAATTTTGGCATACCCTTTGATGAAATTTCGATAGTAACCTATATGACCTAAACATTTGGGCACCTCACTTTGACTGGTAGGTGCTTCTAAGCCTAGAATGACTGTAATCTTAGTTGGGTCAACCAACAAACCTTCCTTGCAGATTATATGTCCTAACAATATTCCAAATGGTGTAGCAAACATGCACTTCTTGATGTTAAAAGAGATACTCAATTGTCTACACCATTCAAACATTAAGCGTAGATTGTCACAATGATCTTTCACAAGCCCATAAACTGTTCAATCATCTAGGTAGACCTGTAAGAAGTTGTGAATAAAGTCTTTGAATGCCTTAACAACTATGCCCGAGAATACATCAAGTGCATTTTTCAATCCAAAAGCATCACAGTATAGGAAAAACTACCCCATTCAGTAGTAAATTTTGTCTTTTCTTGATCCTCCTGAGCAATCCTAACCTGATGATACCTGAAAAACCCATATGTGAAAGAATATATTTCGCGCCCTGCTACTCCTTCTAGTATTTCCTCAGTGAATGGCGTAGGAAATGGGTTTGTGACACATGTAGCATTCAATTCCCTATAATCCACACATATTTTAATTCATCCATCCTTCTTGATACTAATCACCATTAGACTAACCCATTATGACTCATCAAGGGGCTTGATAATTCCATATTTTAACATTTTACCAATTCTTCTTTTACCTTTCCATGCAAATTTGGATTCATTCTGTAAGGTCTCTTTCTCACTGGGCGTGCACCTTCGTTAAGATTTATCTTCATTTCCCCAAGTGATTTATGCACACCTTTAAGTTCATGATACCCTCAAGGGAATAATTCCTGATAATCCCTAAGTAACTCTATGATCTTAGCTACCTCCAAGTCTGACTAGTAGTCTCTAATGATGACCTCCTTAGGTTCAGCCTCCAAACCTGTATTCACCTTTTTTATCTTCATGGGTTTGTGATAGGCACGTGTGTCCTCATTTGCACTATCTAATACCTCACACACCCTTTGTGAATGTTCAATATCCATGTGCTCAACTTCCTCATCATCCACAACGTAAACCATATTTCCTTTCCCTTTCTCAAGGCAAGTGCGTTCAAGTAGTATGGAGTCCATTTCTTCTTCCTTTTCAAACTGTGCTCCGGAATCTACCTCACCAAATAATTCCTGAATATGTTCTTCATTTTTTGCACTATCTCCCATAGTTAAGCGCTTGACAAATTTTAATGCCTCTACTATTGGATGTTGGGAAGAAAATTAGTCAAAATTCTGGATCATTCCTACAGTCAAATTTTTCCAGTTCCCAGTCTCTCGATGTAGTTTTGCATATACATAGCAGGTGCTTGTGCATCCTTGTAGCGTAGAGTAGAATCTATGTACCCAAAGTGAAGGTGGTAATGCTTCCTATCCTATTATCCAGAGTTTCTCACATTGTTGAATGTGATGCTGAAAAGGTTGATCACCATTATAAGTATAGATCTGCATAGGTGCATTGTTCCTTACAAACCCAATAAATAAGGTGACTCCAATCTCTTCCCATGTTACAATATTATCTCTTTAGACTACCCACTAGCACACTGTTGTCCCCCAAAAGGTATATACTAACATATCTCTTCTCTTAATTTGATCTGTCCACCGTGTTTCCATAGCTTCCAAAAATACAGGAAGATCTTCTACCCCAATGTACCAAGGTACTGTGTTACCTATCCGTTGAACCAAATGAAGTCCATTCTTGTGCGCAACCATGCTTTTCACCTCTCGCCCTACTATTTAATATGTTCCATGAGCCCAATTGTCACAAGAAAAACTCATAGTATCACTAATAGAATGATAATCCTCCCACTGTAGAATGCCTTCTTTTGATGGCTCATTGACCTTTGGGTCTTGAATAGAGTGTACATAAATTTTGTTTAAGTCCTCCTCACTTAGAGGCTCAACATATGGTGTAGACTTCCCATCTATCAAAGGTATCACAACCCTTTCCTCATTGTTTTCAAAGATGATATAGCCCTTATTAAATCTCAAGTCAACATTGTTCGCTTAACACCAAGGGCATCCAAGTAAGGCTGGAAAAATGTCTACTTCTACAAGTGCTAATACCTCAAAATCCCCAGTAAACTTGGCCCCTTGTATTTTTATAGATGCATCCTTCAAAACTCCTATGGGCATGGCCTTATTCTGGTTTACCATAAATAATAATTTAGATGATGGCTGCAATGGAGGCCTCCCCATTTGTACCCATACATCTAATGTAAGCACATTTACTTCCGCACCTGTATCAATTAATATGTTGCTCAGCAGCCACCCATCCACAACAACATTCAGAGTTATTTCCTTGTCATAGTCAATGCTATCAGGGGGAATATTTGCATGTAGAATCTATCATCCAATCTCATTACTTGCACTCGGAGTGTTCCATTTTAACCAACTTCCTAATAGTGGAATGATATTTCTCCTAGCATAACATTTTGCACACTTCTTTCAGATCATCGATATCAGTTTGGACTATCTCTGATGATTTCTTCTACTCCTTTAAGGATTGTATCTCACCCTAAAGATTCCTTAGCACTTCCATGGTATCCTGGTAAATTTCCTTCTAATGAGAAGGATCTTGGTACCTTACATGCAAAACCTCCTCTTTGGTGATCGTGGGCTTTTGGTGTAATGCCACTCTTGCGCATGCCGCTTAAACTTATGTACTAATATTCACTACCAATGACTCAAGTTCTTCTATTATCTTAGGCATCCACTAATCTTCTACTGCGCACTGTATTATAACCATCCTAGTACCTTTGTTTTCTTGCTTATGCTATTTACTAAGATGCTCATATAAGTCCAGGCACTCCTCATAGCTATGACTCTTTCCATAGAATGAACATGTAACATTCTAGGGATATTCGAACATGTAGTGATAAGGGGATCTACACATATAACATGTTCCACGAGGGAACTCACCTCTTCCTCCATTACGGCCTTTTCCTCCATATCCACCATGATATCCATGTCCCCTTCCATGACCTCCTTCAAAGCGGCCCTCATTCCTGTCATAGCGCATTTTATTATGATCTTGATCCTGGTGCTCATTCTTACCCTTAGAATTATTTGTTACACTTGTCTCTCGTACCCCAATGTCTATGGCATCCTGGATCTGACCAATCAATTGACAATTCTCATTATCATGGGTTGTGGACCTGTAAATTTTTCAAAAGATGGATAAATTCTTCCTTATCGTGCACTGTAATAAAGGATAGTGACTAGAATCAAGATTTAAATGAAATATCTCACAGTCCAATAGTAACGAGTGTACTGTTCTGCGAGGATAACTATCCTTGGTGTGACCTTCTACTTCATAATCTGTACACCAAATTCTTGAGTGAGTTTCATGGGCAGAACTTGCTGATAGTTTCTCTAAATGTTTGGCCATGGCTGTAATATATGCATATAAGAATGTACTAACGCCAGTGTCAATGCTCCCAACTACCTCATCATGCAAAGTTGCCTCCAATGCTTCGCACAGATCAGTGTATGTCTTATGTGACAGTGATCTTCTGAATGGTGTAATCAATCCTCCAACAAACCATTGTGCATGCTAGCTAGCGTGAATATCATAAGATAGTGTAGATAGAAGTGTCTTAAAATGGGCATCATACCCACATACACTCTCAGTAGTGCCTTGCTTGATATCCTTGAGTGCACTAATACTCTTTTGCTCAAACTTAGGGATATAGAACTCCTTTAAGAAATCATCCTTCAGCACTGCATAATCCACGCAAGTTTGATCAGGGTCAAACTTCCTATACCATATGTGTGCTCGTCCCTACAAGGTAGTAGAAAATTGACTTGCCTTACGCTCAAAAGCCATGATCCCTTTAGTGTGCCACAAGATTTCACACATATGCACATGCTCAACAGCATCCTCTATGCCTATATACTTTGGAAGATGAAGAGACATCTCCATATAAATATTCTGTGGTTGTTGTGGGCCTTGACCACCTGATCCAGAACCTCTTGCATTTCCTCTACCTCTAAAACCACTAGATCCACCAAAACTAGAACCACCTATACCTCTTGATTCTCCACCTGTATCTGGAATAAGACCTATAGATGTACTCCCTTATGTGTTGATAGTAGTACTGTACTAAACCCCTATAATTTGTGAGGTAGTTCCACTTCCAGAGGTGAATCCAAAATTCAGCGTGCTAACGTTCTGTGTAGATGATGCACTTGAAAACACACCTCTGAATAATATTGAAGTCGTCTGTCCTGCCATTGATGTACTTGCTCTCTTACTTCCCAAAATTTCTTATTGATTACTTTTCATACTAGATATTAGAAAACCAAGCACAAGGGATAGGTCACCAAGTGGATTTTCTGATGCTCTGGCTCCACGTCTTCTACGTGAGCTTCAAATCCTTCATGAGCCATCTCTCTCCTCAACACCATACTCTATGTAATGGAATGTTGCCTCTCTATCTCCCTCTTGCACACCTCGTTATACTTAAGTCACCTCTCCTCTCTCTACCTCTCTGCTACTAGGTCTGCCATCTTTCATTGAACATGTTCCATCCCTCGCATGTGGTGAGGTTTAGTTAGCAATTGGTTTACTTTCCAGGTTCAAGTTACCATCAAGATCTTGATTTTCAGTGGAATGCCTTGCAAATATGTTCCCCTAGGATATCGTAAAAACTAGAATTTAGCTACCTCCAAGAAAGAATACATCAAAATTGAATATTCCAGAATATAATTTTTTAGAACACCAAAAAACCAGGTATCCACAGTGCAAGTCTAGATCAAATCAGCATCATAAATGACCTGAAATTCTTCCTGTGTATAGACAAGTCCGCGATACCTCCAATTCCGCTAAGATGCATAAGCAGTCAACCACTCGTATAATTCTAATGGAAAGATGGCAAAAATGCTCTCATATAAGTTGTCATATAGATTTTGTTCCACCCAAGTGTGTGTGTTAAACTTAGATCCAATTTTTAACCACCATGCATAATCTTCCTCTAGATCGCGTATCCAATCCTCAATACTTGCTAGAGTTAACCGGTATGTCTTCATCGTAAACCATCCTGAAAAAAACTAAAAAAGAGGTCCTGACAATGGAACCAATAATGTAGCCTAGAATTTACCAGATAACACCCTATTCACACTGGTACATCACTTAACCTAAACTGAGCACTCACCCGAAATGTGCAAAGGTACCAGGTCCCTCTTTAGGGTTACTCTAGCAAGATGTTAGCATGATGAAGAAAGAAAAATATATATCCATAACTAATCCATCATTGTACTATGTATTCTATATTCAGATCTATGAAATAAAAATCTTTAAACAATAATCATGATTGAATCAAGAACATGCACTACTTGATTACACATAGTAATGACACTTAGATTCAGCCAATATCTTCCATTTATTAATAAACACAGAAGCTCCTTACATTAATGTCAATCTAAACCTATGTGCGTATGGGTATCTGATACAATAATGCACATATCTCTTTATACTTACCTCTTACACTCTGCATATACCTATATATCACCTCCTCTTCCTATATATGTTTTACTATGTGATTTGAATCATATATATAGGGTGAGGACTTGCCCTTCATCACTTATCTATTCCAGAAATAGGTCACATGTTATTAACAGCTGTGCACCGTTTACAGGCATAGCCACACATGCAAGTGTGCTATCTATAGATCTCTTACAGTTAACTGAAGTTTCAATCCTATTCTTAGCTTATCTCCATGCAAACTAATTCGATCCAATCCTCTAAAGATAGACCATGCATGGTGCACATGTCTCTTCTTCATTGGTGTGTTTCATACACCATCTTCTAAGAACAGATCTTCATGTTCAAAATCAGTTAAGTCCTGAGTACTGAACTTTCCCTTTTGAGTGCGGATTCTTTCTTACCCTCTACACCCTTGATCCTGGCATTCTCTCCCACGCTGACCTCTTGTGTTATCTTTAACAAATATTCTCTGATCAACAAACATACATGGTGCATATCGTGCACTTGCTATATCATACCTAGGGGTAATATATCTTCTTGGAGTTAATCATCATATTTTGCTACCTTACTTGAGTTTTCCTTTATTTTAACTGGGATTGATTGCCTTGTCTCTTCATCATCTACCTATAAAATCTTCTTGTCATTCTTTTTCTCCTTAGATCTAGATTTAGTTTTGTTGGCTCTGTATTGACGTTCAACCACCTTCTATCCTTTAATTGTATCAAACCTTGTTGTATTAGACTCACTTTTATGATGTGTCTTCACTTTGTATACCTTTTTTCCTTGCTTCTTGGTTGTATTAATTCAGCTATTATACCTAGGATGTTTATCACAATGTTTTGTAAAATGCCCTTGTTCATGACAATTGAAACACACAACATAGTTTGTGCTTCTTGATTATTCTTCTTCCCAAAACTGAATTGATGGTTCTTTTAAGCAGTATTTGGCAATGTGACATTTCTATTGAAAATTGAAGCAAACTATATTGTTCTCTTTATCACTTATACCATCCCTCCATGGGTGGTCATTTATGACACGCTTCCTACATTCTTGTTGTCATGTAAATGTGCAATAAGAAAAATTCCAATATTCAAACATGACAATGATACACCTGTGTCAAAAGTTTGAAATTTTACCTTTCCAAGACACCCTAGGTCTATCCATCCTCACCACCAAGCCTTACTTATTCCTTCTAATGTTCCTTGATTAGATTTCCATTCAATCCCCCTATGTGATTTTAGGAGTTCTTGGAAAAAGCTAATTTTGGGAATTTTTGGGAAGGGCTACCATTGGCCTTCTCGAAACTGATACACCCCCTTGAAGCATAAAAAAGGATTAAAAATCAACATGGAGATGTAATCAAGGTCTAAAAACATAAAGGAAAATATTTTGGAAGATTCAGGGAATATTTGGAAGTTTTGGGGCAGGTTCATCAGAAATGAGTTCTTAGGCCTAGGCAGTGCACAGTGTTCAAAAAGTACCTAATCTTCAAAAAGAAATTCTAGGAGTTATACAAGGATTTAGGATCTAAACAATACATTTTTGAAAATTTAATTCAAATCTCTACAAGATTGTGGAATAATATTTTTCACAACACCTAGGCACAATATGTTTATATCCATTTTTTCTCATGCTCAATCATGGAACCGGAACAAAAATCCAATTTTTTAGGCCTCAAATGGAGGAATAAAGAGCTTATATCTCCACCATTGGATTGAAAAGAACTTTTTTAATCAAATTCATATAATATTTCACCTTGAAACTCCATCAGGAACTCCAGATAGGGCCTTCATAAGTTCACTCTCAAGTCCTCATACTTAGTCATTTTTTGAAGAGGACACGTGTCGGCTCCAAGAGCCTGGCACTTTTTGATGTCTCTTTCATCCCTTTTTATCCCCCTGATCACTCATAGGACCCTCTATATCACCAGTTTAGCCCCTAGGAGCTTGTCAGAGCCTATCCTCATAGTGCACACATGATTGCCAAGTGTCGCAACTTAGCACAATGTGAAAATTGGTTTCCCTTTCATCCCTTTAGATAAAGGAAAATATGGGATAGTTAAATTTTACCAGCCCCAGTTGTGCCTCCTAGTCCTCCCTATGCCTAAAACTCAGCCCCCAGATGCTTCTCTCAAGCTCCATATCTCTAATGCTTAGTCGATCGGATCTTGCCAAGCGTCGCGATTATGCACGATGTGAAAATTTATGTCCCTTTTTTCACTTTAGTTAAAAGGACATCAAGGAAAAAAAAATTCCCAGCCCTATTGTTTTCTTTTTGAATGCTTTCTAGCTAACACTTAGTCATTTTTTACACTACTTCATCTCCCCACAGCTCCACACCATGCAGGAACTTTGTCCAATTTTATCTAGACATCCAAACCACCATTGATGCACCCAACCAGCCCTGCCAAGTCCCTCTCTCATTCAAGCACAAATATTTTAAAGTAAAATAATATTGTAAGGGTGAAGAACAGAGGTAAAACAAAGGATCTCATCTGAAAACCCTCATTGTCATGAGATAAAGAAATCAATGTATCTTGCAAACCAAGGCACGAATCGAAGAACCATTTTTTTTGTCTTCACCATTTTCAAAGGCCATAAAAACCTCACAAACAAATATCTCATATGCAGTGAGGATTATTTTAAGAGAAGAAACTCTCCATTCTATGTGACAAAGATAAAAATTAAATTTCCCACCAAACCGGTGAATGATTTGTAAAGAAAATTCATTGGTGAAACAAGAAGAAAAAATGCACCTTGAAAACATAAAATTTATCAATATTCAAGGGGGAGAAAACCTAGAATTTTCAAGATCCATTAATGGTTTCCATGTTCATAGCCACTACTAGGTAATAAATTTCAAGTTTTAAAATCTCACAAACCGGCAAGTGGGTAGGTCTAAAATTTCATAGGTTTAATATTAGACAAAAACCCATATCAAAAAGTGATCCAATCACTAGAAGCATACTTCTAAAAAATAGCAGGTCTTTCTACATGGGAGACTACTATTTCAAGTAAGACACCATCTAAAGAATCTGTAAAGGAGGCGGTGAAAACAAAGGAAGTATCACAGGTGAAAATCATCGGAAAGGTCACCTCGGCCCAAAACTAAAACTTACTAAAAATAGTAAGTGGTCCCATAAGCACCTGATAAAAATAACAAGTTGATCCAAAAGGCAAAAGCAACATAGGGAGAAGAAGGAATTCATGTTGTCATATCCAATTGAGGTTCGAAAGAGCTGAATTTTCACACTTACTAAAAATAGTAAGTGGTTCCTGAAGAAAAATTTCACAAAGGGAACGTATTGGGAGCTAAACATTCAAGTTGAAATCACCATCTAGGGACCAAAGAGGAAAAATATTGACACTTACCAAAAATAGTTGTCCTTTCCAAATATAATAAGTGTCAAGAAATAATGAAGTTCAAATTTGCAAGGTGGAAACCAGTGCAGTCTCTATCATCAGAGTATGCGGGATTAGGTGACAGTGAGGTCACTTATGTGGATCTCAAAAACTTATTTCCACACTCATTTCATGCTTCAATCAATATGTGTGAGATGGAATTTGCAGTAAATTTCATCAAACTATTCATAGTGTGTTTCATTAGGATCATGTTGAAATCAACTAAGCAGTGTGGCAGTGTTGCAGGGATTCAGGGAAGGACTCATTACAAAGATTCAACCTCTTCAAAGGGGATCTTCATGAGCAACACCCACGGTCACTAAAGGTTCCATTCAATATAATTTCTAAACACTCCACAATAAAACACCGAATATAATATTGAAACTGAAACTTATTCGGGATCTATTATTCCAATAGTATGAGGATATTAATACACAAATCTTGTTCCTATTAAAAAGGATTCAAGGCTTATCTTGAAGAGTATCCCTATTATCCATCTTACATGAGTTGTGTGATACAACTCATTATACACACACTAGAATAAACCTCTAGTTTACACTATAGTTATAATTTTCCTAACAATCACCCCCTTAGTGTGAACTTGGGGAAAGCTATCTCTTGTACTTGCTTATGTTTTACATATGGTTTTACAATTGGTTAATCACTAACCACAAGAAGGTTTTCTAGGACAACCCTCAACCATATCTGTATGTGTTTTTCAAGAGATCCACAAACTCTCAAGAAGGTTTTAAAACGGAACCAACAACCATTTCATAACACAGTACATTATTTTTTCTCTCATCATTTTCAATACAGAAGAGGAGATTGTAGAAAGAAACATGTTTTGAACAGGAATTTGACTTTTGTTCATTATTACAATAGAAAATAAACACACAACAAAACTAAAAGAAGGTCACAAATATGCTGAGCAATCTCTTTGTTGGTGACTAACAAGAGATGTTGTTTTACTCCTCCTCCTTGCCTCCAGCCTCTGAGAATGTCCTTGTTAACTCAACAGAAAGTATAGTCAAGGACGATACGTGTTTTGCGATACAGGGTGAGGTCGAGGAGCAGAGCCCCCAAAGCTAGGAACGGTTTTCATTTGTGTTTTCTCTTAAAATTTTGAGTGTCAAATTTCACCAAAAATGCACTCATTTGTCCTTTTTTTTAGATAAAACTTAGACTAAACACAAAACCCACCAAATCACTGAATTGAGTCTATAGTATTGACCCACTTTTTTTTAAGACTTAGAAAATAACATATAGAAATGTCATTAAAATAAATGATGACCACATAGACTCACGAACATAAATTTAAGTGACTCTATACATTTTCATAACACCTAAACAATTAAAATGACTTTATAACAATACAACTCACAATGTTTCAGTGATCTGGATCTGCTGAGTTGGAAATACGTGGCAGAGATGTAGATTCAGTTCCAGTAGATATATTTTATGCCATGCATGAATTTCACCACCAAAAATTTGGATCCCTTCAAATTGATGAAATGAATGTCAAATCTATCACTGCAAAACTGATCGATTCATCTCTCAGCACGAACAGGTTCAGTTAAGATAATTCCTAGCATGATGTCGATCTAAACTACATTGATTCCATAAGCATTTATACAGGTCACGCAAGTCTGAGAAACCCAAAATAAATGTTGTCAGGGATGTCTGATGACTGCAATTTTGGGGACGTCCTTATGTTGTAACGTGTTGAATTATAGTTAATAAAGAAATACGAGCCTAGAGAAATGAAAAAGTGCACAAATACGAGGTGTAGATGACTTCATAGAGCTATATAATTGCATAATATTATCACAATAATGGACAGAACTTAACAAAAATAGCACATGAAGGAATTGGATCTCCAACGCAATGAATAATGAAGGTAAAAGTGGTTAGAGAAAACTTATACAACAAGATCTGAAATAACATACAAGTGCAAACATGTATCATTTTTTGTAAATCAGACTCACAAAGACACACGTAGACATATGAAATAAATAGTTGGTAGATCTGAATAAATACGATGATTACATGGATTCCAATGTTGAGTGATTCGAATTATCCCTCTAGCACCAATAATCACATCTTTCTGTATGAAATTATATACTCTAGAGAAACCTGGTCACCATATTGGAAAGATTCAATCAACACGTTATGTGCATAACAGGCCATACATATAGAACTACACACAGGTCACATGTTTGACCGACCATGCTCTGATACCACAGATAAACACTCCATAATAAAACACCAAATATAATATTGAAACTAAAACTTATTTGGGATCTATTATTCCAATAGTATGAGGATATTAATACACAAAGCTTGATCCTATTAAAAAGGATTCAAGGCTTATCTTGAAGAGTATCCCTATTATCCCTCTTACATGAGTTGTGTGATACAACTCATTATACACACACTAGAATAAACCTCTAGTTCACACTATAGTTATAATTTTCCTAATAGTTTATGGGTCATTAAGAGGCAGTTTCTCACCTGCAACCAAACAACTTGCCCGCAACAACCCATCTAGAGCATAAGAAAGTAATTCATCGCAAAGGGCTCAAAGGAATTAGGATCAATCCAACAGAGCTTTCAAGGAGTCAATAGGAGAAAATTCTTCATCAGCATGATTCCTCCGACTTTCTCTCTCTCTCTTTCTCTCTCTCTTCTCCCCCAATTTTCTCTCTCCTTAATGTTCTAATTTCACATTGGGGGTTGCACTCTTTCGTAAGTATTAATGTTTCTAATGTAATAAGTCACCTTTATGTTATAAAAAGGGACTTATTTTTTTCTTACAAAGGTGGAGAGTCTAAAGTCATGTCAAGACATATGAAGAGTCATTGGGGGATAGATGAAGAGTTTATCCTCTTCTATAAATTATAATGAGCTCTTCATTTGAGATTCTTCTGAAATTTCTTAGTTGCTGGTCATTTTTTGAATTCATGAGATATATATCCTTGTGAAAAGACAAAGACATAGAAAATTATTCTATTTTCCCACTCTTGCATTCTTCTATTCACGTTATATATAGTTTTTGCTTGAGCATCAATACAAGGATTTTATAGCCTTTCTTTACTAAGGGATTTTGTTGATTCTTTGTGCTCATAAATCCTAATTGGTCTTATTGCCATTTGTAGGGTTGTTTCTTCTTAAATTTAATGCATGTGATGAAATTTCTAACTAGTGTATGTGAGAATCTGATTTTCTACTTTTAGCATTAGTTCCCCTACCTTATATTCTCACTCCCTACCCCACTCTCTTTAAAAATTCCTTTATAGAAATATATTGTTATCTTTTCCACAGGTTCATTGAAGTTCCCCTGTTGGATCCTCAATGAAAATACCACCACAAAATTCACTTTTCATGTGCATGTAAACACGGAAGCTGCACCATTTAAGTAGAGGGACTTTGACTCCCAGAGCATTAGAAAGAAATCCACAAATTTATCCACATGAAAAATTTTCTCGCCAACAATTTTTGGGGGCAACCATGGGCTAGATTTAGCAACATCTGCACCCAAATACCACCATAAGGTCAAGAAATTTCCAAAAAAAAATTCAAAAATTCAAAAATCTAAAAAATAAAATTTCAGGAATTTGAATAGTCACCCGAGCCTTATGTCTTCAAACCATGGCTATTCTAGGAAATCCTTTTGTTGAAATATATGATTTACTCTTCCACATTTAAGAGGATATTGCTTTAGATTTATGAGAGGCTAAATACATAATAGGAAAAGTATCAACTGCTACTTCATTGCCATGAGAGTACTTGACCTCAAAGAAGAACGCACTATAGAATTTGAAAGATGAAGACAAATTCAGGCACTGCAAAGAAGAGCATAAATTTTCAAGCTAACAGATATAAGGTACACCCAGCAAAAAAGACAAGGAGGACAAATAGATCCCATCTTTAAATAACTTCAAAGAAGACAAGAGCTTCTCAAAAATTAGATGTCTCCCCTTCGTCAAGCGACTGGTCCCATCAGTAGTACAAGTGTTGTCAATCCATTGGATGTTGAGTTTCCATACATCAATGATAATCTTGAATATTTCACTGACATAGAGACTGAAGAAGAAGTTAGAGAAAGAGAAGAAGAGATTGAAAGAGCAAAAGTAGCAGCTAAAGTCGCAACCTTAGCAAGGTTAGAAGCTAGATTCAGGAATAGAATGGATGATTGTGATCATGAAGAATGCAAGCCAAATGTATAGTGGGGTGGAAACACTGGACCACTTTCCTTTACTCAACCACTGCATGAGCTAAAAAAATGCTCAAGAAAAAACTTCCCAAAATTCAGAGGGGACGGTTCTTAACTTCTTGATGAACATGTAGTAGTGTTCATCATTGCTTACGGTGTGTTGGGCATTGAGCATGAAGATGTGTCCATCCATTTCTTGATGGATTGACTTCAAGAAAAAGTTTCCAAATGGTTCTACATGTTTCCCCCAAGTTCTACCACTTGTTGGGAAGATATAAGAAGCGAATTTGAACATAGGTTCAAATCTATGGAAGACTATTAGGATCTTTTGGCCCATTTGGTATAAATGAAGAAAGAAACTTCTGAATCAATATGAGACTTCATCACCAAATATTACAGATAATAAGAAGAATTTCAGAAGATTTCGTGCCTCCCGAAAATAATATGAAAATATTCTTCATCAGTGCTTTGCCAATAGAAGTTGGTTTCTTCATCAAAAGAGCCCAACCCAGTAATTTGAAGGAAGCACAAGACTTCACGATCGAGAGTGAAGATGATCTAATCTTGTCTGGAAAATTGAAAGGTCCTACTAGAAAGAAAAAAAGGTCAGATTTTGGGCTCAATTACCATAAACCCAATGTTATAGAAAATGTCCAATGACTTGGTTGTCATGAAGAAATAATTGTCTCAGATCACAATGCAGAATACTCCAAGGAATCCAAAGCCTCCCAATAGACTGAGTATCACCCCACCTCCTCTTTGGCTTACTCTCAAATCACCACCAGTCAATGCCACTTGTGATATCGCTGAGCTAGAGGAAGAAACAGAGATAGAAGAACCTAAATAAGAAGATGTAGGAGATGATGATAACTATCTCGAGGTGTAGGAAATTGATGGTGATACACACAATGGCCTAATTAAGTACATTGATGGATATGAAGATGACAAAAAATTAAGAAGCATCAAGTTTTTCATGTGTAGTTTTCACTCGCGCACAATCCAAGAAAAGATCCTCATCCTCAATGGTTACAGTGAAGGAAAATAAAAAGCAAGAAGATCCTACTGCAGAAGTTCCAAAAAATAAAATCATTAGCAGAGGATCGCCACTACCACGTTCAATGGAGTCAACTGAATAAAAACCAGACCCGCTGGTTAGAAAGAATCATATTGCCACACCAAGTAAGTCTCATAGTCCTTCCCCTAGTCCTAAAGTTGCTAAAAATAATTCTTCTTCAAATGTTACTCCTAAAAAATCATCTAAGGTATCACCAAAGTCTTCTTCCCCATCCCTTTCTAAACTAGGCACCACACCTATTAAAGAAAACCAAACTCCCAAGGTAACCACATCTTCGCCATGTAAATATTCCATCACCCGTAAAACCTAAAATTCATCCATCGTGATTCCATTTGATTATGTAGAATACGCGATCAAAGTCAAGGTTTCAATCATAGGATTGGAGTACTTGCAAATACACCCTACAAAATTTAATAGGTTGGTCAATGTAGACTGTGGTGGTAGTGCTAAAATTTCAAGCTCAAATTCTAAAGGCCTACTCTCTACACCATCTATGTCACCTTCACAAAATATGCTAGCCCTTAGTTCCTCCAAGACTGATAAATTTTAACCTTTTTACCTGTCACTTCTCATCAAAGGCTTTCAACTCAATAATTGCATCATAAATTCTAGAGCCTCTGATAATGTGATGCCCATGAAAGTTACAAATTCCTTAGGACTTACCTTAATCCATGCAAATGAATCTTGTTATTCCATGGAATCCAAAGAAGTACCATTGGTAGGAATGATAAAGGATTCTCAAGTTGCTTTGGTCGACTTCCCATAAAAGAAATTATTGCTCACCATCTTGGTAGCTAACAGTCTAGCCTCATTCAACATTATCCCAAGCAGAAGTTTTTATAGGGATTTAGGTGGTGAAATCAAAATGGACTAGTCCTCTACAACCATACATGTGAAATGGGATATGAAGAAGTTGCTTCTAGTGTGTAAGATGAAATACAAAGTACAAAAAGCAGATGATCCAAGGGAAAAAATTCTATTCCAAGGTGGTGGGATAGGAAACTAATTCCTCACATTGGCAAGAGATGAAAATTTTCCTTTCCTCACCATGAAAGAAGAAGAGGAAATTTTTCTTATGGAAGATGAGATACAAGATTTTTTCTAGTACGAAAGATAGCTCATCAAAGGAGTGACATATTTGATAGAGGAAGATCCTATCTGCATAATGGATGATTTGATGCTTTCTGAAGAATCCATTGATGATGAAGAAATAATAAATGATTATTTCAGGCTATTCATGAGTAACCTCTTTTCAGACTTTGATTTTTCAATTAATGATAGGATGGAGATATGTGGAGAAGCCTAGAAAGTTGAGGAATTTAATTCTCCTCTTGATTCAATCATGGATGAACATATGGAGGAGACCAATTTAATTCTCAAAACCAAGGTGTGGGATGATTATCACGAGGACAATATGGATTTTGAGCTTGAAGGTGTTCCATTTCCACAAAGCATGGAACTCTTCTCCTTGTCAGAAGGGTTTAAAAGTCAAAATTGTCTGCGCCTATATGAAGAAGATCCTTAGGGAATAAAAATCAGAGAAGAAGCAAACATAATATCTTTGAATGAATCATGGGAAGGTATGGATCATATTTTTTACCACTCCTCTAGTTCATAATACATAAACTCTATTGAAAATAATGATGAATCTATGATGAATTTTGAAGAGTCGTCTGTGCAAGATATTTTGAAACTTGTAGAATAAATTGAATATCATCATCTTAGCCTTGAACTCTTGACTCGAGCCATGGAGATACAAGATAGGTGTGAATCAATGAATTCCCATTGTTTCGATATGCCTATGTTCGATGTGGAGATGGAATAGTTAAATAGGTTGGATTAATTCCTCAATGGTGAGTATGAAAGTGAAAGCATGTATTCTTCTTCCACAATGCAAGAAGAAGTTCATGAATGCAAAAGAGGAAAATTCCTAAGAACTCCTTTAGACATCTTCAATTTTGAGAACAAAATTTTGCTCATGGTGGAAGATGATAATGAAAATATTGGACCAAATCAAGTGGAAGAAAGTTTTTTGCGGCAAGATCATTGGGAATATGTTCAAAATCAACTTGATCACATTACTTTAGAACTTTCTACAAATATAGAGAGTGAATATGGTAATAAAAGAAATCATAAGATTTTAACAAATTGAACAAGGATCAGCCTTGGAATGATGATGAAATGTTCAAAGAAATATTGGTGTTATGGAAAAATGTGGAAGGAAGTCAGCACTCTGTAAAGGATTTCAAATAACATAAAGGCAAGGGAATTTCTTAACGAAGGCCTTAGAAACAAAAATCTCATGTAGGCTTACTCCTACGAAGTACACGAACAATCATGAAAACATTGGGATTTGATAGGAATTTGAGGAAAGGATGCTACTTCCTTGAACAGTCAATGACTTCACAAGACATTGACATTCTACGGTATCCCTTCAAGGGTAACTCCTAAAAATAAACATGCTTCAACAAAATCGGGTCATCCCCCTTCTTGTTACATAGGTGATTTTTAGGTGTTTTCCCCTTCCTTTTGTGTGTGTCTTTCCCTTGTTGTGTTTTACGTGTCTCCTTCCTTGTTATGTGTGTGTATGTTCTTCATTTTTATCTCTCTCTCTCTTGTAAGTTGTACATGACTCCACATGGCCCAATGGATAAGGCACTAGCTAATATGTTATAGGTTTATATTTTGGGATTCCTCATGTCATGTATTCACTGTGCTCAATCCATAACATGCCCCTAAGCTAGAATCATATGTTTTCATGCAAATTTACAACAGGAAAATTTCTAATTTTCAAACATGACAACGATACCCCTGTGTCAAAACTTTGAAATTTTACCTTTCCAAGAAACCATAGGTCTACCCATCCTCAGCACCAAGCCTTACTCATTCCTTCTAATGGCCCTTGATTGGATGTACATTGAATCCCCCTAGGTGATTTAGGAAAGAAAAGTCAGTCCCCCTAGGTGATTTCAGGAATTCTTGGAGAATGCCAAATTTGGGTAGTTTTAGGAAGGGCTATCACTGGCCTTCCCGAGACTAATGCACCCCCCTGAAGTAGAACGGAGGAGAAAATTCAACATGGAGATGAAGTCAAGGTATAAAAACGTCAAGGAAAATATTTTAGAAGTTTCAAAGAATATTTTGAAGTTTTGGGGCAAGTTCATTAGAAACAAGTTCTCAGGCCTAAGTAGCGCACAATACTAAAAAATCACCTAAGATTTAAGAAGGCATTCCAGGATTTTTGTAAATACATATTCGGAAAGGTAATTCAGAGCTATACAATATAGTGGAATTATATTTTTCATAGCACCTAGGAGAAATAGGTTTATATCTATTTTTTAAAATGCTTAATCATTGAGCTATAACAAAACTCCAATTTTTCAAGTCTCAAATGGAAGAAAAAAGATCTTATATCCCCAAAATTGGATTCAGAAGGCCTTTTTCAATCACATTCATTGGGAACTCTAGATAGGGCCTTCACAATTTCTCTCTCAAGTCCTCATACTTAGTCATTTTTTGAAGAGGACATGTGTCAGCTCCAGGTGCCTGACACATTTTGATGTCCTTTTAATCCATTTAGCAAAGGGACATAGGGGATAGTAAAATGTTTCTAGCCCTTTTTATCCCCCTGATCACTCATAGGACCCTTTACATCACTAGTTTAGCCCCCAGGAGCTTACCAGAGCCTATCCTCACAGTCCACGAATGACCGCTAAGTGTCATAGCCTAGCGCAATATGTAAATTGATGTTCCTTTCATCCTTTTATCTAAAGGGACATAGGGGATATTAAAATTCACCCATCTCTAGCTATGCATCTTGGTCCTCTATATGCCCAAAATTCAGCCCCTCGGTGTTTCTCTCAAGCTCCCTAGCTCTAATTCCCAGCCGGTCGGATCTTGCCAAGTGTCACAATTAGGCGCGATGTGCAAATTGGTGTCCCTTTCATCTCTTTAGATAAAGGGACATCAGTGACAAAAAAATTCTCCTTGACCTGGTGTTTTCTTTTTGAATTCCTTAAAGCTAACACTTAGTCATTTTTTGCATTGCTTCATCTCCCCAAGGTTTCACACCCTGCCAGAACTCTGTCTAATTTTCTCCAAACATCCAAACCACCATTGATGCACCCAACTAGCTCTACCAAGTAAATATCTCATTTAAAAAAATATATTTCAAAGGAAAATCAGATCATAAGGTTGAATAACAGAGGTAAAATGAAGGATCTCATCTGAAAGCCCTCATTGTCGTGTGATGAAGAAATCAATGTATCTTGCAAACCAGGGCATGAATCGAAGAACCATTTTTTTCTGTCTTTGTAATTTTCAAAGGATGTAAAAACATCACCAACTGATATATCATATGCAATGAGTATTATTTATGGTGAACAAACTCTCCATTCCATTCAACAAAGATAAAAAGAAAATTTTCCGCCAAACTAGTGATCGGTTTACAAAGAAAATTAACTGGTGGAACAAGAAGAAAAAACCCACCTTGAAAATATAAATTTTATGAACATTCAAGGAGGAGTATACCTGAAATGTTCAAGCTCCATTATTGGTTTTCGTGTCTATAGCCACTGTCAAGTAAGAAATTTTAACTTTTAAAATCTCACAAACCAGCAAGTGGGTAGGTCTAAAACTTCATAGGTTTAATATTGGGCAAAAACCCATATCAAAAAACTTCATCTCATCGAGATTCGATCACCAGAATCATACTTACAAAAAATAGTAGGCAATTCTACACATGATACTCTTATTTTGGGTCAGCCACCATATGAAGAAGCTGCAGAGGAGAGAGTGAACATAGAGGAAGTATCACAGGTGAAAAACATTGGAAAGGTCACCTCAACCCAAAATTGGAAATTACTAAAAATAGTAGGTGGTCCCATAAGCACCTGCTAAAATTGGAATTTGATCCAAAAGGAAAAAGGAACACAGGGAGAAGAAGGAATTAAAGTTTTCATATCCAATTTATGTTCGAAAGAGATGAATTTTCACACTTACTAAAAATAGTAAGTGGTTCTTGAGGACAGATTTCACAAAGGGAACGTACCAGAAGTTGGACATCTAAGTTGAAATCACCATTTGGTTATCAGAGAGGAAAAATATCAACACTTACCAACAATATTTTCCCTTTCTAAATATAGTAAGTGTCAAGAAATAATGAAGTTCATATTTGCAAGGGGGAAACAAGAGAATTCTCTATCATTGGAGTATGCAGGAGTAAGTGATAGTGAGGTCACTTACATAGATATCAACAGCTTCTTTTGACACTCATTTCATGCTTCATCAGTATGTGTGATGTGGAATTCATAGTCAACATCGTCAGACTATTCATATTGTGTTTAATGAGGATTGTGTTGAAATCAACTAAACAATGTGGAAGTGTTGCAGGGAGTCAGGGTGGGATTTGTTTAAAGGCTTCAACCTCTTCAAAGGGAATCTTCATGACCAACACCTGTGGTTGCTAAAAGTTTAATTCAATAAAATTTCTAAACACTTAGCTCACAATTTTTATGGGTCATTCTGAGGTGATTTCTTGCTTTCAGCCAAAGAAGTTACCCATAGCAACCCATCTGCATCATAAGAAAATCATTAGCCACAAAGGGTTCAAAGGTATCTGGGTTAATCTGACAGAGCTTTCCATGAGTCAACAGGAGTAGATTCTTCATTGGCATGATTCCTCCTCTCTCTCTCTATCTTCTCCCCCCCACTTTCTCTCTCCTTAATGTTCTAATTTCACATTGGGGGTTGCAATTTTTCATATGTCTTAATGTTTCTAATGTAATAACTCATGTTTATGTTATAAAAAGAGACTTAATGTTTTCCTAGGAAGGAAAAGTGTCTTAAGTCATATTGAGACATATGAAGAGTCATTAGGGGATAGATGAAGAGTTTCTCCTCTTCTATAAATTGTAATGAGATCTTCATTTAAGCTTCTTCTAAAATATTTTAGTTGTTGGCCATTTTGTGAATTCATGAGAGAGAGATACTTATGAAAAGATAAAGAGATAGAAAATTCTTATATTTTCCCATTCTTGTATTCTTCTATTCTTTCTATGTACAATTTATGCTTGAGCATCAATACAAGAAGAAGGATCTTATAACCTTTTTTTACTAAGGGATTTATTGATTATTTTTGCTCATAAATCCTAATTGGTCTTGTTGTCATTTCTAGGGTTGTTTCTTCTTAATTTTAATGCATGTGATGAAATTTCTAACTAGTGTATGCAAGAATATTGTTTTCTACTTACAACATTAGTTCCACTACCTTATATTCTCACTCCCTTCTCCACTCTTTTGAAAAATCCCTATGTATCAAGAGATTACTAGCTTTACTCCAGGGTCAATGGAATGCCCCTGTTGGATCTGCAATCAAAATATCACCATAGAAATCACTTTCACATGCATGTAAACACAAATTTTGTATCATTTAAGTAGAGGGACTTCAACTCCCAGAGCATTGGCAAGAAATCCACAAAATTTTCCAAACAAAAAATTTTCTCTCCAAAAATTCTTTATCTTTATGTTCATAGTTATGACAAGAAAAACAATAAAATTTGAAATTTCTTTCATACCTGGATTCATTTAGTTGCCTGACTATTTTATACCTTCTTGTGTTTGTTTCCATTGTTATCTTCATGATTTTTTGCATGTTTGAACCATCCTTGTCCTCCTATCTCTTTTCCATATTTTTCAATCTATTGTTTGCATATTATAATTCATCCTTCAGGGTTCTCAATTCTTCTTCATTTTTAAGGCAAGCATCTTCCTTGTCTTTCAAGGCTTTTGAGACATTCTCAAGAAACGACTACATCTCTTTGATTTCTTGGCCATGGTCAACTTCCATAAGCTTAATTTCCTTGTTCATTCCATCAATCAACGACTGAGAAATCGCATACTTATTTTTCAGAACTAATTCAACTAGTGCATCCATGCATATGCTCCAAATATCTCCTCTAATTTTTAAAACTTGATTCAAGAGAATCAGGCTCTGATACCAATTGTTGGAAATCCAAGACGCTGAGAAGGGGGGTGAATAAATGTTTGTTCAAACTTTTGAACCCATTTACAATTGTTCAACCATCCAAAATTAAACTATATTAACTGTTGTCACCAAATCACTGCACCCCCCAAAAAAAATTCCCGAACTGAAATTTTCGAAATCAAAAGTTCCGAAAAAAAAAAATCTCCAAAACCAATTTTTCCGAAAGATTCTCCCAAAGTCAGAGGTTCTGAAATTATAAAAGAAACAAAACTCTAAAATCCTAAAAGCAACAGATCTCCAAAATTCTAAACTTAAACTGAGATCTCCAAAGATTTTCTTTGAAGATTTCTAAGGAATTTGCAAAACTAGTGTTAAATCACCAAAACTGGAATATGATAAATGAGAAGAAGCATGAGAGGCCTAAAAATATCCTTTGAAAAACCTCGAATACCTGGAGGAAACTCAAAAAATGAAACATGGTGAACCAAAAGAACGAAATCAAAAAAATGCAGAGGGAAACCAAAGGAAAAGGACCTAAAACCAAAAGAAATTTAAAAAAAAAACCATACCTTGAAAAAGACGTCGTAAAGTACAAGGATAGAATGTCAGAGTGAAAGTGTCAGGTAAAAATGACAAGTGAGAATATGATTTTAAATATAAATCCCAATATTAATGGTAAAAATCTAATCCATACAGAGGTAGGTGAAAATTAATTACACACAAAATCTGTGAAGGTCCAAAACTTGAAAGCCCAAAATCCTAAAAATTCAGGATTTTGAATTTCAAAAAATGGGAGGCAAATAAAATGAATTGACGATGGAAAAATATGAAACCTAGGGAATGCTTGCCTGCTAATCTTTTAGACCAGTAGCCTTAAGAAAAACATTGGGAAAAGGAGTCTAAAAAACCAAAAAACAAAAACAGAAAACACAAGAGCAATAGAAAATAAAACGAAAAAATGTGTAGAGCACTTGGAGGAAAAGACAAAACACTGTACAGGGTGTAACATCCTCAAAAGCAAGCTTTGAGGTGTATCCCATTCATATGAATGGGAATTTCTTCTCCATTAAGTCTAGATAGTCAAAATGAATTCACCTCTTTGTAGCTTGTAATAACATAGGGGCTGCTCCAGAGAGCATCAAACTTGGCATGCCTACCAGGTTTGGCGCGATCTTCATCCCATTTTAGAACCAAATCTCCCTCCATGAACAGCCTATCAGAGGATTTCTTGTTGAAATATTTCTTAACTTGAGCCTGATGTTCTGTCAATGTATTCATGGCAGTATTTTGAGTTTTCTCTAGCTCCATGAGTTCACAAAACCTCACTGTTAAGGCCTCATCTTCCATAACTTTGAGTTGGTAAGCCAAGTCCAAGGAAGGAATTTCCAAGGAAAGTGGAATTTTCACTTCCCTTCCATATACAAGCATTTTTGAAGAGTTAATGACGCTTTCTTCACTATAATCCTCTATCATTTTGATAAAGAACTGTACAATCGGAGGGTTTCTGATGAGGCTTTCCAAGAAGTATGAGAATGGGGAGCAATCTACTTTCAGTTTCATACATTCACGTACATTCCAATTTCAGGTTTCACATGTGCCCCAAGAAAATTGCCAAGGTGTCCCACTAACAAATGGATTCTTTTGGAATTAGTTTAGTAGTTGGATTATCATCGAATCTAAAATAAGCATCACAAAGCGGGAATGCATTTCACTGTTTCGAGTGGCAGGTATTCTTGCCCAAATATTCACAAGGCAAAAAATGTTGATGTAGAGATGGCTGAGGTAACCTTGCAGACCTTTCATCCACGGATTAATTTTGACTATTGGGGCAAGTTTGGGGAGACAGGTTGGTCCAATGCTCATGTACCCCAATTAGAAGATATATGGATTCATTTTCAAGATGAATACATCATGCAACAAAGGGATTATCAAAGATTAACCCTTGATGAAGTTTAGAAATTTGGTTTGGTTGATGTGCCAAATGACATGTAAGACAATGATGAGGTTTTGGATTTATCATACAAGAGTGATAATATTGCCAATCAACCACTACCATGGATTGATTGGTATGTTGAAGAATGCAGCAATACTAAGGAAAGGGCGGGACCCATTCTAAAAAGGACTTTCAATTGGTTGACCACCTAGGGAATCTCACCCAAAGGGGAAAATCAACCTACAAATACAAGGGCTACACCAGCATTAAACCAACCAACACCCACAAAAGGCAAGAGGTTGACTCAAAGGGTTCCTACAATTCCAAAGAAGATTTCATTTTTTGTTGGTGGCTCATCTCTCGCTAAGTTTGTTTGTCCCAAGATTACATCACCTACAGTGTTTGTGACAGAGGTAGTTGAAGTCAGTGACTCTCTTAGTGTTTTCCAAGATCCATCACATCTTCTCATTCCTCCATTATTAATTCTTTTCACTTCCACCATCATTTCTTCTTTCCCATCCCCTTCTATGGCCCAAGTATTCTCCTCACTTCCAGTTCTATCAGCTGGGGAAAATATTGGGTCACCCATTCCCTCTTCACTTCCTTTAACACTTCCATTTTCTTCAATCACAATCTCCATCATTTCTTTGTCAATTCCTATGGCTATCCTTACATCCACACCTTCCATCATTGTTACCTCTGCTCAAATACCAGCTGATATTTCTAGTGATCTTGCTTTAACTGATGTTTTAGGTATTGGATCTACCACTCCATCTTCATTAGCTCTGACCATACCAGAATGGTTTTTTAGATAGACTCCCAAGAAAAAGAAAAAGGTTCCTCTGGGAGATGTTATAGATCTTAGCGTAATGGAGTCCATGCCCAAAATACAAGCCAAGAGACCGAGAACCGTATCAAGTCTGACGGTTAATTAATCTGGAGAGCATGTGATAGAGGTGGCCACCCCTATTGAGGGGAAAACTAAAGAAACAATCATAGCAGTAGATTACCGGATATCAAAATTCTCATTGGGGAAGGCTACTCATGATGGAGACAAGTAGGATGTACACATAGCTCTTAGGGCCCTTTTGGATAAATATGACAAAGATAAGGCCACCAATGATGAGATCAAGGCCAAGGTCAAGTAGCTCACTGCACTTTTGTGTAAAGTAGCCCAGCCCACTCCATCCACTGATGTCTCAACTACTATGGCTATGACAATTTCATCTACAATAGATGATATTTCTTATCATGAGATTGAGAAGCTAGGCCAGAAAGGGAGATCAATAAGTAGATGGATGGAAAGAATTATGCGGGAAGCTAATCCTTTGATCAAGGAAGTTGTTGAGATATATAATGATTTGCAGGTTGCAAAAATCACCATTTCTAAGATGGACGAATCCTTCTATAAGGATAATAATAATTTAAATTTAACTTTGGCAACATGGAGTGACATTAGAGAAGAGGATTCTGACTTGATCCTTCAAGAAGAAGTGATTGATGATGCCTCTAAATTGTTTGAGTATCAAAAGGCCATGGAATTCTGATGTCAAGTATTACAAGATCCGATTAATAAATTGGAGGAGAAATGAGTGGAGATTACAGATGCCTTGAATGAAATCTCAGAGTAGTTTGACAATGCCAATTACAAATTATTTAATGAAAATATCGATGCTCTTCCTGAGGATCAGATTAAGTAAAAATTCAAATATTTGGTGAAGCGTGACGATGAGGTCACCAAGACTTTCAATAGTGACTTCATTCATCTATTGGTCTTATGCCAAAATTTCATAGGGAAACTAAATAAAGTCACAAATAAACTTTAAAGGTTTTCATCTAGGATCACGAAAGAGATCAAGACAGATGACGTAGTAAATCACTATGTATGTGGGCTTGGAGATGAAGAAACTTAGGGTGTTATCAAGTGCCTCATTGAGTATAGACACCAAATGGATGTATGGGAGGAAGGACAAAAAAATCTTGTTGGAAAAGGATATGCAGATGAATCAAGCCAAATCTGAGTGGCCATGGAAGGACAAGTCCAAGCTCTGATTGGTCAAAGCTGTAGGGTTGACTGAGTCAAACCCTTGTAAGAAATTTGTTATTTTCATAGGATCTTGTTCCCTTAACATTAATGATATTTCTATTTTTAGTTAAATGTTAGTTAAGGGCCCAGCTGTAATGGCTTAGCCTAGGTACTTATAAATTTGTGGAATGCTTCCATTATTTAGAGAGATAGAGATTATTTTTGAGAGAATATGCTCTTCAAGCTTGGAAGAGTGCTTCAAAGATTCTAAGATACCTTCTAATTATATTCAGAGTTACACCTTGTTGTTGAAAATATGATTTATTGTGTTGAATGTTAATCAGTGTTTACTTTGTGAATTCACAATTCCTTAGTGAGATTGATTATCTTGCCTTTATTTCTATTGATCTATTTCATGTTATGGAGGAATAATATTACTATCTTTTATGTCAGTTGTGCAAACCTTATTTTCCTTCTAAATTAATTTTATGTTACTATTATCCCTAGTTGCAGAAATAGATGTGTGATATATGCATGTGTGGTTTCCTCATGATGAATTAATTATGTATTAAATCTAATTTGATCTACCCTTGTGTATACTTGAGTTTAACAAAAGAATGTCTGCCATTGGTTTGTGGTATTTTTGTACCCTTTCTAGTTGCTAAAGGTGAAGGTGGTCGATGATGCAAACCTCACTCCCACATTAACCCTTCTAGATGTTGAACATTCCCTACATTGGTGTAGCACCACTTCTATTCTAGGTTTCATTTCCTTACAAATATTTCTCCCTAATCCCATGAAATGTTAGCATAAGTCTAGTTAGACATTTTACTGCATTAGAAGTAGCATTGTGTTTAGTTTTAGAAGAGGAATCAGGCCTTCTATGGAGGTTCACCTCGAGCCCAAGTCCCACAGCTTGAGAGGTGATCCCATGTGTCCCAATAACACTGAATGTCATGATTCTTTCTTAGGCCATTTAGGGGGTGTAGTGATTTGGTGATAACATTAATTAAGATGAAGTATGAACATTAAAATAGAGAGAGAAACAAGCACACACACATGAACACAAATTTTAATGTGGGAAACCCTTGAAGAGAGAAAAACCCACTAAAACCAAAGAACTAGCTTGGAAAAAATGTCCTTTTACAGTTACAATGATTTAACTGTTGAGAATCTACTCAACTTGAGGCTACAACCCCAAAAAGTGTGTCAAGATGTAACTTAACTTTTGTAAGCATCTACTTACTTGGAAGCTACAACTCCCAAAACTTCAACCAGGCTTCTACCTATTTCTACACCAACTGGATTATAACTATAAAAAATGTTTTTTCTTTTAGCAAAGTGAGCTCCCTTTTGTCTTCTAGCCCATTCTGACCATGAAAAACTGGCACAAGCAAGTGAACACATTATACACCTTCTCATTCAAGTTTATAACTCCTTCCAACACTTCTTCATACGTCATTTCTCCTTTCAAATTCATTAGAGCTTCAAACTCAGTCATGGAGGACTGAAAATTTCAGTCATGGTTATCCTCTTCTAATCAGTGATGCATACAACATCAAATCAATATCAAGCATAGAGATGATAGAGAATGATGTTTAGACAACCTTCAGATACAAATGAAATTTTCATCTCAAGTTATACACAAAACTATTCTTTATTTTCATGACTTCAAACACTTCAAATTCACTTTCATGCTTAACCAATGCATGAAAAACTTGTTAAAGGACCTGTAATTCACTTTAAAACCATAATTTGGAAGGATTTTAAGGAGAAAAACTCATTTACCTTTCAGACACTAAGACTGGTTTTTGCTTACATAGCCTTCTGAAGAGGTAGGACTGAAAACACACATGTACTAGAAATATTTTTCAAAGGAGTGGCCCATATGACTTCATGAACACCAAGTACACATCCCAAACATCCTCCACAAAAATTTTTATCATGGGTTATTTTGCAAAATTAATATGTACACTAAAATTTTCACAAATTTTTTGTTTTCTTATGGGGTCCATCATGAGTCAAGATATCAAAACACCATGGAAATATGCTCTGATGAATTATATACAATCTAAAGTTCATGAAACAACAAAAAATGTTATTTGAAGGCACAACCAAATAAATTTCTCCATACCAATTTAATAGGAATTAAGGAATGCTTCAGATAGCTTCACAAAAATGGATAGAACTTTCTTATTTCTCATCCATTTGACCTCAAATTTTTGAAAATTATTTTTATACATATCCTCTTCAAATTTGTCTCTTATGATTTATCTGAAGTAGGTTCCACAATTTTTATTAAATGCTAAGAAGTCACAGTGTTAGTTTACCATACCTCACTTAACCTAGTTCTGGTATAATGTAATATCTTGCAAAAAATTCCTCCTCATTCCTCAAATTTTGACCAAACATTCATGACTACCTCCTCTATCATATAATATTTCCACTTTTTCTTGGTTCACTCTAAAACTTCCAATACCATCTCAATGTGGCATGTAAAACTTGTTTTTCCTAAAGGGCAGTTATACCAATGACCCTGAAAGTGCATATAATTGTTGAATTATGACTTGTAGATTCATATTTGGACTATTAAAAATGTTGATACATACTTCCCATGCCTTTATTTTCTTGATACAACTTTTATTGTTTCATACCTTCATGATAGGTGCTTGAAATAGGCCAAATTGAGCTAGTTTAAACCATAGCTCATCATGATTGTCCTAATATTCAGCTTGTAGCCTATTAAACATGTCTAATAATGTATTTAATGCCTCTACCATACTTCACCAACTACTGCATGCCTTCACTCCACCTTTCCAGGTCACTTTGCTAACTAGGCCTAAGTATTAGGCAACTTGAACTGAGCTAGTCTAACCAATTCCATTTTATGTTGTTGTATTAATTATTCTGACCATACTTCCACATCATATACATGCTATAAAGTTCCTGAAATCATCTTAGTGTGTTCTCACATCATCACCTTTCTTTTACCTATCACTAGCTACTCAATAAGTATATGCTTCATCAAGTGTTCTCAAGCCTTGGACCTGTTCTTCTTTAATCAATGTCATTCCAAGCTCCCTCTAGATCTTTTACATCCTTCTTTGTCATTAATTTTCCTTTGAAATCAATGAAAAATTGGCATCCACACACCAAGAAACTCATCTCATGTGCTACAAGATATCTATTCCTAATCTTTGTTTCCACCTTGGTCTCATCCTTTCCTGAAATCAGTGACTCGTCACTGGTGCAACATGGAATTATTATGCACTTCATATTTATGCCAAGTTTCTTCTTTTATGGTATTTGGGTTTTCAATATTCTTATCCTCTATGCCACTTGGTTTATTTCATCCCCCAGTGACCCAATGAATTGTCATTAGTTATGAGACCTTAGACAATTATATGAATTTTAGAGCCTGAATTAGTGTCATGTGGCACTCTTTTGAGTTCCCACAGAATTTTCTTATTCCTCTACTTTTTTCTCAACCCTATGACTATCGTATCCTTTTGATTGATTCAATATAGTTCTTTATCATGTTTTTAGGCCTCCCTAGGATTTTCCTTTCCCAATTTTTACCCAAGACTTCTTGAGGCTAGGAATTGTGACATGTGTCACCTATTTGGCCTCTATCTTGAACACATGCCTTAGACAACTTTATCCCAAAAAAACTTATCCATTTTTCTAATTTGTCCAAGGTTTATGGATCCTTTGCTCCACTTAACAAAGAAAACCCTTTTATATATAAAGGCTAATGAATTTATCCTCCTCACACATGTGGGATGGATCCCTAAGCTTAAAACAAAAAGTGCCATCATTTCTAAGATTTGAATAAACATATCATGAACCAAGAAGCAAGAAGATATCCTCTATGGATTACCTTAGAATGTAAGGCTTGAAAACACCCCAATGACAACTACTACACCATTTGAGAACTCCCAAAATACCCTAAGATGATTGTGATTAAATGTAAAGGATTTAGATAATTAAAACCAAAGCTCAAAACATACTAAAACCAAAGTACATTCCACTATAACACCTCCATCAGATGGTCAAAATGAGATGAGAAATATTTACAAATAATGTGTAAATATGAAAAAATGTGATCTAGTTTCTTAAAATAAGTAGGAGTCTTATTTTGGAAATAAGGTAACCTCAATTCTATTGGTTGAAGTAGATTAAAAAAATTGTAAATTAATTAAAGTAACTTATAGAACTCAAATAAAGGTGGATGAATCTTGGGGGAATTACGGTTTTCTCTTTAACATTATATAATATACTTTCCACATCAAATACATCTTTCCAAAATTCATTATAAGGTAAAGTTGCATAAATTTCTTGTCAAGATCTCATAAATAGTGAAAAAAGGATCATGGTAAGACAAAGGGGAATGAATTCGCGGAACCATCAAGGAAAAATATGGGTATCTATGATCCCTTAAAATTAGAAACACCTCTTAACACAAAATTAATCATTATATTCAAAGAAGAGGTTGAAAATAACCAGGATATTTAACAAAACAAGGAAGTGAAATAAATAATAGTTCATGTGGGTATGTACAAATTTATCATTATAACAACTTCCTACGATAATTACCAAGTTGTTTAATTTGTAAAAAAATACAAGGGATAAAGATGAAGGTGAATGGGATGAAAATAAACATGTCTAAACAACTAATCCACGAAACATTAGGGGTCCCCAATTTTGGCTATAATTTCCCTCATAGTTGGAAGAACCCTTTACATAAATTCATGTCAATACTCCTACATCCAATTCCAAAAAAAACTACATTTAGCTAAATAGAAATAGGGTTTGCAAGAATACATAAATCCCCAAGTTGTGGAAATCAGTTGGATACTTTGTAAGAAAGTGCATGCAACGCTTATTTCAATTAATATGGACATATTCCAGTGAATCTAGACTCCAATATTACTGGTTTTTATAGAAATCTATCAAATTTTTGTGTACAATGGATTCCATTTTAGTTACTACTATAATCCATTGTTACTATTACTGGATTCTATTAGTAGTAATATTGGATTCTAGTATTGTAATTATTGGACTCAATGGAGTTCCAATTTTTCTATTATTGGAGTCCAATACCTCTATTAGTGGATTCTAATTTATATATTATTGGATTCTAATGTTAGTATTATTGGATTTTTTTTCATGTCAATTTGTAACAAGAAAATTTTTAATGTTCAAGGATGACAACCATACCCTACCCGAAAATTCTTACCCAAAGGTCATTCTGAGTCCTCCTTCATGTCACCCTAATCCCTGAGTCATTCCTATCCCATATATTTCAAGAAATATCATACATCATGTCAGTAATCCCATAGGTGATTTAGGGGTAACCATTCATTCCAAGTTCTTCCAAAGAAAGATCCATCAAGACAGGCCTTTCAATAAGCTTAGGAAAGGCCATGTTGTAATTTTCTCGAAGCTGGTGCACACCCCTTGGAGCAGAACGAAAGATGAAAATTCATTAGGGAGGTGTATTATATATCTAAATACATCATGTAATAATTTTTGGAATATTCTGGGAGTTTCTAAAAAATTTAGAGCAATTTCAAACAAAGTGGGTTTTGGAGGCCCAATCAGTGCACAGTGTGAAAACAGCCCCTAAGCTTCAGGAAGATATTTTGGGAGCTCTGAAAAGAGTTAGGATACAAATGAAATATATGAAGAAAGTTATTTCAAATACCTAGAGGATGGTAAAATAATATTTTTCACAAAACCTAGGTGTATTGTGTCCATAGCCAGTTTTTTGCATGCACAACCTTGGATCCTGGAAAAAACTACTACATTTCAAGGATAAAATTGAATAATAATGATATGATACCCCCACCATTAGATTCATAAGGTAATTTTTACGTATAAGAATATAAAAATTCATCAAAAAAAAACCTCCCAGAGCTTGAGATATGACCCCGACAAGTGGCTCCCCAAGGTAAAGCTCTAACAGTTACTCAATTTTCTAGGCTAGAAATCCAACCAATGGGAGACTGGCACACTTATTTGCACAAATATTTGGTGAAACAGGTGAAATAAAATTCACCCCCTTCTCAAGTGAGCCCTTGTACCCCAACATGACCTCGGTTAAGCCCTTTCTCGCAAGTTGAGCCCCCAGGATTCATTTCCCGGCCCCTGCTCTGACCAACCAAACTCCACTACGTAGCCTAATCAACATGGGTCACACTTTTTTCAACAAATTTAACTAAACATAGGTGAAATATGTTCAATAAAATGTTCCCCCCATCCTCTTAAGCCCCTAATTCATCATGTGATACCGACAAGTGAAAATGTTGCAAATTTTAAGCCCCCCGCTCAAGCCCAATTGCCAATCCCGCATCAAAACTTAGCCCAATTAGGATAGGGTGAAATTTTTTGCACCAAGTGAACTAAGACCTTAGTGGAAGTGGTGTAAAAAATTTTGAATCATTCCCAGACTAAAAAATATACAAGTTTTGTGTGATGTCATTTTGTCACTAGCTATTTACTTCACGCACGCACTATTTTTCTTCAACTGTCAGATTCTCCCTCCAATCATCCATTTTTGCTACTTCCAAACCTTCTACAGAACCTCCATCATCTTTTCATCATCTTCCAAAATTTCTACAATGAAGAAAGAGAGGATTTTCAAGTGAAACTCACAAGCATGAGCTTCCAGAAACCCTAGGCTCCAGAATAAGAAAATGCTTATATCTCCCAAAGCATTCATCCAAACTCTGGGATACTTAAGGAAAATTTCCTCTCCCAAATGCATTAATGCTTGAAAAAACATAAAATAAAAAGGTTCCTTAGACCATTAATGGCAGAAAAATCAAAATTTTTACCCTAGCTTCCTTTTCCTCATTTTATCATTGATCTGATAAGTAGGTGAAGCTAAGATTTTGAACGAAGCATAAATCAGAGGTAGGGAAGAAAAAATTCAAAAAATCTTGGTGACTCTATTAATGGCTACCATGGTAGCTTCATGTCTGAAGCTTCACCAGGTGGAAAATTTCATTTTTTATTTCTGAGCTTTCCGATGAGCGAATCATGATGAAAATTGGAGCATGAGATTACGATGTTGAAACAAATCCAAAAATGTCTTCCCCATCGCAAAATGAGGCTATTTTTGAAACTTTCTAAAAATATTATAATTTATGCTCCTTTAGGTACTAAAAATAGTAATCCTCTAGATTTGTAAATTTGATCATCCAAGATAGTCTGGAAATATTGAAAAATGAGAAGCAGGAGAAAATAGACAATATGTACCAAAATAGTAGGTCACAACACTACCTGCTAAAAATAGAAATTTGACATTTTGATAGAAAAATGTTGCAGATGACTTCATTTTCACTCATATTTCCACTTTTTGGACTCTTCGTGGGATAATGAGATGATCTCAATGTTCAAACAAAGAATTGAAAACTTCACAGGGGTCCTAAAAGCATCATCATGAGTTCATTCGTGTTCTGAAGCTAGGAAGAGCATCACAAGGCATAGCGGGTGGATCCACCTTCATCACTTTGGTAGTTGGGTGATTTAAAGTGAGTTAGTCAGGGTGATCTCAATGAGCTAAAGGATTTCATCAATAAAGTGTCAAGGAGGATCATTATGGGATTTACATGTGTTTGTCTTGAGCTAACATTGGGAAATCTTGGAACAATATTTATAAACACTCATTATGTGGTCCATGGTGTTTGTACATCATGCAGAGGTTTTTATCATCGTCATCAATATCCCCACTCATGCTTTGGAGAATTTTTCCCTTCTCTCTTCATTCTTCCTCCTCTTCTTTACTCCATTTCTAATTCTTCATTGTGATAAATCATGGTGTTCATTCTATTCATTTAAATGTGGCTTTAAAAAACATTGTAATAAGTTTCCATTGATTAATATAAAAGAGAACTTAATTTCATTCCTAGGAATGTCAAGATTCACATTTTGTGAGGACAAATGATAGGTCACATGGGGGGTATATGAAGAGTATTTTCTTTTTTATATAATGTAATGACATACTCTTGCTTAAGGGTTATTAATTTTGTGCACTCAAGAGAGAGATCTATTGAGAAATACAAGACAAATACCATTCTTCCACTTTCCTCCACCACTTTTCCTCCATTTCTTGCATTGTACAACTTGATAAAAATGGCAATAAAGAAAGGGATTGTTTCTTTTCATGGCTTATGAATGTGTGTAACTTTGTGTGCGTGGTTTCCTTTGTTCATTGGCATAATAATATTATTGTTTCTTTATAATTAATTGTGGATGTGAACTTTCTAATAAACCTTGGAGAGAATATAATTTTATACTCGCAGAGTTAATTCCTCTTGTTTAAATTCTCACTCCCCTTCCCCATATTTCATAAAATTATTCCCTTACAACTTCTTGTAAGAATTTGTCACAGGTGTAGTGGAGTGTGCTCATTGGATCCCTAACATTTTGGAAAAGAACAATTTTTTTATTTATAAAGTGGAGTTACACTACCCAAGTAGAGGAACCTAGAGTTCCAGAGCATTGGCTAGAAACCCACAAATTTTCCCCCCAACAAATTTTCTCACCAAAAAAATTTGGAACCCACCATGGGGAAGACTTGGCAACAATCTACACCTAACATATAATCACAAGATCCAAAAAACTAAAAAATTGAAAACAAAAAGATAATTTGTTTGGAAAAAAACAAAAAAAATTGTTGAAAGTCCATTGCCAAAAGACACACTATCATTTCCTACAAGTGACCTTTCATATTCCATAGTGTCTCTTCGTATTCCCATCATAAAATTCTCTAAAATTTGGCTTAAAGGAGATACACTCAATTGAACAGGTTGAGACGTGTTGTTGATTCCACTTTCAAGACTTTCCAAAAATTAGAAAAATCAAATAAGAGATAACCTTTATTACTTTTCTAAAGCCTCATCCCCATCCAGGTATTCAAGCAGTTCACCTGGTAATCCCATTCAAAAACTTTAGTGATGACATTTTGTTTACCATTTTTTGTAGGAGTAAGTTATAGGAGTCAAGAAGATGAAGGAGAGCTCAGACAAGAAATAAGAGATTATGATATCCTAGAGGTTGAGGAAGTAGATAACTACCCAAAAATCAGATTTTGTGAGTACTATGGAGGTGATGAAGATGATAGTGAAGATGAACCTAGTCTCTCATGCATAGTGTTCAACTATTCCCAATCAGAGAAATGAGCTTCTTCCTCCACTGCTACTAAAAATAAGAAGACTAGAGATCCTCTTGTGGCGACTCCACAAAACAAAATAATAAGTCAAGGATCTCCAATTCCACCTTACATGGAGTTCATATTAGAGAATCCTTATCATATAGCAAGCATGAGGAACCCCTCAATTCCAATTAATTCTTCTAAATCCCCTTCTAAATATAAATCTATTCATACAAAATCTAGTTCTTTAAAAGATTCCACTTTACCTTTTAAAACAACCTTTGTTCCCCAAACATCTATCCCTTCTTCCAAACCTATCCTGACTCCAAAATCATTCCCTTCATCCCCCTTCTCTGTATCATCTCCTTTTGAATTTGTATAGTATCTGGACAATACCAAAGTGCAGATTACTGAAACTATATATTTACAGACTCACCCCAAACAATTTGAGATATTTTCGATATATGAGGAGTGGTATTTTAACACCCAATATTATAATCTTGGTTCTAAAGGAATACTACCAAACCAGCCTACACCTACATCACATAACATGCTTGCATTGAGCACATAAAATACAGACAAGTTCAATCCTTTCTACGTCTCCCTTCTCGTTGGAGAATATGTATTGAACACTTGCATAATATATTCTCGTGCCTCCAAAAACGTGATTCCTGTGAAGGTCACCAAGGCCCTCAAACTCACCATTACACATCATGGTGGCTCTTATTACTTCATGGAGTCAAAAGAGGTCCCACTTATAAGGAAGGTCAAGGATGCACAACTGGCTCTTGCCGAATTTATAGAAAAGAAGATTTCAATGGTGATTTTGGTAGAAAACATTCCAAATTGATTCAAAATGTTGCTAATTAAGAGTTTTGCAAACAATTTTGGGGTAAGATCCAAATGAACTAGTATTCTACAGCTATTCTGGTTAAAGGAGACATGGAAAAATTGCTTCCAGAAAATAACATGAGGTACACGATGCAAAAATAAGGAAATCTAGGAGCTAACATTTTGTACCAAAACAACAAGAGGATGAACCTTATCATAACAATTGAAGAGGATGAGATTCCCATCTTAATAGGACCAAGTATCTCTTCCCAAATAGGTATGGGTCTTGAAGCATGGAGTAACTTTGAGTTGCAAAAGGATATACCTAAGTTGTTGGATGACGTGAGCCAAGAAGAAGAGGAAATGGTTCTTGGTGAATCTCAAATAGAGAAACCACATTATATACTTACCCAGAATGAGGAGGTATTCTCATTCCCATTTTGGGATGAATATGCTCTCAATCATGCCATTCATGGAGAGACACATCCATCCTTTGATGATATTTCAAAAGGTTTGAAAGAATGGTTTGTGCAAGAACTACTAAGAATCACGGAAGAAACAAAAGACCTTGAGCTCAATCTTGAACTTCTAATGCAAGACATGAATTTGCAAGAAAAACACGAACCTGATTCAGAAGCCTCAACTAGTGTGAATATTAGCCATGTTGAAATAAAGAAAGATGAGAAATATAATGTCCCTCCTAAGCCAATAGTTGATGGATGCAATGATGAATTAGTGATATTTGATTTCCCATTTAAAGAAGAAGAATCTTTCCATGATGAAAAATCTTAAATAAAGGGTGTTGAGGTCATTGAAGATGAGGATCCCCTTGAAAAGGAAGTGATGGAATCTAATAAGCTTCAAGGAAATGAAGTAATCCATATAGATAATTTCCTTGAGCTTTAAAATTAAGATTCTTCAAAGGCATAAAAAGATGAGTTGGAGGTAACAATAAAATAGAACTTCGTGCAAGAAATATTGGATGTGGTAGAAAATTTGGAAGATCTAAAGCTAATTTTTAACCTCTTAGCTCATGCAATGGACATACAAGATAGGTATGAGGTTACTTCTAATCCCTCAGTTAGTATTCAAAAACCTCATAGTGGAATGTAGAAAAAAAATGAATTCATGATTTATTTTTGAAGGGATTTCAATAAGCACTAATGCAGGGAACAAATAAATTCAAACAATTCAAATAAGAATCAGACTCGGGGCAGCGATGAGATGATCAATGAGAGATCAGCAATGTGGGTAAGCTCGAAAGGTAACTGGCACTATGAAACTAATTTCAAAGAATGAAGGAAACGTAATTTCTAAACAAAATCCTGAGCATCAAGAAGCTCATGAAGACCCTACCAAGTACACAGACAATCATGTTAGCACTTGGCTTTCATAAACAATTAAGGAGAGAAAGTTTCTTTCTCGAACCAGTTAATGGCTTTGTGGAACAACATCACTCACTATTTCCCACATAGGGGTAACCTATGAGAAGAGATTAGTGCTATAGTGAACCCAGGTTATTCCCCACCTTGTACTATAGGTGATTTAGTTTTTTCTTTTCTTTTTCCCCATTTCATATGTTTCCCTTCCATTTGTGTGTTTGTGTGTGTGTGTTCAATAAAACAAATTGAGTAGTATATCTTTCTGGTGACTCTAAAGCCCTATGGATAAGACACTGGTCAAGGTTATGTATGAATATTATGGAGTTCTCATGTTATTTCCTTGCTGCACTCGATCCACAACATGTCCCCAAGCTAGAGCTAGTTGTCATGTAAATTTGCAACAATAAAATTCCCAATTTTCAAGCATGATAACCATACCCTACCTGAAAATTCTTTCCCAAAGGTCATTTTAAGTCCTCCTTCATGTCACCCTAATCCTCAAGTCAATTTTATCCCATATCTCTGAAGGATTTTCATACATCATGTCAGTAATCCCATAGGTAATTTATGGGTTCCCATTCATTCTAATTTCTTCCAAAGTAATATCCATCAAGACAAGCCTTTTAGCAAGCTTTAGAAAGGCCATGTTCTTATTTTCTCAAAGTTGGTGCACACCCCTGGGAGCAAAAAGAAAGGAAAAAATTCATTAGGGAGGTGTATCACATAGATAATGACATCATGAAATTATTTTTGGAATATTCTGTGAGGCTATGGAAGTTTTAGAGTAGTTTTGAACAAAGTGGGTCTTGGAGGCCTAAGCAGTGCATAGTGCAAAAACAACCCTTGAGCTTTAGGAAGTGATTTCGAGAGCTACGAAAAAGATTTAGAATCCAAATTAAATATTATGAAAAAGGTATTTCAAATCCTTAGAGAATTGTTAAATCATAATTTTCACAACCCCTAGGTGCATTGTGTCCACAATCAATGTTTTACATGCACAACTTTGGATCCTAGACAAAAATCCTATATTTTAGGGATAAAATTGAAAAATAATGAAATGAAACCCTAATAATTGGATTAATAAGGTCATTCTCAAGTGGGATCATATAAAATTTCATAAAAAAAACTCCTCACAGAGCTTAAGATATGACCTCGACAAGCAATTCCCCAAGGTAAAGCTCTAACAGTTAGTCAATTTTTCAAGGCTAGAAATCCAACCAATGGGAGAGTGGCACACTTTTTTACACCAAGTGCACCACATATTTGGTGTAACAGGTGAAATAAAATGTTCCCCCTTCTCAAATTATACCTTGGACCCCAACATGACCTCATTTAATCCCTTTCTCAGAAGTTGAGCCCCCCAGGCTTCATTTCCCAACCCCCGCTCCAAAAAACCAAACTTTGCTACGTTTCCCAATAATCGTGTGGCACAATTTTTTGCACCAATTTCACCAAAACTTGGTTAATATGGTGTAATAAAATGCTCCCCCCATCCTCTTAAGTTCCCATTTCATCATGTGAACTCGACAGGTGAAAAGTATGTAATTTTCAATCCCCCCGCTCAAGCCCAACTGCCAATCCCGCAATGACACTTGGCCCAATGAGGATGGGGTAAAAATTTTTACACCAATTGCACCAATACCTTAATGCAAGTTGTTTACAAAAGTGGGATTCATTCCCAAACTAAAATATATATAATTTTTTTGTGTTGTTGTGCTGCTAGTAGTTGTTTCATTCACCCACGCACAATTTTTCTTCAATTTTTAGATTCTCCCTCCAATACTCAATTGTTTCTACTAAAAAACCTTATCCAGAACCTCCATCATCTTCAATAATTTCTGCAGTAAATAAAGATTGGATTTCAAGAAAAACTCACAAGCATGAGCTGCAAGAAACCCTAAGCTCCAGAACAACAAAATCTTTGTATCTCTCAAACCATTCATCCAAACTTGTGATACTTTGGGAAAATACTCCTCTCCAAAATGCCTTCATACTAAAAAAATATAAAATTAAAAGGTTCCTAAAACCATTAATGGTAGAGAAATAAAATTCAATGCCCTAGCTTCCTTTTCCTCAGTTTTTTATTGATCTGATAAGCGGGTGAAGCTAAGATTTTGAACGAAGTATCTTGAGAAAAAACCCATCACAAAGAATTTAATTTTTCATCAATTAGAGGTGGGGAAGAAAAAATTCAAAAAATATTGGTGACTCCATTAATGGCTGCCATGTTAGCTTTGTGTCTGAAGCTTCACCAGGTGGAAATTTTCATTTTTTTAATTTATGAGTTTTCTGGTGAGCAAATCAAGATGAAAATTAGAGCACAAGATCATGACGATGAAACAAATAAAAAAATGTCATCCCTATCTCAAACTGAGGTTGTTTTGGACACTTTCTAAAAATAGTATATTTTATGCTCCTTTAGGTACTAAAATTAGTAATCCCCCATATTTGTAAGTTTGATCATCCAGGATAGTCATGAAAGATTATAAAATGAGAAGAAAGAGAAAAATAGGCAATATGTCCCTAAATAGGAGGTCACAACCATACCTACTAAAAATAGAAAGTCATCATTTTTGGAGCAAAAATTTGTAGATGGCTTCATTTTCACTCATATTTCCTAGTTCAAATAGAGAATCCAAATAGAGCATCGCAAGGCGTAATGGGTGGATCTACCTTCATCACTCAGGGAGTTGGGTGAGTTAAGTTGATTCAATTAGGTGATCTTAATGAGCTAAAAGAGTTAATCAGTAAAGTGTCAAAGATGATCATTATGGGAATTTCACATGTTCGTCTTGAGCTCACATTGGGAAATCTCATAATAGTGTTTCTAAACACTCATTTTTGGTGTAGGGTGTTTGTACATCATGCAGAGGTTTTGATCATCACCTGCAAGATCTTCATCAAAGGCGAAGGTATCCCCACTCATGTTTTGGATCATTCTTCCCTTATCTCTTCATTCTTCCTCCTCTTCTCTACCCCCTTTCTAATTCTTATTTGTAAGCAATCATGACGTTCTTCCATTTCATTTAAATGTGAGTTTAGAAACCATTGTAATAATTTTCCCTTGATTAATATGAAAGAGAACTTAATTTCATTCTTAGGAATGTAAGGAGTCACATCTTTTGAGGACAAATGAAAAGTCTTATGAGGGGTATATGAAGAGTATTTTCTTGTTATATATAATGTAATGGCATACTCTTTCTTAAGGGTTGTCAATTTTGTGCACTCAAGATAGAGATCTATTGAGAAATACAAGAGAGATAACATTCTTCCACTTTCTTCCACCATTTCCCGCATTGTACAACTTGATAAAATTGACAATAAATAAAGGGATTCTTTCTTTTCATGGATTATGAATGTGTGTAACATTGTGTTCATTGTTTCCTCTGGTCATTGGCATTATAATATTGTTGTTTATTTCTAATTAATTTTGGATGTGAACTTTCTAATTTACCCTAGCGATAACCTGATTTTCTACTCACAGAGTTAATTCCTCTTGTCTAAATTCTCACCCCCCTTTCTCCATATTTCAAAAATTATCCCCTTACAACTTCTTGTAAGTATTTTCCATGGGTGCAGTGGAGTGTGCTCATTGGATCCCTAGCCTCTTGGCCAACAATAAATTTTTCATTTATGTTCATTCATAATAAAGTGGACTTGTACCACCCAAGTAGAGGAACCTAGAGTTCTAGAGTGTTGGCTAAAAACCCACCAATTTTTCCCCAAACAAATTTTCTTGCCAGCAGGATTCCAATTTCGCTATTTTTTAATCTTCATGAATTTGGAAAAATACTTTTATGATCATGAAAGGTTAGCGACCGATAACTAATATAAATCATGATCTCATTGGATAAAATTAAAATAAAAAACTAACAATAAATTCATGCAAAAGTAATTTCAAAGTGTGAGGATCTCACTTTCAAAGTGTGAGGACTCACACTTTAAAAGTTTGAGGACTCATACTTTCAAAGTGCGAGGACTCACACTTTCAATGTGCGAGGACTCACACTTTCAATGTGCAAGGAATCACACTTTCGATGTTAGATTCATTATGTTTATCCAATATATTGGCATTGACCTCAAATGTTAATGGTGTTAGGTACTGATATAGAAGAAACAACAACTTAACCAAAACATGTTATTCATCATGTTATTTTGATTTCTAGTCAAACTTACAATAAATTTGCGTGCTCACCATAGAATATACCTTATTTTTTATGATTTTCTCAAAATATGAATCATGGAAAGTAGATAAAATGAAGCTTCGGTTAAACCAGAGTTGGTTGAGAGATTCAAAGTTGTATTTTCATTTTTGTGTAAATAAGTTTAATGTAAAGGATATCAACTTCAAGCATAATTTGTGTCAAGGCCCAAGCTAGAATTTGATCAAAACCTTTACTGCATAAAATCCGGCATTCAAAAAATCAAAATTCCATGAAAATTGAGCATTAATATTCTTAAGAGTGGTGGATTTCACTTATCATTCAAGATTTTTTGAGTTAATGTGTTTACCTTGTTCTTAGGGGACCAAATTTTCTTTTTAATCTCTATTGAAAAAGAACTTTAAGATTCCGCTTTTCATCTTGGATTTTATGAATTAATCCACATGCCTTGTTAATACTTTACACAACACTATTAATGAATAATTTATATGCCTTTTTTTCTTTGATATTATAATAGTGAAATTATTGAAGGAAAATATGCAACTCGTACCAGTTGGTCATTCTATTTTTTGGTTAAACTTGAAAATTTATAAAGATGGGTGGTAGAAGTAATTTTATTTTGGTATACATTTAAGTTTTTTAATCTTAGTCATAACCTTAAGTTTACTACTGCTTATTATTATAAAATATATCTCATATTTACCATGAAAATCCCATGACACCATTGGGATCTATGTATATCACAAGTTCAATTATTGTGAAAGAAAGTATAATTTATGCTTGTAAATTATTACATTCTTCATATAAATGATAAGTCACTTACTTCCATGAGGAAGAAAAGTAAGTAATCCCTAACAGAATGCAAGAAAAATGCTTCTGAGAAACAAATTCAAACACACTATGGTTTAAATCAATAAAAAGACACATTGTGCTAAAATTATATGCTTTGTAACAATTAAGTGACACCTGAAGTGTAGCATTTGAGCTCAAAAAGATGATTGTGGACTCATAGAAGGAATCTTGAATTAGACTTAACAACAAAGAACCAAAATGTTGAGCAATTTTGTGTTAATTCAGTGAAGATTATCGCATTTAAATAAGACCTACTCCTTTTTCATTACAAATATATTATATAAATGAGTGGAAATTTGAATAGAAGTGGTGCAATTCAGATCAATACCAAGATGGTCAAGTTGGGAGTCAATAAATGCCTTCTGATCCCACCACCTACTTCCCAGTGGTTGACACTATGCATGATCTAGATATGTTGAATTAATTTGGAATCCCTTATATGTTGCCACAAATGGTGTTTTTCTCCAATATATTTTCTTAATTGCCCCACTTGTAGCCAACTCATCTACATTTTATATGATTGAATATATCTTCATGGGATGATTGAATAAATATCTAACTCCTAAGTCATTATTGTTCTTGAAGACTATGATAAGAATATCATCTACAAAGAAAATGAAATCCAAGTCTAGTGCCCTTAGGACATAACACATGATATGGAATAAAAACAGTTTATACATATTGGTATATAAAAACATTTTTTTCTAATTCAATGAAATGTACTTACACGATCTGATGTGTATTCCAGATAATAGAGTATGAATGGAAATATTTAGTTGGGTCAAACCAATGGTATATACTTTGTTTCCTATCTCCTTTCACACCATTGAACACATTGGTTTGGAGAATGAATGACTACCCATAGCTATTTTCTAAGAACTCAAAGTTTATCTAATCATGTTATGTGTTTTATGATGACAATTGCAGCGCACAATAACACAATTGATGTGTTTTACACAAACAAAGGAAATCATTGACAAAAGTAGGAGAACATGACTATGGGATAAATGGTGCTTAATATTACATAAAAGGCAGTGACAATTCTTGTGGAATCACTAGGAACCATTTTTATTTGCATACTAAATCACCCAAACAAGTATGTTCCCTTGGATTAGAATCCAATACCTGAACCACCATCCCCAAAACAAAAACATGAAGGAAATAAAAATGTATAAAATTGATATAAAAAATACTCATATTAAATAATTCTACACCTAATTTGAGTAGTCAATACATCAAATTGGGTTGGATCATAATCAACAATGTTATGTATTTCAAGCTAGGAAAGGATGATAGTAATTGTGTGCATGTATACTTTTCTTAATGCTAAATCAAATGAAACAAGAACTACCACCTAAAATATTTCTACAATTTAGCTAAAACAAAGCATAAACACCATCATGATAAGAATTAAACAAGGGTTAGATGCTAGCATTCATCAATACAAACTTTGAAACTAACAATGCTAAATATATAAACTCCTCTATTCTCTAACAACAAATAAATGAATGGACCTAAGTAAGCTCAATGGCTATCAAAATAGTTGTCCTTAATGTTCCAAGAACCTAGGAATGGGGGCTAATCAAAGTTGGGCTACAAGACCCTTTTGACACCTCCCATATGACCCAAGCACTTTAAGAAAGAGGCTTAACTCTTCAAGATGATGAACTCTCAAAAGGGAAAGGTGCAAGCTCTTAGTCTCTTTGCTATATGCTTTGCATTTGCTCTCTTAGAAAGTTTAGGTGTAAGTAAAAAGGTAGGTGGAGGGCTCTTTATATAGCCCAAAGGATAAAGGATTCAACACATTCTCATGAATATGGGATAAAGGTAAAACATGATTAGGAATGGATAAGGTTGCTTTATTAAAGGTAACCTTACTTTAGAAGGGTTTAATACATGTTTAGCAAGTCATGGGAGTTGGAGGTATTTTAATTAATCAAAGGTGATTAATTAATAGGTAGGTGTAAGCTTATAGAAGCCAATTAGAGGAATATTAGTGTGATTTAGCAATTAAATATTGAATTATTGGTTAAATGGAAGGGAAAGCTAATTAATTAATAATAATTAATTAGTCTAGGTAGAAGGGGTGATTTATTAACGGAAGGTTGTTAATTAGGGTATTTTTTGGATAGAAAACTTAATTAATTAGCTTAGTGTAATTAATTAATGATGATATGAGGGAAAATGAGTGTTTTTGACGATATGTCGTTGATTTGTGAGAAAGGGGATAATTAGCACAATTTAAGTATTTAAATTACTTGGGCGTAATTATAGGTGTCTACATTTGCCCCTCTTTGGGGTGGCGTAAGTGATGACACTTCAAAGATAGTAGACAGAAGAGATTTTGAAGGGATAGAAGAAAAATTAGTAGGAGGGAGAGATGCCCCCTCGAGTGTCGATGGGCTGACGAAGGAAGCCGATCGACGATCGAAAAATATGAGAAGTAGGCAGAAGAATGGGGATGAGGCAGGATGCCCTAAGGAGAGGGAGAATTAGGGGTGAAAGGGAAGTCGTGTAGAAGAAATATGGATGAGGGGAGAGAAGAGCTTAACCTCTAGCCGCTTATTTGTTTAGAACAAATTTGATGTCATCATATTGCCATATGAACTACATCATCGGTCCTTATGAAAAATATAAGCATACGACAAAGGTAGAATGACATGAAAAGCCATACTACGAACAATTGTCCATTGCTAAAAGTACCAACTCCACGTAGCATAAAATAATGCAATGCAATACGAGAAGGAAACAAGCTCATATAACAGGGAAAATAAGTACGAACGCACATATCTAACCCAACAACAGTCAAGACAGTTGTACAAATATTTTTTTATCAGTGCTAAAGAGATCCACAAGTTCGTGATTGACGAAAAGGGTTAAAAATGATGCCCCAAGCAAGGATACATGCAAGGGGAAATGAAAATGGACACGGGGTCCATGAAAAGCATTTGTGCGCAACGAAACAACACCAGGCAACCAAAAGTGCCCCAGAGTATAGAAAAAGCAAGCAACTAGCTTTTTTGAATGGTTGTGAATCTAGTGATCTGGGAGTCATATTAATTGGGGAAGATGTGAGACAAACCAATAGGATATGGAGAAAATACCATGCGTAAGACACAAGTTTCAGCCGTAAGAAGCAAGTTACCATTTTGTAGGGTGTTTTACTTTTTAGGAATTTTTTGAAAAAAATTTGCCTTGTTTTTAGATTTTTTTGATATATATATATATATTATTTTTGTGGTTTTCTCGAAACAATGTTCTATTGTTTTTGTGTTTTTCTCGAAACAATTTTCTATTGTTTTTGTGTTGTCTGAAACAATTTTCTATTGTTTTTGTGTTTTGTGAAACAATTTTTTTGTGGTTTGTGAAACAATTTTCTATTGTTTTTGTGGTTTGTGAAACAATTTTCTATTGTTTTTGTGTTTTCACAAAACAATGTTTCTATTATTTTTGTGTTTTGTGAAACAATTTTCTATTGTTTTTGTGTTTTCTCAAAACAATGTTCTATTGTTTTTGTGTTTTTAACAGTTTTCCAAAGCTATGTGCAGGTAACCAAGAAAGCATGGATGCCCCCAGCGTTAGGTGGGGAATATACAAGGGCAGAAGCCACGTGCTTATGAACAAGAAGGTGAAGTCATTGAGTTTCCCCCAGCGTAAGATGGGAAATAACGAAAGACCATGTCCCTTACAGACGAATAGAAGAAGGCAAAGCCGGATCAAGGCTGGACTAGATGGTGTGCACAAGGAAACTCGAAGGTAGAACCAGGTCCAGGATAAAGAAAACTACCCTTCTAATACAGAATGCTTGTGAACAACGAATCCTCCCAAGGCGCCGGAAACCAGTTTCCACCCAAGTACTTGTCCAAAGTGCCACAATTGTATGGTTTTCACTAGTGGATGACCTATTTTCTCTTTTTCTTTTTCTGATTTGTTTTTTTTTTGATGTTTTTTATATTTTTTTATGATTTTTATGACTTTCTTGTGCCATGTTTAGGCATAAAACCTCTTAAAATGCATGGAATTCATGGGCTCCCGGAACTCATCACCATTGGGGTGAGCCAACTTGTATGCCCCTGTGCTATACTTGGCAACTATGACATAGGGTCCTAACCAGTGTGGTTCAAAATTCCCTTTCTTTTCTCACTCTGCTCTGGTGTTGAATTGGTTCTCCTTCATAACTAAATCACCCACCTCAAACTGGTGAGGGATGATTCTCTTGTTGTAGTTACGGGAGATTCTGTGTTGATATACCTTCAGGTGATTAAGAGCGCGAATGCACCTCTCATCGAGGAGCTCTAATTCAGCCAATCTTGCCACTCGGTAATCTTCATCCTTATCCAAATAGTCCTAAAGAGAAATTCACAGGGATGGGAGTTCAATCTCTAAAGGGATGATAGATTCTGTCCCAAACACTAGGGAATATGGTGTCACACCCGTAGGAGTGTGAATTGATGTTCGGTAGGCCCAGAGGGCTGGGTGGATTTGTAGGTGCCAGTTTTGACCAGTTTTGCTAACCATCTTCTCCATTATCCTTACCAAAGTCTTGTTTGTTGCCTCAGCTTGTCCATTACCCTGAGGGTAATATGGTGTGGACCATTTCAATCTGATTTGGAACCGTTGGCAAAGACCTTTCACAATTTTGTTCTTAAATGACTTCCCATTATCTGTGACAATGGCTGCAGGGATACCATATCGGTAAATAATGTGATTCATGATGAATTTAGAAATTTGTGCTCCTGTGACATAGGTTAAAGGGACAACCTCCACCCATTTTGTAAAGTATTCTGTAGCTGTAATGATATGTGTATGACCATCAGATAAGGTAGGAGTAAGCTTCCCTATTAGATCAAGTCCCCACTTGGAGAATGGCCACGGGGTAGTGATTGGTTGCAATGGTTGCGATGGAGCATGGATGAAATTTCCATACTTTTGGCAAAGCACACATTTTCTAACATAATTACAACAATCAATTTCCATGGTGGGCCAATAGTAACCTACTCTTAATAGTTTCTTAGCCAAGAGAATTCCATTTGTATGTGCTCCACATACTCCTTCGTGTACTTCTTTAATTGCCTGGATTGACTCTGTCACATCTAGACAACGTAACAGATTCCCATCGTAGCCACGATGATAAAGTGTACCTCCTAAAAGGGTGTAACGGGCTATCTAGCGAATCAGGCTTTACTTTTCATAACGGGAGATATTGGGAGGGAAAGTACTGTCCTTAAGATAGGTGAAAATGGGTTCGTACCATGGGGAATAGGGACCAATAACCTCACAAGCCAGGTAAGATTCCGGTACATCATACGCGGGCTGGTGCAGATTTTCTACGAAAAATGGCATATCATTGTTCCCTGGCGGAATACGAAGCATAGATCCCACCGTTGCCATAGCATCTGCCGATCTGTTCTACGCTCTTGGGATCTTCTCAAAGGTAATGCACACAAAATACTCCTTCAGAGTTTCCACCAACTTCTTGTAAGGTATAAGCTTGTCATCCTTAACTTTATACTCATCATTAACCTGTTTGATGATTACCTGTGAATCACCTACAGCCTTAACATGTTGAATATTCCACTTGATGACTAGCTTCATCCCTACAATGAGTGCTTCGTATTCTGCAATGTTGTTCGTGCAAGGGAAGGCCAGGCGGAAAGCCTGTGGTATAGGATCACCCGAAGGAGTAATAAGGACCACTCCTACACCTGAACCATGAAACGTAAAAGATCCATCAAAATGTATCTGCCATATGATAGATTCTTCAATGTAGAGAAAAGATGCATCTGGCAGATCCAGACTCAAAGGTTCTGTGCTTTGCAAAGGTGCTTCCGCTAGCTGGTCAGCAAGTACTTGCCCTTTAATTGATTTTTGATGGACAAATTCTATATCAAACTCACTGAGTAGAATGATCCAATTAGCCATTCTACCTATGAGGGCGGGTTTGGACAACAAATACTTGAGTGGTTTGACCTTGGATATGAGCTTGGTCTTAGTATTTAGCAGGTAATGGCAAAGTTTCTGAAAGGTAAAAACAACAGCCAAGCAAGCCTTTTCAATCTGAGGATAATTACGTTCATAGGTGATGAGGGTGCGACTCAGATAGTACACTACTTTTTCTTTATGGCTAAGGTCATATTGGGTGAGTAGTGCACCAATAGCGTATTGCGTAGTGGAAATATAGAGCAAAAGTCATTCTCCCGGAGTGGGAGGCATGAGTACAGGTGGATTAGCCAGGTACTATTTAAGCAAAGAAAAGGCTTGTTATTGCTCAGGTACCCAGATGAAAGTGATGTCCTTCTTAAGAAAATGAGTGAATGAGTGACATTTATCTACAAGCTGGGAGATAAAGCAGCGAATGGCTTGAATTTTCCCTTGCAAGCTACACAATTGCTTGATATTCTCAGGTGGAGGCATTTCTGTGATGCCAGACACTTTAGCAAGGTCTACCTCAATACCTCGTCTTGACACGATGAAGCCTAATAGTTTCCCAGATAGCACGCCGAAGACACACTTCTTTGGATTTAGCTTGACTTTGTATTCACGCAGGTGTTTAAATATACGCTGCAAAATGATAGGATGATCCTCTCTTGTTTTGGACTTTCCCAGGATGTCGTCTACGTAGTCTTCCATGATGTCATGAATCATATCGTGAAATATTACTGTCATGGCCCACTGATAATTTGCTCCCACATTCTTAAGGCCAAATGGCATCACCTGATAACAGAAGGTGCCCCAAGGAGTTGTGAAAGTTGTTTTGTGTTGGTCTTCCTCAGCGATCTTAATTTGATTATAACCCTAAAAGCCATCCATAAGTGATAGCATTTCGTACCTTGCGGTTGAGTCAACAATCATGTCAATGTTGGGCAACGGAAAGTCATCTTTAGGGCAAGCTTTATTGATGTCCCTAAAATTTGTGAAAATTTGGATACCAATAGGTTTCTTTTGGACAGGAACAATGTTCGATATCCATTCAGAATAATCAATTGGCCTGATGAATCCTGCTGCAAGCAACCTTTCCAACTCTTCTTTAACTAACAAGGCCACTCTTGGGTGCATCTTTCGAAGCTTCTATTTGATAGGCTTAGTGTTTGCATGCACAACCAGGTTATGCATGACCAAAGTTAGATCTAAGCCGAGCATGTCTTTGTAAGACCATGCGAACACATCAATAAACTCTCATAGTAGCATAGTGAACGTCTTTTGTTCTCTAGCTGAGAGTGATGCTCCCAATTTTACTATCTTGGGATATTCTTCGGTACCAATATTGACATCAATGGTTTCTTCAACTAACAATTTTGATAAATCCTCCATACGCGTAGGATCGGGAGGTAGGTTGAGATCTTTATCCAAGGATGTCTCTACGAGATTTTCATCCTTGGTGTGGTCACTTTGTTTGTCCTTTGATTTTCTTATTTGTTTGTCAGCCAATGCCTCAAAGAGGTTTTCACTGTCTGACTTGGACTTCGATTTTTGCCGAGGCTTTTCTTTAGAATTCTTACCCTCGCTTTTCTTTAAATTTTTCTAATCACGAATTTCAGCCTCCTCACCAAAGTAGGCACAAGTGTCTAAGTCGATAAAGAAACCCTTCTTGTGATCTCCAATGGGAATTGTATCCCTTATGCCCATGAACTCTGCAATAGCCTCATCATTCTCGAATAAATCTAGTGGCATGTGACGTTGTTGGTCCCATTCAACAAGGGAGGGGTATACAAGGTCAAGGGTTGGTTCAGTGGGGGTGATGGTTAGGACAGCGTTATTCATGAAAAGAATTGTGGAGGCCAGATCCTCATATTGGCTACAACAGGAATCCATATCGTTGTCTAGATAATCGGAGCTATCCTCATGCTCAGAACAAGTCGCATCTTGATCATTGGGGTGTGCTCCATAAGGGTGAATCCCAATGCCATATCTTTCTATTTTGAAATGTGGAAGAGGGACTGGTTCTCTTTTTCCTTGTTCATTCCTCCCACATCCTAGGCCTTTGTAGCCCATGGAGTACATCATTCTGCTAGATTTTTCATATTCTTGGGTTTGATAACAAGATGGCTGAGTGTCCTTAGGGACCCAAGTAGTAGGTGGATCAAGTAATTTTTCCTCAGCTAACAAGCCTCTAGGTAGGAACAACCCAATAGTGTGTTCCTCTCTAGGTCTCCTAAAGCGGTAGTTGGGTCAACCTCTAGTCTTGGGCGACAAGGAGAGGTCAGAAACCAAGAGTACTTGTTGTACATTATACTCCCCACAGCCATATTCCAGAATTTTCATCTCCCATGAATTAAATGGAGATGTTGAAGTAGATGCCCCATGAGTGCAAGAACTAAGAGAATTTGAATCTACTTGAGATTCCATGGCCTTAGAATGAAGAGGGACAACTATATCTGTGGAGGGACATGCATATGTACCCTTTCGTGCAAAGCTATTAAGATCTCTACAATGAGCAAAGGGCTCTGAGTTTCCTGGTATTGTTATTATATGTCCCTCATGCTTTAGCTTGACGCATTGATGAAATGTTGATGGCACTGCTTGCATGGCATGGATCCATGGTTGGCCTAGAAACATATTATATGGAAGTTCCAAGTCTAAGATGTGAAAATTTGTCTGATGGCAAGTGGGGCCCACCTCCATTGGTAGCGTAATGGTGCTTACTGACTCTCTTTCCACGTTGTCGTATGCGGTGATAGTGATGATATGGGACTCAGGATCTTCTTTTGTATGTCCCAATTGTTTGACTAATTTAAGCATGCAGATGTTCAATCCAGATCCGTTATCCACAAGCACCCGTTTGATTTTCCTGTGAGTAACAACTACCTTAATGTATAAGGGAAGATTATGTGTAGGATTCTCGGTAGGGACCTCCCTATGGTTGAAAGTGAGATGCTCACTTGGTGCAATATTTTCCACCGCGGCTTGAAGGTACGCATGATCGAATTCTAAAGGAACTCCCGACCCTTGAAGAGTTTGATACAGGATGTCCTTATGTACATTGGAAATCTTGAGAAGGTCTAAGATCGAAATCTTAGCAGACGTCTTCTCAAGTTGTTCTAAAAGGTTATACTTACTAGTATGCAGGGTCGACGGAGAGGGGTCTAGAATTATGAGGCGGGTGCACCTTGTTACCATAGCACAGTCCTTTCCCTTAATTCGGATGGTGTTGACGCGGTCAGCAGGGGAGTGAATACATCCGATAAGTGAATCGTAATGATTTTTATCTCTCTTGGTATACAAGTAATTCGCGGCTTTATAGGTTTGGGATGACTCTCCCCGATCCGGTTTTTCCTTTTCCGACTTATCATGCTTGGGGAATGGTTCCTTATAAATCCCCATTTTCTCGTTAGGTGTTTGCATGTGGCTAGGGTTATCCACCTCTATCTCCCCGTTGTCAATGAGGTCTTGAATATAGTGGCGAAGTTGCAAACATTTTTCTGTTTTATGACCTTTAACACGATGCATTTCGCAGTATTCATGCTCCTTATACCATGAAGGTTTAGGAGCGTTGTCATCAAATGGTTACGTTGTAGGATAGATCATCATGTGGGCCGTATCCAACTGTTTTAGTATGACGGACAACGGCTCATTGAGGGAGGTGAATGTTTGTCTCTTTGGTGGTGGTTGAATTGGGCCCTTGGTCAGTTTAAAAGGTTGACTGGTTTGGACTGTTTGAACACATTTGGAATCAATGATTCTGTCTCCCACCACATTTTTATTTTTGTTAAAGATCTTCAGCTTTTCAGCGGGTTTGACACTTTGGTTGTCTTTCGATTGGGTTTTGAGGGTGCCTTTGGCAATGAGATCCTTTTCTATTTGAATCCCTTTCTCGATAACCTCTTCAAAGGTGCGGATACAATGCATTTGGAGGTGGAAAGCTATATCTAGGTTGAGATTAGGGATGAAAATACTGACCAGCTGCTTCTCAGGGAAAGCGCAAGGGAAGTGACTAGCTATCCCTCTCCATCGTTGGAGGAAGCTGGCGAAGGTCTCATTTGGGCGTTGTTTTGTGCCGCACAAGTCTACCATGGTGATGTCACTCTCTATGTTATACGAGAAATGATGCACGAATCTTTCCGCCAATTCTGGCCAGGTGAAAATTGATCCTCGTGGTAAGTGCATAAACCATTCCAATGCTTGACCTCTGAGACTCTTAGGAAAAAGTATGATAAGGTAATTATCACTATAAGACACCTCTTGACATGCCATGTAGAAATCTTTAACATGATCCCTTGGGTCTCCCTTTCCTTTCTATTTTTCAAACTTTGGCATATCAAATTTCTTTGGAAAGGGTTGAAGGGTCATTGTCTTGTCAAAAGGATAGGGGCATAGTTCTTCGTATTGGTATTTCCTAATACTCCCTATATTGCTTTCTTGTATGCTAGAAAGTGTTGTTTTCATAGATTGCACTTCTTGTGCGAGCAATTGTTCTTTAGTGGGAGAAGCGGGGATGTGTACATGATGATACCCTGTGTCTTCTTCTCCTTGGTTTTATCGATGGAGTTCATGGATCCTAAACTTAGGCTTTGACTTTTGAACATTCTTGTTTGTGTCTTTCTATACCTGGAAAGTAAGCAAAGCTAGTTGTCAGCTTAGGTTACTGAGTTGTTGTTGGATTGTGACTTGGTTTGTTTCTTCTTCTTCTAAAGGTTCTTCCTCTTCGTATTGTGGAGGTTCTTCCCCTGTCTCATGTTCTATCTTGTTTCTTCATGGCACTTTGATGATGGGTATTCTATGCCCTACCACTATCATTTTCTACGTAAGAAGTGGAAGCATGCCCACCTGTTAAAATATCTTCCATATTGATAAGAGGGCGTTCTTCTTTAGTAGTGTCATTTGTAGGTAATATTGGTTCATTCTCGATGGGAAATTTGGCCCCTAATTCCATGACCCGTGCCAAAACTCTATTTTTATTTCTAAGGAGAAACTCATCTAGTAGAGTGGGGTCAAAATCAAAGTTTGCGTGTGATGATTCTAATTCGTTTCCACTATGGTCAACCATTTCTTCTATTTCCTTTTTTGTAGAAAATAGTGGTCCTAGATCTTGTCTGATAAATGGGTTTGACCCTTGTTTGTTAGAGGTTTCCCAAGCTTGCGCCTGTTGTTCCTCATATTTTTGTTTCTTTAAACCTAGACGCATCTTGGGAGCCATGTTTTCGTGATAAGTTTCACTAAGGTAAATTGTAGATTTGTTCAAAATTCAATGACTACCCCCAAGTAAAACACAAGATGTACGTGTTAAGAGTAAATTAACCATGAGAATACCAATGTGATAGAGTGATAAAGTCAACAATGAAACAATCGTTTGGTATCAAAACTTAATCAAATGAAGTACCTCCTAGACTACGTTTTAAAGTAATTTGTGACGCCAGATGATTAACAAGATGTCTCCACTTATGCCAAGTTCAAAGGAATGAACAAGATGTAAGTAAATACATGAAGTTAAATGCGATCTCCCAATCAAGATATACAATGAGCAAGCTCAAGTCTGATTAAGACCTATATCTCAAAAAGTGTCAATTACGATTTGTGAATGACACAACAATATCACCAAGATATGTTAACCCAATTTGCAAGAAAGTGAAGTATTGATATCGAGGTGTTATTAATATAACATGCACAAATGGTAGTGCCTAGCACCTTTTGAAATCGAGGTAATAATAAAACCGAACGAAAAAAATGCTCAAAGTATAGCTAGGAATAGTTAAGAATGTGTGCAGTGTAACCGTACAATATAGGTATTTATGTCGAGTTTACAAGAAACAAGACGTAAATATCGAAATTGTAATGATATGAGACAAACAAGCTAACTCCTCTATGGAAGTCCACAGTGATGAACCACGCCTAACTACAATGACGATCTTGACGTGGGTATCAAGATCACAATGGCTACCAAATGACGTGAAAACGCCTCCACTCACTTTAGACGTTTAACTAACCTAGCCGCAAAAATTGGATGGGTGTAAACGGACATAAAAGTGAGAGAAACAGTCGAATGGCAACACAAAGGTAATCACACCTCTTTTGATCAACAAAGTGTCAAAAGAATATGAAGGAAATAAATCAAGAAAAAATGACAAAAAATGCTAGCCTCACTTCGGCAGAGTTTCACCTTGCTCTAAGGCAAGTAAAAACTAGGTGAAAGTAATACGTCACACGTTTCTCAAAAAGAAGGTTCACAACTCAACACTATTTTAAAATGGTCAAAGTGGGCTCCTGGCCAAATTATATTCTCCTAGGTGGTTTTCTCGCCCTAGGTGTTACAAAGTTGCCACGAGCGAGTGCGATTTACCAAAAAATTCACATTGACTAGTTTGGGAGTATCTCGGCTTTACTTTACCCCCTTCAAGAACAGTAGGCAACTAGTGTGTCTACGTGTACTATCACTGGGGTCACCACAACGGACAACTTGTAACTCTATCTCACAAAGGAATCACTAGTCAAGTAGGTAGTGTGGAGCACTTCCCATTTCGTCGACAAGGTTCCCTCTTGTGTGGACTACTTTGGGGTTCCTGGAACCACCCCCATTGTTGTAGCTTAAGGTGTTATGCCAAAGGGGTTATGTTCCAGTTGAGAGGAGAGGGATGTACCCTTTTCCGAAACCTGCAATATAGTGTTTTGAATATGTTGTTCTTTTTATCTTGTTTAATTAGGTGTGGTTTGCTTGAACACCTTTTGGCAACCTGTATAACAACTGTATTAGTAGTTTTTGATTTTTTTTGGTTCATCCTTTCTTTGACAAGCGTTTTTAGGTCCTGCACTCAAGCATTAGTAGTTCTAAAAAAAAATCACATTATTTAAAAGAAGATTAAAAGTTGTTTTTGATTCTCAAGACCATCCAAGGATGCAAGAGAAGAGCATACACAACAAATAATCCAACTAAAAAGTAAAGAAAATCTTTTCAATCAATGAACCATACAAAATTCTTGATAAATGTTCATTCCCTTAAACCAAAAGTGAAAGATGAAGTTTCCAATTTACCAAATGTTATAAAATGAAGACTAAAGTTGCTTTTGATTCTCAAGATCACCCTAAGGTGCAAGAGAAGAGCATACACAAACTTTATCCCAACTATATAGAAATAGAAAACTTCAAATAAAAGGACCATTGAAAAAATGCTTTGTAAAAGGTTCATTCCCTTAAGCAAAATGAATAATCAAGTTTCCAAGTTTAATCCCAATGTTAACAAGATAGAGATCAAAGTTGTTTTTGATTCTCAAGATCACCAAAAGGTGCAAGAGAAGATTATACACACGCTTTGGTCTAAATCGAGTAAGCATGAAAATACAACATTCATCAAAACATTAGACATATTAGAAAATGACCAGTTTTCAAATAATAGAAAAACCTGTAATTTCTGTAACTATAAATCCTGAATTTATGGTTTCATTGCATAGTTAACTTCAATACCTTTCCAACGCAAAAAAAAATGGAGTCATTTCGAGTTTGGGAGAAAAAGTTATGGCCTTCGGAAGATGGGTTACACATATGCTCTTATGCTCATGGGTGTGCACTTGACATGCACTCAAAAAATGTCAAAAAAAACGTCCCTTAATCTATAAAATGGGAAAAAATTTCCAACCAAGATTTAATTTTGACAATAACCCATCACATTAATATATGAATAGAAGACTCAACGCTATCAAACATTAACATACATGCTCAAGAATTTAAGATTTTCAAGAAACTGACAAAACTAGCATGTAGAATGATGAAAAAGTAAGCTCTAAAAATGAAAACATGATGAAATCTTGAAATTTTCTCACCAAGATTTAAATTTTGACAGCAACCCACCACATTAATATGTAAATAGAAGACTTAGCACTATCAAACACTAACCTACATGCTCAAGAATTGAAAATTTTCAAGAAATTGACAAATATAGCATGTAAAATGTTGAAAAAGTAAGCTCTAAAAATGAAAACATGGAGAAATCTTGAAATTTTCCCCTCAATTCCAATTTTGACAGCACTTCACCTCCTTTATACCTACAAGGAATACCCAACACATGCAAACTCAACAAAACAAGTTAAGAAAAACAAGTTAGATCAACATGTGTAAAAGAGGGTTAGTAACCAAAAATAAAACTTAACTACAAAAACTTGAAATTAAGTGCAAAGGACAATGGAGTATGTCCCACCGGGTGTGCCAAATGTGTGCATGTATACTTTGCTTAATGCTAAATCAAATGAAACAAGAACTACCACCTAAAATAGTTCTACAATTTAGCTAAAACAAAGCATAAACACCATCATGATAAGAATTAAACAAGGGTTAGATGCTAGCATTCATCAATATAAACTTTGAAATTAACAATGCTAAATATCTAAACTCCTCTATACTCTAACAACAAATAAATGAATGGACCTAAGTAAGTTCCATGGCTATCAAAATAGTTTTCCTTAATGTTCCAAGAACCTAGGAATGGGGGCTAATCAAAGTTGGGCTACAAGACCCTTTTGACACCTCCCATATGACCCAAGCACTTTAAGAAAGAGGCTTAACTCTTCAAGATGATGAACTCTCAAAAGGGCAAGGTGCAAGCTCTTAGTCTCTTTGCTATATGCTTTGCATTTGCTCTCTTAGAAAGTTTAGGTGTAAGTAAAAAGGTAGGTGGAGGGCTCTTTATATAGCCCAAAGGATAAAGGATTCAACACATTCTCATGAATGTGGGATAAAGTTAAAACATGATTAGGAATGGATAAGGTTGCTTTATTAAAGGTAACCTTACTTTAGAAGGGTTTAATACATGTTTAGCAAGTCATGGGAGTTGAGGGTATTTTAATTAATCAAAGGTGATCAATTAATAGGTAGGTGTAAGCTTATAGAAGCCAATTAGAGGAATATTAGTGCGATTTAGGATATTATAAGGGGATTAAATCAATTAAATATTGATTTATTGGTTAAATGGAAGGGAAAGCTAATTAATTAATAATAATTAATTAGTCTAGGTAGAAGGGGTGATTTATTAACGGAAGGTCGTTAATTAGGGTATTTGTTGGATAGGAAACTTCATTAATTAGCTTAGTGTAATTAATTAATGATGATATGAGGGAAAATGAGTGCTTTTGACGATATGGCGTTGATTTGTGAGAAAGGGGATAATTAGCACAATTTAAGTATTTAAATTGCTTGGGCGTAATTATAGGTTTCTACAGTAATAGACACATATCAAATAACCTCTATGATGACAATTGAAACTCACAATAACACAACAAAAATTATTAATAATTTGAAATAAAACTTTAAACATACTCACATTTCTGTCAAAATAATCACATTGACACATGAGGTCGTATTCATGTGTTCAATTTTTATACTAAAACACCTTATTTGGATATAAGAAGACATAGGATTTTAATTCTATCATTAACATTTTGTCACTTTTTGCCACCAAAGGAATTTTTCAATATAATGAACCATTTTAAAATAGTATTATATAGTGAAATTTAATTATAAATATTTTAAACACAATGACCACTTACATATACAAATAGTTTTTTTACGATGAAAAGTTCTAGAGGTTGTAATCTTGCACCCACTAAGATATAAAAAGAGTATTATGAAGAAATGATGTATATGTCAGAGCCTAGCGGCCACTAAGTTGTACAAAAAAATTACAATGACAAAATCCGATAGATGTGGTTAGCGGCCATTAACATATGATATGTTTATTTTTGTGGGCTTGGTAAACATTGAAAATGCTTCTATGACTCTAAAAATACACATTTAGTCAAAAAAATAAATCACTCCTTACTTGACTGGTGTTTTCCATGATAAACTTACAATCCATGAGTCACTTAGGGTGAAGCCATATAGAAGGTGAAACTCTCACTAACATAATAGTCAATTGGTTTTGTGATACACATAGTCAGATATAAATTTTTAGTAAAACTTGAAATTACTTTGACAAATCTATAAACCCTCATATTTTACTATTGATGTAACATTGCACCTCTATTGGTACACTTGTGTGTTGGTAAAATATTAAATTTATTCCAAAATAAACATCTCTAAAGAGATGTCTAAAGAGCTATCAAAGGAACTTCAAGTGAACTCGAGGGGAGGGAAAATGACTTCATAAGAGGTTAGAAGGAACTAAAACAAGAGCTAGGGTATGAATATGTAGTTATGGTTTGGAGGTGAAGCTAGGGGTTTCATAAATATTTCACCTTGCATTTTGATATACTTTTCATTCCTTTTTCCATCCTAATCGAGCATAGTATCCATGACGGGTTTGTTTGGATGATATTGAGGAACAGTAATGGAGAGATGAGGATCTATTCATGCCCTTCACTTTAGTATTGGTACTAAGGCTCTTATTCAATACACTCATAAACCCTCATTGAATTTTATCTTTCTATGGATCTGTAATCCTCCTAATTCCCATATTGTTATCGTCATCAGCACCCTATATTTTCTTTTTAATGCTCAAGCCATTGAAGGTTACATTTTGGTTTTAAAATCAACACAATCAAATAAAGGTTTGATTTTTTACTCAAAGCTTTCTTCTTTAGTGTTTCCTTGATCAATTTAAGATATTTATTGTTAAATTTTTTTTCTAGTTTAAAGCTCAATGGGATCATATAGACAATGCAATTTTACGTGTCAAGAATGATATTCTTTGAAATGAAAACCTAACGCTTCGAAATAATTTGTTGGTATATCTTGATCAAGTTTCCTATATCGCTTCAAAATACTTGGGAAGGTCAATTCCCACTGATAAGACCAAAATATGTCTCATTAATGCGCAATCAATGATCTTATTTTACTCTTCTTTTTGTCAATTTTGACTGCATTTTTTGACTTTTTTCTGATCTAATGAAAGTTAGGATATAATTTTCCATCTTTTGTTAAATTTAGTTATAAAGTTTAAAAGCTCTGTAATTCCTAACAAAGTGTGTGGAAATTCAGTTTTTGTAATAAAATAGGTCATAATCAGTCAGAGAACAAAGTATGAAGCGATCAACATGTTTTTGGGAGCCTTGGCTTCAATACAGCTTAGTTCCACAACTTCTAGACTTATTTCTAGAACTCTATCACATAGTTTATGAGCTCTATCACTTAGTTTTGGAACTTTTGGACTTAGTTCTGGAACTCTAGCACTTAGTTCCGTAACTCCTATGTTTAGCTCCAGAACTTTCACGATTAGATCAAGAACAGTCCCCTTTAGTTCTTGAACTTCTCCAAAGTTCCAGAACCAATGGGAGTCTATTTATTTTGATGACATCAAATGATAGAGAAATCAATGAGCCTTTCAATTAGGAGTAGATCAAAAGATTTCTGATTCTTCATACTCGAAGATCCAAGGATAACTTATCAGACAGCTATACATCCAACAAGGTTCCAAATTCAACATCTATTTTGGGCATAATTTGGTTCCATCTGAATCGGTATAACAACTATGGTTGTAAATGCATATTTGAATGATATATATATATATATATATATATAAAGACATGTAGATAGATTTAAAAAGAGAGAACATATACATATAGATACATAGAGATAGAGATATAGAAAGATCCAGTACGTTTTTGTAAGACAGAATATTTCAGCAATAAAATAGCCACTTCATTTTGAGAGAATATCACTTTGTCAAATCCTGATTCAAGGTGGAGCAAGGGCCCACTCCTCCAAGAACCAGGATTCTCATTTTATTGGTATTTATATTTCTAAAGAAAATAGTGTAGATCTGTTAATTATGTAAATATTTTTTTATTCTTTAAGTTAAACTTTGTTTTATACTTGTCCCTGCAGGTGTTATAGACTAGATTTTCATTTCCTTGCAATATTTTCATAGCATTTTCAACCATGTGTTTATTTCCAAGAAAAGTGTGTTTACTTCTACATTGTGTGTTTATTTCCAGCAATCTATTTATTCCTGTATGTGTTTATTTCTAGCAATGAGTTTTTATTTCAGCAAGTTTCTTACAGCATAGAGATAATAAGGCTTTGGCCATGGAATCCTAAGGACACTGTAAAAAACCCTAGAAAATAAAATAAAAAATACCTACAGTCAATTACTAGATCACTAATATTTTCTTGTTGTATATAGCTTTGGACACACCCCTGGTTTGAATATGACATCAACAAAGAGTTGATTAAATGAAGGGAATAATGACACCCATCATTTTTGGTGTCATTTTTGGGGACCCAATAGTTAGAATTGTCTAATTAGGTGTCAACAAGAGAAACAATCATACATCTAGTAATTGAAGAATCTTCCCTACGTCATCATAAAATTTATGAGTAGACCAAGAGACTCCAAGGGTAGATTCCTCCCAAAAATATCTGAACAAGAATCATCAGCATCTTCTCGATCAAATAAGGAAGTTGACCAAGAATTAGAAGCACCATTGTCCCTTATTAGACAAGAAGTAGAATTGCCACCTTTGGAATTCTTGGATCAGTCACCAGAAGGAAGTGGAACCTTTAGAAAGAGGATTATATCCCAAGACCCATTTAGAGCAAGTTTTGATTCACAATTGAGTAGTCAACCTCCTACTCCTGACTTTTCACCTTCCCCAAAATAGATCACATACCATATTGATTGGGAGAAAAGTCTAGAAGGTACTGCAGAAATGGCACAAGAAGCTGAAAGAGAACCTGATAGGACCTTTACTTATCCAATTCAGTTGGACGATGATGATACACCCATGAAGAATATTTCACCTACACATTTACCCACATTTAGAGGAATGTCATCTGAAGATCCTGACCAATTTCTGTTTGAATTTAAAGTACTTGTGTCAGACTTATGATTACAAAATAGATAATCAGAAGCTCAAGTTGTTTCCATCTACCCTGAAGGATGCAATAATGAGGTGGTTTATGGGATTAACATCTAATTCTATTACCACTTGGGCACAAATGGAAGTTTCCTTCCTAGACAAGTATCAAGACTACTGTAGAGGGAGGAACTGGAAGGAAGAATTTTTCAAAATCAAGTAGGAGGAGGATGAGAATATGGAAGATTATTTAGACAGATTCCTCTTTGTAAGTAAAAGATGTGGATTTGTACTACAAGAAGAGTTAAGCAAAACCATTTTTCTTAAAGGTATGGATGATGAATCTAGGGAATCCCTTGATTTGATGGGAGGTGGAAACATTGATCAATTAAGAATGAATGATATTAAAGACATTTGTAGAAGCTATTCAAGAACAAGGGGTGGACCTAGAAAAGGAAAAATAGTTAAAAGTCTGAACCCAGATATGAACAAACTGATGGATGAACTGGAAAACTTTAAAACAGACATTTTAGTTCAATTAACCTCCACCATGGATGGATTGCAAGCTAAAGAAAATGCTAAAACTGAACCATTAGCTATGTATTGTCCTAGATGCAGGAAGAAGCATGCAATAAGAGATTGTCCCCTGGATAAAATAGAAATGTGTCTTATCTATGAATCTAGGGACCATGAGAGTAATGCTTGTTCTCTTCTTCCATTTATTAAAAATCAGCTTAAACAAACCAGCACTCCATCCACATCAGAAGAAGTAAATTTTGTCTAGAGACAACCTAGCCAGGGGAAGTTCATGCCCAGGTCAGTTCCTAACCCCTAGATGATGCCATGGGTAGCTCAAACAGTACCAAAAAGTTGGGGACAACCACCTTGGGTCCCTCAACCAACATGGAATCCTCAGGATTGGTCAGGACAATCTTGGTATGCCCAAGGACACCAACAACCATGGTTTGGTCAAGGTAACCCGAATGCTTGGTCACAACCTAGGTGGAGCCCTAATAATTATGCTCAAGGGAGGACATATCCCAATCAGAATCAACAAGCCATAATGGGTTCCCTAGCACAAAATTCACAAAATGAAAAATGTGGTTCAAACACAAATGCCAGCACAACCAGTTGTTAATCCCAGAAACAAACAAACAACTCATGTCTATGGGGTAGAACAAGAAAAACTAGTGGATCTAAATGCCATGGATTGTAAAGATATTCAAACTAGATCTAGAAAATTAATTAGCAGTCCACCTATTATAATTACTGAAATGACAAAAGAAACTGAAACCCCTAGTGTGGTTGTTCCCAAGAAAGATGAAAAAGAAAAAGATAAGGAGTCAGGTAGCAAACTCTACTGAAAACTCCATTCCCAGACAGATTTCAAGAAGTTATAGGGACCAAGGAATCTGAGTTGGTGCAGGAGTTGAGGAAATTAAATATTGAAATACCATTGTTACAAGCAATCAAGGACATTCCAGAGTTGAACAAGTTAATCAAAATGCTATGTTTAAGAAGACCTGGAAGGAAGAAGTAGTACCCCAGGACTATTAAAGTAGATGGGAAACTTGTTGATTTATTAGTAGGAAAACTCTTACTTCCCAAATATGGAGATCCTGGTAGCCCTGTTATTTCTTGTCTCTATAGGGAATAAAGATATACATAATGTTTTGGTTGATTTGGGAGCAACTATAAATGTGATGACAGTGGACACTTTGAAAACATTACCATTAACAGGTATCCAACCTACTAACACCATATTGCAGATGGCAGACCAGTCTGTAGAAAAACTAGAAGGAGTTATTGAAGATGTGGTAGTTATGGTGGAGTCATGGGAATATCCAGTGGACTTCCTTATATTGCAGCCAAAAGGTAAAACACTTGGTTATCCCATTATTTTGGGTAGACCATGGTTAGCTATAGTTGTTGCCTTAATTGATTACAGATCAGGTGATATGACTATCTCAAATGGTAAGAGTTCTAAGAAAATTTATTTATACCCCTCTGCATGACCTTTTATTGATAATCAAGAGCAATTGTGGGTTGATGATCCTGACACTAATAAACAAAATTGTCTTCTTTGGCTATGATAACATTACAGGATCACATATGGGAGATGGAAGATATGATTAATCAACCATTGAATGAACACCAACTATCCTTGGAACAATCAGGGATAGTTCTGGAACCTATGAACTTATTTTCGGAACCATCAGATTTAATTCCAGAACCATCACATTTAGTCTTGGAACCTTTCGAATCTCAACCACAACAACAACGATCCCATGAAAATGCAAATAATTTCACTCCAGAGGAATGAGATTTATCTTGGGGAGGAGTAAAAATAGCTATGGAATTAGTAGTTTCAGTTTCAAAGATATCAGGAAATGGTGAGGAATTTTTGGAAAACAGCAGTGACGAGGAGTTTGACCGACAACAAGATAAGTATCATAACTCTTCCTACTGTCCTTTGTCTAGTATTCTTTCTCAAGGGAATTTTGGAGATGTTGCTACATATCATATGTTATTACCACATCCATGTCCACTAAACACCTTAATGGAACCCTTTCAACAAATCAGTTCATCACACATTGGAACCAAACATGTTGAGATTCAACCGGGTAAAATTTTGAACATTAATAGTTGGCTGAAGAATGATGAAGAAGCTAAATTGTTTGATGTTCTGAAAGATCATACTAGAGATTTTTCTTGGGACTATAAATACATGAAAGGAATCCATCCAAGTATTTTCACCCATCACATCTATACTGAAAACATTAAACTAGTTAGGCAACCTCAAAGAAGGATTAATCCAGCCTTAAGGGACATAGTCAAGCAAGAAATTGAAAAACTATTACAAGTAGGTTTTATCTACCCTATCTCAGATAGTCAGTGGGTGTCTCCTCTTGTAATTGTGCCTAAAAAGAATGGAAAATGGAGAATTTTTGTTGATTATAGGGAGCTGAACAAAGCCACACTGAGAGATTATTTTCCCTTACCATTCATAGATCAAGTTTTGGACAACCTTGCAGGTAAACAATATTTTTCCTTCCTGGATGGCTTTAGTGGATATAATCAAATCAGAGTTGTTGTTGAGGATCAGGATAAAACTACCTTTACTTGTCCATGGGGTACCTTTTCCTATAGGGTATTTCCATTTGGACTATGTAATGCTCCAACAACCTTCCAAAGAGTTGTATTAGCAATTTTTGTAGACCTAACGAATGATTGTGTAGAGGTATACATGGATGAATTTACTGTACATGGAAACACATTTGATGATGCTTTGAAGAATTTGGATAAAGTACTAACAAGATGTGAGGAACACCATTTGTCTCTTAGTCATGAGAAATGTTTAATGATGGTTGATGAGGGGATTGTATTAGGACACCACATTTCAAAAAGAGGAATTCAGGTTGACCAAGACAAAATCAGGATTATTTCAGACTTGCCTGTTCCCCAAACCCCCACAGATATCAAGTCATTTTTAGGGCATGTTGGATACTATAGGTGTTTTATTAAGGATTTTAGTAAAATTGTTGCCCCCATGTTTAGTTTACTTACCAAGGATTGTGAATTTTGTTGGGATGAAAAGTGTCAACATGCTTTTGAGGAAATTAAAGAAAAATTAATCACTGCCCCAATATTGAGAGGACCTAATTGGGAGAAACCTTTTCACATCCAAATAGATGCCTCAAATAACTCAATAGGTGTAGTTTTGGGACAAAAAGATGAAGAAGGGAAAATGTATGCTATTTACTACCTTAGTAAAAATCTTACTCCCACTGAAAGAAATTACACTACCACTGAAAAAGAATTTCTTGTTGTGATCTATGCAATTAATAAATTCAGACATTATATTACAGGGTACAAAATATTTGTACATACAGATCACTCAACAATTAGATACTTAATGAACAAACCAGTGGTTGGAGGTAGGATAATTAGATGGTTATTACTTTTACAAGAATTTGATATTACCATAGTAGATAATCCAGGAAAATCTAATGTGGTAGCTGATTTCTTGTCAAGATTGACCACTACAGGGGATAAGATCTAAGTAAGGACAACTTTCCAAATGAACAATTGTTTGTTATTTCAGCTGATACACCATGGTTTGCTGATATGGAAAATTATCTTGCAACAGGGAAGTTTCCTCCTTCTTTCACTAAGAAACAAATGAAGAATTTGATCAAAACTAGTGCACAATTTAAATGGTTAAATGGAATGTTGTTTAAATGTGGTCCTGATTTGGTTTTACACAGGTGTGTGAGAGAAGATGAAATCTTTGACATACTCAGGGCATGTCATGATGAACCAAGTGGAGGACACTTTTCAGTAAAAATAATAACTCACAAGATACTTTGGCTATTATTGGCCATCTCTATATAAATATGTGAAGAGATATATCACAAGATGAATAATTGGTTATTTCACTGGCTATTATTGGGGAAGTTTCCATCCATCTTTGCACTATAAAGATGTGAAGGTTATTATGTTATTTATCTAAGCTTGGTTTTATCCTTGTGTGATTGAACCATCTTTGACAAAGGGCATGTCATGATGAACCAAGTGGAGGACACTTTTCAGTGAAAATAATAGCACACAAAATGAAATTGGTCCCTTTACAAGGATGTGAAGAAATACATCCTCAAGGATAGTTTCATTGAACCTCTAATTGAATTGGGTGGGGGTTGGATTTTGTTGGTCCCTTTAGTCCTCCTTCACAAGGAAAGGAGTACATTCTTGTGTGTATTGATTATGTGACAAAGTGGGTAGAGGTGTAGGATTTAACAAATGCCACTGAAGAAGCAGTTGTTGATTTCCTTTGGCACAGAATTATGATGAAGTTTGGTGCACCAAGGAGTATAGTTTCATATCAGGGGCCATAATTCATGTCTAATATGATCTAGGCCTTCACAATGTACTATCAGATCAATCATAGGAAGTCATCTCCCTATCACCCACAATCAAATGGAAAGCAGAAGTAACAAACAGAGAATTGGAAAACATCCTTACCAAAATAGTTGAATCAGGCAGAAGAGATTGGGTAAAGAGACTACCTGAGGCTGTTTGGGCTTATAATACAACTTGGAAGACTACAACAGGGTTTTCACCATATGAGTTATTCTATGGGAAAAATCCCTTGTTACCTATTGAATTTGAACTACAAACATTGAGGACATCAGCTAAAGTGGGTATTGAGTTGGATGCAACACAAAAGGAAAGAATTCTTCAACTCAATGAATTGGATGAGTTGAGAATGGAAGCACTTCAACAGAAGAGATAATCCAAGATCAAAGGAAGCAGTGGCATGGCACACATATCAAGAAAAGGTAATTCAAGGTAGGAGATTGGGCATTACTGTTTGATTCCAAGTACCAGTAATTCAAGGGAAAGTTGAGAACTAGATGGTTAGGACCCTATCAGATTGAGAAGATATTTGATAATGGATCTATTCAGCTACTTCCCATTGATGGCAGCAGAAGGACACTTTTGGTCAATGGACATAGGCTAAAAATTTATAGGAAGCCTCCTACTAGGGATGAATTCTTGAAGCAGATTGAAGAAGACAAAGAATTTGATCATATGGAAGAACCCAATTCTTCCAAAATGATCAAATAATTAAATGCATGGATCCAAAATAAAGGGAAGAGAATGAAAACCAGAAAATGGTGTTCTCTTCCCCCCCCCCCCCCCAAAAAAATAAAAAAAATAAAAAAAAAAAGGGAAGGAATGAAAACTAGTAAATGGCATTCTCTTCCCAAAAAAATCTCTCAAAGATCAATTGAAAACCAGAAATGGTGATTGGTCTCCTCAATAAATGGCTAATGCAAAATAAAAAGAATTTGTTTGAATTCCAAATGTCTTTTATAACCATTTTTTATTTTTCACTTTTAGGAATGATGAGTCATCAAGACAAAGGGATTACATCATAAAAGGATGCTAATTATGTCTTGAACTTATTAAAGGTTAAATTAAAATTTTGCATGTGTGATTAGACTTGATTTAAAAAGTTAGTATGATGAGTCATTTATTCTGCATTATGATTAAAATCAAGTAATCATGATGTTGATGTCGATAGAATAAGAAAGTGGCAGCATATTTATAATTACCTATCCTTTGGGTGGGATAAACAAAGTTGAGAAGAAATTGCAGAAGAATTGTATTTGAATTCCGCAGTTAAACCCATCAATTTCGTAGATAAACACAATAGTTTGCAACTGAAATCTAGTAGTTTTGTAGCTAAATTCTAAAAAGTAATTCTGAATTTGAAATAAAGAATTTTGAATCATCCTCTTTTCCATGGGGATTAAAAAGAAGTTAGAGCCAGAGGATGATACCCAACTTCTTGCAAATGAAGAAGTGGCAGCCATTTTTGGACGAGCAGGGTGGCTGGAGTTCCTAAAAAATTTATCAAGGTACAATGAAAAATTGGTAAGGGAATTCATTGTAAACTTAGAAGAATCCATAACTAAATTTAGAAGCATTATGATTCCTTTCACTGCCAATGCAATGAGTAATGTGTCTAGAATACTAATTGTGCATGTCCCAAATCCTGTCAAGGGAACCCTTAAAGATCTTGTGGAAACCTTGATACAAGAGGGGGAATATGAGCCCCAATATATCTATAACACCAAGAAAATCATAAAGGGGGTTAGAAGGGAAAGCTTTCCCAAACCCTTTGATAGGGTAGCATTTTTGGTAGTTAAGTATTTAACTTGCAATGGTCAATTTGGGACTATGGGAAGATAAGTCCTTAAGATGTTAATATATCTTAGGTATGGGAATTCAAAACCAGAATATATAGTAAATCTTCCAGGATTCCTTTTTGACTCCATCCAAATAATGGTTCAAAGGTATTCCTAGGGAGTTGAAACAATCAGACATCATGGGTTAATCCATTTGGTATGCCAGCACCATTTTCTTTCGAAGAAAAATGGAGAAGAAATATGGGAAAAGTTTCTTAACAATTTTAATCAAAACCCTGATATTATTAGGAGGGGAATACAAACCCCTTTTTCTCCTACAATTAATTTGGAGATTGGTGCCCCTGTAGAGGAAAAGAAGGAAATACGTGGGGGTAATGTACCAAAAAGAAGGAGATCTAGAAGAAGGATTAAAGCTGCAAAACCTACTGTGTCTGTCAAAGAAACTCCTTCCTCTGCAATAGTACTAGGAGAACTAATATGTGTATCTGATAGTGATAGTTCACCTAAGCTAGAGCATGAAGTGAAATTCAGAAGAATCTCTAGGAGGAAACCCATTTCCAGACATTTTGAAGCTCCTAAAAGAAGAAGAGTTCATAAGAGATCTAGGTAAATTCCAAAAGAGATGGAAGAAAAGGATGGGTTGGAAAAAGAAGCTGCTGATATTTTGGGAAGCATGGTCTTGACTCCTCCTGAGCCAAGCCAAATTGAGGTCAAGAAGGAAGATGAAATATTTGAATAACATGCTTTTTAAGAGTTAGGTGAACCAATGGCACTATCACATGAAGAAGAAGAATTGGTATCTTGGAAACGGAAAGGGGAATCCCCTTTGGTAGAAGAGGAATGCTCATTTCCCAATGAAATTTTAGAAAAGGAGGTAAAACAACACTGAAAATAGACTTTGTTTTTGTCCAGAGCATAACTCGTCATCAGAGAGAAGGATGAGGAATTAAAATTCCTCAAACTCAAGATAGAACAAAGGGAAATTCTCATTGAGAAACTAACAAATCATCTCAAAAATAAGAATAAAGAATTGATAATGGTCAAACAACATATGATGGAAAAAGAAGAAGAATGTCAATTTTCCAGAAGACCAAGTGTTATGTCAATAGTATCTACATAGACTGAACTGACTTACTGGCTGCTCAAGAAGTTGTGGGATGATACCTGCAGGGAACTAAATGAATTAAAAACATCAAATGAGGACCTGAGAAACAAGATGGAAGAAGAAAAGAAAGCAAGGAAGAAATGGGAAGAAAATTTCTACAAAGAGGAAGAACACAAATTTACATGTCTTGTAAAAATATAAATGGTTTGCATAATGAGTGAAAAGTTACTCACATACAGGATACCTTCTCCTGCATACAGTATCTTTTTGGAAGAACAATTTATTCGCTGACAGCTGTCAAGAATTACATGTGGCCTTCTACATGAAATAAAAGATGAATCTGATTTCATGACAACCTATTCCTTAGCTAGTGCAAAGAAGATAAATCTTCTCTACGAATTCTATCTTTGTAATCTTATGTTGGAAAAGAACACAGGCTTCATGATCAATTTATATGTAGGGGAAAGCCAGCTGAATGCATTTTTTTTGTTCTTCAAAATCAGGTTGCATGGAAAGAGAGATATTCTGAGCATCTATTAAAATCTAGTTTATTTGGTCTCTGCATGAGGGCTCACTATGGTAAACCATCTTCCTTTGCTATACATTTTATATCCCATGCCTTTGATAGTTAGTTCAAGGCACACTATCTGGCCAATTTACAGAAACGTATTGATGCCTTCACCTCTTATGAGGAGGAGAAATTTGAAGAGATTTATGATGGATGTTTAAAAATATGGGAGTTTCTCACTGTTGCATTAAGAAGAAGAGAAGTGATATCTCCCACAAACTTAATATGGAGCTTAGAAAGAGCTAAAGCCTTGTGCACACTAATCCCTCATGTCAATGAAAAACGTAGGGGCATATGGATGGGAATGAGAACAAGGCCTCCCATTCTTCTCACTCCCATGTCTCCATGGAAAAATAGAGATCCTCAAGATCCCACTCGATTTGAGGAATGGCAAAGAAAAGTAGAAGTAGGGTCAGGGTATAGTACTTTTGAATTAAAACACTGGGATATTCAGTTTCACCCATTTGACCTGAGTAGTCAATCGGAACTAAGTTTAATCAGGTTCTAATGGGAATCTATTTATTTTGATGACATCCAATGATAGAGTAATCAATTATCCTTTTAATCAAGAAAAGATCCGAATATTTCCGATTCTTCATACTCAAATATCCAAGGATAACTTATCAGACAACTATACATCCAACAAGGTTCCAAATTAAACATCTATTTTAGGCATAATTTGGTTCCATCTGAATCAATAGAAAAACTATGGTTCTAAATGCATCTTTGAATGAAATATATATATAAAGACTTGTTGATAGATTTAAAAAGAGAGGACATATACATATAAATACATAGAGATAGAGATATAGAAAGATCCAGTATGTTTTTGTAAGATAGAATATTTCAGCAATAAAATAGCCACTTCGTTTTGAGACAATATAACTTTGTCAAATCCAAATTCAAGGTGCAGCAAGGTCCCACTCCTCCAAGAACCAGGATTCTCATTTTATTGGTATTTATATTTATAAAGCAAATAGTGTAGATCTGTTAATTATGTAAATGTTTTTTTATTTTGTAAGTTAAAAAAAAATTATACTCGTCCCTGCAGGTTTTATAGACTAGATTTTCATTTCCTTGCAAACTTTTCACAACATTTTCAACCATGCATTTATTTCCAAGAAAAGTGTGTTTACTTATGCATTGTGTTTTTATTTCCAGCAATATATTTATTCATGTATGTGTGTTTATTTCGAGCAATGAGTGATTATTTCAGCAAGTTTCTTACAGCATAGAGATAATAAGGCTTTGGCCATGGAATCCTAAGGACAATGCAAAAAAACCCTAGAAAATAAAATAACAAATACCTACAGTCAAATACTAGATCACTAATATTTTCTTGTTTCATATAACTTCGGACACACCCCTGGTTTGAATATGACATCAACAAAGAGTTGATAAAATGAAGGGAATAATGACACCCATTACCCACATTGGCACCCATTACAACACCATTGGTGTTTACGTCATCTCTAGACCTTAGAATGAGGAAATTTTGGAAACATGAAATGGAAAAGTGGTGGTGATAAAATCTCAATCTATTTCATTGTTCTCATTCTTTCATTAAACAAGATTTCACTATAAAGGTGATCACGTTGTAACTTAATTATATGTAGTAAGAATAAGTATATATCCAAGGGGAAGAAAGGGAAACAAATAAGGTGTATATTTATCCAAGTATCCAATCACAATGATGAGATTACCATTGGAGTTCATGAGAAACTATGTTTACCTCTGACCCCGTACTAACATGATACGTTTGACCATAATATATTATCAGTACTTTTACATTCCTAATAATCTTTCTAGTTTCAGCCCTGGGAATTCAAATAAATAATAAAATGCACATTTCAACTCATATTCAAAAACATTGGGCCAAGTTGTGGAAAATGTAAAGGATTTGTGAGTGTATCTTCCTCACGCATAGATACACTAACTCCATGCATGGACTTCACAATTGCTAGGGATGTTGTCAATCCCCCCCCCCCTCCCCTTTTCAAAAAAGGCCAGGTAATTAAATTTCATCTCATTTAATCTCAAACTTCAAACTCAACCACTTTAATCTTTGTTATTTTTCCAGTTTCTATTCATATAATGAATTGAATTCCCTACCCACTCAATTAAAATAATTATAAGAGAAGAATAGATAGGTCTAAGAGGGCAATAATATTCTTCAAATTAGAAACTAAAGAACTCATCTAACACGCTCTTAGTTTACAAACAATGTAAATTCAAGAATTAACCCTTATTAGGATGGGTTTATTCAAGTATCATCACCTCCTTTTCTTCCACATTAATATTACATAACTGAGTATCGTCTTCATTTATTATGATTTCCCTATATTGGAGGTAATCTATGTATCCTAGATCAAACTTAAATTTTAACTCCATATCCTCTTCACTCTCAAATTCCACACCTTCTCCCTTATTATCTCCTACTTAGTTGTAAGGGTTCAACAAGGGTTAATTACTAGTATGCATTTAATCATGACATTGCATTTTTATTGTGAAACTAATCCATTTCATGTCATCTGAATCCTTGTATTGTGGACTACCCTCCATGTTAATTACATCATAACATAAAAATATTTTAATATTTTTGAGTGTTTTATGCACCATTGAAATCTCATCTTAAAATGTAAAATTTTGTATGGTGCCTTATTTCATATGTGACCAAATATGCATTCTCATTATTATTTCCTAATGTATGTACTGAGATCTAGGAAACAAAGTGAGTGTTTCTTGAGATATGTTAATCCATCATCTAGGTTCAATATTTTTCTCCTTCCAATGTAGATTGCTAATTCTATGAGTATTCCTCCTTGTTTCTATAATCCCCTTTAAGGCATAAGTTAACTTGTTGAATCTCATTTTAACTAGAGGCACATGTTATTAGAATACAATAAAAAATAATATTTAAGTTCCCATTACCAAAATACTATGAGATATTTATCTTAATGCCATTTACCATTAACTTCATTTCTATTAAGTTCTTTGATATCCTCCTTGTGTATTCTACCTTCCATGTCTTAATGGAACACCCCATATCCTTTTTCAATTTTTTATATTCTCCATATGGCCTTGTAGAGGATAATCAAGTTCCTTGTGGAAAATTATAGGGAGGACGAAGCCCCATTTTTCATATTTTAAGGTCAGGGAGGGTCCCATATTGTTGTTGTTAGAGATGCAAGTTCCACATTTTTGTATGATATTGTTGTTGGAGAGGGATAGACTTGATCTTGGAATGCAAATACACTTCTAATTACTTCATCTCATACATCTAAAAGTCTTATAGTATTTAAATTCATGCATAGTTAACTAGTAAAATTTACATACTAAGATTTGAGGAAGGATAAAATAATGTTGAAGTAAATGATATTAGAATACGATAATAAATATATCTAAGTTCCCATTACCAAAATACTATGGTATATTTATTATGATTTCCTTTACCATCCTCATGGGATATAATTTATTTTCCCTTCACATATAATGATTTGTATATACCTCCAAGTCTCTACTAATTGAAGAAGACGTTCCCATGGAAAAATAGATTTCTTTATTTGGTTATGTGTAATCTTGGTGTATTTTTTGAAACCATATATTATCCTTATATTAGATTCAGTAGGTGACTTGATAGCATATGAAATATATTCATCCATGAACACATATAGGTTTTCATATCTCAATGAATTTACATAGAGTTGTATAGATACTCATATTCCTTTATGTCTTTAATTTCAATTTGTGTGGCCATTGTATATGGTTATTACTCTTTTACTTGATAGTTCACCTTGAACTAAATAATCCATTCTTGGACATATAGTCACATGGATTATTTGGGGATGGTGTAAGGCCTCTATTCTATTATGTTCATAGGTATCATAATGATGGAGTCTTCCACATGAGATTCTATCTAGTTACATACAACATTAATGGTCATAGATCCCATCATACTCCCATTTACTTCCAACCAATAACATATAATGAGTCTTATCCATCTTGATGTCAATTAATTGAAAAGATAATATTTATATTTAGTGGGAAAAGGCAATAGGAACACAATAAAAACTAACTGAGAAATTACATTATAAATAGGGAGGACTAAGTTTACCTTCACTCCAGGTTCAAACATATATCCCATAAGAATGCCAAGTGGTACTCCAATAACATATTTTCACCCCATGTTTACATAGGTTATCAAATCTTTCCAACCTCCACCCACAAACACACTTGAATTATGTGCATAAAAAAAGAGCCTTCAAAAATTATGATACAATAATATGAACACAAAATCACAGAGATCAACTATGATTCACTCTTTTTTTAAATTAGGGTCATGCAAACCTTGAATTCTAATCTATTATTTAAACTCTACCTTATAGAACAAAATTTTTGGAGGTTCCTATCTTAGAGATAAAAAAATTAACTCAATGCCAAATTACGACATTCTTAGCCATAACTTACTCTTTTTACGACATAGTTACATGACATCGCTGGGGTAATCTTTGCACCTAGAATGTAATGATACTATTGAAATTTTTTAAAATCCACTCTTATAAAATTCATGGTAGGTAGTTGTATTAATGTAGAAGATATGTTTAAAGACTTGTTGTAGGCATTGATTTTTGAATGGAGATATCTAAAAGTTTTTTTGTTTGTTTGTTAATAAAAATAAATTTTGGTAGATAGACATATTTATTAGAAATGATAGCTTATATTTTTGGGTGATATATAAATTTTTGTCCAATTTCATTCACTTTCATATTAGTTAATGGTAAATGGTTCGCAATTTTAGCATATTTTAAAGCTATTGATCTAAAACAACCAACTAAAGCTTAGTGATTTTACCTTTATGTCTATTGAAGAATAAAATCCTAGTACAAGATGCTCACTAAATGGGTGCCAAAAAAATTTGGCTAACAAAAGCAAAAAAGTGTTCAAGTCATGAAAACATATTTCAGCATTGTAATTCAATTTATAATGTTTTTTAATATAACTTTCTTAAGTACACAATGTTAGCATTTAATTTGAGAACAAGAATGGTACTCTGATTTATTTTCATGAAATCTTATTTGTTAAGAAGAAAAACTTTGTATGTGAACTTTTTTACATCAATACTGCCCTATAATGTTTGAGATTACCCACCATCGTCATTATCAATATCTAAAATTGAGAGTTCCTAATACTCTTGAGAATGTCACCTAAATGTGCAAGATAGAGAAAATCCCTTGGCTATGGTGAAAGTATTTTTACTAATGCTTTATTATTATTGAGGGTTTTAAATGAACCAGAGTTGTGATTCCCCTCACTTTTTTCTTAAAAATTAAAATTAATATTGATTTCATATATTTTATGTTTGCTAGTGCATTTGAATATTTAACGACATTTGACATTAGATCTATTTTGTAAAATCTTGTAAATTTTCCATATAATTAATGTTTAACCACTAGCTTAGCTTTACTCTTTAATTGAATAGATAAATATTACATATTTGAAATCAAGGTTTTAATCTTTATGTTGTTTTGAGAAGCCTCTTTAGAGAAAATATCCCTTCATAGTATCCTGCAAAGGGCACGTTAACTGTTTGAAAAAATGTGTGAAAGTAAATGCATCATGTACCAAGTGTTTAAAAAAATTCCATCTTCACATATCTTCTTAATAAAATTCTATTGTCTTGGCATAATCCTTCTTATCAACCATATCTATTTAATCAAATGAAGATAACTTAATCCCCACCTAAGCTTTCTTTATTAGGTCAATATTTTCATAATCAACTCCACATTACCATTAAAATTTATGTGCATTGCATGGAATCATCCTAGTCATAGAAAAGATAGGATTATAAATTTCAGTGACTTCAAAATATGGTCGAGTGAGTTTCTAAAGGTTATAGCCTCATGCACGCTAATCTATACAAAGAGTATTACAAAGAAAATATGTATAGGTCTGATCTTAGCATCCGCTAAGCTACACAAAGAGTTTTTACAACATAAAAATCATATGGATGTGGCTAGCAATGACTAAAACTATATAATTGTATTACTATTCACCTCGCCATTACTACTAAACTCAACTCCCACCTAAGCTTTCCTTGTTTGGTCAATCTTTTTATACTTAACTCCACTTTACCATTAATTATTTTTTGCATTATATGGAACATGTTGGAAAGTGTTGTTTCCATTGATGTAAATAGGTGTCATTGATGTCAAAAGGAGTAAGTAACATGAAGGTTGATTAGTAGTGTCATTCATTGATGTCATGTTGTGTTGTTTGGTCATGTTGAGTTTCTCAATGAGGTGGTATGGTCTTTTGAGGTGTCTTGAGTAGGTATGGTAGATTTTAGGAGTGATGTAGAGGTATTTCAATGATAGATGGATGTTGTATTATTTTCATGAAGTGTGTTGAAGGATATTGAAGGTGGGAAAGAGTTATGAAGTCATGAGGAGGTCAACATGGATGGTGAAAGCATGTTTAAGAAGTATTGTTAGGTGGTTTAGTCCATATGATGGTGTCTCATAGTGAAACAAAAATATGTATGAGATGGTTAAACATTGTGAGAGCATAGGGAGGACTAGAATTATGTGTAGAGACAATCACATGTGTCTCAGAGTGCAAGTGTAGGGCTATTACTTCATTCTAGGTTTATACATATACCTTGTCTTAATCCCTAGATGGTTTAATGAGATAGGTTGATCTAATTTCAGCTTGGATATGTAAATGTGAGATCTGGGAAAGGTGTAGGATGTTTTCCTAGAGTTATGAGTGATGTTTTAGGTGATGGTTTGTAGGAAAAAGAAATACATGTGGTTTTTTCCTCTACCGAATTCTTAGAAAGTGAGAAACCTAGTTCGAGAATGAATGTTTGATGCTCTTTGGAATGTTTGAAGTCTACATGGGAGGATGATATCTTAAAGGAAGATGAGGAAGGGTCATAGGAAGGATCTTTAGGTAGTAGTTTAGAAATTAAGGGGAAGATCTTTATGAACCATTGTTAAGAAGGTAAAGAGGTCATAAACCCTTCTTAAACCCTAGTTAGATAGTGATGGAAAAGATAATAATCATAGTGGCCTAGAATTTATTGGTTGAAATTTTTAGTTATTGGAGGTTGTATAGGAATCCTCCATATTTCTCTAGGTGGTATTTAGATGTTATGATAGTGTGTGGACCCCACAGAAAAAAGTAAAGCTCTGAAGTTGTTTTTCCTCTTAGGTTTTGCATTTGACCAATTGAATAAATTGATGTTTGTGTAATTTGGAAATATATAATACATGTATGGAGTGATTTTGGATAAATTTTCATCCTTTAGGAGGTTTGTGAAATTCTATCTTGCAAGACTGGTTTTGGGGGGTGAAATGGTAGTTTTTGGTGGTCTTGGTTATATACGTGTTCTTGGGACTTTATAGTCTAAGTGATGGTATATTATGAATTTTTTTATGTCCTTGAGGTCCTTATCTCTCCATCCATGCGTTATACTTGCATGGTTGAGGGTTTTTGGTATAGGTTTGAGCTTCATCCTTGAGGAATATTTTTGTAGGTCATAGGCCTAGTGAGGAGAGTTGATTCTAATGGAGTTTTCATGACATGATATGATAGTGAAGAGGTGAAGAATATTTTTGGAGGTTTTGAGAAGAATTATAAAACATGTCTATTCATTGATGTTTGGTAAAGGTCATATTATCTCAAAAAGTCTTTATTTCAGTGAGAGGGTAGTTTGAGTGTTTTAGACATATTTGTGTCCTAATGAAGAAATGTGGACATGAGGTGTTATTGTCGACCCAAGTGGTATTTTGTATATTTTTTCATGATTTTTTAAAGGTTTTTTTATGTTATATGCCATATTATTTCCAAACTAGGTGTGTTATTATCTTATGTCATGTATATAAACATGTTCTTATGCCTATTTGTTGTTGTTGGGAGCGCATTAGAAAGTGTGAGTAAAAAATAAGTTTAAAGAGGTGAAAAAGGTATTTTTTACCATAAAGAAAGGGAATAGGTTGTCTCAAGATGTTATAGAGGGTGTTATGCTATTGGAGAGATAGGTTAGATGACCTGATAAGCTTAGTGAAACATGTTTTGAGTGAGTTAGCAAAGAAGGTATATTTGAGGAATATAGAAGGAAAGAGAGCTTAATAGGTGTGATAATGGAAACATTCCAGAGTTTAAAAACAAATTTAGGTGGCTGAGTAGGTGTTGAGTCATCTAGGGGATTGGTGTTCTACTAAATCTAGGGGTTGGTGCTCCTTGTGGGGTTGACATCCCACTAAACTTAAGGGTTAGTGATCCTTATTGGGTTGATGCTCAATTAAATATGATTAATTTATATAATAAATATTTTTTCAGTGGGTTTTCTTACCTATAAGGGTTTCCCACTTAAATATGGTGTATTGGTGTTCTTTTGTTCTCATGGTGTATGCTCAAATAAATTTGATTCATCATTGTAATAATCTATATGTTTTAGTGAATGTTTATTGAATGCATTGAATGGTTGATGGATGTTAATGCTTAAGTAAATGAAAGTTTTATTGGCACAGTGATTCACCCCCCTCTTAATGGTTGTGCTTCCAATAATTGGTATTAGATTAGGTCCTCTGAATCAATCTTAACAACTTGAGGTATTCCTTAGAAGAATAAAATGGGAAATATATGGAGTTTTGTGGCCAAATTTTTAAAGGATAAGATAGGTCTCTCAAAGAGTGATATAGAAAAATAATTGGTATCAGAAGATGGATAAGGAAAATAAGGTCTCAGAAGGAAATGAACTTTCAAATAGTACAAGGCATATAAGCTCATTCAATGGATATTTCTTTTCAAGCAATGGGTTTGGTCATATAGCTGTGGACTGCAATAATCATTCCCCATGGAGAAATAGTACATGAATCATGTTCAAAGGAGCTAAGAAGGATGTAAAAATTATCAGGAATTAGCTAGAGGATGTACAAGCCAAAGAGGAAAAATTCACTCTATACAGTACAAGGATAAAAATTGAAGAAGAATCATTGATTCTCAAAACTAAATTTCACACTCGGAATGAGGACATGATTTGGTACATTTATAGTGGATGTTTAGGTCACATGATAGGAAATAAAAGGAAATTTATCTCGTTAAAAGATAATTTAATGGGATTAGTAAGGTTTGGTGATAATACATCTGCCAAGATAGTTGACAAAGGTTCCTTGAGCTTGGATGATGATAAGACCTTGATAGAAAATGTTGTGTATGTAGAAGGGTTGAAACACAATTTTCCTAGTATGATTCAAATGTGTAGCCAATGGCGCATATTAACATTTCATACAAAAGGATGTGACATGATAAAATTCAAGATAGGGGAGTAGGGTTCTAAGGCCAAAAGGAATATAAACAACATATACATCTTGAATGAAATCAAGAAAGAGAGTTGCTTCATGAGAAAGGGTGATGAAGGGTGGCTTTGGCATAAAAGGATGGGGCATCTGAATTTTGACAATTTGGTCAAGATCAGTGCCAAGAAGTGTGTAAGGAACATGCCTAAAATAAAAAAACCTACAATTACACTATATAAAACATGTCAACGTGGAAAACAAACTAGGAGGAAGTTAAAATCCAAGAAATATTCCACCTCAGGAACTCTAGAGTTGATATATACTGATCTATGTGGAGTTACTAGGGTTTAAAGTATTCAAGGAGAGAGTTATTTCATGCTACTTATAGATGATTACATAAGAATTATTTGGGTGGCCTTCTTGAAAGAAAAATCAATCAAGTTCAAGGGATTCAAAGCATTGGTTGAGAATGAAAGAATGTCTGCATTTTGATAGAAGATGTGAGTTTTGGTCTAATGCATTTGATTATTATTGTGAAGAACATGGTATTATAAGACAATTTTCAGCTACTAGGACACCCCAACGAAATGGGGTAGCTGAAAGGAAAAATAAGAATGTCCAAGAAATGACAAGGACTATGCTAAATGAGCCAAAACTACCTGATAGCTTATGGAGAGAGGCAACAAGCATAGTTGTATATATCTTAAATAGAGGCCAAATTAGGGTTAATAGTATTGATACTCCCTATGAGCTATGGAAAGGAATATTTTCTAATGTTGAACACTTTAGGGTATTTGGGATTAAGTGTTTTATCAAGAGAGATAAATAATATATATAGGAAAAATTGATTCTAGAGTTGATGAAGGGATATTTTTGGATTATTTGGGTGTAAGCTTAGCTTATAGGTGTTATAATAAGAGACTACAAAAGATGGTAGAAATCACAAATTTCAAAGTTGATGAGACATACTCAAGAAGGACAAAGAATTCTCCACATAATGAGAAATCCAAAAATAAGGAAGAAGTCATAGAATTAGATGGAGAAGAAGAGGAAGATGATGAGAGAAAAGACACAAGAGGCTCTTAAAGAAAAATTCAGAAGCATCATCATGAGACTAAGATTATTGGTAACAAGGAATCTGGTGTGTAAACAAGAATAATACTGGTAAGTAATATAAATAAAGGAAATACTGCTCTGTTACAAACCTAAAATCATTCAAGAAGCAAGTAAATATGAGTTTTGGGTGAGTTCCATGAATGAAGAATTAGATCAAATAGAGAAAAATGAGACTTGGGAACTAGTTCCTAGGCCTAAAAACAAAAATGTCATTGACACTAAATGGGTGTTTAGAAACAAGTTGAATGAAAATGGAGAAGTTACTAGAAATAAAGCTATATTGGTATGCACATGTAGAGGGAGTAGAATTTGAAGAGACATTTTCTCATGTAGAAAGAATGGAGGCTATAAGACTATTTTTGGCCTATGCATGTTTCAAGAGATTCAAAGTATATCAAATGGATGTAAATTTGGCTTTCTTGAATGGTAATTTGGAAGATGAAGTATATATAGAGAAACTTGAAGTTTTTTTTTATAGAAAGATGATCAAAACTATGTTTAAAAATTTAAAAAGGCTCTTTATGGTCTAAAACAGGCCCCTAGGGCTTGGTATGCTAGATTGGATAGATATCTATTAGACCAAGGTTTCAAAAGAGGAAAAGCATATAAAAACCTATACATAAAGAAAAAAGGAGACCATAATTTTATAGCTTTGGTCTATGTAGATGAAATCATATTTGGAGGAGACAATGAAAACATGACCAAGGAGTTTGGTTGATGTAATGAAGAAGTATTTTGAGATGTCTATGCTTAGGAGATATGTCATTTTTCCTTCGTTTGCAAATCATTTAGTCAGAAAAATTTATTTTCATTTCATAATAAAATTATATAAGATAAATGTTGTTTTTTTTTGGAATGGAGGATAACAGGCATGTTAGTAAACCTATGATTATAGGGTGTAAGCTAATAAATGAAGAAAAATCACCAAAATTGGATCAAACAATATATAGGTCTATGATTGGAAGTTTTTTGTACTCCATTGCTTCTAGGCCCGATATTATGCAAGAAGTAGGTCTTATAGGGATATTTCAATGTAATACAATAGGACAGTCACTTGCAAGCAGTCATGAGTATTTTTAGATATCTCAAAGGGACTATAGAGTATGGATTTTTGTATCCAAGAAGAAAAGGTTTTGATATGATATCTTATACTAATGTTGACTGGGTAGGAAGTCAAGATGAGAGGAGAATCACTAATGGTGGGGCTTTCTTCCTAGGATACTACCTAATTTTATGGTCAAGATATAAGCAAGGGTCAATAACATTGTCTTCTTCCATGCATACTTAATCTTCTTTACTTCTTGAGGATACCTTCTTTGAGGAGGTCACCGAGGAGGTTAGGGATGAAAAAATAGATGTGGATCTTTTTCCCATTGAAATTGTCACTATGCCTAAGTAGGCTCGTACTATAGTTTCTTAGGCACAACATTTCATATAATATCCTCCACCCACTAAGAATCATCGTGAATATTCTATATGTTCTGGACTTTTGTGTCAGGTATTTCTTTAGAGATCCACAGTCTTTTCACAGGCTCGTGGGATATAAGAGTGGGATGATGCAATGACAGATGAGTATTCTTCTTTGATGAAAAATGATACTTGGGATTTTTTCTCTCTTCCAGAGGGAAGAAATATGGTTAGGTGTAAGTGGATATACCAAACCAAAAATGTAGTTGATGGGTCCATTGACAAGTATAAGGCCCTTCTTGTTCCAAATGGTTTCTCACAAGTCAAAGGTATTGATTATAGTGAGAATTTTGCATCCATTTCCAAGATGGATTATGTACACCTTATACTTTCTATTTCTCCATCATAGGGGTGGCCATTATACCAGATACATGTGAAGATTTCCTTCCAACATGAATATTTACAAGAGGAAATTGACATGGAGAAACCTACTGGGTTATTTCATGACTCTTATTTATTTATAGAATCTAAAGTCCTGTCTACAATATCAAACTTGCTTCTTGATGCTAGTGCGAGAAGATGGATTATTTTCTTCTAGCAACTAGTTTTGCTCACTTCCACTCATATCCTACAGTATACGTCTATATCATGTTTGGTTAGGATATTATTATACTTGTATTATATGTTAATGATTTTTTACTTATTGACATCTCAAACTATTTAGAAATTTCTTTCCACATAGTTTGATATGATGGATCTTACGTTATTACCATTTTTCCTTGGTTTGTATATTTCTCAGAAATATTTAGGGATTCATTTGAGTCAATAAAAATATACCATTGATCTCTTCTTCAACATTTTGATATGGCTGACTGCAAGCCAAGTCCATCTCCTTTCTAGTCTAGGGTAAATCTTACTTCCACATGCACCACTCATCTTTATGTCCTACCTTGTATAGATAGTTGGTTAGAAGTATGTACTTTACCCATACTCACCTTGATATTTCCTTTACATTAGGGATTGTATCTTGATTTTTTACATTTTCCTTATAATAGTCATTGGTAGGATGTTAAAAGGATTTTTTGATATCTGCATGACACTTCCCACTTTGGACTACATTGCACTAGAGTTTCTACTCAGTTGGTTAGATATACTTATTTAGATTGGGAAGGTTTTATTGATGACAGGTGTTCCACTTTTGGATACCATTTTTATCTTGATTCTTCACATGTTTCTTAGGCATGTAAGAAGAAAAAGGTTGTTGCACTTTCATATTTAGAGGTGGAGGACAGGGAAGTGGATACAATGAGTCACCAAATTCTTTGGATCCAACAATTATTGATAGAGTTTAGATTCCCACAGGATTCACCAATTGTAATTTGGTGTGGAAACCAAATTTTAATTCATATTTCTTAAAACCCTGTTGAACACTAGCGAACTAAACATATTGAGATTCACATGCACTTCATTCATTAGCACATTAAGGATGGAGTTCTTTTCTTAGAGTACATTCTAACTTAGAAACATATTTTCGACATATTTAGGAAGCCTTTTACATCACCTTGCTACGTTTAGTTATATGACATGATTTGGGTTTCAGAATTTTTCCCTAGGAGGTGTTCATGAGGAAATCTTCCTTCTTATTTCTCTTTCCTTTTAGCAGGATTTTTTTTCCTACTTTTGGTTTGATATTTATTTATGGAAGCCTTATTACTGGGAATCACATTTTGGATATTCCACTTTATTTCTTGGGCCCCTAGCTTCACTTGAGGGGGGTGTTAAAGTAGGTTGTTTACCTTAGCTCATTGTCACCTAGGTACTTTATTTACCTTCAAGTTTTTAGTTATCCTTACCCTATTATGTGTAGATATTTTTTCAATCTTATTTCTATATCATGAGGATATTATCTAGTTGTTAGGTGTAGTTATTGATATATGGTCTTGATTATTTCTTTCCTTGATCTATGGTATTAACCATTTATTTCCTTGATTTATAGTCTTGACTAGTTATTTACTTGATCTATGGTCTTGAATAGTTCTTAGATTGATCTTCCTTGCCTTTTTAAGAAAGGTACCTTCTCATTGTATGAAATAGAGTTCCATAATATAGAATATATGATATTTCAACTCTTTATTTACAATTTTTTGTAATTTTTTTCTATTGATTTACTTTCAAATTATTGAATGTGATTTTCTATTAACATTTGAAATCTTAATGACTTGGAACAATCTAGTTATCATTTCTTTCTCTCTGACAATTCTAATTTTAAATCCACCTAAATCTATTATATATATATTTTTATCTTTAATCTCAGGATCTCCCAATAATGATTCCATAAAAAAATTACATTTTTAATAGTCCCAATACCCCAAGTAAGAATATTATAGATAATTATCCGTGAGGTAGAAATAAATTTCCAAATAGAAGATCCTTCCATACGATTGTTAGTGGTAAAAATTATTTCTAAATAAACCTCTTAAAGATATTTCCCTTTACACCAATTTATTTGATATATTTTAAAATTACTCATAGATGCACCACACCAAATATGAACTAAGATCCAAATTCTAAATCTACAATTTTTTCATACCCATTTCCCCACAAACTTTGGATTACACACATTTTCCCACTTTTCCTTTTGATCTCCTCCTCATGAAAAAGAAAATATATGATTATTATTTTTATTTTATTCACCACCACGACAGGCACCCACAAAACTAAATTAAGGCTTAGCCACATGAATTTTCATACCTCCAACATTCCATAAATTATTTTTATTAGATAATTTTACAGCCTATTATTGTATCTTCGTATAAAGGAAATTGTAATAATTTTCTTGGTATCTTTCCAATGGGAATTCCCAAATGCTTAGATATCTTTTATTTTAATTCCCATGAAATATTAAATGAAAAAGTTGTAAATTTTCCAGACTAATTTTCTATCCTCATAATACTAAATAATCCTCTTGACTACCAAATATTTCTTTATTCAGCTTCTAAAACAGTAATTGTCATCCAAAAATAAAATGTGTTATTGATTTAATGTTCAAAAAAATGCTCACTAACCCACAATCTATTTTCTTTACCTCTTCCAACACAAACTTTAGAATGAATACTATATTCAAATATTATCTAGTTAAATTTGTGCTAGTTTTCCTTGATGAAATTTTGAATTTTCAAGGAATAAATAAAAGCATCTTAGAGATATTAAGGGAACATAAAATTTACAGAAAGTTTTCTAGATTCTCTTTTTACCAATAAGACATTCATTATGTAGTGAAAATCATTTCTAAGGAAGGAATTTCTATGAACCTAGAAAATATTAAGTCTATACAAGAATGGTTAACACCTAAAAATGTACATGAAGTATACAATTTTATGGGACTCGGAAATTATTATAAGAAATTCATAAATAATTTTTCCAAAGTAGTTAATTGTATCACCTCTCTTCAATATAAAGGTAAATTTTTTAAATGAAATCCCAAGTGTAAGGATATGTTTTATAAGGTCAAACATTTATTGACATTATCTTTAATACTTATCATTTGGTATCCTAACAAAAAAATTGAATATTGGACTATTCCATCTCTCGATGCTTTTGGGGAAATTACAACTCAATATAGTAAGGTAGTTGCCTACGAGTGAAGGAAATTGAAGGAACATGAAAATAACTATACACTCATAACTTATATTTTGTTGTGGTGGTGCACACTTTTAAATATGTGGAGAAACTTATTGATAGATAAATCCTTCTAGTTAATAATAGATCATGGAAGTTCAAATAATGCATGTTTGTGTGCATGTCTACATGCGTACGTGTGTAAGGGTCAATTATTATCTCAATAAACACTTTTACATAGCTACCATCTATAGAATTAGATCTAATTTCAAGGCCATAATATAATAAGAACATTTTTTATATGAATTTTATCCAAAATATAGTGTATAATTAGAAACGTACCTCATAAAACAAGGTTTATTAAGATATTTTTTGATACTTATGGCCTTCTTAGATACCAAATGAGGATTTATATACCTATTTATTTAAGATTGTGTTAGAATTTTTTTTTAAAAAATCATAAGGAACCACATTTTACTGACCTTGGAGTCATAACAAATAACGCATGAACTCAAACAAATTTATTTTTGGTGGGGGTGAGAAAAGAGGTGGGCCAATCTATAGCTTAGTTATTGCAAATTTAGTTAGTGAAAGATAAAAAATATTCATGCTACGGGGATTTCATACCCTCGTAAAATTTATAAAAACAAGTGGGTTGTAATCTCTATGGATTTATATCTAGTTTTCCCTTATTTCATAAAAAAAACTTTGACACCATTTTGATAATGGTGGAAAATTTTACTAAGGTAGCTCATTTTATTAAGATAAATATCAATATGATGCCCCAATTTTTGCTAAAATAATTGTCAACACAGTGGTTGAGTTACATAGAAAACCTAAAGTAATCTTTTCAAATCATGATAAATTATTTATTTCCAAGTTTTGGAACACTTTAACAAATTCCTTTCTCACAAATCTTAATTTCAATTTCACCTATCACCATATAAGATATGGGTAAAATAAAATGGTTAACCAATTTGCTGAACATATTATTATAATGTGTGCTCTGGAAATAAAATCCAAATGGGAATATTGCCTTAGTTTAGTGGAATTGTTTTATAATATCATTGTACAATCTTCTCTGAAAATGACAAATTTTAAATCTTTGTATGGAATAGGATGTAGAACATTCTTAGTAAGAGATGGTATAGAAAATAGGTGTCTAAATGGGCATGAATTGTTACAAAAATATGATGATTATATTAACTTCATATTAAACGAAGGCTCAAATAGGACTCTAATAGGCAACAAAACTATGCTAATTTAAAAATAGTTCCTAGAGAATTTGTAGTTAGTGATAAAGTGTTTTTAAGAGTATACCCTCAAAAGAGTTCTATAAAATTTGTAAAAGCTTCTAAATTGGATTCAATATTTTTAGGAACATTTGATTGAAAATATCATCCTTATTGAATATCATTTGACTCTCCTTTCTCTCTCTAAAATTCATAACATGTTTCATGTATCTTTATTTAGAAAATATAGATTTGATATTTCTCCTATGATAGATTGGAAAAATATGTATGTGGAGGATGGGGATATAATATCCTTGGATCTAGTGTGTGTTATAGAAATGTGAATCATTAGGATTTGTAATTGGAACCTTAAACAATTTTTGGTTTAATGGTACCAAATGCGTGAGCATAGTGCCACATGATAATATGAACCATCTTTTGCATGAACACTTTCATCACTTTTTGTTGAAGGAATTGGGATGACACATTATTACATAGGGAAGGATGTAATATCCTTCCTTTTTTACTTTTTATATTGTTAATAGTTTCTACAAGGCACATTACTAGTTAGACATTTTACTCGCTGAGACTATTCTATTATTTAATTTGATTAGAGACTTTTATTTTTTACATAATATATATGTATAATGGAATAAATTTTAATTTCTCGAATTGATTTTAGGTTAGCATTGGAGTAATTTCATGGTTAAATTGTCTATTTTAATAGAGAGTTATGTGATATATTTTTGTAAATATTGTTATTTTGATTACTAAAAAAGTGTGAAAAATACTATGAGGAACTTATTTTGACTATGATATGTATGCATGCACTGTATGACAAGTTTATATATAAATGAATTATAATTTGAGATAGGAAATAATCATGCAAGGAATCCAAATGGAAATAAAAATGAGTTTTTTTTTGTTTCTTATATATCTCAAACTTTGTCCCTCTTTTTTCATGATTATATGTAGGTGTCTTGTGTATGTATTTCAATTTATAATGTGATTAGTGACATTTTTATGTTTGTATGTGGCTGGTTGAGTTGTGTTTGATCCTAACCAGCTCTTGGTCCTAGTATGTGTTAGATATACCACATGTCTTGTCACTACTTATAATTATAGTTATCTAGTTCAGGAGTCAGTGATGCTTGTTGACATAAATACATTTGAATATCATCACATATTCTACCCTTACATGGTTAGAATAGATCCTTTTCTTGATTGGAAAATTCATTTAAGTTATGATCATGTTAACTATTTAGTGTGATACCTTATGTTAAGCATGTTTGGAATATATTTTTAACAATAGTTAATAAGGGATTAATGATATACGTTTTTCGTAATCAAGTACTATGTTAAACTTGGGGGTAATCCTTATTAATGTTTTATTAATCTCAAAGGTCATTTTATGGAAAATCAAGTATTAATTAATATAATTCATGGGCACAATGGATAATTACTTTTCACTAATTCATATTGTTGATATAGGGCTTCTTCCTAAGCTAGTTGCTTGGAAGTTAGGGTTAATGAGAACTATGGCAAAGACCATAGAAGATTTTTAGAACTTCAGATCTATAATTACTTAGTCAACTTTAATTAAAATTTATATCAATAATAACGAGGGGAAAGTAGAGAAGTGAGAAAATAAGAAGAAGATAATGGGAAGAAAATAATACACAATTCAATGGAAGATGAAAGAAGAACCAAGGCATTAAGGAGTAAGATGTTTTTTAGGAAATTGGTATGTATTATTCTCCTAGATTTGATATGTTTTGGATACTAAAAATATACACCCAAGGACACCAAAATAGAATTTTAGTGCTCTAAAAATAACAATTATAATTTTCTAAAGTATGTAACTTTGGATCTTTAAGGACAACATCTAAATATAGTTAATGTTAATACTAAATTATTTTGATGATACACTATAACCAAACTGATCTAGCATTTTCATGGGAAAAAGGAAGGAAAATAATTTTTAAAAAGTAGTGATGTACTAAAATAGTAGGGGATATCTCTTTATCTTATAATAACATAAGGAATGTGAAGGAAAAAAAACTATAATCCATACACATTATATCATTAAGCACAAAAAATTAAGAAGTAATAAGACATAATTGTGAAAGGGAAAAAACCACAATCAACCTTATATTAATGTTTATAATATTAAAAAAATTGTAATAAAATGACAAAAGGAAATTGACACATTACAGATTTTGTATAAGTTTTAGAAATTTCAGACTTGGATACTGTTATCCAAAATATCCCCCCGAGTTATCGTGGTAACTTGCATTTCCATCCTTGGACTTAGGAATTTCAAATCAATCAAAAAAAGAAAAACCATGTTTTTGGGCAAGTTCTAGTGGTTCAGGGCATTCCTTTCCTCCTTAGAAATTCATTGAGCCCTATACTTAGCCAAAAATGAGAAAATGGGGTCTTTTGGGACATAATCGACTGGATCAATATTTAGAAGAACATGATGCATTATTTATTTATTCCTCACATTCCCCATTTTACTGATACAAATGACAGGCTTAGAAGGGCCACTTTAACATGGAAATGGAAGAGTTGGAGGGCACAATGGAAACATTTTTTTTCCAAGAGGGCGCCGATTGACCGAATAAGGCCATGGTGGAAAGAGGTAGCGGTAAATATTTTGGCACTATGGTAACCAATGGAATATTCCCATATTCTTCCTCTCCCTAATGAAGTGACATCACCAAGGTACAGGGCATTACATTGGTTTTGAGGTTAAGGTGGGGCTCGCCATAATACATGGAGTCATTCCAAGGTTCCACCCTAACCCCGATTCTTCGCCCACACACATGCTTGTTGAAATATTTTTCCCCCACAAACACAATTATAACTATTCCACCCTTCCCTCATTTTTCCAATCACCTTCTTTACCATCCACAGGAATAAAATGATTAAAGAAAGCTTTCAAGGCTGACAAGGTTTTCTGTCATGTTCCTCAAATTCTCCAGAAATCTACATGGCCATAAATTTGTTCATGTAACTTCAAATTTGAGTAAATTGGTCTTCTTCAAAATTTATCATCAATAAATTCACTTTAGCATCATGAAATTCAGAAATTGATGGATTTATGAGGTTGAAAATGTATAAAAGAATCCCAACAATAAAATTATAGTTCTATATAGCTCAACTACCATATTTAATGGTGAATGGTTCCCATACCATCTCCTACAAGAAATATTACATGGGAAATGGTATTTTAAGGGTTACCATGCTTATTTTTAGTGATTTAATGCATGTTGTTAGTGGGTGAGCTCCAAAATCCAAGTTTCCCTCTCTTTTCCCTCCTCTCTCTCTCTCATTCTCTCTATATTGGAAATTAGTGCTCATTTGTACAAGGTTGGACCCTCTCAGAATATAAGGGCATCATATCAAAGTGTTGCACAAGTGTTTTTGAGTTGTAAGCCTCATATTTGGACTTCTACAGTGTGTTTGTTCCTTCTTCCTTCATTGTAATGGACTATATATCCTTATAAGGCAATAATTGTGGTTGTTTTATACCTTATCTTAAGTTTTATTGCAATTTCTTTCCTCTTCATTCATTTTAGGTATAAAGTGTATGTTTATCCACTTTTTAGGATCCATTTTTTTTGTGTTTTACATGGAAAATAGAAGGAAAGGTTTTGTTATGATATGTGGCACTCATGCCTGCCCTATTTATCATCATTTCCTCCCATTTTCCATCATTGAGAGTGTCTTTCCCCCTTTTCTTGGTGTTATCTTCTTATCTTAGGACTTCAATATTTTTGCATCTCCCTCTCTCTTTGATCCATGTAAATTCTTAGATTAGGAATATATGCTTGTATTTCTAGATGTAGGAGTAGTTTTAACATTAGGAATAGGTAGAGGAAACCAACATTCTCCATAGGTTGATCTTAGCTTACAAAACCCACATTACAGAGATAATCCCACGTTACCTTAGAATTATTGATCTTTCATGATCATATTCAGGGTTCAATTTTGAGCTTGAATAGTTTTTGGCACTCTCATTAGGACATTTCATGAAAATACAACATTATTAATGAGTTTTGGTGTGTGACTTAATGATTTCTTTCCTTTGGAGGAATCTTTCAACACATTTAGAAAATAAAAAGTTCAAACCTACTAGTTTTAGTAGTCAAAGTTGCCATTTTCATGAGAGAAATATAGACAAGATAAAGTGTAGTAAAATAAGTGAACCTTTTGAATAATTGAATTTATCACCAAGGATAAGGAGAAGAGGTAGACTAGTTCAAATATCACCATCTCCTCAAAATATAACTCTTTATACTCCTCTTGGTAGGCCTTTCTTGGTGTCCTCTAGGGTTTTAAGATCCATTCCATTCATGGCACATAAAATAAATTTTAATTTTGTCAGATTCAATGGGGGAAACCCCTTAGCTTAAAATTCCCAACATGATATACCAACTTCTTCCCTTAAAAGTATTCCTTTCTTCACTGGTAAAAACCACACTACACCAGTTGATTATATTCAAGATATTGCTAATGTGCGTTCAATTCCTATGGTTACCAAATATGTTGTTATAGTTAGGCTTATTTCTTCTTCACTAAAAGGAAAATTACTTTAATGGTATAAAATCTTGAGAAATGATTCCATTCACAATTGGGATGAACTTGACACAACTATCTGTCAATAGTTTAAGGAAAAAGTAGACAAAATTTACCTATTAGATAAGTTGAAAGATATCAAGAAGGACCCCAATGAGTTTATGGATGAATTCAACTTTATATTTTAGAAGACCCGAGATATAATACCAGTTCTTTTGAGACCAACTCCACAAGGTGCTTTCCTTTACTTATTAAGAGCTCTAAATTTCGATATTGTTATGATACAATTTATGAGTGCTTTCCAATTAACTGATGCATATCCAATAGCCATTAGGGTTGATAATTCCTTGATGCAAGTGAGAAAAAAATATTCTAGATTACCTATGCCCTTATTTTCTGAATTACCTCAAGCTACTCAACCTTCCATTGTTCCTATTCCTAGATAAGATTCACAATCTAATCCCTCCACATATTATTTTCCCCCAAAAAAATTATGGTTATGAAATGAAATCCTTGATCAGAAATTTATCAAATAAAGTTATCTACATGTAGAAACAACAAGCCTAATCTTATATAAACTACCCAAGTCCTAACCAAGGACAATCTTCAAACCAAGGATTAAATTAAGGTTATAATCCCTTTAGAAATCAATATCCAAATCAAATATATGGGTAAAATCAACATAATGATAGAATATAAGGTCAAAATCCACATCTTCCACTTCAAATAATTTCTCGTGCCCAGCCACTTCCTATTTTTACCTCAAACAAGGCACTTTTTCCAGTGTAAAATAATGTGATATAAGAAAAAAATGGTTATTTCCATGCAATCATTCACACAATCAATATATTTATCCAAATTCATTACAAGCTCAGTCTTTTATGGTTCAAAATTTATGCAGAGCTCTAAATACATTCAATACACTCAATCAGTATATAAACAACTTCATTCACACTAATACCCCATTTTGGAGATCTTATTCTTTGTCTATATGACTCAAATAAGAAAAACCTTGACCTTTTTTATGAATAAAATTACCTCCACTATCAATTTTCCCTTCTTATTCACCTTATTTAATGCCAATTTGACCTTCACTTAGATCAATAACACTAAAAATTCAAATGCTTTTACCTTCTATTAGATTGTTCTTCTTTAACTCTTCAAGAATAGTCTCAAATATGAAAATTTTCACTCTTTTGTTCATGCCTAACTCCTCACATCAATGGCACTTGTTTTTACATCCTAACCAATGATATATCAACCTTCAACTTGAATGGAAACAAGAAAAATCTTCAATTTTCTCTCTTATACTTAGACGGTCTTATCTAGGTTCTTAAGAACAATGTACATGGTAGGTTCATGGTTGGAGAAAAATATAAGGTATTAAAACAAATTAAGCATGGTTTCAGGTACCCTTTATTTCCTACAAGGTGCATTGTAATCTATATACTCTAACTCCCTTGCTAAGTCACTTTTTCACCATAGCTTCTTCTTCCACCATTATAACTCCTAGACCTATAACCTTAGTTTTCTAGGCATAAATTTTGATCTAATAATATTTAAACCAAACTATGAGAATTCTTAGATACCCATTTTTGCTTTTAATGATTATGAAGTTTCAGAGATAGTCTCAAAGAGAAAGCCTTTTTTTCAATTTACACCTATCTAATTAGCTCTAGGTGACTGTATTAGTCTGCCTTCTCTAAACTATAAAAGATAATGATTTCTCAAAGACCATTATTCATTCAAACCTTAAAAATTTTGAATAAAAAAACTATCAAGAAGACTTCTATAAAATTTCAATTGTTTAATCAAGGTTTAAGGATTTCTAGCACAAGTTTGTTTTAAACCCTAATGAGGGTTTCTGGAAATCCCGAGTCAAGGAAAATTTCTATAAGATAAATAAACCTCTTCATCAAATCATGAAACTTCACCAGAAGGTCTATTTTATGGTCACTCTTGTATCTAACCTGACATTGGGGCCCAATATTTCAACAATTTTTTAAAATGCACTAATTCTCAACTGTATTGATCTGTGGAAGGCAAGGCATCCTCATGCAAAGACACTTTTATATCCAACTCAGATTTCATACATAAAAATGTTTGAAAATATTTAAAATAGAGTTTATAAACCATCTATTACTTATCCTCACGCTAGTCCATCATAAAATTATTTTAAAAATTACTAAGGTCTTGCAAAAACAGTTAGAAATCAATCATTCACGACTCAAACAGAGTTCAACCTTTCTTAATCTGTACGCAAATATATTTCTTGAATAATTCATATGGAAATAATCCTCTCACCAATTTATACCAATTATTTCATACCTCATTCACACTATTTTCATTTGAAAATAATCATGTACTTGATCAAACTATGATAGTGACAATCGAAAGTCATGTTTTCTCTGTGTAATCACAAACAAGACTTATAAACCAAGCCTTATCTCCAATGATATTTTTATCTTTATGTAAATAGGAGAAACTAGATCCTATAAATGATATTCAAACACACACTTGTACAAATTTCAAACAAAGGATCCTTATATTCACTCTCATGAAGAATAATTTTATAGGGCACGGTTTTAAACTATGAAAAACATAGTTTTCATTCTTAAAATAGTCTTACATTCTTCAATCCTTCTCATCTTGAAAAGTTATTCACGATCCATTCCATGAATTATCCTCTACTTCTCCCTTTCCAAATATTTCTCCTATCCTTCATACACTTTTAAAAACCATAACTAATTTCTCAAGACTCAAAATGCCCATACACCACAAAAAAGGAACATTTTACTATCTTCTTTATCATCTTCTTAACTCACTATAACCTAATACTTATTTTACACATTCTTAGACTCCTTACACAAACTTGAAAACCATCAATACTCCTTTTCACTCTTTGACAACCGTTAACTTCAATTTTACAACCTTGTAAATTTGAACATGAAAATGGAGGGAAATTATCAAATTTGAAAATTTAAACTCTCTAAACTCCACCTATAATTGTGAAATGAACCAAAGTCCTTCTCTAATGACCTCATGACATAACAAGAATATATTTTAACATTTTGAAGTCTCATCTCTCTCTGATGCTCTTGCATAAAAAATTATTCTAATCACCATGAGCCATTGATGGAAATAACCAAATCTAATATGGAAAAAGCTCAAGAAGCTACCCCTGGGACCAATCTCATGTTTTTTGGGACTAATGAATTTTTTGCAATGAATAAAGTTGTGGGAAGTTCCAATAGACCCCATACTCATATTACTGATAATACAAGGTCTAAGATGAAAGTGTTGGATACTCAACCTTCATCTTCTTCTAAGCAGGATGGTCTTCTTCATAAGGAGAAGGAAGTTAGTGAAGATTTGAGTAAGAATAGGATACCTGGTGCTTCTAACAGACCTATTTTAGTAAAATAGGTTGTTCCCCAACAAAAGATGCATGTTCCAACATTATAACAATAAAAAACAAGAATATCACACCTATAATGCACAAATCAACTAGCACTCCATTCAACATTGTTGAGGACATAAAAAAGAAAAACATAAATGTGATAATGTGGGATACCCTAGCTATTCCATCAAAAAGATATATCTTACATGAAGCTCTGAAAAATCTTCCTCAATATGAACCATCTTTTCAAAAGGCTCATCCTGTAGTTAACCTATCCTAGGAAAAGGAAGAACATGTAGGAAAATTTAAGAAGACCCCATCCTTTTATATATCTATAATTGTAGGAAAACAAAAGATTCATAATTCTATGATTAAATTAGGGCATAGTACTTTTTTAATTCCTGAGAAAATTGTTGATATCCTAGGTCTTACGTACAATCCTATTTCTAAAGGTGTTTTACAACTTGATGGTTCACCTATCAACATCTTAGGATTGATCAAAGATCTTGAGTTAACCCTTCATGTTTTTCCAAGTCTAAACATAACTCAAGATGTCTTAGTGATTTAATTCCCTCCTCTATTTACCATTTTCCTATCAAGATAATTTACAGCTAAAGTGGGTGGTTGTTTATCCTCATATTGATCTCATATGTTATATGATACTATATTTACCATCCATGTCAATCCAATATTTTATTATCATGTTGAGTCTTATGACCCTATTCCTATCTAATATAATTTTCTTATACATTCATATCAAGAGCACAATTAAGTTTCAATAGAGCAACGTACCCCTCCTAGTTCAATTCTTGATATCCTATTAGATGAATGGGCTAAGGACCATTATGAATTTGATCCTTTTGATAGCTATGATTTAATCTAAAATGAATTAATCCTTAATTTTAGAGTAACTACTATAAATAATGATATTTTGATGATAAACTACATTAAAACATAATAAATAAGCATGCAACAATATGAAACCCTAAGAAAATAAGATAGGGAAGGTAACTTAGCTGATTATGTGCAACCTCGAAGTGATTTGGAATGAGAAACTACTTGAACAGGCATAAAGAAATGTCATCAAGGATCACTGAGGGTTCTAGAACTCAGAATTTCATAGGACAGAGCCACCCATGAGAGGAAAACATTACATAGGTGCTAGAAACTGATAAGTGCTAGTTTCCACCAATATACTCAGGTTCTGGCCTTTTCTGGGCTAGATAAGCTTTGTTTTTTATCTTTTTTTTTCATTCTAGTTTCACTCCAATGTCATCAGTCATACCTGTAACCTACAAAATAGATAACAAGTTGCACATACCCATAAACCACATCAAACCTAATAAATAAGATGCATAATGAGGATTCAGACTAACCCTTGTGGTCACTTGAAATAGTGATCTTATGACTAAGAGTTGCACTACATCTTAGAATCCATGTGATTCTTTGTGTATGTGTGTGTAATGATGCCTTAGGTTTCCCTTGTGTACATTACACTACGATAGCTGGCTAGATCTATATTTCTCTAATTATGTAAATGTGTGTGATGGAATAGAATGAACTTCCCCTCCTATGTTGTGTATGCAAAGTGATGTAACCCTTTCCCCTTGTATGAGTGTACTAGATGAATTCCTTTGAGATGCTCATGTGCCTTGATGCAAGTTTAGGTGATGATAGATAATGATTATAGTGTTTGTCCCTTTATTTGAGAGTAATAACTATGTATATATATGATTGCCTTATTTGAATTTCATAATTTAAAATTAAAAGGCTGACCCAAAGTACTAAAGGTTCCCAAGAGGTAAAAGAGATCCAAAGGAGTAAGAATAAGATAAAGAAATGCAAAAGCACCCAGGAGGGAAAGGAGTGCCTAGGAACTTATGTCCAAGGCTATAAAAAATAAATCAATCAAGTGTCAAAATAGTTAGAAGATATGTAAGGAAAATAAAAGTACAAGAGATAAAGCAAAATGACTAAAAGAATTTATCAACCACTAGTTTTCTTACTTAGAAATCATGTATACATTAGTATGTTTTAAGACCTATAAATATACCCAAGTGCATAGATTTTGTGTCTACATTTTCCCCCACTTTATGTTGTTGTGTGAATACTTGATAACATAAAGTAGATAGAATAGGTGTACCTTATAATCCTATAGAGATGAAGCATGGAAACTAGGAAAAAGAGGTGGACCCTAGGGGTGAATTGTATGAGTAGTAGTGTTCTCTTGGAGCTTTTCCTCACTGATGTGAGATGATTCTTGTTGTGTATAATGATGAACCTACAAAAGAAGATCGATAAATTACTCAAAGTTCCATATGTGAAAAATTATAGTAACATATGTATAAGTAACAAGTGTGTAAAGGAAATAGTGCACTTGATGTGTAAGAGAGTAAAGGGATTGAAAGTTGTCTTGTTGTGCTTTTGGAGATATTTAGGATTTTAGTGTTATGCCATTGATGGTGAGTTATTTGGGAGAGATCATTCAAAGGGTGAGTTTGTTGGGCGATCTCATGCCAATTACAAGTTTTTTGGCCAATCTCACCCCAAAGGATAGTTTTTCAGGAAATCTCACACAAAGAAAGAGTTTTTTGGGTGATCTCACACCAAGAGAATAGTGTTTTGGAGAGGGGTCTATTTTTCTCTCCCTCCATAACACTTACCAAATAAATGCCACTGCATATGGCACTTCCCTTATTTGTAACTGATTATAAGCTTTTCTAACTGAATTGTAATTGATTGACTGAATTCTATAACTAGAGGCGAGTGCTTGATAGTGGAGAATTGTAATGTAAACTACTCGAGACTGTTCTAAACTGAGAAATTGATTTATTTTTTCCCTAGGACACAAGAACCCAAGGGGAACACAATCACCCACTACTATTGTCTAGTACTAGGTGCTAGTGTCTGCTCTGTATCTGTGATCCAAGTCTATTTTTTTCACCACTCTATAACTATGTTCTTGTGCCATTTTATACTATGTTGATCTTTTCTAGAGCTCTAAGGTTCTTGGAAGGGTTATTTTTTCACCCAATACATTCCCCCTCGTTTGGGGTACATGTGATGACTGTAGGAGAATGCGTCCCAAAGGAGAGGACCCAATACTGGTATGCATATCTAAGAGTGTATACCTATAGGGGCAGGGGACGTACATGGTAGAAACTAAGGCACATGCAAAAATTATAGGCTAGTAACAAGTTTTATTATGAAAGAGCTAGCTTCATATGGAACATAATGTGTAAGAAACTATGAAGATGAGAATTACCTGGAAAAGTGGGTTGCATACATGGGACATCACTCACTATGTCACAAGACAACTAGGGCCGAAGCGGTCATTAGAAAATAATGATCAAGAAATACATAGGGCATAGCCCACAAGAAATAACAAACAATAATAAATGATAAGTGATATATAGTCATGGTTATATTGATCTTGAAAGATAAATGATACACATGAAGCACCCGTTAGCATTGTTGGAAAAATAATTTGTCACTAGGAAAAATTAGTTGATTTTCACCAACAATCTGGGACTAGGTCCCTCTTCTTGAAGTGGAAGATCCATTATTGTATGTAAATGAAAAAATATATTTGTGGTTGGACAGGAGGTTGGGTGTCCAACAAGAACACCCCATTGTAATTGTGGAAAATTCTTACAATCTTGTGTAAGGGAGGAATTTTCAAGCAAGGTGAAAGGTTAGGAGTGAGAATTCAGAGGGATGGGGAATAATATTACAGGTAGGATAACTCATATTATTACAATTATTAATTATAAATCATCAACACAAAATTAGAAAGAACAAAAAAATTAATTATATCAAGACAAAACAAAGCATGAGCATAAAATATCATTCATTTATTCATCCAAAAAATATTAAACACCCTTCTTGATTGACATGTTTACAAAGTTGTGCAATAAGAGAGGGAAATAAAAGAAAATTTTATCTTTTTCTTATTCTTGGTATCTATCTACACATGAAATCACAAAATTGACAACTCCTTGAAGTGAGGAAGTCACTACAATTTATAATTTTCAAAAGAGACTCTTCACCAACCCCCCACATGTATTTTCACCTATCTTTTATAACTTGTGAAATTTTGCATTCCTAGGAAAGAAATTAAGTCCACTTTTTATTAATTGAGGGAAACTTATTAAAATTTTCAACTATAGTCACATTAATGAATAAGACGAAATTGAATAAGAAAAAAATGAAAAAGTGCAACCCCCTAATGAAGAATTAGAATGTGCAAGAAGAGAGGAAGGGGGCGTGAATAGAGAAAGAAGATAGCTACTCAAACTGAAAAAAGATGTCCCCACTGATGAAGACTTGCTTACCGATGGGCTCTTGGAAAGTTCCTCAAGATAGATCTCGATGCCTTTGAATTCTTTATTGTATCATGTTGATGCAGGTGAAATTTTCACATCTTGTGGGATGTGGACAAAAATCAAGGAATTGACCCAATTTTTAAAGCAAGATTTGATGTTCTTACATTCTGTGAACCAATACTAGTGATATTTTACAGTGATTGATATGACAGCCCTTATCTTAGCCAAAGAATCTAGTGTGTCTTCGTTGAAGGAAAAAAAAATTGGCCTCCTTCTTAACAAGGTCTTCAAATGGATTTAACAGATCATCCACTAAAGTTTCTTTTCCCATTGTTAGAACTCCAAGTTTATAAATCTCAACATTGAAATCCACTTGCATCTTTGAAATGTGTTCCTCATACAATTACAATTCACCTAAAGCATGGTTGATCATTTCATAACGAGAAACCAGAGTTCTAGTCTAGACTTGAGACAAGTCCTCAAATGCAGAGTTGAATACTCCCTTGTTCATTAGTAGTGAAGAGTTTACCTTACCCGTCTAAATGATTAGTGGAAACACCTAGTCCTAATGTTCCTTTTCTTTTTCAATCTCCTCTCTGGTCATTCATACTTTCATGGGTGTGCACTCATGTAATTAAACAACGAAAGGATCTAATGAAGCAAACCTTTCCCTTTTCTATAATATTATTCAGCCATATGTCATTTTCCCTGCCTTGCATGGAAAAACCTTGTACTTTTATTATGGACTTGGGTTTAAAGATATTGATGGAAGTAACTTCCTCAGCCAGGAGAGATGGAGAAGAATTTAGATCCATGAATGTTTTCATGTATGAGGTGAGAGTCCTTATGTGATATTCCAATTGATTTATTCTCTCCTTATACTTCAGAGATGGGGCCATCTCACTTATGTGATTGATAACTATAGGCTAAGTTACCTCCACATATTAGTTTCCTGAAGTGCTGCTGAAAAAGTGAGACGTAATTTTTTCTTTCTTCCCCTTATTTTCCTTCATCATTATATATATATATATATATATAATATATATATATATATATATATCTTAGAAATATGGAATCACTAACTATTGGCTCATGTGTGTCTCTCCTCCAATCATATCCTACAACCATGAGAATGTCTCATTTACTTCAGGTTCAACATTGGTCGTGACAGCAGTTTCTTGCTCTGATTAAGAAGGTGCATCTTGGGCCAGTTGAAAAATCACAACTGTGGAAGAATCAATTCTATGAGTTCTCTGAATGGAAGGTGGTTGAGTCAAATCAATTTCATCTTATTCCATGCCTTTAGTTAGCTCTTGAGCTACTTTCTCCTTCTTGTGGGTTCTCTTGTAGTGAGTCAACTTGGATTCCTTGGACTTTCTTTCTGTGAGCCTTTTAGAATGGACAGAACTTGAAGCTTTCTCAACTACCCCCAAAGAAGAGTGAGGAGATTTTTGTTTCTTGATTTCTAGGAGACCTCCTAACTCAATAAATGCAATTCTCTTCTTATTGAACCAAACTTTGGATCTCTGAATCATTGCCTTGGTATGTTCATTGATATCCCTCGATTCATATTTGCTCTAAGAAACTTGGGAGGGGGGCGAAAATTTCACATCCTAATACTCGAGATAGAATAAATCAATTCCATAATATTCAATTCCCTCTTCGAATAAATCAAATCCAAACTTCCTCATTTTCTCTAGTGTCATCCTCATGTGATCCCTTTCCCTAATTTCAAGATTGTCGGCATAGTTCGCCCAATAGTCCTCAATTTGTGGCATGTGGTACAAGTTTGGGATATGAAACATATTAGAAATACTTTAGATGTTAAAGTTAGATCTTGAAGTTTAGGAAAAAATATTCATCTGAGAGAAAAAGGCTTCCAAATTTGATGCATCAATGAGGAACTTGCAATATAAAATTCCCAAAGAGATAAGGAAAGACACACCTATCTTCTTCCTGCTCTTTAGTTTTCCATTAGCTTGAGTCAGTTGTCTACAAAGCTCTAACATGAAAATATTATCACTGAGATATCTTGAAATTTTTCACGAAGCAAGGTTGAATCTAGATACCGTGATGTATGAGAAAGTAGAGAATTGTGTGAAGAATAACTCATATTTTTGGATCAACGTGACATCTTGTGAGGACACTCCTGGTTGAGGATTTCCCTTGAGAAATCTTACAACATAAATGGTCAATGCATCGTTCACCCTTGCAATGTGGTGATTACTCTCCCTCAAGGTTAGTTTTGGAAATCTCTTGTATGCTGGGGGACTTTGGGAGATGTTATGTGTGAGATTCAAACTCCTAAAAGATCTCGTAGTACCAATAACATACACTAAGTATGATGTCATAGAAAATTTCCTTGTGACTGGAAGTTGGAGAAACTAAAAATGGTAGTTTTCACTGATGTTTGACCCTAATCAATAATTTTCTTGCCCTTAATGATGATAAGGATGAACAACGCCATTAATTCCTAGAATTATTTCGTAGTCTTTTCTACCATCACCCTACTCATCAAGATGATCACATCTGAGAATCCTTCATGAAACTCATGCCTAGACTAAGACTTAGGCACATGGGAGGTTTTCCTCACATACTTCAACCAAGACCATAATACAAGACCCTTAAGGTATGAATCCCTCTTTGATCATTTTCTTGATGAAAAATCCTTTGGGATGATTACCATATTGCTCCAAGTTGGGATCTGCATAATTTATGATATTCCCTTAGGGGTGAGCACTACCAATATTGAACCATCATCCACCCTTATGATTCTCATGTTTGGTTCATATTGTTGAGCACAAATCATCACCAATTTATTTGATATGGATGGATTGTGGATGGCCACTTGCGGAATACAAACCACTTTTGTATATTCTTTCTTCAAAAGGTTCCCTGGGTCCACCAACCACCTAGTTTTTTAGATCTTCCAAGTTCATGTGATTGATATCACTATCACCCACATCTGGATATTTTGATGAAAGAGTTTAAACAAGTTCTAAACAAAAAAAATTGAACTTCATGATGGAAAAAACCTATTAGGTTAGAAATAATGAGGAAGAAAATAACTTTTTGCACCTAAAATGGACACTTATCACCCGGTTGCATATGCATGCAGGCAATTTCATATGAAGTTGGGTGTCTTCATATGCAACTGGGAGGCTCCATGTATGGACACCCAGCTTCATATGCAGATGAGTGTCTGTCACAAATTTTATCGAATAAATTATTCTCCTCCATCACTATATACATTTTTCTTATATTCACCATCAACACAAAATACATTTTTATATATTCTCCATAAAGTATCCAAGTTAGATTCTGGTAGGGGGTCTTAAAGTGAACCATGCCCTCTGTACCATTCCTTGTGCACCATGTGTCTGATTTTGGAACTTTTCAGATAAATTACAGCTGATAGAACAAATAGAAAAGTGATAGTTGTGCACCAAATCCTTATGAAAAATGAACACATGATATGTGGTAAAGATAGAAACAGTAGATAATCAACCGACTTTCACAACCAATCAAGTCACGCTACATGTCTTCCATGTCCTTCTTACACTGTAAAACTTTAAATTTCCATAACTTCCTCCACATAGCTCAAAATCATGCATGCCTAGTCTCATTGGAAGGATGTTGATGTGGGATACATTCTAGGCTCTTCATAATCATATTTTGGTAGGATTTGGTAGGTGAAAATTGGAAAATGTGATTTTGGTCATTAATACACACTTCCAGCCAACTAAACCACACAGATTTCATGGGATTTGGATCATTTCCTTCTTCCACAAGAAAACTGGCATGGATAGGCATATTTCATAGAGCTACATGAGGATTTGAAGGAATTTATTGCATGTTGTTGGTGGTTATGATTTGAAATTAAAGTTTTCCCTCTCTTTTCCCTCTTTTTATTTCCCATTCTTCTATATATTATTGAATAATGCTCATGTTAAAGTTTTGACTCTCTTCTATTGCAACAACATTATTCACAGAAGTGTTTCTTTGCATTTTGAGTTGCAGTCATCAGATCTAGCTCACTACATGTGTATTATTTCCTTTCCCTCTCATTATAATCGATTTTGCATAACTTTGAGGTAATAAAAGTGTTGTTTTGTGGCTATCTTCTACCCTAGCTCAGGATTTGTTGCATTTACTTGCCTTCTTTTGTATTGGTTGTGTGTGTTGGTGTAGGTGGTATTTTTTTCACTTATTTAGTGGTATTCCACCTCACCAGGTGATTAATCTCACTTAGGTGGACATGGATCTAGGTGTCATCTTAGTTATGATAGATTCTCTTACAAAATATGTCATATGTGTAAGTGTGTCATAGGAGTTACATTCCCATTTGAGAAAGTAACTCCTCTTCTCCATTATGGAGTAATATTCTCTTCCATGGGAGTTACACATTACCTCCCTTATTTGTACTCACCTCCTTTGATCTATGATAAGCCTAAGCCAAGCCAAGAATTCCATTCTACTCCATTGTTGAATCTTGAGCTCTCATATGCATGCACGTTGCTTTACAAAGCTTACTTGCTTTAATCTCACAACTCCTACATTTTGGTGAAGTGCAAATATTCAATGCATGTGAATTCCTTCCAGGTCTTCATGCTTCACTCCTTCATAGTATCAGAGTAGAGGGGACCAGAATAACATTTCTCAACATCATTGCTCCACCGTGTAGTTGTGTGTGCAAGCTCTCACTTTTGCATGTGCTTTACTTACATATTTTGATATTCTTGTGGGTGTATGTTTTGGGTTTAATGTGTTGCAGGAGCCATCTCTCTACCTAGCTCATGGCTCGTACTCTGCATTGCATTAGTTTCATTACTTGTTCCATTGGCTTATGCACTTGGCTACTACACATTCTACATTGGCGTGTGCATTGATATACCATTCGACTCTATTTTTTGGTATTTCTTTGGCTGGCTCCAGCTGGAACATCGTTTACTTTTTTTATTCATGAACTTAGTCTATAGGCATCCATTCATTCCACATACCTTCCTTTTCCATCCTGGTTCATGCTCGTGTTGGACTGTCAGACCTTTTGCTCATTGTTTGAGACTTCTCACCCTACATGGCTCAAGTTACCTAGGAGCTCGATGACTGGTTTGACGTTTCACGCACTGCCCTCGCCTTTGTTGGTCCCTTTGTTTCCACTATGATTCGTGCCTTGACTACATTGGTTCATTGTGCTTTATGGATCTTACTTCTACCAGGTTATGGTTCACTTTTCCACTATACTTTTCTTACCATGGCCTTGCCTCAACTCCTTTGAGCCCTTGGTTCACTCCTGCATTCGTTCTGACTGCGATTTTGGTTTTTCAACTACTGGCTCGGGTCTACCTGTGTGTGGAAATTTTTTCTCGCTATGGCTTTACTTTGGATCAACTCGTGCTTCAATCCTGTGACTGGTGTGTTTGTTTTCCGATATGTCTCTGGTTTGACCTTGTTCATGGCTTTTTCAGACTTGGCACTGCCCTGGTTTCTCCCGCCGAACAACCCAACTCCACATGTCACATTTTGGCTCACCAGCTTGCTATCCTCGTTGGTCCACACCTTGGAAACCTCACATCAGGATTCTTCCATGCATCTTCTAGAATCCAGCTCCCAAGCTCAACGTTACCTTGCCCAATGGCTCACCTCCCGTCAACTCGGCGCAAATCTCACCAGTGTTCTGACTGCAGCAACTGGTCATTTTCAACGTGGGCCCCCTATTCCTTTTAGAATTGTTTGGTGGCTAAAACAATCCCCTTTTTAATGTTTTGAGGTTAAAAACATTTATTATGGCATTGTAAATCATTTTAAGGCTTTATTTTTCTTGTATTATGTCCTTCATTCCTATGTCGAAGATGGAGGGCAAGGTCCGGGGTTGGCAGGAGGCTAATCCCCCCTCGCAAGAAAAACAAACCCTACCTAAAATTTTATGTCATTTCTAATGAGTACCCACATGACACCCTTTGCACCCATTTCAAACACTTTTTTAATCAGTTTGCAAAGCTTATTATTATTTTCCATCAGTTACGAGAATCCTTTTCTTACTATAACATTTGACTTGTTGCTCAGTTTTGAGCACTTCTTTAGTCAAAGTTGCATGATTTTTCACACATTACATGATGCCATTTTCAGTTTTGTAAATGCACTACTTTATAAAGTGTCACACTCTAGGGGGTTCACTAGTACTATTGGGTTTTCACTCACAGACGCATTATCGACCGAGTCTGACATCTTGCTTTTGTGCACCTTGCACTTTTGATTCCGCATCATGGAGAGTGCTCCTTCTAGACTTGAGCAGCATAGGATCACTTTACAACCTCCACCACTTCTCACTGGAAGAGGGAACTATGCAACTTAGCGTTCTTCTATAGAATGCTACTTTACCTATGAGGGTCTTTCCCACTTCTTACTTGGTCTAGTTCCTGCACCCACTGATCATCATCATCTAGAGGATTTTCTCAACACTTGCGACCATGTTGTTGGTCACATGATGATGCATGTCTCTCAATCTCTCTGGTTTCACATGGCAGAATTTGATCCACCCCACCATGTCTAAAGCATTCTTCAGTCCCTCTATGGAGACCCCTCACATACTATCGTTGTTGTTGTTGTTGATCTAGTGGTATCCTCCTCTTCTTCATGTGATGTCAATTCCACTGACATAGAATCACTTGGTTCTACTTTTGATGATGAAGATTGTGCACCCAATTATGATGTCGAGAGTACTACAGAGGACTTTCCTCCTCATTCTCTCACTATTTCAGAGAGTGTTGACACATCCACATCTCATCAGTTATCAAGCAGTCTCCTATTTAGTCTCATACAATCATCACACCCGCCTCTTTTCCACCTTTAGTGTGTAAGGCCCCTTCCACTCCTTTACCTTCATTGGATGACTCATACCTATATGATATCACTCCTATGTTTGTTGAGCCCCCTCATTGGGATGAGTATCTTCCTGACCTTAGTCATCTTTTTGTAGAGTACACTTGTGATGTACTACAGGTTCCTCATCCATCTACAGGTATTTTAGAGGAGTTCATCATCTCCGTTGTTGGGAGTGCCCCTTTTGGGACTCTTACCACTTCCACTTTTCTAGAGACCTTCATTGATCCACCCTTGCTTGTGGATCAATTTTCAATTGTGGGGGATGTTTTTTTTCCTTCACATCAGTTGGACATCCTTTCTACAGGTGTTCACCCTTCATACTCTGATATTTTTGCACTCGTGACATTACCTTTGGTTCCTTCACACTCACTTGCTAGACCTATGTCACACTTTCGTGGACCAGAATTAGAGTTCTTCATGATGTTTCCTTCGGTTTCCTTCACGGAGTGGGTAGACTTCCAACACATCATTTTTTTCCTTCCTAAGGGCAGGCACAGTTTGGTGTAGATGGCTCTTCTTCAGTTCAGAGGCAGAGGATCTCATCATCAAAATTATTCTGGGATACTTCCTAGAGTTGCAGACTTTAGATCCGTCCATGGCATCTTCTGCATTCCTCTCATCTCCCTCTTCTTCTTTCTTCTTCTTCTTTTTGAGAGATTGCCTCTTTGTACATGGGTACCTTTACAGGATTGTTTTTGGCCAAAACCCATCTTTGGCATCTTTCTTAGATTAGAGAGTGGACTTGTCTCTCTTTTGGGGGGAGTTTTTCCCACTAGGTTTTCTCCTTTTACTCCACTTTTAGAGAGTTTTTTGTATGTGGGTACCTCATCAGGATTTGTGCCGGGACCCATTTCTCATTTCTGACTTGCCGCCTCATCCTAAGTTACGATGAAGGGGGGGTGTTAGTGTAGGTGGTATTTTTATTCACTTATTTAGTGGTATTTCACCTCACCGGGTGAGTCACTCACTTAGGTGGACATGGATCTAGGTGTCATCTTAGTTATGACAGATTCTCTTACAGAATCTGTCATATGTGTAAGTGTGTCATTGGAGTTACATTCCCATTTAGGAAAGTAACTCCTCTTCTCCATTATGGAGGAATATTCTCTTACATGGGAGTTACACATTCACTTCCCTATTTTTACTCACCTCCTTTGATCTATGATAAGCCTAAGCCAAGCCAAGAATTCCATTTTACTCCATTGTTGAATCTTGAGCTCTCGTATGCATGCACATTGCTTTACAAATCTTACTTACTTTAATCTCGCAACTCCTACACTTTGGTGAAGTTCAACTATTCTATGCAAGTGAATTCCTTCTAGGTCTTCATCCTTCACTCCTTCAGTGTGTTGTGCATGCTTTACATCTCTTACAAGGTTTCTTTTCTCATGTGCTCCATGAAAATGAGATTTTGAATGTTGTTTTAGGCTATGACACCCATGTATGCCCTTATTTTTCACGTTCTCCCTCATTTTTACTCATCTAAGAGTGTCCATCCCATTATTTATGGTGTTATCACCCCCCTCTATCTTAGGATTGTATTTTATGCATCTCACTCTCACCCTAGTCCCTTGAAATCATAGAGTAGAGTTAGATAGTTGCATTTACCTTTCTAGGAGTAGTTGTAGCAATAGAAATAATTAGAGGAACCTGAGCTTCTCTAGAGGTATGTCTAGAGCATAAAGACCCACAACTTGGAGATAGTCTTGTGTTTCCTTAAATCCCTAAATGATCTTAATTTAGGACACGTGTAATTTTAAGCTCCAACAGTTTTGGTATGCCACATGGGATAACTATTGAAAGTTTAAATTTTATTATTACTAAGTTTAGCTATGTTATTTAGTGATTTCCAACCTTTGCAGGCTTGTTTCAACACATCTAGAAACTCCCAGCATCCATACCTACTAGAATACATAATCAGCACACCGTCTTTGGTGAGAGGGATGTAAAGGACATGCACAGGGAATAGACACGTGTGAAGCAAAGAAGTAGTTAGTGCCCCATCTCATCAAAAGAGTGTAGTCAATACAATCATGTATGTGTGTAAATCATGCACAGTAAAAAATAAATCAGTTAGCGGGTGAATCATCTTTGGTAGTTATCATGTGGAACAGGTGCACGCACTATAAAATGCACTTTACAACTTAATTTTCCAAGTTGATGTATTTTTGGTAAATTTTCAGCCTTTGGAGGCTATTATAATCACATCTAGAAAATCCATTAATTCAAACCAACCCATTATCTCATTTATAGACCTTTCTCTTCTTCCTTTCATCCATTTCTTCCTTTCCTTTCACCCTTCCATTTATTTTCATGCTTCCCCATCATTCATGGCTCTTCATGGAGCTCTTCTATTTTCACATTTCATTTCTTCTCCCCTCCATTTGAAAAATTTGGATGATATCCCCAAAATAATTTTGATAGACTTCTCTCTTTTCCATAGAAATGGAGATCAATCTCCTATCGAACATATCCAAGATATAGCCAACCATTTTGTCATTCAGAGGAATATAAAACAATTGGTTTAGTAGCTTGGATCCTCAATACATTTCCATTTGGGATTAGTATGGAGAACACTTATACAACTAGTTTAAGGAGAATTAAGTTGTCATTTTCCTCATGGAACATATTAGCACAATACAGTGTTCCTCAATGGATTACATCTCAGACTTCAACATGAGATTCACTAGGAGTTGGCATAGAATTCCTCAAGAATTCAGACCCTCATTACGTATTGCATTCTTATATTATTTAAGGTCCTTTGATTCTAATCTAGGTGTATTAATCCAAGCTCTAAGAGGTAATACTCTTCCTTAGGCATTTTACATTTCCATATTAGTTGAGAAGAGTCCCATTCAGGCTGGTCAAAGTAGATATTTATCATGTGTTCTCTTTTTTCTTCCATATTTCCCTCTCTTTCCCAATCCTCTCTATTTAATAATGTAGTTAATAAGTAGTTACTTATGTATCTTCCCCAACTAGTCTCCTCATGGTTGATGATTGTAGAAATATTGAATAAGAGTATGACTCTGATTGGGAATATGAGACTATGAAAAGTGAACAAAGGAGGGCATCTACTTCAAAAGAAAAATAGTTAGATTCAAAGGATGCAATTTTAAAAGAGGTAGAGTAGTTTTTAGAGGTAGAATAGAAGATAATCTAGCCGATAAATAGTCACCACCAAGAGGAATATCAACGGGATGACCCCATTCATGGGGATCAAATTCAAAGAAATAGGAAAATCATAAAGTTTGGGCCCTGCCCAAACAAATATTTGGCTAGTTTAGAGCCAAGAGCAGAGTTGACACCGGTCATGCTCATTTTAGAGCATGAGGAAAACCTTGAATGTGCCAAAGTTCAATGGAAATGCATCCCAGATTCAAATTCAAAACAAGTTAAGGATTTATTTATTATATTTATTATTTATACTTTTAAGAGAAGGGTGTAAAACCAACTTCAGAATAGTTTTTCACTCTTATTAAATACTATGTTCAGTGTCAAATCAGTTACATGGTCTCAATTTATGAGGAAAGGAAGCTACTTCTCTATATCTATATCAAGATTTGTGTTATCTCCTTTCGCCTCTAGTTAGAATAGGTTAATGTAGGATTATTTTCAGCAAAATAAGTGTTTGCACACACTCTACATGTTTCCAATTGGAACATGTATGATTGTCAAATTTTGTACATAACTATTGTGATTCTTGTTGTTTAGTGCATTCCTTTCAGCACTAGTTTTCTTTCCTCTAACGTGCTCTTGCACATGGTCTTTTATTGCTTATGGGATGATAGTATTTTTGTGCACAATTTATCAGGTTTCATAAAAGGGCAGTATCCTATAGTTTTTGCGCATGTTCACAAGTTGTATTACGGAGTCCATATAGTGATTCATGTGACTTCAAGGGAAAGTTCTTTAAGTTAGAGATAATAATTTCATGTTTTCAATCTAGCTCCATGACAAATGGATGCTTCAAGGTCATTGATCTTCTTCATCTAGCACATAAATTTCCCTGAAATTTTCCAAACTGTTGTTGAAAATAATTGTTATCCATTTTCACCCCCTTGAGTGAAATGGATAACTAGGGAGTCTAGACTTGAGTAATTGATGAGCCACGAGTAGTGATATGATTTTTACAAGTAGAATTCATGTTTTGGGGCTATATTCGGTTGTTTTGGGATATTTTGGGTCATAAGAGTATTTTTCCTATTCTAGTTTTCAAAGTCTTAGAGCTCAATTAGAGAGAGAAAAGTGGGCCCTGTAGGCCCACATTCAACTAAAATGGGTGAAAAGTCAAAAAAGGTGAAATAACAGCTTCATGGTATTCTTTTCCCCCTCGTCAACCTTTTAGTTCTAGAAAGATTTGGGAAAAAATTCAAAAATAAGAGAAATAGTGTGGAGGGGTTAAAATTTTGATCAAGTGCCCAACCAGCTTGACTGAGTTATGGACCGAGCTAAAAATAGCTTGGTCAAGCTATGGGGATATGCATAGGGGGAAAATTCACTAAGCATATCATTGAGTTACTCAATGAGATGGTCGGGTTGTAGGAGGTAAAGAAAAAAAAGTGGCTCATGTGACATGCAATGGCAAGGTGGTCAAAAAAGGAGCCTGCATAGGTAAACACCAAGCAACTCGTCAAGTTACTTGGAAAGGTGGCTACATCAGATGAGTTGTAAAAGTTGGGGTATGCACACTTGGGGAAAGATAAGCAAGTGGGAAACGCAGTGAGTGGCAAGCTCAACTCGCAAGGTCGAGAGATAAATTTGAGTCGGCCATATTCAAAGTGGGAATCGGTCCCGAGCAAGAGGTGAGGTGACTCATGGGTGAGTCAACTGAATCGGAGGCCTCAAAGTGGAAAAAATACTCCTGCACTCAAATTCACAATACAACTAACTATCACCATTAATGAAGCATGGATACCATTTCCTTCTCCAACAAGCAAGAGTACAAGAGGTATGGGCTTTGCATGTGTCCCATTATGATTTCAAATCAATAATTACATTTGGTAGGTGGGTGAAGGCATGTATTCTTGATTTTTCACTTTCTCTCTCTTCTCCTTTGATTTTTATAAATAGGAAAGCATCTCTCATTTGAAAGGAGAGGATTTTTCATGTAATGAAACTCTTCCAAAATTGTTTTAGAACACCAATTTGCTACAGGCCTCCATTTTTGACATCTTTCATGATGATCATGGCCTTTACATTGCATTGTAATGAACTGTGTGAATTAATGAAGTAATAAACTTGAGTTTTCATATACTTTCCTTCCCTTGTGTTTTGCTTTCTCTTACCTCTTAATTTCAATTGTAGTTGCATCATGCCTATTTTATTTATCTTATAGGGTCTATGTTGTTTTTCCTTCATAGAAATGGTGGCTTGAATTTTGTATTTGGACTATGGTGATTACTTACACCCTCTCTGCTCTTCATTTTATTTCATTTTCACCCATTGGGGAGATTTCCACACCCTTCTCTTTATGTTATCACCCCTTTTAGTGTAGGATTTCTCTATTTTCATGAAATTTTCCTCTCCTTGGTTCCTTGGAAATCATAGGTTAAGAGTAGTTAGTATATTTTTATTCATTAGAATTAGTTGTTGCACTAGTTTAGGAAGAAGAAACAACTTTCTCTAGAGAGTTGTCTCAACTGCAAGGTCCCACACCTTGAGATAACTCCATGTTACCTAGTCACACTATTTTCCATAGTAAACTCACATGCTAGTAATCATAGGGTGATGTGATTTGGTGATAACAATAACCCTAGTTAATTTTACAACTTTCACTTCCATTCTAGTTGTGGTTCAATTTTTCAAGTTGCAAGCGTCGCTGGTTATCTTCCTTGGTTGCAGTTCTTCACGCACTCTCATTGCATCTTATTTTATCTTCCCTTTTCCTTCACCTTCATGTACACATCTTTTGTGCACTCTTGATTTTCCCCCTTATAATATTATATCTCACTTCATTTCCCCTTTGCATGAAGTCTTTGAGCATTCACTTCCCTTTCATATTTGTTGTGCACTCTATCACGCACACCTGCAGACCTACCTTCCATTTTTGCAAGTTACCGACATAATTTCCTCACGTATGTCTTTCTTCCCTAAGTTTTGTGCATTGTTGCACATGCACTTGTTTCCCTTTGTGCTCTTCCCTTGCACACTTTTCCTTCACACTCCCTTCCTCTTGTGTTTACATTTCCTTTGCATGCTTCCCTTTTCTTCCTTGGCATGCCTCATGTGTGCCACCTTCTTCCAATATTTTGTGCTTCCCCTTTCTGAATCTACCATACCTCCTTGCATACTTGCATGCCTTAGAAAATATGCACCTTCTTACAGGTGTCAGTGGACTTCTCCATTCTTTCTTCTCTTCCTCGCACTTTTGTGCATGTGTCCAAGGTTGTAACCCTCTGCACCAATCCTTGCACACCACGTGTTGAATTCTAGAACTTGTTATATAAATTGCATCTCACATAACAAATAAAAAAGTGATAGTTGTGCACTAAATCCTTATGCAAAATGAATGTGTAAAACGTGGCATAGACATAACTAACAGACAATCAATTGACTCCTGTAACCAATCATGTCGTCCTACGTATCTTGTTTGTTCCTCTTTCACAACAAAACTTTAAATCTCCATAACTTCCTCCACATAGCTAAAAATCATGTGTGTCTAGTCTCATTGGAAGGCTACTGACGTGGGATACATTCTAGTCTCTTCATAGTCATATTTTGGTGGGATTTGGTAGGTGAAAATGGGAAAACACAATTTTGTTCCTTAATGCACACTTCTAGTCGCCTCAACCACACAGATTTCATGGGATTTGGCTCCTTTCCTTCTTCCACAAGAAAACTAATGTGGGTATGTGAATTTAACAGAGCTACATGTGGATTTTTAGGCATTTATTGGATGTTGTTGGTTGTTGTATTTGAAAATTTGAGTTTTTTGTCTCTTTTCCCTCCTCCTCTTTCTTATTATTCTATATATTGTTGAATAATGCTCATTTGTAAAGGTTGGACTCTCTTTAATTACAAGATCATTACTCAAACTAGTGTTTCTTTGCATTTTGAGTTGTAGGCCTCAGATCTAGCTCACTACATGTGGATTCTTACATTTCCCTCTCATTGTAATCGATTGTGCATACTTTGAAAGAAATAAAAGTTTTTTTTGTGGTTATCTTCTACCCTAGTTCACATTTTATTACATTTACTTTCCTTATTTTGTAGTGGTGGTGCGTTGTGCATGCTTTACATCTCTTACAGGGTTTATTTTCTGGTGTGATCCATGAAAATGAGAGTTTGAATGCTATGTTGGGTTGTGACATGCATGTCTTCCCTTCCTTTACATGTTCTCCCTCATTTTAACTCATTTGAGAGTGTTCAACCCCTTCTTTATGGTGTTATCACCTCCCTCTAGCTTAGGATTTTGTTTTATGCATCTCCTTCTCACCCTAGTTCCTTGGAATCATTGAGTAGAGTTAAATAGTTGTATTTCCCTTCTTAAGAGTAGTTTTAGCAATAGAAATAAGAAGAGGAAGTCATCCTTCTCTGGAGGTTTATCTCAAGCATAAGGTCCCACAACTTGGAGACAAACCCTTGTTTCCTTAAAGTCTTGAATCATCTTGATTTAGGATGGGTGCAATTTTTAGCTCCAACAAATTATTCTATGGAAGAATGAGCTAATCTATTTAACATTTTATCATGATTTTGTAGTGAACCCATCAATATATCCACTATCATTTGGGACAGATCTTTGGAATCCTCAATTTCTACAATAATTGGGGCATATATGATAGGAAAGATCCTAAATATTTTCTCAGTAATCCTTTGATCTTCAATAGACTCTCTATTAATCTTTAACTGATTTACTAACCGATAAACTCTAGTGTGAAAATCAGAGATATATTATGTCTCCTTCATTTGTAGAGTTTCAAAATATCTTCTCAGTAACTGAAGTTTAATAAAATTCACCTTTTCATTCTATCTAAAATATTTTTTAGAATATCCCAATTTTCATTGGAATAATTAGTTTTTGTTATTCTAGGAAAAAATGGCTACATCATTGATGCTTTTGATGATGCTAAGATATATTACATATTTACTTCCAGTATCTTTTAGCCTAGTTTTCTGAGCATTTGAGAGGGCTACATAGGGTACTTGGAAAGCCACATCTATAAATCCAGTCATAACAAGCTCCCAAAAATCATCAACAATCAAAATGGTCTTCATTTTATTTGACCACACATCATAATTTTTTCCATCAAAGGTTAGAGGTTGTTGTCAGGTTTTTTTATCATTTTCAGCCATTATAACTAGAAAATAAACTTCCTTAAATAGAGACAAAACTATGATATTTGTTTCATAGCTAAAATAAAGAGGTAGAGTGCTTTTGCAAGACAAAGTAAACAAAAAACAATAAAACAAAGTTTTTTCTCTGTGTAAAACTATAAACAACAAAATATTTCTATTTAAAATAATAAGGATATTACAAAAACTTACATATATTCAGCTAATATTGCACATTTCCTCTCTATTTCTATGTGGCTATTTTAGCTAAGCTCTCGACTCCTCTGTTGTTTTTTCCTTCCTTCTGAATTCTCTGGACTATTATTGTTTCTCTCTTGGCAGACTTCTCCTTTTTATTTCTTCTGCACCTCTCTCAAAATTAATATTCTTTTTTTTCTTTAGTTTCATACTCTTTTCTCTAAGAAACTAGGAAAAATACGTTTTTCCCTCTAATTTTTTCTTCACCCAAAAAAGTTCAACTACCAAAGGACTAATCAACATTTAGTTTGCAGACCAAATATGGGCACCAAAGACTTTTTATATTATACAAATCAAATCATTTAAAGTAGGAAGCTGCATATATGACCAAATTTATTATAAGTTATTGGGATTAAGCTTCCAACAATCTAACCTTTAGAAGCTTTGAGGATAGTAAAAACCCCAATAAATTTGTGATTTAGGGTTGTTTCCATATAACACTAGGGCATGCAATCATTTAACTGGTTTGAAATGTCCACATTAGGGATATCTTCTATAATTTAAATAATCATGCCTTCATTAAAAAAGAATTTATAGATTACTTTGGATCTACTTCAGCATGACTTAGGCTTAGTTTCAAGAAAAATATTTAAAATGGGATGATCACAAGATTTCATCCACCAACACAATAATGTCAATCTCATCTAGACTATAAGCTTCCGAAACAATTTTAAGTTGATCTTATGAAAGCCACCCAGCAAATTATGGGTCAAGCTGAAATTTCAAGGCCATTTATGCTACCAATTTTCTAGGTGCGTCACCGTTAGAGCTGATTGAGCTTGTTAGGATTTTAGGGAGGATTTCTCCATTTAAGAAACTATTCTTGCTTCCTCAATAGTTATCGCTTCCTTGCTCACCATGTTTTTATCTAAATTTATACTTTTACTCTCTCCATTACCATTATTACTACAATATTTGATTTTTAAAGTTTGTTCTCAATAGTTTAATGTTTTAAAATTGAAAATAATATATTTTCATTTATACTAATGGTTATTGTAAAACTTACATTGATTTGACATATAAAATTGTATTATTGTCTTAAACTTTTGTTTATGTTAAATTTTAGGGGAAAATACTTAAAAGTGAATATTTATAAAAAAGATTACATTTATTATATTATTTTTATTGAGAAGCATTCCTAAAATGGTAGTCATGGCTGTAATGGCATGTGTGGTTCATTTTTATTCTTGACATTAAATTTTATGTCCATTCGACTGTCATAATGACAACTAGTTGATGTGTTATATTCAACATACGTAAAACCTTTGATTGCCGACAGATATTCAATTTAGTTGGATTTGTGACATTTTAAGATTGATAATGAATATAATTAAAATAAATTTAAAATATAAAGAATATATATATATATTAGAAGTTCCTAATAATTCATTAGCAAATTAGCCCATCAGATTTACCCTAGCAGTGGGGAATGTGGATTATATGTGGGAGGTCTTGGGGTCTATTCCCCAGGCTGGACACCTCTATAGCTCATCTTTACTCAATTGGGTAGTGCCAGGAGGGTCAGTTGCTTCAGTGGAGGAGGTGGTCTCTTGATGTGGTGCTAAGCCGGTTTTGTGTTGAATGCGACAGGGGTTGGAATCAGGCATGAATCATGTGTTTAATATGATGAGGCATGTTATAGCATTATGATATGAGAATTATCCCAAACCACTTTGCTAATGGGATTTGGGTGGATCAGTTATGACAGATGGTTATGTCTGGATCCACCCAAGTTTGAATCATGTTGGGTACAATCCCTTCGGGGTGGTTTACCTATAGTGGCAGGTGTTGCATCACAGGTAGGTTGTGGCAATTCGGTGGTGGCAGGAATTGCATCATTGATGGTTGTAGCTTATGGCTTCGGCTGGTGGTTCTCAACGATGGCAAAATTTGCATCATTGGTATTGGCATTGGCGGCAGCTGGTGGCACTAAAAATGGCGGTGGTGGAAAATTACATCGTCGGTACGAGCTCGATGGCTGTAGTAGTTTGTCTTGGTCTTAATTGTAATATCTTTTCTAAGGAAATTTTGGTAGGTTGGGGACCCACAAACCCTCTAATTCATAGTTTCAGTCAAAAGTGTTTAACGATAAAAAAAATTAACAAATTAGGTATCTTTGACAAAATGAAATAGGTTCAAAAGGTAACTTAAAAATGGAATCGATATATTGAATGCAGATTTTATAGATACTTATTTAAAACATATGCACATTTATTCTTTACTAGCTCTAAATTTATTTTCGATGGTAGATTAATTTTTCATATTAATTGATTTTTCAATTTAATTGTTGTATAATTTAAATTTATGGAATATCTTAAATAAATAACTATTTTCTATTAAATGTAGTGCTCATCGTTCAAATGGAATTCAAATTTAAAGTTTTAATTATCCTATGATGCTAAAATGAACATCAAACTTTATTTCTTCAATAATTATTACTTTGATAGTCGTTATACAATGGTAGCAAGGGGTGGGATATAATGATGTGACCATGTGAAGTTTTATTTTATGCATTAAATTTTACGTTCTTTTGACTATCACAAGGTAAATTTGATAGTAAGTTTCACATGCACTTGACTTTTTCTTGAACAAAATATTTATTTGACTTTGAGAAGTCTGTCAAAAAAATAGTAATATCTTGCTTCTATAGTGGAGTTTGAGGCCCTTTTGTTTGGGAAGTCTATTTAATCACGAGTCAATAATATAACTAGAATACATATCTTAAATAAATCTATGTAAAAGACATCTAGAGGTATCATTCTAAAGGCTCCTATTTTTGATTTGTGATGTAATTGGTACAAGTGCCTCAAGAAGGATACCTCTTGACATCATTTACATATATATATAACCTTTTGTCTTCATTGGTAGAGAGAAATGATTTAATATTTATAACTTTATTGTTTTAGAGTTTTTTCTTTAAATATAATTAAAAATGTCTAAACAATTAGTTTATTGGAGAATAAAATAAATATATATTTATTAAGTTTCTATTAATTAATTATTCCAAAATGAGTCTCAAAGGATATTGAGTCCTCTGGATACTGACTTGGCACAGATGATCAAATGGTGTTAAAGCACAGGAAGACGACGTTGAAGCACAATCATTTTGGGACCGTCCACGTGTCTAAGCACATCGACCGAGGGCTGAAGGAAACTAAAAGCCTCCCGTGGATGACATGCCACAAAGGAATGGACAATGTAGAAGAGGGCATGGATGGATGTTGAAGTACGCATCTCTCAGAAGCATCGATTACTCTTCAAACCCTAAATCCATAAAAACCCTAATCATTATGCATTTGGTTTTCTATTTGGTGAACCCTTCACTTTAGTGAAAGCCATATCGGGAAGGGTTGGTAGCCAAAAAACTTTATAAGGCCATATTTCCTAAGATTACAAGCCACACACATCATTGACACCACTGCTAAAATTTATTATGATATCTTTATCATCACTATGAACTTTTTCATCACATTATTCCTATAGTATTTACATAGAATCACCCACAATGTCACCGTAGGAACAAAAATTGCTATAAAAATGAGGAGGAAACAACCGATTATTTCTTTGTGGTCAATTGGTCGATTTACAAACAAAGAAACATCCTTTCCACACACACAATACAAGGATTGATATCAACCTCCTTCGAGTAGGTGACAGACGAGATACAGTTATAAAGAAGGGGTTTTTCATTTTCCTTCCTCAAAGAATCAAATTTGATTTCCAAATACGGAGATCCATTAGCCATTGCAACTTTACCACCTAAAAATTAAAATGATTAGGGATAAGTGCATGGATCTGGGGAGGCCAAAAAGTGAACAAAATATAGGAGAAATGAAAACCGGAGTTAAGATGGGGAAAAAATTGGTTTGGTAATTACCAAACCATAACACGTACATGTTTCCTCATATTATAAATTAATTAAAAAACCAAACACATTCTCAATTTTTATTTGTCCCAAACATGAATTCCACTGCAAACCTTGCACTCACATTTTCTCTTTAACCATTTTTCTTTCAAAAACATCTGTAGATCACATAGAAGGTTAGATTCAGGTGGATTAAATGATGCCACCACATAGAAGAGCTAGGGAAAATTATTTTCTCTGAATTGCAATAAAATTTGGTAATTTTTTTATATTTGTATTATAGATTTTAATTAAATACATGTTTTTTAATTTTAATGTTCCTCCACAGCCACAACAAAACCCTGCAAATCCTCACAACCCTCATATGAACTTCCTCTAGTTATTCAAGAGGATTTAGTAGCCCATATAGTGGAGAATAAGATTGAAATTGAGGAATTGATTAAATCAATGAGGGATCCCCATTCCACAAACCCCCATTGTGTCTCCCTTGTAAACACATTGTAGGCATTATTGGCTCAGATTGATGTAGCAATGAGTCAAATTGATTGGTGTACATCTTATAGAGAGACTTGTAGGGAATATTATGCTAATAAATTGTCATATGCAAATGAAAAAAATACTAATTGCATAGGTGCATTATTCATGAACCGTAGAACCAATTTTCTAGTTTCGTTGTCATGCAACCGGTTTCCAATGCACTGGTACAACAATAATCTGATAAAAAATAATTTTTAGGACCGATGGTGGATGGTATTTGATATACCACCTTGAAATAACAATGAGGTTCCATTCTAATTTTTGAGAAAACTCTATTGTGATTTTATCCTCAACGAGATCCCTAACTATTTTGACTACCGCAAGTTTCAGAGATGAGGAAAAGGCTCTGCACAAAATACACTAGGTACACAATATGCTCTTATTCATCATGCTCGAGTCCCCACACAAAATTCCCCTCATCCCGAGACTATCCTTGCAGCAGTAAAGGAGAAAATAAATATTGATACACTACATGTGCTTTAGGAGCTCTTTGATACCCTTGTCTAACATACGAGGGAGGTTTCTAATACTGACGTTAGTGGAGGTAGACAATGGATTCCTTCAGGTACTAGCAACATGAGGCCACATCTTTTCACATCTTGTGGTAGCATATGTATGGGACCCGATGAGGATGATATTTTCATGCATATTGTTGTTGGTAGAGTTTCTAGTGATACACATGATGATGTGGCTATGTCTGACACTTTTTTGAGTGATACATTTGGATTTTAGACATCAACAAAACCTTCACAGGATTTTTCTTTTTTATTACATGTTACAAAAAGATATTAGTACTTGATTTACATATATATGTTACATTTTCAAAATAATTATATTTGAACTTGGTCAAATTTATTAATTTGCACACACACACACACACACACACACACACACACATGTGTACATGTATGCATTAATATTACAGTGCACATGAGAGGGTCATCATCATCTCAACCACATGTTGCAAGCACCATGTCAAAGTATACATTCACATAGGTAATTTAGAATGTTAAATTTGTAAAATTTTCACACATTTATATATATATATATATATAACTTTCACTCAAATATATGTCTACATATATATGTTCTTGTATATATATTATATATACTCAACTAACTTGATGTGATATATATTTATAAATTTGATGACCACACAAGACACACCACCATCTCTGCGAGGAGTAGAGAAATGTGTTGCCACTACGATTTCATTTGCGCAACAACTCACTAAGGTATAACAATTATGTATTTTCGTTAACTAGAGTGTAATTCATAATATGTCCAATTATTTTAATAATTTCCCTCATTATAGCATCATGTAGATAGTCAACATGAATTCAGTGTGTATATGTAGGAGTTACGTACGATGGATAGCAGTCATGTACATATGATTCATATGCACGGCATGATAAAAAATAGTTGTATTGATAAACTTAGTTAAAATATTGTCATTACACATGTACTTATTTGACGTAAATGTTTAGATTTGCATTCAAAAAAATTATTTGTTAATATAGTTCTACAAGCTAATTCTGATGTTTGATTTTGTAATTTTATGTGTATATAGGGTTTAGCCCCTTCCACTTTCACTTCTAGGGCAAAAAATCCTCAAGATCATCATTTTTATACCTCGGTTCATGATATTATAGCTATCGTTGACTATCTTGAACATGAGATGTAGATTCAACTTGATCGAGAGATTGTTGTAAGTGTGTGTAGATGAAAATGGTTTCATTAGCATGGTCTTACATATGTTGAAAACTTATACATTAAGTTTTTACACAAAAAAAATGCATTTACAGGTTCAACTATAGTTGAGTTTTGAGCATAAGAGAACTTGTAGTCATCCCGTGAAGGATCCTAAGTCATCTCACAGATCTCCATCTACGTCTAAGGGAGAGCCTTCTTCGAGCATGGAAAAGAGAGGGATACATTTTGATGAATATAATATATATAGGTCTTATAACATTTATTTTGTATGCCTACGTGCATGGCATTGTATGCATGTTTGACATTGTATGTATGCCTATATGGCATTGGCTTGATATCATATAACCTATTCACATATTTGTATTTATTGTGCACGTTAATACTATTTTGAACTTCGATATATTTTGATGGGACCTTACAATTGTCAAATTATAATTATATCCAGACTAATATGATGTGCACTTGACAATATATGACACTTATGGACAATTTTTATTTATTGGTGTTGTATACTAGCATTTTCGATGTCTTGTGATATTTTGTGTGTTATTAGTTTGCATACATAATATGCATGAAATTTTGGAAATCAAGTCATAAATTGGTTAAAGAAATATTTATATAACATACATAAAGAGTTATCTAATCAAGTAAGTATTCGTTAAATTTATCAACTTGTACATGTGTATATATTCGTGCTCATATGCACACTAAAAGATTAACTCTCATATTATGGCGGTGCAAAATATATGTTTAGAGAACCTTTTCTAGAAGAGGTTACAATTTTTAATTCAAATTATGAGATATATTAATGAATTTTCATTATTTATTGTGGTTTCATTAGAGTGATTTCATGATAATAATGACTAAGTATCCATGTTTATTAATTAAGTGATTTCATCTCTTTCAATCAAAAATGATAAAGAGGCATATTTACCAAAAGTAAAAATTTATCACCAACAGTGAGAGAGAAAGAGAGAGGGAAAGAGAGAAAGATAGAAAGAGCAGGTGGAGAGAGAGAGAGAGATGAGAGAGAAATAAAGAGAGAATAGAGAGATTGAGAGAAGAAGATATATTGATCTTGGTAAGGAGAAAGGAAGAGAGCATGAGAATAATACAATGCAAGATGTATAATTTTTTTAGGTTGCGTGATCAATTTATTTGAATGAAAGTGTTGATTTTCCTCTAAGGAAGATGGCTAGATACAGTTTCTTCATCCATGTACTCATGTATTTGAGAATTAACTTGATGGAGAGACTAAAATTTGATTCGTTTGTGCATAGATTAGACTAATTTTTTTCACTTCAAGAGTCTTCTACCCTATGCTCTTTTCATACCATGACAACATTCCAAGTGACGATAATCAAAGTAAACATTAGCTTTTACTCAAACTCCTATAGACTATCATGTTTTTCTTAGATTGAAAACAATTTCATTCATGAGTTCATGTTGGGAATAAACCACAAAGTTCTAAGACGAAATGATATATGTGTTTTAGACACCCTTTAGGCCCCTTGAGGCGTAGCAAAAATTTTATTTCCCATCTCCAAGGCTATACCTACTTTCTACCACCAACTCCTCCTACACTAAACTTTCTTCCTTGTATAGCCCTTCCTTGAGGGTTTTTAAAACCTATTTTCTCACTCAGAGGGTTTCAAGACTAACTCAAGAGCTTTTAGGATACCCTTTTCCATATTTCCCTATTTCAAACTCAAACTTTATGCATCTATTTTGACTAAATTGTTCTTACAAATTAGGTCTCTTCCTGAGATAAACTCATCTACAACAAACTAATATAGATTCAGGGAATATAGGGGCATAAATAGTTTGGAAAAAATTTCGTAATCTCATGAAAATTGAGGATTATGGAAACTCAAATTAGTGAGAATTTTGTGATTTGTAGCTTACTTATTTGCCAAAAAAATTGACCAACATGTCCCTTATACTCTTCGTTTCGCCTAGATTTTACACATATATAAGATCTTATGAATGTAATTTTCCACCATTTCAAATCATTTCTTTCCCATATTATCTGAATTAAACATAAGCAACCTCTCAGCTGTCTAGCTCAGATTCATCCAACCCTAAGCCATCCAACACGTGATTCATCCAACCCTAAGCCATCTAACCCTTGACCATCCAACCCCTAGGGCCAAACTCATCCACAACCTTAGTCATCCAACCCTCATTCATCCAAACCTTAGCCATCTAACCCTGAGCCATCCAACCCCTCATTCATCCAACATCTAATCCATCCAACCCATCATCTATCCAACCCCTCATCCGTCTAACCCCTCATCCATCCAACGCCTCATCCATCCAACCCCTCATCCGTCTAACTCCTCTGTCAAGAGAATTCCAACCACTAAGTCATCCAAACCTTTGTTGTTCAACCAAAGAGTCATCCAAGCCTTTTCTATCCAACCCTTTACCATCCAACCACTACCGTCTAACCCTAAACCTTCCAATCTCAAAGCCTTCAAACATAAAAGTCATCCCTAAGCAGTCATGGATACTAGGAATTAGGGTAAGAAGGTAACTAATTAAGTCATGGATACAAGAAATAATTTTCTCGGTTATTTTGGAAAATCACAAAAAACAAAGGGGGTTTCTGCATCACCTAAAAATATCAGTATGTGGCATGTGCTATTTATAGGTTATTTAATCTTACAGTATTTAATAATTACGTTTTTCATACTACTCTTAGAACTCTTTGTACTGTGTAAAAATTTAACTATAGATAAAATTAATACTATATTTGTAACATTTTTATAGAATTATATGCATATGTTTCAGAAATTCCTTCACAAAATAATAAATTTAAAGATATCGATGATCCATTATATATTGAGGAAAATATTATGTCCCTTGATGACATAGAAGAACAAGAAAATTCATCAAATTCTCATGATACACTAGCAGAGGAAGCTTCTACTCTAAGGTCTATTTAAAGAAAAAGGAGACATGAGAATCAAGATATTCCTACTGAGAGCCTAGATGTAGAAGTTGAACCCTAAGAAATAAAATAAAATATGTCAAAAGAAAGAGGGAAAACTGGACAATTGGAAGGAATTCCAGTTCGAATGGGCTGCAAAATATTCGTTTATTGAACCTGTGTATGTTGAAAATGGTAATGATGTTTCAACAAAATTTCGATGCAAAATATGTGGTTGGAAATAGGGGAAGGATCACATAATGCATCTCAAACTAGAAACAATTGAAAAGCATTGTGGGAAAATATACATTTCCCAAAAGCAAAAGGATGGCAGCATAGACAGAACATATAAATGGAAAGATGCAAAATATTGTTTACATGTCAAATACGCAGAAGAATATGAAAAAAAAAAAAAAAAACATATGAAATATGTGAATGAAAAAGGTGGGACCATAATAGCAAGATTGAGTAAAGCTATGGAGGCAAAAATGCATGCAAAAAGTATTTAGTTTTCTATTATATTCCATATATTGAAAAGTGGAAGACCAATGTCAGATTTTGGAGAAAATAAAATTCTATATCAGGTTATTGGTCTACAGATGGTTCCTCAATCTCATTGGTCATATACAAGCAACTGGGAAATTGTAAAATTTCTATCTCTAGTAGAAAAGGAGGATCTGAAACTGTGTGTTCAAAAGGCTAAGTATATTTCGCTTTCAATAGAAGGGGTTAATGTAGTTGATAGTACTTCATGGATTTGTATTCATGTTTATATGTTTGCTAATGTAATAAGAAATCCACACCTCTTAGTAATTCATAAAATGATTGAGAATTACAATTCTAAAAATATTTATAAATTGGTGGTCTCAACTTTGAAGGATGTTGTTGGAATGGATGACTTCGCCATTCCAACAAAATTAGTTTGTGTCAGAACCAATGGTGCAGCTATAATGCAGGGTGCCATAAATGGTCTTTGTGTTAGAATTCAAACAACAGTTGCTTCGTATATGCTTGTTGTCCATTGTATAGCCCACAGAATGAATGTCTTACAAAATTGTGAGCATGTTTGAAAATGTAGCTAGAGTGAAGGAATTGATACATGAGTTGCATGCTTATTATTCTAGCAGTCCAAGGAGATTTTTGGAATTTCAAAAATTTACAATTGGACTAACAGAGGGAAAAAATCTTCTCAACTATGTAGATACCATATGGATATCTATGTATGAACCTACATGTAGAATATTTGATGAATATCCTTCATTGATAAGATTTATGTATAAATACCAAGGGGATGTAGATAAAGCTAAAGATCTATTGTGCCATCTAACAGACATAGAAACTTTAATCACACTCTACGGTATTTTTCCCATGTTGAGGGAGCTTAATATCTTAATGAAGTATGCACAAGACCGTTATTTCTACATAACAGACTTTATAAGACTTAGAAGACGTGTGTGTTGGATTCTTGAAAGTTTATATATTTTTTATGGGAGTTTTCAGGGTGTTGCTTTTGAAAACTGAAATGCAATGACACATTTGAAAAATCCCATGTGCTTTTTAAAATACAACATACATGATCATCTGTGTATTATAGCACATGGAAAGGAGATTCCACTTCATATGTTCCAAAAAAGAGTTGATATGGATGTCTCAGAAATAGAAGAAATAAAAGTGACATGGAATTTATATGATGCAGTATTAATGGAAACTAGGAATAAGTTGAGAAAGATCTCAGAATTGTTAGCTATAGAGATCCAGGAAAGATTCAAAAATGATAAATTTTTTGAAGTAATGGGAGTTGTAAATCCATAGTTTTGGAATTTGTTTGGGGGCAAACCTTATACATATATCAGTCCTTTATTTGTCAATAACATGGGTGTTCTTGTTGAAGGTATTTTACAAATAAAAATACTTTGTTCCCAGTCAATGGATTTTACTAATACTATGATAAGACAAGTTTAGCTTCTACAAAACCCACAGGATTATGGTGCCATCAAAAGGATTTGGAAGGATAATTGTTCTAGTAGTATTCTAAGTGAAGATTTGATCGAGTATATTAAGTTGTATGAACTCTATCAAACTATGATTCTGGGTTCTATGGAAGATGAGAGGGTTTTTAGTGTACTATCTTTTTTAAAATTGAAAGTTCAAACAGATTGGACAGGAACCTAGAAAGTTGTCTGAGGTTATATGTATCATGTTACTCAGTGGAGTCTTTCCCTTATGATAGAGCACTCGCATTATGGAATTCACTAGCAGAAAGAAAAGGAGTTAGTAACATTATGCCTGACCCAAGGGATGGAGACATATCTAATGATCATGCTATAATTGATTTCCAAGACACGAATGAAAGTGTTGATCCAGGATTGTTTCAATTCACATATATTTCATTACAATTATTTAATGTAATGAATTATAACTATTGATGTATTTCATACAAAGATTGCAACTTTCAATAAATGCAATATTAAATTTTTTTTTTATATTTGGTTTTTAAACTGAAATAAGAAAATATTTGTCTTTTATATTTGTTAATTGATTTATTTTACATCTGTAAGAAATCAAAAACATAAATTATTTAAACAAACAAAATCAAGTAAATTTAAGCAACATTTACGTAAAAAAAGAGATAGAAACATCATTTGTACTATGTACTATTGAAACATCATAATTACAATTCCAATTCCCCAAAGTACAGTTGAAATAGTTCTCTAAGGTGGCAAATTACTTTATGAAGAAAAGTACAAATTCATAAAGCATTGTCAGCCAATACAATTACAAAAAGGGGGTTATCAATACATTTTCAAAGCTTCCAAACAAGTTTTGTCATATAAGGACACATTACGAGGTCATCATCTTTGTTGCCTATGATTCTAATCATAGTTTTCCTTATGTCTACCTCACGGAATAAAAATAAAAACATTTGGTTGGTCACTATCTATTAATTCCTACGCTAGTGTCAGAATTGTGACAACACACCTATCACATGGTGAACATCTCTAAGATATTTTCAAAGCTTCCAGACAAGTTCTGTCATATAAGGACACATTACGAGGTCAACCTATTTTCTACCTATGATTCTGAATCATATTTTTCCACAAGTCTTCCTCACAAAATAAAAACAAAAAAATGGCTGGCCACTATATTTTTATTCCTACGCAAGTGTCGGAATTGTAAATTCTAAAAATTAGTAACGTAATAAAACAAGAAAAATTAAATATTACAATTTACCTTGCACGTTTGGAGATACAAGAGTAACATTTCGATCTTGTGCATCAAAATGAGTTTGATCATCATCAAACCTTTCAGTAGTTTCTAAATACAATAAATGCAACAAAAGAATAGTAGAAATATTAAAATACTGTACTAATTACATAATCTATATTAGGTTTTTGAATTAGTTAATTATATCAATAGAAAAATTCATACTTGTAGTTAAATGTGATGGTAGATGTGATGGACATATTGACCCCCTAGGTCACTTTTGACGAGGTGGTCTTATTGGTGTTGATTCTGCTGAATCCATGTCAAAATCAGCAAAAACCTCTGTAGGGGATTTTCCTCAAGCAATTGCCTCCTTATGAGTTGTTGCAGAAATAATTCTTCTCTGTAGTATAAAAATCTTACAATTATTATTTTAATGTAAAATAGTGAATTTGAAATCGTTATAGCAAGAAAACTGTAAAAGTAACAATTACCTCTTGTTCTTCAAGAGTTATACCAATCATTTTATCATTGATTGCAGTTGGACTTTTAGCTTTCTGAAATTTGTAGAATGCTTCCTAATAGAAAGAAATGATAAAATTGCAACACGAGAATACAGTCTTAGATTTATCAAATTGCTTGGCATTGCGGGCATGGGAGACATCTGTTTTTATTTGATTGGACAAATATGTGCACCAATCGAATTGTTGACCTACTAGTGTCCGCAATAAATATTGAAATGCCTAATACAGAATGTCTGCAGATCTTCCCTGTAGTACAATCCTGGCATGAAAAAGTGATGCAACTGCAAGAAATAATTGGTTTGTAATACCTTAAAGAAGTAGGCCTCATGATGAACGATTAAGAGGAGCTGCAATAACAAAAAAAATGTTAGAGGATTGGGTGGTGGAAAAATGTTAAGAGAAAAATAATTTGAAAATAATAAACTTACCATCAACCTGGACACTATAATGAGACTGCAAAAACTTTTTGATTTCGTCTGTGAGGACAGCCTGTTTAGTAACAGGCAGTTTATTTTCAAATGGTAAACCAGTTAACTAATGTACATCTACAGGTTCAATTGTGAATGAAATTTGATGACGTCTTAGATGCACCAAGAGAACAGAAAATTTTTCATCATTATCGTTGTAAGAGACGAGAAGGTAATCAAGTACTGAAGTATCAATATTGAATTGGGTCATCTCCACAAGTGTGGTAAAGTTTGGTTTTTCAAGCCAATCCTTTTGTGCATCTTTTTCTTTCAGAAAGGCTACAATCTGTGGGCACTGTTAGAGTAGGTATTTACCTTAGCTCATGTTCACCTAGGTACATTATTGTATTTATCCTCACCCACTTATGTGTGTGGATATTTCTTTTTATTTATTTAGATATTAAGAGATATTATCTAGTTGTTAGGTATAGTTCTTTCCTTGATCTATGGTATTGACTAGATCCTTGATGTCTAGTTCTCTCATAAATCTATGGAATTGACTAGTTCTTTGATGACTAGTTCTTCCATGATTTATGGCTTGATCTAGCTACTTATTTGTTTGCAAAGGTTTATGTAAAGTTATTCTGGTGAATTACTTTCATCTTATTGATCATGATATTTTATTATCATCTGTGTTCTTGGCTTGGCATGATCTAGTTATCATTCCTTTTATGGTATCAGAGCTGCACGACTTTCCGTCACACCAAAAGCTCAAACTAATGGTGGAGAGGGATCTCATCGTGTTAATTAGTTGCTATGCCAATACCCTCCCGCACGATGGAGCTAGGTATACACCCAATCAGGCCCAAGAACATTAAGAGGCAGTAACACCGGCAATTTCCCGGGAGGTCACCCATCCTAGAACTACTCTAGGGTTGGCGCACTTAACTGGCTGGTATCAGATACCAAACGATTTGCCATCAAAAAGAGCATAAACGGCTAGACTTATTCTTGGATTTAGAAAACTCCTTGGGTTTTGACTTGTTTTCTTTGGGTTTTTTTGTTGTGCAGAGAAACATACAGGATTCACCTCAGGATTTGTGCTGTATAGAAAAGGAAATCTAGATTTTTTTTTCTGGGTTTTGTCTGATCTAGGTATTTCTTTATTGTGGCATAGAATTTTTGGTTTACACACAGGAGGTCTTTTTCAAAAATATGTTTCTTTCCTTTTTTGGTAGGGGTCCACAGATGTTGTGCACAACTATTACTAATTCGAGAAAATTCGCAGACTACTATTTTGGGTGGCGAAGGCCAGACCCATTGAAATTCTTAGCCCCTAGTCATATGGTATGGTCATATGAGGGCTTAAAGATTTTGATCCCTACTAGTAGGTGCTTAACTCTAGCCTCCTTTCATTTTATTTGTGTGGTGAAGGCAAGAGCATTTTATTTTGTTTTAGTGGTAACTAAAATAAATAGCAAAGCATAATATTGAAAAGCTTGTAACTTTTGATCGGTAACTCGGTTTTGGGTACCGTTTTTTTACAACAGTTCTTATTTTTCATGCTCTTTCTATTGGAAATATTTATTTTGAGAATTTCAATATAATTATAAAGTGCCATATTGTAACACACACTCATTATAGGGGGCTCTTGTTGCATTGCTTGGGGATCTTGTTGCATTGCTTGGTTCTTGCATTTCTTTTGGTGATTTTTTATGATGGCATCTACTTCTGCATTAGATCATGTTGAGCCATTAACAACACATAATTACCACACAAGGAAACCAAGAATGGAAACAATAATTAAGTGGAAAGGATTATGGGCTTTAACTTCTAAAGAACAACCAGTTTTCACTAGAGAATATGAGACATTTCAATACCAGTGCAAATTTTATGAGTGTATGGGTTTGATAGGAACTTATGTAAGTGACAGTATTTTATTTCATTTGGAAAATTGTGACTCTCCTTTCAAAATATGGGAGAAATTGGAGGATTTATTTGGTAAGGTAGATCATATGAGAGCCATGCAACTTGAAATTAAGATCACCTCTCTTAATCCTGAAGATTTTCCAACAATTATAGACTATCTTATCAAGTTCAAAAATTTGTTGACACAGTTGAAGGGGAGTGGAAGAGATAAGAAAGATGAAGAGTGTGTTTACTTGATTCTATCCAAGTTGATAGGACCATTCCAAATTTTTGCTTCTACCTTTTTCTCTAGCATGGATGCCTTAGGTAACACGTTCAAAATGCCTAACTTAGAAACATTTTGTGAAATACTTACTAGGGAAGATTCCAAATTATCTCACCTTGAGTCTTCCACCTCTCAAAAGGCATTAGTTGCATCTAATGCTAAGGGCAAGGGAAAACCAAACAGTAAAACCAAATCCACACCTTCTCCATCTCAAAATGCTCCTAAACCCAAAGAAAACAACTCAAAACCCAAGGAGTCTTCTAAATCCAAGAATAAGTCTAGTCGTTCATGCTCTTTTTTGGGGGGTAGTAATCATGAATAAAATAGGTGTTATAAGCGAATGCAAGCCTTAGAGGATGCAATCAAGAAACACAAAAAAATTATCTTCACTCCACCTCCTTCTAATCAGCATGGAAAAGCACTTAATGTTGTTGGAAGATCTCAGTCACCACTTGCAGACAATTGGGTTATAGATTCTGGTGCTTCTCATCACATGACTTCTTCCAAGGAGTCTTTTGTTTCTCTGGGTTTGATTTCTACTTCCAAATTTGAGGTTGGAGATTCTTTCTTTCTTTCTGTTGAGGAAAAAGGTGATATACAACTTGATGGTGGCAATATCCAAGATGCACTATATGTTCCTAACATCACTACAAATTTTCTTTCTGTATATCAAATTTGTCATTCTAGTCAAGGGAAAATAGTGACTTTTACACCACATGGGGTAAAAGTAAGAACTTTCTTGGAGCCTTATTCACTTGTTACTCAGGGTATTGTTGATCATAGTTCTAGACTATATCACTTTGAGGGTTTTGATGACACTTCTTCTATAGGGATAGGATTGGTTTCTCATTCAGATTCAGAGAGTAAGCTTTGGCATGAAAGATTTGGACATCTCAATTATAGATATTTGAAGGTGTTGAGCACTCATGGTATGGTAGATGGTCTTCCTAGAGTTCCTTGTCTTAAGGGAGTTTTTCATGGTTGTGCATTAGGGAAACAACACCAAGATAATTTTCCTAAGAATTTGTCTAAGAGAGCTTCATCGCCACTTGAGCTTGTGCATAGTGACTTGATGGTTTTTCCTACCCCATCTTTCAATGGAGCTAAGTATGCACTTACATTTATTGATAATTTATCAAGGCATACTTGGGTTTATTTTCTCAAGTACAAAAGTGATATTTTTTCACACTTCAATGTCTTCAAGGCTTTGGTCGAGAAACAATCTTCTAATAGCATAAAGAACCTTCACAATGATAATGGGGGGGAGTACTTTAGTAATGAGTTTTCTAAATTTTTGGCAACTCAAGGCATTATTCACCAGCATTTTGTTCCTCATACTCCACAACAGAATGGATTACCAGAAAGGAAGAATAGAACTTTGAAGGACATGGCTAACTGTATGATGCATTCTAGAGATATGCCTCCTATCTATTGGGCAAAAGTAGTTAATTGTGCTAACTGTATTCAGAATCGCACACCACACAGAGCACTTAAGCATTTGACTCTAGAGGAAGCTTCATCCAACACTAAGCCAGATGTCTCATTTTTTTGAGTCTTTGGGAGCCATGCTTAGGCCTTTGTGCCAAAGAAGAAAAGGAAATATTTACATAAGAATAGTAAACCCTTGATCTTTGTAGGGTATTGTGAGGACATGAGAGCTTATCATCTTTTAGATCCTGATACACATGATGTTCTTTTTCGAACACATGTTCATTTTGATGAGTGTTTCAATCCTCATGATTCTTCATCTTCTTCCATTCCTTCTTCTTCTTCATCTCATCTTGAGGATATTTTCTTTGAAGAGATTGATGAGGAGGTTATAGATGCCATTGAGGATCATATTCCCATTGATGCTGTCACTATGCCTAAGTGGGCTCGTACTATAGTTTCTGAGGTAGCACCTTTTATAGAGGATCTTCCACCCACTAGGCATCATCACGCACATTCTACAAGTTCTGGACTTTTGTTTCAGGTAGTTTTTGAGGATCCATAGTATTTTTCAAAGGCTCGTGGGATATAGGAGTGGGATGATGTGATGACAGCTAAGTATTCTTTTTTGATGAAGAATCATACTTGGGATTTGGTATCTCTTCCTAAGGGAAGAAAAATGGTTAGGTGTAAGTGGGTATACCGAACCAAATACATAGCTGATGGGTCCATTGATAAGTATAAGGCTCGTCTTATTGCAAAGGGTTTTTCACAAGTCGAAGGTTTTGATTACTATGAGACTTTTGCACCCGTTGCCAAGATGGATTCTGTACGCCTTGTACTTGTTATTGCTGCATCACAAGGGTGGCCCGTATACCAGATGGACATGAAGAGTTCCTTCTTACATGGAGATCTACAAGAGGAAATATATATGGAGCAACCGGCTAGATTTGTTCAGGATTCTTCTCTTTTTTGTCATCTCCAAAGGTCTCTTTACGGTCTCAAACAAGCCCCTCGGGCTTGGTATGAGAAGATGGATTTTTTTCTTCTATCTACTAGTTTTGTTCATTGTCACTCTGATCATACAGTGTATCTCCAGCATGTCGGTGAGGATATTGTGATACTTTTCTTTTATGTTGATGATTTGTTACTTACTGGCAGCTCTTCTTCCCACATTCAGAGTATTCAAAGGGCTCTTTCTACACAGTTTGACATGACAGATCTTGGGCTATTACATTATTTCCTTGGTTTGCATATTTCTCAAACAGATTCAGGGATTCATTTGAGTTAACAAAAGTACACCTATGATCTTCTTAGGCACTTTGATATGGTTGATTGCAAGCCAAGTCCATCTCCTTTTTAGTCTGAAGTTACTCTTAGATCCACATGTACCACACCACTTTTTGATCCTACATTATATAGGTAGTTGGTTGGGAGTCTCATGTACTTGACCCATACTCGCCTTGATATTTCATTTGCAGTAGGGCTTGTATCTCGGTTTGCACATTCTCCTCATAGTAGTCACTGATAGGATGCTAAAAGGATTTTGCAATATTTACATGGCACTTCCCACTTTGGCCTCCACTACATTAGGGGCTCTACTCAATTGGTTGGGTATACAGATTTAGATTGGGCAGGTTCTATTGATGACAGGCGTTCCACTTCTGGCTATCTTTTATGTCTTGGTTCTTCTCCAGTTGCTTGGGCATGCAAAAAACAATAGGCTATTGCACTTTCATCTTCAGAGGCAGAGTACAAGTCAGCAGATTCTTTGGCTTCACCAGTTATTGACAGAGTTCGGATTTCCACAAGATTCACCGATTGTACTTTGGTGTGACAACTAAAGTGAAATTCACATTTCTCGCAACCCAGTTGAGCACTAGCGGACCAAGCATATTGAGATACACATCCACTTCATTCGTCAGCACATTCAGGATGGAGTTCTTTGCTTGGAGTACATTCCGACTTAGCAGCAGGTTGCAGACATCTTTACGAAGCCTTTTGCATCACCTCGCTACCTTGAGTTGTGTGGAATGCTTGGGGTTTTGGAAGTTGTTCGTGAGAACATCTTCCTTCTTCTTTTTCTTTCTCCTTCCTTCTAGTAGGATTCTTTCCTTCTTTTGGTTCAAGATTTCTTCATGGATATATTGTACATGAGTACCTCATCAGACCTAGTTACCGGGACTCATACCGTGGACATGCCACTTCTATTTTGGCCCCTAGCTTCACTTGAGGGGGGTGTTAGAGTAGGTATTTACCTTAGCTCATGTTCAGCTAGATACATTATTGTATTTATCCTCACCCACTTATGTGTGTGGATATTTCTTTTTATTTATTTAGATATTAAGAGATATTATCTAGTTGTTAGGTATAGTTCTTTCCTTGATCTATGGTATTGACTAGTTCTTTCCTAGATCTATGATATTGACTAGATCCTTGATGTCTAGTTCTCTCATAAATCTATGGAATTGACTAGTTCTTTGATGACTATTTCTTCCATGATTTATGGCTTGATCTACGACCTTGACTGGTTCTTAGATTGTTATTCCTTGCCTATATAAGCAAGGCCCATTCTCATTGTATTTCATTGAGTTCCATAATAATATATGATATTGCTATTCATTTGTTTGCAAAGGTTTATGGAAAGTTATTTTGGTGAATTAATTTCATCTTATTGATTGTGATGTTTGATTAGCATCTGTGTTCTTGGCTTGGCACGATCTGGTTATCGTTCCTTTTAGGCACATGAATTTTTTGTATTGGAATTTTGGTGTAGAAGTAGATGTGGTGCTTTCCATTGTTGAAATTTGGAAGAACTATTAAAATTGGAGAGCTCAGAGCACTGGAAATTTTCGTAGAAAAGTGAAGAAATGAGCCTTGTAGAGGTATTTATAGGGTTTTTAATGGGTCAAAAAACACGTGGCTGAAAATTATTGGCTAGCCAAAGCGGTCGCATAACCCATAATTAATAAACCCATCCAATATTTAGTCATCCAACCATTAGCCATCCAACCCTTCAACCAACCAACATACCATCTAACCCATCAACCATCTAACCCACCAGCCCAATCCATAGCCTTCCAACACCTTTAACCGTCCATCCCACCCGTGTAATCCTGAGCCATCCAAATCCCAACCGTCCTACTCACCCGTCCAACCTTTTGTTTTCCAACTCTTAGTCATCTAACCTCCAACCAACCAACCATCCTACCCAACCCCTTGCCCGCCAAACCCACCTGTCTAACCCTTACCCGTCCAAACCTTACCCCATTTAACCCCTTGCTAACCAACCCTTAGCCATCCAACTTGGCCATCCAACCCACTCGTCCAACCCCTTACCCATCCAACACACATGTCCAACTCTTTTTCATACAATCAACTGATTTTACCCATCTCTCCAACCTTGAACCATCCAACCAACACGTCCAACCCCCGTCCAACCCTTTATCGTACAACCCACCCGTCCAACCCTTAGCCATCCAACCCTTGATCACCCAACCCCTTAATTTCTAACCACCCAACCTACCCGACCAACCCACCTGACTAACCTTCCCACCCATGCTCTAGCCTGCATGCTAATTGCTAAAATTTCTGGCGTAATTTTCGAAACTAGGGAAAATTGCTCTCTAGGAAATCACCTTTTCCATGAAACATATTTTTAGAAATTCTCCAACGATTTGAAAGTTGATTTTTGAGATTTTCCAAAATTTCTAAACTAATTTTTTAGAGGGACCTTCTTAAAATGAACCTTGTATTTAATAAACTAGACACTTGACACCAACCCTTAAACCATGTCGACTCCCTCCATATACCTACTCTAAATTTGAATTTTTTAATATTTGGACTAAATTTAACATTATGAAATGAATCCTAGAGACACTCTAAGGACCTCTAGACATCCTATACTAACAAGAGAGAATGAGAAAGAGATAGATGTCAAGAGAGAGAGAGAGATAGACAGAGTGAGAGAGAGAGAGAGAGAGAGAGAGATAATGTGAGAGAATGAGAAAGAGATAGTGCATGAGAGACCTATAAATTGAAAGGTCTCTTCTGATCCTACACCTTAGTGTTGGGATCCTCTATTAAATCCTGTATAATTTTTTCCATCTCAATTTGGTTCACTTGTCATTCTATTGTTTGCAATGGTGTCAAATACTCCAATGTGATTCAATGTAAGGTTGTCCAATGAAATATTTTATAAAAAGAATCTTGTGTTACCAAATAGAATTAAAAATCACATTGGTTTTTCCTGGTAAATGCTTAAGGAGTCTTTGTTTCTGTGCCCAAAGATCTTAGTGCTTTTAGCCTACGTTTGTTGAGCGTAGTCCCTTAAGATCCCTAAGAGAAAAAAACATTATAAGTTCACTGGGTGATTTATTGGTCTCCATGAAACCTTAAAAGGTCTCATCTAATCATACATCTCTACATTGGCAACCTATATGAAATAATTCCTCATTTTTCCCCAGCTCAATTCGGTCTTCTCGTTATCCTATTTTTTGTAACGATGTTGAATAGTCTAGTTTGAATCAGTGTCAAAATACCCAATGTAATATTTTACAAACAGAAGCCCATGGTACCAATTGTACTATCCACACCCATTGAAGTGGTATGGTAAAATATTGGGGAGGATTCATTTAAGTTTTCAACGATCCCCGTGCTTTTGGGCTATGTTAGCCAGGTGTAGTCCCTTAAGAGCCTTGACAACAAAAAAGGCTATAAGTTCACCGAGTGATTTCTCAGTCTTTGTGGAACATTGAAAGGAATTTTATAATCCTAAACCTCTACATTCGAACCATCTATGAAATTATGTCTTATTTTTTCCCATCTCAATTTGGTCCTATCATTGTCCTATTGTTTGTAACAGTGTCGAATACTCCAGTGTGAGTCAATATAAGTCTGCCCAATGCAATATTTTGCAAATGGAAGCTCATAGCACTAAAAAAATTGTGTCCATGTATCACGGTATATTTTTAAACATATGGGGATGATTTTTTTTTGTGTGCCCAATGATCCTGATGTTTCTAGGCTATGTCAAATAGGTTTAGTCCCTTAAGAACCATGAGAGAAAAAGTCTATAAGTTCCTCGGGTGATTTATCAATCTTCGTGGCACCTTGAAAGGTCTCATCTAATCCTACACCTCCACTTTTAAACCTTCTATGAAATCCTATCTCAATTTTCCCTAATTCGATTTTGTTCTCTCGTTGTCCTATTGTCTACAATGGTGCCTAATAGTCCAGTTTGATTCAGTGTAAGGCTACCCAATGAAATATTTTGCAAATGGAAGCTCATGACACTGAACGGACTGCATACACATGTTGAGGTGGCATGGTAAACTCTTGGGGAGACTTATTTTTGGTGCCCAATGATCTCAGTGCTTCCAGGCACATTGTCTGGGCGTAGTCCCTTAAGATCCCTGAGAACAATAAAGGCTATAAGTTTAGTGGGTGATTTCTTGGTCTTCAGGGAACCTTGAAAGGTCTTTTTTTATCCTACACCTCTATGTTAGGACCCTCTACAAAATATTGTCCCAGTTTTCCTCATCACAATTTAGTCTTTTCGATGTCCTATTATTTGAAACAGTGTTGAATAGTCCAATCCGAGTCAATGTAAGGCTGCCCAATGTAATATTTTGCAAATGAATTCTCATGGCATCGAACGGGCTTCACACGTGCATCCAGGTGGCATGATAAACACTTAGGGAGGTTTTTTTCAGTACCAAATGATCCTAGTGCTTCTGGGCTATGTTGGTCGGGCGTAGTCCCTTAATAGCCCTGAGAGAAAAAAAGGTTATAAGATCCTCGGGCAATTTCTCAGTCTTCGTGGTACATTAAAAGGTTATGTTTGATCCTAAACCTCTACGGTGGGACCCACTATGAAATTATTTCTCATTTTTCCCCATATAAATTTGGTCCTCTTAATTTTTTGCAATAGTGCCGAATAGTCCAGTCTGAGTCACTGTAAGGCTTCTCAATGCAATATTTTACAAACGGAAGCTTATGGCACCAAACCAACTACGTACACACATTGGGGTGTCCTGTTAAATGATTAGGGAGGATTTGTTTCCGTTCCCAATGATCCCAGTGATTCTAGGCTATGTCGACCACACATAGTCCCTTAAGATACCTGAGAGAGAAAAAGGCTATAAGTTCGTCGGGATATTTCTTGGTCTCTATGGTACTTTGAAATGTATCATCTAATCTTGCACCTCTGTGTTAGGACCCTCTACTAAATTATGTCTCAGTTTTCCCCATCTCAATTTTTTTGCTCTCATTTCCCTATTATTTGCAATGGTGTCGAATACTCTAGTATTAGTCAGTGTAAGGCTACCCAATGCAATATTTTACAAAAAAAAGCTCATGGCACCGAAACGATTGCTCCCATGCCTAGGGTGACCTAATAAAGCTTAGGGAGGTGGTCATTTGGGAGAATTCCCTTAAGAATAACTAAGTTTGACTCCAAATGGACTATGCTATGAAGCTAGTAGAGGCACCGAACGGAATATGCCACGAAGCTAGTTAAGGCGGGAGATAGGTGTGAAAGAAGAACTGAGTTTGAATAAAATCCTTTAATGTGAAACATACTATCGGGTTAAATTACATGGTAATACACTTTTATAAGGTAATTTTGGTGTTGATAGCCCTGTAAAAGTCCAAGAAATTATTTTGAACATCTAGAACAAGTACTAGGAAACATGTTAAGAAGGGATTGTTCATACAATATAGGTAGTGAAATAAGAATTATAAGAAGATTATTTTCATACAATATAGGTGGTGAAATGAAAATTTGTGCTTGTTATTCATTTCCAATATTTAATTTCCCTTAGCTTCTCTTAGCTTCAAGAATAAGGAATTCTCTACTAACAGTGCCAACCACGTGAAAGTGGAATATTTTTTGGCACCACTAACCTACGTAAGTATATTAATAAGCAATTAAATAGAATTTTAAAACCTAAAAAATATTTTAAAAAATCATTAAAGTAAATATTAAAATTAAATTCACATGTAAATGTATATCTAATCTTAATTGAACATACCTTTGGAAATTCAATCCAATGAACCACAAGGATCAACTCTACTCTTGACAGTAGCAAGAATTTCTTCATGATTTAATTCACGAACCTTCCACAGATTCTTATTTGATGCCCCAACTTGATATTTGACAAACTAAATATTTTTTGCAAGAACCGAATGTGAATAGTGAGGTATCCTTTATGTATTTCATAGTCTTCAAACAACCATGTATTTGATTTGTTGATAGGATGTCATCAAAGACAAGTTCCAGTGACTCCCATTTACCCAGTGGGATACTCAAGGTTTTCACAATCAATGATTGTGGAAGTCGACCTTTTTTTCCTCTACACAATGAGACAAGAAGTGGTATGTTCCCTCTTCATTAAATTTGGTCACAATAACTTCAAAAACATGCCCTTCATCACAAAGTAAAACTCAAGTCAAATTTAAAATACATTAAGATACTATCATTTAATAATTTATAAAATTATAACATGACATGTATGTACCTTGTTGCACTAAATCATATACTTGGTCAAAGTTAGTCGATGTCTTCATATGATCTAAAGACACTGTAAGTTATAATGCTTGGGAAACTTGATATGTGTCAGGTGGAATTGGAGGTTTACAAGTCCATTCATCCACCCACTGCTATGACTCACCTTCATTCAACATAAAATCAATGCATGATATGAGAAAACAAGTCATGTACCTAGTATGAATAGTGCAAGAACTTGCATTTAAACTACGAAATGAGTGCATATCACTTGATCCTATAACTGTCATACAATCGTCATAGCTTTCTAAATGTTTTTCCTCCATCAACCATAAATATCTATGAACTTTTGATATCTCTTGATATTTATGGCCCATGTTCTTGTTACGCCAATCAATAATGCTTTCTACACCTGTAAATTTAGCACCATCTTTGAACTTAAATTCTTCTCTTGCAATGGCTCTTTTCACACATGTTCCTACACCATCATGCTCTCCTTTCTCACTTCCTACCTTAATAAAACTCCAGATATGTTGTACACCTAGTGTTATGTGCATCCTTCTTAGCTAATAAAGCATTCATGCTTTCTTGAATTGTGATGTGTAGTTATCCAAACAAATGTAATGTTGATTGAAAACAATTTTCATCTCATATAACTTTGCATTAAAAACCTAGAAACACCCTTGCACATATTCTGTAGAATTTTTCCGATAATAACTGATGTAGAAATGATACTCTCTTAATATTTTTTATCTTTCTTAGTGCTTAATGGAGAGTGCATGAATGTTATATGCATAAAAATAACAAGTTGCACTGAGTTATAGTATTGTGATTAAACCTCCATTTGTGGCTGCAATAAGTAATTATCTGCGAAGTCAACTACTGAAACAATAGTACCAAGTGGGAATGTTTCTTTTCTTAACTTTAATTGTTCATCCAACCATCTAGCTCTATGTGTGTGCCTTTCATACTCATAAACAAGTTCCTCTCTGAATTTGACCATCTATTCTGATATAGGTAATTGTTTTGTAACAAGCTCACATCTCTTAGATTATTTTCCATCTTTTAATTGACATGCCACATATTTATATGTTCTAAAACCAACTAATTCTTTTCATATTGCATGTGTAATCTCCCCATGGATACAATTTTTCAATTTTGGAAATCCACCACATACGTTGCTCGTTTCATCTAAACATGTTTTGTTATAACAAAAATTGTCCAATTGATCTTTCACAAAATATTATAGGAATTAATTCCCTTACATATTTTGGTGGGAAATTTAATCCACACTCTTGCAACATGATTTCAATGTGTAAAACACAATGTAATTGAAACAAACATCATAATGCATTAAAAATTCAACATGATGCCTACAACAACAAGTGGTACATGATTGATTGATTTTCACATAAAAGGGTTTGTTCATTTCAAAAAAAATTGGCTAGTGTTAATTTCTAGATTTTCATTCTTAATATTAGAGAACAATTGTGTTTGAGTCATATCCAAGAAATTTTTTGTATGTGCTTCATGATTACGAGAACCTATTCTTCTTTTTACTATATTTTGTTTATTCGGTGACACCCTTGTGTTCTCATTTCAAAACTTTACAAGTAATTCTTTTATAATATCATATGTATCCTTGTCTTTCTATGGGAGTCTACTATATGATTCCCAATAGTCATTGTTATTGGCTGACTCAAGACTTTTGTGTCTCCATATTACTTTCAATATTATTTTTTTGTTTAGCTTTAAATATATACCTATTTTTCTAATCAATCATTTATTAACTATTTTATCAATTACTATACAATTAGTAAGTGCATATCATGTAGCATTACTATCTTTGGTGCATGTTTTGACACCTACAGTATGTTATGTTTTATGTATATTTTCAACCATTTACGCCTTTTGACCATTAATATTATATTTTATTAACCCTAGGGTCTTCATTGTAGGTCTCTTCTTAATTAATTTCATCAACATAAAAAATAATTGACATCTTTATGTATCATTTATTTCCCAAATTAATTATCTCAAATCCCATGGATTTTCTTCTCACATTTCTTTCAGACATTTTGTTAAGTATTGGTTTTATAATGTCTTCATCACTTGAAATTAAGTGAATGGGTTTTCTATGAAAAATGGAAGGAGATGTTCTTAGAGCTAAAGATTCATTAGCAAGGTTACTTTCTTCATTTATTGTTTCCATTCAAATTTCAGGATTAACATTTGGATTCATACCAAATTCTTTATCCATAATAACATTATCATTCAATTCATTATCAATAATCATTGCAAAATCATTATTCTTCTCATTTTCATTATGTATTTCATCCTCATTTTCTAAAACATCAGGTGCAGTTGAGATAGTAGATGTATTTTTCCTTCCATAAAGTTTTTGCATCCTCTTAACTTTATTTGTTCTAATCTCTTCAAATTTATTTGGTGTCTTGTTCTTAACCTTCTTCATGTCCTTACATCATTTTTTATCTCCCGTGCTTAGTAAATATAGATAGTGGGGTAGGGGACAACCTCAACTACTCAAAATTCATGTAGGAATGTATAAGAATGTGCATTGCAGACAAAGTGAGGAAAACATCTTGTGAAAGAGATGGAAAACGACGTTAGAGGGAAGGTAATATATAAAAAAGTAAACATGTACATGTTTCCTTTTTCTATTTTCCAAGGAAACCCTCTTTGCTTGGATTTGGTTTTGATCCCCAAGCCTGAGGCATGGATCTGGTAAAACACAAAAATAACGTGTTTTTGAATAAAATGGTAAAATATGTGTTCCTCCATAGTAAATACCATAAAAAAAAAGATCAAAATTTTTATTAAAAATGTGACTACGAGGTTAAGTAAACTTTCTTTTTTCTAAATATATGATTTTTTTATTTTTTGGACTAGTATAAGGTTTCCATACTTATTTTCTATGTCTTTTTACAGCTAGTTTTATGAATTTATACATGTCTATCTATCATCATGTATATTTTTTTTAACTCATAGAAATTGAATAAAAATTATACAGTCCCAAACTAGGACTAATTCTATACATATTTAAAAAAAAACTAATTTTTTGAGGTAGTTAGGGGGGGCATGGTCAGCTATCCCTTATTTTTCAAAATTTAAAATATTGTACTTGAAAAATCATTAAAAAAATACTCACTAAAAAATATTAGAAATTTTTATCCCAAACTAGATGTTCCTTTTTATCTTTCTACCAACTGGGTTTTAAAAAATACTAAATAGTTCTGAAAAAATGGGGGGCATGACTAATTACATTCTATGTTTTTTTTACAAAAATAGGAGCGCCTATCATAATTTTAGATCTTTAACCCATTACACTTAACCATTTTTTAAAAAATAGTAGTTTAGAAAATAGACTCAAAATGTTACAATTCATGTTCTTATAACATTTTTAAATTTTGAGTGTAACTATCTCAAATAACTCGTATAAGTTTAAGATTTTTATTTTTTAGAAAAAAAAAAAAGTGTCCACTTAAGACCCCCTTTTGGACCTCAATTTCCATGTAATTACCCTTGGAAAAGGAGGAGAAATTTTTTTACTACCTACTAGCGCATAGATTTTATGTGAATTTGGATATGTCAAGAAAAATTTCACCAGAGTGGTGGATAGAAATTGAAAAGTTTGATCATTTCAATTTTTGTTTTTTGTTGATATTTACTTAGTGGAAATCATATTTAAAATAGAATGCTAGAGTTCTCATTTTGATCTATGGCTGAGATTGATTGTTTTGTGAGCGAACAAAGTTAATTTGTATGTTGCATGTGGTAGGGTGCCCTAAGACCATAACGACAAGGAGGTTTTTTAACAACTACAAGTCGATTAACCACGAGATCATGCTCTTCACCTTGGGCACATGGACGAGGGCTTTGGAATGTGGGTTGTTTTTTTTGTAAAACAGCCCCAACAAAGAGTCTAGCATCACTTTTTCTAATCTTTTGCAGAAAAAACTAAACCAATCAAATTTAGGTAGGTTCTTTGTTTTTTATAGTGCACCATCATCTCAATTTTTTACTCATATTGTGTTAGTTTCCTTAAACATGATTTTTACTAATAGTATGCAAGAGCTTCTGACGTAATTCCATTGTGGTAATTTTTATACCATTTTTTTTCCTTATGGAATGTGGAATACTATAGTTTCTAGGATTGGAAGAAAAATAAGTTATTTGGGGGGAACAGATGCACGGTCAAGTTTATGGATTGTAGGCTCGGCAGAGAATTTTGGGTGGGGGGATGTTTTAAGCTCTAATTTAATATCGGTGTTGGATATGATTTTCTTACTCACAAACAATAACTTCCCGACACTTAATAATAGTTGAATGATGAAAATAATAGTCCCTACCTTTTATGAAATAATATTTTTGGGCAATGGGTCCATCCATGTTGTCTGCAAATGTGATAATTATAATTTAATCTATACTTGTGTAATGTGTTGTACGGAAAAGAATTTTTTTCCATTTTTTTAGAAGAGTAATTTTTACTTAGTCTGAAAAATATGCACAATTTCAAGTGACTAAGACTTGTGGTTGTCTCTGTATGTTTGAAAGTTGGTGAGTGGAAATGAGTATGAATAACATTGGCTACAAAGTTTAGATAATCGTTTGTACCATGAGGATGTTGTTTATAATGTGTTTATGTATGTGGTTCCATAATTTTTTAATTTATTGTAAAATTATAAATAAAATAATATCCTCCTTAAAATGTGGAGCAACATTTGTTTACAAAGAGCAGTATGAGCCCAACCTAGTTATCGAGGGCTAGGGGATGAGATTTTGAACAACTTAAAGAGATTATAGGATTTCATTTTACCATATATTAGTTACACATTAGTTAAATTTCTTATTGTATTTTTTAAGAAGAATCATCTCTATTGCAATCTCCAAAAAATATAGAAACTATCATATCCTTCATTTTTTATAAACCATGAGAATAATTTTCCACAAGTATCCACCTTAAATTTAGTTCCAACAGCCTCAAAAATATTTTTGTTTCTCCCCCTTACCTACTTTATGGAACAATTACTTACTTTTCTCCTACATTTTATCTAATATATTGACACATATAAGTTGACCGCTTTATAGAATGTCTTGTAAAAAGTAACCTTCTTGAATCTGTTATTGTAGAGGGCACATTGTTGATGGTTTCTATCAGGAAAAACCTTACATCATCAACATTACATATCTCATGGTGGGGTAGTGCCCAAACTATAGGAAAGAGTGTCATCTCCTATTTTTTATTTTGGGTAGGGCTTCATTGTTTTAATCTTTAATTTAATGGTACTTTTTAAAGGGTCTTATGTACGATATTTTCTTTGTAAACTTTGCTAATGGATGTGATGTGCACGTGAGACATTTTCTTTACTTATATGGTATCTAGGTTTAATTACTTCACAATTTTTTAAATTGAAGGTAGGTGTCTTCTTTTCATATGTTGCATACATTTCTAAAAATATTTTGGCTTCACCACATAGCACCTTACAGGATTCACATAAATTAGAAATGTGTGCCAAAAATATTTTCATTTCTTGCCTTACATTTATCTTTTGGATCACACAATTACTTTCTATTTCTTGTTATGGAATTTCTAATGGTTCATTTTTCACATATGGTTTAAGTTTGACCATGATTTTTTATTTTTTTATGTAAAAAATATTTGCAAACTTCTAACAACACCATCTCTTTCAACTTATTCAATGAATTGTTCTTTATTCAATTTATAATTACTTAATTTGATATATATAAAAAAATAATGAAATTAATAAGTGTAATTTTTTTCATGTTGATTGGATATTCGAAAGAGTCATATCGGTGTACGAATAATCAACCTTCTGATTAATTTCACCTAATACTAGAACTTAGCAGCAACCCTTAGTTACATCTTCTTCATGTACCCTGGTGGATTTTGAGGAAAAACACTTTATACGGTCATACGCACAATTGAACTATTAAAACCATGATATATATGTTACCTTTTTAAAAATTTATTTTACCATTATTGTAATAATAAAACAAGTATCTAAAATTTGAAGGGAAATATCAAAAAAAATATCGTTAAAAAAAATGAACATGAAAAATTGGGTCCCCTTGCCTTGTGATTATTACCAAAATAGCATGAAAAAATGTCATCATGTTAATGACTACTCATGGTGGTTATCTTGAGATGACATTAACAATAACATGTAAAAGTCTTTTCCACTTCTCCCCCTTGCCCCTTATCGACCTCCTCTTCCCTCCTCTCTGCCTCCTCAGCTCCACCTCCCCCCTCCCCCCTTCAGGTCCTCTTCTTCCCCCATCCCTACCTCCTCTACTCCTCTCCCCCCCCTTCCCCCCTTCCCATCCTCCTCTTCCACCCTCCCTTCTTTCTCCATCAATGTACTTATCCTCCCATATTTTTCCTCTATCCTAACTTGCTCCATTTCCATTCCTGCTCTACATCCTACCTCTCTCTCACTTATCATCACTCTCACCTCTATTCCTTCTTCCAATAAGTACCCGGGTGACATTTCTTTCAACGTGCCAATCAAAAGAAAAATGGAAAATGTCTCAGCTAAGGATGTGGTCTCTCCTACTCTCCCCTTCGTGGGAGAAGGTGAGGTAATTTTGGATCTTATTTCCATTGTCAACAAATGTAAAACCATTTTAGTTGAAGATTCTAAACATAGGTATGATCATGATTCACATTTGAAAAAAATCAAATATCTTAAAGGAAAAATTGAAACTAGTAGGCTAGACAGTGTTGATGAAAAAGATGACAAGCAGACAATGTTGGACTTGATCAACCGAGTCATAAAAATGGAGAAATAAATGGAAGGTATCAAGACCAAGCAATGTGACATCCTCAACATGTAAAATAGAACCTTGGATTTTATCTCACTCTTCATTTCTCAATTTGACATCTTCAAAAAGGATCAAACCAACAAGGGCACTACTTTCAAGTATATCAAGAAGGGGCTTGAGAATGTAAAAAACATCTTTCATAATCTCATGAAATAGTTTGCGTATTACCATTTCTTTTGGGGGTGTTTTGGTGGTTTTTGCATTTCAGCTGTGAAGTTGTTGATAGTGTGTTGACATTGTGTTGACTTTATGCTGATTTTTTGTTGTTAGTTGATTGTCTTTATTTCCAATCTTGTTTTGGTTTTCTAGTTATTCATTATATATATGGGATTTGGCATTTTTGTATCTGGGTACGATCCTAGCCAAAAAAACATTTGACCTTAATAAAACTACATGTAAAAATATCAAAAAATATCATTATTCTAATTAATGTGTTAGTGAGAGCCTTCAACTTAACAATAAATGGAGGACAACAAAGAAGTCTTTTCTTATGTGTTGGAATTATTTCACATTGTGGATCATTATATATTCTAGAACAAAACATCACCATTTTATTCTCACATATTATTTAGTGTTCCACCTATAAGTTATTCACCGAAAAAATGAAAAAAAATAACACCCATAAAAATACACGTGCATTTGTATTAAAAACATAGTCTACATTGACCTTGAATTTCCATCATATTGGTGTTGGAATCCTTTCACACTGTGGATCATTATATATCCTAGAACGACACATCACCATTTTATTATTACCTATTCTTTAGTGTTCCACATATAATTTGTTCACAAAAAATGAAAAAACTAACACCCATGAAAACATACACATTTATATTTAAAAAAAAGTCTACATTGACAGCGAATTTCCATCACAAGGTGTTTTTCTCTGATATAAAATGGATTCATGGATTGTTAGAGTGTCTTTGTATAATTTCATATATGTATTATGACTTTTTATTTGCAAGGCTATTCAATTCCCATTCGTAACTAAATGAATTTAGACTAGGACCTTATGCCTAACAATTCTTGTGACTATTATTGTTGTTTTTAATCCATGGTGGTTAATTCATTATATGGTGTTTCAAACACCCATAAAAATATGTGGAGGTGTCTTAATTTTTTTGAAAGGTATGCATTTCTTAAATTAGATATTTTTTACATTTTTTAGGTCCTAGCATGATAAGATTCAATATTCAAGGTGGTGTTTTGATTTCATATAAAGTTAGGCCAAATATTTTTGACACAATTAGTACAATATATTTTCATGTTATGAAATAGTATGACACAAGTCCTCTTCAAGGGCATAGCCATACATCGGCCCATATACAAGAACATTTATCTCTCTATGTTTAAATTCTCAATGCCTTAAACTACCACCATCTTCTTGATTGAGGTGTGTATTTGCACTATAAGTGCATTCCTGGTTCATCCAAAAAGTGATACGTTGCCTCTTCAAAGCAAGAATTTTTCGACACTACAAACTATAGAATGCAGATTTGGAAAATACCCTTACACCTTACATCAATTGCTCTTTTTTTATTCTCATTAGTTTTTCTTAGCTTCTCAATTTGTTCCTTTGTACAAACATACTTACGACCACCTTTGTTCCTAATATGAGTAGATATTCATGCGCAAAGGTTAGAATTGCTTTGTGAACCTCAAATCAAGCTCTACCACTAGGGGTGTTTTTGCTTTTTGATACTAAAATATGCACTTAACAATTTTTAATTATTTTTAATGGTGATCCATTAAATTTCATGTGCAAGATAATTTTTTAATTTAAGAATGCTCCTGCCTCATCAATTATTTCTTTGATACCAAAAAATTGGTATCAATCAAACTTCTTACAAAACCTCAATGTAACAATAGTACGATTGAACCTAATTTATCTCAACTTCTCTCAACCCAAAATGTTAAGTGTTTAACCTAACCTTATATAATGAATGATGGTGTGCCCAAGCATCAAATAAACACCCATCAACTACTTGGTTGGATAAGATCACGTAAACACAATATGGAAGTGAAAATTACTCACTTTGGTTATTTATTACTTACAGAGAAATATACACAACTATAAATAGCTAGTCTAGAAAACACACTCAAGAGTTTGATCACTACTCTAAGTTTCATTACATCTACTTTCAAAATCAAGGTACGCACACTCTACACCTATCTTGACTTCTAAACTTCTCAGAAATCTCCTTTGCAAGATCACTTACTCACTTCCTTGAAATATTCCCTCTGTCAACTTCACTCTTCAAAATTTGTCTTTAATTCATATTGAATATTTATCATCTTTCTCGCGGTCTACTACTAGAGGGAAGAATAATTGATGGTGAAGATGAAACATTTCACCTTCCAACTATTATAAGATATCACGCATCAAGTTGAAACACAAGACATATATGGACAAATGAATGAACTTAAGTTATGCGTAAAATCTTGCATCCATACACATATAGAATCTATAACATGTGACATTATACCTTGGTAGGTAGAATATCACTTGTCAAAGTGTTCATGAAAATGGCTCTCATAAGGGTCCTTACTGGAATATATATTGAATTATATATGAAGGGTCCTTAATGGATAATGAAGGGTCCTTGATGAAAATATGTTTATGCCTTTTGAATCCTACAAATAATTATGGGTTAGGTAGGTGAATCTATTTATCCATATCTATGCCTGATTCTGATTTGTTGGAGCATGGCTTATATGCATTTGCATGCCTAACTTTTATCATTCATTTAGTACCAATTCAAGTTTTTTGTATTAATAATGTTTTTTATTATAATATAGGTTTTACCTTAATTGCACACATGCAAGAGAGTGTCCTTTGAAAAATAATAATACTTTAATATATAAAACATTAATATATTAAGTTTATGTAAGGATTCTAAAGTTAATATTATGTTACTCAACAATTTAACAAGAATGTGGGGGATCCTAGTAATTTGAAATTTTATGCATTAAGAATACATTACTATGTCATTTTCATCTTATGTTTTACCCTTTAAATTATTTGATTCTTTTTTTTTGTATTTGATTGTTTGAGCTTGGGGTGTTTTACTATTGTACAAATTGTTTAAAGCGGTTGTCTACAAAATTTACAACTTGTAAAAATAGTCTATTCCACTTGCAAATTGGATGTGAAAATAGGAGTGGCTTACTGCCCTAGGCACGAGGAAAAAACCAATCATATTTAAATCAACTGTTGTTGGATGTCCAACCTTCAAATATTCATTGGTATGCTTATTATGCAGATATGTACACATTATATGATTTATTTAAGATTTATGTGTTTTTTGTGGTCTTGGGAAAGAATGCATCATTTTTTTGTAGATTTTTCGTGTTTACAACTTAAATGTTTAGTTGTGTTTTCAAATTTCCATTACCAGTCTTCTTTTTCATGTTATAGTTGATCCTTTGTATAATCATTTGGTACAAAATTTGTCTCAAAATTCTTGAGTAACCTAAATCTATAACCAAATTTTATACATTTCCTTTTTCCCTCATTTATATGTGATAATAAGTATTAATAAAAATTGTTCCCCTCGCATATGTCACTAAAAGTGTTACCTCCCTTTCTCGTTGACAATTTTCTAACATTATAATCATAAGTTCAACCATGTCATATCAAATATGAGTAAGCTAATGATTGCATTACGAGAGGGAAATATTATAACATGTTTCTTTTATGTAGTGCATAAAGTTTCATAGCTATGCAACTGTATAAATTAGATTGCTTGAGATGATAAAGTGGAACACAAATAACATATGTTATTTGGGTGGGAACAATCCGAGCCACAGAATAGGTATGGGACATGCAGGTATTTAATTCCCATAATTTTTACTTCTAACTTTTCATTCATGTCGTTGTCATATCTAACAAATTATGTAAAAATAAATAAAACAATTAAAAAATCCCATTGAATGCCCGTGGTTATTGATGGAAAACATCATTAGGAATGTTGATTTAAGGGAAACCTAAATAACTACCCTGATATATAGAGAAAAACATATTATGTCACAAAAGCAGCACCCTAGGATAATGCATTGCAGATCCCTACTTTTTACAAAAATGGGACCATCTTACAAGTTGTGGGACTTGCTACTTAAGATGGACCTCTGGAGAAGGCCAACTTCCTCTACCTAATCAACTGCTAAAACTACTCCTAGAAGGGAGATGCGGCTAACTAATCCTAAACTAACCATTCCAAGGGACTAGGGAGAGAGAGAGGGTTTGAAAGACGCATGAAAGGGAAATCCTAAGCTAAAAGGTGGTAATATCACTAGAAAATAGGAAAAGATGTTCTAGTGAGGAAAATGGAGAAGGGAGAGGCCAGACATAAGTGACACAGACCCAAAGCTTCATTCCCCATCTGTTCTCACATGAAACATAGCAAATATTCTTGCAAAGGAGAAATACATGCATAACACCATGCAATGAGTAAAAGAGATGAAAGTTTGCAGATAAAATGAGCTAGGACAGATAGATGTACCACAAAAAAAAATTATTGCAATAGAAATATGCACAAACCATTACAGTTACACATGAAGGCATATGAACTCATTGCTAAGCCCAAAATGAAGGTTCGACAGCTCACAGCTGATCAGGAACCATTTTGACATAATTCCTTTTGTAGTTTTTGAATATCCTCGTTTCAATAATGAAATATTTTACAATATATATCTCAGAGAGAGAGAGAGAAAGAAGAAAGAGAAGAGGGAAAAGACAAGGGGCATGGATTTTGAACTTTCAACCACCAACAATCTGAATTGAAGTCTCCTGTAAAGCACATGGGCAATTTGCAAGGTCATTGTATTATGTCTATTCCATCATGTAGAAGGAAATGAAGCCATACTTCATCAATTCTGGTGGTTGAGATACCTGATTTGATCATTTGCGTACCTAGGACTATTTTTGTTTCCCTCAAATGTCATGTTTTCCATTTTGACCCACCAAAAGTCATCAAAGCTCAAATCTGATTCCATTAAATTGAACGGCTCAAGGAGACCTTACCAACGATATAAAGTGTGTTTGATTTGGAGCTCTGGATCAAAAGATATGGCCTTCTAAATATTTACGTGTTGAGAACCACAAAAACTTGACACATTGCATCCTCTCATTCGCTTGGGGATCAGCCTTTTCAAATATGTGCATTACTTCACCTTTTTCCATGTGTCAGTCTTCCATTGGGTTGTGGGGTCAGGAATTTTTTAATTTTCTTTTCTTTGCCTTGACAAGCGGGTCTATCATATTAAGAAACATAAGCCAATATGAAACTGCCATATTCCTCGCAAGTGTCAGACCTTCTTATGAACCTACATCGGCCACTGTGAAACATAAGCCAATGGGAAGGCTACATGTTTCGTTGTAGTTCACTTTTTCTTAGACCTTGGCTGGCCACCGCGAAGTGTGATCCAATAGAAAATCTCCACGCTCTTCGCAGTGTCAATATTTTGATGACCTCCCTTGTTCCCTGCGAAACCCTAGCCAATGAGATCATCCCACGCACCTCAGGTTGTTAGGATTCCTTTAGCTCTTGACTGACAACTTTGAAGCACAAGATAATGAGAGGGATTCCTACTCTTTGTAGTGTTAGCTTGTGTCAGACCCATGTTATCCCATCACATTTGTCAAACTGCAAAAGGAGGGCCAATGAAAAGGCTCCACACATCTTCAGGCTTATCAAAATTGTTAGATTTTCCTTCGCATCACAACTTCTAACCCTAAGGACTTAGAAAATTTTTGGCTTCTAAAATGTGTTGCCACGTAGCCCTATTGACCTTGCTGATTGCCAGGACCCAACAGATTATGAACTTAGGTTTATTCCATGGAATTGAGGTCCGTGGAATCTAGATCTTCTTTAAAGACTGCTGGAATGGTGACGTGTGTCCCCACTTTGACCATTGATCTTCTACAACTTGTCTTTTCCTTTACCTCGTTGCATGTTCGTTGACCTTTGCTGATCAAACTCGAACCTAATAGACTAAGCAATGTGACTTATTCCGTGGACTTGAAGTCTACTGAAGCCAAAAGCTTTTAGGAGAGTCGAAATCTCGCCATGTGGCCTGCTACATGACGTTTCGCTATTAAATTTGATGAACAAATTGAGGTTAGACAAATTTTAAATATAACCCGCTAATGAATAAGCCAAGTCTCACATGGGATTTTGAAATCCTACAGTCGATGCTTTTGGGAAGGCAATTTTAACGGTCGTTTAGACATCCCGAACCTATTGAAAATGGTTAAGTCCATTTTTTAATAGTTATCCAAATTAACCCGGGGGGCTAAATTTTGGATAACAAAACCTTTATCGAAAATGTACATGAAATTGCTACCCTAGGATGTCAAGTCCACTATGCATATCCCTATCTCTAAAGTGTTTCATGAAATGTACAAGTGAGTTCTATTTAAAGTGATGTGTGCTCTAGCTACCCAAAAAACACAATGAATAAATTGCAAACATCAACTATTGACATTAGTAGTATTGATTGATCACTCCATGCATTATGAGATACCTCCAAAGTATTTTTCCTCAATGACTTGCACACCACATCCCCTTCCTCTTTCAAATGATTGAAAAAAATGGCACATAGTCGTAAGAAAAAAAAGTTCTACATTTGTTCCCTACAACATTTTTCCCACCCTTGTCTTTCTCCTCCCTCAAACCCCCTTATTCATCACCCCTCTTCCTCCTGCAATTTTTTGCTCCCTCAAATTTAACTTTTTCAACACATCTCCTACATGGAAGATCATATCCCTCATGTACATTCACACAATAGGAAAAAATTATTTGTCGTCGCGTCGCTGTTAGTTTTGACAAAATAAGTAACAACGTGATGTTTTGTTACCTATTACGTCAAATTACCGTTTGTGGTTTTTTAAAAAGAACAAGGGCCATATTACTCCATATGTGAGCACACAGAAAAATGGTGGGGCATGAGAAATGGGGCGTGGGGGTCGCAGGTTCAAAGCTAGGTGCAAGGATTGACCAGAATGGTCAATCTTGTACACATGTTCATGTTGACTACGAACCTACATGAGGGATAGGCACCACGCTCCTACACCATCTCTGTTGCACCATTTGTACTGTCTTTCCTTCAAACGATTTACAAAAAATACACATGATTCATGTGTCTTTTCAATAGAAAGGATATCATCACATATGTTTCCACCAACATTTTCTCCAACCCTATACTTTTCCTCCCTCAATCCCCTTATTCAATGCCACTCTTCCTTGCACAATGTTTCACTCCTTCCAATTTAATTTCCTCAAGGCACCATGCTCCTACACCATTTTTTACTAATTTTCCTTCAAACGATTGAGAAAAAGGACACATGATTCATGTGTCTTTTCAAAAGAAAGGAGAGCATTGCATATGTTTCCACCAATGTTTTCTCCAACCCTAGACTTTTCCTTCCTCAATCCCCTTATTCAGCACCCCTCTTCCTTGCACAATGTTTCACTCCTTCCAATTTAATTTTCTCAATGCATCTCTTTCAACGTATCCATTGCACTATTCATGTGTGATTGCTAATATAAATTAATCCAAAAAATTGTTTAATATACAACATCTATAACCATTGGCCGAGGTGATGGATATTTATGTAAACTCTTCCGTTTATAACTGTTTTTAGTATTATTTACTAAATAAATGCTACAATATATTATCGAATAAAAGGTATTCTCTTCCAAACAATTTCCTCATGTTTTGCAAATTAGTAAGATATTCCTTTGAAGATAACAATGAATCTTTCCACATTAGAACACGATGTACCTTTTGATTACAACAGTGGACAATTCGTTGCTGAAAAATGTAATAAAAATGATAAAAAAAAAATCTGATCGACGGATGAGATATATTGATAAAACTTCGATAACTATCTTGCACAAGCATAACGTTAAGAAAAATTGTGGGTGCAGGTTCCATAACTTGATGATGGGCATTAATTCCATTAGAAATATATATTCTATTTTTTGAAGGATTGAAATTATTTCAAAGTCTCGAAAATAACGATGAGTCTTTCACAATTGAATAATTGAACTCACAAAAGTAGAATCATCTTAGCTAAATTGATGTTTCTTTTTCCTTTTAAGAATCTCAGTGATAAAGTAGAAAAGATAAAAGATATGACAGCGTTATTTACTCTATGTTTTACTAATTTTGTATTGGTTACAATTAGTACACTCTCAAGTTATGTTATATGTAATCTAGACTCATTATGTTTTAATAAAAGTATGACATGTACCAAGACATACCAAAGCTTTGAAGTTATATGGTGTTTAAAGTTTAAAAATAATGTGAGAATTTAGAAAAATATCAATATTAATTTGATCTCTATGTTGGCCCCCAATGTTCTTAAGTCTCTCTCTCTCACACACATATATGACGCATAGAGGATTGTACGCACACAAGGTTAAGAGTTTCTAAAGAAGATCATGTTGAAGGAATATTATGTGATATGGAGGATTACTAGAGTTTTTATTCATAACTTTGTTTTTCCTGATATGATTTGGTTGTTTGTTCAGCCTTATCATTTGGTATCACAGCGTAGGTTTAGGATATGATAATAAGAGGTCAGGGAGGTTATGCACATATGCATTGAACTCTACAACAATTACATAGGCAAGTAGAGGAGTTATCAGAAGTTATTATGCATTCGAGGAGAAGGTGCAAAGAAAATGATATAGAAGAAGATTCAGTTAAATAAGAAGAAATATATAATGAAGAAGGAGAAGAGAAACCACAATCCATTGAATAAAGGTAGATTAAAGAACCTATAGGAAGGAATGATGGAATTAAGGTAGATTTTTCTGACTATGGTGGGAGTTTAATAAAGGAGTTATTAGACTAGTTAAATAACATGAAAAAGTTCTTTGAATGGAATCCTATGACAAAAGAGAAGGACATATTTGCATGCACAAATTTTAATGGCCATGCAATGATATGGTGGGTCACTTGCAGAAGGAGAGGAAGCGCTAATAAAAAGAGAAGATTGAGAATTGGAGCAAGGTGGAGAAGAAGCTAAAGAAAAAAAATTTACCTATGGACTATGCTCAAACCTTATATAGAATATTTAAAATTTTAGGCAAAAAAATTACACTGCCCAAGATTATATTGATCGATTTTATAAGGTTTCCTTTCGAGTAGATTATGATAAGACAAAAGAGAAGATGGTTGCAAGGTATATAAATGATTTGAAATTCTCTAATCAAGATGAACTAAGCATGCTTAAGAAGAATAACATGGAAGAATCTTATCAATTAGTCTGGAAGGCAGAAGAAAAGTAGACTAGAGCGGGTTCTAGAAGATTTGAAGAACCAAAGAGAGGAAAATAATCTTCAGTAAGAGGATGAGGTGAATATAATAACACACTAGGAGAAACATCTCATGACTGGCAAGAGGATAACATGGAAGGTTTCCAAAACTAGTAAAGAAGAAGAGGGATTAAGAGAGGGAGAGATAATGGAAATAACAATTATGGCAATGGAAGAGGATGGATGGTCCATGTAGACCTTATGTTTGTTATAGGTGTGGTGAAGAATGACACAGGGCATTTTAATTTCCACAATATCGTGCACAAGAGAGGAGATTAGAGGATCTTCCTACAATAGATTTGATTGAAGATGAGGCTGAAGAACAAGACAGGGAAGTAGCACAAGATGTGGGAGAGAATTTTATGATGACAAGAACAATGATTTCCTAAAGGAAAGAACACTTTCAAGGTGGTGAGTCATGGATGTGGAATTTTTTTTCAAAAAAAGAGTGCACATTTGGAGGAAGGGTGTGTAACATTATCATTGATGGTGAGTGTTGTGAAAATATGGTTTCCAAAGAAATGGTAGATAAGTTAGGGATGTAATGTGAAAAGCATCCTTTTCTCTATCAAGATGTGTGGTTTAAAAAAGGGTATGAAGTTACAGTAGATAAGATATTTCTAATTAAATTTTCTATAGGAAATACTTATAAGGATGAAATTTGGCATGATGTCATTCCAATGGATGCATACCATGTTTTACTAGAGAGACCATTACAATTTTATAGAAAGGTAATTCATGATGCGGAAAAGAATATCCATAGATTTTGGAAATATGTAGTAAAGGTGATATTGTTGCCACCTAAAGAAGAAAAATAAATAGAGATCATGTTTTCCATAATAGATTTTTATCACAAAGATGAATATGAAAGGGTTTTCTATGCATTAATGGTAAAGAGAGCATATGTAAAGGTGGCACCCATACCAACTGAAGAAACAAAGGTACTAGAATAATTTTTAGATGTAATACGAGAAGAGTAACCAGATGAGTTTCTACCCAAGGGTGATATTCAACATCACATTGATTTGATTCCAGGATCATCCCTTCCAAATCAAGTTGCATACAAGATGATCCCAAAAGTACATGTGTAGAACTAAATAGACACGTATCAAAAATAGTTTTAAATGGGCTAAAAGAGAAAGTATGATCCCATGTGCAACCCAAATTCCATTGAATCCCGAAAAATATGGGATGTGGAGGATGTGTACAAATAGCAAAGATATCAATTAAATTAGCATCAAATATTATAGTTTTCCTATACCCCACCTAGATGTCATGATGAATAACTAAAATCTATTTTTTAGTAATAATCTAAGAAAGTACAACAATGTAATAATTGAAATATATTGTAATTTAAATACTAACTCATTTATTTGATATTTTAAATGAAATGAAATAATTGAAATAGGAGGGAAAAGGTACTAACCTGAATTAGACTTACCTCACAGTAATCTGGGACTGGGCAGGGTGATGTGCTGGTGGAACAGAATGTCGTAACAAACCTCAAAAAATTGCATAAGTGGTAGATCTTGCCAGACTGGGGCACCTGGGGATGAACACAGTCACTTGTGGTTGCCTTGATTTGAAATATGGGTGCCCTGGTCTGCGGAGTGACTCAAAGACTAGATCTGATATGGTCACTAAACCTTCACAGTACTCCTTTGGTTTGGTTAGTGTTGTACTTGATTCGCTAATGTTGATGTAAATCTCCAATGAATAATCTCCTACAAAACCCCACACAAAAGCATCAAACCCTAAAAAAAGAAATATGTAAATGAATGGGTCAGACTGTCCTCAACTATCAAATGGATGGACTTATGACTAAGCATTGCACTACATCTCAGACCTGATGTAGTTCTATGTGTTTTGTGTGTGCAATGTTGTGCTTAGGGTTCCCTAGCACCAATGACGACAAAATAGAGGTAAATAACTAGATAAATATGTAGAATGGTTGATGGAATAGAATAGACTCCCCTTCTTATGCAGTGCGTGATGCATAATAGTGCCCAAATGCAGTCTTTTTCCTTATGTAGATAGCTATCCCTTAGTAGAAATAGTCCGCCCATAAGATAGTATGTATGTTGTGTTTATATAGGGATCTATTGCTCAAATTTTAACACTAATGACCTAGCATGCCGACTAGTACATAGGGGAATGGGAGGGAAAATCATAAAGACTGACCTCTAACATATAAATGAGAACCAAGTGTGACCGGGACTAGGGCACCTAGAAATGAGGGCCAAGGCACTCGAGGCACCCTAGTTAGATACCAAAGACCACAACTGAGTGAATAACAATAGCTAAGACTTCTTGAGAGACAACCAGAATTGTGCAAGTAAGTGATGACCATGCGAGACAAATAATGTCAATGACTAACTGAACTGACAACAGGACTAGGGGATGGGTCATTCGTGAATACTTTTCCTACACAAGATCCGTATATAAAACAACATACTTTGCTGTATAATTATAGTATTAAGTGCGTGATTTTGTAACTACACATGATGAATGTGCTTACATGATATTTTTTTTCAAAATTTGATCTAAGAAATTAATATTATCAAATACAGATCTGGGAAGGGGATGAATGGAAGAAAACATTCAAAACCATATATGGTTTATTTGATTTGTTGGTAATGTCATTCAAATTTCACCCAATACATTTATAAGGATGATGAATCAATTTCTATGAGATTAAATTGGTAAGTTTGAGGTAGTCTATTTTGATGATATATTTATATTCAGTAGAAGTAAAGTGAATAATGCAAGGAAGGAGTGCACTTTTTTCTTATGTAAGGATAAGATCTTTGATGAAGTTATTGGAGATATGGATTGGAATGAGTCCATTGGAGGATTGGGGTGATCGGTTCCAATTTCTTGATGGAGATTCCAAATCCATGAAGGAATTGGATGTCCCAGCAATAAAGAAGGGTGTCACAAGGCTTTCTACTCATCCAAAAGAACCTTGTAAAAAGAGGAGGGTTTCACGATAGGACTGTCCATCCCAAAAGTCTTCAAAAAAGAGTTAGAAGAAGAGTGTTGTAGGGCTTCCTAGTCACCCAAAAATATTCTACTTGTGGACCACACTTTTGTAGACGGATCTAGGCCTGAATGTGTAAATCCACCAAAACAATATAACCACTACAACAATATTGGATAACTACCTTCCAAAAGCAATTTAGCTACATTCTAATTTAAGAAAAATTGTGGGTATAGGTTCCATAACCTTATTATTGGTATTAGTTCAATTAGACATATACATTCTATTTTTTAATGATTGAAATTGTTTTAATTTCTTGAAGATGAAAATGAATCTTTCCATGATGAATAATTATACTCGTAATGATATAATCATCTTACCTAAATCAACTATTCTTTTTCTTTGAGAATATCACTACTTTGATAAAGTAGAAAAGATAAAAGATATGAAAATGTTATTTACTCTAATGTTTTTCATACAAATATGAACCTAAAACTTATGAACTATGGAATATTGACATTACTATCTTTTGTAGTATTTACAATTAGTACATACTCAAGTTATGTTATATGTAATCTAGAATCATTGTGTTTTAATTAAAGTATGACAATTATCAAACTTACTAAACATTTAAAGTTATATGGTATTTAATGTATGAAAATAATGCAAGAATTTAGAAAAATATCAATATTAACTTGATCTCTATGTTGGCCTCAAATTTTGTTAAGTCACACACACGCGCGCGCGCGCACGCACACACACGCACGCGCGCGCGCACACAGGCACGCACACAAACACGCACACACACACGCGCACACGTGCACGCGCACACACACGCGCGCACGCACACGCACACACACGCACGCGCACACGCACGCATGCGCCCACACGCACGCACCCACATGCACGCACGCACACGCACGCACACACACACACACGCACGCATGCACACGCATGCGCGCGCACGCACACACACACACACACACGCACACACGCACGCATGCACACGCATGCGCGCGCACACACACATGCGTGCATGCACGCACACACGCATGCACACACACATGCACGCACCCACACATGCACACACGCACGCACACACACACGCACACACACACGCACATACGCACACAAACACGTGCACATGCACGTGCACACCATGCACATGCACACACATACGTGCGCACGCATGCGCGCGCGTGTGTGCACGCACACACACACCCACACACACACACACACACACACATGCACACGCACACATACACGCACGCACACGCACATACATGCGTGCACACGCGCGCGCACACACACACACACACACACACACAAGACTAATTTTTTTCGTAGAAGATTATGTTGAAGGAATATTGTGTGCAGATGTTGGACTTATTTGTGGCATTTTTAAGCTAACTAGATGCCTTACAGAAATTTCAAAGAAAACATTTTAGAATTTGGCCATCATAGTAATAAGAGATGATAAGGCTATGCTATTGTGAAGATCACTTTCATAAGCATAAATATAGGACTTTTTGGTATACATGCATGTGTTTTTCAATTAAATTTTAATGGAAGTGTAATTAAGGTGGCAATTTTGGTCTACGTAAGGACCTAGCCTACATTATAATGGTTTGTTTGCGTATTGTTTTGTTAGTTAGATGATTAGCTTCTATGAGCTCTGGAATAATTAATATTGGGATACTTTTTATGATTAAAGTGTCACATTTTATTACTTATTTAATTAATAGAACCTAATTTGTGTACTCAATTATTTTTTTGGATAATTGACATATATCTCACTCTTTACCGTATTATCCTCATATATGTGTATCCGTACATCATCTTCTCCACTTATAGATCTACTAGTTACACTTACTTAACTTAGTCTATGCAAGAATACCTTAGAAATCCTACACAGACATTCTCCAAATCCATATCCTTTGTTTCCATATGATATCCCCCATCTCAAACATTATCTTCTACTATTATTTTCTTTGTCCTATTGTAGTGTTCATGAGAGGCTAGTGGATATTTTTAAAATGTAGGGAGTTTCGTTAGGTCATCTAAGATTGATTCTTGAGTGTAATATGTCAATAAATTAATGAAGAATCGCCTATTTATACAAGTTACCCCATATAATATTAATTATTTTAGATTTACATCCAAAAACCTTGTAGATTAATTTACAAAAGGATCAAACTAAGAGAACCCTTAGAGTAGTCCACATAACCAAAATCAAAAGTAGAAGTAGTCAAAGTTGCATGGTGCCCAGTGTCACAAATCAAAGGAATGATCACTCTAGATTACATGGTATTATTCTAGTTGCATTTTAGAAATGAAGTGGGATAGTTACATTTTTCTTGATCCCTCTTCAGGGTATTGGTACATAGTACAAAGATCACTTTAATCAAGGAAGTGATGAGGTCAATTTAGACCAATAGCTAATAGGAATTCTACTATAATTTATTGTTCCATTGAAGTATTATTGAAAGGAATAGATTAGAGATCATATCTATGGGTTTTCATATTAAATATTGGTGCCCGAGTACCCTAAATTTGATGTGCATACACTTGAAAGAATTTTGAGGAAGTTGTAAACCCAAGATAATTCCTCATACATATTCGACCACCTCAATCACTAAATTCTAATGGTAATTCCCAACATTATCTTCAGCATTTATTTTTAAAAGAAACTTAATTATACTCACCTGATACTATTACAGATTCTTATGCTCAATATATATTCCCCCTTCATTAAGAATAAAGATGGATGTTTATATTATACAGTATCTATCTATATCTCTATATTTTATATAGATTTGTAAGTGTTCAAATCAACCCTAATTCCAGTTTAGATGATCTATTTACAATATTTTATTTAGTAATATGAATTATGTCAAGTATCTGATTAGTTTCACTAGTTTTATGTAAAATAATAAAAAATGATTTTTTGTAAAAAGAGCACCATTTATTGAGCACAAAACCCAAGGTTTTCCTTCTCCATTAAGGTTTAATATTTTTCCCTTTTAAGGTCTAATTTTGGATTGGATTTTAATATTGATGGGTATTACATACCTCATTTCCCCTTTTTCTTGGTATAACTATATCCATGGTTTCCCTTAAGCATGTTTTTTGTGCTTACATTTTACTTGTGAAAATTCGTGTTTCCTCCTATTTTTTTAGGTTTCATGTATTCAAATTAAAAATCTGATCCATGGTTGGATTTGGACTATAATATAGCTTTTGTCATTAGCCCTAACCACTTGTTTGATTTAAAAGGTTATATTTTATTCCAATTTGGAGTAATAGTGCCACAAATTGGTGGCTACTAATGATGGTTTTCTCCTTTTTTGTATATCATGCATATATTCTTATGCCTATTTTCCTCTCTTAAGGATATATTGATTCCATACATAGAAAATACATCTATAATATTAGGCATAATAAAACATGATTGTTGCCTAAATTTTTCATTATTAGGTACATGTTTCTTCCCTCTCTTATATAAGATCATAAAATGCTAATAATTGGTTTAACACATGATAGAGTTGTTTAAGTAATAGTAATAATTCCATGTATTTAACAACCTCATGAGAAAATAAAGGACATATTACTTTTTTTCTGACTCAAAATGTGAAAAATCCTAGCTGAGGAACCCACATCCAAGGAGGTACACAAAAAACCTATGATTGACATTGAAATTCCTTTTAGAGGCTTCCACCCTACACATAACATTCATATTAGTGCTAATATTTTTCATACTAATGTGTCCACACCTATGTCATCCCAAGTGATTCTAAAAGCACCACAATCTAATCCTCATATTTCTATGGAGATGTCTGTACAACATACAACTTTTGTTTTTCCTATTAGGCATGCTCTTAATATTAGGGATATTTATTTTCTATTCTATCTACTCTATGTATTGTTACACCTATTTATTATTACATGAGGCCCACACTTAGTATATCTAATAAAGTGGCCCCACATGCTCCTATTTAAACAACTTCAAAAAAAAATATAGCCCAAGGTTTCCTTTCTTACATATTCTATTGAATATATAATGCCAAACACTATCTAGCAACTATTAATGTGCATGATGTTACACATTATTCTCAAGATACACTCCAACAAGCTATCATGTATTTGTAACAACAAATTCAACAATTAAAAAAATCTTACAAAATGGGCCACATGGTTACAGTTCATGATGTCTTACACAACCCATTTTCTCCTAAATTCATTAGTTCCCCTCTACTATGTTCATGGCATAAAACTTTGAAATGTTCAATGGAAAAGGTGGCCTGTCACAACATATCAATGTGTTCTAGATGCCTCGTGTATATACTTTGCATATTTAAGAAAATTATTGGTTAATATTTTTCCAAGAAGTATCAATGACTATGCCTTGGATTGGTTTTACACTTTATCAAAGGGCTCTGGACACAACATTTTTTTTCTCTAGGTGATGTCTTCCTAGCTCATTTTTCTATCAGTGATAGTCAGAAGATCACATTCTTACAACTTACTCAAATTCAATAAGGATGTAATGAGCTTATCAAAGAATATATATTTAAATTCAAGACTGTTCGTATGAAAAATATGTCATCTTCATTACCAAAAATTGAAATACGATATATTTTCATTCAAATCCTATTATGACCTATCCAATACAAAATGATGTTTCAAAAGTAAAAAAATTCAATAAAATTTTCCACATGGTTAATAGTTTTGAGAAAAATATCCTCGGTGTAAATATGCTTAAATTTGGGAACAATACTTGTATACATAGTGAACCAAAATTTCAAGGATAAGGCTAATGATACTCCAATATTTCAAGAAAGTAATAAATTTTTTAAGAATAATGTAAGTATGATAAAACAACCTCTAAATAATATTTTCTTTTCTTGGTATCGAAAAATTCATAAAAAAAAATTAAATTTATCAAAAACTACTTTGACACGATAAAAAACATAAGAAACAAGAAACTATACATCCCAAATTGAACACAATTACATCTTGAATTAAAGATATATGTGGTTTCCTAAGCAAAAATAATGCATTGAGAAAATGAGGAATTTTCCTACAAACTCTCAAAAAAATCATACATAACCTTTTGCATCACTTCAACAACCTAAATAAATAGGTGCATCACATATGAAACCTAACATAACCATATTGCAAAATCAACCTCCAAAGGAACCAATAGTCATTTGAATGATTATCGAAGGTCTAGATAGACATCGAATCATGTTTGATGAAGAAGTGTAATGTAATAAATGTAGTCTTTATTTTATTGAGTTATTCAAACATGATAGACATGAGCTACAATATATAGTTATTCTTGATAGATCAATAGGTCATATTACACTTTCAATTTTTCTTATTCCACAATTCATAGACACGTTATTCTTTGTAGTGCCTGCTACTTCATAATATAATTCTATACTTGGACATTCATTGTTACACCAAATCATGATAGAAAAAATGGATTTCCATTTGAATATCAAAATGAAAAAATAACACTTCAATGAGGTTGAGCCTATAGTAAAAAAGTGATAGAACATTCATAGCTGCCAACTTACATGTATTTACATGTACTCATTCAAGTGCTTTGAAGTGTGACATATACATCGATTGAGATTGAACCTTCGCTAAGTTATATTCACTTACCAAGTGGATGTTAGAATTAACTCTATTAATATCTATATGGTTTAGCAACATGAAGAAGAATTGGTTGCCAATAGATCCAATAGTAAACATGAAAAAACTTTTTTGGTAATTCGGTATATCTATATTGTGTTGGTTCTTAAAATACATAAAGCGAAAAAAAATATTTTTTAAGTGTCATTTATCATTATTTATACTCTTCATATTTTTTACATGGACCATTTGTCATGTTTAATATCCACCATATATAAAAACTGCATCATTGTGTTAGGTTTCAAAAATATTTCAAACAAAAAAACAAGCTCCAAACTCTCTTGTATACCCAAGATATTACATTTTTTAATTATCTTAGCTAAACCAACAACAACAAAAAATGAATTATTTTATAATATTATGGAACATCAATTTTAACATTAAAATCTATTATCACCCCCAAATATCATATACAACCAAATGTCACCTTCAACTTTTACTTTTGAGTACAAAAACAATGATGTTGGGCCTTAAAGAATCTATTGTACATAAAATCTTCTTTTCCTAAAATGGTGCACTACATTATAATGCAATCTAGGAGGAAATATGTACTAGAAAAGAAAACTTGACCTTTTATATACAAAGGTACATTTAGAGGGACCACCGCGCCAATCCCAACTTATGCCAAATACCTTTCACAACAATAACATTTACTAATCTAGATCTAACCCATAGTTCTGCCACGTATAAATTTGTTTCAAATTAATGTATTTTGTCGCGTTACATGGTTTACATGACGGTATTAATATGTGAAATGTACCCATGCTTTCTATATTGTTATGATCATTATATCGAATACATGGATCTCCCTCTTTAATTTTAATTTACCGTTGGTACGTTGGTTAAATTTGTATCATGTTTTCTTGTATTGTTTTTTATCTATCCATATATTTTAAATCCTTAAAATAATAAACTTTGGAGAAACTTATGATACATCAAGCTTATCATAGAATGGAGGTCATTCCTTCCACTATGTTTAAAGAATTCAAGTTTTTACACTTTGAAAGAGTATGTTTCCCGACGTAACTCCAAGTCTTTTAATGTGTATCAAGTTAACCTTAGGAAAATGTGAAGAATTTATACTGGCTATCATTTTCCTAGTAACCAATTCAATAATTGACATCCTATTTTAAAGGAGCCAATCATAGTTTCTAGGTGGGTCGTAACAAACCAATCTAAAAAATTCATGAGCCTCCCCTTGATAATAAACCCAAGAAGAAATTTGTTGAAATTATTTTGATGAAAAAGATCTTATATTATATTAAATGCAACATGATACAAGATTCTTTCAACAAAAAATAGGGGGTCTGAGAGCACACAAAAAGTAGAGAAGTAGGAGTATCAAAACGACTTGACGCCTGCTGGGGTGCCGAAATTGTGAGATCCAACTATGTGCCAAGGGTTTTATTGTTCAATTCTCCTCTCTTACAGATTATCAACAAGTTTTTACTGAATGACCCTGGTTTTGGAGTAGGACTATTAGTAATTTGTTGAAATTATCACTAAGACGATCGAAGAAAAAATTGCAAACATAGTAGCCATTTCCATAAATTCTACAACCAAAATCATCACATTATTAAAATGAGCCTCTGAATCTCCCCTTTGACCCGTAAGGGGTTCGAACTTATACTGCCATAAATTTGGTCTATGTGCCCATAAAAGAGGTGATTAATATTTGCATGAAATAAGAAATATTGAAGATATACACCCTAAAGAATCAAATGACCCCCACCTTCCATGCAATGTATGGACACTCCACTATGACAAGGCAATGTAATGTCTGGGCATTGAAGTACAATCTATACATTTAAATGCACTTCATTACCAAAGTGCTCTTGTCCAAATGCAAACTTTCAATCATGAATTAAACATGGCGAATCTAGCACCTTAAATTGATTCCGACAATAATGAAGAGGATTGTTTATCATATTTTTCTCCGGTCAACCTGCCCATTTGAAAAACCAACAAGTTGATTGATAAAATCTCATATTTTATAGCAAATAATTAATCAAACTTGATATTATCACCCAAGTTGGCGACACAATTAAAAATAGAAAATCCCAATAGTTGATGAAATTCCAATAAATTAGACAACCAAATATATCGGAAAATCTTATCTTACTTGTATCGGTATAGTATTCTAAGGTCGGTGTATAACTGAAGGACCGTTATGCACTTTTACACTTATTTTTATATTAACTGTCAGATAGTCAACGCCAACATACCATCAAGTTATGTTCAACAAAATCCATCAACTAGGCCAATGAAGTCGACCACGGCTTTGAAGTAATCAAAACCATCCAAAGAACAAATGAAGTTCTAAAAAAAATGGACATATACACTCATTTAACATTAGACACTATTTAGTTCTTTCAAGAGCATGGATGCTCCATTCACTAACGATCAACTTGTCTTCTTCTCGCTTCCATTTCAAATTTGGGAAATGTCAAATCTCTTACGTGCAGGAACGTAGGAGAGTTTCATAAAAATTGTAGGAAGATAAATTCGTATTTGTTAAAGTTTTTTAAATTTGTTTCGATTCTAGATTTTTTTAATTTCTAGTTAATGTAACATGGTTTTCTATAATATAAACAAGCGACGAATAATGCATTCTTATGGATTTCTATTAGGAAAAATTGTATCATATAGAGAAATTTTGTTAAAAACATTTGTTATGATAAATTTCTCATTATTTTATATTTATTATAAATTTAATGGAAGATAGTTTGAATTAAGTCTTGTTTCCTCTTCTTATATGATATTGACATGATTTAGTATCTCTCATTTTGTGTAACATTTCAAGGAAGATGCAAGTGAGATATGAAAAATTGACAATGATTATACTCTTGAGCTTATAGTGAAGGTCATGTTATGTCAATCAATCTCTTATATTTATTGATTCTTTATTTTATTTCATACCTTGTGACTTATGTATTATTAGTGTCTATGTCATTTTGAGTGTCATCTATCGATGATTCCATTGTATAATAAGTGGAATTGGAAAATATGTGAGCATGCTTTAATATCTTATAATAGCCTAGAATATTTGATGAATTCAATAACCACATAAATGAGTAAGTTATGTAATTTAGATTTTGGATTGTATATAATGTGAACAATCTATCTTAGAGAGCTAGTAACTAACATTGTTTTCACCCTTAAATTAGATAGTGAAAACATAATTTCTTGTCCTTTACCCTACTTAGCATCATTGGCTTCAAATGAGTGTAATTGAAACTAGGTGATACCTAATGTCTTTTATATTCCTCTTTTCTTATTACGATTGAAATCTATAACAATTTTAGCATTTTGATCTTATTATGCAATGTTTCATATTTTTTAGTTGTATATACACGAGTTAATATTGTAAAGGATTTTTGTTCTTCTCGAAACACAATGTAGTCTTCTATCACCATTAGAATATTCCATACCTCTTTTTTGGGTCTATAATGCTAATGTTGGTGAATAAATTTATAAACATAACTATTGTGCAATGTACTAATGTTGATGAAAAATTTGTGTCCAATATTAAAATTGTGTCAAATATGTCCACAATGGGTGACCAAATTATTATTTTCTTACATATACATTAAAATATCCTTAACCAAGGGAGTTTCCCTAGAGGTCTTCTACAAGTATGACAAGGAAACCCCAGTAATACTTGATGTTATATTGATGAAAGGCATCACGTAATTGGTTATTTCTTTTGCCCATCGTTTTTGGGATTAAAAACTATCTTATTAATGAGAATGAATTCTACAAGCTCCGTTTTTTGTTGGAGAATTTTGTGTTCTTTTCCTTAAAGTAATTCTAAATGTAAGACCATGTATAACATTTTTTGTGCACTAAATCAACTATGAATACTATGTACCTCTTTTACCTTGAATAATCATCTTTAACGATGGGGCATGTTCAGTTTAGGAGCGGGATAACACTTCTTCCATTTGGTTATGGAAAAATATACCCATAATTAATATTTGGTTATTACATATTAGTGATTTAACAGAATTTAAATCTTAATCAGAGGACTGAGATAAATCATATATATTTGAAACATACAATATGAAAAATATAATTACAAGAAAATTCTAGTAAGAAGATGATAAGAGTGACTTAGTTGATAACTGACTGTCTGTACTAGATCTAAACTAGAAGGATGATGGGTCATGCTCAATCTCGACTATACATGCTTCATCTAAAAGATTGTGATCTACATGTGAGCTAAACAGTAGCGCCAAGAAGGGGACAATACTTCCCCAGGTGTTAGTGTCCTTGTAGTGAGTGTGGATATGGTTCTTTCATGTTTTGACCATGTTTCCTTCAATTCACTCTATGTCACATCCACTTTGTTATAGAGTTTCCCTATTACACATGTACCTGGAAAACAAACCCTATCTATCTGCACAAGGCTCAAGCACACATTAGACTAAACAAAATATGCATATGCTTGAGTCATCCTGACCTTAGCGGCCACCCCAATGTGATTATTACCGAGTGTTTCACTACATTTCAAACTCAATGTAGTTTTGGTGTGTGTGTGTGTGTGTGTGTGTGTGTGTGTGTGTGTGTGTGTGTGAGAGAGAGAGAGAGAGAGAGAGAGAGATAGATAGATAGAATCTCAACCCCTTGAAGCTAGATTGCCCTTGTGCAAGTTATACCAAGATAGTGGGATACAACTACTTTACCCCCAAGATAATGTGTGTGATGGAATTTATAATTTTTGCCTCCTATGCAATGAATAATGTAGCCCAAATGAAATCCTCAAGTTTTCCTTTTTCCCAAGTAGTAGATAGAAATTAATAGCACTATTGCCCCTGTTACTCCATTTTTCCATTTAGAATAGTTAGTAGGTTATGTATATATATGTTTTTTTCTTGAATTTCATCATTAACAATCCTAAAGACCGACCCAAAGTGATAAATAGAAGTTAACAAAAAATAACAATTGATGTGGAATTTTAAACACAAGAAAACAAGGGAAATAGATAGAAGCACCCAAAGAGGACAGTAGCACCTAGGCGCTCTTGTTCTTTTTTGGGTGTTAATTTATGAAGATCTTCAAAGATAAAATAGGAAGTACTAAGTTGGGTAACACATTGTTTCATGTCTTAAAGTAAATGGATAGTTCAGAAAAGTAGAGGACAAAAGAATGGGAAGATAAAATAATGTCAATGTAAAGAAAAATAAGTGTTGTTAATGTCTAATTTTATTGCTTAGGAATCATGCATATAATGACATACTAGAGGCGTGATGTAATAGTAATAGGTGTATAATCTCATGTCTACATTTTCCCCCACTTTATTCTAGTGAATGAATATTTGGCAGTATAAAGTAGATAGGAAGAGTGTAACTTGTGTAGAGATGAAGAGGGTTGTGATTGATAATGTGTCAAATGAATATTGTGTGTGTTGCATGGAGATTTTAAAATGTGTATCGTAGTGTCTAAGAGGGGATAATAACCCTAGGGGTGACCTGTGTACGTAGTGGAAATTATATCTACTTTTGTAACTAAATATTTCCTTTTCCTGAGCCTTTTATGATTTGAGATTGCTCCTTGTTATGTTTATGTTTTCTTTTGTTGAGATAATGATGGACCTGTAAAAGAAGAAAAGTGTAGTCAGTGCTCATGATATATGAAATTGAAATTTAACTTAGAGAATTCAGAATAAAAATGTGTATGAAAAGTAAGTGAATCAAGGATAGAATACACCTGAATGTCGAGAGAAAGGATAAAATTATTATTTTTTTATCACCTTGGAGATAGTTAGAAGGGTCAAGATTAATCAATTCTCAAATTGATGTGAATATACTAAGGATTTAGGTATCATGTTGCTTGAAGAAGAGTGTTGGGAGAGATTTAATCCTTTCCCTCCACCCATTAACGCTTCCCCATGGATAAGTTCCATTGCATATGGTCATGAATCCACTAATAACTAACCATGGATGACACATTGTTCCAGGCATATCATTGTCCCTAAATATTCCCTAGGTGCCACTCCTTATTTGATACTGATAGAAAATATGTGAACTGAGAAAGATGAGTAATTAGCTCCCTTGCTCAAAGTATGAAACAATTCATTGATTTTGTTCCTATTTACTAGATAGTATACTATATTTGAGTATTTGAAGTTGGATCCTGAGAAAACATGTCACTAAGAACCTTTTGCATCTGTAAATACTTTTTTTTCCAAGGCCAAAACATTCCTGGTTGGACACTAGCACCTATGATTCTTGTTTAGTCTAGGAACTTCTATCCCTCCATTTTGTGGCACAATTTTGGTTCTGAACCATTTTCTTAGCTCATGTTTGGCCAAAATTTATTTTGTACCATTTTGTGTCTAGCTTTTGGACTATTGAAATGGGGAAATAATCACCTAATGATTTCCCCCACTCATTAGGGGTGTGTGAGATAGATCTAGGTGGGCATGGCCCAAATGAGGGAACTTGAAGTTTATGTACACATCTAAATAGCAAATTTTGCATGGGGAATAGGGAATAAGCATGGAAAAAACCATAACACATGAAAAATAATGGGAAGCTAGCAAAAATTGTTAATGACAAACAAACATGACACAATGTAGTAGAAAATAGTTAAAATTACAAACTCATATAAAGATAACAACATAGTATCTAGTGGAAAAAATGGGACACCACTCAAGATGTCACAAGACATGCAAAGAATTCAAGGCCATATAAGAAAACTAGAAACTAGTCATAGGGCATAGCACATAAACAATGGAAACCAGGACACAAATATAGAATAAAATACATAGGAAAAATAGATAACCATGGTTGGAAGTGAGCATGTAAGACAAATGCTACACATGAAGTACCCATTAGCATTTTATAATTATTGATAGTATGTCACAATATTTGTAGCTGAATGAAATATAAATGAAAGTAGTATATATTGCAATTATAGCACCTGAATGTGGAAGGATATGGAAGGTAGATACCCCAAGAGCCTCGGTGGGACTGGTAGAGAACAGTGTCAAACATCATACATCAGGTGATAACCTATAGATAACTTACCTTCACCTCAAATTACCATGTGAACATGCATGTGTGTATGTAAAAATGATATAACAGACTATGAATCAAGCTAACATGATAGGAAAAATGTAACATTGAGTATTCTAAGCAAGCAAAGACACATCCATCCAAGATCTAAGAAAATTTTTGTAGTATTGTAAATATCTAAGGAGAAAACCATGTCTTCATTTCACCCTTCATTAATTCAAGATCATGGTAGAGGTTACCTTTCAGTGCTTGAAGATTGTTGGTGAGGTCATCCCTATTTACTATATTGTTAATGTTTTCCTGAATTTGGTTTACTACCTTTGATACCCTATAAGATGAATTTTGAAAATCCATATCTTCCGTATTTGGAGTCATTCTTAGAGTTTCTTGATCTTTCCTTTGGCCTTTATTTGATCTTCGTATCATGATGTATGGTTTGGGTCTTGGGATGCAAGGATTAGGGTAGAAATTTATGGTTTGGAGTTTCGTTTGGTTACTGACTAAATAGAGAGAAACATAGAGAAAAATACCCAACTAATATTTGGCAAGCTTTCCAAAAATATGAGAAATTTAGAAATTTCAAAAAAGGTAGCATGTGGAGTGAGTTTATGAAAAACCTTAAAATAGATATAACTTGTGTTAGACAAGAAAAAAAATATTGAAATTTTGAGAGACCCTTACTTGACTGATTTTTCCACTTTAGTTAAAAGTTACAAAAAAAATCACAACCAATTTGGAGATATAGTTGAATCTTCAAAGTTAGGATTTTGACCTAATTCTAACCCAGATCAAATATTTGATACTATTTGTAATGAAATTTTCTATGTAGATCAGAATATCACTAGCAATATAACTTTAAAATAACACTAAAATATAGATAAATGATCACAATATACAATTATAATAACTTATCCACTTTAAGGGGAAACCTACAAACCATAAAATGAGACTCAAGTGTTCAATATGATGATAATATACTAGCTACTAAATCTTATATATATTGTATTGTGTTATGCAAAGAACTACGACTTACCTACTAAGAATATGAAAGCATAAATGAATGTGATATGAAATGATAACATATTGTGTTAGCCAAAAATTGGGCATTTATATCCGTTTCACCGTTTTCTTTATGGATTTGACGAAACAAATAAGGTGATGGGTCAAGGAGGAATACCTATTGTGATGGTCGGTTGGAGGTTGTATGTTGATCCAATGATGACTATGAGTTCTTCCTTTTTTCCTGTGAGGAACTACTTGAAATACAAAACAAAACCACAAAAGAGAGTTAAACAATATATGTCAATGGGCTTCCTAGCGTGTGCTAGATCTAGGAAGTGTGGTACTTCCTTGGTGGCAGTCAACCCATGGTTTAATACAACTTAATGTAAGAAATTTTGTAAATAAATAATGTCCTACTATAGTTGATATGATTTAGGTATCTCATCCAAATACAATAAGAAAATCTAATATAACAGGCAAGGTTATGATCATATCTAGAAGTAGTGTAGGTGGTCAAGGTGTTGGAATAGGTCAAGGTTAGATTCTGGGTAGCTTGGGTTACTTGGATGTAGGTTATTAGGTTTCTGTTATTGGTAGGATTACCACATACAAAGACCGACATCATTCAAGTATGACCGATGATGGTTTAGAGAGAACCGATGATGGTCATGGATAACCAGTGTTTGTATAGGCGGGATGATAGAAACTCGATGACACTTGGTTTTTTGGGGTTTGTATGAGATTAAACAAAGATGATAAGGAGAATGGTTAGGTCTATGGAGGTGTTGGGAGTACTCAGAGATATTCAGAAATTAGGTATAGGTGATCAAATGATTGTGGGTGGTGGAATGGTTGGGTTCACAGGGAGGTAAGATTGGTGGGACAAAAATGTAAATAGAGGCCGATAAAAGGAAGTGAAGAAACTTTGTAAACTAAATAAAGATGAAATGATGCAATTTATGAGCACACTTACTGGTGTTGCAGGTTTGATGGTTAGATGTTGATGATGGTTGATCTATGAAATAGTGCTATGTATTGCAGTAGTGCTTCCCAAAATGTTACCGTGATTGTAAATACCTTCATATCAGTCTTGGTGTTGGTTATGGTTGTCTGGAGGTATGAAATATCTCTGGTTCTTTCTTTCATGCAGATCGCCTTCGTTCCAAAACTTGAGAATTTGGCCAACCTCTCCAACAAGGTTACGAAAGTGAATATATGGTAACCGACGACAGTTTAGGATGAACAACGTCAATTTTGGGTTGAACGACATCGGTTAAGGCGGGATATCCTAGGTTTCCCAAAATAGTAGATCATGGCCATCTTTTTGGCCAGCTCTGTCTATTCTCTCGAATAAAAACATAATCTTGTAGTTAGATAAGTGAACGTCTTAGTTGATTAAGGTAGGTAAGACTAAGTCTTAGTTATTGTGAGTGGATATTGAGTCCTAGTAAAAGGGAAACATGTTAAGAATAGGTTTGTAATGATGTGTCTAGGTGAGGTGGTGGGGTGAGGTGTCTAGGTGAGGTGGAAATTAGTTTTTATTAAGGTAATTAAATAATGAATATTGTGAGCATAGGTATTAATTTAATTGTGGGTGATTAAATTAATATACATGTGGGTAAAGGGGGGATGTGACCTAAATTTGGTGTCTACATTTTTCCCCTTTTGTCACATAGCTTGTATTGATAAGCGATGCTGACAAAAATCAGAAGTGGTTGCCCCATGTGTGGGTGAAGGTGATCCCCCTCAAACCAGGAAATGACGAGGTGTAATATAGAATTGGTGAGTGGTTTCATAAATGTGTAGTTGGTGGAAGTGAAGGTGGGTGGGGGAAGGGTAGTGGTTAACTCGGGTAATAGGTAATAGGACAGGGTCAAATTGGGTAGTGGGTAATGACAATCAAATGCATGCACACGTAGAGTAAAGTGGTATCAGGTTGAAGATCTTGCAAACTTTACATCATCCAAGGTCGATAGGTTTATCCAAACAACGGTGAAGTGTTCACGAATCCAAGGTATAGGATATGGTCCAGAGCACAACGTAAGTCAGGTGCAGGAATGTTTAGGTATGTTCCGGTACACCAAAGGTTTGGTCGAGATAAACGGCATGACAATAGGGAAGGTATGGTTGTTATGCTAAAACAACATAAGTAATAGCATCGCAAGGTATAGAAAGTACATAATGTTAATGGACACACCAAGGAGGTCGGGTTCAGGTAAATAAGTCATGGCGGTAAGGCCAAGGTATAGGTAAAATAACAAATCCCAAAATGCAACGAAGGAAATGTAGGGGTAGTCGGGGCTCGTAGGTATGGTTCCATAGGTGTCTGGAATGATAAAAGGTGTGTGAGTACTAATGGTTGTAGGAAAAATGAATATTAGCAAGGGAAAATAGTTATAAGGGTTGACTGATGCCATTATATGGTGACTAACGTCAGTTATCTAGGGCACAAATATGACCGGCGTCGATCGGGTCAGATTGGATTTATAAAATAAAAATTCCGTATTTTACAAAATCACTGTTGTGTTGTGACTTTGGAGAAAACGACAAAGCCATTTGACCTTTTTGTACCTTTCTGAGAGAGAAAGACAAAGCATTATACCGAGCTAAGGTGGAGATTACGATTTGGTGAGATGAGCTAGTAGACGAGTCCATGAGAGCGGTGTGGTTGATTGTGATTGGTTGGAGGTGAGGGGTGGATTGGGGCATGACAGAGGTAGGAGAGGGCTCGGGTGGGCCACTGGTACAGCGGTCGGGTGTACCACCATGCCAACAGAACTAAGATGAGGTAAGATTTGATCCCATTCGACACTTGTTAGGTGAAATTGTTTGTAGAAATGGTTTTGGGTAGGAATTAAATTGACATGTGGAAGTAAAATTGATGAAATGTGAAGGGTAGGAAGTCCAATGTGGGTGAAACATGGGTAGGGGAAAAACTAGTGGAGGTTTGGGTAGGATAGGGTAGGTTTATAGGTTAGTATGGTCAAAATTTTGAAAAATGGGGGAGGGTTTTGCATGTTTGGTTGGTGCGACAGTGACCGACATCGGTCAAGGGTAGTCAACATCAATTAGCCATAGCTAGTAGTAGTCAAATAGCAGGTGATCGATGTCGGTCATGATGGACCGATGTCGGTTGGCTTTTGAGGAAAAATGTGTCGAGATAGGGTTATGGTGGGAGTTAAAGAGAAAGCGAGGCAGTGAGGTATAAATGTAAGTGTGTTGAGAATAGGTAGGGTAAAAGGTATATATGATATGAGTTGAGGGGTGGGAAAATGGGATGGGGGAAAGGGGTAGCTTGTTAGGGTTGTGGGGAAATAAATAATAATAATTTCAGGAATAGGTTAGTCAGGTAAGGGATATGTTAGATATGGTCAAGATCTAATAATGGTGTGGTTTGTTAGGTGCAGGGTAGGGACCAATTGTGGATGAGAGACAGAGTACCACCTTTTTCACTAGTGATACGAGGGAGTGTGACGGCCGAGGAGTGGCATCACGTTACAGATGTCAACCTGATCAGGGTTAGACACTACAGGCACATACTTCGGGATCCAAGCTTGATGGTTGCACTCGTCGATAGATGGAATTCAACGACCAAAAAAATTCATCTACCGACGGGTGAGATCACAGTCACCCTAGAGGACGTGTATAGGATATTGCAGTTACCAATAGTGGGGATGCATGTTTTCTCTATTTCTTCAAAGGCATCAGAGGATATGATGTTGACAATATTTGGAGAGGGGATGACAGAGATGAGGTTCCATGTTGCGAGCTTGAGCTATGGAGATATGTATGCGGCCCATCCTGAGGAGATGAGGTTAGTGGTCCTGATCATGGAGGTAGTGTGTTGTTTTTTGCTACCAGATGTGGAGGGTGGGAGATTCCCATGGGTGCTAATGGGGATTCTCCATGACATGATGGAAGATAGGACCTATTTTTCTTGGGTACCAACATACTTGGTGTAGTTATACATGGAGTTATGAGCCTACGAGTGGTTGCAGAGGTTTAGTTTGTGTTGCACCTTTCTTCTCCACTATTGGGCATACGAGCACATCGTTTGTGTGCGTCCAGTTGGTATGCCCTATCTAGATGCATTCGATGCGGGCTTGGTTCGAGTTGGGTACATGCATTAGGTACTTTTTGTTGGAGAGCACAAGGCTGCCAAGGTAACTCACGATTTGGCATATTATAGGTGGGTGTTTGAGGGATTATCTGGGGTTAACATAATTTGGAAGTCGTATGTTGGCTTCCCCTCATACACGCAGATGGCGGTGGAGCTAGATGAGTTACAACTACTGGGGTGGTTAGATGGGTGCCGTGCCAGTGAGCACGAGATGATACCCATTGAAAAGGTCATGCGACAGTTTGAGATACTCCAAGACGTGTCACCTTCGTTCCCTCAATACAGGAGAGATGATGTGGAGAGGCCTATGCATCTACCACAGCCGATAGTCCCGACCAAGCAGGAGGAGTAGGTAGTGGACTGGAAGATCAATGACACCATAGTTACATATAGATATAGGAAGTGGTGGGCAGTCCAGCTATGAGTACCACCACCTAAGCCAGTGCAGCCAAACTTGGCTACCCTTAGAGTTCAAAGGGATACTTTGCAGGGGCAGGTTGCCACTTTACAGGCCTAGATCACAGTATTACAGGGGCGGGTGAAAGGGTCTGAGCCACAGGTGGCCACATTACAGGAACAAGTGGTGGCTTTATAGGCCCAGATTGCATAGGGATAGGCACCCACACAGGGTGGGAATGGAGACGGGGAGCAGGTAGCCGTATAGGGTGGGGATGGAGACAGGGGGTAGGTAGTCACCCTACAAGCACAGGTAGTAGGGTGGTAAGGCCATTTGGCCAGTGCATAGGTTGCAACACAGGCACCAGCATAGGCTCAAGTACAAGGTCCCATGGTATATGTAATAGTGGGATAGGTTCCCATTGTACTGGTATAGGGTCTGAGACCGATGGCACCACTATAGATAGTATCGATAGCCAAGTTTAGGGATGTGTTGAACGAGGCATGGTATTATCAGGAGCATCTAACCACCATGGGGATAGATGTCCCCTTGTATGTAGATTACAGAGCACAGCGAGTAGCGGGTGAGAGGACTAGCTCTCGCACTCACAGCTCAAAGAGCACACAAGGTCGGTGATCCTAGAGACAGGGTTAAGATAAGGTGACGAGTTCACAGAGGCCAGGCCCAACCGCGGGTAAGGAAAAGGTTGAACCAAGACCCATACAAGGCAGAGAGATTCTAGGAGGATGCTGAACTAGAGCGGAGGAGGAGGAAACAAATGAGACTGGTATCGACATCAAGTGGGGTGACGATTAGTCACCATATATGTTCAGAGCATATATTTTTGTATATGTTTGATATATATCGGCCTATGTGCCAAAGATAGCGAGGATGTACATCATAGTTTTTGAGTCTTTGGATTATGCTACCGGCCTGCGTGCCAAAGATATTAAGACTGTATATGAGATACATTTGTATTGATTTGGAATCTTTGTATAGATATATATGGACACACAGACTTGGGTCAAAGCATATAATTGTGTCCCACTTTTTTGTAGTTTTTGTACTTTCAGCAAACTATGTCTGACAACCAAAACATGAACAAACACATATAAAATGACCAAACATGTATTTTTAAGAGGCTATAAATACCAAGGTGCAGGGCATCCAGAATTTACCTGATTTTTTAAATTTTTATAGTATTTTTTAATTATTTATTTACTAGTCAGATTTTAAAATATTTATGGCCACAAAGTGGGACACACTTGTATGCTTTGACCCACTTAGATGAGTGATATGTATAGATGGTGGTTATATTGATAGTATGAGGTTGTATTTATGTGTGTAATTTCTAGTGTTATTATTTATGTGATGTAAACTAGGTGGACTAGGCATGATTGAGTCAAGGTCATAAGCATGATGGAGTCAGATCATAGGCATGGTTTGAGTGAGGTCCACGTAAGTATGGTTAAGTCTAGGTTATAGGCACGATGGAGTCAGGTCATAGACATGGTTAAGTTAGGTCATAGGCATAGTTGAGTGAGGTCAGCGTAAGTATGGTTGAGTCTAGGTTATAGGCATAGTTGAGTCTTGGTTTATGGTTTTGATTAAGTTCCAAGTTATTGGTAACATGGGAGACAAATGGTGATTTATATGCATGTTATGATTTAAATTTCTAAATATTTTCTATGGTGGAAATATAAAAAATGATAAATGAATGATTTGATGATGTGGTAAAAATGGTAGGTAGTTATTTTTGTTAATTGGTGTTTGTTTGGTTTAATTTCCAATTGTTGATATAAAATGGAAACTAACTAAGGTAGAATGTGGATAGGAAAATGAAAGGGGAAATTGGTTAGGGTAATGGGTGCTCAAGCTAACCTGCAACATCTTTAGGGTAAAAAGTAAATGCGGTGAAAACATATGATTGAATGTAACTTAATGTACAACAACATGTTTTCCTAGCAAGAAACCCATGATCAAAAATAGGCAAGTCTATGACAAAAAGTTATAATTTTCTTCATTTGTTTTTGTTTTTGATAGACTGGTCGATGTGGGAAGTCTATATGAGATGATTATATTATCACCTTGAGGTCTTCGTGAAGTTGATCAATGCAGGAATATTCTAAACATTTTATCATATTTTTGCAATGATTGTATATAGTTGTCCTTCAAGGGATCAATCTATTTATAGCAGCGAGGTAGAGAGCAGAGATGTCCTTTTTGAGGGAGTCATATTTTTGTTGTAATTTTGACTCAAAGAGTTACATCCTATTTGGTTTTGGATGTTTAAGTCATGGACGAGACTATAGAGGAAGATTAGGTTCTTATTCAGGAGACAAAACCATAGTACACAGAGGTTAACTATGAAATAGATGGTTTCAAGTGATGAACAACCATGGGATTCCATCTTTGAAAAAGATGAAAATTATCCATGAGAGTCATGTTATGAGTAGAGCTGAGATACTCATATTGAATATAAGGTTGAAAGGTGATGGGTAATCACATGATTCTTTTTTAGTCATTGATTCTTGAAAGAGGTAACATGGATGGTGAACGGCACTCAAGGGACGAGTGGTCAATAGAAAGAAGGTGATATAATACTTGATTTCAATAATAAAATGATCTAATATGTAAGGTATTTAGGGGCTCATGTTCGGGTTTACCTTTGAGTGAAGACAAATGATAAGCACCTAATCCATATGCATGAGTAACGATATAGGGTCCAAGCCAATTAGGAGCAAATTTTCCCCATTTACTTTTCTCGTCTTTGGTTACATGTTGATTTTCCTTTAGAACAAGGTCACCAACCTGAAAGGTGTGTTCATGGACCCATTTTTCATAAGCATGTTTAATACATTTTTGGTAGATTTGGAGATGGTCGAGATCATTAAGACCATGTTCATCTAACAACTCAAGTTGCACTAAACGGTCCTAGAGAAAATCATCATCGTTGAGCATGGCTTGTAGTGAGATGCGGAGAGACAGAATCTGGACTTCGAGAGGTAAGAAAACCTCAGTACCGTACACCAAAGAGAAAGGTGTGGCATAATTCGAAGTGTGAATACTAGTACAGTAAGCCCACAAGGCAAAAGGAATGTGCATATGTCAATTCTTCCTAGTATTGTCAACTACTTTCATAAGAATTTTGTTCTAGGTTTTATTGGTTGATTCTGCTTAGCCATTTTTTTGTGGGTAATAAGGTGACAAGAAACTGAGTTAAATGCCAAAAGCATTGCACAACTTTCGTAGGGTTTTTTTTAATTGCTTTCCATTATCAGTGATGAGGCGGTGAGGAACACCAAAGGGACAAATGATGTGATGGTTGATAAATTCACATATTTTCTCATCTTTTGTAGAAATGAGGGGAATAGCTTCTACCCATTTAGTGTAGTATTCAGTAGCGGTTATAATCCATTGATGGCGTTTTAAAGAATGAGGATTGATCTCTCCAACAAAATCCAAACCCCATTGAGAGAAAGGAAAAAGGTCTCGTACGACCTGTAAGGAATGACTAGGTGTGTGGCGAAGATTGGCATGTTGTTCGCATTTCACACAACGTTTGACATAGTCACAACAGTCATGGTTTAGGGTTGTCCAATAATAGTCAAGGAAAAGAAAGCATTTAGTGACAGCTAAGCCACTAAAATGACCTCCACAAATTCCATCGTGATCTTCCTTGATAGTGTAAGGAATTTCAAAACTGGTAAGACATCGTAAGAAAATACCATCAAAGCCACGTTTATAAAGAAGACCACCCATGATGACATACCGAGAGACACCTTTAATAAAGGCAGGTTTTCCATTATGAGTGAGATCGGGAGGCTGAATGGAAAGGGAAAGGTAGTCTACAAATTGTTTATACCAAATGTCACGTGGATCAGGCGCAACAGTTCCAACAGAGTTGACCACACAAGATAAATAAGAGGTTGATTGCAACCTTTGTATTGTGAAAAATATTTTGGAGTCGGCAGGCGAAGCGGGTATCTGAGAAGCTAGACAGGTAATGGTATCCATAAATTTATTGGTAGAACGTGGGTGGTTAGAAGTTCGTAATGGTCAAATGTGGTCAAAAGCATGTCAACATAACATTTGTACTTTTGCAGTATTTCATTATGACACTGGTATATACCATTGACTTGGTTTACAACTTATTGGGAATCACCAAAGATATTAATTGATTTAACATCTAGGGAGATGGCGGTTTAAAGGCCAAATATGAGTGCTTCATATTTGGTGATGTTGTTACTGCACTCAAAATCTAGTTTGAAAGATAAGGACATAGGTTCACCCTTAAGAGGAATGAGAATAACACGTGCACTGCCTCCACACTAACATTTGGAACCATCAAAGAATAAGGTCATCTTGTAAGTGGTATTGTCCAAAGAGAGGGTAGAAATGGATTTGTAGGGGAAATCAAAGTTAGAGGGTTGATTTCCGGATATGGGTGCATCTGCTAGTTGGGCAGTGATGGCTTCGCCTTTAACAAACTTTTGATGGATGAATTCAAGGTCAAGGTCTACAAGAAGCATGAGCCAGCTTGCAACATGTTAATGGTTGTAGGGTTTGGCATACATATAATGTAGAGGGTTAGTGTTAGTGACGACAAATGTTTTTTGGTTAAGTAGGTAATGACATAGTTTAGTGGCGACAAAAACTAAGGCTAAGAAAAGTTTTGCAGCATGGGTTTACCTAGTCTCGTAGTCCAGAAATGTGGGGCTTATGTGATAAACCACTTTCTCCCTGTGCTTATCGTTCCAATGAACAAGCATAGCAGCTAAGGAATGGTTAGTAGCAGGAATGTACAGGTAAAAGGGTTGGTCATCCTTAGGAGGAATGAGCATCGGTGGTTGAAGAAGGTATTTTTTTAAGGCGTCAAAGGATTTATGGTATTCATCATCCCATTTGAATGAGACGTCCTTTTTGAGGAGATGATGAAATGGTTGACAACGGTCTGAAATTTGTGATATGAAACGATGAATAGATTGCAACTTACCTTGCAAACTTCAAAGTTGACGGAGATTAGTAGGCAAAGGAATTTCGAGAATAGCCTTAACTTTAGTAGGATCAACTTATATGCCACACAAAGAAACAATGAAACCGAGAAGTTTTCCTGAAAGTACCGTAAAGAGAAACTTCTTAGGTTTAAGGAGAACACAATACTTGATGAGGTGGTCAAAGATTACCTTAAGGACTGTCAAGTGTTCAGCCCAATGTTTGGATTTGGAAAGAAGGTCATCTACGTAATTTTCCAATATGCGATGCATTATGTCATGGAAGATATAATTCATGGCTCACTGATATTTAGTACCAGCATTTTTAAGGCCAAAAGGCATGACTCGATACTAGAAGGTCCCCCAAGGAGTGATGAACAAATTTTTTTGTTGATCTTCTAGAGCAAGTAGTATTTGACTATAACCTGAGAAACCATCCATGAGTGATAACATTTCATAGCTGGTGGTAATATCAACTAGTTGTTCAATACCTGGTAAAGGAAAATCGTCTTTGGGGAAAGCGAGGTTGAGGTTATGGAAATCCATGCAAATGCGGACTCCCCCTATCGCTTTTGTGATAATGAGGATGTTAGAAATCCATTAGGGATAGTCAATGGGTAGGATAAAGGAACCCAAGAGAAGGCACTGGAATTCTTCTTTGACAAGAAGAGAAATGCGAGGATGTATTTTCCGCATCTTTTGTTTTATGGGTTTGGCATCAGGAATGGATACGATATTGTTGACCACAATGTTTGGGTCAATACCGGGCATATCAACATAGGACCAAGCAAAAGAATTTCTATGGTCCTGGAGGAAAGAAATAAAAGCTTCCTGTTCGGCAGTATCTAAAGATTGGCCTATCTTTATAATGTGTGGGTCACCCTGAGTATTAATATTGATTTTGATAGTTGATTCATATAACATGGTTTGCATCTCAGAGGGTAACGACCAGTGAATATAAGAATATTCCACACCTAGATAGGTGAGGATAGACTCATCATCCTGACATTGAATGATGTTAATAGAAGGTGTATTGTCATCGATCAAGTCAGGATACAAGAAGGGAAGAGAAGAGGGAACCTTGCCATCGCATTGATAGGTCAGAGGTCATAGGGAAATCATGATTAAAAAAAAAAATAGGAGGAATAGATTCAGGATCTATAGGCTCCGTGCGTGAAGGTAGTGACGTTGGTGAATGGTATTGAGAAGGTTTTTCTTCCTCAATGAGGTCAACGTGGTCCTTCTTAGAAGGTGGATAGGAAAATCCAATACCACTGTAATCGTTGTGTTTAGAGGTGGTACATAAAATGACAGTATGGCAGCCTTGTTCATAAAAACCGAAACCAAAGCCTTTCCATGCGCAATGGTGAAGGAAAGTGTGGGTGAAGTGGAGGTTAGTAAGATATTAAAGGTCAAATGAAAATTTTAATGTTTGGGATGGAGGTTTGGGTGAATAGGTGGCAGTGTCAAGTCCCCCATACGTTAGGTTAGTGTGAAGGTGGGGAGGACCATAAGGAAAAAACTTACCTATGCGGTAGTAATAACGATGGTGTTGGCGTAGGTTTCCATACTCTTGCAGAGTGAGAAATGTGTTAATATTGTATAGGTAGTACTCCCCCAGAGTGAGACGTTGAAAAACACCTTCTAAGGGATTAGTAGTCGATATGTGGGTGGTGGGGATAGACGACTCACTAGATGATTAGGCAGAAGAGGTAGCAGTTGGTTGGGAAGTAGAGGGTCCACCTGCAGAGGCTGAGGAAGCAATAGGAATAGAAGAGGTAGATGTGGGAGAGATGGTGGCAGCATTGGAGGATGGGCTTATGGGTGAAGGAGATGTGGGGATAGTGGCAGATGCCTTGATCGGTACAAGTACATATTTGGGCTGGTACAACATGTTACATGTTTTAAATGGTGTTTTCACCATCAAAATCCCCCTCACTTTCCATGTTAAGCTCTAAAAATTTTGAGTTGGTGCCAGAGAGATGTCTAAGCAAAGTGAGAAGTCTGGAGAGATAGGAAAATTCATGTTCTGAAGTCATTGGTGCTTGGTTTTAATCTTTCCCTTTTCACTTGAAAATTCTTCAGTCTTCGTAGTTTGAAGTATTTTCTATTTTCCCATCTAGATGCTTGAAAATATTTTCCTTCATTCAAATTTTATTTTCAATCCTTCTCTTTGGTTGTGGATCACATCGACCCTGGTATTATTTGCAGTTTCTCTATCCATGGAGAACAATTTTTGTAATCTGGGCATAAATGGTGGAGTTTTTTTCCCTTCGTTTTATCTTTTTACGGGCATATCTTCCCTGTCAATTTTTGGCCCCAGCATCCATGGGTACTTGGACATCTCTAATTGGATGCGGAAAGATGGGTTCTTTTCGCGAACTTGTCACTTTCGTTATTTTAGCAAAAGTGTCAAATTGGCCCCACGGCACCGAAGGATCTTGATTGGCTAAAACAAGCGGTGGCGGAAAGGTGGGCCCTTTTGTGTTTTGATGCTTTGAAATTTCAAAGGTGGAAAGGCGAGTCCTTTTTGTGTTTTGAGTCATTATTGCGAAAGGCATAAAATGTAAAAAGAATGCATAAGGCCTGCAAAGGGACACGTGGCCATTTTTAAGTCAAAAGGAGGGAGATGGGTCATCAAAGCACTTTTGGGAATTTGGTTTTATTTACAAAAGGGATTAAAGTTGTAAAATGAGCCATGACTCCACCGGGACAAGAAAAAGTCAAATATCGAGCCCGCATCAAAATTCAAAGTGGGAAGACAAGTCGGTGGAGCACTTTGAGTTTTTGAGCTTTTGTTGAAAAGAGTTAAAATTGTAAAAGTTATTCGCGACTCTGTTGCTACTCAATTAAAGCCACGTGACAGGCCTATATCATAAGCGCATGAGCGGACCAAAATTTCTAAAATTCACAATCTCTATAAAAATCATAAAATGCAAAAGGCGCCTAGATCCGCTTCAATAAATCTCTTCCACGTGGACGGCTCAACTTCAAAGTTTGTGAAAGTAGGATGAATGGTTGTGATATGATGCATATAGTTTTTCTGCCAAGCATGGAAACGGCCGAGGCATTAGAGAAGTTTAGACGTCGGTTTCTTGAATCATTTTCATCATTTTTGTAACCGAATGTAACCATTTTGGAAGTTATTTAACGGGTTCTCTAAGCTATTGTTTGGGGTTGGATCCTAGTACTCTGTAGATGAAATAGATTTTAAAGTAATCAATACAAAAGTTTCTCCCTTTCTTCCTCTTCTATTCTTCTTTCCTTATTCAAATTTGTGAATCAACCATCTTTGCATGATAATAAACTTTGTGTTCTTGTTAATATGATTTCGAGAACTTTGTGTCTGTGATATTATATATGTTATAAACGTGAATGATTCCCTTATGCATCTTCTTTGATCAATATGTATAAGCTTATACTCTGCTATCTATATTTCCTTAAAGTATTGTTATTTTCTTCCTCTCTCATCTCCTTAGTTCTTTCATTCTTTCGTATTGATGATATTTGGGCATAAAATGTTTCAAAGTATCAGGAATCCACACTTTGAAAGTTGTACATTTGTATATAATTTTTGTTGCTTTCTTTCAATAAGGGAGCCTCTCCCATTAAAGAGGAGGGAATTGATGTCCCCTTATTATGGTTTGTTAAAATACCATTTTAAAAACCCAACAGTTTTTGGCGACTCTATTGGGGATTTCATTTCAAATGGATCCCTTTCTAGAAGGACAACTTCAAGATCATTTTTGGTCTAGCGACTCTACGGTATACACATGGGAAGAAATCTCTCGGCATAGAGGATTCCCATTTTTAACTTCTAGAACATCAAAACTTCTCTCTTCTTCTAGTAAGAAGGAACAAAGGAACTCGTTCTACAAGCACACCTCATGTTAAAGACAGAAATTCTGAGAATAGCATTCCTCGAGAACAACTTAGTCCTAATCTTCGTGATTTGATACTTGCTGGTGTTTCAGTTCCCCTTCAATCAATTTTTCCACAGATGGCAACACCTTTGCCTTTGGGACAATGGATTGGGCCTCTTGTTCTTCCTTAGCCATTGCATGAGTTGCCTAGGGGTAACAAGAAATTTTTCCCCAAATTTTGGGGTGATGGGAAGGTTCATCCAGATTAATACATTGCAGCCTTCATTGTTGCTTGTGGGATTCTTGGGGTTCAACATGAATATGTCTTTGTCATGATATTTGTGGAAACATTACAACATAATTCTACTGATTGGTTTTATCATCTTCTTGTTGGGTCAATCACTAATTGGAACACCATGACAACTTAGTTTGAACAGTGTTTCAAACTTGCTGAAGATGTGCATTCTCTATTAGCTCAAATCTCTCATATCAAGAAGGAACCATTCAATCCCATGAGATAATTTGTGGCTAAATTCAACAAGCTAATTCATAAAATTCCACAGAACACTCATCCTGTGGATCAAATACAAAAATGATTCTTCCTCAATGCCTAGTTACCTGAAGTGAGTTATGCACTAAGGAGAGCTAACCTTGCAACTTTGGAGGCTGATCAACGGTTAGCTATCAGTGTTGAGGATGACCTGATCATGTCTAGTAAACTGAAAAGAGAACCTTCCAAGTCTAAGGCATATTCTTCTCCCTCTCCTGGATCCAACTCAGATCAATTAGTGCAGAAGTTGGCAAATGATCTCATTGATATCAAGAAACAATTGGCTCAACATACTCCTTACCAAGACATCTCAAGGAAGAATTTTCAGCCTAGGAACCAATTACCTCCTCCTTAGACTATATTGGCTATTGAAGGCCCACCCATCAAGGTTCAGGTCAATGTAACTTATGAAGTTCAAGAACCTGATGATGAGGAGTTTAATGAACTATATGAAGAACCAGAAGAAGAGGTTGATGAAGAACTGGAGGAGCTTGGTGGATCTCAAGTTAATTTTCTCACCACTGAAGGTATGGATGATGAAGATGAATATGATGAAAGAGTGGTAGATATGAATAGTGAGTCATATGCTTTCATGACTCGGGAGCAAGCAAAAAGAAAAGAAAAAGTGGTGCATCCTGCTAAGAAATCTAAAGAGTATCCTATAACTATTCCAATAGTTGCAAGAAGAGGAGCTCCTATTCCCACTGCCTCCACATAAAAGGTGAGTAATGCTAATCCTCCTAGTTCTATTTCCAAAATTTCTTATCCTTCAAATCCTAAAACTGATAAATCAAAATTCTTTCAAATTCCTAGTAATGATTCCCCATCCACCTCTTGATCTTTTGATATCATTGATCACCTCAAAAAGACCAAAATCCAAATCTCAGAGGCAAAACTTTACCAGACTCATCCAAAAGCTTTTGCTAAAATGATAAACTTTGTCAATTCCAAATCCAAAGCCTCATCTAATACTTCTAAAGGTATTTTTCCCACTCCCTCTTCCTTACCTCAACCAAGCCTTGTGGCTGCAGTCACTTCCCCTAATGAGAAAATTAAACCATTCTATGTGACTCTCCTTATAGCTAACCATAAACTCAGTAATTGTGTTATAGACTCAAGAGCATCAGACAATGTAATGCCTGTAAAAGTAGCTCATGATTTGGGCCTGATTCTAACACGTACCTTTGGTTCCTGCTATTCCATGGAGAGTAGAGAAGTTCCTTTCGTTGGGAGAATTAAAGATGCACAAGTAGCCTTCACTGCTTTTCAATAGAAAAGGGTTAAAGCCATTATTTTGGTTGTTGATATTTCTCTCTCATATGGGATGTTGCTAAGTAGAAATTTCTGTAAGGAGGTAGAAGGTGAAATTTAGATGGATTTTTCACATGCTTTGATCTTGGTCAATGGAAAAATAAAGAAGTTGCTACCAAAGAGATAGACTGAGTATATTGTGAAAAATACTGATGATCCAAAAGCTTAAATACTCTATGAAGATATATGGCATGGCAACTACATGATCTTGTCAAAAGATGAGGAAAGTCTTCCTAAGGGATTGATTCATGATCCCAATGGAATTTGGACTCTAGAGTTTGATGGAAGTTGTTCTTTAGTTGATTCTGGAGCTGGAGTTTTGTTGATCTCTCTAGAAGGGAAGATTCATCCATTCTTTTTTAATCTTTATTTTCAAAACACAAATAATACAGCTGAATATGAGGCTCTCATCCTTAGGTTGAACATGGTACAAGAAATGGGAGTGAAGAATATTTTTGCTCATGGTGATGCAGAGCTGATTTTGAAACAGGTAAGGGATCTTTACCAAGTCAAGAGTAGGAGATTGAAACATTATAGAAATCTTGTCTGGGATTCCATTGAGTTCCTTGATGCTTTCTCCATTGAATCTATGCCAAGAGAGAAGGATAATAGAGCTGATTCTTTAGATGTCTTAGGATCTCTGTTGATTCCTCACCTAGATTTCTCTCAAGAGAAATTTACAATTGAAATGATTCATAGGCCCAGTGTGCCAGATAATGCAAACAACTGGAAGGTTTTCAATGATGATCAACATTTGCTCTCTTTCTTGGAGCTTAAGGTTAATTTTGATCAATTGTATTTTGAAGAAAGTGAAACTCTGCCTAGAGAGTATGTGCCCTCTAATAAAGAAGATATCGAGGAAGATATGGATCAGGATGGTTGTATTAAGTTGAAAGGTAATAATATTCCTAAAGGACTGGTGATTCTAGAAGATCTGTTTGATAAGCATGATAGGTTCATCAAATCTAAAACTTCTCAAGGGGCTTGACAATCTTCTGAATTTGAAAAGGTTAATATTGGAAGTCATGAGGAACCCAAGATGGTGAATATTGGAAAATGTTGCACTCAAGAAGAGAAGAAGAAAGAAATAAACCTATTTAAAAAGTATGTTAATGTTCTTTCCTATTCATATGATGATCTCAAGGATTTTCAACCAAAGGAGATGCAACACTATATCCCTCTGAGACCTAGGATCAAACCTTTCAGGAAGAAGCAAAGGAAATATAATCGTAAGGTTGCTGATAGCATTTTTCAGGATATCTAGAAATTTATGAAAGCAAAGATCATTTTCCCTATACATCATTCAACATGGATTTCCAACATTGTGACTGTGAGAAAAAATAATGGTGAGATCCGCATATGTGTAGATTTCATGAATTTGAATCAGGACTCTCTGAAAGACAACTATCCTCTCCCCATGATGGATCAAGTTTTGCAAGCTATCATAGGCTTTGAAATGTTTTCTATGCTAGATGGATTCTCTGGATACAATCAGTTGGAAGTCAGTACCCGAGATCAACACAAAACTACTTTTACTACTCTTTGGAGCACCTTTGCCTACAAGAGAATTCCTTTTGGTCTTATCAATGTTGGTGCCACCTTTCAGAGGGAAATGGACTTGGCTTTAAGCATTCTAAAGGGAGAGTGTATTGTTGTGTACCTTGATTATTTGACTGTTTTCTCCAAAACAAGGGTAGTTCACCTTCAACATCTTGAAGTAGTCCTCTAGAAATGTAGAGAACGTGGAGCTTTTCTCAATCCTAAGAAGTTTTCCTTTTGTGTTACTAAAGGCAAGTTGTTGGGGAATATTGTCTCCAAATAAGGAATCAAGATAGATCCAGAAAGAGTTCAAGCAATCCAGGAGATTCCTCTTCCCACAAGAAAAAAGGGTGTTCACTCTTTCTTTGGTAAGATAAAATTTCTGAGGAGATTCATTCCTGAATTTTGCAGAACTGACTATGAGCATTTCTCACATGATGAAAGGAAAGAAAAATTTTGGTTGGAATTCTGAAGGTAAATAAGCATTTGAAGGTATCAAGAAATCCATTCCTAAGACTCCCATATTAGCATGTCCTAATTTCAGCAAGGATTTTATCATTTATTGTTATGCTACAGAGAATACCTTGGTTGTTGTGCTAACTCAGAGAAATTCTAAGCATCATGAACTTCCAATTGCATTCATAAGCTATGTTCTGAAAGCTCATGAATCTAAATATACTATGATGGAGAAACATGTTTTTGCAGTGGTCAAAGCTGTCAAGCAGTTTTGTTTTTATATTATTAATTCTCACTTTGTTTTGCATGTACCTGATACAACCATCAATTATATTCTTACACAAAAAGAGTTTGGAACTAAGAGAGGCAATTGGGTAGCTAAGGTCCAAGAAACCTTTATATCAAGCCAACTAATCTAGTCCAAGGTAAAGGCTTATGTGAGCTTATTGTTGAAAGAGCTGATGCAAAATTGTCCAAAGAAGCAGTTGATGTTCCTGTTGTCCTCTTCCTCAGTTCAACAGATGAATGGTATGTTGGTATTGCACATTTTCTTACTTATGGAGAATGTCCATACCACTTGAGTGCCAAGGAAAAGAGAGCTATTAATCTAAGGTCTACACAGTATGTATTATGGGAAAATGCTTTGTTCAAGTGAGGCGTGGATGGAAGATTCCTTAAATGTGTGGGAAAAGAGCAACAGAAGAAGTTATTTTCAGCTTTTCATGATCAGGTTTGTGGAGGGAATTTCTCTTGTGCTGTCATTACCCATAAAATCCTTCGTGCATGGTACTATTGGCCTACATTGTTCAGAGATGCATCAAAATGGGTAGGTAACTGTGAATCATGTCAGAATTTTTTTAGGAGACCTAAGTTGGTTGTTTTACCACTAAAACCAGTAGTGATTGATGAGCCTTTTCAATAGTGGGGATTATATTTCATTGGAACTCTTAATATACCTTTTGATACTAGACATACTCACATGCTAACTGTTACAGATTACTTCACAAAGTGGGTAGAGGCTATTCCAGTTAAAAGCACTACTTATGAGGTGGTGTGTAATTTCATCAAAGAGAACATCTTGTAAGGTTTAAGGTACCAAACAAGATTGTGACTGATAATGCTTCAAAATTTTCTTCTTCTAAGATGATGGATTTCTACTATGGCTATGGAATTTCCCTTACTCATTCTTCAAATTATTATCCTCAAGGGAATGGACAAGCAAAATCAACAAATAAGAATCTGGTAACCATTATTCGGAAGCTTGTCAATGACTCTAAAAGGAATTGGCACAAGAAACTTAATGATGTTATCTAGGAAGATAGGATTACACCCAAAAGAGAAATTGGGATGTCTCCATTTCAAGTGGTGTATAGTCTTGAAGCTCATCTGCTAGTAACAGTGGAATTCCTAGCCTTGCACTTAATGAAGGATATTGAAGATTCAAGATTTATCAGTTCCTTGGACAAGAGGATCATATATCTCTAGAAGCTAGATGAAGATAGGTTGCAAGTTTTTGATAGAATCTCAGCTCATCAATTGAAGGTGAAAGCTTTTTTTGACAAGAAATCTAGACCCAAAGATTTTCAAGTGGGAGGCATTGTTCTACTCTGGGACAAAAGGCATGAACCTCGAGGAAGCCATGGTAAGTTTGATTCTCTTTGGCTTGGTCCTTTCAAAATCAGACACTTTGCTAGAGAAAATTCTTTCTATTTGGATTCTATGGATACATCTTCTCTCCCACTTCCTTATAGTTGGCAATATTTGAATTTGTTCAAGTCATAGGTGATTAGGCCGTCCTTCTGTATATTGTGTATAGTGTTTTGGTTTTTGGTCGTTCTTTAGTGTTTTGTTTTTCATCTTTCCTTTTTGGTTTGTTTCTTTTCCTATTGCATGTGTGTTGTCTTCTATATTGGTTTTTCCTTTGACTCTATTTTCCCAATGGATAAAGCATTTGTCTATTTTCCCAGAGTTTTTCTATGGTTTTTGATCTTGCCTCATTCCTCTGTCAAGTCATCCCTAGAAAGAGCCAACTATTGTCGCCCTCAAAATCCCCCTCACTTTCCAAGTTAAGTTCCAAAAATTTTGAGTTGGTGCCTTCAAGAGATGTTTGAGCAAAGTGAGAACTCTGGAGAGATAGGAAAATTTGTGTTTTGAAGTCGTTGGTGCTCGGTTTTAATCTCGCCCATTTCACTTGAAAATTCTTCAGTCTTCGCGATTTGAAGTATTTTCTATTTTCCCATCTAGATACTTGAAAATGTTTTCCTTCATTCAAATGTTGTTGTCAATCCTTCTCTTTGGCTATGAATCGTGTCAAGCTTGGTATTGTTTGTAGTTTCTCTGTCCATGGAGAACAATTTTTGTAATCTGGGCGTGAATGGTGGAGTTTTTTCCCTTCATTTTATCTTTTTATGGGCATATCTTCCCTGTCATTTTTTGGCCCCAACATCCATAGGTATGTGAACATCTCTAATTGGATGCAGCAGGATGGGTTCTTTTTGTGAACTTGTCACTTTTTTTATTTTAGCAAAAGTGTCAAATTGGCCCCACGACCCTAAAGGATCCTGATTAGCTGAAACAAGCAGTGGTGGAAAGGCAGGCCCTTTTTGTGTTTTGATGCTTTGAAAGGTCAAAGGTGGAAAGGTGGGTCCTTTTTACGTTTTGAGACATTATGGTGAAAGGCGTAAAATGTTAAAAGAATTCTTAAGGCCCGCAAAGGGACACGTGGCCATTTTTAAGTCAAAAGCAAGGAGGCGGGTAATCGAAGCACTTTTGGAAATTTGGTTTTATTTCCAAAAGGGATTAAATTTGTAAAATTAGTCATGAATCCACGAGGATGGGGAAAAGTCAAATATCAATCCTGCATCAAAATTCAAAGCATGAAGGTAGGTCGGCGAAGCACTTTGAGTTTTTGAGCTTTTGTTGAAAAGAGTTAAAATTGTGAAAGTGAGTCGCAAATCCGTCCCAAACTCAATTAAAGCCACGTGCTAGGCCTATATCAGAAGTGCATGGGCAGACCAAAATGTCTAAAATGCACAATCTCTATAAAAATCATGAAATGCAAAAGGCACCCAGGCTCGCTTCAGCAAATCTCTTCCACATGGATGGCTCAAATTCAAAGTTTACGAAAGCAGGATGAATGGTTGTGATACGATGCATCAAGTTTTGCCACCAAACATGGAAATGGCCAAGTCGTTAGAGAAGTTCAGACATCTGTTTCTTGAACCAGTTTCATCATTTTTGTACCCAAATGTAACCATTTTTTGACTCTATTTAGCGAGTTCTCTACGCCATTGTTCAGGGTTAGATCCTGGTACTCTGTAGATGTAATAGATTCTAAAGTAATCAATATAGAAATTTCTCCCTTTCTTCCTCTGTTATTTCTTCTTTCCTTGTTCAAATTTGTGAATCATCCACCTTTGCATGATAAGAAAATTTGTGTTTTTTTTAATATCATTTTAGGAACTTTGTGTCTGTGAAATTATATCTGTTATAAATGTGAATGATTCACTTTTGCATCTTCTTTGATCAATATGTATAAGGTTATACGCTGCTATCTATATTTCCTGAAAGTTTTGTTATGTTCTTCCTCTCTCATCTCCTTGGTTCTTCCATTCTTTCATATTGATGATATTTAGGCATAAAATGTTTCAAAGTATCAGGAATCCACACTTTGAAAGTTGTACATTTCGTTATAAGTTTTACTGCTTGCTTTCAATAAGGGAACCTCTCCCATTAAAGAGGAAGGAATTGTTGTTCCCTGACTGTGGTTTGTTAAAGTGCCATTTTAAAAACCCAAAAAATGGCGACGAGTCAACGGGGATGGTATAGCCATGTCCTTCATGTTCAAATTTTACATAGTGGTGTAAAGTTGAAGGGACACAACCCATACGTGAATTTAAGGTCTACCGAGAAACAGGTTATACTTTAACTCTCCCTCTAAGATGTATAATAAATATGGGATGGTGCCAAGGCCTACATGAACATGAAGGATAATGGTGCCAAGGGTGTAGATGATGGTGTTGTTTAAGGAGTGCAGCATAACTAGGTTATTATGCATACAATTAGAAGGGATGTGCATTTGATTATATGTGTGGGAGGAGATGATGTTATTTCTAACACCACCATCGATCATGATGCGTCGTATGCATATGTTATTGATATAGATGGAAATGAAAAGGGAAAGATTAGGGTCATATGATTGGAGAGGTACAATCTCCTCATCAGAGAATCTGAGGGCAGTGACTTGAGGAGTGGGTATGGGGATAGAAGAAGGAGATGATTTGGAAAGAGATGCCACGTGGTGAGGGGTAATACTGGAGGCCACTGGTGTGGGGTCATTGGGTAAAACTTCAATGGATTGGAAAACCTCCATAAGGGCTTGTCTATGAAATTCAAAAGTTTGGACAAGATCATACAAAGACATATTTAAAGGGGACTAATGTAATATTTTTATCATTATGCAATGGATGACCCCATCAGAGATAGGGTATGTAGGTCCTTGAATGGTGATTTTTGGCAAGGGTGTAGATGGTATATTGGGCATATGGTTGGTTGATGGGCTAGTTGCTTTTTATTTTCCCTTTTTTTTGGGCACGGGTGACAACTTAAACCATGTTAATCTGAGGGGAGGTGGTAAATGGAAAAGGTGTAGGAGGAGTAGTGTAATGACATGATGGGAAAAAACCTAATGGTGGGGGAAATCCTTATGAAGTGATTTGGGCACACGAGCATTTAGGTGGTGATTTCGCCAACTCTCTAATATGCACCATGTTGATATTAAATTTTGGAGGTGTATAAAATGGTTGTGGGGGTAGAGATATTGATTGCTGAATGAGTAAAGGATGATGATGTGTGGTGATAGGTGAAGGAGTAACATGGTCCTCATCAAGAAGGTCATCATCATCGAAATTTTGTTCAGGAGGAAAAAGTTGGAGAAGAAATGTTTTTAGAGCCTTACAATTTTCTACATCATGTCTTGGCACATGATGATAGGCACAAATCCTTGTATCATCAAACCCTTTTGGTTTTGGTTTAAGAGGGTCATAAGGTCGAAGTGGTGGTAATGTGATGACAGAAGTCTCTATGAGATTGGTTAGGATGTTGGCGTAGGACCCTGCCAACATATCACAATGGGAAGTGAGTGTGGATTTGAGTAAAGGTGCGGATGATTGTGAGGGTAGAGGCTTTATAGGAGGGGGAATGGGTGGGTCCACTGGTTTCATAATTGGTATGGTCTTATGTTTTGGTGGCATCTACTTGGGTAAAGGTGGGGTAGAAGAGCTGTTGATGGAAGGTTTTGTTGGTTTGACTACCTTATTGGAGGGTAGTGGATTCTTATCTTGGGTAAAGGTGACATGGGAGTATGGGATACAGAAGGGAAAGCAGATGGTGGAAGAGGATGTATTACCCATGGGGGAAATTGAGTTATGGTGGAGGTGGTTGGTAGATGTTGGGTAGACGGCATGGGTTGAAGTCGTATAGGCAAGGTTGGGGTTATAGTAACTGGTGGAGGTATAGGTGGCAAGAAGTGCATGTGTGAGGGTGAGGGTGTTTAATTTTTTGGGTGAATGAGGTGTAATGAAGGCTCATGATGTAGTAGTCAGTTTTTAAGCTTTTGAATGACCTTGGGTAGGAGACTATTTGATCAGGGTTGATGGATGAGGCCCTAGGATGGACATAAAGGGGGAAGGTGACAAAGGTGTGGTAGGCGAGACCAATGTATGTGGCCTAGAAGGTTGAATTTTCTTTTTAGGAAGAGGAATAATATTTGTGCGGGTTTGAGATGATGCTACTAAGTCTAATTTGACAGGTGGGTGAGTAAGGTTTGATGTCAGCATGACACCCAAGGCAATGATGGGTCTAAATATAGATGAAGACATAGGTGTGGGTAGGCTTTCAAGTTTTGAAATGGTTTTGGTCATGGGTAAAGGTTTGGATATAGGTAGGGATGATGAAGAAGACGTCACTTCAATAGGCATCATCTGCGGTGATCTTGGTTACTGAAAACTACCTTTTGGTAGATCATGGAAATATCCTCAGGAAACATTTGCATATGGGTCGAAAAGGGGAGCCAAAGACATCCCCAGAGCATGGAATTATCGATGCAATCCAAGCAATCGGCTAACCGTGAAAATGAGACTACTAAAGAAGAATATGAAGCTGGTTTGATGGTGATCCCTGTAAACTATGTCTGCAAGATAGGGAATTGGCTAGCCTCAGATTCTGTAGGTAAAAGAGCCGAGATCATGTCAATGGGGTTCTGGGATGTTGAGGGGGAACTGCCCCCAACAAGTAGTGACATGTCTGACGAGTCTCCCATGGGTAGGAGGGACAATAGGTGGGGTGATGTAGACTCCTGTCCTTGGTGGAGGAGAAGGTGATGATGATTCTCATGTGGATGGGATATATTTAAAAGTGTTGAGTGCTCAGTAGGTTGTGAGGTAGACAGTGGAATGACATCGGTAGAAAGTGTGGGTTCCTCCATGGGTGAAGGGAGAGATGAAGGGGACTCCTTTGGGGGTGAAGGAGTAGAAGATGTATGCTCCTCAGTGGGTAAAGGAGCTTGTGCCATAATTTCCTCAATAGAAAAAATAGGTGGGATTTGAGGAATGGTTGGTACGATATCAAAAACCGCGTGGACTTCACGGACATTACTGTCATTGGATGAAGGTTCACTATTTTTATTAGATGACAGTTTATAATTAGGGAATGGATTTTTAAAGATGTGAAAATTTTGATTTACCGGTGCATTCAGATTGTCCATGATGAGGTATCCATTATCTATCATCTCTTGGACAATGTTCTTAAAAGTTATGTAGTTACCATCACTATGGCCTTTAATTTGATGGGAATTACATTAGTCGTGTTCTTTATACCATGCGGGCATAGGAAGGGCATGATCAAAACCTATATGAGATTTTATGGGAGGAAGTGTAATGGCTCCAACTTTAAGAAGCTTTTCCAAGACTGAAGAATAGGGCTCTCTAATTGAAGTATACTTCCATTGCTCCCGCAGGAGCTGAAAGGCTTGGACAGGGGAAAGATTGGAAGAAGGTTGGGCTTGATTAAAGGATGAGATGGACTCGCCTTGAGGAGTACCGCATTGGCAGATCCTTTGGCCTTTGGATAGTTATTTTGAGGTTTTGAAGATGAAGAAGAGTCATTTGATTTGAATGGGGCGTTCTTGTTTCATATCTGGACTTTATTTTCTTCAATGGTGTGAATTTCCATCTTTTGTGCCATGGTGAACGCTTCATCGAAGGTTTGGAAGGTTTGTACGTACAGAGTTGGTGAGATGTGTCTGTAACAAGCTCTAGTGAACAACTCAATAAGCTCAATCTGAGGTAGCTGGAATGTTAATTCGTTGATAAGACTCCGCCGGCGGGATGCGAAATCTGCGATAGATTTGTCTTCATACTATCGGGTTGAATAGAAATCGGTCATGGTGACTTTCTTGATGACATTGATTGAAAAATGATCTAAGAAAGCTTGGGCCACTTAATTAAAGGAATAAATGGAATGTGTAGGTAATCCACTATACAAATCTAACGCAGGTCCTGTCAAAGACATTGGGAAGGTTCGTAGGAGCAAAGCGTCATCGTTGGCGATTAGGTAACACCCATGTTTGAATGACCGCAAGTGTTGTTGTGGGTCTTCTTTACTATTGAAGCGATTGAATTTAGGAATTTCCCAATGTACAGGGTAGGGATGAATGGGAATAGATGGATGGATAGGCTCGTTACAGATTTCATCATAAGTTAAAGAATTACGGGAGTCAGAAATAGATGCTTATAGGGTTTGCATCTTTTCCATCATCATCTTAATAAGGTTGTTGGTAGGTTGTGATGAGTGGGTGGCCCCAGCAGAAAAAGGAGGTTGATGCTGAATGTATGAGGTGGGTGGTATGCTAGTGTATGGTGGTGATGTGTATGAGAACTACGCGAGAGGAATAGAAGTAGGTGGCACATAGCTAGAATAAGTGATAGATGAGATCGGGGGTTTGTTGGTAGTATGTGTAAGTGGGTGGGGTGGTCGTAACAACTCTAGTGGTGATTGGGGGTAAGGATTGTAGGATAGAAAGGACAAGTTTCTGAAAGGGGTGTAAGTTCTCGACACCGGAGGTGTTTGCGATGCAATAGGTATATGTGAGGTAGCGGGTGTATATGGGGCTATACTTAAGGCAGCTGTTGGAGGAATTGCTGATGTCGTATGTGCAATAGATGACGTAGACGCTATAGTTATAATGGCCGCGGGACCTAATTGAGACACCACAGGTGGTAAAGTGGATGATGATAGTGCCAAGCTGGTGCTAGCTGATGTAGAGGTTGGGGTGAGAGCAGGAGGGATAGATACGGGCATGCCATATATTAACTATCCTTAGGAGTCCTAGGTGGATGAGTGGGTGAGATAGTATCGTAGGGATATGGGGTTTTGATCAAGGAGTCTTGCAAACTCCTCATCACCGGCAGCAATGGGGATAAGTTGAGTCGGATCCATAGGTGACAGGATGGATGGCATTGATGGACTAGGTGGAAGTGGTTGACGGCTAACATGAAATACGAGGGCGTTAGTTTGGCTGCAAGTCAACACCATGTGAATAAGTGTTGACATGGTAAGACTGTATTCTGTAAATGACACATATAACATTAGGGATGGAAAATAATTGATTATGAGAGGTGAACTGGTAGGTTCTTTTATTAAAATCAAAACAAAGGGATCGATGCTATTTAGGCCAACTGATGTCGGTTAATGGGTGACTGATGACGGTCATAGTAACCGCTATTGGTTGCTGTGGGAAAGCAACAGTTCGAGCAAGTGAGACAAAAACTGAGGAAAGTCAACTGTGGAAGCTATATTTAGTCAATAATATCAGAATGTAGAGGATATGGTGATGTCTAGAGATTTTAAATAAATAATAAGATGAGATGAGTGCTCTTTGGGTAAATTGACCAAAAGTACAGGGAACCGACACCGATCAGATAAACTGATGACGATCAGATGTAAACTGACGATGATCGGTCGATTGATGCCGGTTACTGTGAAATTTGTAGAATGAAGAAAATTTGCTTTTAGTGAATTAAAGTTGAATGGGACACTGTACGTACCCAAAATTATAAGGTACTGTACTGCCAGAACAACGTGACAAGTTCCCCAATGATGATACAGGTCTCCTCAGAAGGTGTTCAGGATCCGACTCAAAAGCCCTCGGAGTATGCGTTAAAATCCCGCATGCCCCGCTTAGCCCCCACGTCCTTTGTCTTCCCCTTTTTTCCTCTTTTCTTGGCCTTTTGCCCTTCAGTTACGAAACCGCCGCCCTGCTCAGAGCTGCGGTCCTGCACGCATTTTCCAGAAAGCACTTTGACGCGACTCACGTAAAATATCAACGTTTCACCAGCTTTCCTTGCCGACTTGGGCTTGCATTTATGTTTTTGGTCCCCTGGAATAGTGTTTGGCCATTGTTTATGGTTTTTAGAGTTCAGTTTGGTTTTGATCTTTGGGTGAATGAAAGCTATAAATAAATGGTTTGTGCACAAACAAAGGGTCTGATCTTTTGCTCTCATCCTCTCATTTTCCATAGTTCAGTTTATCATTTTGCTTAGAGGCCATAGTTTCAGTTCATTTGCAGGCTTAGTTAGTATTGTGTAGCTGTTGGTAAGCCACATATCCACCTTGTGCAAGTGCTGTCTGCCAGGTCTGCCCCTCATTCACTTTCAAGCTCTCTTTTTCATAGTTCAGTCTTTTTGTTCTGTTTAGAGCCATAGTTTCAATTCTTTGCATGCTTATTTAGCATTGTCCAGCTGTTGGTAAGCCACATATCCAGCTTGTGTAAATAGTGTTGTTGTTTTATCCATTCCATTGAAGTAGAATAGCTTAGGAAGCCATTAAAGTTATAGGTTTTGCTCTTCAAACAGGATAGTTTCAGGTTCTGGTCACTTTTATGTCACATGACTCGCAATAAAATCCTGCTAGGAATTGCATAAGCCAAGCTTTGTACTCTTGCACTATCCCTCTCCTACTCACATTTTCAGTCTGCATTCTGAGTTGTCCTTGTCCCAATATCTATTTCTATCGATGCTATCATTACATGCTTTTCTGGATCCACGTGAACATGAAAGAACAAAGAGATCACATTGAGGGGACAAGATCACACACACCATCGGATTTTCCACTGTTCTGCGGAATCCAGGTTCTAGCTTTCAAAGTTCTAGTTAGAATCATATCAAATAGAATAGTTAATTGCTTTATTTCGGTAAAATTTCTATTCACGATATTGCCAGGGAAGCTGTGAGGATTGATAGTTTCTGAGAGGCTATGATTCACTCCTCACTTCTGAGGTAGGATCGAGAATCTTGCAAGTAGATTAGGGAAGTTATTGCATTATTTAGAATAAATATACAAATCGCACAGACAAATAACTACACTCGGTTATCTTGTTTGTTTTAAATTGTTATTTAGTTGTTAAGCCTAGATACGTTTAAATAGCTGCTTTCCTTAAACTCTTAAAAAGGTTTCTTAGAAAAATAGAGGTTATATATGTTTTAGATTTATTCCACGTAGTTAGAATTTGCTTTATTACAGTTATATTTACATTTTATTTTGTATGACAATCGCGGGACCTTGGGAGCCAAGGGAATACATATTTGAGCCAATCGTGTCTTAACCAAACCTCGTGAATCACAGCAATAGTTGACATAGACCAAAACCTCAGAATACAAGTATTCCAAACAACAACAGATTTACAACTAATCAGTTCTCAGTTGAGAGAGTTAAACATAGAAGACGACCAAGCACACACGTTTTGGTCAAATCAACAGAATTACAGATTACCCCTAGACAAACATTCACATGACTGTAGAAGGGTTCAAAAGAGAACAAACCTTTGGTTGTGATCCTTTGGTCCCACAGCCAGGTGCAGGAGACACTCTCACAGATATAGATACTAGTCTAAGGATCCAGGTTGCACGAACGCCTGTGAGATATTCTGAGAAAGTCACGCAGTTGTTGGTCCTAAACATAGAAGCTGAGAAAGCATATGATTACTGGATACTAGGAATCAGGACTTGATTTCGTATATGACCATAACAGGACCGCAACAACCAAGAGTCTACGGTTGTGACCCACAAGTCCCACAGCCTAGTGAATCCACAAGTCAATTAGATATAAACACTGGCCTATGCACACTAGTATTCCAATCCACTCCACTTCCACCCATTATCATCGAACAATTGTCCTTACTAGATATAGCAGCTAACGAAGCTAGAGAAATTCTGGACTAAGCCAGAGAATCGTCCGTAGAGTCAATTGTTTCCACCATCCACCATATGACCTTATCTGGAGACATACACGAAACTATCCCAGGTCATTTCCCACGTATTCCACAACCCATAGATCGAATCACGCCAGAGCTCGATATTGATTGGAGCCTTCGAGCAGTCATACTTGCCGATCGATCTATTACACCAGTCCAAGTTAGAAGGGCTTTCTTTGCCTTAGATTCACAAATTCCATTAGTGCGTGTCAAAGACATTAGACTACCTAACTAGTTTGTCTGCATCCCACGCATATTCCATCCCCACCGGCTGTCTCGGCACGACCTCGGGAGGTCGGGTACACGGAAGAGTTACCCGTAAGATTCCTACGCTCGCTTGTCGCTTTTTCCGGTGTACAGACACTAACCCAGAAGTCTGAATATAGTAAAAAATGAGTCTTGACACACTTAGAAATAGTCAAAATATACCAACTATGATGATGAGTGTGAAAGGAAGAAGGAAGTGAAGAAATGTGACTTCATAACTCAAAACTCAAGTCAAGAACAAAGATAAGAAAAACATGTAATCCTACAAGTGAATTTAGTGTGTTTAGCTTACGCTATTTAGAATACTGACTCATGAATTTAGAACATAGTTTTTGGTTGGGAAGGATTCCTACGAAGAAGGAAATTCTAAAGGTGAGGTTTCAGGTTATGTTTTGGTAGGGGTGGGTCTTGCTCTGATGAGTGACTGGACACAGATAACCAGTTGGGTCCCCACTGTTAATCCTCTGATTATGTGATCATTGAAAGCTTCTTCCGGGTGGGATGTTGTTTAATAAGATGTGTATATTAAAATTTTTGCAGTTTGACACAGAGAGAGAAAAGAGAATGTGCTTTCTATGATTCAATTGTGTCAACCATCAACTGGGCATGACTTCCGGTGTATAGGTTGCCTCAGTTTTAATGTGAGATATAATGCAACAAATCAGAATGCCATGTAAGTGTTTTAAACCCAAATCTAAATGTGATATTTGATGTAGCAAGTAATGAATAGGAAGAGGGATGCTCTTTCACTAATGCAATGCTAGTGAAAGAAATATGTATTCTTTTTAAAGCACCAAAAACATGATTGCTTTTAGACAACAAAAACAAGGGGAAGGTTCCAAAGAAGAAAATTATGTGGAAGCTTTTCAAAAGGGAAAAAAACACACAAATTTCACCTAGGAATAAATAAAATGCAAAAGAACCCCTGATGGGTCCCACCGGGCATGCCAAAATGTTTCACCGTTTTCTTATGGATTTGACAAAACAAATAAGGTAATGGGCCAAGGAGGAATACCTGTTGTGATGGCCGGTTTTAAAGGTCGTGCATGCATGCGTTCTAACTTCTTGATCCAATGTTGACTACGAGAGCTTCCTTTTGGCTAGGAGGAACTACCTGAAATACAAAACAAAACTACAAAAGAGAGTTAAACAATATATTTCAGTGGGCTGCCTAGCATGTGCTAGATCCAGAAAGTGTGGTACTTCCTTGGTGGAAGTCAACCCATTGTTTAATACAACTTAATGTAAGAAATATCGTAAATAAATAATGTCCTATTGTAGTTGATATGATTTAGGTATCTCATCCAAATACAATAAGCAAATCTAATACAACAAGCTAGGTTATGATCAGATCTAGAAGTAGGGTAGGTAATCAAGGTGCTGGAACAGGTCAGGGTCAAATTCTGGGTAGTTGGGGTTACTTGGATGTAGGTTATTAGGTTTTTGTTATTGGTAGGATTACCACATACAGAGACCGATGTCGGTCAAGTATGACCGATGACGGTTTAGAGAGAACCGACGACGATCATTGATAACCAACGTCGGTATAGGTGGGATGATATAAACTCAATGACACTTTATTTTTGGGGGTTTGTCTGAGGTTAAACATAGATGGTAAGGAGAATGATTAGGTATGTGGAGGTGTTGGGGGTACTCAGAGATATTCAGGAATCAGGTATATGTGATAAAATGATTGTAGGTGGTGGAAGGGTTGGGTTCATAGGGAGCTAAGATTGGTGGGATAAAAATGTAAATAAATGTTGGTAAACAGAAGTGAAAGAACTTTGTAAACTGAATAAAGATGTAATGATGCAGGTTATAAGCACACTTATTGGTGTTGCAGGTTTTATGGCTAGATGCTGATGATGGTTGATATGTGAAATAGTGCTTGGTGTCGTGGCAATGCTTCTCGGAATGCTACCGTGAATGCAAGTACGTGCAGATTAGTTTTGGTGTTGGCTATGGTTGTCTGGAGGTGCGAAAGGGATTTGGTTCTTACTTGCATGTAGATATCCTTCATTCCAAAACTCGAGAATGTGGCCAACCCCTCCAACAAGGTTACCAAGGTGAATATATGGTAACCGATGACGATTTAGGATGATTGGCGTCGGTTTTGGGTTGACCGGCGTCGGTTAAGGTGAGATATCCTAGGTTGCCCAAAATAACAGATCCTGGCTATCATTTTGGCTAGCTTTGTCTATTTTTCCAGATCAAAACGGAATCTTGTGCTTAGATAAGCAGGAATGTGGTTAGAGGAAGAATAGGCATGTGATTTTAGGGTTGAACTAAGTCTTAGTTAGTTATGGTGAGTGGATATTGAGTCCTAGTAAAAGGGAAACATGCTAAGAATAGGTTTATGATGAGGTGTCTAGGTGAGGTGGTGGGGTGAGGTGTCTAGGTGAGGTGGAAATTAGTTTTAAGTAAGGTAATTAAATAATGAATATTGTGAGCATGGGTATTAATTTAATGGTTGGTAATTAAATTAATATACATGTGGGTAAAGGGGTGATGTGACCTAAATTTGGTGTCTACAATATCCCAATATATGACTTAGGATTAAGGGCATAACATTGATTTAGGATTGATTATTGTAGTGAAGACAAAGTTGACCCTAACTATGGTAAAAGGAATCAGATGTACACAAATGTTTTTATTGAAGAATAAGGAAAGTGTGAGTGTTACAAATGATTATTGTTGTCCAAAATACCCCTTGGGCTATTTGTACAACTTATAATTTCATTCATGTTCTTGGACAGTGTTTTCAAACAAGGAAAATCTTGGGAAATTGATAAACAAAGGGAAAAAACATATTTTGGGTCAGGTTTTAGTGGTTATAAGAACTCCCCTTCCTCCTTCTTGTCCTTGTTTCCATACTTAACCATTTTTCATAAAAAAGGGCTAATTTAGGGAAGTATCGTCCAAATCTTCCTTTCATGGAACAGGGGGAATAGTTTCATTATTCCCTATATTCCTCTCTTCTCTGAATTCACAGCACAACATGGGGTGATTGGGTATGTCGGGTTCACAAGGTATATGTGGAATAGTTCTTCTATTTCTAGAGTTCCACACTCGGACACCTTTTCTAAGAGAGGAAAACAGGGCACCACCGGCTTTAATCGGACACTTGAGGAATGTTCCAACGTTCCTCGATTTCCTTGAACTAGTTATATAACTGATTGGAAATTATTTTGTGTGGGAAATTTAGCCACATTGGGAACCTTGGGAACGGTGGTAGACATGTGGAAAAATCGTCCCCCGCGAGCAGAAGAGGAACACTTATTCCCTTCCCATGTCCCTCTTATCACCTGCATCATCGCCCAGGGGGAAAAAATAATTAAAGTGTTTTGTCATGACCAACATGGAACAAATCTAGTTATTACCATGCACCATGGATCCGCCCTACCATAAATTCTTCCCTATAACTCTAAATTTGAAAAAAATTGTCTTTCTAGAAATGCTTCATCGAGATCTTAACTTTGGCATCATGAAATTTAGAAATTTGTAGAATTTGGGAGCAGAAAAGGAAAAAATAGGTACAAAAATAAAAGTGTAGTCCCTGGTAGCTCAACTACCCAATTTAATGGTGAATGGTGCACATGCATTCTACTGCAAGCAATATGACATGGGGGAAGGGTCTTCTAAGGTTTCACATGCCTTGTTTACTGATTTAACACATGTTGTTGTTGGTTGAGCTCAGAAATTTGAGGTTCCCTCTCTTTTTTACCTCCTCTCTCTCTCTCTCTCTCTCTCTCTCTCATTTTCTATATATTGGCAATTTGTGCACATTTGTAAAGGTTGGACCCTCTCATAATACAAGTTCACCATGTCAAAGTGATTGTATAAGTATTTGTGAGTTACAAGCCTCATATTTGGGCTCTAAAAGGGTGTTTTCTGCATTCTTCCACTCCATTCTAATGGTTTGTGGATACTTCAAGATATAAAATCTGATTTTGTGGATGTTTCTCTACCCTGACTTGGATTTATTTGCAATCTTTCCTCTCTATTGTTGTTGGGGTGTGGTGTGCATGTCTTTTCTCCTTTTCAAATTCCAAATTTTTTGTGCATTGTGTGAAAAGGGGAGATTAAGTGTTGTTTTGTTTTGTTTTGTGGTATAGTTGTTTACCCTTTCCTCCTTCATTTTCTTCCCATTTTCCCTCATTGAGATTTTATTTCCCCCTTTTATCAGTGTTATCACCTTTGTTTAGATTACAATTTTGTTTTTACTGCATCTCCCTCTTTCCCTAGTCCTTGTGAATTATTATATTAGGATTAGATAGTTGTAGGAGTAAATTAGCATTAGAAATAGGTAGAGGAATCTGGCCTTCTCCAAAGGTATGTCTCAAGATGCAAGTCCCACACTTGGAGAAAGTGTCATGTTGCCTCAAATTTTTGGATCTTCCATGATTCAGAGAAAGGTGAAATTTTGACCTCCAACAATTATGACATATAATTGTAAGAGTAGCAACTCACAGGTGATGAACCAAAGACATAGATCATGAGTCAATAGAGGGACTAAAATTAAAATTGTGGGAAACGGATCAACAATAATTGGTAATATACCAGAAAAGACACTCATTGAGATCCAGTGTTTGTGTGTTAAATTTAATTATTTTTTGCAGTGAATATTTGAAGGGCAATAAGTGAAGACAAACTATCCAATGTGTAGGAATTATTTATTCTGATAATTGATTGGTTGATGAAGGATGTGTAAAAGGTAAGCCATACATTATTATTCTACCATCTAAGCATCTATAGCCCTGAAGGAGATAATTTTATTATATTCATAGCATTTCTCAACTACTAATCAGGTGGTTATAGCCCCATAAAGATATTAGAAAAAACCTTAGAGATATTTTTGATTTTGTTTTACTTTTTTTTTTTTTTTTTAATTTTCTATTTCATTTTTTTTTAGTTAGTGATATGGTATCCAACTCTCTCGATGTTTTTGATAAATAGGTTGATAACCTATTACAAAAAATAAGCCCCACACTTCATTTTTGGGAAATTGATCATAATTTTATAGCTTGAAGGTATTTAATGATGGTATACATGCATTTTTTGGAACCCTTTCTATCAAAACTTATCAAAATCACTTTCATTATTATGTTTTGTATGCATATAGGACAAATATAAAATAATTTATAATATTTTAATCAATTTTTCCCTTAAAACATTCAAATGAAATTTAAATCCTTTGATTTCTCATTGAAGGATGCCCATCAATTTAAATAATGAAGAAAAACACTGACATGTGGCAGTCAATGACGTCCTAAAGCTTTTAGACTTAGTCACTTTTTATGGTCTTTAGTGCCTCTGATGGATGACATGTGGAAACTCATCGAATTCATTGAATCCAACAAGATCTTGAATTTAGTCACTTTTGCATTATTTTTAGCACCTATGATGAATACATGCCAAGTGGTGAGCATTGATATTCTACAAATCTATAAACTTTAAGTTTTTTCTCTACTTTCCTATACTTTAGATATCACCACTTTGTGACAAGTGTCAAAAATGACACGTGCAGGAAATTGGTGAAGGGAATTCTCTCAAACTTTTAATCCTTATATTGCTGAAATAATTTTTCACAAAGATTAATTAGTGTATTTTCACCAATGATCTGGGGATAAGTCCATCCTCTTGTTAATAGGGAGGCTCCCATTTATTGAATGGAGAATAAACAAAATATAAAGTGGCTATAAAGTTAGGGATCACTAATGAATACTCCACTAGACCTGTGGAAAACTGCTTGCAATTAATGCAAGGGAGAAATTTACTAAGGAGAGAGGGTAAAGGGGAGTAAGAATGTGGAGAAGGAGGGTTCAAGTTTATGAATAGGAACTTGCATATTTCCAAAAATTTAACCAAAATATCTCTACACTCAATTAGAATAACTCAAATTTAATAACATGATACTACTAACAAATCACAGGCCAAATTTTCTATTGATTCATTGATCAAAGGCACTAACACCTTTCTTGGTTCCACAAGATTATCATGTCCTCAAATTTGATCATGCAAAGAAATGGAGGAAACATAGACAAAGAAAATAGAAGAATGTTATCTCTTTCTCTTATCTTTGTAGTGTAAATTGATCTACTTGGAAACTCACAATTAACAACCCCTTTGAAATGGGGGATTCATTACAATATATAGCCTCACACAATGACCTTTCACCTACCCCCCACATGAATTTTCACTTCCCTTAAACACTTGTGACCTTTTACATTCATAGGAGACAAAAGTGGGTCCTTTTTCATTAATTAAAGAGAAATCATTACAATGTTAAACTATAGGTCACATTTAAGTGAATAAGACAAAAAGCGAAAAGTACCTTCCTAATGGAGAATTACAATGTGAGAGAGAAAGAAAGGAGGAGAGAAGAAGAGGAGGAGAGGATCATGCCGATGGATATGAAACATTTGTTGATGAAGAGCCACCTGTCGATGAACTTTGTCGGAATGTACATGGGAAAATTTATTCATCTTCTAATTCCTTGTTGAACTGTGTTACTCTAGGTGCCACTTTCTATGCTTGAGGGATGTGAACGAAGCTCAAAGTCTTGATCCAAGTTTTGGAACTAATGTCAATTTTTTTCATTGATTGAACCAAGTTTGATGATCCATAGTAGTATTGGAAATTACACACCTGATATATGTGAGAGACTCCAAGGTGGCCTCATTAAACAAAAAGGGGTCTCCTCTTCTTTCCTGACCAATTCCTCAAATGGATTCAGAAGGTCTTCCACCAATGAATTCACAGTGATTGGAGGATAAGTAAGCCTCTACACATAGTTACCAATGTTTTTAAAATATTTGATGTGATATATTCATGAGATTCAAGGTCCTCGAGGGCATTATTCAACATTTTATATCAGGGGACAAATTCTTAGCTATGGAATTAAATACATTTCTTCCCGCTAATACAAAAGATTCAAGGTTACCCATTTTCATCACCAATGGAAACACTTGGTCCCAATGAGTCTTTTCCTTCTCAATTTCATCCTTGGTCATTTTACCTTTACAGTAGTGGCAAGAAAAAACTCAAACAGTGAAAGAATTTTAGGAAATAGTGTTCTTCCCTTTTCAAGGATCTTGTCAGCTCATTGATCATTAGCTCTTCCTTGCATATAATGACCTTGAGCATTTTTTATTGCCACCTGGTTGAAGCTACTGATAAGAGTAACATATTAAATGAGGAGGGATAGAATTATACTTGGATCCATGAATGACTAAACATATGAAGTGAGGATTTTCACATGTTCTTTCATCTTCTCAAATGTTTCTTTTTACTCTTCTTTCCTTGAAAGCAAATGAGCAGAAGATTCTTTGAACAAATGAGTATCCCCTTCATGTTTGGATTTTCCCAAAGGAATTGTTTCCATTTCATAGTCCTCCTAAGTCATATCCTCAATGTTCTTTATCATATTTTTTTGGGAAACTTCTAGATATTGATTACAGAAACACCACTGAAAAACTGAGAAGTTACATGTGCTTTCTTACCTCATTTGGCCTTCACGACCTTCGAGATAGCTCCAAAGTCTAGTATTGATGCCTATTACACTATTATTAGATCACTTCAAATAAATTATTGGATCCATGGGAAGTTATTTGTTGACGATGGTTCAACACTATGCATGATGAGCTCACACTTCATTTTAGGCAACTGGTATCGATTTCCTCTTGAAGTGCTTCTAATTTTTATTTTTTTATATATTTAAGCACTTGGGAACCTTTGAATCCATAAAAAACACTTGTTTTTGATCATATTTGGGTTCACTTTTCTCTAAAACCCCTTCACTTGACTGGAAAATCCCCTTTTCTAAAAAATCTGAAAAAATCTATCGAAATTTGCATATTTTGAGGGTCGGGGATCTTTTTACATTTTTGCATATTTCGGGGGCCTAGGGAACTTTTTGCATTTTTGCATGTTTCAGGGGCCTAGGAAGATTTTTACAATTTTGTACATTTTGGGGACTTTGAATATTTTTATAAGTTTGTGGTTCAAGTCTGGAGAACTTTTTTACATCTTTGCAGTTATCAATGTACAATATTAAAATGCTCATAACTTTTGACCCAGCTCACCAAATGAGAAAAAATGTATATTGTTGGAAAGGTCTTGAAGATCACTACATGATTAATGTATTTTTGGGCCACATTAAAGTCTTTATTGGTACAAAATTTCACAAAAACAAACTTGGGATTATTTTTCAGGTATGGGCTCTGTAAAAGTTAATGATGCCCATGTTGGGTCTGTAAAAATTGAATGTTGATTGGTCGTGGGATATTTAATTTTGTATTTCATGTCCCTCCTTTTCCTCTTCTATATATGCAACTCATTTTTATTGTAATGTATCCTTCTCCATTTTTCTAAGTCACCATGCCAAAATGGTGTCCCAAAAAAATGTGAGTTACAGACCTTCATTTTGGAGCTTGCAATTCTCTCAATACCTCCCAAATGGATGTAATAGATTGTGTACACTATGGAGAAATCAATAATAGAAATTTTGGCTCTTATCTACTCTTTTTATTTCATTTGGTTTTGTCTCTTACCTCTATGTTCTCTCATTTTATGTTGTGTATGAGTTATATTTGTAGGTATTCCTTTTCTTTGTGGTGTGCAATGTGTGGAATGAGTGTATCTGCTTGATTTGGATCTGTGGCACACTTGTATTCCCTCTCCTTCCTTCATATCCTTATCATTTCTCCCTCATATAGATTGATCCCCCTTTTATCGGTGTTATCACCTCTTTCATAGCTTAGGATTTCATTTTCATGCATCTCTCTCTTCCCCTGGTCCCTTGGATTGTTAGAATAGTATTAGGTAGTTACATTTCCATTTGTAGCAGTAACTTAGCATTAGGATTAGGTAGAGAAACCAGCCTTATCTGAAGGCATGTCTCAAGTAGAAAGTTCCAAAACTTAAGAGACAGCCCCATGTTACCCCAAAACATTGATTGCTCATTCATTCATTCATAAAAAATCAGAGGGTGTTGTTTTTGGGTGATAACAGTTCTGGCACATATGGTGGGATGAATATAAATAATTTTACATTTCCATTTTACCAAGTTTGATGTGTTATTGGTAAATATTCAACCTTTGGAGGGAATTTCTAAGCACGTCTAGTGACTCCATTGTTCCAAACAACCCATTTTTCTCAATCAACAAACCATTTCCTTTCTTTCAATTATTTCATTTCTCTTTCCCATGAATTTTTGCACTCATGACTTCTTTTCCTCAGTTTTCTCACTTTCAATAATAGTATCATTCAAATCCACCTCCATCCTTCAAAAATTCTTCTTCAAGTTGTTATAGCACACCTCCAAATAAGTTTTATGAACAAAATTGAATTGGATATCCATCTTCTTATGAGCCAAATGTAGAATTTGCAGGTGATTCTACACCTAAAGCTAGTTTTGAAATGTGAGTTCAAAGAATGGAGCAGATCTTGCAGGGTGTCAAGGAGCAACTACAAATCTTATAGGCTAAACAATCTAGTTTTAGGCAGCCATGTCCATGGGAAGGTCATATACCTAGTTGGTTTAGCCCACAACAAAAGGCTTGAGGTAATGAGTGAATCTTTCACTCAAATGGTTTATTTTATTACATCTTTGCAGACATTATAGGCTAATGAGCATAAGGTTGAGGAACCCTGTCAACAGGATGTTCCCACTTACCTTCCCTATTAGTATCCAATTCCCATTCCTTATCAACAACCTCAGCCAAAGGCCAAAATTCGCATATTTCTCAAGGATTCTCCTTCCATTCCCTCTCGTTGAGAAGAATATTTTTCACCCTTCACCTCATTGAACCATTTCAAAATCATGACGAAACCCATCCCACACCTCCTCTAACATTGCCAAATCCATATTGAGAAGAAACAAGTCATAAATTGGTCAAGGAGGGAAACAAATGTAAGATCTCAGTGGGGAAGAAATTTTGTGAAATTTTAAGGATTGGGCTTTGAAATTTTAATCCAAATAAAATTCCACAGTTAGCTAAATCTTCAGCAGAGGTTGGGGTTAAATATCATAAGGAGGGAGATGAGTGTTCAAAGAAGATAGATGAGGATGATCAAAAAACCCTTAATTCTGAGTGCAGTGTGCATATCAGCACCATACTTTTATAGGTTAGTGGTTTGTCTTCAGAAGAATCAACTATGGAGGAGAAAAAATCAGATTCAGAATTCTTATTAGATGAAGAAGAGTTTTAATGAAATTTCGTATCTTTCTTCCCCTTCATTCCTAGGAAAACATAATTTTTTTGATGAGATTTCCATGGAAGTGAACATCCAAAAAGAGCATGTTGAAATCAATTCTCATGAGGAAATAAAGGATGATTTTGATATTTCAAGCTTGATGAAAATGAGGAGGATGACAACATTGCAAAATCAGTCATCATGGAAAGAATAGAGTTGTTTGTAGTAGCAGTGTTGGAAGCACAATGGACTAACAGGGGGGAGGTGAATCAATCCTTCCAAAAATTCAAATCAGAATTCAAATTGCCTATTCAAAACACATAATCACTTAATCGTCCATTAATGTGTGTACACAATCAAATACCATACATTATATAAACCATGAGCAAGGAAATCAACCCTAAACCCTAAACCAATTGAAAAAATTACTGATATTACACAAAAAAAATACTCAAGTGAATATTACACATCACAAGAGATTTCTTTAATGAGGCATCAACCCCACAAGGAGCACCAACCCCTAAACCCTTGTTGATATTACACACAACAAGAGACTTACATGAATATGACTGATCACTAAATATTTTTAAGAAGTATGACCATTGAAATTATGTTGATACCACATCTAAAATTGATCCAAATATTTAGCTCCAAAATCTTCCAAACCCTTGCTCACACCCTAGGTCTTCAACTTGCACAATCTAGCTCTTTCTTCACTTCTAAATGCTTCAAAATATTGAACACATGCTTGTTGATCTTCGTCAACATGTCACACACCTAATCTGATCTCAATTCATGATTATACACCTGAAAACCAAATTTCCCTAGGTTGCTCACCTTGCACACACTCAACTAGTTTGGAAAAGCACCTAAAAACATGCTTTATAATCCTTCTCCACCTTTCAAACTTAGTCCCAACCTTTTCCCTCCATTTTTTTCGACCCATATATCAAGGAAACATTTAAATTTTGAAATATAACAATCACAAGTAACCCAATTAGGTTGACCTAGCCAAAAACCTCATTACATGTGCCAAAAATGGCTCAAAACACCAAAGGAGAATTCTTTAAAATGCCCTAACATTAATACCATACTTTTTCATGACCCAAAACCCTTTAAATATGATTAATACATCACAAAAAATTCATACATGGTCACAATTAATATCAACCAATCAAATTATTTCATTTACTAGGCCCAGTTCCCTTTACAAACTTCAAAAAGTTATTTTTTGCACCCTTTAGCACCCTAGAAACTTCATCTGATCACAAAATAATATTTATTAAACCAAATCATGCCATGTGACCATTAAAATTAAATTAGAAAACTTTTAGAACACTTATAAGACAGTTGGAAGTCATGAAAAGTCCTTCACTTCACACCATAGCAACATTTTCCTTCACCAAATCAACCTGCCAAATTAGAAATTTCCAAAGGTTAGCCCATAAAATCAATTATACATGCATTCAAGATCTTCAATTGGATTCATTAGATGAAAACTTCATCCCTATTCACTATCCAAGTGATAGGAAACAACATCAAACTTGCACCAAAACATATCATATCTCAAACTTCCAAAAACTTTTTTGTTGAAAGAATGCCTTAGAAACCCTATCAAATCACCTCATAATGAGGCAAGAAATATAACACTAGAAATATCTCTAAATATAATTTCCAACACAACTTTATTCACCTAAATATTCCACTTGTAGCTCCATTTATGGCCAAAGCATTAGACCCTTCTATTTGAGACCCCAAAATTACCCTTTGCCCAGTAAACCTATTTGGACCTTAAAACATCATGAATCTACATGGAAATGTCCTGAAACCTCCATGTACATCAATAAATACTCCCAATAATTATGCACCATCAATTTTTTATACTCTTCCTTTAAACCATCTTTTCCTAAAACCTTCTTCTTCAAAAACTTATATTTTTAGGTGGGTCCCACATATCACCATGACCTCGATCATACATTTATATAAATTATGAGGATTCCTATACAACATCATATCATGATATTTTAACTTTTAATAAAAACTATTTTATTATACTTCACCTTTTGCAAACAACTCTTAGTTAGGGTTTAACTAGGGTTTTAGACCTCTTTACCTTCTTAACATTTGTTCATAAAAAATGTGACAATAAAACAACATAATTACATTTTTGAATACATTTTCAGCATAACCTTATTATCATCCATGACAGCCATAAGGTCCCATGCAAAGCACACTATTCACAACGAGCATCAAGAGTGCAAATTCAAGCTTGATTTTCACATGTTCTTGACCCCGTCTCACAAAATCAGTCATATCTGAAAGAATGCACAACATGAGAGCCTAAATTTTTTTTTGAGAGCATCATCACTCATCCCTATAACATCTCCAATCATCAAATTTCAATGCCATTTCTCAATCTCTCTATTCATTAATGCTTACCTTTGATTGCATGTTAGATCCTCATAGAAACAACTAGGGCCAACTAAAATAATGCAATAAATGAACATATAACCTTTGAAAATGACCCAAACATACCTCATATTACATGATATACCTATTTTCATTCTTACATGAGCTCAAATGGCTTCAATACACTCTATCACACCTCTAAGATGCCATATTTGCTCCCAATGAGCACTTGTAACATGGTGAACCACATGTACCTAAACTATTCCACTATTGTGAGTGCTCAAGAACCCTCATAACCCGGTATCCATCATGTTAATATTATTCCCAAGGAACCAAGAAGATCACACTTCTAAACAACACCTTCTAGGCACTTGTATAGGCTTACTAGAGAAAGCATGCACCATTGAATCTCACTATAGCAGCTAATAAACATCTGAATCATACTATTGGAACCTCATACTTAACATCATGAAATCATCCTACAATATTCAATTTTTCATTAATGTGGTTTGGTAACAATGAAAACACCTACTAGGACACCATGCCAGACAATCTCCCACTTTGTCATTGATGGAACAACACTGAACTTCTCCCCCTTTTTACAACTAATGATAAATGCATACCTCCAACTTACCAAATTCACCATGCTTAGCTTCATACCATCATGGTTTGGTTAAAAACATCAACCAAAGGTCTCAACATTGCTCCATTTTCTTGGGTTTCTCCAAACATATTATTCTTATTTTCATTTTGGGGCATGCAAGCAACAAGATCCCCCCGGAAAGAGAACTTCCTAAATTTTAAACCATGAGTATACCATGATAAATAAAAAATTTCACCTTGTTAGGGGAAAAAATCACCATTCCCAAACTCATAGCTTGGTCATACTCCAACTTGTCTAGACTTCAACTTAGCTCTAAAACGCATTTTTCTTTACTTCTATACCCCTCATGCATTCAAATCCCTAAACAGACATCTCAATGAGTTTTTGAAAAATTTATCAAGGTCAAAATGCCAATCCAAACATACAACACAAAAACTAATTTATCCCCCCAGACTCTAGATCTCCTTCCAGATTAACTTCATAAGATGTTTGAGTATCATAAACAGATGATTGAGAGGCATACATAATTGAGACTTAAAACGGATCAAATCAAAAAAACCAGGCCCTGAAAGTTTTATCAGTCATTTAAATCTTGTTTGCATGCATATTACATATTTAAGTCAACTTTTCAACTTCCTTAATATACCAATCATCAATGAACCATCTAATCCTTCTAGAAACTAAGAGACATCACAATATGATAGAGAAAGAACACATTAGATTCAAAAGTGTTCTGACTCATTAAATATTTCAAGGGCACCATTCATACATGTAGGAAGTTATATTCTAGATAGAGACATCTATAATAAACCTTACCATGACTTTTCTTTACCTTCTCATCACTGATGACATATGACTTGTATCAAGATCACACTACCTCTTCAACACACTCATAGACCTCTTACATTCAACTTGGTCTTTTGTACATGATTGTAGTTCAACTTTTCAAGATTAAACTTGCCATATTTAGTTTTGAACTGGTCATACAAAATGTCCTATAACAAACCCTTGGATGTTGATTCAACTGAACCAATCAACTTTGAACTTTCTGATATTTTCACCATGCAATTTTTAAGAGTCATACTCCTAGTGCACCATACCCTATGGATGTATATTCAGCTGAACCAATCACAATTTTGATATCTTCACCTGTAATTTCTCATTAAGGAGTGTACAGTCTCCATTTCTCTTAAATTATAGTCTCTGTAAAACATTTGAACCCTTCAAGAGTTGAAAACACGCTTTACTAACTTCAACATAACCTAACCTGCTTCTGACGCATATACAAACCTATAGATGAAATTTCTTTCTAAAAAAAAGAGGATTTGTATCATTCTCATTATGACCTTCTTAATCCTTGTAGAATATCAATCTTATAAAATATATCTTAGTCTACTTTAGCACACTTTCTTGCATTCTTACAAATACATAAGGACCTGTTTGAGAAATGTTATAATTCACCTTTTGCAAACTGCTCCTAGCTATGGTTTAACTAGGGTTTTTGACCTCTTTTCCTTCTTAACATTCATTCATAAAACTGTGACAATAAAACAACATAATTATTTTTTTGAAACATTTTAAGCTCACCTTATTATCATCAGTGAAGGAAGTCACCATTCATATCTCTAATAAATTCAACTCTGCTACTATATTGTATCATGTATGATCGAGCATCAAGACACTATTCACAATTCAAGCTTCAAGAGATTCAAATTCAAGCTTGATTTTCACATGTTCTTGACCCCGTCTCACAAAATCAGTCATATCTGAAAGAATGCACAACATGAGAGCCTAAATTTTTTTTTGAGAGCATCATCACTCATCCCTATAACATCTTCAATCATCAAAATTTCAATGTCATTTCTCAATCTCTCTATTCATTAATTCTTACCTTTGATTGCATGTTAGATCCTCATAGAAACAACTAGGGCCAACTAAAATAATGCAATAACTGAACATATAACCTTTGAAAATGACCCAAACATACCTCATATTACATGATATACCTATTTTCATTCTTACATGAGCTCAAATGGCTTCAATACACTCTATCACACCTCTAAGATGCCATATTTGCTCCCAATGAGCACTTGTAACATGGTGAACCACATGTACCTACACTATTCCACTATTGTGAGTGCTCAAGAACCCTCATAACCCAGTATCCATCATGTTAATATTATTCCCAAGGAACCAAGAAGATCACACATTCTAAACAACACCTGAGCTAGGCACTTGTATCAGGCTTACTAGAGAAAGCATGCACCATAAGTGGGAATCTCACTATAGCAGCTAATAAAATCATCTGAATCATTTACTATATAAAACACTCATACTTCATCACGTGAATCATCCTACACATCATTCAAGATATTTCATTAATGTGGTTTGGTAACAATGAAAGCACCTACTAGGAGCACCATGTAGACCTAATCTCCCACTGTTGATCATTGATGGACACAACAAGTGAACTTCTCCCCCTTTTTATGACTAATGACTAAATGCATACCTCCAACTTATGAAATTCACCATGAAATTATGCTTCATACCATCAATGGTTATGGTTAAAAATTCATCAACCAAAGGTCTCCAAACCCTTGCTCACATTTTCTTGGGGTCTTCAACTTGCAAACATATTAGCTCTTATTTTCATTCTAAATGGGGCAAAATGCTTAAGGAACAAGCTTGTTTAATCTTCCCGGAACCTATCAGACACCTGATCCTAAATTTTAAACCATGAGTATACACATGATAAATAAAAAATTTCACCTTGTTAGGGGAAAAAATCACCATTCACAAACTCATAGCTTGGTCATAAAAGCTCCCAAAAACTTGTCTTTTAGATACTTCAACTTAGCTCTAAAACGCATTTTTCTTTACTTCTATACCCCTCAATTTGATTCAAATCCCTAAATCAAGGAAACATCTCAATGAGTTTTTTATATAACATTTATCAAGTGTCCCAATTAGGTGGCCAATCCAAACACCTACAACACAAACACCAATTTATCCCCCCAGACTCATAGACCTCCTTCCCTTAACTAAATCATAAGATGTTTGAGTACCATACCTTGATTGATGAGGCTTAAAACGGATCTTTAAATCATGAAAAACCAGGCCCTGAAAGTTCATATCATGGTCATTTAAATCTTGTTATGCATGCATATTACATTATTTAAGTCAACTTTTCCAACTTCCTTTACATATACCAATCATCAATGAACCATCTAATCCTTCTAGAACACTAAGAGACATCACAATATGATAGAGAAAGAACACATTAGATTCAAATAGTGTTCTGACTCATTCAAATAAATTCAAGGGCACCATTCATAGAACATGTAGGAAGTTATAATTCTAGATAGAGACATCTATAATTCAAACCTTACCATGATTTTCTTTCACCAAATCAACTTGCCTCATCACTGATGACATATGACTTGTCATCAAGATCACATTTCTACCTCTTCAACACATCTCATATGACCTCTTACATTCCAACTTGTCTTTTGTATCCATGATTGTAGTTCAACTTTTCAAGATCACAACTTGCCATATTTAGTTTTGAATGGTCGTAACATCAATATCCTAGTGCACCATACCCTATGGATGTATATTCAGCTGAACTACCAATCACAACTTCTTGATAAAGAATTCACCTGTAAACCCTTTCAAATCATACTCCCCTAGGAGTGTACACCATTTTTGAAGACATCTTATAAACCATTTCTCTTAAATTATAGTCTCTATAGAAACATTTGAACCCTTCAAGAGTTGAGAACACCACTTGTAGCTCAACTTCATGGCCATAACACTAACCCTGCTATCTGAGACGCCATATACAAACCTATAGACCGTTCAACCTTCTTTGGACCTCAAAAAAAAGAGGAAACCTGTATGCACATCTCATTATGACCTTCTTAATCCTTGTAGAATACTCAATCTTCATAAACCATCATATCTTATGTCTACTTTAGCACACTTTCTTGCATTCTTACAAATATTCCTCTTCAGAAAGCTACTAATCTTAGGTGGGGACTCACATATCATATGATCTTAGTCTACATTTAGCACACTTTCTTGCATTCTTACAACATACAATCATAGGACCTGTTTGAGAAATCAAAATTGGGTCATACACTTCACCTTTTGCAAACTGCTCCTAGCTATGGTTTAACTAGGGTATTTAGACCTCTTTTCCTTCTTAACATTCATTCATAAAAATGTGACAATAAATTGACAACATAATTATTTTTTTGAAACATTTTAAGCTCACCTTATTATCATCCCTGACAGCCATAAGGTCCCATGCAGAGCACACTATTCACAACGAGCATCAAGAGTTAAAATTCAAGCTTGATTTTCACATGTTCTTGACCCCGTCTCACAAAATCAAGTCATATATGAAAGAATGCACAACATGAGAGCCTAAATTTTTTTTTGAGAGCATCATCAACTCATCCCTATAACATCTCCAATCATCAAAATTTCAATGCCATTTCTCAATCTCTCTATTCATTAATGACTTACCTATGATTGCATAGTTAGATCCTCATAGAAACAACTAGGGCCAACTAAAATAATGCAATAAATGAACATGATAACCTCTTGAAAATGACCCAAACATACCTCATATTACATGATATACCTATTTTCATTCTTACATGAGCTCAAATGGCTTCAATGCATTCTGTCACACCTCCAAGCAAGCATACATGCTCCCAATGAGCACCTGTAACATGGAGAATCACTTGTAACTCCACTATTCTAGTGTTGTGAGTGCTCAAGTACCATCATAACATGTTATAAATCATGTCAACATGCTTCATAATCACCCAAGAATCTCAAGCTTCCAAGAAACACCTCCTAGGCACCTATATAGGCTTGTTAAAAGAAGCTAACATCACTTAATCCCATTGTAGCGGTTGATATTGTTTCACCTGATTCTTAGATCATTTCTTTGAAGTGTTGACGAAACAGATAGGGTAATGGGAGTAGGAGGAATACCTATTCAAATGTTAATTGATGGGTTGTTGCGCGCATATGACTTCTGAATCCACAACTAATCATGAGAGCTTCCTTTTGGCTAGGAGGAACTACCTGTAATGAAAACAAGACCACCAGAAGGAATTAAACAATATGAACAGTGAACTTCCTAGCATATGCTAGATCCGAGAAGTGTGATACTTCCTAGATGGATGTCAGTCCATTGCTTTGAACAATTTAGTGTTGTAAATTAAGTAAATCCTATTGTTATTTAAATGATTTAGGTATCTCACTTAAAACACAATAAGAAATAGATCCGATCTAACAAGCTAAGCTAGAATAGAATCCAAAGGTCAGATGATTGGTTCTGGGTTCTGCAAGTTTGACAGAGGTCTTAGGTAGATCGCAGGTGAGTAAGGGTAAGATGAAATTAGGTGGGTAGGTCTCTATTCTAGGTTGTGTAGGCAAATACAAAGACCGGTGTTGGTCAGGGGTGACTGACGATAGTTAGGCGTAACTGGTGCCGGTTACTATGAGATCTGAAAATGTCACATAACAAGTTGTGGTCTCCTTTGTGACTGCACAAAGGACTTTGGTGAGTCGAGATGAGGTATTGGGTGACTGGAGTAGGATTTGGCGAGGTTTTAATGGGTATATGGAGGTGAAAACGTTGGAGAAGGTAAATAAGGGGAAAAGTAAACAATAGATGATAAAATTAAATAATCCAGGAAAGTATGATGTTAGAATTACTTGGATTCCATTCCTGAATGCCTGTGTGTGAGGGATGGGGGGTGCTAATGAGGGGTTTGAAGGCTACAAGTGGTCACCAACTAAAATAAAGCTTCTGCATGGGCTACATGTACTCTTTTCTTGGATGGATCAGATCATGGCTGGGATGGCTATGCAGGAGAAAATGCTCAATCTCATTCCTCGCATGTGAGTTTTCACTGGAATTTTCTCTTTGAATATGCATTATCTCTCTAAGATGTGTTCTTTCTCGTCAACCTTCTCTCAATGTTTTCCAAACTTTTTCCAACCTTGAGAATAAGGTAGTTTAGGGGTTAAAAGGGGTAACTGACGACGGTCCGTCTTAACTGGTGACGGTTAGGGGTAACCAACGCCGGTCAAGGTGGGATTTCCTAGGTTTACTAAACTAGGGAGATCCTCTTGATTTCCTTGGATCTCATATCATTATCCCATGGATTAAACTGGGAGCTTCTTGTGAGCATGTGGGAATGTGGTTAGAGGGAATGTAGGCATTGATTTTTAGGGTTTGGGTAAGTCTTAATTAGTTACGATAACTTGCTAAGAATGGTTCTTAGGTTGAGTTGGCTTGGTGAGGTGTCTAAGTGAACTATATGTGTGGATATTATTTAAATAAAATATTCAAATAATAAATATAGTGAGGATAATACATTAATTTAATTAAATTAATATTAGTGGGGTGAAGGAGGGTCATGGCTAGGTAAATGTAATAAAGGGTGCTTATATGCCAATTGACCAAAGGGGAGTGTGACCTAATTTTAGTGTCTACATTTTGCCCCTTTTTGTTGCGTAGCTTGTATTGGTAAGCAACACTAACAAAAATAAGATGTGGTTGACCCATGTGTGGGTGAAGGTGATCCCCCTCAAACCAGGAACTGACGAGGTAGCAGACTGAAGCAGTGAGTAGTTTGATAAAAGGAAAATGTGAAGAAAAGGTAGGTGGGCACGGGGGAAAGGGGGAAAGGTCTACTAGGGTAAGCTAGGTAATGGGTCAGGGTCAAAGGTAGTAACAATCAAATGCACGCACACATATAAACTGCAGCATGCTACCAGGTTGAAGAGTAGGCAAACTCTACATCATCTAAGGTTGATATGTTTATCCAAACAAGGTTGAAGTGATTCCGGTATCCAAGGTATAGGATATGGTCAAGAAACACAACATAGGTGAGGTGCAGGAACATTTAGGTGTGTTCTAGTACACCAAAGGTAGGGTCAGGATAAACGGTCACGGCAATAGGCTAGGTAAGGTCATTAGGTCAACAAAACAAGTAACAGTGTTGCAAGGTATAGCGAACACGTGAGGTCAAAGGTCACTAGCGATGGTTCAAGTCCAAATATCTAGGTCATGACACGGGTAAGGCCAAGGTATGGGTAAAATAGTGAGTCCCCAAAGGAGGACAAGAGTAGGCAGGAAAGTGAGGAGGTCTGGAAAGGTAAGGTAAATAGGTTGGGTACAAGTGGGGTGGGGTAAAGGATCAGGGTAAAGGGTGGGGTAAAAGGGAAAAGTAATGGCAATGTGTATGTGAGCGTGACCAATGACGGTTATGGATAACTGACATCGGTAGAGAAAAACCGATGACGGTGAGGTAGGGCATGCGACCGATGCCAGTCAAGGGTAACCGACGTCGGTTAGGTCGGGTTGGTTATAAAGACTAAAAATCCATGTTTTTATTATTCATTTGTTATTTGTGAAGTGAAGAAATGAAAAAAAAGAGAGAGAAAAGAGAAAAAAGTGTTTGGAGGAAATGGGACAGTGAGCTGGTAGTGGGATTTGACGAGGGTTTGGTTGGTGAGTAGTGGGTCCATGGGATCATGGCGAAAGATTTGATTGGTCAGAGGTTGTAAGTAGTTATTCGGTGATGGCAAAGGATGGAGAGGGATCGGGTGGACCACCAACACAGCGGCTAGACATGCCACCGAGATGGTGGCAGTGTGACAAGGTAAGTGCCTAATTCTAGATTGGTGATTAGATAGATTAGGTGTTTTGGTTATTGTCATTTATAGGGTTTTGTGGGTTTTGGTTTTTGTGTGGGTGGTTAAAAATAAAATTTGGGTATGGGGGGAATAATGGGCAAAAAAGAGGGGGGGAAGGTAGTAAACTGTATAGGTGGGGTGGGTAGGGGTATTGGGGTAGTGTAGTTCATTATAGGTGGGGTAAAAGGGGTAGGTGAGAGAGTTTTTCAAAAAGGGGGGGTTTGGGAAGTTGTGGAATTTTCCACGACAATGACCGGTGTCGGTCAAGCTTAGCCGGTGTCAATTGGGTACAACCGGTATTGGTCACCAAACAGGTGACTGAGGTTGGTTAAGGGGTAACCGTGGTTGGTTAAGGTGAACCGATAGCGGTCACCAAATAGGTGACCGATGCCGGTTTAAAGGTGACCAAAGTCGGTTAGAATAAACTAGTACCGGTCAGGATGTTAGGCACAAGGGTGCAAAAGATATGTAAGTTAGGTAGTTGATATGGGTAGGGTAAAAATAGGGTGGAGGGTAATGATAATTGGTGAATATGGTCATGGTAAATAGGGATTAATGTCGTCCTTGGATTGGATGTAGGGGAGAGCATAGTTACACATGCGGGATAGGGTTTCGCCTCTACTGGTGACATTGCATTGCTTAGCGACCCCTTTAGAGCTGCAGCACGTGGAGGTAGTGGGCTTGAGTGGGATTCGGCACTATGGACATTTTTTTCGGCAACCCAGCTTGATGGTCACACTCATCGATAGATGGGACTCCACGATCAACACGTTCCACCTTCCGACGGGTGAGATGACTATCACCCTGGAGGACGTGTTCTGGATTTTTTAGTTACCCAAATTAGGTGCCTAGGTTTAGTCTATCTCCTCCAAGGCCTCAGAGGAGCTGATCAGGACAGTTTTTGGTGAGGGGGGCGATGGATCTAAGATTCCATAGCGCTAGTTTGAGCTATGGTGAGATGTACCTATCCCGTCCGGATGAGACGAGGCTAGTGGTTCTATTGATGGAGTCAGTGTGCTATTATGCACTGCCAGATGTAGAGGGTGGGCACTTTCCCTTATCACTGATGGGGGTGCTCCTCGATATGATGGTAGAGGAGACCCATTTTTCTTGGCCACCAACATTCTTGGTGTAGCTATACTGAGAGTTATGGGCATATGGGTGGTTGCACAGGTTTAGCCTGTGTTATACATTTATACTACATTGTTGGGCCTACGAACACATAGTCTTTGTTCGACCTATAGGGATGCCCCGAGTAGATTCATTCCTAGCGAGATCGATGTGGGTGGGATATAGGAGATGGGTGCTGGTGATAGGAGAGTGGATATCAGATAGGCCGACATATGATGTGGCCCATTTTCGGTAGTTGTTGGCAGGGTTGTCCAGAGTGGACATTATCTGGAGGCCATATGTTGGATTCCCCTCATATAGGCACATACATGAGGAGCTAGTTGAGCTCCATCTAAAGAGGTGGATATAGGGTCGTCGTGCCGGGGAAGATGAGATGATCCCGGTAGATAGGGTTCGATGACGGTAGTTTGGGCTTGTACAAGATATTCCTCCATCTTTCCCACAATATTAGAGAGATGAAGTGGAGAGGCCTCTACCTCTACCACAGTCCTATAGTTCCTATAGGGGAGGAGGAGGAGCCAAAGGATCGGTAGATAGATGGCGCTGGATGTACAGACAGTTACAGGCAGTGGTGGGCAGCTTAGTTTTGAGCCATACCACCTAGACTAGGGCAGCCAGACCTAGCTACCATTATAATGTAGAGAGACTGCCCTAAAGGGGTAGGTAGCAATGTTGATTACCCAGCTAGGTATATTACAGACACAACTGGAGGGTTTAGAGGTAGATTTAGCTAGAGCTATGAGTATAGGTGTCCAGTCTGCAGGCCTAGATGGCGGACGGAGGAGATGGAGGTGATGGAGATGGTCAAGGTGGGGATGGTAAGGTGACGGCCTTATAGGCACATGTGGCAGGTTTACAGGGCCAGTTGGCCACATCCCAGGCACATATTAGAACCTTATAGGCCCAGATACAGGCATTAGTGGACAGGAGGCACCACCACAAGCACAGGGAGCTAGGTCCCATATTCACAGGTTGACATAGGGCAGGTAGCTACAGGACATGTCACTGCAGGGAAATTCGCTGCAAGGAAAGTCACTGCAAGACAGGTCGCTGGAGGGACTGAGACCTATGGGACCACCACAGACAGTGCTTGTATCCAGGTTATGGGATTCCCTAAGTAAGGTGAGATATTATTAGGACCATCTCATGGTGGCTCGGGATAGACTTCCTATCCTGCAGAGAGTACATGGCACAGCAGGCATCCAGTGAGAGGACGAGATCTCACACACATAGTTTGGAGAGTACGGGAGGTCAGCGAGCTCTGAGGTCTGATCAGGGAGAGGCCAGCTAGTGCATGGATGACCAATGCTGAGGTGAGGTGGCAGCAGGGACATAGGAGGCCGAGGGTGTAAGTGACATAGAGATGGAGGACATCCTGGCGAGATGCTTAAGATGCGGTCACCTGATTTTTGATATATACTAGTGATTTTTTGATATATATGTTGAGCCTGCATGCCGAAGATAGTTGTATTTTTTATCCCATACCAGACCTGTGTGCCGAAGACAATGAGGATGTATGAGTGATGTTGTATATTTTGAGCATATGCCGAGCCTACTTTCTGAAGAGATTTTGTATGTGATTCATTCTTTCTTTTTGTATATATGAGGCCGGCCTACATGCCGATGACATTTTGTATTGTATATCGGCCTGCATGCCGATATTTTTGAGATGATAGACATGAAGGTAGACATGTATAGTGAGACACAAATTTATTGATTTATATGTTGAGATACATGGGATTTTGTGATGTGTTGATGTGTTTATGAGACTTTTGTTTTATGGCTTGTGTTATATGAGATATGGATTCGTTACTTTGATGTAGATGGAAATTAGGTGAGTTAAGCATGATGGAGTCAGGTTAGTTTAGGCATGGATCGAGTCAGGTTATAGGCATGGTTGAGTCAGGTTATAGGCATGGTTGAGTCAGGTTATTTTAGGCATGGATTGAGTCAAGTTATAGGCATGGTTGAGTCAGGTTATAGGCATGGTTGAGTCAGGTTAGTTTAGGCATGGATCAAGTCAGGTTAGTTTAGGCATGGTGAGTCAGGTTATAGGCATGGTTGAGTTAGGTTAGTTTAGGCATGGATTGAGTCAAGTTGGTTTAATTATGATTCATTATTTTGACAATTAATGATATTATGGGTCATATGTGAAATGTTCTATAATCTATGCACGGTGATGATAGACAGATGGTAGGTGTAATAAATGTATGTTGTCGATAAGCAACTTGTTATGTATTTGGCTTAATTTCTCAGTTTTGTTAGAAAAGAGGAATTAAGTAAAATGTGATGTAAATGGTGAGTTAGGCATGATTGATGAATTTTTGAGGGTAGAGGATGGCCGAGCTAACCTCCAAGGGCCCCATGCCCTCGGAGTGCTACCTACATAGTCCCAACGAAAAGGGACCTTAGGCCAATGTAGTTCTCCCATGAGCTAGGGAAGAATATGAAAATGAGTTGGTAGGTTTTTGGGCATGTTGTGGGTTTTGGTTTAATAGGTGTAGGTATATTATAGGTAAAATGATGTAGGTGAAGGTGATGATGGCGAAAGCGGAAGATTACCTAAAAGGTAAACGTTGAGGACCAATTCCTGTATAAGGTAATCAAAACGTAAACAAAGATGGTTAAAAGATAAGAGGCCGGCAATATAGCCACTTGATTGGGTAGGACCATACCAATTAGATCATTCCTTGGAGGGGGTGATGAACATAATACCCGAAAGGCATTGCACGATTAACTGTTCTACAATGAAGGTAGTCACAGGATCACCAAATGTCTAAATTCCAATATGTTCCTTGAGGAAATTAAGGACAATGAGAGTGGAAGTTGTAAGGAGGGTGAAAGGTAGTTAATTTTATATGTTTTGAGTGATAGGGCTTTTGGGCAAGGGGTCCTAGGTCACAATGGGGAAGTCCATGACCAAAATTTTTTTTGTTATGATAGATTGATCGATGCGGGAATTCCATATGGGATAAATAATATGGTACTCCTTTGAGGTCTTCGTGAAGTTTATCGATGCAGAAAGCTTCGGTTTCTCTCAGGTTTTTTTGTTTGAAAGCTTCACATAGTTGTATTTCAAGGGAACATTCTATTTATAGTAGCAATTTTGTTGAGAGGAAGATGTCCTTTTGAGGGAGTCATATTTTATTAGAAGTTTGACTCGAGGAGTTTGGTCCCGTCTAAGGTCTTTGAAATCATGAACAAGACCAAGGTGGAGGATAGGACTCTTGTTCAAAAGACAAGGTGGAACAACCATGGGATCTCATCTAAAGGTAGAAGAAAAGTATCCGTGAGAATCATGCTATGTGTAGCACTGTGGTACACATATTCAAGAAGAAGATAACAAGTGACGGGTACTCACATGATTCATTGTTTAATTGTTGGGGGAGGTGTATGGAGTGGGTAGCACTCAAGGGATGAGCCTATAAAGAGACAAAGTGTGAGGTAGGATGACGATTCAACAATAGAATGGTCAAAGATGCAATGTGTTAAGGGGCTCAGGTTCAAGTTTACCCTCAAGTGAGGATAAACAATAGCCACCTAATCCATAGGTATGAGTTACGATGTATGATCCAAGCCAATTAAGAGTGAATTTTCCCCATTTACTTTTTTCTGCTTTGGTTACATGTTGATTTTCTTTCAAGACAAGGTCACCAACTTGGAAGGTTCGTTCATGAACACGTTTGTCATAAGCGCGTTTGATAGATTGTTGGTATAATTGAAGGTGATCCAGAGCATGTAAGAAGACATTCATCTAATAACTCGAGTTGTGCTAAACAATCTTGATGAAATTCATCATTATAAAGCATGTCATGGAGAGAAATGCGGAGTGAGGTGATCTAGACTTCGAGAGGTAGAATAGCCTTTGTACCATAGACCAGAGAAAATGGTGTAGCCGCAGTGGAAGTGTGAAAACTAGTGCGGTATGCCCACAGGGAAAAAGGAATGTGCATATGTCAATCCTTTTCAATATTGTCAACCACTTTCATGTGAATTTTTTTGAGGGTTTTTTTAGTGGATTCAGCTTGAGCTCATTAGTTTGTGGGTAGTAAGGTGATGAGAAACTAAGTCCTGAATGCCGAAGGCGTCGCAAAGTATTTGTAATGTTTTGTTTTTGAATTGTTTTCCATTATCAGTGATGAGGCGATGAGGGACACCAAAGCAGACAAATGATGTGGTAGTTAATGAACTCACATATTTTCTTGGCTTTTGTGGAGATGAGTGGTATGGCTTCTACCCATTTTTTGTAGTAATCAATAGTAGTAATGATCCATTGATGGCATTAGGAAGAATGGGGATAGATTTCTCTGACAAGATCTAAACCCCATTGAGAGAAGGTCCAAAGATCATGAGCAGACCTGTAAGGCATGATTGGGTGTATGATGAAGGTTGGAATGTTGTTGACATTTTACACAACATTTGACATAGTCGCAACAATCATGGTTAAGGGTTGGCTAGTAATAGCCTAGGTGAAGAATACGCTTAGCAATAGCAAGGCCACTAAAGTGACCTCCACATATGCCATCATGAACCTCCTTAATGGTATAAGGAATTTCTAGAACTTGTGAGGCATCATAAGAGAATACCATCAAAGCCATGCTTATAGAGGAGTCCCCCCAGAATGAGGAAATGAGAGACCTTTTTAAGGAAGGCGCGTTGTCCGTTACGGGTGAGATCAGGAGGTAAGATGGAGAGAGAAAGGTAGTCGGAGTATTGTTTATACCAAAGGTCACTCGGGTCAGGGGTGTCGGTTCCGATTGAGTAAACATCATGAGGTAAATAAGAAGGTGAATGGAGGTGTTGTATGGTGAAAAAGATTTTGGAATCGGCAGGGGAAGCGGGTATTTGGGAAGCTAAGCAGGCCATGGTATCAGACAAATTTGTTGGTTAAACGTGGGATGGTTTGAAGGGTGTAACGATAAAAGGTGGTCAAAAGTATGTCTACATGATGTTTATACTTTTGAAGTATCTCGTTATGACATTGGTACATACCATTGACTTGGTTTACGACCAATTGTGAATCACCAAAGATGTTGATTGATTTGACATCTAGGGCATATGCGGCTTGGAGACCTAGTACGAGTGCTTCATACTCGGCAATATTGTTGGTGCATTCAAATTCTAGTTTGAAAGAAAAAGGCATGGAGTTCTCCATCAAGAGGAATGAGGATAATACCAGCCCCACCGCCCCCACACTGACACTTGGAACCATTGAAGAAGAGTGTCATTTGGTAAGGGGGTTCATCCAGGGAAAGAGTAGCAATTGACTCATCGGGAAAGTCAAAATTAGAGGGTTGATCCCCAGAAATAGGTGCGTCAGCCAGTTGGTCAGCGATAGCTTGGCCCTTGATGGAATTTTTATGAATGAATTCAAGGTCAAGATCAGCTAAAAGCATAAGCCATCGTGTGGCATGTACACTGATTTTGATAAGGTTTGGCGTACATGAAGTGTAAGGGATTGGTGTTGGTCACGACATAGGTTTTGTGGTTGAGTAGGTAATGGCGGAGTTTGGTGGCAATGAAAACTAAGGCTAAGAAAAAAAATTCTAGATGGTTGTATCAGGTTTCATAGTCCAAAATAGTACAGCTTATGTAATAAACCACCTGCTCCCTATGTTGTTCATCGCGATGAGCGAGCATGGCTCCCAAGGAATGATCGGTAGCTGATATGTATAGGTAAAAAGGTTGATCATATTTAGGTGGAATGAGTACGGGTGGTTGGAGAAGGTATTGTTTTAGGGCCTCAAAAGCTTTGTGACAATCATCATCCCATTTAAAGGAGACATCCTTCCTAAGCAGATGATGAAATGGTTGACACCGATCAGATAATTGTGAAATGAAACGGTGAATGGACTGCAATTTACCTTACATGCTATAGAGTTGGTGAAGGTTAGTAGGTGAAGGCATTTCGAGGATGGCCTTGACTTTAGCAGGGTCAAATTCTATACCATGGAGGGAAACAATAAATCCCAGGAGCTTTCCTGAGAGAACCACAAAGACACACTTTTTAGGCTGAAGGCGGATGTAATATTTAATGAGGTAGTCAAAGATGGTTTTGAGGACGGAAAGGTGCTCAAAGTGACATTTATATTTGGCCAAGAGATCATCCATGTAATCTTCCAATATGTGATGCATGATATCATGGAAGATGTAAGTCATAGCATGCTGATATGTGGCACCAACGTTTTTAAGGCCAAAAGGCATGACTCGATAGTAGAAGGTTCCCCAAGGGGTGATGAATGCGGTCTTGTGTTGATCTTCTGGGGAAAGAAAAATTTGGTTATAACCCGAGAATCCATCCATGAGTGATAGCATCTCATGACCAGCAGTGAGGTCAACTAGTTGATCAATACTGGGAAAGGGAAAGTCATCTTTCAGGTAGGCTAGGTTGAGGTCACAGAAGTCCGTGCAAATGCAGAGTCCCCCTGTTGCTTTAGTAACATGGAAAATGTTAGAAATCCAACGAGGATAATCAATGGGTAAGATGAAGGAAATAGAAAGAAGGCACTGAAGTTCTTCTTTGACGAGAAGAGCAATGCAAGGGTGCATTTTCCTCAGCTTTTGTTTGATAGGTTTGGCATCAGGAACGGTTACAATATTGTGGACCACTATGGTGGGGTCAATACCGGGCATGTCTACGTAAGACCAAGTGAAAGCATGGTTATGATCTCAGAGAAAATAAGTGATGGCTTCCTGTTCAGCAACATCTAAATATTGTCTGATCTTTAGGATGTGCAGGTCATCCTGAGTATGAATGTTGATCTCGATAGTCAATTCATTCAACATGGTTTGCGTCTCAGAGGGTAATGACCAATGAATATATGAGTCTTCTACACCAAGGTAGGTGAGTATGGATTCATCATCCTGACATTGAATGATGTTAATTGTAGGTGTGTCGTCATCGATCATTTTAGGATACAGGAATGGAAGAGTGGAAGGGGCCTCGCCTTCACGTTGATAAGTCAAAGGCCCCAAGGAAATGGTGTTTATGAAAAAAAAAGTTAGGGGGGATAGATTCAGGATCCATCAACTCTGTCAGTGAGGGTGGTGATGAAGGTGGAGCGGGTGAAGGTGGTGATGAAGATAAAGGTGGAGAAGGGCTAGGGTCCTCAATGAGTTCAATGTGGGCCTATTTGGTAGGAGGTTCGGGGAAGCTGATACCACTATGGTCGTTATGTTTTTGGGTGGTACATGGAATAATAGTATGGTGGCCTTGCTCATAAAATCCAAAACTAAAACCCTTCCATGCATAGCAGTGTAGGAAGGTGTGGGTGAAATGGCGATTGGTAAGTGATTGGAAGTCAGCAGAAAATGGGTGGGTTTGTGATGGTGGTTCAGGTGTGTAAGTGGTAGTATCAAGTCCCCCATAGGTGAGACTAGTACGAAGATGAGGAGGACCATAAAGGAGGCATTCTCCTATACGGTGATCATAGTGAGGGTGTTGGTGAAGGCTTCCATACTCCTGTGGAGTAAGGAATGTGTTGACACTATATAGGTGGTACTCCCCCAAAGTGAGGCATTGAAAAACACCTTCCAAGGGATCAGTGGTTGGTAAGTAGGTAGTTAGAATGGATGATGTGTCAGTGGTTGATGCGGAGGTGGAGTTAACAGATTGGGAAGCTAATGGGTCAGCCATGGAGGTTATGGCAGCGGTAGGAATGGAGGAGGTATGTGCAGTGAAAACAACGACTGTACTGGTAGGTGGAGGTGTAGGTGAAGTGGTATTGGTTGCGGAGGTAGATGGCTTGATAGGTATGAGCACATCATTGGGTCGGTAAAGCATGTTGCATGTTTTAAAAGGTGATGGGTCAGCCAGAATGGTATAAGTGTGTCCTTCATGTTCAAACTTTACACAATGATGTAAAGTGGAAGGAACGCAACCCATGACATGGATCCAGGGTCTACCAAGCAACAAGTTATATTGGAATTTCCCCTCCAAAACATAAAACAATTCTGGAACAGTGTGGGGGCCCATGTGAACGTGGAGGATGACAGTGCCTAGTGTGGAGGTGATAGCATCATTGAATGAACGTAACATGACCGGATGTTTATGCATGTAATTGTCAGGTATGCGCATTTGAGAAAATGCATGGGATGAAATGATGTTAATGCTAGCGCCTCCATCAATCATCACACGGCATACCCATATGTCATCAATGTGGATGGAGATGAAGAGGGCTGGATCTGGGTCATCATTTTGGTGTGGTGCGATCTCTTCCTCTAAGAAGCTAAGGGAGGCCACTTGGTGAAAAAGATGGGGTGAAGATGAAGGTGGTAATTTGGTGAGAGAGGCTACATGATGGGGTGTGATAATGGAGGCTACGGGTGTAGGGTCATTGGGTAAAACCTCAATAGATTGAAGAACCTCCATGAGAGCTTGACGATGGGATTCTGAGGTTTGGATGAGGTCATATAAGGACATTTTGAGGGGAGATTGGTGTAGTTGTTTGAGCATGGTGCGATGTGTGACTGCCATTAGAAATGGGGTACGTGGGGCTGCAGATAGTTATTTTAGGTATGGGTGTAGATGGTATGTTGGGTATAGGATTGGTTGGTAGGTCAATTGCCTTTTCTTTTCCCTTTCTGCGCACATGTAGTGATGTGTATCATGTTGATTTGAGGGGAGTTGGCAAATGGAGAAGGTGTAGGGTGAGTGGTATAATGACATGAAGGGAAAAAACCTACTGGAGGAGAAAATCCTTGTGAGGTGAGCTGGGTGCAACAACATTCTGGTGGTGGCGTGGCAAGTTCTCTAATGTGAACCATGTTAATTTCAAATCTTGGGGTGGCTCTAGGAGTTGTGAGGGTGGAGGTTGTGGTTGTTGAGTGGGTAGTGTGGGAATGGGTGTTGGTGAAGCAGGATCCTCGTCAAGAAGGTCATCGTCATCAAAGTTGGTTTCTGGTGGACACAATTGGATAAGGACGGTTTTTAAGGCCTTGCAGTTCTCCACATCATGCCCTGGCACATGATGGTATGTGCAAATTTTAGTATCATCAAACCCTTTTGGCTTGGGTTTGAGGGGGTCATAAGGTTGGAGTGGTGGTAATGTGATAACAGAGGTCTCGAGGAGGTTGGTTAAAATTTTGGCATAGGATCCTACTAGTGGATCACAATGGGAAGTGAACGTGGGTTTGGGTGTAGGTGTGGTTGATTGTCGAGGAACTATTTTTGGAAGAGTAGGAATGGGTCGAGCTATGGTTTTAGGTGTCGGTGTGGTTTTAGGTATCGGTCATGTTTGTCTGGGTATTAGGTACAATAGATGGACAGGTAGGAGGGTGTGTGGTTGTTTTGACTACATATTTGTGGGGTAGTAGGGTTTTGTTTTTGGGTTGCACCTTCTTGGGTAAAGGTGATGTGGGTGTATGAGGTCTAGAAGGAAAAGTCAGATGGAGGAAGAGGGTGAGTTACCCACGGGGATAACGGGGGTGTTGTGAAGGTAGATGACACAGGTCATGCTTGGGGTGTGAGGGACAATGACTGAAGTGTGGTGGGTAGTGAAGCAATGACTAAGGGTATTGGAGGTATTGGTGGTAAAAAGACTGTAGGTGCGGGTGTAAGTCATGTTGTGTGCCTGGGTAGGTTAGAGGTTTGTGAGGAAGGAATGGGTTGTTGTGTTATTGGTTTATGGATGGGTGAAGGTTGCTTGACCATGTTGGGCAGCTGAGGTCTTAAAATAGATGGGACAATTGCGGGTGTGAATGGTGCGGTTGGGGTATGAGGTCGATGAGTTTGTTTCTTTGGTTTGGGTGTCAGAGTAGGTGTGGTATTGACATTGGAGGATGTAGCTAAATCCAGTTTAATAGGTGGATGAGTGAGGCTAGTGGTCAGGGTGACCCCTAAAGTGGTAATAGGTTTAGTTGAGGCAAATGTTTGTAGGTGTGGGTTTGGGTTTAGATGTAGGTTGGGTTATGGGTAAGGGTGTGGTTTGAGTGCTAACAGGTATCATGGAAGGGGTTGCAACAGAGGTGGTTGTATTTGGTTTGATTGGTCGAAATGTGTTTGGGTAGATAGTGGAGGTATTAGCAAGGGATCTCTGCATCTGTGTTGAGACGGGGAGTAAGAGGCACCCCCATAGTAAAGCCCTATCCACATAATCTAAATGATTGGCCAAACGTGAGAATGGCACATCTGTAGGTGGAGTTGGTGAGGACCTAATGGAAATTCCCATAAAATGTGTCTTAGAGATGGGGAATTGGCTAGCTTCAACTTTCGTGGGTAAGAGAGCCAAAAGTAGGTCGATGGGATTCAAGGTAGCTGATGGAGAATGCTTGCTAAGAGGAAAAGGTATCTCAACTAGGTCTATGATAGGTGGAGAAGATGATAGGAGCTCCTCTATAAGTGGAAGAATAAATGGGCACTCCTTTGTGGGTGGAGGAGGTAATGGGTGCTCCTCTTTGGGTGGAGGAGATAATGGGAGCTCCTCTATGGGTGGAGGAGGTACTGTAGGTAAAGGTTCTCTAAGTGGTGAAGCCAGGGGTGAGATGGGCTCAATGTTAGCGGAAGACCCCTCTGTTGGTGATGAAGGAGATGAAAGGTGTTCCTCTATTGGTGAAGGAATAGGGGAGGTTGGTTCCAATGTGGAAGGAGGATTTTAGGCTAGGATCTCCTCTATGGAAGGAATATGGGGTAATTGGGAGGTGACAAGTACCTCATTAAAGATAGTGTGAACCTCGCAGGTATGGGTATTATGAGTTGATGTCTCACCGGTTTGATTGGATGAAGGGGCATGGTTGGGAAATGGTTTTTTGAAGATTTGTAGATTTTGGTTGGGGGTGGCATTGGGATTATCCATAGTTAATTCACCTATCTCAAGCATTTCTTGGACAATATTTTTGAAAAGTGATGCAGTTTCCATCACTATGACCCTTTACTCGATGATAGTTACAGAAATCATGTTCTTTATACCATGCGGCATGGGGTGAGCACAGGGTCAAAACTAATGTGTGGTTTTATAGGTGGAAGGGTGATGGCTCTAGCTTTGATAAGATTTTCTAAGACATAAGAGTAAGGTTCCCCAATTGGGGTATATTTTCATTGCTCTCGTATGAATTGAAAAGTTTGGACAGGTGAGAGATTAGATGAGGGTGTAGCCTGATTTGATGGATGAGCTGGGCCAGCCTTGAGTACCACTGCGTTAGCGGTGCCCTTAGCTTTTGAATAATTGGTTTGTGGTTTGGAAGAAGAAGAGGTATCATTTGACTTGAATGCTGAATTCTTATTGCGTAATTGGATTTTCTTCTCTTTGATGGCCCGAATCTCTAACTTTCGTGCTATAGTGAATGGCTCATCAAATGTTTGAACAGGTTTGGACCTGAAAGGTCAGTGAAATATGTCTAGCGCAAGCCCATGTGAAGAGCTTGATGAGTTCTAGGTTTGTGGTAGTTGGAAGGTAAGTTGATTGATCACGCTACACCAGCAAGTGACAAAATCTACGATAGATTCGTCCTCATACTGACATGTGGAATATAGATCAGTCATGGTAACCTTCTTGATGATATTGATAGAGAAATGATCCAAGAAGGCTTAGGCTACTGATGATTGAATGAGAATATAGAGTGTTTAGGTAACCCACTATACCAATCTAATGCAGGTCCAGTGAGGGACATGGGAAAGGTTCTCAAAATCAAGGCATCATCATGAGCAATTAGATAACAACCATGTTTGAACAACCACAAATATTGCTGCGATTCTTCTTTTCTATTGAAATGATTGAATTTAGGCATTTCCTAATGCATAGGGTATGAATGGATAGGAATCGATGGGTGAATAGGCTCGTTGCAAATCTCGTTCATAGGTAAGAGTGTTACGGGAGCCATGGAAACCAATGCCTCTAATGTCTACATCTTGTCCAACATCAATTTAATTAGGTCATTGGTGGGTTGTGCTGATTGGATGCCTCCTGTAGCGTGAGAAGGTTGTTTTGGGGCATATAATGGGGGTGACACTCTAGTGTATGGGTCTGCCATGTAGGGTGGTGGAGAAGAAGGTAGTGAAATAGGGGGTACGTACCTAGAATGAATAATGGACGAAACAGGAGGTTGTTGGTAGTATGTATATGGGGGTGGAAGGTTCATGGTAACCCTAATGGAAATAGGGGTTAATGATTTTGGAATGGAAAGAACCACGTTCTAAAATGGGGTAGGGGTCACCGACACTGGAGGTGGTAATGTAGCTATAGGTATGTGTGAGAAATTAGGGGCAGATGAGGTTGTGTTTGGGGTACTCATCGAGGGTATGGTGGATGTAACGAGGGCCACAAAGGTAACAGATGCGGCATTCATAGCGGGTATAGGACCTAACTATGAAATGACTGGGGGGTAAGGTGGATGCGGGCAGCATGGAGCTAAGGTGGATGCGGGAAGCAAAAATCCAGATGGATCCGATGTGGAAGTGGGTGCAAGAGTTGGAGGGATAAATATGGGCATGTCGTACATCAACTGACCTGAGGCATCTCAAGTGGATGAGTGGGAAAGGTAAAACTACAAGGCGGAAGGGTTATGGTCAAGGAGTCGTGTGAACTCCTCATCTCTAGTAGCAATAGTAATAGGCTAGATGGGATCTATGGCTGGTGATCAAATAGAAGGTGGTGAAGGACTGGGTGGGAGTGGTTGACAACTAGCGTGAAATACGAGGGTGCTTGCTTGTCTTTGGGTCAACACCATGTGAACCAGTACTGATCAAGTAGGGCTACTTCTCTGTAAATGACATAGAGAACAGCAGGAACAGGTGAATCTGGTGACAAAAAGTGGATTAAGTACCAAATGGTGGCTAGAATGTGAAACAGGGTAACTGATGCCAGTTAGGAAAAACTGACGCCGGTCAGGGGTAACTACTTCCGGTTACTGTAGAAAATGACAGTGAGTAAACAACAAGGCAGAAGGTAAAATCTGACAGGTATGCCAAATCTGAAGATGTTTGAAATGCCAATGGGAATAATGAAAGTGACAGGGACTGTGAAAAGTGGAAGAAAGTGAAGTAAAATGTCCTTTTGAGTAGGTTAGAAAAAGGACCTGGAACCGACGTCGGTTGGGTATAACCGATGGCGGTCAGAGGTAACCGATGACGGTTACTATGAAATTGAAACAGTGATGAAAGAAAGTGGTTGTGAATTAAAATATGATGTAGAATCAGACCCAAAATTCTGAGAATG